>OY282469.1:17452138-18717138 GCA_958295575.1 Leucania comma
AAAGAAAGTGATTTTCAACCAAAAATAAAAACTATGCTCGTTTCATAATAAATACATGCGCCAGTTCTTTTGACCAAAACGGAATCAATGAGCCTGAAAAACTAGACAAAAGAAAATACGCCCCAAAACCCGAATCAAATGCGTAAATTAAAATTATTTTAAAAACCACAATGGCTATAGGAAGAACGTGAAGTTATGGTGGGAATTGTCAAATGCAGAACCCGCCATTTATTTTCAAGTCGTGAAACAGGGGAACGCTGCCAAAAACTGTAAAATAATCCCTTAACTCCGAAACAATAGTCGTAAAACCAACCCCTAATACATTATTTGACTTACGAACTTGTATTTCAGTTAAGGATTCTCCGCTGTTTGACTGAGTTAAGTAATCACTACATAGATGAAATAGAAGGAAATGTTACAACTTCTTTTTGTCCGTACTAAAGATAATCTTGAAACTTTGTGTCGATTTGTTGCAAGTTTCTCCTTACAGGCGGAGTGAAAGAAAAACAAAACCTCCATGCTGACTTCCTCATGTTTTTCTAAGTACGAGTATCTTTGTTCACATGAAGAGTTTTCCTGTATCACCAGATGCGAGAGTCGAGACTTTACCTACAAAACTTTTTCCAACTTTCCTTTCTATACATGGCAATTATTAGTGCTATTGAAACGAGTACTTTGCACATATTAAATTAACTTGTTTTGAATAAATAAACATGTTCTTTTATCATCGCTACTCAGATTGTAATTGACTATCAGTTTTTTGCTATTTAAAGGTTAATAGATAGTGACCAAGGTTAAAGCAGTTCTATATTGTGGTTGAAAAATGGCACCTAGCCTGGTACCATTAAGTAGGAGTTGTTTTAAAACAAGATACAGTTTTCTACCAAAAAATGTAAAGACTTTTCTAGTAAAATGGGGAAAATACTTCGGTTTTTCTTTTGTTGTGAATACATTGTTTCCTTTTAGATTAGATAGATAGGTAATGATTTAGTACCTAAGCTTCAATAAGGTTATGAATAACGTTCTTTTTGAATTTTTGATTAACTGTGGGTAAGATACAATTTTTTGAAGACAAGAATTGACCATTTGTTGAACATAATTAGAAATTAATGAGCAAGGATTTTTTATTGTTGATAAGCTCGCCTTTGAACACTATCTCACGTGATGGAACGCGACGATATGGTCGCGGTTTTCTTTGAACTTTGAAAAATGTGCAGAAATTAAACGCTTCAAAATTTCAAACGTAAAATATTCAGAACCTCAAAATGAAGTGGTAGGACTTTATAATAAAGAAGCAAATTTACGTCAGATTTTCAGTACAATAATGAATTAAGTTCCGGGAATGTTGTTAGGAGAACAAGCTTTCAATTTTCCTTTACATTATAGTATCGTGGCGTCAGGTTAACGGAGGAAGTTCATAGAATACTGCTCAAGAAGATTATATTGTGCACTTGTTACAAAGCAAGAGTACTCGTAACAAGCACACTTGACTCATTTCTAAATTCATTTTGAAAAAAAGATTTACTTTACTTTATATACCTTTTATTTATTATGAATAACAAGCTATTTAGGGCGAAGTAAATAATTATAACAAAAATGACCCTGTTCCCGACACCGGTGGACCACTATTTTTTATATTTTTAAATGTTTTTTTTTTGTGTGTTTTAAATCAAAAATATTAAAAATATGTATTGTAAATAAATATACATTTATTTTCTCATCATAAAAGTTCATTGAATAAATACTTAGTCTAATACAATAAATGCAGACATTTGTGAGAGACTGGTGCCCGAAATAGGCATAGAATATGTGTTAATACTTGAGGTAGACAGATTAGCGAACAGCTTGTAAGTGATGAATATATAAATATTCAATACAGAATATTAAAAAATAAGAACAAAATAAAATATGAAAAACATTATTATTCGAACACGACATACCTACATATGTATATAATTTATGTGTGTTAAGAGATTATGTTATGAGTATGAATTGGTTTGTGTAAGTGATAATTGTAACTTTACCGGATAGGAATTAAAAGATTTTCAGATTATTACAGGCCTGTTGGTCTAGTAGTTAGTGGCCCTGACTATGCCGGAAGTCGTGGGCTCGATTCTCACTCAGGACAAATGTTTGTGTGATGAGCATAATCATTTGTTCTGTGTCTGGGTGTAATTTACATATAATATGTATTTATTTAGAAATATACAAGTATGTCTATCAGTTGTGTAATGCTCATAACACAAGCTTTATTAAAACTTCTTCATTTATCACATTGCCTTGCGGTTTCCGGGCAATCTGATGATACAAAAATACATGGTAAAGTGTGCAAGAAGGTGAATAAGCGCATGATACGCGATGGGTATTTCGTATATTTCATATTGCGTGGTCTTTTTTATAATGTCCTATTAATCACATGGTCCATGACCAACCCGAACTGGGCCCGCGTGGATGATTACGGCCCATTTTCTCTCTTAGAGAAGAGGCCTGTGTCCCAGCAGTGGGAACATTAAAAGGCTGATGATGAATCACATGGTCCGTAACATATACAGTATTAGATAACTCAACAATATTATACTAATTTTCTTGTCACAAAGATAAATGATTTAATAATCTTATTACCTAAAACATATTTTTTAAATTATTATTTATGTACACACAGAAAAACAGTAATATAAAACTTTATAAATAATTATGCGTTCTAAGGAACTGATTTATTTTTACAGAACACTTCTTTCAACAAAAAACAAAAGACAAAATCAAAAGAAAGAAACAAAGACGATAGTGTGCAAAAACAGGAGAAGAAGAATATGTGAAGGCTTATAATAACCAAAACATTAAACAATACTTTTATAAATAAATACCTAATACTATATGTATAAGTTATAATACAATTATCACAGTTGCCAGGAAATGAATGCGGTAACGGAAACAGAAATCATCTAAAAAAAACAAAGCTAGCTGCAAATATAAAATAATGATAATTATATGTGTAAGCCAAACCTCGCAAGCCAAATTTAGGCCGGTATACATACCCGACTAAAATTACTAAAAAATATGTGTCAGTAGTTGCGGCCCAGAACTTTGGTAAAAAAATGTTTATATACCTAACTTAGAAATAGATAACCTATTTCATAAATAAAATATTTTGAAATAATATATTCACGGTAAATTTATTTATTTATATATTTATTTATATATAAGTACTTTATTGTACACCAAATATTTTTTTGTGATTGTTTAAACAAAAAAGTATGTCATGAAGTATAATCATGTCATAATTTTGGGCCACTATCTGTAATTTTATGTTTTTTTTTTTGTTTTGGATCGGAATGTCTAAATATGTTTGTGTTGTCATTAAACTATGACACATTTTATACTGAACATTTATTAGAAAAGATTCACTGCAACCAACTTCATAAATTCTAAATGCATTACCCGAGGGCTCGCCTTAAGCTGTGGCATAAAGCCCCAATTAGTATCTGTTTGTTGATACACTACGCTCTATTGTCACGGTCCTTATCCATTCCCGAATAATATACATAATAGCCACTTAGACCAAAGATCCACTTGAGTCGATTAAGTCAAATGATTGAATTATCTAGAATATATATGTGACTGTACTATACATGTTGGTTCAATATTTATTTAATCTTCATGTACATAGGTGACTTAATGCAACAAGGCATTCTCTACCAGTCAACTTTTAGGTTAAAAAAGACAACACTGTGGTAGTTGTGCACAATAAATAAATAACAGATTTTTCAAATAAAATTAAGTATCATTAAAATAATTTATTTATAATAATTAATCACGTATATATGCTAATATTATAAACTACACTACTATGATAAATATCAAATCATAATAAAGAGAACTTAAAATAAGACAATTCAGAAATTATAATTAGTCAAATTGGATCAATCAGAAAATACAAGTTTTTTTTTCAGTAACTATAAAACCGACGAAGTCAATTTAAATCAAGGACCTTGTAACTATATCTTGTAACGATATAGCACTTGCCATACTCATAAGTCCAGTTTTTTTTTCGTTATTGGAGAGAGCGTCGATTCTTGTACAATGCGGAAATGTCAGAATTTTACACGCAGCGACTGCCAATAATTTGATCCCCGGAACCCAATTACGAGAGCCAGTCGATGACCTATAAGGACGTATTGTCAGCATTTTCCGGTTTTTGACTTGCCGTGACAGCTTAGAGAACGTCAAAAACTTTACGAAATACACAGCTCTGCTAATGTTTTATTTTTTCGGTGTTCGAATATTTTTTCTATTTATTTCATCAATCAGATAGACACATCAAAAGATTCTTGAATAAATATAAGTACTATCTGTTAGATAGTTAAATTCAGTTTTAAAGATCTAACCCTAAGAACGAATGAACTAAACAAGTTTTCAATGAAAATCATTTTTTCATAGCAAGCTTTTATAGCGCGGTATATACCTATATAATTAATACTCATCAAGATCTTTCCAAAAAAACACAAACACGATAAGGTTATCTAATTGCGCTTATTACCGAGTTCTTATGTCCATCTTCCAGCTCCATCATCGGACCCTGGTTACCATCTAGCACCAAAGTACTCGTCGAGACAAATCATACGAGCCCAAACTTGATGGGTTTTTATTGTTTTATTGCTGAGTTCCAATGTCCACCTTCCAGTTTCATCATCAGATCAGCTCCATGTCATCATAATATTGCATTGTCACGCGATTTACAGATGTATGCAAAATTTCAGCTCAATCGGTAACCGGGAAGTGGATCAAATTTCGTTTGCAAGATTTGATCACAAACCTCGGTGAAACTAATATACTCGTAAAGCTTGTAAAATACTGTTGGTTAGGTAATGTTATTTTCAAAACTCGTAACGAATCGATCACCCAAATGCATCAATTATCAATTCTAAACGCCTCATCCTACAAAGTTCAGATTCAAGATCACAGTATAACACGTAGGTAATGAATGAATCACACCATGATTGATGAATCAAACGAAGGAGCAAAAGAAAGTGAAAGAAATATATTTGATTGTTGACTTCATCCTTTATACTTCTCGCGGGATCCCAGCGGGCACCTAACCAAAAGATAAATGACTGTGTCTGAGTGAGTATTATCCACAAAAGTTGTATACTCAATCATAAAACGTACCTTCATGGTTAGAACTAAGTATAATTAGATAAAACATCCCGCAGAAAAGCAATCATATTACAGAAAATTGTATGATAGAACAAATTGGGTATATTTCTGTTCTTTGGAACATTTTTATAGTAATTCTCGCTGGTAATGAGACAAAGAGACACTGAACACATGTCCCGGCCAATATACGTCACCAATTAGACGTGTGGCTACTGAAATGAATTCAATTTGTTCGAAGCGCGCCGCACGCGCACCACAACCCATTCTATAGATTACTGTGCATCGAATGTAGGAAAAGTGTAAAAATATTGAAACAGCCATCGTAAAATTTAACGGTTTTTAAGCCTTTATAAAGGAACGGGAGCGAAGTCAAGATAATAGGGCATAAATTCGAAATTTATATTTAAGTATAGAAAGTTTAGTGTTATGATATCTGAAAGGAACGAAGCTGCCAATAAATGAATTCCGTTTGTATTAAATTGTCTTTGATACTGTTTACATTTTACTGTCGTCAAAATGCAAATAAGGGTTTATGAAAGCTTCAATTACATCAGGAATGTAGGTAGGAAAGCTACGTTGACCCGGCCCGGCAATAATGGCAGATTATCTTTAGGGCTTGGCCAACGCCACTCCCATTTTACGAGTGATGGGGAAATATCATGTTCAAGTTAATTCCCTTGACGCTGGCAAAAATGTGATAAAATAACGTGATAAATATCCTTATCGAGATTTGAAGGCGTTTTATGTCCTTTTATGGTGACCTGATTACAAATTTTGTTGGTCTTTATGTGTTTATCGCTGGTGGTAGATTAGTAATCAGAATGTGCCTGTAAAGAAAGAAAGGTTGCTTGGAAGAGATCGCAGATCTGGTTTAAGAAATTTATTTTTCTCATTAGAATTAACAATAATTCACTTACTGAGGAAATAAACAATACAATATGTGATGTTATGAACATACAGGAATGACTTAAAACTAATTTTAAACAAGGATAAAATAATTTAGGTAGGCGATCACAAAAGTGTCTGTCGTTAACCAAGTGAGCACAGATCTAAAGGAGAAGTACATACTAGATGTGGCATTAATGTACAATAAGAGATGGCTGAGAATGGTTTTTACTTTAATTTTTTTTTTAGGTCTTGATTAACTTAATGTTAAATATTAAATAAGAGTTTATTAAAAAATAAACAAATAAATAAATAAACATAAATATATATATTTGTATAGAAAATAACAGTATATGATTTTAACTATTTTTTTGTTAATTAGAGATAGTTTTTGCTTCTTTTATTTCCATTAGTATTTTATTGTACATATTGAAGCCTTCAAATTCGATAGTTTTTTTTTTCCCGTAATTAACCGTTTTGGGTGGACGCATAACTAAGCAATTATAGTTTCGTAGTTAAATTTTTTGTACTTGATGTTTTTTGGTGAAGTTTAGTGATGTATGAATATCCTTATGTAATATTTTGCGTATCAGAATGCATGTGTAGTACATAAATCAATCATACAGTTACATACAAATAAGTAATGAAAAAATAACTTACTTTCTGAAATAATTATATAATTCGACAGTCGTAAAATATAGTTTAGTTGAAAGATAAATAAACGTAAAATACAGTTTAATTGAAAAATTAATAATGGACAAAATTTAAGATGACATTTGGGTTTTTGATAATTAAGACCTTGACAGTTTAGAATCAGGAACGTCACAGTAATATTCGTAAAATCCTTACATATTATAAAACAAAGTTCCCAACGCGTCTGTCTGTCTATCTGTTCAGAATAGTCTCAAAAATTACTGAACGGGGTCACGAGCAAGGTTAAAATGAAGATATTCGTTACATACGTAAAAGATATGCGAGAATTTCTTTGAAAATTTCAAAAATTCCCAGGAACCGTGTGAAGTTACGGACGGTTCACTACTTAGAACTATAAATGATTTTTCGTTACAGTTAAAGTAAGTACAGTAATGCTATACTGTACCAATTTTACCTATGAAACTTAGGTAAAATGAACAAGAAGTAAGTGGTCAATCCATCCAATAGTTTACTTCAAAATCATTCCATATTCCACATTCCAAGTGTTCACGGTGTCGGTCTATTAAAGAATAGACCGACTGATCAATCTATTTAACGAACTGGATGGTATAAAGTAAATCTTAAAAACTAACAAATATACTCAGGTCTGCGGTCCCTTGAAGCTATGAAAAAATCAAACTTCTAAGTTAATGGAAAAAAAGATACGGCCATTTATATCGCAAAAAACGTATATTTCGACACTCTTCTTTATATTAAAATCAATTCGCTTAAATAAACTGTTTTTCTTTCTTTCTTTCTTTCTTTCTCAAGGGAATCAAAATTCATAGGGTACTTCCAAATGACCTAGAATCCTGAAATTAGGCATGTAACAAGGTTTCATAGTACAAGTATAAGAAAAAATATGAAAACTTTTTTGTAGTTACGTCACAATTTTTTTTGCGTTTCGGAAAAATCTCCTTAACTCAATTGAACTGTTTTCAATGGTAAGTTTGTACGGAATCCTCAGTGCGCGAGTCCGTCTCGCACTTGCCAGGTTTTTTATAATTAATTTCATTGATAGGCTCCCACTTGACCACTATCTCACTTAATGGTAAACGATGATGTAGTCAACGGTTGAGTACGCTTGTCTACTTTTTATCTAGTAGTACGTTTTCATTTTCAAGTTACTACTAAAATTACAACATAAAAAAGCTAAATCTATATACAGACAATGTTGCATTTATTATTGTTAAAACTGATATTGTCGTAGGATGTTGTAGGCGATTGTACCTCCGACTAATCGTCAATTGCCGCCGTATCCACAGTGGCGCGGTTAACCTTACGGGTCTCTGTCAATACCACTAATTACGTAACTTTAGGGCGTGACTGTACTGTGCTTAAACTTCTATTACCACTATTGCAATGGTAGCTCTAATACTGTAGGTATAAATAGGGTTTTATATATGAACAAATTTACGAATAAAATGTTTTTGACTTTTTCATTAGAGTCTATAAAAGCAGCTAGGGGAGGCTGTTTGTGTGTTTTTTAGCGCGAAAACTTAGAGTTGGCCACGCCCCCAATTCCTTTGTACTGACGTCATCTCAGCGCTCAGTCACGTGGCCAGAACAAAGGAATTAGGAGCGTGGCCAACTCCAAGCGTTTACGATAAACGAAACGATTGTAACTTGGCTAGGGAGTCGGATATACTATCGCCGGTAGTTATTGCCCAATAGCCTAAAATGTATGACTGATAATACCAAAACTTTTTGCCTTTTTTAATAGATTACATTTTTTTATACTATATCCTTTTGAATATTATGGAAGAAAATATTAAATACATATTTCAAATCCGATTTTTTCAGAAGAACAAGGTAGGATAAACTGAAAAAAATATCAATAAAGTCAATCCCATTTCTGCAGAATTAATGCTGATTCCAGTAGAAACGACTACATACAGGCTTAGTTCCAACTCCAGTTTATGCCCAAAGAAATTCTAAACAGAAAATCCCATTTTGTCGGGCTTTATTGAGGGCAATCCAAAGTGATAGCGGGGTTACGGATTTACCCAACGCCCACTACTAAGCAAAGATAAAAATTAAGGGATTTACGTAGGTCCGGCGTAAAAACCAGAAACAACATCACGCCTGTACGCCCTGATGAGATAGACAGTGCATTTAGTGCACTTTTTGACTGTTTAACTTAATTATGTCCCATGTATTAGGGAAGAGCTTATTGCTATCACTACCAATATTATCGAATAACTTCAGCCAAAAGACATCCACTGTGGGACATAGGCTTCTCCTAAATGTCACCTTTACGACTGGTCCTGTTCGCTTCACACCTATTCGAGTTCCCGCAGCTTTCACCGGGCCATCGGTCCACCTTGTGAGAGGCCTCTGAACATTGTGCCTTCCCATATGCGGTAGCAACTCCAGAACCTTTTGGTCCTATCGATGATGTCCAGTTTGGCGATTCTTCAGGCTATGTCGATAATCTTGGTTCTTCTGCGGATATCTTAATTTTTCAAAGATGACGCAAGAAAACTCCGGGAATAGCTGTCTCCTTTGCTCTTTGGGTGAGGTTATGCTTTACCTATCACAAACCAGCCACAAATCCTAACTGCGGGTTGATATAGGATTATTCATGCGGCCTAGTGTTCGATCGTATATATTTGTTTTCTACATAGTATTTTCTTTTTATGCACTTCCTATATTGATTCTCCGCCATCCTTGGTTGACTGGTAGAGAATGAAACAAATAAATCGTCAAGTTGGGCAAACGTTTATCCTTCTGCCCAACTTGACGACCGAGCACAAAGCCTCACGTCTAAAAACATGATGACAATTTTATTTGCAATGATGATGACAAAGATTTTTAAAAGCATGTCGTATTTATAGAGTCATATCGTCATTCACCATGAATTTTATTGGTGCGTAACCTCATTAGTTGAACGGACTATAATTGACACACCGGCTGACCTGTCAATTAAATGCTCTCATGGTATCATTCGCTCTTTCTCTGAAATGTTCGTACTCCATTGTGCTATTGTTTATTTTAAAACCAATGTACATTTTTAACTATCGTCAATGGACCATAAATTTTGACTGTTATGCTTCGATTATGTGGTTTTGCCTAAAATATTTTATTTGCCCACAAATATTTTTGTGGCATGTATCTTCAGCATGCATGGTTTATCTTCTTAATTATAGTGGACATACATTATGATTCGTTGAAATGTTATATAGAGACGCAGCTCTAATTGGTTCATCTGATATGATTCTATGTTTGCTGTCGTGTAGTAAGGTTTCATCATCTACAAATGGCTCTAGTATACTACTCGGTCAATCTATTCCTGCTTTTAATTCAATTATCTAAGAAAAATAAAACAGTTTTCAATAAGTAATTTTTTCATAGCAAGCTTTTATAGCGCGGTATATACCTATATAATTAATACTCATCAAGACTATTCCAAAAAGCCTAAACACGACTAGCTACCAGCTCCATCATCAGACCCTGGCCTGGTTACAAAATACTCTTCAAGACGAATCATACGAGCCCAAATTCGATGGGGTTGTGTCGTTAAATTACCGAGTTCCTATGGCCACCTTCCGGTTCCATCATCAGGTAAACTCCGCGTCATAATTTTGCATTATCATCTGGTTTACATATACATGCAAAATTTCAGTTTGATTAGATACCGAGAAGAATTTAATTCGCAAGATTTTATCACAGACAAACATCGGGACAGGTTAAAATAAATAAAAGGTTAAAAAAAATAACAGCGACGATACCGAAAATATAAAATCGAAGATTCGTCAGAATGTACGATTTCTTTCAGAATATTTGATGCTGATAGATGCATTGAAAGGCTTCCTTAACAAATAAACGTGACTTGAATGATTCTGATAATAGAATAACGAGGTTCCTTCATATTGATTCTTTTTGTGAAGACATGTTTGCTCGGATATCACGTCTTTATTTTTGGATAAACAGAAGTAATTATTATCTGGCAAACCTCGTTACATAATGTTTTTACAGTTAGTATTGAATAAGCAGTAAGATATAGATTCATATACTAGGTAGGCATAAATCACATGGATTCTTCGTCTCTGTTACATTTTATCAGTGCGGTTAGATTAATAGTTCTTATCACGTAATTTGGCCAATGTCTATAAAATTATCTCAAGGCGCGAATCATTAGAATTAATTTACAAATTCAGTCTCAAGGCTTTTTTAATACGTAAAACGTCTTCATTGCCAAAGCAACGTGTAACTTACTACTTACATTTTGATAAAAAAGTAATTACTGGAAAAAAATATCTTATCTATATTTTTTACCGAAAACGTGTAACTTTTCAGATATTTTTCAACTTTCTTATCAACAATCTAAAAAGTTTACATACTAACCTGAACAGATCAAGGCGACGAACAAAACTGCAGTCAAACACCACCGCATGTTGACGTTTCTTAACGTAACTTACACAACGCACGTCATAGAGAACTTTAGCAACGTTCCTTAAATGAAACTTGTACTTTTTGCGAAACTTTTACGCGGTGCAATGGACGGCGGGACTAGATGCGGCAGCCTGCGACGGTACCAAACGATGAACTACCGACAACCGCGATCATCCGGCAGGAACGAACTCGCAACCTTTTGACACGCATGCGCGAACTAATGACCTCCCCCCTATTAAAAATGATAATAAAACTGCTCTGAAATGTGTCCTAATCATTTGTAGTGGCGTGACATAACCTAGGTATTTGGATTAGTATTTATAAACTAAAACAAAAATGTTATCGTCGTTTAAGAATTAGTTTTACGTCAGTGACCGTTGACACGAAAGTGAAGTTTAAATGTTAAATTTTAATGAAATTTTCTTTTTATGTTGATGTCTTCCTGAAGGGGTTTCTTCAGGGAAGTGATAACAATATCTATTGCAACCTCTAAGCAGGGTTCCGATGTTCCGATTTGAATAGTGACAGTAATAATTAAGGTACAAAGGACATTTCAGTGTGGGTAGTTTCGTAGAAAGGGCTGACTGCTTACCTATCATCAGGCAGTTCGATTGGTAGGACATGCTTCATAATGTTTCAATATTTTAATAACATTACGAAGTGAACCTTCTGACTAAGCAACAAGATTTATTTGAAAGCAATACTTGATTGTAGTTAGGGTTTTTTTTTTTTTTTTTTTTTATTGGTAGGTAAAATCATCCAATGACGAATCCCGCCCTTGGGTGGGGCGGGAAACAGTGTCAGACTTTTACTGACTAAAAACCTACCTTTCCATTCCTTGCCTTTATCCTGGGGCCTTTGGTGACAGTCTCACATAACCTTTGGATTGTAGTTAGGGTAGAATTTTAGCTTGCACAGTTCAAAAAGTGTAGGAATGGTCGATATGACGAAGCTTGGGGGTTTATTCTTGGCTAAAATGATGATGATGATTGATTGTGCTTATACGAGTATCTATACATAAACGTTTCTCGTTGAGTGCTTTTTCTATTACTGAAAACTGTACGAAAACTTGTCGCGTTTGAGAGGATTTAGCTAATAAACAGACAGACGCGGAAAGCAAATTGGTTTTCTACTGTGTAATCAAGATTAATAGATAATAATGAATCATAAAAAAACACAATGCAAGTAGACTCAGATAAATAGTTATTATGCTACTTCTACTATGTAGCAGAAAACCGTATGCCACCACTACCTACATGAAAGTTTTCTGAAGTTGATCTTCAGAACAATACAGGCTTCTTTGAAATCTGTTCGTAATATGAACCCTCACTGTCTTGTAACTTTTAAGACTATTATAATTAAATATTAAACTTAGCTTCTCGTCTTATAATACGGGATATAGCATTATACATCAGTTTGTGTGGATTAGAGGAATAATATCTTGAAGTTTCTTTAAAACTGAAGTGTGTCATCATTTATCCGTGCGATCGTCATTTGTTTTTATTTTTATTATTCTTTGGTTGGCTTTTACTCAGAAATAGAAAGAAAGAAATCAAACACGTTTATTTTAGCACACAGACACACACAATGAAGAAACAATTACATCTTCTTATCATATCGATGGTTTTCTTTTCCCTCAAAGTTTTTAGGCCCAGTAGGTTGCCACGTTTACAGCGGCATCAGTGGCATTTTTTAAAACCACACACTTATGTTCTTTCAGTTGCCTTTTGCATTCCAGGACCACAAGATTCCCTTTCAGAAGTCAATCCATGGCCCTAGAAGGCTTCGGCCCCTGGCTTCTACTGTTTTGATAATATCTCTTTCAGCTGCGCGTGGCACACTACGCACCGTCGACGTCTCGGCGACGGTTACCAGATGGCCGGACGGCGTGCTACCCATTGCTCACTGTCCGCAAACCCACGCATACATTGACTGGAAATCGAGATTTGGCCTCACAATGCCACCACCGGGTGCAGCTGTAGCGTGAGGACGACCGTTCCCTCATGCAAGCTGCCGCTTCCTTCGCCAGCATTACGGCTTCGCAGAAGAAGGCAACCGCCGCCCATTCTCCCTCGCTCCAGACCATGCCCTGTATAATCCTCATGGTCTCATGAGGATACGGTGGACCTCCATCGTGTGGGCGTTTTGTCCTCCTGAATCAGGTGCAGGATCCTCCCGAGCTTACCATGTCCTATGCGAACCTTCGTCATGCAGAAGATGTGGACGCCGTGACACCTCTTCAGTCACTCTTCAAAGACACTTACTGCCATGATTAACTAAGCAGCTACGTTATGTTATTATGAATTGCATCGACCATCTTATATCTGATAGTATTGCTATATATTAATTGAATAATCTATAGCAAAAATATAATATACACACGCACATTTAATTGAAGGTTAAATCTTTGTTGTTGCTAATAGATAAGAGTAATATCAATCAATGAGCAATAAATATCTTTATCTTTCATGAATATAGATAGATTACTAACTAATTACGCTAAAGGTTTTAAGGTCATCCTCATTTCACCACTCATACCGATTAAAATCTATAATCTTATATAATAATCTTGTGTGCGTGTGAAAAAAATAAAATTAAAAAAAAAACAAAAATAATGTTTGTCCTATATTTGTTGTTTATACGGTGTACAATAAAGAATATATAAATAAATAAATATTTGTTATCTAGCTTATGAATAATTAATATTATGTAAAAAAAAAACCTGAGCAGTGGTGGCCGAGTGGTAACGGCCCCGACTTACGATTAGTAGGTCGCGGGTTCAAGCCCGGCCAGGCGCATTACTTTGTGTAATTTATTTTATCACCACTGCTCTCAAAACTGTGAAAGAAAACATCGTGAGGAAACCGGCATGTCCTAGAACCAAAAATTCGAAGACATGTGACATCCACCAACCCGCACTGGGCCCGCGTGGTGGATTACGGCCCATTCCCGAATTAAGTTACGAAGATTTTTCCGAATCCTAATTTTTATTTTGTGACCAAACTACAAATTTACAGTTACCACGCGCGCCTGAAAAACGTCAGCAGAACCCTAACGCCCCAGCAAAGCTGATGCCCGTTAGGATTACGGGGAATTAAAGGGTACCTAACTGAAGAACCCATGTATGATTTTAGTTATAAAAAGTCTGACATGCCCTTGCGCTCCACCTTAGAGTGTGAGAAGTGGATTTCCTACATAAAATAGGCTTTTGTTTACAGTCAAATTTTAGTCAACCTAATACGACTACCATAACATCATTGCGGACGGTGGGCAATGGGTAGCTCGGTGTCCGTCCTTCCGGTATCAGGCCGGTCCGGTCAATTTTCTTAAATCATAATCGATCAATCTCGACTTAGAGTTTTGTAGGTTTAAAATATGTAATAGAGGTTTATAATTATTATTTTAAAGAAAAAAAGTATAACTACAACAAAATCTATACATATAAAATCCTTTGTCTTGATTCAGACTGATCAACGCACAGCCTAAACCACTGATCGTAAAAATCTGAAACTTGGAGGATATGTTCTTTGTATAACGTAGGCATCCGATAAGAAAGGATTTTTCAAAATTACTAGAAAAATAGGATACATTGTTTTATTATAAAGTTCTCGTGTCTACCTTCCACCTTCCGGCTCCATCATCAGATCAGTTTGATAGTACCTTATAGCCAAAGTGCATCTCATGAAAATTCTAACAAGCCCAAACACGGCTAGGATACATTGATTCATTACGGAGTTCCGGTGACTATCTTACGGCTCCATGCCCTTTTAGTTTGTGAATATACGAGCCTTTAGTAATAAATTTTGACGCTTGCAGCTCTAGTTTTGACAGCTGAAAGCGCGGTATGTACTTAAACTTTTGAAAAAGTAAGCAAGATTTTACGTAAATAAACATTCAGAGAACCACATAAAAACTTGGACAGCCACTTTCATTGAAAGTTGTAATATCGCAAGTCGTGATTGTTTCATGGAAATAGAAGAGCGTCACAGATGCACGACGGTCCTACAAATGGAGCTGATGGTACACTTTCTGGAACAGCATCAAGACCTTTCTCTTGGAGGAGTTAGATCTAAAGAGGCTCGTCAAGTTGCAGCATACTTGTGGAATGAGTGATCACTTGGTTATTAATATTATATTCTTGACTATAATAAATAGAATTATATTAGGTATACCTAAATTAATTTTGTTTGGTTCTCCTGAATTTGAAATTTAGCATTAGACCCCTTAGTCTTTTCTCCATTACTTGCATCTGAATAAAACTATGTTTGGTGATGTTTATGTTTGACCATAATTATTTAATTAAAACGATGAGGCATTAAAAATACAAATCGCTGCTTTAATTTGATAGTGGCACATCACAAAATGTGTCATTATTTTGATAATGTTACCATTCAATACAGATTAATCTATAATATCATGTGAATAAAACTCACATTCCTATGTATACATTTGACTAGGTTTTATGACTGAATGACGTTATCTGATTGGTCGAAATCGACGGCAATTTTGTCGGTATATCGACACAATGCCAGTTGCTTTGAATTTTCGCAAGGTGACATACGCATTTTCTCTTGAAAAAAGACATAAAATAAAATAGTTCGTTCTTATTGGTGGAATATTCTTTTATATAAGGTTTTTTTTTGTATTAAGACTATATACAAACAATTTGAGTGTCATAGTTGTGTTTCGATTCATTTAAATAACGTGGTATTTGGTGTTGCGACAGTATCGAAGCAAATGAGTAGAGAAACTAAATAGCGTATTTCAAAATGGGTTAGTATTCAATTCTTTGTTTTTGGTAATTAATAGAACTAATACAAAATAAGTCTATTTCATTCTTAAAAGTCCTAATTTTTACGATTATTCTTTGCAAAATATAACGCTTTTTTGTGCTATTGTTGAATGATTTTTAAATATATGCCATTGTTCAAAATAACTGCTATTAAATATTTTTTTAATATGACATAAGCATGGTGTGGAAGTAAGACATTAAATACTGAAAATAATTTCTTTAATTAAGATTTAATGTAATTATTTTTACCCTTACAGTGTATTATCGAAAAAACATCAATTCAGAAGATTCATTGCAGATTTCTGTAGCCGATGGTACTAAAAAATACCAAGATAGGAATGGATTATCACCTTTGCTGATTGAAAATAGCATAGAATAGCATAGCATCAGCGTTATAATGTTCTCACTACTGGGACTCAGGCCTCCTCTTTAGGAGAGGGAATTGGCCGTAACCCATCATGCGGGCCCAGTGCGGGTTGGTGGAAGTCACATGTCTTCGAATTTTTGGTTCTAGCATTGGTTTCCTCATGATGTTTTCCTTCACCGTTTTGAAAGCAGTGGTGATGAAAAAAATAACACAAAGTAATTCGCCTGGCTGGGTTTGAACCCGCGACGTGGCAAACGGCGATCATACTATAGATCCAGTCATTAAAAAGGGTGTCAGGAAACAGATAATACCGAAAATTTACACTATTGCTACTATTGTCGAAATGTAAAATTAATAGATAGGTATTGTAATGTTATGCGTAGAAGCAAAAGACACATAATATTACTCATATTGTTATAAAAAATCATATAATAATAATATCTAAAATATAGGAAAGCCAAGAAATAGAAGCGTTTGTAATAAAAATATTTCAGTGAAGATAATTTATAAAAGAAAAAAAAAAGAAAAAAGGCCTATATACTAAATAAAAAACTTATAATAAATATATAAGATTTTATGCCCAATTTTTCGAAAATCTATAAAGGATTTTTCATAGGATAACGAAGAGTTGTAGACGGCAAACTAAATTGAACCATGTACTGTGGTTGCGCGTGACCCCCGCTTCGATTGGGACCCGAAAATCGGTTACTGCACAATCACATACCATCATGATGGTTCAACTTGTGTGACAAGGATTATAACCGATTTTCGGGTCTAGGTTGGATAGGGGGCTTCGTGTAGCTCTGGCGGATAGTTCAATTTATTTGCCGCGTACTCTTTGTTATCTTACGAGCAATCCTTGATAGATTTTCAAAAAATGGGGCGTAAAATATTAAGTACCAGTAGTAGTTTTTTGCCATTTGAAAAACATTGTAACAACTTTTTTACTACTTTAACATTTTTATGTATAAATTTGATTTTTGAAACTTTGTGTTGTTTGAATCGATTTTGGTGTATGGTCATGTGAAGAGGAGGGATGAAACGCATATTACTAAAAGAGTTTGGAGTGTACAATGTACATGTGGATGGATGGAGAGGGAGAGGGAGGCCAAAGAAGAGATGGATGGATTGTGTGAGGAGTGATATGAAAAAAAGGAGTTAGTGATAGCGTAACGAGTGACAGGACAGAATGGAAGAAAAAAACGTGTTGCGCTGACCCCAAATAAAACGAGGTAAAGGCAGGAAAATGATGATAATGAGTAAAAGAAAATTACTGTTTTAGAAACAGGTAATGCTTTATTTTTGTTAAAGTGGGCAAGTCGAAGTCATAACTATGTGTAAGCTCGTTAATAAATATATTTTTAATAACCTCCTAACAAAAGTAATTTTGTTAGGAGGTTATTTATTATTTCATTGTTTGTTTAATATAAATACTAGCTATATTTGCAATTTTGAGAGCAGCGCGTGTTTTGTGAAGGTAAGTTTTACATAATTAGTATTATTTTTGATCTCTATAACGATAAAGACTGATAGAAAGTTAGTTAAACAAAACAAAAAATGCCATTGTATAGTAAAAATACATTGGTTTTGTATTACACTTTCCTTAGAATAGTAATTTAATTGTAAAAGTGACATTATTTGTAAAAATTCACTAACAAAAAAAATGCATCAAAAATAAATAAGCCGTTGTACAAAAATTACTTTACTGAACTATTTGTTTTATTAAGAATAGTGTCACTGTTCACGAAATAATGTTGTCAAATTAAAGGTCGTACTATAATTTATGCCAATGTTAAAAATAATTAAACTAAAAACTATTTGACGTATGTCTGAAGCATGTTGTTTTTTATAAGTTTATGTGTTGATTTTGTATTGAAAGGGCTAAATAACTTATTAATAATAAAAATATGATAGATTATACGTCGATTCAGGCAATTTTCAAAGGGTTCTCTTTATTAAAATAAAAGATGGAAACAATTAAATTTCTTGTTTTATTTAAACTGCTCTCCTGAAAAAAGTGCATTTTTGAGATCTGTCGTTATCAAATTAAAGCAGCGAAATAGCCTTTATTCACAAAAAGTATGAACAAATAGTATAGAATATTTATTAAGAGGAATAACATGCAAGTTTACACAATAAGTGCAGTCATAAACTAGAACAATAATGGAATTCAATAATAAATAGATCTAACCTGAACTAAGATAAACCTGTACTTCAGGTGTCTTAAGAGCTAAATTATTTGTGTTAATATTTGCTAATAATACTTATATAAAACACTTAAGAACTAATAAAAAACAATTTCAATGAAATAACAAGCCGTAACTTAACCATAACTTTTCCGTGTCATCTTAACACAACTTTTACAACCATGTTGATATAACATTTTTACAATGCACCTTTTAAATGAATACATGGATAAAATTAGGATAGTATGAAAAGTAGAATTAATTAGGAAAAAAAAACAATTAAAAAAAGATGAATTTCAGATGGACATAGGCTACATAGGTATTTTTTAATTTGGAACACAAATGATTCATAATTATGTCAACTATAATAATAATGGTATGATATCCAAATCATACCTAAAGCAAGCTTTTAAAACACCTATACACATTGATCTCATATATATATTTGAACCCAAGATTCAACCTCAGCGTCTCAAAAACGTCCGCAAAAAAAGAGCGCATCATTAGAAAAAGTGCGCACCTGTCAAGTAGTCTCGCGTGGCCCGTGTCACTGTGAGGTCACTAAAAATGCCGAAGTGTTCGTTGCGAAATTGTAAAAATATTACGTCAAAAACGGTAAAAAAGGATGAGATATCGTATTTTCGGTGAGTAAAAATGTTTATTGATTTTTTTTTGTTGTTTTTATGATCTAATATACAGTGCAATATGTGATTTTGATTTAATTTGTCACAAAATTTCTCTCAACGGTCCATGTATAACACGGCAAATTTCAATGGCCTCATTTTCAGTGAAAGAACCATGCATAACAGCCTACTTTTATTTTAGTCGCATAATACAAGTGATCCTGTTCTAGTCAATGGAATCGATTTTTTTTTATTGTGTTTAAATTTTTTTTATTAAGTAATAAGTTTGAACTTATTCGTAAAGTTTTTAACAAATATTTATAGTTTTCAATGGAATCCTATATGTAGAAAAAATACAACCGACTTCAATGTAAAAAATGCAAAGTAACTTTACTTTGGAAATCAGTGGTTCTATAATTTAAGATTTTTTTTGACCAAGATATCGGTAACCAAACATAAAAAAATACATACAGCCGAACATATAAATGATAAATGATATTTATTTTGTAAGTAGGTTTTTAAAAACACTTTTTTACACGTCAATTTTTTTTCTCGTCAGTTTCGATGTTGATCTAGTTTAGATGAGGCCGGTGTTTCCTAGCTGACTACCCTGAGAAGAAATCTCCAAACAAACTCAGGGGTCAAAGTCTCTTTTAAAGTCCATACACAAACATGTAATGGTCAAATCATATGAGAACCATGCAGATTGGAGTCTGAGATGATTTTATTTAGAAAGAACCACACAGTTCTGAGTCTAACCTCCTCCTTCTTGAAGTCGGTTAATAAGGTCCTGTTGGTCTAGTGGTTAGTGGCCTTGACTGCATAACACGAGCTCTGCTTAGCTTGGGACTAGACGACGTAGTGTGATAGTGTTCTATTGTGTCTCTAATTACTGTATTCAAAAGGTGAAGCGACAAGTCATGTGTTCTTTAATGAAACTTTTTTTTAAATATGGGATAACGTTTTTTTAGATTTTTGTAGATAATTAACTTATCTTGAGTAAATTGAGGGCGAATATTGTACAAGACAAGTTGTTTTATTTAGGTACATATTTTATATTTTAGTTTTCCTCGTGACCCAATACGATGCGGAGAATGGACGTCAATCGTCAGCCGACAAAGACGTGAAGATTTTTTTAAGCCGAATAAGTCAAGTGTCGTTTGTTCAGAGCATTTCTTGAACAACGATATATATGTCACTGCAAAAGGCCTGAAACGTCTTCTTAAAACGGCTGTTCCTAATATAATGGTAGAATTGTGTTTAGAACACAATTTAATAAACTTAATAAAACTAATTTAATATCGTATAAAAATAAAAACTATATAAATATTCGTCTCCACTGCATGTCTTGTTCAGCCGGCTAACTTTGACAGTAAAATTTTATTGTTTTTTGCATACTGCTTTGTAATGACAACTTTAACTAATCCGAATAAGGTTGAATTTGCAGAAGTATAGAGAACAATTTTTTTTATAATATGACATAACTACTTATGTCGAATTGTTGAGTGTTTGACGACAGATTCGAGCGTTACTTTTGTTCGGGACTGTTCGTCTAGGGTTTTCTTATGTCAATGCCTATACAGCATTCAACAACATTTCTGGCCGTCAAGTGTAAGTCTTGGTAATATTGTTCCGGAGTATCTGGCCTTGGTTCTGAGATGGGTGTCATCATTGTTAGTTTCAAAGGGTACTCTGAATCTCCTGCAATAACCAAAAATGAATTAAAGCATCTTAAAAAAAATAAGTACACAATGTATCAAGTCAGAAGATTGCAATGTAAATTATACTCAAATTAAACATACCCAAAAGACGCAAATCTTCTCCATTATTTATGTGGAGTCTGTCTATATAAACATTCAATGGATGGTTGTTGTTTCCTCTGACATTGTTTGAATGGAAATGCTATATATTTATTCAATATTGCTGGATTGTTCAAGGCTGTTGTTACTTGCTGGATATAATAGCTTTTGAAACACTGGCCTGGGAAATAAAATGGTTCCTGCTTTCTCCAACTATGGTCTGATAGGACCTAGAAGCATCAAAGGCCGGGCCAATGCAACCAAAACCTAAAACAAATTGCACACACATTGAACTTTATTAGTTGTCTAATTTGTGGTTATGTTTATAGAACAAAAAACCTTTTTTTCAACATCCAAAGCATCACAACGTAGGACGGCATATGAGGAGTCAGCTTGGAAATTAATTCACGGGTTTCGTAAGTCTATATATCTTCATAAACTGTCGATCAATGTATGAATCACATCTAAGTCTAGCTTTTAAGTTTTTCCTTTTGGTTTCGGCTCGACTACATCGTATTCATAAGATTTCTCCAATAAGTCTATGTAGGAGTACACGGTAATGTTGTATTTTTGCAAGATTTTCACTCAAAATCACTTCACAACAAAGACATAACATTGTATCAACTTTTACGTTTGACAGTGGTTAGGTAACGTTCCAGCACCGATCGCGTTGCGACTCAACTTGCTGTCAAATTTATAGCGCGATACGAAACGGGCAAAAAGTTGTGATTTGGTAGCGATTTGATTGCGATTTCGTTGAAAAAAATTACCGCGATTGCCCCCCTGGAAGTCAAGCTTTAAATAAAACAAACATTTAGTCTCTTGGTTAAACCACTGGAACGAACTCCGAAGCGCATATAGGGTGATAAATTACTTTCTAACATATCGATTAAATCTTCAGAAAGCCTGTAAATGTGGATGAAGTCAACATCACGGGATATTGACTTAAACTTTCTTAACTGCTTCGCCCGTCGAGCTTTCCTTATATCGTCACTTTTCTCAGCTTCTTTTAGCAGATAAGTTAATGATCAACATTAACTCCACTGCCATTTCAATCAATTTATTAGTTTATTAAATTTTAAAAAGATACGGTGGATACTAACATTTTTTTAATTGCGTGTTAAATCTAAGAAGTTAACTATGAAATCCGCGTCTAAATTGTAGCTTTTAGATTTGAAAGATAGAATCGAGCCCGAGGTCGAGGCTGTTAACGTCCTCAACGCTGTTTTTTCTTAGGGAATACCAATATGTATGAAGAACTGTCAAATTGCTCGCCGGTGAGTAGTTCCAACTCACAACCGTCACAGCCTTGAGCGCTAGTGTAGCTACTTACACCTTAGTGAATACCTATTTGGATTTCGTCGTTGAGGCAACGTTCCACAGCGTTGTTTTCAAGGCTGTTTTTCTTAGAGAATAGCACTGCAGGGTAGGTTTTTAGTCAGTAAGAGTCTGACACTATCTCCCGCCCCACCCAAGGCTGGGATTTGTCATTTGATGATTTTACCTACCATAAAAAAAACCATAACATCATATCATTCAGCCATCATGTTCCCACTGCTGGACTGAGGCTACCTCTCTAAAAGAAGGAATACGCCATAATCTACGACACTTCCCCAATGATGGTCGATAACCATAAATCGCTGAGAAATGTTGTAAAAACTCAAGGCCACTGGAGAGAAATTGCAGGATGTAGCTGGAGATTAATATTCTTTGAATATTTTAGACTCCTTTGTACAATTAATTGAATCACAGTATGTTTTTTTTTATTTGATATAAACTAGTGCTTGACTGTGATTCCACCCGATGGGAAAATGAAAAGGGCGCACTAGTTTATTAAGACCCTATTCACTCTAACCTTGAAGACACCCATATTATAATAGGATGAGAAGATCGCAGCAGGTAAATTGTTCAAGTACTTCGATGTACGCGGTATAAATGACGAGGCGAAACGCTTAGTGCGGAACGAAATGCGAATACGGGCGTATAGTCATTCTATGCGCGTCATTTATTAGTGTAAATATAATAGATAAAGTTTCAACTTCTTACTACATATCTTTTTATTTACTTTTTAAAAATTAATTTTTCAAGTCAAGGACGAGTCATTAAGTCGTACATATTCTTTACACTTATTTATCCTTCACTGAGCCGTTGAACTGAGCCGTCTCCGTGCAGTTCTACTGTCTGCCAAGTAATTTTGGGTCAGCAAGTGCGTGGCCCTCATAACTTATAGCACTTGGAAGAGCTACACGAAGAGACTGCCAAGTATCTTGCTGTATGCGTCAATCTGAACTGACCTACAATGGGGGCATATCCAAAATCGTTCCTCAATTTAATGGCATAATATGCTATACAAATATATGCCTAAAGATGATACTGACTTACCAAATTATGAGTTTTTAATTTGTGTAATATAAAAGAGTGTGAAATGCGAAATGAAGTTTATCTGCTGCTGTTATGCAAAATAATATTATGTCATAAAACGTTCTGCTGTTAAGGGTAGACCCTCCTGTAAGACGAATCGAAATACTAAGAAAGCTAAAGTAAAAACGCAGCATTAAGCACAATATGGAAATAAAAATTATTAACATAACTATGTGTGTGCAATTAACAAGTGTGCAATTATCGTGGATCGACTTACACCCTCTCCAGTGTCGTGACATTAAGGCTCAATTGTTCAAGGGTCGCGACCCTTTCACAAGGCTTCCACCACAGACTATTTCTATAGGTAGCCAAGCTGGTACATACACTGTTAAATTTTGGTTGTTTTAATCCCGTGGAGGTTCGATCCGGTACATGAAACACTATTGATTTGTATAGCTAAAATTATTTGATTTGATGATAGGAAAGGTGAACTAGGATCGGTACTTGTTTGAGAAGACATTTCATGCGCTTTTATCAAAAGTCATTATCATCATCATCATCAGCCTTTTAATGTTCCCACTGCCTTCTCTCTAAGAGAGTGAGGAAATGGGTCGTAATCCACCACGCGCGTCCAGTGCGGTTTGGTGAATGTCACATGCCTTCGAATTTTTGGTTCTAGGACATGTCGGTTACCTCACGATGTTTTCCTTCAGCATTTTGAGAGTAGTGGTGATGAAATAAATTACACAAAGTAATGCGCCTGGCTGGGTTTGAACCCGCGACCTACCACTTGTAAGTCGGGGCCCTTACCGCACGGCGACCACTGCTCCTCCTTATCAAAAGTATAATCAGTTAAATTAATAGTTTTTTACCCGACTACGGTAAAGCTAAAGGAGGGTTATGATTTTGACAGGCAACAACGTCGGAGCGACACTCTGCTGCCGTAACAAGTCGCAGCATGGCTGACAGAGTTCCAGCGGGATCTCATGGTGATATAGTTAGGTAACTCAATACTTCCACGCGTTCCCGAGATAAAGGGTCTTGACAGACAGACAGACGGACAACAAAGTGACCCTATCCTATCAAAGGGTTCTGTTTTTTCCTTTTGAGTTACGGAACTCTAAAAAGTTCAGTTCAGTTCAGTTTTATATGCCCGTTCTTTTCAGGTCGTTCGGTTAACATTGATAAATATATAAATATATTTATTTTATACATTGCCAGTGAACCAGCACGCACTCTATACAATTCTTAGGATTTGTTTATGTCGGCTCGTCCTAGATGTTTCGAGCCAGATCATCTACCAGGTGGGCCTACATGGCCTGAATTGGTTCACTTTTCAATACATTTCGACACAGTGCACTGCTATTGGATAGGTACAAATAACAAAATTGACAGTTTTAGAATGTCTGAACTCTGCAACGGCCTGGCCGAGAGTGTCCGCTGTACGGACGAGTTAAATCTCCCTCCCCAAGCTCGTAGCGAAAGTGGAAACGTCACTGACTCTGTCAAGCGCGCCACCTCTAGTTCTTCTAGTTGCCACTAGATGGCGTGGCGAAGCGTGGCGTTCTTTTGTTGTCAACAAATCAACGCCGGATCCGAGATATATATACATTACCTAGGTAATGTATGTAATGGATAATAATATTCATAATATTTCATACATTGCCAGGAAGTCCGAGGTATTCTATATATTGTAAAGAATACCTGAGTTATATATTGCCGATAACATATATACTAATAATAATTAATCGTGTATAATAAATAGTTAAACTCTTTACAAGGAAATTAAAGTAATGAACATTAAACAAACATACATTTACAACTCATGCATACTAATTCATAAAATTCCTAATAAAAAAATAAACACAAACATAACCTTCACAAAAAATATTAAAAAAAACACAAAATGATACTTCGACGTGAACAAGACTTTCTAAAACTACACCCAACCCTGCACAAACTACGGAAAAATACTATTTTATATGAAGTTTTCAAATTATTTAATAAATTACCAAAAGACCTCAAAGAATCTAAATCTAAAAACCATTTTAAAAAGTTACTCAAACAATTTGTATTGAAACACTCACTGTCCCTAACACAGTAATGAGCCACATCCAGCTACGCTTATATCCGTTTATCTTTGTTTAAACTTTGACTCGTGAACCGGTGTATCGAACAAACTTTTTGCATGTTTTTTTTTTAAATCTACCCTCAAAACCTGTCACAGTCGATGTTTAGTTTTGTAATATGTCCAACTAAATCGATTTATTTTTAGTTTTATAATTCTCATGTAAGTGAATTTATGTAATTCTTATAGGAATAAACTATCTCAAACCTCAAATAGTTATCCAGCTAATATATAGTTAGATAACTATATATTACTACCTATTTACCTTTGTTTGAGGTGGAAAATAATCAAATAAATTCTCTTACTTGGAGTAGAGCGAAAGGGAGTGTTAAATTTTTACTGACTAAGTTGCCATTTGCGTTCTAAGGCCACAGAAACTCTTGTTTTGCATTCCACAACTACTTATCAACTTGAAGAGTACCACAGGATAATATTATTACCATTAAGCAAAAATACAATAATATTGAATTGTATAACGATACTCACTTATCCATTTTTGACTGGCCTGTTGGTCTAGTTGTCAGTGGCCCTGACTGCTATGCCGGAGGTCGTAGGTTCGATTCCCACCCAGGACAAATGTTTGTGTAATGACCATAATCATTATTTTGTTCTATGTCTGGGTGTAATTTATCTATAACTAGCTGATCCGGAAAACTTCGTACCGCCTAACAGTCGATGAATACTGTTTTTTTCTCACCTTTTAAACCTTCTCTGGACTAGTACGAATATTTTAAGACCAAAATTAATCAAATCGGTCTAGCCGTTCTCGAGTTTTAGCGAGACTAACGAACAGCTATTCATTTATATATATATATATATATATATATAAGAAGAAGATAAGTATGTATTTAAGAAGTATATAAGTATATTTATTAGTTATCTAGTAGTCAGCACAAGCTCTGCTTAGTTTGGGATTAGATGGCATTGTGTGAAAGTTATGGAACAAAAAAAAATTCTGTCGATCTCCAATTAAAATTTTTGGCCAAAAAAAGAAATATTATGGAAAAGAACATAAAGATTGTTAGATGTTTTTTGATGTAGGTATCTTTAGTAAAGAATTATGCTTGTTATCACACAATGGTCATTCTGAAGGATCGCTTATCTTTTAAATGATTGTGTTATCTGATAATCAAATGTGATGTGATGTGTGTGTGTGTGCGTTCCAGGGCAACAGTAATTCTCTTGTTTTGCACTCGACTACTTATCAACCTGAACAGCTCCTGTTTATAGCCAGGATAAAATTGTTACCATTATGCAAAAATTCAAAAATACTGAATTACATAACGATACGTATCTTATCCATTTCTGTTGATATCCAGTTAAGATCTTTGACCAAACAAAAATGACCTAATTATGAAAAAAATCATAAAGGTTGTTAGAGGTTTTTTGATGTATAATATAGGATTAAGGTTGTTATCACACAATTTTCATTCAATAGGATCGCTTATCGTTATAATTCTATGCGACCCTTTTAAACGTGTTATCTGGTAATTAGATCTGACATTACCTTGCCAGCTGGGTATAAAAAACAAACGATTTCGCAAATTACACACAGTAAAAACGATTGATCCAGTCAGTAATATGCTGAAGTTAATCATTATTTTGGCTGCTGTAGCCGGTAAGAAAATTCATTTATTTATTTGGGCCATTCCCTGAATATCCCGATCCCCGAGATCCTCATTTTAGAGGACTCCGGTTTATTTTTATCTTAATAAACTCAATCAAAGTTAGATTAGCTTAAAAGTCCCACATAGTTTAAATAGACGATATTTTTAATAAATGACTTTATGAATTTAGAAAAAATTATAAAGTCTTGCTTGATTAAGGTAAAAAATGCAAAAACAGTCTCAGTTTCAGGAATTACTTTTTATAATCAAAAGCAAAATCAGTTTAACATTCATTATTTTTTTTTTATAATACAGAAAATTTCAGCTAAGCTTTTTAAATTTTAAATAATTTACTTTCATTATTTTTTCAATATAGCAAATCCCGGCCAATGCTTCTTAAATTTTAAATATTTATGTTTATTGTCATGAATTGTAAATTACAAAGATATTTCATACACTAATGTTTCTTATGTTTTAAACTAAGTTTTACAATATTATCGAATCACATTTGATTCAATTATATTGTAAAACTTATTTTTATCTCCTTTGATACATATTATTTAAACTATAATTACCTGTACTACAACTATTTATTTATTTAAACAGAACAACAAACAGCCAATTTCACTGATTACATTAGGTACAAATTGTGTAAAATATATTAAAGAAAATATAACACAGATATAATAAAACAAACATAGAAATAAACTGTGCTTCGACATTGAGCAAAAATTCAAATCAACCACCTTCGTCTTATGTATTTCGGACACATTCATTTTAACATTTGTTTACGTCGACAAGACGTCGACCGTCCAAATTAAAAACAACAGAAAAACAAAAATCATGCATATTGTATTCCGAGTCCTCCGGAACGGGAGTCTCGGAGATCGGAGTACTCTATTAAACTGGCAAGTCCCAAGAGGACACCGGTGTCCGCACACCTGTTGTCTTTCTATTGTCTCTAATTACGGTATTCAAAAGGTTAATTTGGGAAACTTATATTATTACTACGGTTAAAGATATTTATTTCTCAAAAGATTACTGTCTTATATAGGGTGACTGGTAATTAGTGAACGATACTTAAACAAGTGATTGCAGTCATGATAACAAACAATTTTACTATGGGAAAAAACTTGAAATCGCGACAAAAAATCTGCTGGTAAGTACATTTTTGTTCGTGTAACTGGTCAAAATGTACTGAACTTGACTGATTTTATTTGCGATTTCAGGTTTGGTCTCATAGTAAAATTTGATGTTATCATGACTACAATCACGTGTTTAATTATCTTTCACTAATTACCAGTCACCCTTTAAATATATCACACTCACATAAATAAAAAGCGTAGGTTTAGATAAAGTTGTCTAGTTAAATTGTACAGATAAGGCTGTTCAAACGCGTGCTTACTATAACCACTAACCAACCTAATTGCAGTTAGAGTGAAATCGAGAAAAACGCACTTAAAGTTTTATTTTTGCTTTTTGTTGTTAGAAAGAAAGACAGAAAGGAAAACAGTTTATTTACGCGAATTGACGCAAACTTAAAACTAAATAACAAACATAATCATTAAAAACTAAGGAATATATGCGTCATATCCGCGCAAAACGGCCGAACGCTCAGCATCAAGCTGTGACCTCATGCATAAAGCGATAAGCTCACAGCGCTGGTTTTCAGCGAGGGCCGGTGGCGGTGTCGAAATAAAGACGAAAGAAGATCGATATAAATATGTTACAAACTTATTGTTTAAAGATTTGCACCTTTGATGGTTTTATTTGAAAAAATACTTTACCGGTCTAGCCCGTAAGGTCAGTACAATTATTTTTATATTATTTATATTAGTTAATACCAAAAAAATGTTTTTTGATATTAATAAATAAAAGCTAAGCAAAAGCAGCTTAAGTGTAGTACATAAGGTACTTATACTTAGGAATTGTAGTTAATGTGATTATTAATAGTAAACAATTATTTGTTGGTACGTTAAGGATGAGTTAATAGCTAAATACATATGCTACTAATCATAATCATCCTAAGTATCAAATTAGGTACCTACTTATACTTCTTAATTCGTTATTGTACACCAAAACAACATATAACAAAGTGGATTACAAAATTTATGTACAAATGCGAGCTTAACTCAAAGTTGAGTTTTCTTCCGGCAAACCTTTGAGTGATAGAGAGAGATCACATTAGATGGTAAGAACATAAAATCTTCAAAATACTTCGTACTTTTATCAAAACAATACTACCTCTACTAAAGATAACGCGCATGCGCATGTGCTCTTAGGTGCTTGTCACACTGCCCCGCATCACGCTGCATGTTGCGTTTCAACGCAACTATGCGGGTACTTGCAGGAGCGCAGATCTGCATCATCGTGCGGGTTTTTTACCCATTCACGCGCGTAGTTGCGTTTTGTGGATTCATGGCGGCTCTGACTCATTTCATTAAAAGCCGCACGAAATCACGCTCGGCACTGCGAGACTCAATGTACGGTCAGGGGTCAAAAGTGCAGTTGCACTCTAACAATGCTAAACTGTCTAAAATTTCTTTGTAGCACAATTCCAGTGTTCTGCAACTAGTTTATTCAATATTCTAGATTCTATGCTACAAACTAAATCGATTATGATCAATTGACCCTTTTTTAAAAAGAAAATTTACATACTTTAGTATCGGTAGAGTGCAACTGCACTTTTGAGCCCTGACTGTACCATACCTCGCGTTTCGCCCCGTACACATGCGCGTGTGTGCATGTTTCACCGCTTGTAGGCGCGTGATCTCCATGAACGCGCGTGGATGCATTTTCTGTGTGTTGGACTGTGCGTGTTTTCTTTAGGTACAAACGGAGATACTTATAAGTAACGGTAAAACACGCATTCACGCGCTACGCTCCGTGGAGCGTGGCAGTGTATTAACCGCCTTTATAAGCACACACTAAACATAAAAACCTCGACAACCCTTATCCTGTTTATGTTTACGAATCTGAAATCAATGATGCAGTTGCTGTGTTTATTCTAAATAAATATCTTTGTTTCTGCTTTTCTTTTTTGTAAATCTCGTCTTGTTGATTCCGAATATACTAATAGTTTAAACTTGACAAAAATGTTATTTAGGTTGGTTATAGTTAGCACGGCAGCATACAAGAAACAGGGCTTTCTTCTTCGGCACACGATCGCTCTCTGATGTTGGAGAGCGATCCTGTCTAGTCGATCCTGTCGGGCCAAAATAGTGGTCTAAGATATCGCCCAGTCCCCTTGCCTTACTATATAATTCAACGTGTATGGTGCCTCCAATGGCTGTATGTTCGTATTAAGTAGCATGTGTACAGAGTTGCATTAGATTTGGATCTGTGAGACCTGTACTTAATTGTGAATATGTGATTAAATTGTGATACTAGTAATAATTAAACTAGTTTCACATTTTGGGTACAATATTTATTTTACCAGCACAGGCACGAATTCTTTTTTAGAATTCTATTTGCTCTTCTTATTTCAGAATTTATTTATTTATTATATCTTTTGTTATACACCAATTACAAATCAAAAAAGAAAACTAAAACACATATATACAACACACAGAGAATACACACACAAACGGGCACAGAATGTGCCTGTAGTGTTAAATCGATTTATTTAAAAAACCTTTATTATTCAAAATATCGCTCAAAGTCGACACCACAAAATATTTGTACACAAAGTGAACGCTACAACACCGATAGTACAGTCATCTCCATTAACATAAGCATTAGACGAAATAGATAATTACAATCGCAACAATATTTAACCGGTAAATTCTAGATAGTATTCCTTAAAGGTTTCTCATCATCAGCGCCGATATGGCCTACACAGTTAGCTCATATTTTTTTTTTTTTTGTTGCAGTATACAATGTACAGGCGAATAGGATATATTACCTATACACAAGGTAAGCTGAAAATCAAAAAAATACCTAAAATATTTTTCCTTAACTATAAAATACCTATACTATTATAAAGCTGAAAGGTTTGTATATAAAAAAAAAGAATCTACTGGTTCTAATTTTTAAAAAAATATTGGAGAGTCCATTTACCGTGGAAGACTGTAGACTATGATATAACATTATGCTTTGACCTACGGGAGCAGAGCAGTAACCAAAGATGCAGGTGAAACTACGGGGGCAGCTCGCACAGGTCTTTTATTTTCAATTTTTTTTTTATGTTTAAGATATATTTATAGATTTTGTAATGGTTTTTGTATATATTTTTTGTCCTGTGCGAGTCTCGAATAAATGTTTTTCTTACTTTATTTTTGGCTTTATATTGTGTAAGGTTGATACATTTTATGAAAAACAAAATTAATCCTCTTGTACGCCACTCAAAGGTTTGTTTGTAGAAGGTACTTAGGCAAAAAAAATCTGGGTTTCCGTGGGAATGGCTACGGGAGCGAAGACGCTAGAAAATGCTAGTAAATAATAACATTTCTTTCGTTGTGTTTCAAATTTTCAAACAGGTACTTTGCAGGTAATGCAGCAGACTCAATCATAACTCTCTAGCAATTTTGTAGGTATTTTTTTTAAATTCGTAAATTAGCATTCTAATCTAATTTAAAATTTTAGGGGTAACAGTAGACCTCAGAATATGACCAAAGGTGACAGCAGCTTGCCCTCTACCTTCGTTCCAGAAAATAAAGCAATCATATTGATCCATGATCACGGTGGAAGAGCAACCGCACCTTTCAATGAAATTATCATTAGGGGTAAGTACAAGTTTAATTAACATAAACATCCGAATCAGAAGTCACACAGCGACTTTATATATTTATAATTTATTTTTATATTTTTTATATTTATGTAATGGAGTGCAGTTAGCATTGGTCTTTTGTAACTGCTAACTTGGCTTTACGCTATAGGTAAATTATATCCCAACAACATCCTAAAAATTCAGAATAATGCATTTTTTGTAATGTTAGGATGTTTCAATTTATTGGCATAAAATAGGATTGACGAAATGTGACGCGGTCAATGCTTCACTTTTTGGTCCGGTCAATTTACCGGCCACACGCGTGGGGCAACGAGCCTCACGCGCTAGCCGCTACCGGCATTTCGAACCCGAGTTCCAGCCACCGTAGGCGCGGCCTTGCGGAGGGCGAGCAATGGGTAGCTCCAATGGGTCCGATCATCCGGTAACCATCTGGACCGAGCCCAAGTCGTCGACGGCGCGTATTGTTCGACGTGCGCCTCAAGGAGTTGTCAGCACACCGTATGGGCCCAGCAGGATCGACGCCTGCTGAGGCCAAGGATAGTTTTCTGAAAGGAAAGTTTGGCCCGGTCATTTGATGATTTTCCCACCGAAAAAATAAATGACGCGCCACGTGCAGTTTAGATTTCTTTACAGTCCCGACACAATATGCGGACTAAAAAGGGGGTTTTGTGAAATATTTGAGTAAATCATGGAACAACTGAATGCAAACTGAGTTTTCAGGTGTTATCTCTCTTTTTCGCGTTGCCTAGCCATCAAACATCACGTTGGATTACTTTAAATGAAGCAAAAAACTTTTCAACCATGCTCGACGTTGACGATAGGCTAATGGGGAAGGGCCACCTGATAACGGGTTTTTTTATGGTAGGTAAAATCATCCAGTGACAAATCCCGCCCTTGGGTGGAGCGGGAAGTAGTATCAGACTCTTACTGACTAAAAACCTTAAAACGGGGTCGTATCTGATCACTACGTTTGAGATAAATGTTGTGAGCGCCGTCATATTATGTATAGGTTAAGATTTTATTTTTCCTAAGCTTAATATTTACAACCCGTTTAAAACAAATAATATTTTTATAAAAGAATTTTGTATAACATTTTTAATCTCAAACTAACAAAGCTTTTATCCGTAATATCTACCTACTATACTACGAGTACCATTACGATTTTTTTTTAAATTTAAGATCTTCGAAAAATCATCTTTACACGTCTCAATAATTTCAAAAGACCTATTTAACGACACTCCATACTAAAAGGGTAGAAGACTATTTTATAGGTATATAGGGGAGATGCATTAATATTTTATTTGAACATTTTGTCTTACCTATGTCTGTTTAGCATGTATAGTATTTAATCTAAGCCGAGGACGGACGGTCAAGTAGATTAGCATGGCAAAACCATAAAGGTTCCTTGTTTGAAATATGTAACCCTAAAAAACACAAAGATACAAATATTACAACAATCAAATTGTACTATTTCAGAAATATTCGGCGTGCGAAAAGAATATAACATCATAGTGGTTGACTGGGAAAGAGAAGCTAGCAACGGGTATAATGCCGCAATGGCTGGTGTGAGACCTGTGGCTAACGATCTAGCAGGTTTCATTAGATGGTTAGCTGCACAGACGAGTATCCAAGAAAAGGACGACAATATCAACAAAGACTTCAATGAATATATATTCAACAACAATGTCGACACCGGCAGCGGTGGAGGCGACCCAGACGTCGATGAAACAGAACGTGTTCCTTTAGTTAATATACAAGACCTGCACTTGGTTGGATTTGGCCTTGGAGCTCATATTGCCGGTATCGCTAGTAGACAGCTGATACTTTCGCTCGGACGAGTTGGCAGAATCACCGGTGAGTGTCTTTATTCCTCACTTTTTCGTTGAATAATTTTAATTGGATAAGGCCGGTGCTTCTTTAATATACCTTTTAAAAAAAACCTAGACTATTATAAAAAAAAACACTGAAGCAATCGTCGAGGCCAAACTATCTTCTAAAGTCCATATACTTAATGTCATTCGAATTAATGTCAATCAGATCATTTATGAACCATGTACTGCGTGGTATATTGAGGAAAGCCACACAAAGAATGGCTCTGTCCTGTCAGTGCTAGAATATTTGTTTTAATTATAAAGTCACTTGATTCATATGCCGTACCTGCATTCTTATTAACGGATGACATAGATAATCTAGTTTGCAATCACTTTCATGAAACCTAAAGTTTTCTTACTGCCTCTTTAGGATTGGATCCATCTGGAAGTGGATGGGGTAGCAGATCTGAACGCTTGAAAACAGGTGATGCTAGATACGTCGAAGTTATCCACACCGATGGTTTAGGTCTTCTTGCCAACGGTGTCGGAACTGCAATTGGTGACATAGACTTCTTTGCCAACGGTGGAAGCAACCAACCAGGATGTTTCAGCCACGCCTGTAGCCATGAACGAGCATGGGAACTATTTGCAGCATCAATGGGGGGCCACCTAATTGGAAACCGATGCAGCACAAAAACACAAATGAATCTTAACCTGTGTAAAGGAACTAGATTGATGATGGGTGGCACGGAATTAGAAAAAGGAGCCCCGTATGTATGATTTTTTTTTTAATGTTAGGCATTACAGTTTAGTATTGATGATATATAATAATGATGATATATTGTTCATTTCTAATATTGTAAGTAATGTAAGTACCTCTAGAATTATTCCAAATTACGAACTATCATCCACTAGTTCTTAAGATATGATTTGATCTTATAAAATATTATACGTGTAGATATATATAACTTCTAAAGATCCCATATCTATCTGACATAACTTATTTTCACATGGAAGAAACTTTAGGTTATCAGTAGCGTCTCATATGCTTTGAATACCTGTGTACTTGTGGAGGCCTCCCTTGGGCGCACTGAGCAGGTACTAGGTGAGAAGGGGAACTGAACATAAAAGTTACTTAAAGTTTTATGGCTGATTTTTATGTTTTGTATAATATTATTCTAAAGTAGTATCATAAGTGTCAGACACTTTCCATAAACCAAAACTTCTGTCAGATGTTTTTAAGCTCCGCAAAAAATAAATAAAACTTTACTTATTTTTACGTCTGATTTTTAAATATGTTGTTCAGGTAACTATTACAAAGTTGTATTTCATTAGTCAGACAAGTTGTAGTGACCAAACATCCAGTCAAACAGACAATTTTATTCACTAAATCATCTCACTTGCTCTGAAACGCATGCGTGATCTCACGCTCATACTCTTGGCTGAATAATTTCTGTGTTTAGGGGATGTATGGTCCCTACAATTTTTCTGACTACTGAAATCTTCTTCTTTTCGTGTCGAACTGACTCCTATCTTGTCCGAACAATATTTAGCCACCTGGACAGCTCTGTCGTTGGCCTCGTCCGAGTCATCAAATTCGAGTACTGAAATATAACTTTGTAATAGTTACCCTAAAATAATATTTAAAATTCAAACATGTAAAATAAAGTTCATTATATTTTGTGTAGCTTTAAAGCGTCTGACAGAAGTTTTGGTCCATGGAAAGTGTCTGACACTAATGATACTACTTTAGAATAATATTTTACAAAACATTATAAAAATCAGTAATTATTTAAGTTAAGTAACCCTTATTTTTAGTTCCCTTTCTCGCCTACCCCCAAAAGGAGCCTCCGCAAGTACAAAGGTATTCTAAGCACATGAGACTCTATTGAGAGCCTAAGGTTTATGTCAGGCAGCTCTGGGATCTTAGTCTACAGAGTTAGTGGATGAGAAAAGGATTTTATTTGGTTAATTAATATAAAAATGTTGTTTCTAGGTACGACGGCATCTACAGAGTCAATACCAAAAGGAACTTCCCATTCTAAGATGTAATTGTTTTGTGATAATACATAGTTTTATAATAAATTATTTTTTTTTATATTACGATTTCTTTTAATTTTTTTACTTACTGTCCCACTGCTGAGACCTTCCAAACTTGGCGCCGTCTCGAACCAGTCCTCGCGGTACGCATCCAGATCATCCCGCCACTTCTTCCTAGGCCGGCCGCGTCGGCACTTTCCTTCTGCAGGAACTCAATGTGTAGTGACGCCTTCCCAGCGATGCCTGTGTATGTGACTTACGTGACCTGGTCAATTCCATTTGAGCCTGGCAGCCTTTTTGCCCACGTTAATACTTGTGTAATTAAACCCTTCACTACATTATAAAATTATTTATTTATTTCAAATAAAGCATTTTTAATTATACATGCGTGAACTTTGTTCCAAAAATTGTCGTCTAGCAAATAGGTATCGACAGGGCATAGTATCACATAGGTATAGGAAAACCTTGACTTCTATGAAGACCTTTCTTGACTAAAGGAAGGCTGGAGTGTCTTCCCAGAATAGAACGAAGGATATATAGTTTCCTTACTTTGAGAACATTAGCCTCAGAATATAATTGGTCAGTGGGGTAGTCTCTTGGTTAAAGCATAACCTTAAGAACTGCTTATTCAAGTAAACAAAAGGCAAAGTATTAGAGTCGACGGAGTGTCTGAGTTCTTTAAAAATGTATATTAATCGTCTTATTCGAGTACAAGTCCGTTCTTGTGTGGAGTACTGCAGCCACATATGGGCTGGTGCTGCAAAATGCCACCTAGCAGCTGTGGACTCGGTGGAAAGGCGTGCGAAGAGGCTAATTGGTGATCCAGACTTGGTTAAGTCCAATCTACAAAGCCTCGAGCACAGGCGTAGAGTAGCCAGCCTTTCGGTGTTTTACAGGATGCATTTTGGAGAGTGTGCGCGGGAATTGCATGACTTGATACCGCCATCTCCTTTCTACCATCGAACAACCCGGCGTACGGCGAATATCCACCCTTATGTTGTTGAAACTTCCACGGTCCGGACTAAGCGTTTTGCCTCGTCGTTTATACCGCGTACATCGAGGGACTGGAACAATTTGCCTGCTGCGGTTTTCCCGTCCAATTATAATTTAGGCGTCTTCAAGGCTAGAGTGAATAGGCTCTTAATAAACTAGTGCGCTTTACCATCAACGATTGCATCACTGCTTACCATCAGGTAGGATTGCAGTCAAGTGCTAGTTTATAAAATATATATATAAAAAAAAAAAACAAAGTGCATCTATATGAGCGTGCCAGGTTAAATTTTCGTCTATAATCATGTCCAAGTACCTACATAACTACGTTGACGTCGTGGTGGGGATTGCGCGCTTCAGTTAACCCTAGGTCTGTACCGGTAGCGCTTGCTTCGCCATAACATGCTTAGGGTGAAGGGCCAGGCTAAGAGAGATACAATCCACAGGGCAGTTTTGTGGCGAACTGTTGGGCATTGGCAACCCCACGGACCTGATCTCGCGGAAGAATTCTTGTTCTTCATCTCCGGCTTGCCTTTATTGGCCGGCCGTAGTGAACATTGATGAGGCACAGAGCTTCCACCTCTCTCTTGCCTTTATTGGCTGGCTTCTCGTCTAAAACTATGAAAGGGCATTTAAACTTTCATGGTATTACTGGCTGTTTAGAAAATTCAGATTTCTCAAGTGTTTTAACTAGTGCTGATCCCAATCAAGCTGCTGAACAACTCATTTCCATTATATCAGATGCAATAAACCAACACGTACGTACGCTAAAAAAAAGTCTAACAGAAAGCAGACTATTGACTCTAAGCATGCGAAACGTGACTTCCGTGGATTCTGGAAGGACACTAACAAGTTAAGTATTCGGCCGGGCCTACCTGTTAGCGTAAATGGCGTTAGTGACTCAGAAGGCATTGCGAACTTATTCAAAAATCATTTTGTGGTTACATCACCACTAGGTACCGTGCGAGAGGTATTGGATGCTGAGCCTCGTTGTGGCAAGGTAGGCAAACGTTTTACTGCCAAAAATGTGGCTGAGATCATAGAGTCAACGACAGGAGGAAAGTCCCCTGGTCATGACGGGCTCAGTATTGAGCATTTTCAATACGCTGGTCCACACTTGCCGAGAGTTTTAGCATTGCTTTATAATTTAAGTATTAGTCATTCATACCTGCCCCCGACCTGATGAAGACGATCAGAACTGGTGATCTTTCGGATAAAGGGAACTATAGACCTATCTCCCTAGCGACCACAGTCGCTAAGGTCCTTGATGGTCTGCTTGATACCAAATTAAGTCAACACTTCAAGCTGCACGACAATCAGTTCGGGTTTAGGCCCGGACTTTCTACAGAAAGTGCAATTTTATGACTCAAGCAGGCAGTTAGGTAGTACAAAAAGCGAAAGACGCCTGTTTTGGCCTGTTTTCTTGATCTGTCCAGGGCTTTTAACCTGGTTTCCTATAATATACTATGGAAGAAGCTTGAAGCCTTTTGAGATTATAGATAAATTCAAACACTGGTATGGAAACCAGGTCAATACCGTTCGGTGGGCTGGTGTACTGTCTGGGCCATATCGAATGGAGTGCGGAGTGAGATAGGCGGGCTTAACCTCCGCTGCCCTCTTCAATCTATATATGAACTCCCTGATTGAGGCGCATAGCAGCCAACATGTTGGTGGTCATATAGACGGTCAGTACATTGTTTTTGAGGTACAAATACCACCTTAACGTACCCTCTATACCACTTAATGGCATTCCTCTAGAGCGAGTCGAACAATTTAAATACCTGGATCTTTTGGTCACCACCGATCTTAGGGACAATGCTGACATAGAAAGGGAGCGGAGGGCTCTGTCCGTGCGTGCGAATATGATCGCCCGCAGATTTGCGCGTTGTACTGCTGACGTAAAGGTAACGCTCTTTAGAGCATTCTGTACTACCTTCTACACGTGTAGCTTGTGAGAGAAGTATTCGCTGGCATCGTATGGAGCCCTTCGGGTTCAGTTTAATAACGCTTTCAGAAAACTGATGGGGTTGCAATGGCGTTGCAGTGCATCAGGGATGGTCATGATGATTTAACAATGGAACCGAATGGCGAAAAGTATCTTTTAGGTTTGTTTGAGAGATACTACAGCTATAAAGTGTGTTATAAATTTTGTTTAAAAAAAAAAAAAAAGTGCAAAAACTTTATTTTTTTAAGTCGGTGTTTAATTAAAAAGAGACCAAACTATTGAAACACCGACTTCCGAAATTAAAGTTATTTGGCACTTTTTGTGTTTTTTTTTTTAGTCGGTTTAAACAAAAAATATTTATGAAATTCATAATTTAAAAAAATATACGTGGAGGATTTTTCTTCTAAATTTAAATTTTAGGGGGATTTTGGGAAAGGTTTGGGGGGAATTCGTGACGGTCGTCTGGCAACACTGTTTTCTAAAAAACGTAGTAGAACGAGGGGCCGACTCAGGCGCGTCAACATGGCTACCAACTTATCGATTTTTACAGTCGCTGACACCGAGGCGTTACCGATTGTAGACCAGAATTCTACACGAAACGGTTGTAACTTGGCTAACGGGGCTGATTTATACGTAGAACGACGTCGCGTGGCGTTGCGTGGCGTGGATCAAGTGTAGCTCTACAAGTCTAAATTCCATAGAAAATGTATAGAGACCGACGCGCCCAGATCGGCGTGTGAGGCACACGTGTGCGCAGTGTAGTTCTACTTTTAAAGGAGACTATTTGAAAAGTATTGCTTTTGCTATGTATTGTATATAGGAGATAAAAAACGTTGATAGTTTCAAAAAATTTATCGCAAAAAACGACTTAAATGTTCAAAATAATGCAGTTGATGGTGTCTAATCTGTGATTGAATTAAAATAAATTCCACTACTGCATCAGGCTGCTTAAAGTGACTTGCTTCGGATGTTTTTGTCGTTTTTTGAGGTCAGGTTTTTTTTAAGAATATTTTTAGTTGGTCATACCTCTAGTCGCAATTCTGCTGGGAGTAATTTTTTGACGTAAATAGAACCTCTCTTATCTTCATGCATTCTTTCTCTATTAAACGTTTTTATGTATAAACTGAAAATAATTAATCGCAACAAATATTAGTTATGTACATAACTATCTATTAGTACCTCTTTACCTTTTTTTGAGATAAGAAATAATGTACTGGGTTCATAGCTAATTCCATATAATTAAACTCTAGAATGTGCTTCCTCTTGACATCAAAAAAGCTGAAAGTTTCCTTCAACCGTAATATTCGGAAAATGTCCTCTCAACCTTAGTTTCAGTCTTCAATAAAATTGTAATATTTTTTAGTTCTCTTAATGATAATGATTTTATATTTATCATAGTGTTCATTAGTTTACAATATTAGTTTATAATATCAAATTAAGTTAGTTTTTTAGTTAGTTATTAAGTTAGTTAGTTTAAATGATTAATGATATTCAGAATCAGAATCAGAATCAGAATCAGAATAGTTTATTTCAAATAGACCAATTACAGGCACTTTTGAATTGTCAAAATGTCGGTCAGTCCAAAAAAAAAGTGAAGTTAAATTGCACGTTCCAAAGCGTAGATCTCTATGGAGAAGAACGTGCAAGAAACTCCATGGACACTCTTTTAAATCATATTATGAGTTACATAATCTTGGTTACAAATTTATTGTCGCTTCTATTATGTGAGCACAATGAAGAAAAAAATAAATAATTAAAACGCAATGAAACCACAAATAATGAAAAAAATACAATAAACTAATAAAAAAATAGTAATTGAATTAAGCCACTGGCAGCTAAGAGATGACCAGTCCCAACGCCCGTTCACGAGCATGACGCGTGCCTCAGCCCCACTCGGCTCAACCATTTTGAAGGGAACCGAATGACCCAATAACACGTGCCACCATCAGCGAAAAATTTGAGTGAGCATGACAAACTCTCAACTGCCATGCTCATAACGTCAAACAAGTTCTTACCTAATAAAATAAAAATGCTCCATGGTACTTCACATTCACAAATTAGAAAAAAAAGTGCTTCTACATTTTTATTGTTCCCATTTACAAAAAGTAATAATTGATCACAAGCTCCATTAAAATAAACTAATCAATTATAATATATATATTATATTGAAAAAGAAAGACATAACATTTTGAAAACCACGATACAAAAAGGGTCCCAGCATCTCCTCCATTATTAAAAAGTAATAAAATACATAAAATAAAATGTTGAACTAATTTGTAGGCAAATGTGGCTGTGGCTGTGGAGCAGGATCGGCATTTAGCCAAGCATTTTTATCAAGGATGTAATCATCCAATCTATAATATGCTTGTCTACATAGCGTGCGTTTAATGCATGTTTTAAATTTTGACTCATTGAGATGGAGAATCTCAAGTGGTATTTTATTATAAAATTTTATACAGTACCCCATAAAAGAACTTTGTACTTTAGCCAATCTGAATCGAGGTTGATCTAATTGGTTCCTATTCCTAGTATTAAAATTGTGCCTGTCACTTATCTTAGTAAAAAGATGAATATTTTTCCGAACATACATAATGTTTTCATAAATGTATTGACAAGGGATCGTCATGATATTTATTTCCTTAAATAGTTCTCTAAGAGAATCGCGCCTGCGAAGATTATATATGGCTCTGATAGCTCTTTTCTGCAGAATAAAAATAGACTCCATGTCTGCAGCCCGTCCCCATAGTAATATACCGTAAGACATTATGCTATGGAAGTAACTAAAATACACTAGTCTCGCAGTATCTACATCTGTAAATTGACGGAATTTCTAACGGCATATACTGCTGAACTAAGCCGACCTGCCAGAGATGTTAAATGAGGACCCCATTATAGCCTCGAGTCAAGCGTGATCCCCAGGAAAACCGTGTCCTCGACGAATTCGAGATTCTCCTTGTTCAATACTATATCGAAATCACCAATTCTTACATTCGGTAACGCAAATCTTATGCACTTAGTCTTTTTTCCATTTAACACCAAATTATTAACAGTGAACTATTTGTGGACTTCCTGTAGAGCTTTGTTTACGTCATCAAGGTTTGTAGAACGTCTACTGATCTTAAAAATTAACGACGTATCGTCAGCAAACAATACAATGTGTGGTTGTTTTTTTAATAGATGCGGTAGATCATTAATATACACTAAAAAGAGAAAAGGACCCAATATTGAGCCTTGTCACCCATTTTGACTCTCAAACCTTGAGAATTTATACCATTTATTTGAACTTGCTGTTGCCTGTCATTTAAATAAGATTTCACCAAGCTGAGTGCAAGTTTACCTAGCCCATAATGTTTTAGTTTTAAAAGCAAGGTTTCGTGATTAACGCAATCGAAAGCCTTTGAGAGGTCACAAAAAATCCCTATCGCATCTTGGGCTTCCTCCCACGCTGCAAATATATGTTTTAATAAAGCGACACCAGCGTCTGTCGTACAACGACCTTTGGTGAAGCCATACTGCTGATCGTGAAAGATTTTATTGCTGTTAAAATGGTAGAGCATTTGATTCAGCATAACTTTTTCAAACACCTTACTAAAAACTGGCAATACCGATACAGGTCTATAATTATTAATGTCATTATGGTCGACGGATTTAAAAAGTGGTATAACCTTACTGTATTTCTTTATATCTGGAAAGACTCCTTGGTCCACACATAAATTAAATATTAAAGCCAAGTATGGTGCTATGGTCTCAATTATGGATGTACATACCTTAACAGACATTCCCCATAGGTCTTCAGTTAATTTGATTTTAATTTGCCTAAAAGCCTTTATGACTGTCATAGGGTTTATATTTATTTTGAAAATAGGTTTTAAAAAACACTTTTACACGTCAGTATTTTTTTTTCGACAGTTTAAACTAGATGAGGCCGGTGTTTTCTAGCTGATTACTCTGAGAAGAAACACCGAAACAAACTTGGGGGTCTCTTTTAAAGTCCATACAGTAAATTTGTAATGGTCAAATCACATGAGAACTATGCAGATTTGTCTGAGATGGTCTTTTGAAGAAAGTACCATAAAGATTTGAGTGGACCTGTCCAATCAGTGCAAACATTTGTCAGTATTCGTGTATCTCAATTCAGAACTACTAAGGAGCTCAAAAATTTGACGAACAATACCAAAGACAGGACATTTGGATAAGCCGCAGCTAATACTCAAATTGCCAGACAAAGAATCATCAAAATTACTGAAAAGAAAAGAAAAAAGCAATCCACATAGTCCTCACATTCACAATATTGAAAGGAAAATGTCACACATTAATTAAAAGAAAAAAAAAATGACCAATTGTAAAATAAACATAATTTACAATATCAAATTGTCAACAAAATAATACTAATAATAAAAAATACAATTTTAATTAAAAACAAAATAAAAAAATATAATAATAACAACAGTTGTAGTGCGCGCTAGAGCAGGTCAAGGCCTTTTTGTCCTCATTATACCTTGTTTAAGTGCTGTAATTAAGTTTTAATTTTTTTATTTTAGAAATATTCGACTTTCGAAGAGACCATAATATCATAGTGGTTGACTGGGAAACGGAAGCTAGCTACGCCTATTCATTCTCATATTCATATGTGATACCCGTGGCTACTGATCTAGCCAGATTCCTTAGATGGTTGGCTGTACGTAGACGTATATCAAAGGAAATGTCACCGAAACCCCCGCTCCTGAAACTCCGGCTCCCGAAACCCCGGCTCCTGAAACTCCTGCTCCTGAAACACCTGCACCCGAAACCTCCGCTCCCGAAACCCCGGCTCCTGAAAACCCCGCTCCTGAAACACCCGCTCCAGAAACCCCCGCACCTGAAACACCCGCTCCAGAAACCCCGGCTCCTGAAACCTCCGCTCCTGAAACACCCGCTCCAGAAACCCCCGCTCCGGAAACCCCCGCTCCCGAAACTCCCGCTCCAGAAACCCCCGCTCCCGAAACCCTCGCTCTCAAAATCCCCGCTCCCGCTATTGGTAGTAGTGCCACCACTCACCCTGTTCCCTTAGTTCTTATGGAAGAACTGCACTTGGTCGGTTTTGGCCTTGGAGCTCACATTGCCGGCATTGCTAGTAGACAGCTAAAAGATTCGCCCGGATTAGTCGGCAGAATCACCGGTAAGTAGCTTTATTTTTCATTATTCCGATTATTGATAGATCTTTTGAAAATCGGTAATAGAACTATAATGATAAAAGCGTGTAATTTCGGTAATTACCACTGAGGTCGAATTTAAAACCGTGTGGAAGAACGGGTACGGGTATCGAGTTCGGTGGACCGATGACCTGGTCAGGGTCGCTGGAGTCCGATGGATGCGAGACGCACAGGACCGGCCATTGTGGCTACGCTTGGGGGAGGCCTATGTCCAACAGTGGACGTCTTTTGGCTGAAATGATGATGTGATGATGATGATGATACTATTCTATAATAATATCCCAGTCGTCTGTGAGTAGAATCCCTTCCCCATTCTTAATGTATTATGTTGTTTTAAAGTCATTGCAATCAGTGTGTCTGCATTTAGCTACTTGATATACCTTGTATTGTTGCTAATGGTCGATTTTAAGCGCTAATAAAAATCTAAACTACTAATAAAACTCTCTTCTAAAGTCTAAACAATTAATATTACGTTCATATCAATAAGAACCATGTAGGTGGTCTTTTGAGAAAAGTACCATAACGATCTATGTAGCCCTGTTTAGATAGAGCAAGGTATTCATGTAACAGTTATCACGACGCTAAACAAACTTTTGCCGTACATGTATTCTTATTAACCACTGATACAGATGGTCTACACTCCATTCACTTCTGCATTAGACAAAAGAGGTTCATAGAAGCAGGTGTGCGCAACATAAATTTATCGAGATCAATTCATTTCCGGCCACCGTAGGCGCGGGCTTGCGGTAATGGGTAGCACGCGTAGTGCGTGCAATGGGTAGCACTCTGTCCGATCATCCGGTAACCGACCGGGCCGAGCCCAAGTCGTCGACGGCGCGTTCTGTTCCCGCGCGCCTCAAGGAGCTGTCAGCAAACCGTAGAGGCCCAGTCTGCTAGCTGCAGGCAGGCAGGGTCGAAGCCTGCTGGGGTCATGGGTCAGCTTCCGAAAGGAATATCCGGCCCCGGCACTATAGGCTACAAAGGAATGGGGTAGGTTTTTAGTCAGTAAGAGTCTGACACTACTTCCCGCTCCGCCCAAGGGCGGGATTTATCATTGGATGATTTTACCTACCATAAAAAACTATGTATTTTAATAAATAATGGTATCAATATAAAATTTTAAAATTATCTACATAAATATATTTGATTATTTTAAGGTACTAAACACTTAGATAGGTAAAAGAAATGGATGTTTTTAAAATAAACATAACTTTATTTCAAACAATTTTTTTTAAACATATTATGAATTGTAAACAATACAAGGCAACAAGATAATTATTTAACATTCATTCAAATAGAAATAACTAATATTATATAGTATAATGAAAAACGTTCGTGGTACTGACTACCCCTGCTTCTTTTAGGTTTTTAACATTGACAGTATAAGTATGAATAAATAATTTATTTAGTTAAAAGCTTCATAAATTCAGAAGATGGATAGTTCAAATGAATTTATTTAAGTATAACAGATGGTACAATAAGTTGATTATAAAAAATTCAGCATCAATTTGAACTGTAATTACGAGTAAGCACAATATACATATTTATATTTTACTTTTATTCCAAAGTGTACCCTAAAAACAACCTTTTTTAACTTCTGTCTAAAGCTGTCGCGAATAGAGTATAGTTCGCAATTATTTTCATAAAACCTAACGTTTTTATACTACCTTTCTAGGATTGGACCCAGCTGGAAGTGGATGGGGTAGTAGATCCCCTCGCTTGAATGTTAAAGACGCTAAATACGTCGAAGTTATCCACACAGATGGTACAGGTATTCTTGCCAACGGTATTTGAACTGAAAGTGGAGACATAGACTTCTATGCCAACGGTGGAAGTAACCAACCAGGATGTTTCAGCCACGCCTGTAGCCATGAACGAGCATGGGAGCTGTTTGCAGCATCTATCTATCCGGGTCACTTAGTTTTTTTTTTTTTTTTTTTTTTTTTTTTTTTTCAATTTATACTTTTATTTATGAATGTACCTATAATGTAATAGACTACAAACCATCAGTCATAATGCTTCTTAATGAAAGTACCTAATTAAACCTCGTTATTTTGTTAACAAGCTGAAGGAACACATAGTTCAAACTAACAACTTAACTCCACCTCGATTCAACAAATTTATAATTATACATTGTTATTTATTGATAAGTAAGCGATTCAATTTATCTAATCCAAAAAAAAAAAAACACCCGACTTCAATGTAAAAAAAAAAAACAAAATGATGAAAATAACTTTATTTTCGAAAGATACCGACTTTCGAAAATAAAGTTATTTTCATCATTTTCTATAATAGTTTGGTCTCTTTGTTATTACGAGTAAACTGAGCCTTCCGAAATTAAATTATTTTGTATGTATTTGTGTTTTTTTTTTTAACATTGATGTTGGTTTTTTTTTGTAAAAAAAATGTCAGTTTTTACCTGCCTTCCGGCTTCATCATTAGATTATTTATCCCCTCCCCTTCTTCCGTCAATCAGTCACCGACTACACGAATAAGCAAAGCAATTTTACTTGTTACGACAGTTCTGCTATGATTTTTTGAAGAGTTCCGTTCTATATCTTCGAAGTTCGTCATCAGATTAAAACAATATTTATATGGGACCAGTTTGGAAGTATAATTTTTTAATCAAAATAAAAAAAAATCTAAATCTGTCCTCAATTGACCGAGATATCGGTGAACATATATATATAGAAAAAAAATAATTACAGCCGAACATAGAACCTCATCCTTTTCGAAGTCGGTCAATAACGTTCAATCAGATTTATACCAAAAACAAAATCAGAGATCTTTACTTTTTTAAGTCAACATATATTACGATCACATTATTTTTTAACCTTTATTTATACTCGTATATAAAAATTCTTTACGCTTGTCTGTCACCTAACTCATTCTACAGGGCTTGAATAATTTGGTTAGAATTTCGTCTATATTTTTAGTGGATGATTTAAATTTATGAAACAATAGAACGCTTGCTCAAGGCGAGTTGGTGGATGAGGACAGAGTTTTGTTTTTTTTTTTAATGCAGCGCAGTACCTACAAGCAGACATCTTGAAATAGATAAAAGAATTAATTTAATAACATAAAAACTTTGTTTCTAGGTACGGTGATATCTACAGAGTCAACACTAAACGAAACTACCCGTTCTAAGATGTAATATTGTTTTGTGATATTTTATTTATCCTTGGAATTTTAAATTAATATAGTTGTAAGAAAAATATAATATTATACTAGTTCGTAGGACACGATTAAATTGTTAAGAATAAAGATACCACTAATACACATAGTTTTTTTTTCTATTTCCTACCTGATCATTTCATTTTATGTAAGATAGTGGTCAAACGGGAGCCTGTGACATTTAAAATTAAAAAAAAAAAACACTTTCCCTAATTCCTCCTGAATTTAAGTCAAGCAGGCGAAATTATTACCGCCGATCCAAATATGAATTTAAACAATAGATTTAATTATTGTTGATTCTCATTGGAATTAAAATATGTAGCTGTTTAAAGACAAGCATGCACAATTTTAGTTAGATATGGGTCCTCTATATGTTTATCCTTCGTCCCATAGCATAAAGCATAAAAATATTTTCCTTCTAAAACCTTAGAATGGCCTACTTTGCTCTTGTTCAATCAGTTTTCGGTTAATGTATACATAGAGGGGAATGTACATGATCTATCATGTACATGTGAACTGAGGGACCACAGTGGCATTTTGCAAAACAAAAATCATAGGATTTAGCATCAGGCTTAAAACAATCGTAAAACAAATCTGGGAATTTTAACATACATACTAAAAACGATAGCCCTTAAAGTGCGATCTCTTAGTCATCACAGACCATCAGCCAGATCTCGGAAAGTATCTGAAAAATTAAATTATTGTGACTAAAGACATTTAGTAAATATTTTTTAAAGATATTTAAAAAAAAAGTTTTAACACATTTTTAAAAAGAAATCGAAAAGAAATATGGACGCAATTTAAGGATAGCTATTATTAAAGCTCAATTCTCACCTCCACGACCTTACAGCCTGATATAGGTAATACCATTTCGCAAATAGATGTTGGGCTATACATCGCAATAAAATCTCGATTAAGATATTTATCAATTTTAATTACACAAATAATTAATAATACCGGATACTTACACCAAATTGTCTTATACCTGTCAATGTTATTACTTTTTGTTTTACGTCTACCGCTGACACGACTTTCTCTCTTTAACAAATGAGCAATCTGCAAAAAAATCAAAATTGAATATGAATATCTAACCTTTTTCTGATGGAGAATTGACGACACTAACGTCAACCCGTTGCTCAGTGCATCAATGCCTTGGTGTCACTGTTGCCATCGCGCCGCTTCCATCAGGGCTCCTTATGGAGATGAAAATTGGTTTTCTGGGGCCAATCTTAATGCCTTGTTGCCGCGGGTGTTGAGGCTATAATATTCTTGTTGTTTCTTGGTGTTTCTTGTTGTTGTTGTTCACGTCCAATTTTTGAACAGCGATTTCTGATCTGCTACTGCACTTGTCTCTCCTTGTCTAATTCAGATAGATTCACAAACTGATTAGACCGTTGTAATTTCCTCTGTTTCAATTTCTCTCTGGGGATAAAACATTAGTTATCATGGTCCAACATTCGTTGCTTAGGATTAGGAAAAACAATTAGGAGAATCAGATCATTCAAGTCCACGCTTCGATCCGGGTCTTCATTTTCGAATTTTTGCTTTTCGAATAATAACCGCCTCTTGGCTTAGCTCTCGTCATATTTTTCACAATTTTGCGTGACTATTGCTCATACCGCTTGTCGATTCATTTGCATGATTGAATCCCAGTTTTGATGACGGCTCGTCCAAGATGGTTCGAGCAAAGATCATCTACCAGGTGGGCCGGTGCAATGAATAAAAACGTCTAAAACCTTAATCAGTTTACTTCTCAATATAATTCGATACAGTGCACTATTATTAAGTAGGTACACACAACAAAACGTAGGACAGTTCCAGTGTGTCTTGGAACTCGTCACGGCCTGGTTGAACGTCCGCTGTCCGGGCGGGTTCTCTCTCTTCCAGATCGTAGCCAAACGGAAACGCTTGACTCTGTCAAAGCGCGTCAACTCTAGTTCTTGTAGTTGCCGTAAAATTTTTGTTATTCGGCGGTGCCGGGAGGCTCTCCCGGCACTCCCCCTGCATCGGATTCTTGGAGTTTAGCGCCGTCGCCCCCGCGCCGCGCTTCACCCCCAGCGCTGCGTCCCGTCATCAACACCAGTATAGCTTCCCGCTCACAAGAACCACCCGCTGAAGAATCCGCTTCTACCTAGTACCTCGCGCCCACCCTCGCGACCCTCACTGAGTCGTTATCCCTGCTCGGAGTCAGCCCCGAGACGCTAGCGGAACGCTAAATTTTAACGGCAACTACAAGAACTAGAGTTGGCGCGCTTTGACAGAATCAAGCGTTTCCGTTTGGCTACGATCTGGAAGAGAGAGAACCCGCCCGGATAGCGGACATTCAACCCGGCCGTGTTAATGGCGTGCCTTATTTTGTTATCAACAAATCATTTGTCGAATACAACAAAATTTGTCGTATGGAAAGAAGGTTAGGAGAAAGGTAGAAGTAGGAAGACCAACATATATTTGATATAGGTCAGGATATATTTAATACAGGTCTTCCTCTTCAGTTTATATAGAAATACCACAAAAATGGATAACAAATGAAACGGTTTATATCATGAACTTCTACTTTCAAGTTCATTCCGATTCCATTGTTCGGAGAAAATATTTGACAAATTTTGGTATCACCGTCCCAAGAAAAGTATGCAGAATGCCGTAATTATGTCTGTGTGACGTGAAAAATAAATAAAAGTGTAAAGTGCTTTTTTGCTCTAGTTGACTAACATCGTGACCTCCAATCCTTGCGGAAATGTTTGATAATAATATAACGATATACATCGTATGCATTTCTATCACAAATATAAAGATCTACTATCAAAATCTTTCGCAAACAAACGTAATCTTAAATGATAAAATAAAGTTTGTTATCACAAAAAATCTATTAAATGATTATTTATCAACATATTATGCTACCTACTAGTTAGGTTTGATAATGCCTAGCCAGCTGAGTATAAAAGCAAACGAATTCGAAAAATGTGTACAGTGAGGAAACGGTTGACATAGCAAAATGTTGAAGTTTGCCATTATTTTTGCTGCCATGGCAGGTAAGTTACTTTTTAAAGTTATATTATTTATTAATACAGACTTTTTACAAACCTCATCTGTGAAAGAAACAAAAAACCGACCAAGTGCGAATCCGACTTGCGCACGAAGGGTTCCGTACCATTATCTAAACGGGAAAAAAAATCACTGTTATTGTATGGTAGCCCCCTTAAATATTAATTTTATTCTGTTCCTCAGTATTTTTTGTTACGTTTTACGTTACGTTACGTTTTTGTATGGCAACAGAAGTACATCATCTGTGAAAATTTCAACTGCCTAACTATAACGGTTTAATACAGTATGATGACAGACGGGCAGACCAATCGACAGACAAACAACAGACAGACAGACACACAGACAGACATACAGTGAGATGGACAGTAATCTTAGTGATAGGGTCCCGTTTTACCCTGTGGCTATGGAACCCTAAAAAACATAAGCAGAGATTGTGTAGATACAAAGTACAATTCAAGGTATACATATGGGTAGAAGTCAAAATAATCGTACATGGGTTAAAAAATCACATGTCCTCTATATTTAATGGCCTATTTTAAGATCAAGAGAGATCAAAAGCTTCTATTAACCAATTTTTATTTAAAGTCCATTAATATTCTATATAATTTAATCACTTTTGTAATGGTTCGAATCTAATTAAACCGAAAAAATAATATTTAACATAAGTCAAGAATTTCTGGTCCATACAAATAGAAAGTGTCCTCGCGCGTTCTGCCAATTAAAAAAATATAAAATGATCTAAATTATACAGTTTTATGCTTCGTTTATTTAATAAAAATGTAAATCAATATCGCAACAAATGTTTTCTTTACATAAAATTGTAATTTATCATTTATTCCATTATAAAATTCTTACTTAAAATAAAAGTACAAATATTGATCCTGTGAATAACTCCAGATAGATAACGGCGTTTTAGTTGTACCCATTAATAAAAACTACCAGTTCGCACTTTTATTATACTCTAGCACCACTTTTCTAAATATCACGTGACTTTCAAGACGCCATCTTGTCGCGTCTTTGAGTTTTGGATGAAAAAATGTACGCACACAAAAAATATCAAAAAATATTCCTGTGAAAAACGAGAAGTTTTTTCGAGTTTTGATGTGAATTTAGGAAATCTAAGTACGTTATCAGTTAGAGCATACTATAGTGATTGTACGACACACTGGTTTATGATCAAGGTAAGATGTTTTAAGTTATTCATGAGTATCCATTTTAGAGGTTATTCCTTTTTTCGTTCCTGTAGATAACGTAACACAACTAAGGGCTACTTCATATTGCACACTCACAGGACTTGTGAATAACACAAATTATTCACTGTTATTTAACACGAGGTCGGTAAATAGTATATTATTATTTATATATATTTATTATTTTTATATCCATGTAATAGTCCTATGTCAAGAATATTTTACTAAAGAACGCGCGTCGAATATCAAGTTGAAATTATAATAACAAAAAAATATATATCTATTTTGTTTTCGAATCATGTTTCATTAATTTTGAAGTATGTCTACCCACCGCCGTGGTGGCCGAGTGGTAATGGCTCCGACTTACAAGTTGTAGGTCGCGGGACCAAACCCAGCCAGGCGCCTTACTTTGAGTAATTTATTTCATCACTACTGCTCTCAAAACGGTGAAGGAAAACATCGTGAGGAAACCGCCTTGTTATAGAACCAAAAATTCGAAGACATATGTGACATTCACCAACCCGCACTGGTCCCGCGTGGTGGATTACGGCCCCTTCCCTCTCCTAGAGAGGAGGCCTGTGTCCCAGCAGCGGGAACATTAAAACGCTGATGATGATGATGATGATTTCTACCCAAAGACCTGCGACTTTTTCGGATTGGAAAAGAGTATGGATTAATTCGTTGCTCTACATCTTTTGCGATGTTGTCTTTCATTATGCTATCTTGTTCTGACCAAACTTGTAAGGTCCTTGATACTTAGCTTTGACGTCGATAAATGTAAAAAGAATAACTTACATTAGAAATTTGAATAAAAACTTTGAATCTTTGTGTCTACCCTGTTAAGAAAAATATTGACTTCCCTAAAATAACACCTAACAAACAAGATATATTTTCAGATGGCGCCAATGTCAAATGCCGAAAGGCAAAAAAAATACAGGGAAAAACTAAAAAAGGATAAAGAGAAATATGAAGAAAAGAAGAAAAAGCATAGGGAATACATGAAAAAGAAGAATATAGTTATATTAAGCAATGAAAGAGTGTATTTTCCAGAAAATGTACCATTACCTAAGAAGAAAAACAAAAACAAGCGACCAAAGAAAAATTATTATTATTATGATGAAGATATTCTTAAGATATTAAAAGACTGAAAGTTTTGAAGAAAGTAAGATTTTTGTTTAGTTCTTAAGATTTGTCATTCATATTTTCGAGATCTCAGATAAGTTATTATTGTTGAATAGTTGATAGGTTATTATTTAAAAAAAAAAAACATTTCAAATCTGGTGAAACAGCGCAAATAAGAAGCACCAGCTTCTTACTTGCGCTGTTTCACCAGATTTGAAATGTTTTTTTTTATAACCATTTTATAAAAACAAATAAATGCCATATTATTAGGTTACCTATGCTTAAAGTCCCCCGATTATGTTACGTATTATTAATTAGCATACTATAAAAAATGACCTTAAGGGTCATTTTAAAAAAATGACTAAGGCTGATTAAAAATACGTTAAAATAAATATTATAGAATGATAAATAATACTAATTATAATGTTCAGAAGCAATAAACGTTCAGTTATTAGATTCATTTATATACTCAACATGCGTATATTCTTTAATAAAAGTTATTCTTTGTAAAGTATTTTGTTTCAATCTGAATGCTTCCTAATTTTTCCGTGAGTTACATTTTTGTATATGTGAGTAACGTTACCAACTGGACTTCACGTGAGTTGCGGTTGATTATTTTGACTTCTACCCATATATTATATTAATATTATTATTGCATACTCATATCATGAGTTTACAATAACTATTTTTTCTAATACAAGTGAGTGCATAGACGTTCTTGGGGTTCGAGTCCACAACGATGTTTACTAATAGGTACATAATTATGGAAACAAACTATTATAAATTAATATTACTGGTAAAATAAATATATATACAACCTTATTTTTCAGTATATGCGAAATAATATGTGTAAAGCGAGTATATTTATAAGAATCTTTGACAAAAAAAAAAAATGAACAAAGTTTCATAACTGTACTCGTATCATGAAAAATCACAAAGTTAAAGGTTTGTCATGTTACCCGGGTCAACCCAAGTCTGCTATTTTTGTAAATGCGATATTCCAACACAATCCCATTGTCATTTTGGTAAAAGTTCTTAATCTGCTAAATCATAATGGTCGATCATTGGTCGGTTATTGGTATCGTAAGCGAATGGTGGTAGAATGACTTTGTCATATTCAGACAAATCTAATGGTAAGTCAGTAATCAAAGGAATTGACCATATTTTTGCAGATTACCCCATAAGTCAGAATTTCATTTGTACGAGATTACCATTTCTTTCAATGGTGCGTTAGTGATTGACTGTTGGAAAGTCATGCCATTATATTAGTAGATTACCAAACTTGTCAAAATCAACCATGATGAAATCAATGACAGACGAGTCTGACACTATTGTAATAGCAGATTTGAGGCCCTGGTTGTCCACACAAACACATGGTCACCGGACCAGCCGTACCACTGAGGAATTTTTTTGCTCCCGCACCCAGCTGCGCTGACTGCTAATGCCTGCTATGACCTGCTGTGACCTGTATTGTACTTACTGTCAGTGGTGTCCATCTTAAATATTTATGGGAAAAAATATGTACAACATTGTGTAAAAATTAATGGAATCGTTCAGTTGAGAGTGATTCTGAATAAAATATATTCAGGTTTCGCATATACTAAAAGTAATGTTGTATATGGAGAGGACTCACTGACCGGAAGCGATCTGATAAGTACAACACAAATAAACTATTAGTTTAAAAAAGTTGAAAGTAATAGTTTGTTTGTTTAGTTAGTTGGTTGGTGGTGAAAGCACCACTAGAAGGTTTTTTGTAATTACCATCAATTTATGATGTAGAGGCAGTAGCTGAGGTTGAACTGCCACTGTCTGTATGTGCCTACTTACCCAAAGATTGTTGAGCAAGATGTTACTAGAGACAATCTTGATCAAGTCTCTTTAAAGCTAGCCATTTTGCTATTGGTATCTACCTGAAAACCATCTCATTAGGTGCCAACCAACATCTTTAAATGACTGTTCAGTTTCAAAAATATTGTTTAATATTTCAAACGTAACATAACATTATTTTTTTATCGTTTTAATCCCTTGGACGGTTAGTTTAACTTACGAAGTACTATCGCATGTTCATGGGGGAGCTTGGTGTCAATTCTTCACATATGGGCAGACGACCGCGGGGAAAATACCAAAAAAAAAAATAAAGATGCGTGGGTCGAGATACCGAAAATTACCAATCGGTACTATTCGCTTATTTTATTAGTGTGAGGTAGGCATGGGCTATGTATATCCGATAAAAGTATGGATTGGATATGTAGAGTAAAGATATATATCCGATTAATATATCTAAATCCTCCTAACAAATCCGGGAGTGATGTAACTCCATAAGGAACGAGGATATGTTTGGGACTGGGATAGATAGATAATTCCGACATATAAAAAGATCCACGGAATGAGGTATTCCAAATAATTCCAATGTAACTCAAGATAAATAAATCACATAATATGACGAACAAACATGTACATATTAACGCTCAAAAGTTGCAAATAGTATTGTAAAAAGTATAAACAATAATATAAAAGTTTTTGATTTCAAACGGAAACACTTTACTCTTTATTGTCCCAAAAGCTGCTCTATCGCTTTAAAATCGTCTGTTATGTTTATTTTCTTACAGCGCATTTTTGCTTAAATTCATAAACACATTCCGTCGATGCGTTCGGTGCCATCATTCAGTTCGGTTTCGGTCGGAGTGGGTCGGAGTTACTCGGATATAGGATAAATTATTTTTTGTGAAAGGAAAGGAGTGGATATGTGTCCGCTTAGGGATATATATCCGAAGATATAGATGTGTCCGGAGTTACCCATGCCTAGTGTGAGGCATGGCGCGCTGCGGCCGACAGTGTCTATAAGGACCAGTAGCAAACTGAAGGGTGCGGTGCAACCAGTTTGCGTATCCCGAACCTCACGCTTTCCTTTCGGTTTTTCAAGTTTAAGTGAAGCACTGCCATTAATCATAAAATAAAAATTATGTCTGTCAGTTTCTTTGAATTTTACCTACCTTTTGGTCGACGAATATACAAAGTAATGGTTCTCATTGTGAGAACTAAATCGGAAAAAATTATTTTAGTGTTTTACTAATTATTTATACAAATCGATTGTGTTTTATGCACCCACTCGTCCCTCCATGAGATTAAAACGATCAAAAAGTAATAATGCATAAATAGACATCTTCATCACGTAAAATGCAAAATAAGTAAACAATGCTCTGTGCATTGTTAACTTATTTTGCATTTTACGTTATATTTATAAGGCTAACATTATTCTTGGCTTCAAATAAAAAACAATATGTAGCGTGTGTATATATGTAGGTGTTTTTAATTACATTGATAAAAATTTTGCTTGTAGTTTGTCATGGAGCACCCGTAGAGTCGAATAAGTATTGGCTGTTTACAAGGTAAGATTAAATACTATAGTTCATTCTCATACTAGCTCATTCATACCAGTTCATTTGCCTACCCAAATGTCCTTTCATTGGTATTGTTCGTCAACTCGTTGAGCTCCTTAGTAGTTTTAAGTTGAGCTATACGAATACTGACAAATGCTTGCATTGACTGGACAGGTCCACTCAAATCTGAGTGGTTCTTTCCTCAAAAGACCATCTCAGACACGAGTCTGCATGGTTCTCATATGATTTGACCATTACATGTTTGCTGTATGGACTTTTAAAAGAGACTTTGACCCCTGAGTTTGTTTCGGTGTTTCTTCTCAGGGCAGTCAGCTAGGAAACACCGGCCTCATCTAGCAAAAACTGACAAAAAAAAATTACGTGTAAAAGTGTTTGTAAAAAACCTATTTACAAAATAAATATCATTTATCATTTATTTATCATTTATCTCGGTCGCTAAATAGCTGCTTTCAATTTGTAAAGCTTCATTAAAGAAAAAAGTAATAGTAGTATTCAGTATGTATTATTGCGATATTTATTTTATTATGTGTATATATATATTTATGATAGTAAATATATTTTTATTTTGTATATTTCATTGATAACTGTTTTATTTGTACTCTTCATTTTCCTATCACGTTTACACACTGTGTCTACATTTCTTTTTTTCCCAATTCTCCTTTCGCAGGTACGAGCGAGGAGATTTCTTTAGAAATAAGCATCACATATGAGCTTACTTTTCTGTTTCTGTATTATTTCTTCTATTATTGTGTGTACATGAATTGTTAAATAAATAAATAAAATATTAAAATGAGGATCGATGCTAAACTAAGATTGAAAGTATACATAAATACTTATTATAAGTTTTTGTATTATTTGTTTTAAGGAAACTTTATAATTAAAATATTTTTATAGGCAAACCGCTTCATCACCAGCGGAAATAACCTTTGACACTTCAGCTGATCCTCCAACCATTATTGGAAGTTTTAATAGTGAACTCCCCATAATCATATTGGTCCACGGGCTGGGTGGCTACAGGGATGATCAATTTAATTCATTAGTTACCAGAGGTAAGTACATAAATAATTCCTTCTCTCCTCTCCTGCTCTCATATTTTGTCAATTGGTATCGTTAGTCTACCTCTGAGGTGAAGATCCCTACTCTTTTTTTACTGAGAGAGAGTGTTAGACTGAAATCTACAGTTTATCTTCAGTTACTGTTTGCCAGCCACGGTAACTCTTTGATGCAATCTGCAGGTCTGGCATGCATCGGGTTTAACTGGCCTGGTTAATCTTGCTGAGATCTATTTGAAGCGCACGTGGAACATAAGTAAGCCGCCCAAGGAACCCTACTTCTGGATTCGACTTTTAATTTTATCGAATTGTTACTGGATTTTCCCTAAAGGCAAACCGGTATACAGTATATGGCGTAAATATGCCATATACTATATACGGGTTTGCCTTTATTGGCCGGCTGTAGTAAACACTGACGAGGAACAGAGATCCCACCTCTTTCATGCCTTTATTGGCTGGCTTGAACAGAGATTTGCAAGAGCAAACGTGCTCAGGAGAAAGATGTATAAGCCAGTAAGGTGTAGGTGACGTGATATACCTCTCCTCTTCTCAAGCAGCTCAGGATATGTTGCCTTCTTGTTGCTACGTCACTTCGTGCTAGCGACCGTTTTTGGAGGCCCAATTATTCAGTTTGCATGTTACCCCCTGCCTTTTATCGATGGATATACTTATAACATTGTTCAGGCAGGGGCAATAGTCTTAATATAGTTCCAGATTACCGGTCCACTTAAGACTAAAAAAACCACAGTCTTTATTATCTTTGTTTTCCAGTCGCAATAGTTTTTCACCAACCGGGTGTTATTCTTTGACGCACTAGCATAGCGCGTACAGAGATAATTTAATCGTGCAGGTCCAGGACCTCAGGTCCCTGAGATATATAAATGCATAAAATTAATAATAAATAATAATAACTCATCACTCTAGTTTCTATTTTCATGGTAAAAGGGTCCCAATATATTATATTTGACTGTTTACTTTTTGAAATATTAGAATTATCTGTAAAAATATTGTTTTTGTTTAAGAGGGGTGTTCTCTTAAACAAAAACAATATTCTTCCTCACTCGCCTGTTGTCAACGTGAGCATGGTTTAAAAGCTTGTTGATTCATCCAACGCCTTGTTTGATGAAGAGAAAAGGCGAAAAAAAGAGCCTGAAAACTCTGTTGAAATTCTGTAATTCCGTCATTTCCTCTAACATTTCCCAAAACTTATTCCAGAATATACATGTTTTTTTTTAAGACCTTTATATATTTTGGAAAATAATCATAAAATTTATGGATACATTATGAAGAGCCAAACACAAAAAATAGCAAATTTTCAGGGGTCTTTACTGAATTATTCTTACACAAAATTCTGATTTGATTTCAATAGATACCTAGGTAATATCCACAAAATATCTGTATTTCCAAAATAGCTAGATGAAGATGTGTAATAACATCATAATCACGTAAGAGCGTTTGTATAAAAATGTATCTTGGGAAGAATGCTCTTAAATAACATTGGTCTACAGCCAAAATGCAACAGACTGGCTATTGAAGTTACCAAATGATTCTGTATGAAAAAAATCAGTTTAAAGTAGTACCTACGTGATATCTAAATTATTTTCGAGATTTTTTACTTTAAAAACTCATAATAATGCAAAATATAACGGTGTTATAATCAGCTATTTTTTATATCGATAAAGTTTATAACACAGTTAAATAGTTAATGTACACATAATTAGTTTGAAAATAAACATAAAAAATAATGTAAACACGATTAAATAAAAATTTTGACACAGAGGTTTTCTCAATACATTAATTTCTGTTCAAAAACAATTTTCTGTTCTTATTCAAAACATAAGTCCTGTATTACTAATGAAACTTTATTTCTTACGGTCTCGCTGCTAGGTAAAGGCCTCTTTGAAGACCTCCCAGGCAGACATTCTTCTTCCGCATTGTCTCGAACCAGAAATCGTGGTATGCATCTAGATCATCTCACCACCTGTTTCTGGGTCGGGCTCGATGGCGTTTTCCCTCTGCAGGAACTCACTGCGTAGTGACATTTGCCCAGCGGTCACTGTACATGCATCTGACTTGACCAACCCAATTCCTTTTGAGCCTTTTGTCCACATATATTATGTTCGTTTTGAAGCGCTGAATTTTGCAGCTCTCTCACCAACAATGTATATTCGCGTACACCATGTCTAACCTATGGTTTTTAGATTTGCAGGATTTATGTATTATATACGTATGTATATGTCAATGAGTTGACGCTTCAGGCAGATCGGGAGATTACCTTTCATTAGCGTCTACAATTTAAAATGAAAACAATTTTTTATATTAATATTGTATTAATAATTCAATTCGTTGACGTGTTCCCGACACTATTCTATAACGTGGTTATGATCTGAAGACCGACATCGGCAATCTAGAAGTTCGACCCATACAGCTAACTTAGCCATAACTTATATCTACTGCCAATTTCTTTCAGAATTACTTGTGGAAAGCGAATACAACGTAATTGTAGTTGATTGGAAGGAAGCAGCAAGCCATAGCGAGGCAAATTCAGCGCAACGAGCACGAACAGTTGGTCAAACTTTTGCACGTTTCCTTGATTTACTACTCAGGGCTACACCCGACACAGTGATATCAGCAAATATACACATAGTTGGATTTGGCCTTGGAGCACATGTTGCTGGTATTGGTGCTAGAGAATTACTGTCTGCAAATAACGTAAGGATTGGTAGAATAACAGGTGAGTTGTTATTTTCAATCATTTGTTACTACTCCATTTAAGCGATAATAATAATATAAGCGAACTTAACAACAAGCTTAACACCTACGAACAGAACAGCATGAGAAACGAAATCGAAATAGTCGGAATTCACGAGGAAAATAATGAAAATCTCGTACATATAGCTATGTTGACAGCAAGGTCAATTGGTGTCGACCTTACGGAGGCTGACATAGATGAGGCTTATCGTGCGGGCCCTAAACGTCCTAATTCGACGGGCAAAACCGAAGCTTCCCCAAGACAATTGGTGGTCAAATTTGTACGACGTCTCAAACGTGACCAGTTTCTAAAGGCTGCAAGATCACGGCATAACCTGACCTCCTCTGACATAGGAATTGAAGGAACGTCGAGGAAACTATTCACTAACGAGCGACTTACTCGCGAAAACCGGCAGTTATTTCGCTCTGCCAAACTTTCAGCAAAAGAGCAAGGCTATAAATTTACTTGGGTTAAAAACGGATCAATCCTTATCCGCAAACAAGAAGGAAACCCGTCTATCCACATCAAAAATAAAAATGATTTACATCGCCTCTTTGGACCTGAGCCTCTGTCAAAAAACACCGCGGATTTTCTGCCAACCACTGCTGCCATCTAGGACCGCTCACCTGATCACCTGCTGCATCGGGACTTCAGCGTCTAAAATATCTACAGATATGTTTAAATCTAATTCCAAGTTCTTTAACTTATTGATTAGTTGGTTTGATTCAATCTCCTTTATTAAGCATCCATTGTCTATTACTTCATTTTTAATTCGTTTCAATAGTATAGTTAAATTAGCACTAGCCCCAAACACGCTAATAATACATAAAACTTACACATACTGGCATTCAACCATATTACTCCTTATTCGAAAACCACATCAAAAATTAAACACACCTCCACTCTTACACGCACTTACGCATATAACCAATATTTCCCTGCCAGCAATCTCCGTCAGCCAATCAGTGACACCCCTAAAGAAGATCTTTATTACAATATCACTTTTCCGTACCCATACAAATGGCTTTATTTAACATAATCCAAGATATTGATGATAGTCTTCAAATTGAGTGTCACTCTTACGATCTGATAGAAAGTTGCAGGGAACAACTACTACACACTGACTACAACTTCAAAATACTAACATTCAATATTAGGAGTTACCAACGCAACTTCGATAATTTTTACTCGGTTCTGCAGCGTTTCGATTGCGATTTTGATGTCATCGTCTTAACTGAGTGTTGGCTGAGCGACGGGTTGCTGCTGGAACTACTACCAGGTTTTGCAGGCGTTAAGACGCATTCACAGTCAAACAAAAATGGCGGTGTAGTTGTATATATAAAAACTTCTTGGAATTTTACCGTCAGTGAACCAACAATAGCTGATGCAGACAGTCTCTTAATCAAAATAAACAATGATATTGCTATCCTAGGTATCTATCGATCCCCATCCTATACTAACCCAGAAAACTTTATCACATCGTTAGATGCCACTCTGAATCAGTTAAATAATTACGACAAAATATTTGTAACAGGGGATATAAATATTGACATATGTAATGAAATTAACAACAAAAATGCGGACTATCTACGAATGATGGCCACGCATGGTCTTCTTCCAGGAATAACCATGCCAACAAGAAACAATACTTGTCTGGACCATATTTTTATAAAATCTAGAAATAAATCTACGGGAGCAGTTTCTAAATGCTCTGTCACTGACCATGACATAGCAATGGTTGCTACCTGCCTAAAAAATAATCAATCTTGCTCTATCAGGAAAAAATGCAAAATTAAAACAGATGAGGAAGCTTTGGTCACCGAGTTAAATAGCATTTCATGGTCCGAAGTCTTAAACCAACATTGCACCAACTCCGCTGTCAATATATTTATCGAAATCATAACGACATCACTAAAAAAACACTCACGAAAAGTCAAAGTAGGCAGAAGTAATTATAACATCAAGCCTTGGATTACCCCAGGCTTAATAAGATGCATGCGCCAACGCGACAAACTACACCTAGCGTCACGTGCGCACCCAGACGACCAAATGAAACGATTAACCTACACCCGATACAGAAACTTTTGTAACAACTTGCTACACAAGTTAAAAAATAATTACAACAGAAACATAATCGAAAATAGCCAAGCTGACCCCAAAAAACTTTGGAAGAGTATAAAATCCATATACAGCGCTGACAATAAGACGTCAAATAAATCCGAAAAATTAGTTAACAATAAGAACCCAATAGAATCACTTAATAAATGCAATGCTCACTTCACTACAATGGGAAAAAAGCTATCTGACTTGATTCTCTCAAGACTCTCAGAAACACAAGCCTCTCTTGCCAAAAAATACACCCCAAATATAACCTGTCCATACACATTTTTCTTACACCCCACAGACGAAACAGAAATAGAATCTCTGATAACTCAACTCAACAATGACAGCGCTCCCGGGCCCGATAATTTCAACGTAAGATTAATAAAAAAAATTAAATCCGCTCTTATCCATCCATTAACCCACATATTTAATCTTAGTTTAGAATCTGGAATATTTCCGGACAGATGGAAAGTTGCAGCTGTCAGTCCTGTCCACAAAAGTGGTGCAACAGATATACCGGATAACTATCGACCTATTGCCCTATTGCCTATACTATCTAAAATTCTCGAAAAAGTAGTGAACAAACGTCTTACGAACTTTTTAGAAAAACACAACACGATTTCCAATAGGCAGTTCGGCTTTAGACGGGGAAGATCGACCGAAGATGCAATCAGGCTTCTAACTAACACTGTGTCGTCATTTGTTGATAAAGGAAAGCGTGTTATGTGCGTTTTCCTAGATCTAGCGAAGGCTTTCGACACAATTTCAATAGATCTCCTTTTAAAGAAGCTTGAAGCAGCAGGTATACGCGGTACTCCCCTAAATTGGTTTAAAAGTTATCTGTCCGATAGAAAGCAATTTGTTAAGCTCGGTGATATCTCCAGCAGCCTACTTCCTATCACCTATGGAATCCCGCAAGGTAGTGCACTTGGACCAACGCTTTTCTTACTTTACATGAATGAAATCTTAAATACCTCTGTTAGCAGCTCAGAAATAATAGCGTATGCAGATGATACAGCTATCATTTTTCATGGTAAAAATTGGGACCAGGTGTACAGCTATGCGGAAGAAGGACTACTCAAAATATCTAAAGTTCTTGATAGCAATTTACTAACCTTAAACGCAAAAAAGACTAAGATAATTTCCTTCTATAAAACCAAGGCATCAAGTCCACCCCAACATCTCACTCTCACACTTCATACTTGCTCTCATAATCCTAATAATCGATCTTCGGGCTGCTCGTGCACTGAGATTGAGCGTATAACCTCCATAAAATATTTAGGAATTACTTTAGACGAAAATTTATCTTTTAAACCGCAAATACACGCACTGTCCGGCAGAGTCAGGAAACTAATTTACATAATGAAAAAACTACGCGACTGCACACCCTCCCCTATACTGCGCATTGTGTACTATGGTCTCTGCCAGTCCGTCCTCCAATATGGTATCTCTGTCTGGGGTGGCGCAGGTAAAGCCACACTTATTGAAGCAGAAAGAGCACAAAGAGCCGTCATTAAAGTTATGCTCAGGAAACCTTTAATGTATCCTACCGACCAACTCTACAAAGACTTCCCTATCCTCCGTGTCCGACAGCTTTTTATTCTAAATGCAGTCCTTCAAATGCACAAACAGTTGAAATCCAGAACAGACTATGCGGAGATAATATCAAAGCGAACTTTTAGGATACCCACTCCTCAAGGAAACTCTCTTATGGCAAGACGCTCCTCAAACTATTTATATCCACGCATATATAACGAAGCTGTAAAGAACTGCAATATAATAGATCTCAAAATACCCTTGTGCAAAAAGATAATAAAGGACTGGCTCCTCTCACTCTCCTACGACGAAACAGAAGGGATCATTTTTAAATAGTTGCATACCAAGTCGAAAGACTGTATAAACTGACAGCACTCCTAATCTCATTCCTACACCATCATCATAACTCTCATCCACACACACACACACACACAAACACACACTCACTCTCATTATAACACTCACGCACACAACATTTAACTGGAATTCGATATGAGTATTTATTATTAAGTACCACTTTTAAATTATTTTTGCTTTTATTATTATTATTTTTTTCTTATGTTCGTGTTTATTTTTTATTTTTAAAATACTTGTGTCGTTCTCTCCTTTTTTTATTTATTCATTAACTTCACTATTAGTTTGATTTTGTTTTATAATCACCATGTATACTTATATAGAATAATCACCTTTTGTATATATAGAATTTGTACAACTCTGATCCCCATGATACAGACTAACGTCTAGTTTGGGGATCACCGTTAACATTCATGTGTAATGTATTTGATTATTATTAAACTTATTATAAACTTATTATTTATGGTTTTTTCGAACGTAAAAAAGATAGATAAATATGTCTGTTTTTATTTTGTAATAATAATTTTTATTTTGTTAATCGAATTGTTATTTTCTGTATTTTTGATTTATACTTTTTATAATGTCCATTTTGCAAATGAGTTATTTTATCAAACCACTTTAATTAAACAACGCATGATACTTTTTTTAGGATTGGACCCATCTGGAAGTGGATGGGGTAGCAATTCCCCACGCTTGAGAGATACAGATGCTACCTACGTTGAAGTTATCCATACAGATGGTTTAGGTCCACTTGCCAACGGTATTGGAACTCCAATTGGTCACGTGAACTTCTATGCTAATGGTGGAAGTAACCAACCAGGCTGTTTCAGTCATGCTTGTAGTCATAACAGGGCGTGGGAGCTATTTGCAGCATCAATCTTAAACGATAACCTAGTGGGAAATCCATGCAGTACCGTGTCTCAACTAAACCTAAATTTATGTAGAGGAAAAAGCTTGCGTATGGGTGGCACAATTTTAAATAAAACAAGGTACGTAGTCTACTTATTTAGACCAAAAAGCAAATCGTGGAGTATTGTAGATTAAATAATGCTAGTATTTTTTTGCTCAATAAAGTAGAGGTTCATCTAAATATTTCTAAGAAATTGAGCCGTAACTTTACTCTTGCCATGCCTGGTAGGGTCTGGCAGACCCACCCTGTTGCATAAATGGTTTTTCAAGAGACAAGGACTGATTTTTTTCTTTATTTTAAAATGTTGCCTTTCATTTCTTTTTATTTGATTAACATGTCAATGTCTTTAAGTTTATACGTATAGATAAACACCCTTTTTTTTGTAAATATAATGAAAAATTAAAATCAAGTTATAGTAAATAAAAATATAAAAGAGTTGAAAATGGCACGTTTTCATAACAAAATAAGGGCTCTAAGGACAGAAAAGAGTGGAACAACGGAAGGGACGCCTTTGCCCTGCAGTGGGACCCAACAGGCTCATAATAATACCACCAGTTACGTCGTCACGACTTAATCAACTACAACTATACACCGTCAAATTTTAGTCGTTTTAATCTCGCGGATGGTCGATTCGGTAGGTACATGAAACACTATCGATTTGTAAAGAGAAAATTAAAAAATAAAGTACGTTTTTAAACTCGAATTAATTTACGCATGTACGAAATCAATTTCTTCAAGTAAACGTCAGCTGAGCGAGGCCAATGAACTGCAGGTAATTAGTATGCAACGACCGACAACTACCTACAAGGTAATTGACCCGTGTACTGAAAGAAATTAATTTCGTACATGCGTATATTAACTTGAGTTTTAGAAAAAAAAACTTTATTTTTTAATTTTATCTTTACAAATCGATACTGTTTCATGTACCGAATCGAACCTCCGTGGGATTCAAATGACCAAAATTTAACGGTGTATAATCGGTGCTATGCATTGTGCGCACAGCAAAACGTCCTTTGAGTAGATATCGTTTATGAAAAGAATGATTCACACTTTGCCAATCATAGCGTATTGAATATAGGTGTGAAAATTCTTGAATATAGGTGGAAAACTTTCCTAGTAGACACAGCAGTGTACGCTATAAGGACAAATAATAATAGGTAATTAGGCATTTGGATGGTTCAATGTATAAAATTAATTAATTTTGAAACTTTGTTTTCAGGGACAGTCTACGCTACAGAGCAAACACTAAACGAAGCTTTCCTTTTTAATAAAATTGGATAAAAAAGTTTTGATTATTTTGAGTAAAAATTTACTTTTTACTAACAAAATTGTGACATTTATTTGTGATTATTATTTACATTAACATTAAAATGTTTATTTAATACTTGAATGCACTTTTTTTTCTTACACACTACCGTCTACATTTCTTTTTCACTTTACCTTCCGCAGGTCTGTTGGAAGAAATTTCGCTAGAAATAAATAGTTTCTTTTTAGTCGCATTTATAATGTTTTCTATTACTGTGTCTTCGTGTATAACTCACCTTACTCACCTCATTTGTCTTGTATCTATAAAGACGTATCCATCTATTATTCGTAATATCCACGTTTGTTCATCAAAATCCTATAATAATCTAAGAACTTAATTGTTTGTATTCAGAAAGAGTTTGGATTAGATAACTTCAATAAGTCACTTATGCAATGAACTAATAGATGATTTTTATTCAAACTATTAATGAAATAAAATGTGTGGGTGGGCAATAAAACTATAAAAGGCTTGACTAAAGATAATGAAAAATGATTGAATAAATGCAATGCATTACCATTGATGTGAAAGTTAAAGTAGCAATCATCTAGAAAAAATAAAACATTAAAATGGATAAAAATGAACGAGTATATAACTACCTAATCTGACAATTGAAAAAGAAACTTCAGGCTCTAAGGCCAACAATTACTACGGCAAGCGTGTAAGATGATGGAGTACACCATGCACCACTGCATCGTGCTTTGGAGCAACAGATACTGATTCCCGCAATGCTTGATATTTATTTATTTATTTATTATATACTTTATTGTACACCATTACACATACAATAGGAAACTAAAAACTAAAACACATACATACAATGGGGGCCTTATCGCATTCAGCGATCTCTTCCAGGCAACCTAGAATGGCCAGTAATTGCCTGGATAAAAAATGGGGCTGTCAATGATGGGACAAAACCAGTATTATACATATATATTATAATAGATACACAGATATATACATATATTATATAATAGATACATATATACATACATATTGAAAACTATAGACAGAAATATAAATGACGACTGTCGATATTCACAGCGACAGGTAATGTCCCTTAACAAATTTTTTTAAAACATGCAACGATTGAGCGCGTTTAATTGCATTGATATTTACCTGGTGGAGACGTAATGAAGTCGATATTGACAGTCCATTTCAGTCTCTTCCGGGCCCTCCGAGAGGGCCGTGCCGCAGAAATTGCTGCGGCAAAAGCGCCTGCAGAGGTGGTAGCGGTGGTGGCCACAGAAGCGGCTGCAGCAATGAGTGCTTCGATGTGAATGCGCCTCGAGATCTTTTCCTTGCTCTTGGCCAGGGTAACATAGGACTTGCTCCCAGCCCAGTGATCGGCCAGTTTGCGTGCCACCGCAGATGCGTAGCAGTGTGGCGCAGCACTGTAGGCGATAGCCTTATGACCGGGCTGACTGCACTGGACGCAGAGGTCACTGCGATCCACCTCCGCGGCACAGTAGACTCCCACACGATACGCTGAAACGTTATGAGAGTATAACGTTATGAGGTATATGAATTTAGAAGAAATGTGTGAGGGGAGGAAGGTAAATAAAAAAAATGTTTCTTGTAAGGTGGTAGCTTAAATTATTTTATTTATATAACACAACAGCCTTTAAAGGCCGCCAAGCAGAGGCAAAACAGCACTGAGATCGCACGCGGGATTTAGGGGCAGTCAGGAATCACAATGGGGTAGAATTATTCATGTGCAGGCCCTAAAAGCATGTAGTAGCATAGGTTCGAGGAGAGGCGAGGCCCTGAGAGGCCAGGAGTAACTAAGCAGGTCCCGCTTGTCACCAGCAGGTGCAGGTTCCACAACCGGTGGTGGACTCAGCAGTAGACAGCATAATAGACAAATAAGAACCCACAAATTGCACCATATTTTATAGGAATACACTGTAATCAGATCGACCTCTCTCGAATCCCCCACCACACAATTTTTCTCCGACAAAAAAGCTGGGTAATCTGAAGAGATTAAGAGGAATTGAGGGATTTGAGAGATTGAGAAGATTAGATAATTTAGACAGATATAATTTAGTTTACTACAAAAAAGTGCCACTGTCAAGCCCCAAGAGGACACCGGTGTCCGCATACTTATTGTCTTTCTATTGTGTCTCTAATTACGGTATTCAAAAGGTTAAAACCTTAAATCTGATTGTTCATTAATAAAAGAATTACATTTAAGTAACAGAGAAAGATTTTGTTGATATATTGGTTGTTATTTTTTAAAGGTACTAATTAATATGAATAAAACAATATAATACGATATTTGTGTTTCATTCATTTCCATAAATACCTCACTAAACACGAATAAAATATTAACTTTATTATTTAAAAGTATTGGATAATTTGTTATCCAATGAACGGGTCTGTGAAACCAGTGAAACACACCCCAACGTCCGTCTTGCAAAAATGCACGACTTACGCGTGGAGATGCAACGCCGGAACGAAACTCCGCTGCCACAACGAATCGCGGCATGGCGGACAAAGTTCCGGTGGGATCTCGTTCAGGCCATGTTTCGGAGCGAGGAGGAGTGGCAGGCGGTCGCCTCCTTCTTCGAAGCAGTAATGCTAGCAAAGGAGAAGGCCGACCGCATCAGGCAACGGCTCATACGCCGCCGTTGCCACCGGGATTCCGATCCAGATTTCCGGTCACCGTAGGCGTTTTTTTACGAGTGCACAAGTGCTAAAGTTCCGGGCCGTACCGTAATATTTCTTAACAAAACACACATTAAAACTTTTGTATTTGATATACACATTAAAATAGAGACCGATGTATTTCGTGTTAATGTGTTAAACGTGAATTTTTTTGACAATAGACGTAAGTTGAGTGCTATAGCTTATCAAGTTTCCACTTACATGGTTCAATGACCAGCTAAAAGGTATTAAGTGAAATAAGTAAGAAGCCTCGTTAAGTGTGTAAACTTATCCTGAGGGATTACTGTTACGGTTCATTTACACTCGTTTATAACAACACCTGAAGAAATTGTGGCAATTGGTTACTAAGATTAATTGATTGGAGAGTCTGTTTCATAAAAAAAAAACCTTATAATAGCGGCCCACCCGGCTTTCCTATACTTTATGTCTATTTGGACCAAGTTGCCTTTCAAACGGGGAAATAAATATGAAATTAGATGGAACATCCTTACATAATTCAAACTCGGAACCCACATCTACGAGTATATATTATTAATTTATATATATAAAAGAAAGTCGTGTTAGTTACACTATTTATAACTCAAGAACGGCTGAACTGATTTGGCTGAAAATTGGTGGAAAAGTAGCTTAGAACCAGGAGAGGGATATAGGGTATTTATCCCGTCAAGTAAATAAAAAACCTGCTCATTTATTGGTATAGGGTAGAGTAGGGTAGTGCAGGGTAGAGTAGGTTAGTGTATGGTAGTGTAGGATAGTGTAGGGTAGAGTAGTGTAGTGCAGGTGGACGCTGGTAATTGGAATAGTGAGACGAGCATAAATTAAAAAACTGACTGGCCTTTTGGTCTAGTGGTTAGTGGCTAGTGGTTGCTGCACCCAGGGCAAATGTTTGTGTGATGAGCACGATCATTTAATATTGTTCAGTGTCTGGGTGTTATTTATCTGTAATATGTATGTATTTAGAAATATATAAGTATGTAGATGGCGTGGTGTGATAATTGTGGCAAATACAAAAAAAAAAAATAAGCAAGTAGAAAGTTGATTTATTCACATAACATTCTCAACATAAAATCGCTAGATCCTCGTGTTGATTCTGTAGACCCGGCTAGAACTGAAAAGAAATTGTCGAAATCAGATTTATACATCTATCTAAATAAGTTGAAACATTTGCTACGCAAATGGACGCGATTTTTTGGTTACGCGCAGCAACCTACTTCGATCGATACCCTAAAATCGTTTAAAATCCTTATCACACAAGTTGAACCATGATGGCGGTCCTTCCTTGAATGCGCAGTAACCGATTTTTGTGTCTCAAAGTGGGGAGCTGCGCGTAACCATAGCAAATGGTTAAACTTATTTGCCGCGTACTATACTAGCTTTATATTACTGCTCTATAGCCATAGACGTAGAAACAATAGTGGTAGGAACTGTTAAAAGAGTCATGACCAATTAAGCCTGATTAGAATCATCAAGGTCCCGCGTTGCCAAGATTTTCGAAGGTTAACCAGAACTATATATTTATCAAAACTAACACTTTGCCCACGACTTAGTTTTCTACAAAATTTGTAACACCCTTAATCTTTCGTATGCCATAATTAGAGATACAATTAAAAAGCCACAGTGTCTAGCCTAGGTCTGCGCACCACCAAGGAAAGGTTAAAATCGTTTTAAAAAACCAATAATAACAATCTCTGTTATTCATTTCACTTAGAATTTGTGCCAAGTATCAAGATTGTTAACTCGAGAAATAAAAATCCTACATACAATCTCTAAAACACCAAAATTTTTATATTGGGGGTAGTTTTTAAAACAAATAATGAGAATCTTTATTATTTATTTTGGATTATATTTGTGCTAACTTTTAGTATATTGGCACATGGAATCAGAATTTGCATAGAAATGAAATATTTCTTCTTTTCTTCCTCAAAGGCATTGATATATAAAGGAAAATACATTATGCGCTTACATCGTAATCAAAAAACCTGGACTCGAAACTCACACATCTACACTGTAGTTAGACAAGGACAGAGATAAGAGCCGGCGCTGTCGTGCGAGTGAAATAGCGTTAGCTGCCAATTGTGTGTAATCGTCGCGACCGATGCGAAATCGTGCCAATCAGCACAATTTTAGCGGTCCACGCGCTTGAGGCGCCTATCTTGTACTGTTTTGATTTAATCTAAGCTCAAAGGTTGAATTTTCAAAAACCCCTTCTCAGTGCTCGCCTATGTCATAAAAGAAAAACTTTGTTAATTTTTACATTTCTAGTCCCGGTAGTTTCATCTTTTCGTTGATGACAATCAGTTTCTACTTTTAAACATAGACATTTCGGCAGCCCTTGTCTTATTTTTTAAGTATTATGTATCCATACAATGGTATTAAGGTAGCATCATTACTCGTGGCAACCCTATTTACAAGTTTTACCGTAAACGTAGCAGACAATTTTTCAACCAATCCCGCATGATGAAACTAAATTAGTAGAAGATACTTGACCAAACTAAACATGTTATTGGATAATCATAGTATTTCTGTAATGTCACATCACTGACATACCTATTTGGAATTAAAGTTTTTATGTGAAGATCTTTTCTCCTAATATCTTGGTAACACGTTACTTCAGGACGCTACATTCCGGGACAATCTTTGTTTTTTTTTTTAATAATTTTCTACCCATATTTAAAAGAAGCATTATAAACGCCGAAACTATCAAAATGTCTGACCCACGTTCGGTACAGTTCATATTAAAATAATTCCTGACCATAATTTGAATAGGTCTATACATTTAATTTAATGTCTTTGTGCTAGTTTAGTTTTTCCCTGACCCTAGAAAAAATAATACGTACCCTCTTTTATACAATTCTGTGCCACCTATATTCAACGCACTTCCTGCACACCTGTTAAGGTTCAGCTGCGTGGTTGAGCTGCATGGGAATCCCACTAGGTTGTTGTACATTGAAGCTGCAAATATCTCGTAGGCTCGGTTATGGCTGCAGGAATGGGTCAGGCAGCCTGGTTGGTTGCTTCCACCGTTGACATAGAAGTTAATGTCACCTATCGCAGTTCCAATACCGTTGGCAAGTAGACCTGAACCATCTGTGTGAATAACTTCGACGTAACCAGCGTCAGTATTTCGCAAACGTTGGGAATTGGCGCCCCAGCCACTTCCAGATGGGTCTAAACCTAGAAAAGTAGAGTAATTTTTTTTTCTCAACGGACGTATTACTAAATCCCTCTCGTAGAAAGGAGGCCTGAGTGACAGCAGTGAAAACATTGTAAGGCTGGTTATGCTATATATTACTAAACGAAAGAGTTTGTTAGTAAACAATAGCGAGCAAACCAGCATGTCCAAGAACTAAAAACTTTAAAGCACCAAACCGCACTGGATCCACGTTCTGGATTATGGCCTGTATCCTTAGAGGAAGCCCGAGTCCCAGCAGTGGGAACATTAAATGGCTGATTATGCTTATTGCTTATTTGAAGCAGTGGTGGCCGAGTGGTAACGGCCTCGACTTACGAGTTGTATGTCGCGGGTTTAAACCCAGCCAGGCGCATTGCTTTGTGTAATTTATTTCATCACCACTGCTCTCAAAACGGTGAAGGAAAACATTGTGAGGAAACCGACATGTCCTAGAACCAACAATTCGAAGACATGTGACATTCACCATCCCGCACTGGGCCCGCGTGGTGGATTACGGTCCATTCCCTCTCTTAGAGAAGAGGCCTGTGTCCCAGCAGTGGGAACATTAACAGTAGGTATTATTGTAAATAAAGTAAATACCCTAAAACTATAATAAAACGACTAACACTTACCAGTGATTCTACCAACTCCATCAGTGTCTCTATATCCAAAATGTCCGATGTACCACCTACTAGCAATACCGGCAACATGAGCTCCAAGACCAAATCCAACCAAGTGCACCTTACTAATTGGTATAGACTGGTGTGCAGCCAGCCATATCAAAAAAAAATCCAGATCACGAGCCACAAATGGTACTCTTGCCGAAGCGGTCGAGTAACTGTAGCTAGCGTCTTTTTCCCAGTCTACAACGATGACGTTATGTGGTTCTTGAAACCTCAATATATCTAAAAGAAATAAATGCATTTGAGAACTTGTGTAATTTTAGTGAATATGTTAATGCAAGACTGTATTTTTGATTGCTTTTGCACCGCAAAGCATGTTCCTTTTGCAGTACATTTGAAAATTATCGTATAGGTAATATAGTAAATATAAACGTCTTGACTGGGAATGATCCCTATTTTTAACCCACGACGGAAAAAGGAGGGTGTCATAAGTTTGACGTGTCTGTCTGTGTGACTGTGTATCTGTGTGTCTGTCTGTCTGTGGCATCATAGCTCACGAACGGATGAAGCGATTTCAATTTAGTTTTTTACAAGCTTTCTATTAGCTTGCACTGTATGTAACTATGTATGTTCGGCTCAAATCTTGCAACTCAATTTTGAAGCAGATATCTTCAACCGATTGAGCTGAAATTTTACATGCATGTGTAAATCGGGTGACAATGCAACATTATGATAACATGGAGCTGATCTGATGATGGAGCTGGAAGGTAGCCATAGGAACTTAGCAATAAAACAACACAACCCCGTCGAGTGTGGGCTCGCTTGATTAGTATTGACGAGTACTTTGATTCTGTATGATAGCCAGGGTCTAATGATGGAGCCGGAAGGTGGTCATAGGAACTCCGCAGTTAAACGATACAACCCCATCGAATTTGGGCTCGTTTGATTCGTATTGACGAGTACTTTCATCCTATATGGTAACCAAGGTCTGATGATGGAGGTGGAAGGTGGTCACAGGAACTCCGCACTTAAACGACAAAACCCATCGAATTTGGGCTCGTTTAGTTTGTATTGACGAGTACTTTCATCCTATATGGTAGCCAGGGTCTGATGATGGAGCCGGAAGGTGTTCATAGGAACTCTGCAGTTAAACGATACGACCCCATCGAGTTTGAGCTCGTTTGATTCGTATTGACGAGTAGTTTGATCATGTATGGTAGCCAGAGTCTGATGATGGATTCGGAAGGTGGTCATAGGAACTCCGCAGTTAAACGATACAACCCCATCGAATTTGGGCTCCTTTGATTCGTATTGACGAGTACTTGGATCCTATATGGTAACCAGGGTCTGATGATGGAGCTGGAAGGTTGCCATAGGAACTAAGCAATTAAAAGATATAACCTCATCGACTTTAGGCTCATTTGATTTGTAATGACGAGTACTTTGATCATGTGTGGTAGCCAGGGTCTGATGATGGAGTCGGAAGGTGATCATAGGAACTCCGCAGTTAAACGACACAACCCCATCGAATTTGGGCTCGTTTGATTTGTATTGAAGAGTGCTTGGATCCTATATGGTAACCAGGTTCTGATGATAGAGCTGGAAGGTTACCATAGGAACTTAAGTTACTAACCGAACACGGCAAGTTCGCGAAGTACCTGTACAAGATTCGTGCGGAGACGACGCCCGGGTGTCGCCACTGTGCGGAGCGCCCGGAAGACACGGTGGAGCACACAGTCGAGGTGTGCCCCGCTTGGGAAGAGCCGTGTACTTGTGGGAGCGATCGGTGGCGGGGCTTGGTTCAGGCCATGCTCCGGAGCGAGGAGGAGTGGCAGGTGGTCGCCTCCTTCTGCGAAGCAGTAATGCTAGCAAACGAGGAGGCCGACCACATTAGGCAACGGCGCACACGCCGCCGCCAGGGCCTGGATTCCGATCCCGATTTCCGGCCACAGTAGGCGCGGGTTCGCGGACGGCGGGCAATGGGTAGCTCGCTGTCCGTCCGTCCGGTAACAGCGCAAATCGTTTACGGCGTGCACTGTTCCCACGCGCCTCAAGGAGTTGTCAGCAAACTGTAGGGGTCCAGCAGGGCCGAAGCCTACTGGGGCCAAAAGTTATGTGAAAATGTCACCCGGGGCCCTGGGACGAAGGCAATGAATGGCACAGGGTAGATTTTTAGTCAGTAAGAGTCTGACACTATTTCCCGCCCCACCCAAGGGCGGGATTTGTCATTAGATGATTTTACCTACTATAATAAAACCGTAACTTCGTAAGAAATCGACACAATCCCAACGAGTTCGGGCTCTTTTGATTTGTATTGATGTGTACTTGGATCCTATATGGTAACCAGGGTCTGATGATGGAGCTAGAAGGTGGCTACAAGAACTCCGCAATTAAACGACACAGCTCTCTCGTCTTTGTTCTCGTTAGATTTGTAATGACGAGTACTTTGATCAATATGGCAGTTGGGATCTGATGATGGAGCTGGAAGGTGGCCATAGGAGTTCCGCAATAAAACGACACAATCCCATCGAGTTTCGGATCGAATAAAATAAGTTTTAACCGGTCATAAGCGACTTGGACTCGCGCACGGAGAGTTTCGTACAAATTTACATAAGTAAATAGTTGAAAGGGCTTGCAGAGAGTAACTTGAAAAATAAAGTGACATAACTCTAAATCCAGTATTCTCCTTTTTCTCAGTCATACTCTTGGTGGAGTGGTAGTGGTCTTCTGGTAGGTTGGTTGCGGCTTTTGCGAGACTTCTCTATCTCTCTCTATTCATGGCACTTCGTGTACATTCAATGAGGGAACACTCTGAAGATGATTTAGTGAGGTCTGTCCATCTGGTAGGCGATTGGCCGCGAGAACGTAGGCCATCTACTCTTTCCTGTACCACTAAATGTTCCAAAGAGCTTTCATTGCGTATGATATATCCAAACAGCTTCAAAATTCGCTGTTGCACAATCGACGAAAGTTTTTGTTTTCATGCAAAGCTCTTTAGGAATGGAACCGTTAGTGCGTTGAGCAGTCTGTGTTATCCTCAGTAAACGCCTCCAGCGTCACATTTCAAGAGCGTCAATCGTTTTACGGTGCTTGAATCTTCTCCGCATTTCCTAGAATTTGTGATTGTGGATCCCAGGTAGATAAACTATGGACAACTTCGCAATTGGCTATTTCATGTAAGTTAGGTTTATTGTTAGTCTTACGATCCACCACTATCATTTTGATTTCATAAATCCAACCTGGTAGATTTCTCACGTGGTCGCTTCCTTCTGCGAAGTAGTAATGCTAGCCAAGGAGGAGGCCGACCGCATCAGGCAACAACGCTTACGCCGCAGCCGCCGCCGTAATTCCGATCCCGATTTCCTGCCACCGTAGGCGTGGGCTTGCGGACGGCGGGCAATGGGTAGCTCGCTGTCCGTCCGGTAACAGACCGAACCAAGCCGAAGGGCGGGGGATGTCATTGGATGATTTTATCCAACATAAAAAAAAACCTGGCAGACTTCTAAAGATAGCAGACTAAGTTTCTTATGCTTTCCTATGATATGGGTAGCAAATGTGAGGATTTGCTGAGAATACAAATGTGATTTAAATAAAATATAACTAAAAAGTAAAAAATAAATTACAAATAAAAAAATCTTTTTTAAAAACAAGCTTTCCATTAAATGGGCTAAAAAGAAGAAAATAAACTTTTCCTTTATAACTTTTACTATCAATTTATAACGACATTACACAATTTATATGATATAAAAGCTTGTCGCGAGATTTAACTGTGTAAATACACAGCTAAATAACTTCATTAATTAAATAAGTTAAAAGACTCCATTTATTGATTTTAATATTTTCAAAATCTCGCGACAAGCTTTTGTATCATATAAATTGTGTAATGTCGTTATAAATTGATAGTAAAAGTTATAAAGGAAAAGTTTATTTTCTTCTTTTTAGCCCATTTAATGGAAAGCTTGTTTTTAAAAAAGATTTTTTTATTTGTAATTTATTTGTATTGAAGTGATTTATGTGCGAGTGTTCTTAGACGGAAATCTGATGTTTGATGAAAATCTGTTGAGCCGTTTAAAAGTTGTGGGGGGTGAAAGTGGGGAAGAATAATTGAATGTCTGTAAATATAGTCGAGTGGGGTTTCAAATGAAATAGCATCACATGCACTTTACAAAATTAATAATATATTAAATGAAAAATATTAAAAACATCGGTTGCGCCGTTTTTTTTAATCGGCTCAACTCCACCACTTCGCCACTTTTAGCTCCATCAAATTTTTGATGGAGTTAAAAGTGGCGATGGAAAACAAAATGCCTATAAATGTATCATAATGGGGTATCAAATAAAAAAGTACAGATAAAGAATATTGATGACTTAATCAAGAGTTTTCATAGCTTCGTTTGATGATAATATCTACATTATAATATCTATATAATAAATATGTACCTATAAAAAGTATAAAATAAAATAAAAACTCCGTCTCAAAAACCTAAATTCAAAGAAAAAAGAATACGTCGCGTTGGGGGACCACTCCTATTCATCTCTATTCCTATTCGCTACTATTTATATCAATTAGGAGCGGTCCTCCAAGGCGACGCATTTTTTTTTTAGAATTATTAATACAAACTTAGGTACATTAAGATTGAGTTTATTTTATTACTTTTTAAAAGTAACAAAAGGTTTTTGTGTCGGTGTTTTTTTTTAACAATCATCTTTGTAATTTTCATTATATTTAAACATCATTTATGTAAAGGTACTTACTATCTGTAATTAATGTATTGAATGGCGATCTATCACCTCCACGGTGCCCATGGATCAATATGATTGTATTGTTGTCTCGAATAAAAAAACGGGAGCTTGCAACGCTAGATTCATCAGTTATTTCTTCAGGTACAGCCGGGTTATTCCTTAACAAAAACATAAACTAGTATTTATCTCTCACTGACCAACATAAAAGGAAAAAGAATTTTAATTGTTGATAGAGGTACTGATCAGAAAGAAGCTGCAAAATTACGTAAGCGAGGCCGTGAGTCTAAACCATCGCTTACCCATCATCAATTCACTATTCGACGAAGCTCCTCCAATTGTTAGACACCTTGGCTACTCATAAGGATCCCACGCACCACATAACTGCGGCTAGTCACCGCACTAGTTTTGATGAATATATTGCACCGGGTCGTATGATGAATCGTAGATTCGGCCCTTGCTGTCCACACGGTCTCACCAAGGGCCGAATCTTACTGTTAAAAGCCATTTTACTTAGATCGTCGCTTCTCTAAGTTTGTGGGAATGATAAAATGTCTACCTTACCTACCTTACCCTACCTAAGGTACAATACTAGATTTTATCAGAGGCCAAATTTCCTTTTGGGTATCTCTAGGGAATATACTTACTACCGGGTTTTTCAATCCGGTATGGTCAAGGGTCTTCTTAATTTCGATCCATATAAGTATAGTCTCTTACAACATAATGTTAGTAGAACAACAGGTCCATTAGCACTGCAGCTTGCTTATTGTGAGGGTGACTTAAGTAGTATGTTTTTGAATAAAATGTATACAGAAAAACCTTACCTTGTGTATAGAAAGAACTTAGTCTCCGCTTGTACAAAGTACACTAGAACATAAAACAAACGGTTAAAATATATAAATAATTTATATATTTGATTTAGCCTTTTAAGTACCAGAACCCCAAAATACAATATTATAAAATTATTCCATGTAGACATGTATCAGTGCAGTGATGATCTACTGGTAACGATCGCGCGAGTTCAAAGTCAGCCAGGTACATTACTTTGTGTAATTTATTTAATTACCACTGCTCTCTAAAAGGTGAAGGAAAACATCGTACAGGCTCTAGAACCAAAAATTTGAACGATATGTGACATCCACCAATTCCCAATGGTCTTGCGTGGTGAATTACGGTACCATTCCCTCTCCTAGAGAGGAGGTCTAAGTTCCAGTCATGGGAACATTATTGATTATGCTATGCTACAGATTTACACATTACAAATAGGTAAACATATAGGTTTGCAGTTAAAAGATCAACGTGCTCGTGGCAGAAAGGAACCGAACCGAAATCTCTCAATACCGCTGCGTCATATGTTATTGCAGCTATTCAGAGGATATTGTTTGTGTTATCCCGTACTCTGCTTCGTAGAGAGGTAGCCTGTTTGAGCATTATATTAAGCCCGTACTCCACAAACATACTTGAAGTGTTACAAAAACGGGGCAGCTCTAGAAGCATCCCGAGTCCATTGTCGTACTAGACGCGCAAAGCATTCACTTTCAATGTCTAGGTTAGGAACTCCGTGATATAAGCCCCAGTACTGAGCTCAACTCCATTTCAAGTCTTTAAATGTCTTCAAACAGGTAAAGTTTTCTTTCGAATGTTAAAAATTCATCCAAAAGCATTCTTAGCATACTATTTTAATTTTTAGAATATACAATACGCCTACGTGAAATAGGATTTAACATTCGGCCTATAGGTATTAAAAATAGGTTTGTAACACCAGTGTCAACTGTTAATGAGCTTCTAATAAAAGCCAGAGCCTACTTTAAATCCTAAATATACTATCGGAGGCCATCCATTTTCTAGGTAGGTATATTATAAGACTATGAAATGGATGGTCACTTACCAACAGCGTGAATCTAGCGTCTCAATTGAGGTGACCTTGGTTGTTGCAATCCGTGTAGACAGCAGATGTAATCCAAAATTTTATATTAACTTTTGAAGGTTAATATAAAATTTTGGATTGAACCGAAACCGCAGTGACTGATTTACGAACATGTTGGCAGTGGATTCGATCCATGTAGTCGCAACAAAACCCTCCAAGGCAAATCCAGCTTCCGGCAAGCTGCCTGCTATTGGAACGCTGGATTCCGTCCGTCTGGCCTTAACTTTAAAATAAAATAAATAAATCAACTTACCTGCCGTGACAGCCAAAATAATGGCTGATTTCAACATAATTGTTGCCTAATCGATGGTGTTCTTACTGTTCGAAACATACGAATTTGTAGGATTTATACGTCGCTGACTATGATTCTCAAATTAGATTATCAGGCAATACATGATAATGTCGAGTTCCATTATATATCAATTAGTAATAATTAAATCATCTATGATAAAATCTAAATTTTTACTCGGCGGCAAAGGATAAAGCTTGTGGTTTTCTTCACTTATGATGTGGATGACTAAATGTTATGTATTTTATGAAAGAATCTAGTTTATTACAAGACTCTTTCAGCGGCTTTGCTCGCTTAAAAATCGGAAATCACTCTCAGAGATCATACCTGCGGGCTAAAACTAACCTCAATTTCCAGATCGAGATGTACCCGTGTACCAAGTTTAAACCAAACTAGTTCGCCTCACCATCAATGATTGCATCACTACTTACCATCAGTTGGGTTCGCAGTCAAGCACTAGTTTATATATATTAAAAAAAAACCTGTTGAGTCGTGAGGATTAAGTCGACACACCGACGAGAGTTACTTACGCATTTACAATAACAGGTATGGATATTACCGATAAATGTACAGATCACATAATACAAATTCAAGGTACGTATAGTAACGGAATACCTCATTATTATTAGAGAATGATGATGAAGTATGCTGATGGCTGTATCACGTTCAGTCACTCGAGTCTTCGACGGCGCGTAGTTTTCCACGCACACCTCAAGGAAATGTGCATCACAACCGTAGGGTTCCAGCAGGACCGTAGCCTACTGGCGCAGTGGGTTTACTAAACCAAAACCCAAAACCTGGGGTCTAGGATCGCAAGTCAAATACGGAACACAGGAGTAAGGAATATATCCTAATTTATTTTTTTATAATTTAAACCAATAGTACCTACGCAGTCTATTTAACCTTAGTCCATTAGCTTTCATAGTGGTTGTTATGCCCTTTCCCTTTAAATAATGTAAGTTTCAGAAGCGCAGAGTGAAAGGTATACCATCCGAAGCATATTTAAGTCGGCACAATGGCCAAGATTTTAGAAAATCACTGTGAGTTTCCTCACTCTGCCTGAAGAGTCCTAAGTTTGCATCGTCCAAGACATCGGGTCGTCGATCATGATGCCGAGGTATCTAGCTTGACTAGTCAAGTTAGATACCTCAGCGACTATAGACGACCCTTTACTAAATGACTTTACTAGGAAAGGGCAAAAGTATTGGCGTACTTGGTCAATAAAAGCATGAGTTCTGCCAACATACTCGTACACTGGCCAGACATATAGAACATTTAATAGAAGACGGAGTGTATTTTTTGTTTTTTCTTTATTCGGTGTGATAATGTTGCATTCTTATTAAAACATTACAATGCCGATCGCAAACTCCGCTCGCTCATGTACTCTCTCTCAGTCGAGCCCCCCTAGCCAAGTTAGCGCTTGGAGTTGGCCACGCCGCCAATTCCTTTGTTCTGACGTCATCTCAACAAAGGAATTAAGGGCGCGGCCAACTCCAAGCATTCACGCTAACAACTTCCACACATTTAGAACTTTCATCTCGTATATTTACAGTACTGTCAATAAAGGTAGAAACTGTATCCTTCATGATATTTTTCAACGAAAACAATGTTGACTTTCTTATAAAATAATAGGTATTAATATATTTAACAACTATTAAGCACTTTTCCAAGATTTTTGACACTAGTAGAAGGACGGATAAAAGTTTGTAATGGCTGACACTAGCCCTGTTCAACTATGGAATACAAATTTTACTTTTACTCAAGTAATTGGTTTTACTTGTTTATAAATACGGGTGTTAGTGACTACGTGAAAGAAAATGATCGCGCTACTAAAGTTAAATTTCTCTAAACAAAAAGAGTTCAATATACTGCATGGTAGCCTGACCGTTGGTATGTTGGTGATATTACACTGCCTCAAGACAGACCGTTTTATTTTGTAGATGTTACTTGCTCTTTTCTGATAAAAAGCGCCTAAAGACGACGATTGTGCAATAATTCGCTTAAAATATGTTTCTATTGTAGCTTCTTCTTCTTCTTTTCGAATCGACGGTAAACTCGTTAAATTGTTTGGGCTCAGTAAATGTCTACGTTAACTGCAGCATCGGTGGCACTCATTAAATCCTTTAAAGTGCTGGTGTAAGGTTACCTGGGAAATTCCAACATATTATGACTTATGTCTTGAACAGCACCGCGCTTACATTGAGTATCCGACGGGCCTATAACCCTACAATAAAGTTATTTGGTAAACTCAAATAGCTTTATTGTAGCTTAATTTTAGCTTTGTAACTTTTGTATTTACGAGTACTATTTCGGTACGTAACCCTCAAAAAAGAACTGAATATATTTGAAGTCAAAAATATTTTATGCTTACGTTACAGTCATCGTCGCTATCCTTGTCAGTTGAAGTACGAGTATTTGGAATTGTTGCGGTACACAGAAATCATAAAAGTATGACACGAGTTTTAAAGTGTCTGAAATGCAGTCCGTGCAATCATCCGGTTATATTAGCCGACCCCAACATGATTAGAACAAAACAAAGCAAATAGATTGTTATAGTAGACTCGGATATTAGTAGTACCAAACTAGCTATCTGCTTGTAGACTTTAAGTATTTACTTAATTACGAGTATGCTACTCATTTTTTACCGAATGACTTTGTTAGTTACAAAATTTCACTCATCTGATTAGATGGGTATCATTTGCGATTACACAGTTTTGTAATTTGGTATGTTATCGAAGTTATCTTATTTGGACTTTATTACAAATACCAGCTGTACTTGGGCATTGTATACTTGCGTAAATTTCATCATCCTCATCAAGTGGAATCGCAGTCAAGCACTAGTTTAAAAAAAAAAAATTACCTATAACTCTAAACAAACGAAGTAAAAGTACACTCGTTAGGTAAATAACCAGTATTTTTTTATTATTTAAAATAAACCCATTCGAAAAAAAAGTTGAATACCTAGAATAAATGTTAAAACTAAAGAATTTTACTGATGCCTTATACGTTCCAGGGCTGCAGTAACTCTTTTGAACAATTCCCTACCCTAGCAGGCATTGGTCCTATTAGTCCTCGCTCATTTGCTAGCATTTCTTTGTTGCGCACGTGGAACACAACATGCTGTCGACTCAGATTTGATATCGTATGGATGCACCACAAGACTTTTTTAAGCCACAAAAACGAAACTTAAAAATCGTTTGTTATACACTCCGTTCGGGCACCCTCAGCCACTCGGCATTCTTCGGCTGATGTCGTGAGACATTGGAGGTGGCAAGCGGCGGTGACCGCGACTAGAAGTGCATTGTGTGGGACTTCTGGACTTCACTCGGCAACCGATCTCCATACATTTGAAAACATCAAAACTGTACCTATTCGGAAATTATAATCCTTTCAAATTATAGTCACAGTTTTAATTTAGGCCTTAGATACCAATCTAATGGTGTGGATTAAAACATCGTGAGGAAACAGGCATGTCCTAGAACCAAAAATTCGAAGACATGTGACATCCACCAACCCGCATTGGGCCCGTGTGGTAGATTACGAACCATTCCCTCTTCTAAAGAGGAGGCCTGAGTCCCAGCAGTGTGAACATTATAAGGCTGACGCTATGCTATTCTACCTACCTCTTGGTCTTCTAACCCCAATAAAAATATACAGCCATTCTTATTGTATGAATTACAGTGGCAAATAGGATATGAGGCTAGGCTCATGATCCTTAAGGCTACGTTATATTATAAAATAAAATTAAGACGAATTGATAATATATTGTTTTTAAGGTTTTAGAGGTACTGTACAGTAATATGTGATATACACCGTAAAATTTTGGTCGTTTTAATCCCGTGGAAAGTCAATTCGGTACATGAAACACTATCGATTTGTAAAGATAAAATTAAAAAATAAAGTACCTAATCGACCCTCGCGGGATTAAAACGACCAAAATGTAACTGTGTACATCTCTGTAACTATATAATAGTTTCTTCGTATCTTCATAGATCTTACGCCAGTAGTCAAGTTTCGTTGATGGATACATAGTAAACTGCTTGGCAATATAACGTAACAATTGAAAGAAGAAGAAAGAAAAGTATCAGTTAAACTTTCCTAGCTGGCGTACCCTGTCAGATCTGACGACAAAGCCTTCATTTTAAAATAGGATTAAGTTTGCTATAGTTCAAGCTGGAATGTTGCCTGAGTATATTAGTAAGATCTTATCCATTGTCCACAATCATTATGCTATTATTAGAATAAGCAGGTATGATTTAGCGGCCCCACTCCGTGAAGATATGCAGTAAATGAGGACAGACTGTCACAGTGCTTGGTAGATAGTTCACATGATCTTAGAGTCCGCTACGTGTGACGGTTTTTTAAGATACAATGTACGTAAGTTTCAAATTCTCTTAGAAACCATACTCTTAGAATATACACCCCGATTTTTTAATCAGTGTATCCGATTTCATAATCAAAAAAATGGGGCAAAATCAGTACCCGTTACTGATCATATTTGTGTAGTCAAAAGTACAAAAAACGAAATCCCAAAATTGTCAACGAAAATTTGCCATTATTGGTAAATTCATAATTTAATCATCATTCATAACAAATACTACTAGAAAATACTAAGCGCAGTGTTTTTCCATTTTTATTGACATTCTTTCATTCATAAACAATAACCTGTACAATGTTTCCATAAATTGAGTGAGATTTTGGGATATAAACAAACGCTCATAACTTTGCTGTTTATGAATATTATTAATTGAGACTTTACTTAATTAATAACAAGACCTTTTCTAATAAGCCCTTTAAGTATTTGCCATAATTAAAAAAATGTGGTGTATATATCATCTATTGTTACATTCAAGTATTTTACTGGTTTAGAAAAGAAGTTTGTGCGCTCTGACTACACTTTTCTCTCTACCCCCTCACGCATCGATTGTACATACGTTTGTACAACTTGAATGACCTTGAAAAAACGCTAATTGTCGTACTGTACACAAGGGGGTACGAATTTCATTCGGCCGAAAATTTTGGTTCCAATATCTTAGTTTTTTTTTTGGAAAAATCCCCAAATTTTTTATTTAGTTTTTTTTTTATATGATTTTCTAAAAAGCGCGCAATTACGTAATACACTCCTGGCGGCAGTAGGGGCTACTCAACTCTCCCTCGTCTCCATCCTATCTCATATCTCGCTTTCAGTTTCTAATTTCTTCACACGCAAAGATTCTGCGTTCCACTAATAATCTCCTACTACTCTGTCCTTCTCATACTTCTGATTTTGTCCATTCTTCTTTCTGTATACAGTTCATTCTTCTGTGGAATGCGCTTCTTCTCGAAATCAGGGCGGCCGAAAGTCGGTATCCATTTAACCGGAAGTTGCGGAATTATTTTCTTCACTAATAGCAGAATCGTTTCAATAACTTTTTTCGTCACTTTATATTGATATATTTATGCATATATATATGTGTGTGTGTATTTATTATGTATTAACTACATATATATGTTTATGTGAACTTTAAGTACCTACACTAGGTTGGAGTTTTCTAGGGTGTTATCAGAAATGATAAGGGATGTGTCATGAGCGTGTGACTATATCATAAGCGTAATTTACTAATTCCGTTCCTGGTGTCCTCCTAACTGTTAAGAGTTGTGTCGCAAAGGGAATAAAGCAATTTCCCAATTTTGGAGATTAAGTTTGGAGAGGTTGTTAATTGAGTACAGGAAAAGAGATCGGCCCAAAATACAGCCTTGAGGGACTCCGAAAATCTTCGAGCTCTCTCCACTCACTGTGTTGCTTTTCCTTTGACCTTTGCTTAGGATTTTAAATTTAGTTCCTCAAACGAATCCAAATATAAAAAAGAATAAAAAATGCAAGGCAAATGAAATTTTGAAAATGGCGTCTGGTGATTAAATCAAGGTTTACTATGAAACGATTACTATTTTACTTGAATAATGTCTGTTTATGATACCTAGTCAAGAAGAGCTGTCTAACAAAAAAATCTTCAATGGGAACAATGTTTGGGGAAATAAATGATTAGGTAAATTATAAGTTAATTTATTTACAAAATAATCTCAACTTAAAACTAATAGCTCCTCGTGTTGATTCTGTAGACACTGCTAGAACTGAAATCAAATTGTTTAAATTATTGATATAATCCACTTCTAACCCAAATATGGAAGTAAATGGAGCAAAACTTTTTAAATATACCAAGTACATACAAATAATTGAAATAAGCACTATCGTAACACAATTTATACAGATAGTATTGATATTCCTCTGCCATTATTACACACTCATAATTAAATACACTCCCACACTCGCCCCAAATCATACCCACACGCTATAACAGTCACTTTGACACTTAATTGTCTTCACACTAACTCTCATTATACATGCATGCCTATTTTAAAAGCCCAATGCCCTCAAATATTTATAACTATAACACGTTGATCAATGTAAGTGGTTTGCTAGTGGGACGAATCCAACCATAGCACAAGTTAGTTCCTAATATGGAATTGGAATTAGTTCTCTTACTCACTGCGATCTTCTGAGCTATAATATCTTTCAAATTGTGTAAGTTGTATTTAAAAGTTTAATCAAATAAAGACTATTTGTATTATAAACGGTATTAACCTGTTTGGCCCAGTCAGACATCACCATAGTGATGCTTTTCCTAGATATACGCGCTACATGCATGAAGTCCAACTACCGGTACATGAACTCATGGGGTAGAATGATGAAGGTTTGGGCTCTGAAGACCTAAGCTGAAGTTTTGTCTCCACGTGCGTGCGGATGAATACTAAACAGTTTAATTTACCTTTGAACTTAATTAAACTTATAATTACCTACCTTCTTTTATATAATTCTGTGCCACCTATATTTAAAGCACTTCCTCTACATCTGTTAAGATTCATCTGCGTAGTTGAGCTGCATGAGAATCCTACTAGGTTATGGTTGTACATTGAAGCTGCAAATATCTCGTAGGCTCGGTTATGGCTGCAGGAATGGGTCAGGCAGCCTGGTTGGTTGCTTCCACCGTTGACATAAAAGTTAACATCGCCTATTGCAGTTCCAATACCGTTGGCAAGTAGACCTGAACCATCTGTGTGTATAACTTCAACGTAACCAGCGTCAGTATTCCGCAAACGTTGGGAATTGGTGCCCCAGCCACTTCCAGATGGGTCCAGTCCTACAAAAGCAAAATAAGAGAATTTAAAGATTTTAAGAAAGGTAATAATATTACTATAAGGTTTTGTTACCCTAATGTCGCATTATGAAATATATTTGGTATGTAGGTGCCTTATTAAAGTAGAATTACTAAACAAATAAATAACACTACCATGTCAATGATTACCAGGATCGTTTTATAGATGTAAAAATCTCACAGTCTTTGGTCCTTTGCCAGGTACCTTTAGAAGATTTAACCTCGAAAACCAAAAAAAAAAAATTGCCGCATCATAGTCTAAATTTTAGAAAACGATGAACACATACCAGTGATTCTACCAACTCCTTCAGTGTATCCATATTGCTCACTGTACCATCTATTAGCAATACCGGCTATATGAGCTCCAAGGCCGAATCCAACCAAGTGAAAATTACTGACTTGTACAGATGAACTGCTGAACCATATTAATAAATTTTCCAAATCACGAGCCACAAATGGTACTCTTCCCGAAGTGATCGAGTAACTGTAGCTAGCATCTTCTTCCCAGTCGACAACTATGATGTTATGTGGTTCTTGAAACTTCAATATACCTAAAAGAAATAACTTAATTTGAGAATTGCTATTTTGTAGAATAAATTATCACTAAGTTGTAATGATAATCTCAAAAATAAACAAATAGAAGGGTTAAATTTGCGTTACAGTAATGTTTATGTTGGAGTTCTATTAAAAATGATATATGAATAAATAGCAAATACAAGAATCTTTCGTAAAAGAGATATAAAAAAAAAATGAGAAATCTTTTCGTCAACAAATCTGTTCTTATCAAAAACTAGCTATTAAATTAAATTAGTAATTTATGTGAAAATGGATAGCTAGGTTGATTACTCATCATTTTGATACTTTTGACTCAAGTCCAGTTAGTGAAGAATCCAAATATCCCTACTTAATTTCATCATCGGTCATCTTGTTAACGTTAGTCACTTTTTTTCTAAAAACTTTTGTTAATGTATTGAACTGCTACTTACTATCTGTGATTAATGTATTGAATGGTGTTCTAGCGCTTCCACGATGCCCATGGATCAATATGATTGTATTGTTATATCGATTAAAAGAACTGCCCCAAATGCTGTAATTTTCTATTATTTCTTCTGGTATAGACGGGTTATTCCTTCAAATCAGAAATATATGGTTTAGTCTATTTTTTATTAGCCAACAACACCGATCAAGATCTTTAACGGCAACATGAAATAGTAATGTAAATTATAACATGTAAAAGGGAGAGTGAAAGAGAGGTTTTAAAATAAAAACTTCAGAACATCACCTACACATCATCATCATCCTCATCAGTTTGAAGTAAACTTCTCCAAAAACAAAACACCTCGGCAACTCATAAGAATCTTGCGCACCACATTGCTACGACTAGCCACTGCAGTACTTTTAATAGATATCGCAGCCGGTCGCGTAACAAATTGTAGAAGTAACCACGTGGTGTGGTACCATTTCCTGCTGACAGTAGCCATCTTACTAAGATCATCGCTAATTTAAATATTTTAACCTAACACTTACCTTGTGTATAGGAAAAACTTAGTCTGCGCATGCACACAGTACACTAAAACATAAAATAAAAATGTTGATTAAAAACCATACGAAAGTATAATGATAAATAGAATTCAAAGCCTGCCCAGTAATAAGATATGTAAACGTGAGACATATAAATAATATACACAATAATATAAAATAATTGAAACTGTCAGATTGCATAATAGTTAGTAGATTGACCCGTCTTGAGTTAAACGCTATTCAGTTCTATTAGATATTTAGTAAACACTCGCCAGAAACCTTGAAGCACAAAAACTTACTCTATTTGTAGTTAACAAAAAAAAAACACAACTAGCATATTTGTAGAGAATAACAAGTGCCGCCACCTGTTAGTGATGGGTTCAGCAATACCATGTTGTCCGCACTGTTTATATTGTTATTCGTGCAAACATTATCAATATTATATAACCTACATGAGTGCTGCTAAACTCAGCTATCAGCTCGTTCAGGGCCTGGAGGAGACTGCACTTGTACCTAAATACGTCAGAAAGATTTTTTTATCAATATTGGACTGATCAGCACACCAGTAATGAAAGATCAGTTGCAAATTCATTTTCTTTAGCTTCCCCTATAATAATTCATATGATACTAGGTCAAAGACGTCTGATAGATTCAGGAAACATTCATATAATACTTACAGTACACGTTGTATTATGTCCAGTCCCATAAATTTGATTAGAAATTTCAGAGAAAATTTTAGTCGCCTTTTAGAAGTATATCTTTATTGATGGAATTAATATTAAAAATGTTTTTACCTCAGACAGGGAAGATATTCTTTTGATTTTTAAAACTGAACTTATTAGAAATTGGTTAAATAGAACATTTCTTCACACTCTATTGATTTTTTTTAAATACTAACCATTCCTACGTAAAAAAAGGATTACAGTCGGCCTATAGAATAATAGATCTATTTCGGTTTTCTGTCAAAAATCTTCAATTGAGAGTAGGAACCAAAAGAGGCCATCTCTTCCATTTAGGTGTTTTTTTTTAGGTGGTTTATTAGACTTTTACTGACTGAAACCCACTTCTATGATTTTCCAGTGGTGCTATTCTCATCTATGAACATCCAAATAGGATAAATTGAATTAACAATACAATGTATACATATTAGGTGGACAATCCAATGTAACCTATTTGGGTGTTCGTCGTTGAGGCAGCGCTGCGTTTTCTAAGAGAATAGCGCACAGTACAGGTTTTGATGCTGCTGGGCCCCTATGATTTTGCTGACATCTCCTTGAAGCGCGCATTGAAAACTACGTACGGACGGTTTCCGAACGGCCAGACGGTGAGCTACATTGCTCACCGGCTGCAAGCCCAGTTACGTAATGAATAGTGACAACAACAGCGACAAGCGTAATTCAACTTTAATTGAACGACCTACGTCAATATTATTGCCGTAGTAAGTAGCAGCCTATATACCTAACTAAGATCAAAGTAAGTAAATCAACTAACCTGCCGTAACAGCCCAAATAATGGCTGACTTCAACATTATTCTTGCTTAATCGATGGTGTTACTGTTGAAAAGTTACGAATTATTTTTATTTATATATCACTGAATTATTATTCATAAATCAGTTTATCAGGTAACAGTGATAATCTAAATTTCCATCAGAAAACAGTTATTAATAATTAGAACATTACGATAAAATCCAAACTTGTACCTGGCGGTAAAGAATAAAACGTATGATTCTCACTTAGTGATTCATATTATAGGTAAACAACCGATAATATGAATCACTAAATGAGACGCACTACCATCACAACACCGGTCTTGAGGAGTCCAAAAGATAATCCTCTTGTTGACAAAGATCTAAAGACTATCTTTTGAACACCTTATGACTAATTGCTGACTCTATTAAAAGACTGCAAATTGATTAATATAGTTGCAAGCAGTCAGTTAATACAAGTGTGCCTCATATTTTTACCGAATGATTTCATTTGTTACAAAATTTGGTTTATCAGATCAGATGCATATCGTTGTAAACACATAGTTTTGTAATTTAGTACAGTATCGATGTTATCTTGTTTGCGTTTTATTATAATAACTAGCTGTGTACGCTGTTTTACTAAAGTAGAATCTGTATTTAGTACCTATATGCCAATAAAACGTCAAAGTAATTTTGCAAGAAAATTGACTGATTTCAATTACTTGAACTTTGTTAATTTAAACATAAAATAAACCTAAAAAATAAACAAATTCCATTAAATTTTGGTCGTTTTAATCCCGCGGAGGGTTGATTCGAAACATGAAACACTATCGGTTTGTAAAGAAAAATTAAAAAATAAAGTACTTTTTTTCTGAAACTCGAGTTAATATACGCATGTACCTACGAAATTAATTTCTTTAAGTAAACGAGTCAATGACCTTGTAGGTAGTTATCAGTTGTTGCGTACTAACTACCTACAGTTCATTGCCCTCGCTCAGCTGACGTTTACTTGAAGAAATTAATTTCATACATTCATAAATTAATCCGAGTTTATTACTTAGGGATCTTTAAGAAAAATTTAATAGGGAAGCATGTTCCATTGTCTACCACATCATAGCTTTCCATCAAATGAGATACTGGCCAAATTAAAACCTATCAAAAAATTAAATCATATTATTATCTTGTATAATACTGTCTCTGAACTAAATAAGTTTACTTATTTATTTAAACTTCATGTAAAGATCTCTCCAAACGTTTAGTTGACACTTCGCGTGACCCAAGGGCTGGCTTTTACCTCGGTCAGAGATTAAGCATTGCCATTCAACGTGGCAATGCCGCCAGCCTTTTGGGCACACTTCCCAAAAGGCTGGCGATGCGGACGAGTTTTATGACGCCATTTTTTAGTTAGGAGTAGGTTTAAGTGTATATAATAAAGTGTGTTTTATATAATGTATATAATATACTAATTAAAACAAAAAATTTAACACCTATATATATATAGGTGTTAAATTTTTAACTGAATCAGATGTACTTACAGTGTAATCAAAAAATTACATATGAGATTTAGTAAAGTATAAACAAAACTGTAGAACTCGAAAAAACTAAAGATCGGATCGCCATTTTGGCCAACTGGCTATTCAGCCATAATTTTTATTTTTAAAAGTGAAAAATGGTAAATATTTCTCATATTAAAGAAATGATTTAAAGTAAAGTATTTATCTTTCAGTTATTTCAATTTTACATAGCGCTGTCATTAACTGGCTGTATAGAAAGTTGTGTCATAGTTCAATAGAAGTGCAAAGATAGAACTAGTTTTTTTTTAAATAATTTGACAGCTGTCAGTTGAAAGTGATTCTCTCTCGGGACGAAAAGTATTACTTTCAACCCGCTCCTCAGGCAACTTCAGACCTACTTTCAGTCTATGAGTAATGAAAATTATATATATTAAATCAATATCCGAATAAATTACTCTCGTTTATTATATTAATTAAGAGAGTCAATATTTTGGAAAATATTTTTCTGATTCTGATTACCTAATTGATTTTATAGCAGTCAAACAAGATCTATGTTACAAAACATAGGTCAATAGAAACTGTACTGGGAACACTTTCATTAATTCGCACGAAAATAAACACAAAAATTTTGGCAAATGATAAATTGATTTATTCTCAAAACGATCTTAACTTAGAACGGGTAGCTCCTCGTGTTGATTCTGTATACATTGCTGGAACTGAAATCAAATTGTCGAAATCATATTATAAATAATTATATTTCTTAAACGTGATACGATAAGATGGAGTTTTAGAGTTGAAAATGTTTCATGGCATCACTACATAGAATAAAACAAAGTCGCTTCCCGCTGTCGGTGCCTATGTATGCTTAGCTCTTTAAAACTATGCAAGGTTTTTTTTTAATAGATATAGTGATTCAAGAGGAAGGTTTATGGGTATAATACTTTCATAATAATATATTACATTGCACCCGTGTGAAGCTGGGGCGGGTCGCTAGTTAAATATAGTGAATTTATTCACCCAATGACGTAGTATCACTTTGCAGAGATATAAGGAGGCCAACCATAGTCAAAGCATATAACTACTTAGCTAAATTCTAGACTACTTAGCACATTTTTTTCTTTTTAAACATTATCATAGTACGCCGCAACCTAATTTATCAGTTTCGTCGTTAGCATCAGACATAATTTTTTCTTTAACAACGTTTGGCAAAAGAGAAACTTATGAGTAAATATCATATAGATAGCAGATACTTGATCAAACAAACCATGTTATTTAGATATCACAGGTAGGTTAGCTACTGTACACCATAAAGTTTCAGAGCCATTAAGAATCAAAATTTTCGTGTAACGATCTTCGTCTCCAAATATCTAGGCAACCTGATACTTAGGCAAGGCAATCTATCACAACTGAAGGCAGCTTTTCTTTGTTTAAGTGTACTCGTCTCGTTTCGCCCATAAATGTCGATTTCTTCAATCACCGTAACTCTTATCACAATGGAGCCAGTTTTTATCAAAAGTTCAAATCTATTAGCAATATTGTTTAGCTAACTACATATAGAACTACATTTTAAATGTGTTTGTGTTTTTACTTTTTTTACTAAAGAAAAATTAATCTAAAATAATAAAATATGGTATTGAATAAAAGTCTTCCGCATTGCTGTCGACTGGTAGCCCAAAAAACTAGCATCGATTGCCTCGCTCTATGGCAATGCTTTCCTTCGGGCCTCGGGTTACGGGAAATGTCAATAAAGCATTTAGATTAGATTTAGACCCCACGATCCGTGAGTTTCAACATTATATTGAATAATATGTAATACAATTAGTGAATTATTACATTATTATTTGATTGAGAAAAATTAAACTAACCCAGCGGGGTTAGTTTAAGTTATTAGTCAATTTTTCTAATTATACGTACCTTCTTTTATATAATTCTGTGCCACCTATATTTAATGCACTTCCTATACACCTGTTCAGGTTCAGCTGCGTAGTTGAGCTGCATGGAAATCCCACTAGGTTATGGTTATACATTGAAGCTGCAAATATCTCGTAGGCTCGGTTATGGCTACAGGAATGGGTTAGGCAGCCTGGTTGGTTGCTTCCACCGTTGACATAGAAGTTAACATCACCTATTGCAGTTCCAATACCGTTAGCAAGTAGACCTGAACCATCTGTGTGAATAACTTCAACGTAACTAGCGTCTGTATTCCGCAAACGTTGGGAATTGGCGCCCCAGCCACTTCCAGATGGGTCCAGTCCTAGAAAAGCAGAATATGTGGAATTGCACAAAGTGTATAACTAAACCAATTATAGTTTTACATTTGGGTTTTGCGGCCTTCATGAAATATCTATTTAGATGTTATTGATGTTAGTATGCAAAAGAAAATGATTCCGCCACCGTTCTCATAAGACTGATTCGTCATTTGCCCTTTCATCTACAGGACGATTAATTTATTTCCATTTTCCACCAGAATCTTTCATTTAAGGACATTTCACCGACAGGAACTTTAACTGTAATGTAATACAAACAAACACAAACACAAGCTCTGCTTAGTTTGGGACTAGACGGCGTTGTGTGATAGTTGTGGAATATTATAATTATATTATTATAATACCAAATTTCTGCAATGTGGTACATATGTGATATTTTGTGTCCACTTTTTTTTGTAATATTGCTTGTCTTAAGATTTAAAAAATCTTAGTTAAAAAGTTATGGGCCCGTCGTCGGGTCGGTCAAATATTCGGTAGCTGAAATGACCTGACGTCGAAAGTGTGGTACTATGAAAGTTCCAGTCAGCGAAATGACCATGGTCGAAAGATACTGCTGGGGTAACGGAAATAAATGAATAGTCCTGTCGACGAACAGTCCAATGACGAATCGGTCTTAGGAGAATGGTTGCGGAATCATGGAACGTAGCTCTCCTGATGTACTCAAAAAAAACTTAAAACTCCCATTACTTACCAGTTATTCTACCGACTGATTCAGCGCAACCATATTGGTCGCGATACCATCGACTAGCTATGCCAGCTACATGAGCTCCAAGGCCGAACCCAACCAAGTGCAAGTTTCTGCATCCTGTAAATGTCGATCTGAAGAAATGGTCCAATTCACGAGCCACAAATGGTACTCTTCCAGAAGCGATCGAGTAACTGTAGCTAGCGTCTTTTTCCCAGTCTACAACGATGATGTTATGTGGTTCTTGAAATCTCAATATACCTAAAAGGAATAACTTCACTTAAAAAAAATATTTTAAAGAATAGACAAGCACAAAAAAAAAGGTTTAGAATGCATACAATTTAAAAATAAAATTGCACTTCCATAATAAACTTGCTGTCCTTATTCAAAAACTAAACTTAATTAATTTAGCGAAAACTTTGCTAGAAAGCTATAGGTATACTTGAAGACAAATATGCTTAAAATTGGGCTACTCTAATCTAAAATCGTAGGAGATTATATACTCTTCCTAAATAAACTATATATTCACCATATTTTATTATTATTATTTTTTTCGTATATTCTTTATAATAAATATGTATTAATTAAATTCCATTCAAATTCAATAGTTTACAAAATTTTATGTCAGTACATGCTCAGTACGAACAAAAGTTTACGCGATTTATTATCTTTATCTTATTATTCATAAAATGTATCTTGTCTTATATTACACAGACGGTGTTTGAAATAACCCAGTTACATACTTATTTAAACAATTGTTTTCTTAATTAATTTTTTGGTTATTTCTATCTATCATAAATACTTGTACCTATTGATGTTAATATTTTTTTTGTAAGACTTTATTATTATATTCACAGAGATATTTAGGAAACTTAAAAATTCATCCGCAAACATGCCCAGAAGACTAGCAGCATTGCCACGTTTAATGGCAGTGCTGATTCTTTGGAAAAAGAACCATAGTTGATGTTGAAGTACCGTGTTTATCCGATGCGTTTATCGCTTGGAAAATAGCTTCTCCCAACACAGGATTTGCCTGATAACCTGTCTTCACAGAGACAGTGGAATGTGCCGCTCTGCAGTATTATACATAATTATCTCCTGAACACGCCTTCAAGTACTCCTGAGCGTACGCGTCTACTAGCTATGGGGGAATTGGAGTCGGGTTTTTGGCTTCAAGCACTTCCGTCACCCCACCGTAGGCACTATGATGGATGACGCCTCGTTTCGGCTCGCAACTTGTTAACGTTTAGGCGCACCTTGTATTGCTCCACATCGCTGTCACTGTGGCGAAGCTGTTAGCAGCCTCGGATACTATGTTCTGTCCTGCTGCAGGAGCGCAGGCCGCATAGCACGGCAAGCTAGCATCAATGACATTACTCGTCGAGTTCTTGTCACGTACCTGCCGTATTAGAACCTAGGCTTGGTATGTGACGATGGGAAGAGACAGACCAGATGGCATGTCGTTGATGCCATGGAAGGTTTTTTTTTTTTATTGCCATTCCATGGAGGGTGGGTAGGCTTCTGGTGTGGAACGCTACCTGTGTCGACACCCTCGCGCTATCCCATATTCCTAGTTCGACTATCAGTTTTCTAGTACTCATAACACAAGCTCTGCTTACCTTGAGACTAGGCGACGTTATGTGATAGTTGTGGAATATAATTATTATTATTATCATCGCCGGTATTCTTTTTTTAATGAAAATACATTATTTTCATCAAAAATTACTAACTTATCTTATAAGACAAACTAGTACGTATGTAAGTAAGAGTAGGCAGGTACCTACTCATGATTTTGGTCCTTTTACCTCATTTCGGGTTCGTGCAGTATTTCTTCTTCATCCAAATATTCCTATTTCACCACCATCATAGTGATCATCATCATTATTTCAGCCGAAAGACGTTCACTGTTGAACACAGGCCTCTCCAGGTGTCGCCATAACCTCTGGTCCTGTGCGTCTAACATCTATTGGATTCCCGCGGACCTCACCAGGTTAGTGGTCCACCTTGTTGGAGGACGTCATCATAATAGTTTAATTATATTTAATCATTTATTAATGTATTGAACTGGTACTTACTATCCGTGATTAATGTATTGAATGGCGTTCTAGCGCTTCCACGGTGCCCATGGATCAATATGATTGTATTGTTTTCTGCTTTAAAAAAAGATGAGCTCCAAATGCCGAATTCTTCTGTAAGTTCTTCAGGTACAGATGGGTTATTCCTTCAAAACAGAAAAATATGACGTAGTTAAAATTTCACTGACCAACACCATCGTCTAGATCATTTAAACAACAGAATGAAATAAAAATCTAAATAATTATTCGAGCACTGATCAGAGAGAGGGTTCAAAATTGCATAAGCGAAGCCATGACTCTTGACCATCGCCTATCCATCGTCATTAGCCTTTATCAGTTCACTGCTTTTCCAATCGCTCATAGGATTAATATTGCAATCAATTGTGTGACAAATTGTAGAAGTAACGATGTAGCGGACGAAGTTTTATAGCCTGCTGCCATTAGCAACCCCACGACGATCGTTGTTTGTTTTAGCCTGCAGGGGATTCGTTCTTATGCTGCTAATGCTGGCAGTTATGAGTACTTTTACGGCCTACCCGAATGTACTTTCTTAGGTATTGTTCGTCAAGTCGTTGAGCTCCTTAGTTGTCCTGAGTTGAGCTACACGAATACTGACAAAGGCTTGCACTGACTGGACAGGTCCACTCAGAACTATGTGGTTCTTTCTTCAAAAGACCATCACAGACTCCAAACTGCACGGTTCTCAAATGTTTTGTTCATTACATGTTTGCTGTATGGACTTTAAAAAAGATTTTAGTCAGCTAGGATACACCGGCCTCATCTAATTACAATTAACGAAAAAAGAGACGTGTAAAAGTGTTTTTAAAAACCTATTTGCAAAATAAATATTTATCTTTTAGCTTTTGCTGGGTTGAAAAAATGATTTTATTTTATCTTTATAGAACCTACAACCGATATGAAAATATCAGATTAAACATTATATTCATTTAAGGTCAGACTTGCACAAGAATAGTTACAATGGGCAGTAGACCCATTGGCATTTCAGCTTGCTCATTGTGAACGCTATAGAAAACTACTTAGGTACTCTGTCGTAAATTAAAATGTAATTAAATTATTTTTATGTAGCACTTACCTTGTATATAGGAAAAACCTAGTCTTCGCATGTACGCAGTACACTAAAAAGTAAAAAAAAAATTGCTTAAAAATTATAAGTGAATTAAATTAAAACTTATAAATGCTTCATGTAGATAGATACTTATTTACAATTCAAGTAAATGCATAAACATGTAACAGGAGTGACCAAAAACATACCTAAGTGTTGAAATATTCTGTTTGAAGAAGCTTTTTCATACTAACCAAGTCTACACTAAAGTCCCCACAATTCCTACTATTTTTATATAATATATAATAACACGATACGAGGCGTTCCTGTTCTAAAAAAAAAATGAGGAAAAATAGTCTAGAGATAGAATATTTAAAAAATTACGCCCTGACCCTAAATTTATAGATAAGGCGCGCAGCTCCATAAATTTCTTAAAAAAAAAACACGAGAAAGTCATTGAATCCTTAGTAGAGTAACAGTGAAGTGTTCTATGATTTCAAATACGAACCCAGAGTGCAAGGAAGTGAGCGAGAATTTAGCACCTCGAATAGGGACGATTTACTTTTAATTTTCGGATTCAAAGTATTACCTTTATTTAAAGTATTTCATCCATCGACCTATATTCTTGCGATAGACAAGCACGTTCATATAAACTATTTGTCAAAATACTGAAAAGTTCAAACAATAAATCGATGCAGCGCTAGATTGCCATTATGTCGTCTAACAAAACTTTTAAAACTTACAGCGCTAAGACAGCTTATAGAGGATACTTTTTCGCGACCAAAAGGTCTAAAGCGCCATGCATTTCCTAGTACTTATGCGTTTCGTTCAACTTAGTGTGATGACATGTCATCTATATAGATTTTTATACCGCAGAAGTGACACAGTTTCTTGCCTACAATACTTCATGACAATAATATTCTATTTCAAAATGTAATTATAGTGTATGTAAAAACGAGATCTCAATAACAATAAAACAAATAAATAAATCAGTAATCACTAATAAGACTACAAATTCAACTGAACCTAATTCAAATTTAATATTAACCTGCACGTAATATGGTACGTAAATTACCTAAGTGCTAACGAATGACAGCATGCCTCATGATTTGCTGACATTTCGTCGTGATTTATAAAAAAAAAAATCATTGTTATTAATTATACAAAAAAAGAAAGAGTTAAAAATTTCAAACAGTATAAAAGACCGTGCGAAGTCTGTATTTGGTAAACTAGCTGTAGGTAAAAACCTAATTCAGCTTTTTGTGGGAGGGAACATCTGCATGTTTTAGTCTATGATTGTAAAATGGGGAAGAGTTTAAATAAAATAATATCTTCTCTAACGTACTATTACGATAGTAGAAGCTATTACATTGCTTGAACAACCAATGGTTTTACTTACTTGACTACAAAATTATTATATATGTCCAAGTTCACTTAAATTTGTATTTATAAGCGTCGCTCTGACACTGCATGAACGTCAAAACTGCACTAATGCCATCAATGTAAAAGTGTTCGGCCTGCAGGTCAATTAAGTGGAGTAAAGTGACTGTACGGCACGCCTCATCTAGTGCGTAGTACATATATATCAATGATTTCATCTCACTTTATTGCCTTTTTCCAAGCTTGTGTTTTTTGTAATAATGTATGTTTATATGTTCTTTTGTTAAGGTAAAAGTTTACGAATGAATTTTAAAACAGCTACCCCTAACAATTCAGCTGAAATTTTGCAGACATATTCAGCTTGGATGATTTAAATCTAATTTGGCAGCTCCGAAGATCGCGGACTAGTTATTTTTATGCACCCCCATAATATAACCTTATTGTGGGGGTGCATACCAACCTGGTTGAAAAGGTTTGTTGACAAGAATAAGAGAAAATAACTACATCACTTTAAATCCAATTTGGTGGACAATTTTTAAAAGCTCGTTTTTAAAAAAAAACGATTTTTTAGACTAAAATGTATAAAAATGCAAAGTTTGCTATGAGAGACATAGAGTACAATACTTTGCCTATGGATATTAATACTATTATGTATATTATAATCGCCATCCATACATTAAAAAAAAAAATGTTTGAAAATGAAAAAAGTGATCAAAAACAACAACAACAACTAAATCATCAAGTAATTTTAAGTATAGATTGTGTACTTCCTTGGTGTCAATAAAGTTTTATTCTATTCTATTCTATCAACGTACCTGCCACAATAGCAAAAATAATTACTGACTTTAACATAATTAATGCTTAATTGACTGTTTCTTTAGTGTTCAAAACTTCTGAATTCCATTTATTTATAAGTGGCTGTCTATTATTTTAAAATCAGATTACTAGGTAACACGAAATGATAATATCAAGTTCCATTAATTAGTAACAAATAAATTAAATTTTAAGATATTTTTTTCTGGCGGCAAACGATAAAGTTCATGAATCTTAGTGCTACATGTGAATCACATTTAGTAAGACATGGTAATTAGTTTTATAGAAGTAACAAGTAGATCTATAGATTACAATACTAATTCTAACAAACAACAGCGAAAACAAAATTGAAACTCTATCCTATCGACGCCATCGCGAGGTCGGTAATCAGCACCAAGAAGCGACTCCAGAACCGTTTCTTGACAGTCACCGCATGACACCTCTCATTTCCCTCTTATCAGTGGCTGGGGTAGATGTTGGTCCTGACCGCCAAACAGGCTTCAATCACGCGACAAGGATAGGTTGGCTACTAGTGATACCCTAGTGCCTCCTGATGCAACTCCAGGGCAGGCAATTAAGGCATTGGCAGTTTCTGTCCTGCCAAGACGATCCTGCCCCACCGTGGTGGCTTGCATGCGCATGATAATGTCCTTTGAGTGCCCGTTGTGGAAACCGAACCAACTCTCTATCAGATCCCTTGAAGGTCACACCTTTGTTTTCGCCCGCATCAACTGTCCTACGAAAGGTTTGCAAGGACTCTTTCAAAGAGCTACCTACCTCAACTGCTGTTACCTAACTCATCGAGCAACGCGATATTTAGCTATAGAGTTCTGTTCTAGGAATATCTCGGCGGTAGTGGCCGGCACTTTAGGCCATCAGATCTCTAGATATTTATAGTTTGTTTAGGTTTCTTTTTGTTTTCAGTTTCATTTTACACTACAGTTTTGAATCAAAATTGCAACAGGCCTAGCCTGTATGATTCAATGCCCTTTATTGGCCCAGGTGTTAATCCTAACATTAACAGTTTTGTTTTGTCTTTGAAATCAGAGCAGAATGAAACAAGTGCACTATATAACAGTGCGAATTTAGACCAAGAACTGGAAAGACCAACAGAACAGAGAACTGGAAGACACTACAGTTTTGGTGGTTTTTTTATGGTAGGTAAAATCATCCAATGACAAATCCCGCCCTTGGGCGGAGCGGGAAATAGTGTCAGACTCTTACTGACTAAAAACCTACCCCGTTCCTTTGTTGCCTATCATAGCGGGGCTGAGCCTTCCTCTCGGAAAACGGTCCTTGACCCTAGCAGGCTTTGACCCTGCCTGCCTGCAGCTAGCAGGCTGGGCCTCTACGGTTCGCTGATAGCTCCTTAATGATTTCTTGTTTATGTGTATGTAGGTAAATGCTAATAAATTTAAATTGGAATATGTCTAAGTTGTGGTCGTGGTCGTAAATAATAAGTTTCTCCTACTCTTTATTGATTCAGAAATATTTCTATTGTTACAAAATAAATTTTATCTGATCAGATAGGTATTATCCGATTGATATTTATGTACGATAGCGATATTATCTTGTTTTGGTTTTATTACAATGAGGCCGGACTAATTATAATATAATGCGAACAAGGGAAATATCATAAATCTATTTTGACTGATGCTATAGAAACTTAATTAAGTCTATACTACCTAACAAAATTCTGTTTAAAACTTTAACCGCCTTATTCCAAAACGTGATTTAACATAGTTCCAGGACTACTACTAGGTTTAATCCCAATTAAACGCTTTCTAAATGTAGTTTTCGGGATTATTACTAAATTTAATACCAATTAAAAGCGATCTAAATGTATTTCCGGAACTATTATTAGGTTTAATGCCGATTAAAACTAGTAATAGTCCCGGAAATATTTTAGATCGCGTTTTGGAATAAGGCGGTAAAAGTTTACACTCACAACAAAGGATTTATGTTCCCAGTTCTGGTGGACTCAGTCCTTTTCTCTCCAGGAAAGGGAAATGTCTGTATCCACCTCTCTGTCAGGAACAGGTACCACTCAGACAACACCCTCAGGAAACTGTTCGAGCTGCTTCGTAGGCGACTTAACAGTAAAACGCTGCGCTTCCTTATGATCGTATAAAAAACCATCCATCCAAGCCACAGATCCAAGCCTTAGCAAACATAGTCGAAGCACTACAAAACCGCGGCAGTCCTAACAGTATCCTGAAAGCGTTATTGTACTGCACGTGCAGTGCACTGTATGCCTGCTCCATAAATACAATAGTTGGTCCACAGGTTGCACGTGTAAAACGACTTAAGTCAAACAAGACGAATGATGATGATATTGTTTTAGTATGGCTTGGACCTGCATTTATAAAGACAAGCAATTATTTTTAAACTTTTTTTTTTTTTAATAAATACATTTGTGCACCAAAACTCATACAGATATACATAAAAAACTTTTGCCTGTTGGTTGCGCCAATTTGCTATGATCCGCGACTTTGTTTTTTGTAATTTATTTTTTTGGCCTAGCAATCCTATCCCTACCGTTTCCGTTTCCCGCACGACCTCTTGAAGAAATGATTTGACATTTGACGTTTGTGCATCGATTGTGAATGTGACCGCACCGCTAACACGCCCGCTCGAAATTACAAGAAAATTGGCTATTTCGTGATCCAACCATTCAAAAACTCAACAATAGTACAGTGTAGTGCAATACAGAAACTGGCAGTGCTTGAAAGTACGAAGTTCAGGATTCGCCGGCCGGCGCCATGTGGAACTTTCGAGGTTAAAGGTCAGTGTTCCTTCTAATACATTTATCCCATTAATAAACGCTAGACGCAGTACCTGCATATTGTTAACAAACCTTAGATCGCTTTTTAAATCTACAGTCCACACAGCAAATTCGCGCAACCATTATTTTTGGTCCTACGAGCAGGATCGTGAATCATTTTCTTGTAATTTCGCAATATAGTATTTGTTCCATAGGGAATAAACGCAACGCGCCTGTTTACCTAGATATAATAGTAGAAAACCCGCATCTAGGCATTTAGGCAACTATACGTTATTTCGCTCGTATAGTTAAAGAGTCATTGATACTCGTAATTACGGTACCTACGCCGTCAACCGCACCGCATAATTATAGTTAGCTACGTAAATATCAGCGTAGATATAAATCGATCGCATTCTTTTTCTTGACAAAATTCATTCGGAAGTCCTACAAATTTCATGTAGGTAGACGCATTTCAAAAATACCCGTTCATTGTTGAGTGAATATTTGTAGGAAACGGATAAACCATAGATTATATACGCATATGTTATTCCGTTCGTTCGCCGTTCACTTTGTTGTTTACAATATTACCATATTGTTATCTGATAATTATCGCTTACTTAATAATTCGTTAAGTGTTTGTTTGAGTGTATAGTGTGAATATATCAAAACAAGATGTCTCTTAAGGGAACCAAGGTTAGTACTGATTTAAAGGTTCAGTTAAAGCTTTTATACGCTAAAAGGGACTCACAGTTTTCACGTGTTCAATCGATTTGTGATAAATCTTCGCAAACCTCGGATCTGGCGATTAGAGATGCTTTCTTGTGTTCGTTGGAAACTTTAGATAGTTTGCGCGCGGATTTTGAATCTACAATTAATAATATAAACATTTTAGAGTTGGAGTTAAATCCTGATTACTGTGTGAGTTATCAGGCATTGTCGTCCTTTGATGACTTGTATTGTCGTATCAAACGTATTGCTAGGAGTTTAGAGACTCCCCCCCCCGCGAGTGGTTTATCCAACCCTCCTCGCGAACGCCCACGATTGCCGCCAATTCAAATACCTGAATTTAATGGTGACATTCGAAATTGGAATTTATTTATAGATAGTTTCGAAAATATAATACATAGGAACACATCGCTGACAGATCACGAGAGATTGCATTATCTCGTAGAAAAATTGACCGGTAAGGCAAAGGCTGTCTGTGCTGGAATTACGTTTAGCGCTGAAAATTACAATTTAGTTTTGAACACTTTAAAAACAAAATACGAAGATAAGCGATTAGTAGCCACCGCATATTTAGATCAATTATTCGATTTGAAAAGTTTTTCCGTTTGTAACGATCATAATTTAGAGAAGTTTTTAAATATTTTCGCATCATCTGTTCGTGCAGTAAAGAACCTAAAGGTCAATGACCTCTGTGACTTTTTGTTTTTGTATATCGGTTTAAAGAAATTAGATCCTGAAACTGTTCGTCTGTTTGAAACGACTCAGCGCGGTAAAGAAATACCTAAGTTCGAAGATTTAGAATCTTTTATTCGCGACCATATTAAGGTATTGCAGCGCACGTCGGCACGTCATGAAGTCACGAATAGGACAGGTTCCGATCGCCGTATAGACGCGTCATCGAAGTCAGTCAAGACTGCACATACGCTAGTTAATACCGCCTCAACACCTGACTGTTCTCTGTGTAAGGGTAGCCATACACAGCTGTACAAGTGTTCGGAATTTCAGAGATTATCGCCTAGTGATCGTTACAAGTTTGTCCGCACTAATAATTTGTGTTTTAATTGTCTAAGTGACAAACATCTGGTTACGTCATGTAACAGTGGTGGTAGCTGTCGTAAATGTCTAGCTAGACATCATACCTTCTTACATTTTGAGAGTAGTAAGCTGCCATCGCAGCAGCAGCCTGCGCAGACGCGCGACGCTTGTGACGCGCGGCCTGCTGCAAGTGCAAACGACGTAACATTGTGTTCGCTTTCCGCCGCTGGTACTCAAGTCACTACCGTTTTACTTGCGACCGCGCAAGTTGTCATTGTAGATGCCTTTGGCAAACCGCACACCGTTCGAGCGCTACTAGATGGCGCTTCCCAGAGTAATTTTATTACTCGGGATTGTTGTCAACGCCTTGGTTTTAGTTTTAATAATTGGTCATCCCGCTCAGAAGTGAAAGGTTTTGGAGGTTTAAAGGCAACCATTCACGGTTCCATTAAAATAATATTTAGTTCACGTTTTAATCGTAATATTTCGTTTGAAATGGATTCGCTAGTCGCAGATAAGATTACGGAACGGTTGCCCACGGTACCGGTTGACACGTCCATGCTGACGGAGTTTAAGAACTTGCAGTTAGCCGACGGAAATTACGCTTTCCCTGGAGATATCGATCTATTGATCGGTGCTTCGATTCTCCCGCATCTCCAGTTATCACGTAAAATTCAAGGTCTTCCGATGTACCCCGCTCCGCACGCACTGGAAACAGTTCTCGGGTTTGTTATAGTTGGTTCCGCACCCGCTTATTTAAATAGTTACTCGACTGTGTCGCACTGTTGCACCGTCGAGCCGCCGCTTGAGACTACCATCCGCAAGTTCTGGGAGATTGAAGAGGTCAATGTCCCACCTATTCTCAGCCCTGAGGATCAGGTCACTGAGGAGATTTATACCCGCACGACTACTCGTGATAAAGATGGTCGTTATGTTGTCGCGCTCCCTTTCAAGGGTGATATTTTTTCGCTCGGTGGCTCCCGTGCCTCCGCAGAAAAACGCTTTCTATGCTTGGAACGTAAGATGCAGGCGTCTCCTAAGTTGAAGCAAGCCTATGATGATGTGCTGATCGAATATTTAGATAAAGGTTATATCTCATCAGCGCCTGCCGAGACTGAGGAGACACGTGATTACCCGTTTTACATCATCCCGCACCATGGAGTTGTTAGAGAAGACAAACTTACAACTAAACTGCGTGTGGTTATGGATGGTAGCGCTAAGACTAGTACTGGCATATCGCTTAACGATATCTTGTATTGTGGTCAGAACCTCCAGGGTAACTTATTTGAAATAATAGTAAATTTTCGCTTGTTTGCTATTGCGCTCTCTGCCGATATTCGGCAAATGTTTCTTAGTATTGGAATCAGAGAATGTGACCGTAGATTCCAACGCTTCTTGTATAGATTTTCTCCGCAGGAACCTTTGAAGGTTTACGAATTCAATCGTGTTTGTTTTGGGCTTAAGTCTAGTCCCTTTCACGCTCTTCGCACTATCAAGCAGTTGGCCGCTGACGAGGGTGATACATACCCGAAAGCAAGGGCCACTATTGAAACCGGATTGTACATGGACGATTTTGTGTACAGTGTACCTAGTGAAGCAGAGGCTATAGAGACCGCTGCTCAAGTAATCAGCCTCATGAAGTCCGGTCAATTTGATCTGGTGAAATGGACAAGCAACTCGCAAGCTACATTAGAGTCGATTCCACCGTCACACCGGTTGACTTCGGTAAAGGAATTCGATGATAGTGATTCGCATAAGATCCTCGGTTTAAGTTGGTCACCCGCAACTGATATGTTCAGTCTTAAAATTAGCTCGACTCCGCCAACTTGTACCAAACGCGTTATCCTAGCATGTGTAGCTCGGATATGGGATATAATGGGTTTTGTGGCTCCTGTCGTTTTGTATGCAAAGCTGCTTATAAAAGAGCTTTGGCTTTCCAACTGTGATTGGGACGACACCGCTCCTGACAGTGTTGCCAAGTTGTGGGCTCGCTATAGGAAAGAGCTTCCAATGCTCGATCAGATACAGATTCCTCGCCATGTTGGTATAGTACCAGACACTGTTGTTAATGTGGTAGGTTTCGCAGACGCCAGTGAGAGGGCTTACGGGGGAGTGGTTTACTTTCAGGTCCAAAATGGCGATAACATTTCAGTTTTCCTCATTAGCGCAAAATCAAAGGTATCTCCTCGTAAGGTTGTCTCTCTTGCTCGTCTCGAACTCTGCGCTATTCTTATGTTGGTTCAATTGATTACATCTATAGTCAAAACTTGTCGTCCTCGCATTAATATAGAGAGAATTGTAGCGTTTTCAGACTCAACCGTTGCTCTATGTTGGGCCCACTCTTCACCCCATCGATGGGGCACGTTTGTCGCAAATAGGGTGGCTAAGATTCAAGCTGAATTGTCACCGGAAAATATGTTCCATGTCGCTGGAACAGAAAACCCAGCTGATTGTCTCTCACGTGGTTTGCTTCCCGCGCAAATTTTAAATCATCCGCTTTGGTTTTGTGGCCCTCCCTGGCTGCATACCACTCCTAACGAGTGGCCAAATGCTCCGTTTAACCCCGCTACTGTTTCAGAACCACCCGAGGAGAAGAAACATACGCTTGTAGTATCAGTTCCGCGTGAAGAGTCAGTTGTTTTGTTGTTGTCTAATCGAGTCTCGTCTTGGTCGAGACTATTACGCTGTGTAGTTTACGTCCTAAGATTTTTGAGATTATTACCATCGCGTGGTTCTATAATCGCAGCTGATTTGGATAGAGCTGAATCAGTTGTACTTCGAGAGTTGCAGAAATTTTATTTTTCAATAGAATTTCGTAGTTTAGAATCACATAAACCTTGTAGTCCCGCACTTCAACATTTGAAACCATTTTTGCAAGACGGACTCATTCGTGTCGGTGGCCGTCTGCGAAATGCTGAGTTAGAGTTTGAACAAATGCATCCAGTAGTTCTACCACGCAGGGATCACGTTTTGGATTTGTTGGTGGACTATCACCATAAGGTGAATTGTCACGCTGGTCCCGATTTATTAATGTCCATTCTTCGACAGAAGTACTGGATACTTTCCGCTCGCAATTTGATACGCGCTAGAGTGCACAGATGTGTGCCCTGCTTTAAGCTCCGCCCGCGTTTCAACGCGCCGGAAATGGCCGACCATCGTTCTTGTCGTGTTGTACAGACGGTGAAACCTTTCATACATACTGGGACGGACTATGCTGGACCGTTTAAAGTCACTATTGCCCGTGGTCGTGGTATACGTTCCACAAAGGCATACATTTGCCTATTCGTTTGTATGACAACTCGTGCGGTTCACATAGAGTTAACCAGTGATTTGAGTACGCAGGGTTTTATGTCTGCATTTAAACGATTTTTATCTCGCCGTGGTCCCGTTAAGCGCTTATACTCTGACAACGGCACAAATTATGTTGGAGCGCGACGCAATATTTCGGAATTACATACATTCTTACGCTCCAAGTACTACCAAAGTGAATTCGCCCATGTCTTAGCTGAGAATCGCATTGATTGGTGTTTTAATACGCCAGCAGCTAGTCATTTTGGTGGCAATTGGGAGGCGAATATTAAAAGCCTTAAGTCGCACCTGTTTCGGGTCATAGGCGAACAGATTCTCTCGTACGAGGAGTTGAGCACTGTACTCGCTCAGGTAGAGGCGTTGATGAATACGCGTCCGTTGTGTCGGACTTTGTCTAGTGATCCATCGGAGCCACTAGCGTTGACGCCGGCTCACTTCTTGACGACGACTCCTCTTAAATATTTGCCCGCTTTAGATGTCGAGACTGACAAACTGCAGCTCCACCCGCGTCACGCTCTGCTAGATAGCTTAGTTCAGTCCTTTTGGAAGCGATGGAGGACAGATTATCTGCATACGCTGCAGTCGCGTCAAAAGTGGAACACTCCTTCAGATCCAGTCACAGTCGGTACTGTGGTGATACTGAAGACTGAGAGTGCGCCTCCTCTGCACTGGCCTCTTGGTGTAGTGGAAGAAGTTTTTCCGGGTTCGAACGGAATAACGCGAGTCGTAAAGGTTAAAACCGCAACTGGATCGTACCTGCGTCCGGTTATTCGCCTCTGCCCTCTGCCTAATCAGTAGTAGTGGCATAGTTAGTTATAAGTTGTTTCGCTACCTAGTATTGATAGTTTAGATTAGTAATAGGGTTTAGTTTCGCTTTTGTTTTTTTTTTCTTTTCTTTGAAGGTAACCCTTCAAACCCGGGGGGAATGGTTGCGCCAATTTGCTATGATCCGCGACTTTGTTTTTTGTAATTTATTTTTTTGGCCTAGCAATCCTATCCCTACCGTTTCCGTTTCCCGCACGACCTCTTGAAGAAATGATTTGACATTTGACGTTTGTGCATCGATTGTGAATGTGACCGCACCGCTAACACGCCCGCTCGAAATTACAAGAAAATTGGCTATTTCGTGATCCAACCATTCAAAAACTCAACAATAGTACAGTGTAGTGCAATACAGAAACTGGCAGTGCTTGAAAGTACAAAGTTCGGGATTCGCCGGCCGGCGCCATGTGGAACTTTCGAGGTTAAAGGTCAGTGTTCCTTCTAATACATTTATCCCATTAATAAACGCTAGACGCAGTACCTGCATATTGTTAACAAACCTTAGATCGCTTTTTAAATCTACAGTCCACACAGCAAATTCGCGCAACCACCTGTATTGATGTGATTTTTAAACCAAGCAAAAAGGCCTATTTTTAAGATTGTACAGAGATCAAGCGCCTGAACAAAATTTACAAGTTATGATTTCTATATGTATGAATAAAACGAAAAGTTATGTTTTGTACAGACAGGCGTCATTATGATGGTAATTTAAAATATACTACGGTTCGATCAGCAATGGTGAACTCTCACATCCGGCAGTAGTCCAGGCTATGGTATGGGACATAAGGGCATGGGAAGTTTGAAGACGACGCAATCCCTATGACATGATTGTTGTGAGAGAAACCCTGGATATTGGGAGTTACAGTATTATTCCCGGCTCGCGGTGGTAAGTCCCTCTTTGAAAAGTGACTAGAGAGGCATCATGGCGTCCTCACTTTCTGCCTAGTCTTCAACAGACATGCCCAGTTCAAAGGGTTCCTGTTGCGGATTTAGGTGAAAAAAAACGCCCAGTATGTTTCTAAATCATCATTGTGCAGATCGCCCGAAGGACATGGTGGAGCACACGGTGAACGTCTGCCCCGTGTTAGTAACGGTGGCGACCTCTCGTGTTTGGCTCTAGTTCAGGTCATAGTCAAGAGTGAGAGCGATTGGGAAGGGGTTTTTCCCTTCTGACGAGCAGTAATGCCAGCGAGATGACCGCAACCGTGAGGGAATGGACATTCTCACGCCCCATTTACCACCAAAGAAAAAGCCCTGGATATCAACTGTCGCAGGATTATTACCGACCACAGTAGCCGCAGATTGGCGGATAACGAGCAATGGGTAGTCCAATGTCTGGCCGCCTGGTAAGAACCTAGCCTGAGTCAACGACGCGACGTTGTCACGTGAACAACGAAATGTTATCACGTGGCCCTCAAAGAGATGTCAGTAAAACTGACGAGGCCCTGTAAGGCTGATGCCTGTTAAGATTGCGGGAACTTTTGAAAGAGTGGTCGTAGCCTTAAAACGGAATAGGCAACTGAAAGACACAGCCCCCCTAGCCAAGTTACAATCGTTTCGCTTTGCGTTAACGCTTTGAGTTGGCTACGCCCCCAAATTCTTTGTTCGAACAAACGAATTAACGCAAAACGAAATGATTGTAACTTGGCTAAGGGGGCTGGTAGGTCTCAGTCATAAAAATTTCACACTGTCTGGCTCCAACCTAAAGCGAAAGTAGTCGTTTGATGAATCCCACTTTAAAAAAGAGCCCAATAAAAGAGCATTGACTGAATAATTTTAATAATTTTATGAGTAGGTACTATACAGTAAAAGATATAACATACTCATAATAATTCCTCTTCAAATTAGTATGTTTATAATTTTGTACGATTCTGTCTGAATAAATACATGCACATATAAGGTTTATGTTATAACAAAATATTATAATCAACAATTCGCAAATATTTAATTGGGAAACAAGATTGTTGTTCAAAGTTGTTTTGAAACGGGTTAAAGGGGAAAGGGTTTCAATAATATTTTGCTTATGTTTTTTTTGTATAATCTTTCTCGCAAACAAGTCAAAAATTAAATAAAACATAATTTAAACAGCAACGACCACTCCGATCAGAATGATAATTATGCATTCTGACTGGGCTGTTGGTCTAGTGGTTAGTAGCCCTGACTGCTATGCCGGAGGTCGTGGGTTCGATTCCCACCCAGGATAAATGTTTGTAAGATGAGCAAAAAAAAAAAAATCAAAAAAAAAATTGTAAATTGTAACTATGTAACTATGGGTATTCTAAGCCTGAAATAAATAAATATTATTATTATTATTATATTTTAATTTATTTATCTCAGGACCCTGAGGTCCTGGACCTTTGGAAGGCGTACGAGGAGCCGAAACCAACTCGCAGAGGCCCTTTAGGTACTTTTAATGGAACGTGATGCCAACCGACGATTGTCCCTGTACGCGCAATGCTAGTGCATCCAAGGACAACCCCCGGTTGGTGAAAACTATTGTGACATATGGAAAATAAAGACAATACGGCTATGGTTTTTGGAGTCTTAAGTGGACTGGTTACCAAGAACTATGTGAAAACTATGGCCCCTGCCTAAACAATGTTATTAATATCCATCGGTAAACAGGCAGGGGGTGACTTGCACACTCAATAAATGGGCCCCCAAAAACGGCCGCTAGCACGAGGTGACGTAGCAACAAGAGGGCAACATAACCTGAGGTGCTTGAGGAGTGGAGAGGTATACCACCGCTATCAGGACAATCCCGGAAGTGCGGTCAAGATCCCTACCAGCACCTTACTGGATAATACATCCTTCTCCCGAGCACGATTGCTCTTGCGAATCTCTACTCAAACCAGCCAATAAAGGCAAGAGAGAGGTAGGAGCTCTGTTCCTCGTCAGTGTTCACTACGGCCGGCCAATAAAGGCAAGCCTGAGATGAAGAACGAGAATTCTCCCGGGAGATCGGGTCCGTGGGGTCGCTAATGCCCAACAGTTCGCCACAAAACTGCCCTGCGGATTGTATCTCTCTTAGTCTGGCCCCTCACCCTAGGCAAGTTACAACCTAGGATTTATTGGAGCACGCAAGCCCCATCACGACGTCAACGTAGAGATACAGCGATGGGGTTATTATTATTATTTTGGGAAAACGTGTAGTTTTCCTTAGCTCTAGGCTAGTTCTTAAGCTACATTAACGGGCTAAGCCAAGTCAATGTAGCGTGTTGGGAGAAATTTCATTTTCCTCGATCTGCATGAATTTTCTTACTATTCTGCAAGTGTTTAAAATTGCAGCTTTTTGGAGAGTAATGTAAATGGAGTCTTTTAGGTCTATTACTTTGAGGCTGTGGTGAAGATGATGAGGTATGACGCCCGTAGCGGAGACAACAATTGGCACTACATACACTTTTTCTTGCCTCCAAATCCTGGTTACTTCTTCTTTTAGTTCAGCATATTTGCTGATTTTCTCACCTATTGTTTTTTGCAAATTATGTGTATTAGGGACTGCAATATCGATTAAGTAAGTGACTTTATTAATTTTATCTTGTAGAGTTATATCTGGTCTGTTGTAATGAATTTTCCTGTCAGTCAGTATGGCGCGGTCGTAATACAGTTTGTGAGTGGTGTTTTCTAAAACTGATTGTGGTGCATATTTGTAATAGGGAGTATTTGTGTCCTGTATGAGCTTATATTTAAGTGCCAGGTTTTGATGGATGACGTTTACTACCTGATTATGTCTGTATGTATAATCCGTCTGTGTGAGTGTTGTGCATGCCCCTGTAATGTGTTGAATAGTTTCTGGCTGAATGTGACACCTGCGGCATTTATCATTCGTCATCGTAGGGTCTTTAATGATGAACTTTCTATAGTTTTTGGTGTTTATGATCTGATCCTGTATTGCAAAAATAAATCCCTCGGTTTCTGGAAATAGAGTACCTACTTTAAGCCATTTATTTGATGCTATCTTATCTACATGAGATTGCTCTAAGTCATGAGCGTGACGTCCGCGAAGCACTTTCCTTTTCCAATTTTCTAGTTTTTGCTTCTGTGGGTCGTCAATGTTAGTATGTGGTGTTTCTAATTGATCATTAAGGTTAAGTGGGGTGTAATTGATATCGTTGATAACTATGGCTTTATGAATTTTACTTGTGTGTGATTTAGAGTGGAAGAATGTTCTTAGTCTGGTTATTTGTTTCTGCCAAAGGTGATGGATGTCAATTAGGCCTCTCCCTCCATCTTGTCGTTTAATTGTCAGTCTTTCTACTGCAGATTTAGGGTGTAAATTATTGTGTTTAGTAAGAGTGGTGCGTGTTGTTCTCTCTATTTGTTGGATGTCAGTTTTTGACCACTTGATCACGCCAAATGAGTATGTTAGTATTGGTATCGCATAGGTGTTCAATGCCTTTATTAAATGCTTTCCCAAGAGTTGAGTTTTACATACTGCGATCACTCTCCTCTTATATTCAGTAGTCAATGTGTGTTTATTATTATTATTATTTGTTCTGTGTCTGGGTGTAATTTATCTATAACATATATGTATTTAGAAATATATAAGTATGTTTATCAGTTGTCTAGTACCCATAACACATAAATAAGAAATAAGGATTGAAATCGGAATTTCCGCGGCGGCTGGGGCGCGAGGGCCGTTGCCTCTCGCGTGCGGCCTCCTCCTTTACTAGCATTACTGCTTCGCTGAAGGAGGCGACCTCGGCGTCTGTCGGTTCAGCTTTTATTCAAATAATTCTTGACCTAAAAAAAAAAAAAACCCTAAGGTAACTGAGAACCACAAATATCATTATTGTATGTCATTCACGACATATATTTTTTATTACGATGCAGTTAACTAATAAAAACTTCCAAACAGGTCGACTTTTTATTAAAAAAAAAAAGAAACGGGAACAAGGACGTCGTTATTATATTTCGTGTAGGCTTTGATTCACTGAATCATTTGTTCACATATTAAATCTCCCACATTCAGTTCTTGGTATATTGCTATTTATATAACCGGTAATAACATACTGTACTTGTAATATTTTTGAAAGAAAAACTCAACTCAAAATTAAAATGTACAGCAACTTTGGAAAATTTTCTTTAATACAAAATTAACAAAAATGCTACGTAATTTTTAGAGAAAGTATCTCTTCGTAAGTGTATTGAAAAACGCCGTTTGATACACGTGCAAATTTGTCACTGCAGCCCTCGGCTCCATAACAAACTCGCCTACGGCTCGTGCGAATTCCGACTCAGTCGAGGTGACAAACTTTCTGGACTTGTATCCAAACGTAGATATCATTCTGTGGTACCAACTTGGAAACAAAACCTTTCAATAAAAAAAAAAAATAGTTACAAAATCAGTCCACAATTGCCCGAGAAATTGGTGAACATAGTAAAAAAAATACTTACTTAATATATTGCCGAACATAGACCTTCCATATTTTTTAAGTTGGTTAAAAAAGTATATTTCGACACTCGCAAGGTAATTAAAATTCATTGGGTATTACTTCCCATTAACCTGGAATTCTGCAAAAAAACTAAAAACTGTATTGTTGTTCCGTCACAAAAAAAAAACTTTTTTGTCATTCGGAAAAATCTTCGTAACTCGATTTAGGAATTGAACTGTTTTCATAGATAAGTTTGTACGGAATCCCTAGTGCGCGAGTCCGACTTGCATTTGCCCATTTTTTTATGTATATTTAATAGAAACGACATAAAGTGTCCATGGACGTTCTTCTCCATAGAACTTTTTACCAGGGCCCTGGATCCAAGGCAGGGAAGGAACAGGGTAGGTTTTTAGTCAGTAAGAGTCTGACACTAATTTCCGCTCCGCCCAAGGGCGTGATTTGTCATTGGATGATTTTACATACCATAAAAAAAAAATAGAACTTTTAGGACTTTAAATTGCCGACCGACTTCTTGAATTCGAAAGTGCCTTTATATGTTTTACTTGAAATAAATGCTCCAGTTTGAATTTAGTAATACCTACATAATTTTCGCATGATTTCAACTCACGAAGCAGTTTTCACCCGCGGCCACGGTTTTGGGTCCGCAGCTTATGTAGAATGCATGTAAAAAATTAAAGCACATTTCACGACGCGTTTTATGCACGCGGTGTACGCGGTTGTTTGCGGCTCCTATTGCGCCGGCAGGCCGTCTTGCATAATCACCCGCTAAGTTTGCGGGCGAAAATCTTAACCGCGACAGTTGCGTAATGATGAGTTTAGAAATAAAGCTGCGGTTTCATCTACCGCAGCGGGCGCAGTTGAAAACCGCTTCGTGAGTTCTTAGCCTTACTGTTTTAGACTATTTTATTCAAATGAAGACGTTTGTTATACGAATGCCATAAAAACAAAACGGTTTAACCTGTCAGGCCTTATTTCCCCAGATTTTCTTCTAATTCGTCACGATACACGAAACCTTACTTTAAACGGATTTCCTCGTCAATCTTCGCCTTTCAGTGCTTCGTATCTACGAGGGCAAATGTTGGATGAGTGATCACAATTGGGTAGGTATAAATAATGACATGTCACTCAGTAGCTCGCTTCCTAGTAATTTATACCTAATATAATAATATCATTCTGTAAACTGCAGCCAGAAAACGGGGTAGGGTTGAATATGACGAGAAGGTACCTATTTCACATTTGAAGTTATATTTTAATTATACGAGTATATCAAGTTTATCTCCGATTTTTTTAATAGCATTACGAGTATTTTGCAAGCTCACCTCTATCATGATATCAATGAATAAATGAATGAATGAATGTAAATGGTTATTTTAAAACAAATGGCTTGACGAATGTCTTCTATCACACTAATATTGTAAAGGCGAAAATTTGTACGTTTCTATTTGTGTATCTTCAAATGGCAATGGCACAAGTGTATGCCATGTCCTGAAGAGTGTATGTATACTGCAACCATTTTCAAAATTTAGACAATATTATGTTCTAGAAAATACTGCAAATATGCATGATTGAAATCATTTTCAATTATTTAAAAATGCGTGTGTTAATAAGGATAAGCAGAATACGAATTTTTCAAGGTATCTTCTCAGTAATTCAAAAATTAACGCCTACGGGTTTCCATTTTACATAGTATTATTTGTAGGCACAAAGAGTACTCACATCCCAATCATCGTAAAATCAAGCCAACGTGAAACTTGCAATATTTACATTTGTCAAGTCAATATTCAGTCTGTTCGTGTATTCTCATTCAAGTTTCATCGTATGCCTCGTTTAACACGTCGACTAGTCTGGTAAGGAATGGTAATAAATGGAGTGCCTTAAACATTCGGTCTCTATTTTCAAATAAATTCAAACAAAAACAATAAATCAGCAATAAAATAAATCGACGGCTGGTATAAAACAAGACAATATTTCCATTTTCCCTAAAGTGCGAATTTATCCATACAAAATTTCAGTCTTTCCCTTTCCCTCAAATCTAGCCACTAAAAGATTTATTCTCAGCAGATGAAAGAAAATCACTATAATAAATAGACTTTAGTCATAAGTTACGGTATATTATCAATAAACGATATTAGGAAAATCTATAATATAATATGGGTGTACTGATAGATAGAGAGGGAGAGGGAGGCCAAGGGAAAGATGGATGGATTGTGTGAGGAGTAATATGAAAGAAAAGGTAGCTAGTGATAGCGTGACTGGTGACAGAATAGAATGGCAGAACAAAATATGTAACGGCGACCACCATAACATGAGACAAGGGCAGATTATGACAGACCAGTTCTACCTGCTCTTCAGGGATACAGATATGTCGTGCAATATCTCTTTATGTCTTAACATTTCATTTACTCACTACTCCAGGATCGCCAGGCATCAGTACAGCGCGTAATTGAACTCGTTAGGTGGCCGGTCAGCTGCCTGGTGCGATGTAGTTCGCTGCCATAGCTATTTTATTTAGCTGACTGTGTGTACTAGTCCTTAAGTGGAATTTAAAGTTTAATGTGGAGTTTCACACGCTATAACGTATAGTGGTAACATGTTGAAAGTACTGAAAATTTACCGTTTAAATATTTAGGTCCGTGCTAAGTATATATAACGTTAATTATTATAAACATATAACTGGAATAATGCACACCTTTATACATCCTAATTAAAAAGTTAAGTTACAATCATAATTTAAGCACTGTAAATGCATTTAAGTTGTGTTATTTAAACAAAAGAGTTATCCAAATTTTATTGTAGCTAGTGACTTAATCAAGATCAATCAAGAATTCAATAATAAAAAATACCTACTTTTTTAAAAATTGATTTAAATTAGTGCTTGACTACGATCCCACCTAATGGTAAGCAGTGATGCAATCGTTGGTGGTGAGACGCATTAGTTTATGAAGAGCCTATGCACTCTAGCCTTGAAGACACTCAAATTATAATAGGATGTGAAGACCGCAGCAGGCAGAACGCCTAGTCCGGACTGTAGAGGTTTCCACAACGTAAGGGTGGATACTCACCGTACTTCGGGTCGTCCGATGGTAGAATTGAGATGGTGTCAAGTCATACAAATCCCGCGCACACTCTCCAAAATGCAACCTGTAAAATATCTATTTACCTGCTGCTGGCTGGCTACCCTACGCCTGTGCTCAAGGTTTTGAAGATTGCACTTAACCAAATCTCGGTCACCAATTAGCCTCTTCGTACGTCTTTCTACCGAGTCTAAAGCTGCTAGGTGACATTTTGCAGCACCAGCCCATATATGGCTGCAGTATTTCATACACGATCGGGCCTGTGCTTTGTATAACATTAAAAGCTGTCCCGGTGTGAAGTACCATCGGACCTTTGCATGAACGCCGATTTCTTAGCAGCTACGTTGACTTTGGACACAATGAACTGCCCAAAATTAAGGTCTGAGTAAAGTTCAACTCCCAAAAGCTGAAAGCGGTCGGTGCACTCCAGGGATATGCGTTGAAAAGCTGGAGCCAAGATGAATGACAGACACGCTTGTGTTTTGGCAGCGTTGAATTCCACCAGATTGGCTTCACCCTACTTGGAGACCGCCTAAAGTGAGACATTCGTACGTTCTACCATAGCCTCTCTTTCGGACCAGATTACCAGATTACCTTAGTAGCCCGACCAGTTGTCAGGTATCTGTCTACAACTGTGCTATCATCTGTATACCCATAGATACCAAAATTATAGCTGAAATCGATTCAGTAGTTGATTCTGACCATACTACTTTCAGGGTGTGCGTTTGTTATATTGTATGTTAGTTCTTCGAATATGTGGTTATACTCGTGTGTGGTTTACTGAACTGTTATGCGGTAACTGGTGAATACAGAATTTACCTCAACTTGGGTGAAGTGAATGTGGTTGCGCGAATTTGCTGTGTGGACTGTAGATTTAAAAAGCGATCTAAGGTTTATTAACAATATGCAGATACTATGCCTGACATGGGACGGAAACTAGGAAAGAACACTGACCTTTAACCTCGAAAGTTCCACATGGCGCCGGCCGGCGAATCCCGAACTTCGTACTTTCAAGCACTGCCAGTTTCTGTATTGCACTACACTGCACTTATGTTGAGTTCTGAATGGTTGGAACACGAAATAGCCAATTTTCTTGTAATTTCGAGCGGGCGTGTTAGCGGTGCGGTCACATTCACAATGCACAAAACGTCAATGTCAAATCATTTCTCTCGAGGTCGTGCGGGAAGCGGATACGGTAGGGATAGGATTGCTAGGCCAAAAAAAAATAAATTACAAAAAACAAAGTCGCGGATCATAGCAAATTGGCGCAACCATTCCCCCCGGGTTTGAAGGGTTACCTTCAAAGAAAAGAAAAAAAACAAAAGCGAAACTAAACCCTATTACTAATCTAAACTATCAATACTAGGTAGCGAAACAACTTATAACTAACTATGCCACTACTACTGATTAGGCAGAGGGCAGAGGCGAATAACCGGACGCAGGTACGATCCAGTTGCGGTTTTAACTTTTACGACTCGCGTTATTCCGTTCGAACCCGGAAAAACTTCTTCCACTACACCAAGAGGCCAGTGCAGAGGAGGCGCACTCTCAGTCTTCAGTATCACCACAGTACCGACTGTGACTGGATCTGAAGGAGTGTTCCACTTTGGACGCGACTGCAGCGTATGCAGATAATCTGTCCTCCATCGCTTCCAAAAGGACTGAACTAAGCTATCTAGCAGAGCGTGACGCGGGTGAAGCTGCAGTTTGTCAGTCTCGACATCTAAAGCGGGCAAATATTTAAGAGGAGTCGTCGTCAAGAAGTGAGCCGGCGTCAACGCTAGTGGCTCCGATGGATCACTAGACAAAGTCCGACACAACGGACGCGTATTCATCAACGCCTCTACCTGAGCGAGTACAGTGCTCAACTCCTCGTACGAGAGAATCTGTTCGCCTATGACCCGAAACAGGTGCGACTTAAGGCTTTTAATATTCGCCTCCCAATTGCCACCAAAATGACTAGCTGCTGGCGTATTAAAACACCAATCAATGCGATTCTCAGCTAAGACATGGGCGAATTCACTTTGGTAGTACTTGGAGCGTAAGAATGTATGTAATTCCGAAATATTGCGTCGCGCTCCAACATAATTTGTGCCGTTGTCAGAGTATAAGCGCTTAACGGGACCACGGCGAGATAAAAATCGTTTAAATGCAGACATAAAACCCTGCGTACTCAAATCACTGGTTAACTCTATGTGAACCGCACGAGTTGTCATACAAACGAATAGGCAAATGTATGCCTTTGTGGAACGTATACCACGACCACGGGCAATAGTGACTTTAAACGGTCCAGCATAGTCCGTCCCAGTATGTATGAAAGGTTTCACCGTCTGTACAACACGACAAGAACGATGGTCGGCCATTTCCGGCGCGTTGAAACGCGGGCGGAGCTTAAAGCAGGGCACACATCTGTGCACTCTAGCGCGTATCAAATTGCGAGCGGAAAGTATCCAGTACTTCTGTCGAAGAATGGACATTAATAAATCGGGACCAGCGTGACAATTCACCTTATGGTGATAGTCCACCAACAAATCCAAAACGTGATCCCTGCGTGGTAGAACTACTGGATGCATTTGTTCAAACTCTAACTTAGCATTTCGCAGACGGCCACCGACACGAATGAGTCCGTCTTGCAAAAATGGTTTCAAATGTTGAAGTGCGGGACTACAAGGTTTATGTAATTCTAAACTACGAAATTCTTTTGAAAAATAAAATTTCTGCAACTCTCGAAGTACAACTGATTCAGCTCTATCCAAATCAGCTGCGATTATAGAACCACGCGATGGTAATAATCTCAAAAATCTTAGGACGTAAACTACACAGCGTAATAGTCTCGACCAAGACGAGACTCGATTAGACAACAACAAAACAACTGACTCTTCACGCGGAACTGATACTACAAGCGTATGTTTCTTCTCCTCGGGTGGTTCTGAAACAGTAGCGGGGTTAAACGGAGCATTTGGCCACTCGTTAGGAGTGGTATGCAGCCAGGGAGGGCCACAAAACCAAAGCGGATGATTTAAAATTTGCGCGGGAAGCAAACCACGTGAGAGACAGTCAGCTGGGTTTTCTGTTCCAGCGACATGGAACATATTTTCCGGTGACAATTCAGCTTGAATCTTAGCCACCCTATTTGCGACAAACGTGCCCCATCGATGGGGTGACGATTGAATTCGACGATTGAATTCGTAAACCTTCAAAGGTTCCTGCGGAGAAAATCTATACAAGAAGCGTTTTTCTGCGGAGGCACGGGAGCCACCGAGCGAAAAAATATCACCCTTGAAAGGGAGCGCGACAACATAACGACCATCTTTATCACGAGTAGTCGTGCGGGTATAAATCTCCTCAGTGACCTGATCCTCAGGGCTGAGAATAGGCGGGACATTGACCTCTTCAATCTCCCAGAACTTGCGGATGGTAGACTCAAGCGGCGGCTCGACGGTGCAACAGTGCGACACAGTCGAGTAACTAACTAAACAAGCGGGTGCGGAACCAACTATAACAAACCCGAGAACTGTTTCCAGTGCGTGCGGAGCGGGGTACATCGGAAGACCTTGAATTTTACGTGATAACTGGAGATGCGGGAGAATCGAAGCACCGATCAATAGATCGATATCTCCAGGGAAAGCGTAATTTCCGTCGGCTAACTGCAAGTTCTTAAACTCCGTCAGCATGGACGTGTCAACCGGTACCGTGGGCAACCGTTCCGTAATCTTATCTGCGACTAGCGAATCCATTTCAAACGAAATATTACGATTAAAACGTGAACTAAATATTATTTTAATGGAACCGTGAATGGTTGCCTTTAAACCTCCAAAACCTTTCACTTCTGAGCGGGATGACCAATTATTAAAACTAAAACCAAGGCGTTGACAACAATCCCGAGTAATAAAATTACTCTGGGAAGCGCCATCTAGTAGCGCCCGAACGGTGCGCGGTTTGCCAAAGGCATCTACAATGACAACTTGCGCGGTCGCAAGTAAAACGGTAGTGACTTGAGTACCAGCGGCGGAAAGCGAACACAATGTTACGTCGTTTGCACTTGCAGCAGGCCGCGCGTCACAAGCGTCGCGCGTCTGCGCAGGCTGCTGCTGCGATGGCAGCTTACTACTCTCAAAATGTAAGAAGGTATGATGTCTAGCTGGACATTTACGACAGCTAACACCACTTTTACATGACGTAACCAGATGTTTGTCACTTAGACAATTAAAACACAAATTATTAGTGCGGACAAACTTGTAACGATCACTAGGCGATAATCTCTGAAATCCCGAACACTTGTACAGCTGTGTATGGCTACCCTTACACAGAGAACAGTCAGGTGTTGAGACGGTATTAACTAGCGTATGTGCAGTCTTGACTGACTTCGATGACGCGTCTATACGGCGATCGGAACCTGTCCTATTCGTGACTTCATGACGTGCCGACGTGCGCTGCAACACCTTAATATGGTCGCGAATAAAAGATTCTAAATCTTCGAACTTAGGTATTTCTTTGCCGCGCTGAGTCGTTTCAAACAGACGAACAGTTTCAGGATCTAATTTATTTAAACCGATATACAAAAACAAAAAGTCACAGAGGTCATTGACCTTTAGGTTCTTTACTGCACGAACAGATGATGCGAAAATATTTAAAAACTTCTCTAAATTATGATCGTTACAAACGGAAAAACTTTTCAAATCGAATAATTGATCTAAATATGCGGTGGCTACTAATCGCTTATCTTCGTATTTTGTTTTTAAAGTGTTCAAAACTAAATTGTAATTTTCAGCGCTAAACGTAATTCCAGCACAGACAGCCTTTGCCTTACCGGTCAATTTTTCTACGAGATAATGCAATCTCTCGTGATCTGTCAGCGATGTGTTCCTATGTATTATATTTTCGAAACTATCTATAAATAAATTCCAATTTCGAATGTCACCATTAAATTCAGGTATTTGAATTGGCGGCAATCGTGGGCGTTCGCGAGGAGGGTTGGATAAACTACTCGCGGGGGGGGGAGTCTCTAAACTCCTAGCAATACGTTTGATACGACAATACAAGTCATCAAAGGACGACAATGCCTGATAACTCACACAGTAATCAGGATTTAACTCCAACTCTAAAATGTTTATATTCTTAATTGTAGATTTAAAATCCTCGCGCAAACTATCTAAAGTTTCCAACGAACACAAGAAAGCATCTCTAATCATCAGATCCGAGATTTGCAAAGATTTATCACAAATTGATTGAACACGTGAAAACTGTGAGTCCCTTTCGGCGTATAAAAGCTTTAACTGAACCTTTAAATCAGTACTAACCTTGGTTCCCTTAAGAGACATCTTGTTTTGATATATTCACACTATACACTCAAACAAACACTTAACGAATTATTAAGTAAGCGATAATTATCAGATAACAATATGGTAATATTGTAAACAACAAAGTGAACGGCGAACGAACGGAACAACATATGCGTATATAATCTATGGTTTATCCGTTTCCTACAAATATTCACTCAACAATGAACGGGTATTTTTGAAATGCGTCTACCTACATGCAATTTGTAGGATGGTCGAATGAATTTTGTCAAGAAAAAGAATGCGATCGATTTATATCTACGCTGATATTTACGTAGCTAACTATAATTATGCGGTGCGGTTGACGGCGTAGGTACCGTAATTATCAATGACACTTTAACTATACGAGCGAAATAACGTATAGTTGCCTAAATGCCTAGATGCGGGTTTTCTACTATTATATCTAGGTAAACAGGCGCGTTGCGTTTATTCCCTATGGAACAAATACTATATTGCGAAATTACAAGAAAATGATTCACGATCCTGCTCGTATGGACCAAAAAGTAATGGTTGCGCGAATTTGCTGTGTGGACTGTAGATTTAAAAAGCGATCTAAGGTTTATTAACAATATGCAGATACTATGCCTGACATGGGACGGAAACTAGGAAAGAACACTGACCTTTAACCTCGAAAGTTCCACATGGCGCCGGCCGGCGAATCCCGAACTTCGTACTTTCAAGCACTGCCAGTTTCTGTATTGCACTACACTGCACTTATGTTGAGTTCTGAATGGTTGGAACACGAAATAGCCAATTTTCTTGTAATTTCGAGCGGGCGTGTTAGCGGTGCGGTCACATTCACAATGCACAAAACGTCAATGTCAAATCATTTCTCTCGAGGTCGTGCGGGAAGCGGATACGGTAGGGATAGGATTGCTAGGCCAAAAAAAAATAAATTACAAAAAACAAAGTCGCGGATCATAGCAAATTGGCGCAACCAGAATGTAAAATCATAAACTGATACAAACGTATTTAGTTTGGTGGACAATAAATTATTCAAAAGTAAGTACGACTGATGTAAATATGACCTGGAATGGGTTGCGAGAATCCAATGGATGCGAAACGCATAGGACCGTTCATTGTGGCGGCACTTGGGGGAGGCCTATCTCCAACAGTGGATGTCTTTCGGCTGAAATGATGATGTAACTGTGAGTCTGGTCAAGAATTACAAATTGGCCAAACAGCCACCGTGTGAACGGGTCGTCTGTATAAATTTACATTTATTTTTATTTAAAAAATAATAAAAAAATAATTTAAAACATCGTTGACGTGGAGTAAAAATATTCTCTTGTTTTTCATCCGTTTTTCTTGGGAACCCTTCGTTCCCGCGAAGCTCGGTGGTGGCTTGCAATTGGTTCACGAGCGCGAGCACCTGTCGCGCCGCACCGAAGCGTACCGTTTTCTTCAATATGATAACACACAGCTATTCTGACACTGTGTGTACACTCGACAAGACAGAGCAAAAAACGAATACCTCTATAGATTGATACATACCTACTTACTAATCTTGTAACGTTCATGTTAAATCGTACATCGAAAGACTGGAACAGTTTGCCTGCTGCGGTCTTCCTGGCCTAATATTTAATATTCCATAATTTAGGTATCTTCAAGGCTTGAGTAAACAGGCACTTATTAAACTAGTGCTCCTCACCATTAACGATTACATCATTGCTTACCATCAGATGGGATCGCAGTCAAGCACTAGTTTATTTCAATAAAAAAATAAACAAAATTACTAAGTGGGAACATTAAAAGGCTGATGATGATGATGATGATGATGATGATGATGATGATAACTAGCTATTGCCTGTGGCTTCACCCGCGTGAAAGTAGAAAAATTATCCCAAGAGAAGATACTCCTGGGATAACAAGTATCCTATGTGTTATTCCAGGTCATGGTATATCCATTTACCAAGTTTCATCAAAATCTATGCAGCTAGAAGTAAGAAACTCTCACACTGTCACAAACTTTCACCTTTATATTATATTATATTAATTACTTTATCTATATCTTCTCATATATAAAAAAAAACCTTTTACAAAAAAAATACAACCGACTTCAAAAACCACCAAAAAGTGCAAAATAACTTTCAATTTCGGAAGTCGGTGTTTCTATAATAGTTTGGTCTCTTCGTTATTTAACACTGACTTCCGAAATTGAAAGTTATTTTGAACTTTTTGGTGGTTTTTGAAGTCGGTTGTATTTTTTTTTTTGTAAAACGTTTTTTATTTCACCTTCCGCCATTCGGTTCCATCATCAAATCATCATGACAATTCTAATAATACCAAACACGGCTAGGATACACTGATTTATTACAAAGCTCCCGCTCTTACCTACCTTCCGTCTTCATCATCAGGGAGGGGTTACATAGAACTGATCATCAGATCAGTTCTATGTAACCCCTCCCCTTTTTCTTTAGTCAGCTACCGACTACATGTATAAACAAAGCAATTTTACTTGTTACGACAGTTCTGCTAAGGTTTTTTGAAGAGTTCCTTTCTATATCTTCGTAGTTCATCATCAGATCAAAAAAATATTTCTATGGGACCAACTCGAGAGTATAATCTTTCAATCAAAATAAAAAAATTACTATATACTTTGGTGTACAATAAAGTTTATTGTATTGTATTGTATTGTATTGTACAAACGACAGTTCTTCTATGATTTTTTGAAAAGTTTCGTCCTATATCTTCGAAGTTTATCATCAAATCAAAAACATATTTTTATGGGACCAATTTGGAAGTATAATCTTTCAATCAAAACAAACATTTTCGAAATCGGTCTACAATTGACCGAGATATCGGTGAACATACATAAAAATAAAATACATACAGCCGAACATAGAACCTGCTCCTTTTCGAAGTCGGTTAAAAATGAATAGCTGTTCGTTAGTTCGTGATACTCCAGGAAAGGTTTAAACGGTGAGAAAGTATGGAAAAATTCACTAAAAAAAAACCCGACTATTAGGCGGTTGATGATGACATATAAATGACCAGCCGAAACTATTGAAACTAGGAGCGTGAAACTTCTTACAAGGTTGCCTTTTATGACGTAGGCAAGCACTATGAGATGATTTTCCAAAATTTACCCCCTAAAGACCTTAATTGCCGTTTGATGACCTTGAAAAAAACTTAATTGCCGTTTTTTACACACGTTTTTGGGAAATTTATTTGGCCGAAAATTTTGGTTTCTATATTTTTTTTTCCAAAAAAAAATCAGAAAACGTGTTTTTTTGGCGATTTATTTATTTATTTTAATAAAGAGGGTCAATGCCCCCTCAATGACCCCTGGCGTCCTAGTAATTAAATTGATCAGCTACGTCCCGCTCTTAGGGCATACAATAGTCCAATAGGTATACAGGTCCATTATTATTACAAATTAAATTAATATCTTACATAAACCTAGAAAAACCAAACGAAATGTATTAAGGTTGGTAGATACACATCTTAGGCCGTGTTTACATTGCAGCAGCAGGCCGTGTCATCGCTCGCGCAAACACAAACCTAAAGCAATGTACGACGGACCGCATGACGCGCCACGCAACGCGCCGCGTCTCTGTAATCGAGCACTAACATATCAGTGGGCATCCGGATGATCCGCGGATACCGTACGGTGTCCTGCGAAGCGGCGAGCCTCCTTGCTGGCCTACCACCGTGGGATTTGGAGGCAACAGTCCTTGCACACATGCATGACTTACGCGTGGAGATGCAACGTCGGGGCGAAACTCCGCTGCCGCGACAAGTCGCGGCATGGCGGACAGAGCTCCGGCGGGATCTCATGGTGAAATGGCGAGAGCGATTGTCGCAACCTCGTGCTGGGCACGCCACGATCGAGGCGGTAAGGCCCCTCTTTGAGGCGTGGCTGGAAAGGCCCCACGGCGTCGTCACCTTCCGTTTGGCGCAGGTGCTGACCGAACACGGCAAGTTCGGTCCGTATCTGTACAAGATCCGTGCGGAGACGACGCCCGGGTGTCGCCACTGTGCGGACCGCCCGGTGGACACGGTGGAGCCACAGTCGAGGTGTGCCCCGCTTGGGAAGAGCAGCGCCGTGTCCTCGTGGGGGCGATCGGCGGCGATCTCTCGCGCCGGGGCTTGGTTCAAGCCATGCTCCGGAGCGAGGAGGAGTGGCAGGCGGTCGCCTCCTTCTGCGAAGCAGTAATGCTAGTAAAGGAGGAGGCCGACCGCCTTAGGCAAAGGCGGACACGCCGCCGCCGCCGCCGGGTTTCCGATCCCAATTTCCGGCCACCGTAGGCGCGGGCTCGCGGACGGTGGGCAATGGGTAGCTCGCTGTCCGTCCGTCCGGTAACAGACCGGTCCGAGCTCAGGTCGTCTACGGCGCGCACCGTTCCCGCGCGCCTCAAGGAGTTGTCAGCAAACTGTAGGGGTCCAGCAGGGCCGAAGCCTACTGGGGCCAAAGATTATGCGAGAGTGTCACCACGGGCCCCGGGACAAAGGCGAGGAATGGAAAGGTAGGTTTTTAGTCAGTAAAAGTCTGACACTGTTTCCCGCCCCACCCAAGGGCGGGATTCGTCATTGGATGATTTTACCTACCCAAAAAAAAAGAAAAAAAAAAAAAAACATATCAGTGGGCCACTGAACACATTATGACTGAGGGGGATTATATTGTAGCAGTGATTTGTCCAATAGGAAGTGTTATAGAGTTTGTATGGAGGAACCTACTTTCATGCGGGCGTAGCCGCTGGCAGAAGCTAGTAAATAGATAGATAAACGACTAATAAAGATGTACAGCCAATCTGGGTGGAACAAGAGAGATCATCAGACTTTTATTTATTAAATTCCACCTAGGTTATTTCATTTGTCCAACGTTGGGTTGCAACAGTTGCAATCTCCATGCAACCATAAGGCTGTCTGTCCACAGAAGCGGAGCGAGGCAGCGGAGCGGAATAAAGGAGTAATGCGGAGCGGAGTAGCGGACTGTGTCTGTCCAAAATAGTGGAGAGAGGCTACGAAGCGGAGTGAGAAAGTAATATGGAGTGGAGTTGCAGACTGTTTCAGCTATAGTTTGTTAAAACATCCGCACTCGTTTCTCCTCTCCGCTTCCTCGCTCCGGGGCCTGTATGTTTTGTATGAATTTTTAAACTAATTCGTGCTCCCTGTCCACTGAAGAGGAGCGGAGATTTTGTGCAATCCTGTTGGTTATATATTTCTTCGTTTCTCCGCTCCGCAGACTTGCTCCGCTCCGGTGGATAGGCAGTCGTAGATCCCAGGGTAGATCTGTCTGCCATGCCGCGATTAGTTGCGGCAACGCCATAACCCTCTTCACCGCTGGGTGACTTTAAGCTCTTTAAGAGCTCTATAACATCCCCATTAGAGATCAAAATAAAATTATAAATTAGGAATTAGTTTTTATATCGAAGCAGTAAACTTGGTTTACACTGTTGGTGTTTTAAAACAAAATCCTAAAACAATTCAGCACAATGCAATTATTTATCAACTGGTCTAATAGATATAATTTGACGTTACCCTAGTTTACTCTAAAATCTGAGATCCGAAGAGATACTGGTGCGCCTAGAACGCAAAAGGCAACTAAAGGAACATAGGTGTAGTTTTAAGTCTTATAACCCTTCTCGCTCCACCCTAGAGCGGAAGAAATCATTTGATGACTTCCCACCTTTAAAAAAAACACAAGCAAAGTGACGGGGTCAGCCGGTGTTTGATAAAGAGTCATCAACCCAAAGAAAAAATACAAACAATTAATTACGAACGCACTAATAACCACTCGAACCATAAATAGGGTTCTATAAATCACATAGACGTCACGTAGTGTTGGTCTGACGTGGTTTGATTGATTAATTTATCGAAGCTCCTTGTTAATGGCTCTCTAATGGTACGTATATGGTATAGAGCTGGAAGACACCTCGCTTCGGCGACGGCTGCTTGATATAGCATTGTCAAAACTTGTCATAAAGACCTTAGTACACGGGGTCAAAAAACCGGTCGGACTCGTGCGGCAAGGGTTTCGTACACCTGCCCGATAATGTCCTTTTATATATTAACCATTGTCAACCTCTAATTAAAGCAAGTCATTCTCTTCCTAGGGAGATAAGGAGATAATGTATGTGATTTGAATTTGGAACGTCAAAAACTAAAGAAATTCAATTAAAACGTATTGTATGTGCATCAAATAAGTTTATTCAAAATTCGAACTAGCCATAAACAAAAAAAAAAAAAAAATTGTGGTTACTAACGAGTATCTGTAAAAAAAGAGCAGCCGCGTTATAGAAAATTAAAACTATAGAATCTTACAGTACTGAATTTATTGGACGTTGAGTTTTAGAAGATTATGTTGTAAATAAACTCATATTTTTCTAAAATAAAGTGATGCTTCGTAAATTGTCTTTTAATTAAATTATATTATTATTATATATCACAACTATCACACAACGCCGTCTAGTCTCAGCCTAAGCGGAGCTTGTGTTATTAGTACTAGACAACTGATAAACATACTCTTATATTTCTAAATACATACATATTATAGATAAATTACACCCAGACACAGAACAAATGATCAAGCTCATCACACAAACATTTGACCTGGGTTTGAATCGATCGTCAATCACGACCTCTGGCATGGCTGTTTTTCTTTCTTTCTTTCTTTCTAGACCAATAGGCCAGTCAATTATCTCACAGATGAAAAAATAGAGTATATAACACAGGGATAAAGCTGCCTTTGTCTTGGGCGGCTTGAACACCTCACTTCACTCAGGTTTCTGCATTAACTCCTTCGTCGGAAGTTAATTATAATAATCCCTCACTAACGTTCGGTATTAAAACTAAGCAACCTTCACTTTTTCAGAATATGCCGCCCGCGACTTAAAGCCACTGCTTTATCCCTTAGTCACATAATCTACTTTATTTCCTGAATCGAATCTCGAATACTGATATTGTCTAATTCGAGCTCAGTTAATACCTCCGCGTGTTTCTGAAACTATCTTCACTAATGGACAGTCAGACAATAAAAGTAATTCTGTAAGGGTTTTGTAGACTGCCACCTAGAAAGATTATGACTACCATACCATACCAGACCCTAAAATAGATTACGTGTCTGAAATAATTCATAGTAAGGGGCGCCGTTTCTCTTTAAAAAGAAAATAAAAATTGTTCGTACACCTTTCTGTTTCTCTTTTGAATGTACTGCACATGAAAATGCAGCATGCGTTTCAGAGTGCAGAGTCTTCATGATTACTTACCAAAAAAAAAAGCGCCTACCGAAAAATTACTCGGCTATAAGTATATATTTATTAGAAGGTACGTAATACCGACCCTGGTCGACAGCACGTAGATTCCCTGTTCTTTGGTACTCGTAGTTATATAAACTGCATATAAATGTGGTGCCTCTTACTAGGATAAGGGCACCGTTTCTCTTCAAAAAGTAAAAAAAAAACATTGTTCCGTGTTTTTTTATGTTTTTTATAACACTAAATCTCATAAAATTTTTGAAAATACAGCACAAGCAAATGCAGCATGCGTTTCAGAGAGCGGAGTCTTCATGATTACTTACCGAAAAAAAAAGCGCCTAGCAAAAAATTTCTTGGCTATAAATATTTATTATACACCGTTAAATTTTGGTCGTTTTAATCTCAAAAATTTCATGTACCGAATCGCGGAGGGTCGATTCGGTACATGAAACACTATCGATTTGTAAAGATAAAAATGAAAAATAAAATACTTTTTTATTAACTCGAATTAATTTACGCATGTTCGAAATTGATTTTTTTAAGTAAACGTCAGCTGATCGAGGCCAATGAACTGTAGGCAGTTAGTATGCAACAACCGACAACTCCCTACAAAGTCTTTGACTCGTTTACTTAAAGAAATTAATTTCGTAAATGCTTATATTAATTCGAGTTTTAGAAAAACTGTCCTTTATTTTTAAATCTTTATAAATCGATAGTGTTTCATGTACCGAATCCATCCTCCACGGGATTAAAACGACTAAAATTTAACGGTGTATAGATACCCTAATGACGACCCTGGTCGATAGCACGTGGATTCCCTGTTCTGTGGTAGTTACTTATACGGCATATAAATATAGGTGGGATAAGGAGACAAGCCTTGTTAAATGGAAAAGATGGGACTGATTTGGTTAGATTACATTATTATTATGGTATACGTATGAAGTGGACTTATATAGTACCGGTAACGTGATTGGCTTCACACGATTACTCCGACGTGTGACCCTTTCTTGGCCCAATTAGGTTGATGGTGCCTTAACGACGTGACGAAGATAGAGCATACTAAACGAGATTTAATTATGAACTTGCTAGCGACCCACCCTACCTTCGAAGGAGTATTACTTCAAAATTCTCTATTTTTTTTTCGCGTTCATTATACACCTAACCCGTTTTCATTAATTGATCTATACACCACTATTTTTTAATTATGGCAAATACTTAAAGGGCTTATTAAAAAAGGTCTTGTTATTATTTAAGTAAAGTCTCAATGAATAACATTCATAAACAGCAAAGTTATGAGCGTTTGTTTATATCCCAAAATCTCACTCAATTTATGGAAACATTGTACAGGTTATTGTTTATGAATGAAAGAATGTCAATAAAAATGGAAAAACACTGCGCTTAGTATTTTCTAGTAGTAGTTGTTATGAATGATGATTCAATTATGAATTTACCAATAATGACAAATTTACGTGGACAATTTTGGGATTTCGTTTTTTGTACTTTTGACTACACAAATATGATCAGTAACGGCTACTGATTGAGCCCCATTTTTTTGTGCACTAATTAAAAAATAGGGGTGTATATATATAGCAGATTTTCAGAGGTCATTACTGGATTAGTTTTACATAGAATAAATGTTTTGATTTCAATAGAAACCTATATAATATCCACAAGATATCTGTGTTTCCAAAATATCTTGAGAATAGACCAGATAGATACCTAGAGAAAGATGCGTAATGACGGCAAAATGACGTAAGAGCAATTGTATGGCAATAGTTATAGCACGGGTTGGGTGCTCTTAAGTTACGGAAGGATGATTATAAAAAGTCAGTTTGTAGGTATACGCGGTAAAATTAAAATGTGTTCAATCTCCAATTTATAAGTAGGAACACATATCAATCTCAATCAGTCGTTACAGTAAAGTAAACCGAACTTTAACTACAATTAGCCTTCACGTAAAACCTCAAGTTCAACCACATGTAACCCCTTCCACAAGTAGAACAAGTAGCCTTCCAAAGTTCACCTCCAAAAACATCTTAATGAACTAATTATTTTACGAAACATTCGCGAAATAACTTGATCTGCAGAAATTTTGCAATATTTTGTAACTCATCTCGAAGCGGCATTGTTTATTTACCACCGAACAAAACCGGTTGCTCATAATTTCTGTTAATTTAAACCAGTGTTTCTTAAATATTTCTGGCTACAGGCTTGATAAATATTGGAGCTTCTCGAAATTATTTCTAGGAATTCAATTAACTGGGACTTTAGAGATTTTCTTTAATTTATGAAAGTCTTATCATCACTAGGAACTCCTTGAACAAAAAAGTTGACATGTTATTAATTTACTTCAACAACACGAAATGAGATTAAAACTTTCAATCAAGAATTTTAATCTCCTAAAGCATGCATTATAATACAAAATATATTAAAATTTTAATAATATTATAACATAACACCGCTTCGCCCATCGTAAAACATTATGTAGGTCTCATTTTGCTGCAGTAGGTACTATCTTCAGTAAAAAAAAAAAATCGTATGACGGTACAACTTGCAAGGCCACAGTATTCAAAACTATTCGCTCTGATTAAAGTAAATATCTAAGTAATTAGCCGTTTTTGCGAAAAAAAAAAAACCAGGTGAATTAATAATAAAATTTCTGAATAAATTTTGAATTTATTAGCACAGACGCATAGCGGAATATATTTTACTACATAATGAGGTAGTTTCTTAAGGTGCATATTATTTATGAACAGAATTTTTAATTAAGTCTTGTTTAGCGTTCTCAATCTATGTTAATATTTCGCTATAATTTTGAAGTCAGAAATTTAATATAGTCTGAGTACTGTAAAACTATTTTATGAATGGAACTAGGTCAAGGGCAAAACTTTTTAAGAGGACCCATTCTTCATCAAAAAGGTAATTGACCAAAACATTGTCTCAAAACACTATCTTACCTATTAAATGGTTTTGCCTAGACGTAACCTATTTCATGCGACTTAAAGACCTCAGAGTGCAGATGTCAAGGAACACACACTCAAGCATTTAATATAGCACCTTAACTGTACATGGTTGCGCACAATAAAATTATAGTCGTATCGTATCCCCAAAACGTGTCGTGCATTCGGGTGGGATGTCCATCGTGTATTACGTATTATTAAAGTGCTTCTTAACGTAAGCCTTTTGTAATCCATAAGCTCCAACCTGCCTATAATCATAACAAAAGCTTCCACATTGCCTTCACTCCTGCCACCTGACAGCCTCAATATGAACTATCGAAGCAATCTAGGTGCATTGTGTGCCGACCATTCACAGTAATGACACTCGAGTATAAGAGCTCGGATTATTGGCTTATATTGCCAATACCTAGGCTGGTTGCTAGGCTAAATATATTGGTTATTATATTAGAGCCTTTGTTTGAACTTAAGTCTAGTTCTGTTTGTCTTGCGGAAGATGTTTTTAAGAGCGTTCAACGCATCAGAAATAAACGTAGTAACTATTTAAACAGAATGTACATTGCGCAACTATAGTTACTCTAAACGCACACTTTGAAGGCTTGTGATGTTTGCAGGTTTTTATACTATGTTTCAACATAGTATAAAAAAAAAGCTACTAAGTATTTTACTAGGTTACAACTTGTTTGGCATAAACGAGCAAAACAGTTGCGAGTTAGTCATGTTCACTCAAATGTTTCGCAGATGATGGCACGTGTTACTGGGTGTTTCAGTTCCCTTCAAAATGGTTGAGCTGAGTGTGGCTGATGCAAGCGTCATGTTCGTGAAAGGGTGCCATGATCCAGCCACCGTAGGGCTGGAAATCGTCGCCGTTCGGGCGTTCGGTAACCGTCCGGACCGAGTCCAAGTCGTCGTATTCCACGCGCGCCTCAAAGAAATGCCAGCAAAACCGTAAGAGCCAGCAGGGTCAAAGCCGTGGGCCATGGGTTCGCTTCTGAAAGGAAAACCCGGTGCCATAGACTGCAAGGCAATGAAGGAACATAGGAATGAGTTTTAGTCAGTAAAAGTCTGACACGCCCTCCCGCTTCGCCCTAGAGTGGGGCAAGTTATGAGACAATTTACTATCTAAAAAAAAACCGATACATCATGTCCTGAAATAATAGGACACAGAATACAGCTTTTTAATTGTCAAAAGACTGAGTTATATTAATTTGTCAGTTCCAAGTAAACAGATTATTTTATAAATAAATTTACAAACTTTGTAGATAGGCATTTATAATTATTTTAATATATATACATTATTTTACATTAAAAGTGTAGTTTATTCTACACTTTACATACGATTTTATCAGGCGTTTTCCAGAATACCTTCAAACTCTATATTCTAGCTTCAGATATATGTTTTATTTTCGAGTGAATAAATATACTGCAAACACCCTGTGACGTCAATACCAGCTCAACGAGACAAATATAGATTCGGAACAAATATCTTAAGTCAACACTCACTCGTACATGGTGCGTAAATATTCGTAGTCAAAACGTTCGTGAGCCTAAAAATCTGACATTCTGCCACGCCATTATCGACCTAAGTGGTGCTTAGATATAGATTTTGTTAGGAGCACGTCACTAATAGACAGCTTGCTGATGATTTTTTTTTTGGTGGTGAAAATCACACACAACATCTCCGGCACTTGGGTGGAGCGGGAAATAGAGTCAGAGTTTTACTAACTAAAAAACCCACCCCGTTCCTTCGTTGCCTTTCATACCAGGGCCAAGCGTTACTTACAGAAGGAGACACTTGGCCTCAGTAGGCTTCGACCCTGAGGCGCGCGTGGACCAATACGCGCCGTCGACGACCTGGGCTCGGTCCGAACATTTACGGGACAGTCGGACAGCGAGATACCCGTTGCTGTACCTAGCCCGGCGCAAGAGATCACTGCCGCCGATCATCCCCACGAGGACACGGCATTGCTGATGATTTGAAAAAAGTTGCAATATATTGGAACGTTGTAGGTTTAACTCTTACGGAATATAGAAAGTTGACTGCTGTAGCCATCTTTAACAACGTAAAAAAGAAGAACAATTTCAAGTTATTAAAGCAGTTAAAACCAATATTTAAAATACTGCAAAAAAAAGCATCAAATCCGTTGCATGTTTTTCACACACAGACCGCATTGACGTATGTGAAGTTCAGCAGTTTCTGTCTCATGAAAAAAAACAGGGCAAGCGGGAGTCGGACTCGCGCTTTAAGGGTTCCGTTAAAACTTAAGAGTCGCAATAATCGAGTAATAAAAAAATTGTGGCGTTACGGTTACGGTACGGTAACTTACGGTTTTCTGACTTTTTTTTTGAGAGCTTGCTTCTTGCCAAATTTTAGGATTCTATGTCAACGGGAAGACCTCTATAAGTTATGATTTCCATACGAATGTCATAATATGTGCCATTAATAAAGCAAATACGGCTGACTGCTCTAAGGGATAGCAAACTTGAGTATTTGTTATTTATTTCAACTTTCTTGACACAACAGAACACTTATTGGACACACACGTGATCCCTTAAGTGTTCCGTTTTTGCCAACTGAGGTATCAAACCCTAAAAATATAATATAAGTAAATAGCTATTCAGATCTTGTTTTGTATTCCATACCATATTAAAAATCCTCTTGTCCTTGCCCTCCAAAAGATCGGCTTTCTCCTCACGTCGTATGATCGTGGCAATTACGAGTAAGTAGGTATGAAAGGCCAACCACCACTACAATTTACGACACATATTGAGAATCGCTGACTAACTTAGCTACAATAGTGGTATTACATCTGTCTTCTCTCCATTATCAAGTGTACCTTGACACTAATCAGGTGGTATCATTGGAGGATTCCAGTTGATCAAAATAATGATTCGTCGTAAAAGGCTACCCGTTGTGACTACAGATTTATTATCATTTATTTTTTTTGTGTCCTTAATTTTTTCCAAAAAATATAATGTAAACAACAAACAACTACGTTTGTATCCGCCGAAAAGGAAGGTAGTTTTCTTGTTCTTTTTTTAAGCTATTGATTTATTAACGTCTAAATAATCTTTGATCATTCCCAAAATTATTTTGAATCTAATAAGTATGCATTTTTAAAATACATGAACATAGATTTTTTTTTGTTTTATTCAACCAATAAATTAGCAATGTTTTGTAGGCTAAACAGGTTTAGAAAACCAATTCGCCATGCTAAATAAGAATAAGTCATTCCTACTTCTTGGACACAGGTCTTCTCTGGTGAGAGGTGAGTATAAAATTAGGTCCATAGGTAGTAGACCACTCCAATGACTATCATCATCAACATCTCGAGAGGTCACTGTTGAGAGTGAAGTGAGGCTGTAGACAATAATGATCCCCGCATTTATGTGTCAACCACCAAAAAAATTGGTCGGTTTAAGGCTTAAACCCAAAATTCGAGGATTACATGTTCTACAGTTGCTCGATTAAACACTAGAAAAACATAAAAAATATTTTTTTTTCATATATGTAATCCATTTCAGAAATGATATATTATGTAGGTAAGTATAGGCTCAGTGGTCAGACACGCTGACGTTTCATGTCACAGGGATGTAATTAAACGCAATTCGGGCTTCAAGTGAACACGACGCTGACGTCCGAATTGCGTAGGGTGTGTTTCTCATATCGTTTCCCTTTTTATTATCCTTGTTTTTGTCTTCGTCCTAAAGGCTGCGATTCCACTAGAGAATAAGATGAAATGCTGAGCTGAGTAGCTATATGTATGTGATTGATTCTTATTAATAGGTAATGATACTTTAGGTTGAAATCAATAAAATTAAATACAGTTAAAATTGACAGTTTAGACAACGTGTTTATATATAATGGCTGCATTGTCATTTACTAACAATAGGATTGCTCGATTCCCAAAGTTTAGTTCCACTTAGCTCTTGTGGAAGAGAATTCAACGAATGTTCTGGATGCGTGTTCTGGATGCATGTTCTGAGTACGTGTTAGTCGTGAGAAGTATAATTACGCGCAGAGCAGAATATCTGAAAAAGAGCAAATCTGTCACCGAAAGTAGCCATGCCATCGTGCGGTGGTGCATCTTCAATTATTTATATCACATCTTACTCGCCCGCTATATATCTTAGCATCAGTGGAAACGGTCATATAGTTTCTAGTGCAAAAGCATCCTTATACTCGAAATATGCAGCTTTTTTATAATTAAGAGGGGCCTTCCCAATCTGTCTATTGTCAACATGAATATGGTCTGATAGCTGGTCGTTTCGTCCCTGGCAATTTAACGCAGTGCTTAATAAAGAGACAATTAAAAAAAAAAAAAACGAAATAACGCCCGAACGCTCTGTTGGCGTTCATTGTGTTTAAATTTTTAAGTTTACTACAACTGTAAACGTTTTTGGAAAAAAAAATAACATTTTGCCATTCAGAAACTTGATATGCAAGGTTACTATAGATATGCTTTCTTTACTTTTTTTATGAGTATAATATATAAGGCCAAAATTCACGGAAAATTGCAGATTTTTAAAGATCTTTACTGTATTAGTTTTACTCAAATTTGTGTTTTTATTTCAATGGAAACTGGATAATATCTACAAAATATCTGTGTTTCTAAAATATCTGGAGAAAGATGTGTGTCGTCATAATCACATAAGAGACGTTGTTGTAACACAGTCAGATCTTATTTTCCAATGATATATGTACCCAATATATTTGATAAAACATAAAATAAGAAACACATTAATCAAGAAACGAACAAACATGGACAATGTCACTACTAGGATAAAGAAATTAAAATGGAAACGGAGAGGTCACATTATAAAAGGCATAGAAAAATGGGACTAAACTAAAACCATTGAATTCTGGTGGCACAAAAATACAAAAAGAAAACAGAAAAGACAATGTCGTAGGTGGGAAGACAAAATAAAGTCAACAGCAGGAAGAACATGGACAAGGACACCGCTAACACGTATCGAGGGGGCAAACATGGAGGAAGCCTTTGTCAAAGTTAGGCTAATAGACCAGTAGATTTAGCCTTTTTTTTTTGTTTATGCTGTATACAATCAAGAATATAATATATAATAATCTTCAATCATTAATGCTATTAGAAAACTAATCATATGTATGGGAATGACATCATCTCATCAAAATTTGTAACCAAGTTCTCATCGTTCCAAATGACAGAATTAAATGTAATCGTTTCTGTAGTCTGATTTATGGTATAAATGATATTTACGTTGAAGCGTTACCGATTGTAAAAAGACATTCGATATGAAACGGTCGTAACTTGGCTAGGCCTGCTGGTGGTTGATGTCGACTCAATAAATTTAATCGAATTGAATGAAATATTTCAAAATGTTCTTTTATATTTGGTCTCAATAAACGCTTACGTGTATTATTATTACATTTGAAAAAAAAAAACTAATCCTGTTGAGAAAAATCCTAGTATAATTTGGGTAAGCTAATTATTTCCTTTCTTAAATTTTGCTACTAAACAATGGCAATAATATGACCTTGTTCAATAACTTTTACTTAATCTTGATAAATAAGTAATACGTGCCTAATTGCTGTCATGAAAACTGCTGATATACTTGATTAAACTTTACGGCTATCGATATTGAATGGCAGTAAACAAATAAAAATTCAATTCAATATCAACGATCGCGGATCCCTTGATCAAGGACTTCATTTACATGCATATGTTCATGTTAGTGTACCATCGCGGTCATTTATGCTTGATCACTTAAAAACATTTTTGCTTGAATCCTGCGGCTTAGCGCCAAACCAAAACCCTTTGAAGTTTTCATTACGAGTGCAAGCAAAAATGAACTTGGCGGTGGTTTTTTTTATGGTAGGTAAAATCCAGGCGGAAGTGTCTTTGATAGTACAGACATAAATAAACAACAACTTCAGAGCTCTGACCGAGTAAATGACGGTTCGATTCTCGTATGGAAAAAAAATGTGTATGACCTACAGGTAGTGGTTCCGGGTTTGAGGGTCTCGTGTATGATAGTCTACATGATGCCCATGACATAACATGTCATGTGAGTGTTGTCATGACAGTAAGTTTTTAAAAGGGTGGAAATTATCCAATGACTTTTACCACTCTGTGTGGAGCGGGAGTCGCGTCAGACTTTTACTGACTAAAACCATACCTGTGTCCTACGGTTACCTTTCGCGTTAACCACGGGTTTCCTTTTCAAAAAATCTTCACGGCTCTAGCAGGCATCAGCACTGCTGGACCCCTACGGTTTTCTGACATCTCTTTGAAGTACTCGTGGAATATGACGCGCTGTTTTGACTCGGCTTGGTCCGGACGGCTATGTACGGCCGGACGGTGCAGCCCACGCCTACGGTGGCGGCTACTGTGGTGTATTGATGTCCGTACCATCACGCGTGCGGCCGCCTTCTTCGCTAGTATAATTTCTTCATAGAAGGAAGCGACCGATTGCCATTCCTCCTCGCTCCGGACCATAGCCTGTACCAGAGCCCGAGAGGCCGATCGCCTTCACAAGGACACGGTGGTGCTCCACCCGAGTGGTGCAGACCTCAACTCTGCTATGCCTCCGTATACTCCGCTGCTGCAAGAAAAAAAATCTACAGTGTAATGATGACGATAATTAAGTATATTTATGCAAATCAACTAACAAACTGTGTACCTATAGAATACTCACTATGAGACCTGAATATAGAGACAATAGTGTCTAATGAATTGCCTCTTATTATTCGTCATTATCTACATCAGCACTGACTAGCAACTGCATTATCATAGACCAACAATGAACTTGATTATCAATAGGACATTCTCATTACGAATCGTTTCAGCTAAATCACGTACTATAGGGTAATTTTCATGGTTTTAATTTTAGCTAAAAAGATTCACTTCTAGGTGCCTGCAGGTATCAGTTATGATATTTCCGTTATACAGACCCAACCCCAACCAACCCCCAACCCCAACCCCATTTTATGTTCAGTCAAGCTCTCTCCATTGCAGGTTGCCTGGAAGAGATCGCAGAAAGCGAAAAGGCCGCTCATTGTAAATTTTGAATGTAAGGCAATTAATTCAAGTTTAAAAAAAAGTACTTTTTTGTTCTAATATCTTTACAAATCGATAACCGGATCGACCCTCCACGGGATTAAAACGACCAAAATTTAATGATGTATAATAATACATATTTGTAATCCAAATCTCAGAAACAACTGCTCTAGATATATAAAAAAAGTGAGATCATTACGGGATCATTTTCATGTGCTCAGATACTCATAATAATCTCAGACTAGTTAACTAAACGAAGTACCTGCGCAAGCGAATATTATTGAAACATTTACGCCAGTGTCACCTGAAAGAAACAAAGCACAAGTCATATAACATAACAAGGGGATGACACTGACATTGTAAGTCAAATAAAGAATATTCGAGGCACCTCTTATTTGTCCACTTACAGTACAAGCATTTACGGCTATCTTCGTTGATATTTACACTCCTTATATACAGCGATTTATAGCTACGACTCATCCATTAAACTTGACTTAAAATACAAGTACTACAGTACATTGGTATCTTCTAAAGTTCGTATACGCGCGCACTGACCGCTGCGAACGGGCGGCCATTTTTTTTATTTCGTATAAAATTATTGCAAGTGTAGTGTTCGTTCGTGTATTATCTTTAATACAATGTTGAGTTTAGATTCAGCTATTCTGAGTACTGGGTTTATGAAAGAAAGTAGAACATTGTTGAAAGTGAGGCTGTGGTTCTATGCGCTCTCCTATTTGCATTTGGTAGCAGTTGCTGCTCTGTTGTTGACTATTGATTTTGGCGCTCATGATGATCCGGATATTCAGATGTATCAGAAAATCAGGTTTAAGCTAATCACTGCTTGGTTTAATGTAAGTTGAAAAAATATTCTAAACACTTAAAATAAATAAACTGATTTGTTTACTTTTGTTAACAGTTGTTAATTGCTTTAAACAAAATATTTTCTTTCATATTTTTACTGCTTAAACTAATCAAAATAGCTTTAAAATAATCAAAATTGACTGTCCTGAAATAACAAAGAAATTATTTTTTCCGAAACGGTTGATATCATACAAAATTATTTATGTATTCTATCAATCAATACAATATTCGGCCCACGGTCAAAACAAAAAGCCAATCACACTATTACATCACATAAATTAATCTTAACGATCGTCAAACACATTGTTATCCATAAGTACAGTCGCCGAAAAAGGTGTTGTCGTATATTATATTAAAACATAAATAACTCATGATTTTGAAGTCGGCAAAACGCATTGGGCAGGTCACTGAGCCATATTCGTACCTATTGTGTGTTTATTATCTGTTCCATTCTCAATCGCGGCCTGATCCGGTGGTATCACGTGGCAGGGTTTCGAAAAAACGAGTGAATAATTTTTGCAAATATTAGTTAAGTAATAGCCTTGACCTTCCTTCATTTAAACTGGTGTAATAAATAACCAGCAAAGTAGAAAGGGCACTTAAATATGACTTTAATATGACGATGAATTGGAAATCAACCCAATTCGAATAAGTGTAGGCGTATAGTTTCTGGTTTTATAAGAAAATTCAATGATTGATGAATAACAGATACGTTATACATTCACAAAACAACTGAAAAATGTGTTCCGCGCAACAGACGCAGCACACACACACACACACACACACACACTTTTTATTCGTTGTACATTTCACTACAAGTCAAAGTAATAGAAAACGGATAGCATAATATATCCAATAAGAAAAATAGTGAAAACAATGACTGTTTCATTGTTATCAATTACGCGTTAATGTAAAACCAATCTCCTAAAAAGGTCCTAACTAGGACCTTTTCGAGTTTTGATATGTTATGAGCGCGCAATCGTGCGCGCTCATAACATATCTGTTTAATAAAATATCATTGAAGGAAACCCCTTAAACTACTTTGCTTTAAAAAAATATTAATTTAAATGCCAGGAACTTTATAACAAAATTTAAAATACAATTTATACATAAATATAATACATTGCAGCAATTGTTATTCAAAGTTGTGAAATTCATGAAATGAGCTAACCATTCTTTATGGTTTCACATAAATCGTATAATATTCGTACATCATGACACACTGAATACTGACTTGATCTGCAGTGATAATATACTATACTCGTAAATTACTGTATCCCCAAACCTTCGTAAAAACACAAATCAGATCCATATTTTGCTACATAAAAGTTATACCAATCCAATTTATTGTGAGAGATAACGAAACCGCTATCCCGGTGGACCAATAGCATTCATAAAATATATTTTTCACAGAAAATCATAAAATAATTTTTATTTTTCGCACTTTTCTGGAAATTATCCTAACTTTCTAATGAATATCATATATGTGAATATGAGTTTGTTTGTTTATTAAGTTTTCATGACTTAACCAATCTGCATGGTTTTCATATGATTTGACCACTACATGTTTGCTATAGAGAGTAGTATAGTTTGAGAGCAGTGGCACTCGGTCACGAGTGGTAACGGTCAAACCCAGCCAGGCGAATTACTTTGTGTAATTTATTTCATCATCACTGCTCTCAAAAACGGTGAAAGAAAACATCGTGAGGAAACCGGCATTTCCTAGAACCAAAAATACGAAGATATATGACATCCGCACTAATCCGCACTGGGCCCGCGTGGTGGATTACGGCGCATGCCCTCTCCCAGGAGGCCTGAGTCCCAGCCGTGGGAACATCATAAGGCTGATGCAATGCAATGTTTGCTGTATGGACTTTTCAAAGAGTCTTTGACCCCTGAGTTGATTCGGTGTTTCTTCTCTGGGTAGTAGTTAGGAAATACCGGCTTCATCTAGTTTACAATATTGATGGAAACACTTTTCGTACAAACCATAATTATATATTATTAATTTATCATTTAACGATTGAACAGATATAGATAAAAATGGCAAAAGGATAGATCATGTCCTGAAATATTTCACAGAATACTTTTTACCCCAAAAGTATGTTCCTTTGGAATGATTTTATACTTTCACGCAAGTAAAACCGCACGTAGAAGCTAGTCAAGGATATTTTATAGTTAGCTAACGATATTTTATAGTGCTTGCTCCTAATCAGCTGATCAAAGATTTTTAAACGTCAAGAGGATGGGTTTTTTTTTTAATATGGAAAATCATCCAATGACTTTTCTCGCTCTAGGGTGGAGCGCGACGCTGTGTCAGACTTTAACAGACTAAAACCACACCTATCTTCCTTCTCTGCCTTTATGTTTCTGGACCACGGGTTTGCCTTTCGGAAGTTAACCCATGAATAAGATGGGTAATAGTATGATGTTTGGTAATAGTCAGATGTTTAAGAACACAAAGGAAAGCAAATTGTGTTTATCTTATACGTTTTTAGAGTCCCGTACCTCAAAAGGAAAAAACCGAACCCTTATAAGATCACTTTGTTGTCGCTGAGTCTACCTGTCTGTCAAAACACTGTATCTCGAGAACGCGTGTAGGAATCGAGTTGAAATTTAAAGCATATACTCAAGTTTGCCGTCCTTTTAAGTTGTGAAAAAACTCAAACATAAGTTAACGAAACTAAAAGATACGGCCGTTTATGTCGCAAAAAACGTATGTTTCTCGACACTCTCAAAGGAATCAAAATTCATAGGGTTACTTCACGTTGACCTAGAACCCTGAAATTCGGCATGAAGTAAGGCCATATAGCACAAATATAGGAATAAATTTGAAAACAGAAAATTAGTGGTTATATCACAAACAAAAAATACTTTTTTCGATTCGGAATAATCTTCGAGACTCGATTTGAGAATTGAATTATTAACATACGTTGTATGTACGGAACCCTCTGTGCGCGAGTCCTACTTTCACTTGCCCAGTTTTTAATAGCTAAATTCAATCAGTGTCAAGTTCAAGAGCAACAAATCGCAAATTAGTCAAGTACACGTAATTAATTATTTTGTAAAAACAATTACAATCTTGATCTGATAATCATATTAGATGATTATTTCTACGTGAATATCTGAGCATGCATTTATTACTTAATTTTCATAGAGCTGTGAAAACAAACATAACACCTGGTTGTTAACTTCACGGATGTAATGATTTGTGCAAATAATTATTTTTGCCAATGATTGTTTCTTTTAAAGTCATTCTGAGCAATGAAATATCGCATTAATATCGTCATGTTGCTTTTCTTAGGCATTGCTTTCTTAGTTGCATTATCAGCCTTTTAATTTTCCCACTGTTGGAAGTCAGGCCTTCTCTCTAAGAGAGGCAATGGTCCGTAATCCACCACGCGGGCCCAGTGCGGATTGGTGAATGTAACCATGTCTTCGTATTTTTAGTTCTAGGACATGCCGGTTTCCTCACGATGTTTTCCTTCACCGTTATGAGAGCAGTGGTGATTAAATAAATTACACAAAGTAATACGCCTGGCTGAGTTTGAACCCACGACCTATATCTCGTATGTCGGTACTCGGTTTCTTAGGTATAGTATAGTACAATAGAAGTAACAATTACTTACCTGGCGTTATTTAAGAACCTCCAGAATAAGGCTCTTCTTTCATAATTCTTGTGCCCTTAATTCAATTTATTTGGGGTAAACTCACCTTGTTTTCTTCTTAGAATCTTAGTAACTAGGCTGCGGAAATGTTCGAAAGTAACTAAAAGACACAGTCAAGTTGGTTTTCATCATCATCATCAACAGCCTTTTTAATGTTCCCACTGCTGGGACACAGGCCTCCTCTCTAAGAGAGGGAATAGGCCGTAATCTACGCGGGCCCAGTGCGGGTTAGTGAACGTCACATGTCTTCGAATTTTTGGTTCTAGGACAAGTTGGTTTTAGTCAATAAAAATAATGCCCCCTCACTCCACCCTAGATTGGTAAAAGTGATTTAATGAACAAAAATTACGATACGGTACGCGGCAGCCCCAGCGCCATCTTGACCGGGTGTACTAGCCGATAGGACTCTTTACTAAAGGCCTACACGCGAGGGCAAACGCCTGACATCTTAAAATTATTAATTTATCAGTTCTTTAGGGCGATTCTTTAAACCGAGAGAACGTCTCATTCATCTGGCCTAGCTTTCTTACCTCTCCATTTTGTGTCGTAAGCCACTGGGCGTAAATTAATGCCTTTGATACGTTTAGTGATCGGGGAAAACTAATATACAAATATAAATATCAAACTCTAGAGAAAAATCAAATCTGATGAATGACACCTTATCGGTTTCAAACAATCAGGCTTTTGCTAACACTAGGCTAAGAACATTGAACTTACTAACAAATACATATTATTATGTATATATGGAAGTAAAGACCGTTCATTGGCGACACTTAGAGAAGGCTTATTCCCAACAGTAGACGTCTTTAAAAAAAACCTCTTAGTGATCACTACCTTTCTATCTATAATATCATTTTTCACACTATCTTCGTTCATACTCAAAACTAAGACGATCTACATATAAAATTAATACGACTACTATTATTAACATTTTAACTATAAAGTAAACTTACCATGCACAAAAGCAATCATAGAAGCACTGTCCCCCCATTTTCAAACTCCTACTTTCATTCTGTCAAAGTTTTTGGAGATTTAATCCTTCGACGTCCCCAACGTTACAGCAAATGACGTCAAAACAGAGCTTAATTTAATAAGTTACCGAACAAAATGGCTTCTTTCTTTTGTAGAATTAGCAGGACGACAAGTGACCGGATGGAAAGTTTCACTTAGCTGTAATATATAATATTACTGTCCCTAAAATATAATTCATCATGACAATAAATTTTTGTAAGAAGGAGAATACATTATCATCATCATTTCAGCCGAAAGACGTCCACTGTTGGATAGAGGCCTCCCCCAAGTGTAACGTAACGTACGGTCCTGTATATATCGCATCCATCGGATTCCCCGACCCTCACTAGGCCCACGGTACTTTGTGGGAGGCCTTCCAACCCTGCGTCTTCCGGTACGTGGTCGCTGCTCCAATAACTTTCGTCGCCATCGACTATCTGTTTTGCAAGAAATGTGCCCTGCCCACTTATAATGAAAATTAATTGCGAATATAAATATTTTGTGATTGAAGACTAGCCGTCAATTAAATCACAATTGAAAGAAGAAGCAAAATCAAATCACTATGAAGAAGAATTGAAGAAGAAGTTTTGCTCCTGTTGCGTAAGGTTTAATCTACATAAACATGCATGCAACTTTATAATGCTCGTATTAGAATACCTATACTACTGTAAAGATATTCTAATAATGCTCGTAATAGTGCTCTTTATAATGCTCGTTTTAAAATACCTATACTAATGTATAGGTATTCTAATAATGCTCGTAATAGTGCTCTTTATAATGCTCGTTTTAGAATACCTACACTAATGTATAGGTATTCTAATACGAGCATTATAAAGCTGAGGTGTTCGTTCGTTTGTTAGGCGCTAATCTCAGAAAAAACTCGTTTGGAATGAAAAAATCTTTTAGTGTTGAATAGCTCATTTATCGCTTAAGGTATATAACACCACGCTACAACGAATAGGAATGGAGCAGTAAAAAAATACTTGGGTGAAACCGCAGAGGAAGGCAAGTCAAAAAATAATTAACAGAACTAAACTAAGTTCAGAAAGACATGCCCAGATGTGGTATCGGCAAAATAAGGTCGTCGTTAGATCAATGTTGATTTTAAACATCTTCCTCCAAGTTGTCTCCGTGGGTTCTGTCCTTATGTAATTACGTAACGATATAGTTTTAGCCGATAGTTTACTTAGGCTATGAACACATTGAAGGTCGTTTACCTATATCAAAGAAAACGATGAGAAACCGGGACCTATTGATTACACCTAGAGGTTAAGGTTAGTTCCGGGAATTCAGATGTATAGGTTACTCGATTCAAAAATAATTTTAGCTATCTCAGAATGAACGCACGGGGATTTTTTTTTATTTTTTTTATGGTAGGTAAAATCATCCAATGACAAATCCCGCCCTTGGGTGGAGCGGGAAGTAGTGTCAGACTCTTACTGACTAAAAACCTACCCCGTTCCATTCTTCGCCTTGGTCCCAGGGCCCCGGGTGCCATTTTCACATACCCTTTGACCCCAGTAGGCTTCGGCCCTGTTGGGCCCCTACAGTTTGCTGACAACTCCTTGAGGCGCGCGGGAACAGTGCGCGCCGTAAACGACTTGAGCTCGGACCGGTCTGTTACCGGACGGACGGACAGCGAGCTACCCATTGCCCGCCGTCCGCGAGCCCGCGCCTACGGTGGCCACAAATCGGGATCGGAATCCCGGCGGCGGCGGCGGCGTGTACGCCGTTGCCTGATGCGGTCGGCCTCCTCCTTTGCTAGCATTACTGCTTCGCAGAAGGAGGCGACCGCCTGCCACTCCTCCTCGCTCCGGAGCATGGCTTGAACCAAACCCCGGCGCGAGAGATCGCTGCCGCCGATCGCCCCCACAAGGACACGGCGATGCTCTTCCCAAGCGGGGCACACCTCGACTGTGTGCTCCACCGTGTCAACGCACGGGGATAGGGTGACGGGTGACAGGGCAGAGTGGAAGAAAAAACGTGTTGCGCCGACCCCAAGTAATATGGGATAAGGGCAGGGAGAAAAAGAAGAATGAACGCACGTTTGGTGCAGTACTTAAGCGATTGCTGCTGCACTGCGTGTCGCGGGTTTGATTCCCATAGGGGCCAAATATTTCTAAGGCCTACAGATAAATGATCCGGGTCTGGGTGTCTAGTATATGTGAGTTTACATGTATTGTATATTTATGGATAAGAATTTAAGAATAAGGGCAGGGTTGTCATTTAAATGTTGCACATTGGTTTGATGATTGTAATTTTTTTTATTATAAACGTAGATCAAAACTTTCCAAAAAATTAAAGACTGCAACGATTAACATAAGTACCTACTTATTACATACTACAACGTTTAAAAAAGTCATCCTGTATTAGAACTAAATGTGACTGTCCGCAAAACGTGACCTTTTTTTAAACAAAATCTTTTTTTAATAATTTTAACGTGACTTAAATCACGTGATGAAAGTTTTTTCCGAAAGATTGAATGAATTTACATGAAAATTGATAAACCAAGCTTTAACATTGTTTAAGAAACAATTTGCATGTCTTTAGCAGACATTTACCTACCATAATCACTGTTTACCTCAAAATTGGACTTGGCAGGAACATGCGAAACGATCATTTGCACATTACTTTTTTACTAATTGAAACTGTTATAGACGTCATAATTTACGCTTGGTGATGTCAAGAGTCAGTATTCACGTGTTTTATGATTACAGCATTATGAGCAAACATTTGTTTCGACGAAAAGTTGCGGAATTTAAAATAATTTTACTATTTCAGCCGAGAGAGCATTAAATCATTTCGGTAACGTAAACAAATATTTAGCAACACTCACTGTAATAATTAAAATACACGCAACGGTAACAAATGGTCATCGTTTGTCAAAAACACACAATTTTCGCGTTTAAATAAAGAAATCTCATACATTTTTCATCATGACAAACGCTAGCTCGGAGGTGGTATCAGGCACATCACTATTCCTCAGGATCCCGCAGATTAAAATCCCATTAAAACCCGTCCGGTATTGTTTACGTGACGTGCGTACAAATCAACGAAAAAATATTATTTCGTAGCGTTCATCCCTTATATTTTACGATGAAACATTTTCGCCAAAAGTTTTCTGTGTAACATAACATAAGAACACCGCCCACACATGTTATGGTATAAGAAAACCTTCAAATTTCTAAAACAAGGCAATGTTTAACTTTTGTAAAATTAATTAGAATATGTTTTGTTTCAGCTCTTCACATTGGTATATTTCCCGATATGTTTCTACTGCGACTGGAGGGAGTTAAGAGGGGAGAATGGGTGGACTCACGTGAAACTTCTCAATCAAGTTAGGTACTTGTGCTTCACAAGCATCCTCTTACCGACCACTGCAGTAAGTTTCATCATACAAATTGCCACTAAGCGGTTCTATAAACATATTTACTTAATAGATGACAGTTATAAGTACAGACGTGCTCAAAACTTATTTTCTGTGTTTTATCATACTAATATCATTAAGGCTAAGTTTGTGAGTCTGAGTATGTATGCTGGTATGCTTATATATTTTTCCTTCACGGTGAAACTGGTAGATAAAGGATAAAATTTGTAGGTACATGGGTAGATCATGTCCTGGAATAGCACATAAGATAATTTTAATTCCGGGAGTATTTACAACCTTGTTTTTGGTATATGGGAAACCCGAAACACCGGTCTAGTATTTTTATGCAAAAAATCTATGTACAAAATTTCATAACTGTATAATGAAAAATCACAACGTTCTATGGTTATTATGTTACCTAGTTGTCTACACAAACACATGGTTACCGGGCCATCCGGGCCACTGAGGTGTTGTTTTGTTCCCGCACCCAGCTGTGCGTTGGCACCTATGATCTGCCGTGACCTGAGTTGTACTTAGTGTTGGTGGTGCTCAACTTAAAACCTTTTTAAAATGTTTTTGGGAAATATAACATGATGTAAAACTTGTTGAAATAGATTCAGTTACTGATTCTAAACAAACTACATATATTCAGGTTTCGCATTAAACTAAAAATAATGTTATGTTTAACGCTTATTTATTTAATTAATTGCAACGGTTAGACATCCAATTACAGTAACTAAACAAAAAATGAAAAAATATTGAAACAATATGTACATCAATTCCTCTCTTAGTACTTCTGACATACCAATAAAATCATCTTCCATTCATCCGCAAACAGATCGTTAGTTGAATCAAAGAATATGTTTCCTTGGGACAATTTTCTCCTTTAACTAACTTTTTTTTTATTTCTGGGTACTGAGGTTTTTTTTTTTTTTTTTTCGGTAGGTAAAATCATCCAATGACAAATCCCGCCCTTGGGTGGAGCGGGAAGTAGTGTCAGACTCTTACTGACTAAAAACCTACCCCGTTCCATTCTTCGCCTTGGTCCCAGGGTCCCGGGTGCCATTTTCACATACCCTTTGACCCCAGTAGGCTTCGGCCCTGTCGGGCCCCTACAGTTTGCTGACAACTCCTTGAGGCGCGCGGGAACAGTGCGCGCCGTAAACGACTTGAGCTCGGACCGGTCTGTTACCGGACGGACGGACAGCGAGCTACCCATTGCCCGCCGTCCGCGAGCCCGCGCCTACGGTGGCCGGAAATCGGGATCGGAAACCCGGCGGCGGCGGCGGCGTGTACGCCGTTGCCTGATGCGGTCGGCCTCCTCCTTTGCTAGCATTACTGCTTCGCAGAAGGAGGCGACCGCCTGCCACTCCTCCTCGCTCCGGAGCATGGCTTGAACCAAACCCCGGCGCGAGAGATCGCTGCCGCCGATCGCCCCCACAAGGACACGGCGATGCTCTTCCCAAGCGGGGCACACCTCGACTGTGTGCTCCACCGTTTCCTCCGGACGCTCCGCACAGTGGCGACATCCGGGCGTCGTCTCCGCACGAATCTTGTACAGGTACGGACCGAACTTGCCGTGTTCGGTCAGCACCTGCGCCAAACGGAAGGTGACGACGCCGTGGGGCCTTTCCAGCCACGCCTCAAAGAGGGGCCTTACCGCCTCGATCGTGGCGTGCCCAGCACGAGGTTGCGACAATCGTTCTCGCCATTTCACCATGATGGGTACTGAGGTGGGATATTTACTTACGAGGGTGAGTTTAAACAGGTAACAGTTTCGATAGATTCCACATTAGATAGATCGTTTTTGTATGGTAAATAACTAGAAACTAGTATAGTAAAACTGGGGCAGAATAAAGAGGAAAAAAGGAACCTCGGATCGCTATTGAAACGCATAATTAAAAATCACTTGTTTGCCATCTACTTCTATCCAACCTACTTAACGTAAAAGGGTGCCGAAAAAACTGTTAAGTATTCCAATTCAATTTAAATAAGTAACCTTTTCCTTAGAACGAAGGCAATGAAGGAACAGGGTAAGTTTTTAGTCAGTAAGTCGGACCCTGACTCTAAGAGTCTGGCCTTGGGGGCGGGATTTGTCACTGGATGATTTTGCCTACCATAAAAAAAACCTTTTTCTTAAATATTTTTTTAAGTTGATCAAATCAAATTGAACAATGATTATTAATGAGTATCTCTATATTTAAGTATCTCTGTATATACTTATGAAATACTTAATTAATTATAATACACTTTTGTATAACTTAATTAAAAAATAACAACACACAACGTCATGTACAAACGTGTATAAAATTATTAAGAACTAGCTGCTGCCAGCACTTATACCCGCGTCGTTGTTGAAAATTATCCCAAAGGAACATATTCCCGGGCTAAAAAGTATCCTATATGTGATTCCAGAACATAGTCTATCTGTCTCCAAGTTTCATCAAAATCCATTGTGTAGGTTTTGCGTGAAAGAACATCCATACATGCAAACTTTCTCATTTAAATATAATATTAGTTGCATTATATTATTAATATAATGATTATTTATTATTGCGAAATGGTAACAGTCAATAAAGTTAACAGTCGGCACATTACTTTCTTGTCATTATTGCTGAAGTAATGTAATCACTCATGCAGAGACAATGTAATCAGTCGCCCTTATCCACTTACCTCGCCGTTTAAGGGAAAGAGCAAATTATTCGACTTTTGATAAACGAACAAGTAAATTAATATAATAAATAACAATCATATTTGGGTACTTAGGATACAAAAACAAACTATATGAATGGTTAAGTATCTCATAATAATAATCATTGAAAACTTCATAATAAAAAAAATCGATCGATTTTTTTTAAATTTCACTTCCTTCCTGGATCAGAGGTAAAACTTGTCACATATAACAACTTATCAAACAACGGTGGTGATCATGAAAAGTCGTAAAAAACTATTTTAACGTAAAACCTCTCGGAGTCTCCAATCAAACCTTAATTAAAAATAAAAATGGACTTTATATTAAAAGTAATAAGATGCCTACTTTAAAATATTTGGCCTTATAGCTGTCAAAAATGTGGAAGATTTTAAGAGATGTCATCAGATCGCAATTACTGCACAATGCCATATCCTTGGCTTGTTTGGAAGTGACCCGAAAAACATCGTAATTAACTTTGAAGATGCAGAATCGAGTGAAAATAAAATAATATATAATTATCGAATTTTAACAAAAAAAACGTTGTAAACGATTATATAGGTACTTGTATTATTACTTCTTCATGAAGAGGCTCCTTGTATTGTGTCAATCTAAAACCTTCAAGCATCGATGCTTATGAGTTTATAAAATAGACTTTTGAAGTAATCTACAACTGTCATTGCCAAATACCAGATTAAAAAAGCAACTAATTAATTTTATTTATAAAATAGCTTACAATACGCGGCATATTAGTTGAACCAAAATGGCGATCAATCTTCAATGCGCAGTATATCGGGGGGCTGCGCGTAAATAGGTAATGCAAAGGGATCAACTTATTTGCCGCGTACTATAATGGTGGTATATCTACATGTCTTCTCCCGCTCTAGGGAGGATCAGCAGGGTGTGTCAGAGTTTTACTGACTAGTATGTTTAATAAGTTCCCTATATGTTTTGATTCCCTTCTGAGCGTCAATATATACGGCACAAACAAATCTGTAGATACGTAACTGCAAATTATTTGTGGTACAGGTAAAAGGATAATTTTAAAAACGGTAATTTAAAAAACTAAAAAACCCGACTGCTTTTCTGAGTATACATGAAAAAGCCCTAAAACAAGAAAGTCGTTGTACCCGATTGCACTTATCTATATAATATTTTAAATACTGGCAGTCGGGATCCATTCTAGAATTGAGAGCACATACCTATATTACATTGCAGATTACTCCAATCTATTGACTAGACGGCTGACTTTCTAGAATGGGTCCCGACTGCCAGTATTTAAAATATTATATAGATAAGTGCAATCGGGTACAACGACTTTCTTGTTTTAGGGCTTTTTCATGTATACTCAGAAAAGCAGTCGGGTTTTTTAGTTTTTTAAATTACCGTTTTTTAGTTTTTATTTTTTTAGTTTTATTTTATTACGATATCACTTTCAAAGTAATTACGAATCTAAAGACACCTCTCAAACTAAAATCCATCGAGCCTTTCAGGTCGCAGAGCGTGCCAAACATTTGAATTTGGCGCTAAAAATCCGCCATTTTGTTTTTTTTATTATTTTGATATAGCCAGTGTCACTCTCACAGTAAATACGAATCTAACGACACCTCTCAAGCTAAAATCCATCGAGCCGTTCAGGCTGCAGAGCGTGCCAAACAATTATACATACATACATACATACATATATACATACATACATATATACTCTCGAAAAACATAACCCTCCTTCTGGCGCAGTCGGGTAATTATGAAATATAAACCATATTTTTTTACAAAATGAAGGTAAAAATTGAGTCCAAATATGTTTGCCCTTGATATTGTAATAATTTATATCAGTTGAAATAATATATGATCTGCAAAATAACTTTTTAAAGGACAAACTTAGTATAGTTATTATTATGACTCCATTTCTGGAGCTCTAACCTTGTATTAAATTTATAAACGAAAAAAAATAAGTAATAATTCAGTAATGAGGAAAAAATCTATATTTTCCTTATGTTAACGACTTTTTTGAGAACTCCTTTAAATATGATTTATAATGATTGGATAAATATTAAGTTATATATATGGTTTTGATATTTCCAAGCACATGATTATAATTTGAGTTGCCAAATTCTTTGGACCGTAAGTAAGTTAACATGTGGAGAGGAAATACAGGGTGCGAGCATAACTCTTATTTTGGTTTAATTAGGATGTGAGAATGGAAAATCATCCCGTGGAAAATTACGTATAATGTAAAACTTTTGTATTTGTTACAAGAATATTCTCCAAAGGAAATAGGCAGATGTATACTTAAAAGCGGCCAACCCGACATGCATTTCCATACAACCACTCTTAAGGGATTATGACGTTATTACACATCTTTCTTCAAATATTTTGGAATCACAGATATCTTGTGGACATCATCTAGGCTCCTATTGAAATCAAAACATAAATTTGTGTAAAATAAATCCAGTAAAGACCTCTGGGGTGCCATGACAGAAAACCTCCACGAGTGCCCGCAGGCTATAGTTCCCTTGCGGATACGTCCGAAGCGAAGGCTAGTCTGCGGGACGGTGCACCCTGGGAGGCGGCCAACAACCCCCTTGGGCACTCCTGCCTAAGGGGCCTCGATGGCCGTCTGCGAATGTTCTGTCGGGAGTACGCTTCAACGCGTGTCCCTCTGCTCTAGCAGAGGGCACAGTGGCGAAGCAAGAGCGGGCTCGGCGTGCACTTACCCTGCCACCGGGCAGGCAGGAGGAAGGCTCTCTCCTCCTTCTGCCACCGTTGTTCTCGTAGCCCCAGAGATTGTCCAAGGTCATGTTTCTGACTTTTGATGGGGGTCGAGGGTCTTGGCTTAACCGCCCGGGCCGCGAGGAAGACAACCTCTATAAAAAATTACCCCAAACCTCCAAGCGGCGGCGCACCGTGAGGGAGGTTGTTAGCTTGACTAATGGGTAGCTAAATTAGTCCCTAGTGCGGACCACGTTTTTGAGCAAGTGCAGAATGTTTTTTACTCGTGGGAACAAGATGCAAAAGTGTAAATTCTTTAAACAAACCACAACGGAGAGTGATGCGCGGTCGGAGTCCGACGCGGCATCCGGAAGGAGCTCAGGCTCGGAGGTGGAAGGAGAGGTGGAGTCGGGAGGCGACACCGGAAGAAACGCGAGTTTCTTCCGGAAACGCTCCCTATCGAGGGACAGACCGTCCTCCGATGATGCCGAAAAGGGCTCGGCCCGAAAAATCCCCACCAGTGGGCGGGGAGCGGGCCGAGCATCGGGAAGAGGTAGAGGAGTCACCTCCCAGGAGGTGGCTGAGCGAGCCGAGAGGCTCGCCGCGGAAGGGCGCCACCCCGCTGCGATTGACCCCTCGGGGCCATCTGGCAGCGAGAAGGAAGACTCCGCTGAGGAGTCGCGTCGGTCCTTCGGCGAGCTCGTCGTCGCCGCGCTGCGCGATATGGGCCGCAAGCGAGAGAGGACGTCAAAGGAGAGGACGGTCCTCCGCCATGCCGCCTCTATGCAGGAGGCCTTTGACGTCGCTCTCAGGAAGAGCGTGGCCAAGCTCCAGACCGAGCTCCGAGCCGGGCTCCGGGCCGAGCTTCAGGCCGAGCTCGCTGCGGTCCATGGAGCCAGCAGCCAGAAGCCCGTGGAAGGGGGGTGCAAGCAAGGGCAGGGGCAGAGTCGGCCCCAGCCCCAGCCTCAGCCCCAGCCTCGGCCCCAGCCCCAGCCCCAGGCCGAGTCAGGAAGCCAGCTGCTGACACTGGTGCAGCGGGAGCTGGCTGCTTTCCAGCAGCAGCTGCAGAAGCAGCTGCAGGAACAGCAGCAGCAGTTCCAGCTGCGGATCCAGCAGCAGCTGTCCCTGCTGGAGGGCATCGTATTGCGCCCCCCACTAGCGGCCTCCGGCCAGCGAAGGGTGGCGTCCTACGCTGCCGCCGCAGCCTCGGCGGCTGCGCCCATGGCGGGCCCGTCAGGGCAGACCAGGCGCGTGGCCACGGCTGCGAACCCCGCCGGAGCGGCCCCACAGGCCAAGAAACAGCAGCAGGTGAGGCCAACCCCTGCGGCTCCCCCCAAGAAAGGCAAGGCGGCACCGGCCACTAAGGCGGCGGGAGCCCCTGCTGTGGCGGCAAGCAGGCGGCCTAGGCCGCCTCCCCAACCTGCAGATCCTCTGGCCGAAGCCGGATGGCAAGTGGCCGGAGCCAAAAAGCAGGCTGGCAAGGCGGCTCGCGCTGCCAGGAGGCGTGAGCGGCAGAAGCTTAGGAAGCGGACGGCCCTCGCGGCCAGGATTCGCAACCCGCGCTCTACGGCTGTAGTAATCACACTGCAGCCGGAGGCAGCGAAAAAGGGTGCGACCTACGGCGAGGTCCTCCGAAAGGCGAAGCAGGCGGTGAACCTCACCGACCTCGGGATCACCGGGGGCTTCCAGATGCGGCATACCGCAACTGGTGCCCTGATGTTGGAGGTCCCCGGAGCCAACAGCGGCCCCACTGCAGACGCCCTGGCTGAAAAGATCAGGGCGATCTTGGACACGGAGGAGGCCCGGGTGTCCAGGCCCACAAGATGCGTCGACATGCGCATTATGGGCCTGGACGATTCCGTCGAGGTCGAGGAGGTCGTGGCCGCTGTCACCAGGACGGGTGGGTGCCCTGCCGATCAGGTCCGGGCAGGCACCATCCGTGTTGACGGCACTGGCATGGGGGCGGTTACAGTGAACTGCCCCCTGTCAGCGGCCAGGAGCATCACCGGGGAGGGTAAGCGACTCCTGGTGGGCTGGGTCTCCGCGCGAGTCAAGCTGCTGGAGCCCAGACCGCTGCGCTGCTATCGCTGCCACGTGGGCCACCACGTGGGGGTCTGTTGCGCAGCGGAGGAAGATCGCAGCGACCGCTGCTTCCAGTGCGGTCAGCCCGGCCACAAGGCCGATACCTGCAGTGCAGCGCCGCACTGCTACGCATGTGCGGCGGCAGGCAAGTCGGCCGACCACCGGGCTGGGAGCAGGACCTGCGATCCCCCCGCCAAGGCCAAGGGCAAGGTCCCAAGGCCCATCCCCGCGAAGGTGCTCACCGCCGCGGCTGCCCCGTTGGCTGCCGCCGCCATCGCCTCCGCAGACGCCGCCGCCGCTACCACCGCGGCAGGACCCTCACGGAGGGCCCGGGAGGAGACTGTAATGGACTGCCAATAACGGCTCCATTACGTCTCCTCCAGGCGAATGTCAACCACTGCGCCCCCGCTCAGGATCTGTTGCTCCAGAGAATGGCGCAGTGGTCGATCAACTACGCCGTTGTCTCCGAGCCGCACTTTGTCCTGCCCAGAGCCGACTGGGTTCAGGACCTGACCGGCTCGGTGACACTTATTTCGTCGGCCGCCGCCGGTACCCCGGCACTCGAGGCCGTCAAGAAAGGCCGGGGTTGCGTGGCAGCACGGTTCGGGGACATAGTGGTGGTAGGCGTCTACCTGTCCCCGAACAGATCTCTCGCCGAACTGGACAACTCCCTTTTGGAGCTGGATGCCGTCGTTGCTGGGTTTGACTCCAGCCTCCCCGTGGTCGTTTGCGGGGACTTCAACGCCTGGAACGAGGCTTGGGGTTCCCGGTTCACGAACCAGCGAGGTCGAAGGGTGGAGGAATGGGCCCTAGGACAGGGCCTAGTCGTACAAAACCGGGGTTCTGTTCTCACGTGTGTGCGGATGCAGGGCGAGTCGGTGGTGGACATTACGTTCGCCAGCCCTGCACTGGCACCGCGCGTCGTCGACTGGCGCGTCATAGAGGAGGTGGAGACGTTCTCCGACCACCGGTACATCCGGTTTGACGTCTCCGCCCAGACCTCGACCGCGCCGGTCCGACAGACCCCGTGTGGTCCGCGTTGGGCGCTGAGGCAGCTGGACAGGGACCTGCTCCAGGAAGCCGCGATAGTACAGGCCTGGGTGCAAGCACCGGACAGGCCTGTCGACATCGACGTCGAGGCGGACTGGTTCCAGGTGGCCATGTCGCAAATCTGCGACACGGCCATGCCCCGAGTCCGGCCAGGACGTGCCCGGCGCCAAGTACACTGGTGGTCGCCAGAGATTGCGGCACTGCGCGATGCGTGCAATGCTGCGCGACGCCGGTATACTAGACACCGCAGGCGCCGCACCCGTCCACCGGGTGCGGAGGCCATAGAGGCGGAGCTGTATGAGGGATACAGGGCGGCAAAGCGCACCCTCCGAGCGGAGATAAAGCGGGCCAAACTCGAGGCCCGCAACGTGTGGCTGGAGTCTCTGAACGTCGATCCGTGGGGACGCCCATACAAAATGGTGATGGAGAAACTCCGCCCATGGGCTCCCCCGCTGACTCAGAGTCTCCGGCCCCAGCTCGTGGAGGGTGTGGTGAGCGCTCTGTTCCCTACGCGAGGGGAGCATACTCCCCCGCCTATGGCTCCGCCACCAGCAGCGGTGTCCAACGCGGACCACGACGGCAACGACGGCAACAATGCTCCAGAGGTGACCGAGGTGGAGATGAGAGTGGCGGTGCGAAGGCTGAGTGCCAAGAACACCGCCCCAGGACCCGATGGCTTGCCTGGAAAAGCCTGGGTCCTGGCCATGGAGGAACTCGGGTCTCGACTGAGAGGGCTCTTCAGCGCATGCATGGAGAGGGGCCAGTTCCCGCTTCGCTGGAAGACGGGGAAACTGGTCCTTATCGCGAAGCCGGGGCGCCCCGCGGACTCTCCGTCCGCGTATCGGCCCATTGTGCTGCTCGACGAGGTGGGCAAGCTCTTTGAAAGAGTAATTGCAGACCGCCTCGTCGTGCATCTGGCACGGAAGGGGCCGGATCTTGCGGACGGCCAGTTCGGATTTCGCAGGAGGCGCTCCACTGTGGACGCCATCATGCGCGTGCGAGCCCTCACGACGGGGGATGCGGTGTCCCGGGGCAGGTGTGTCTTGGCGGTGTCTCTGGACATCGCCAACGCCTTCAACTCCCTGCCCTGGAGCTGCATTGGTAGGGCACTCCGGTACCACCGGGTGCCCGACTACCTCTGTCGGGTGATCGAGGCCTACCTGTCGGACAGGTTCATCATCTACCCCGGTCATCAGGGGGAGTTGAAACGGCGAGAGATGTCGTGCGGTGTTCCGCAGGGATCGGTACTAGGGCCGCCCTTGTGGAACATCGGGTACGACTACGTGCTGCGCGCCGACCTCCCCGACGGGGTCAGCGTGGTCTGTTACGCAGACGACACGCTGGTCCTGGCGCGGGGACGGTCGTACCAGGCGGCGGTCGAACTAGCGACGCGCGGGGTTGCGACAGTCGTGGAGAGGATACAGCAGTTGGGACTCGAGGTGGCATTGCACAAGTCCGAGGCCATGTGTTTTCACGGCCCTCGGAGCGCGCCACCTCCGGGCTCCCAATTAACGGTAGGAGGAGTTCACATCGGCGTCGGGTCGACGATGAAGTACCTGGGACTCGTCCTCGACAGCCGGTGGAACTTCAAGGAGCACTTCCGACGTCTGGCTCCCAGGTTGAATGCGACTGGGGCTGCGCTCAAGCGGCTCCTGCCGAACCTAGGGGGTCCAGACGCCTCCTGCCGGAGGCTCTACGCAGGCATCGTTCGGTCCATGGCCCTTTACGGTGCGCCGGTGTGGGCGCCATCGCTACGGAAGCGAGTGGCGGCCCGGCTAACCGCCTGCCAGAGGGTCATGGCCATCCGGATGATCCGCGGATACCGTACGGTGTCCTGCGAAGCGGCGAGCCTCCTTGCTGGCCTACCACCGTGGGATTTGGAGGCAACAGTCCTTGCACACATGCATGACTTACGCGTGGAGATGCAACGTCGGGGCGAAACTCCGCTGCCGCGACAAGTCGCGGCATGGTGGACAGAGCTCCGGCGGGATCTCATGGTGAAATGGCGAGAACGATTGTCGCAACCTCGTGCTGGGCACGCCACGATCGAGGCGGTAAGGCCCCTCTTTGAGGCGTGGCTGGAAAGGCCCCACGGCGTCGTCACCTTCCGTTTGGCGCAGGTGCTGACCGAGCACGGCAAGTTCGGTCCGTACCTGTACAAGATTCGTGCGGAGACGACGCCCGGGTGTCGCCACTGTGCGGACCGCCCGGTGGACACGGTGGAGCACACAGTCGAGGTGTGCCCCGCTTGGGAAGAGCAGCGCCGTGTCCTCGTGGGGGCGATCGGCGGCGATCTCTCGCGCCGGGGCTTGGTTCAAGCCATGCTCCGGAGCGAGGAGGAGTGGCAGGCGGTCGCCTCCTTCTGCGAAGCAGTAATGCTAGTAAAGGAGGAGGCCGACCGCCTTAGGCAAAGGCGGACACGCCGCCGCCGCCGCCGGGTTTCCGATCCCAATTTCCGGCCACCGTAGGCGCGGGCTCGCGGACGGTGGGCAATGGGTAGCTCGCTGTCCGTCCGTCCGGTAACAGACCGGTCCGAGCTCAGGTCGTCTACGGCGCGCACCGTTCCCGCGCGCCTCAAGGAGTTGTCAGCAAACTGTAGGGGTCCAGCAGGGCCGAAGCCTACTGGGGCCAAAGGTTATGTGAGACTGTCACCAAAGGCCCCAGGATAAAGGCAAGGAATGGAAAGGTAGGTTTTTAGTCAGTAAAAGTCTGACACTGTTTCCCGCCCCACCCAAGGGCGGGATTCGTCATTGGATGATTTTACCTACCACAAAAAAAAAAAAAAAAAGTAAAGACCTCTGAAAATCTGCTATTTTGCATCAATTCTGGCCCTACATAATATACTCATAAATAAAAAATATTTCTTTATAGAATCCTGGCACATTTAATCGAGATTCTGAATGGCGAAAATTTTATCCAAAAACTTTTAAGGTTTTGAAAAAAAGACTTGTATTTTCTGAAACGAGTTTTGTAAAACATTCGGATAAACGACGGAATTACCGAATGCCAAGAAAATTTCAGTTGTTATCTCTCTTTTTCGCGTTGCCTCTTCATCAATAATTGCGCTAGATTGCATTAGATGAAGCAACAAGTTTTTTAAACCATGCTTACGTTGATGACATCCGAGTGGGGAACACTTTTAACACTAGAAGTGTGGGCGTCCCAAATTTGACTCATTCCTATGTTCTTCCTGCGCTAGTTTTATTATTCGTCGAATCGCATTGTATTATCAGTTATCAGTTTCAATTGTATACCATATTTCCATTACAGTTACTATAGCAATAATAAAATGGCCAAAATTGATATTGGTATTCCGTGCTTCTAGTGCAAAACACGATTGACCAAATGCACGTCCACTAATCATCTGTAATTTCAAATCTGTATCAAAATGAGGCACGACTGCAGTAGCAGTTATAGTAGTTATAATTTAGTTTCCTGATGTGTGTACAAATGTATAAATTACTGTCTTTTATTCCAGTTCGGTGATATCCTGTTCTGGCGAGTATGGAATACTCACCGAGAGCTGATAGCACCGCCAAGCATACACAAAGTCGTCCCATTCTGGTCACAGCACTGCATGCACACAGTCTCCTTAGTCGTGGTACTCATGGACCTGGTGCTGGTTCGGAGAAAGAGACCAAAGAGTAACGCGCTGAATGTGGGGATATTGTCGTGTTTCCTCGTCGCTTATACGGTTGTGTAAGTAAAATATTCAAATAACCTCAACGATTAAATTATCTGAATGTATATCCAAAGACTGCTACGACTGCTACATCATATTGTAGTAGAGTGTGAGCGGGGCAAACACCTCAGGAGAAATTTGTTTAGCACTCTAAATTTGTTTGAAATCGGTATTTGCAACAATATACTATCTCAGCCTTCGTCAGACAAAGCAAGAATTTTATATAAAATATATTATAATATTTTTTATATACACCACTATTTTTTAATTAGTACATATACTTAAAGGGCTTATTAGAAAAGGTCTTGTTATTATTTAAGTAAAGTCTCAACAAATAATATTCATAAACAGCAAAGTTATGAGCGTTTGTTTATATACCAAAATGTTACTCAGGTCACGGAAATATTGTTCAGGTTATTGTTTATGAATGAAAGAATAGCAATAAAAATGGAAAAAAAACACCGCGTATATATACATATTATATACATATACATATTAGTATTTTCTAGTAGTAATTTTTTATGAATTATTGATTCAATCATAAATTTACCAATTATGAAAAATTTTCGTGGACAATTTTGGGATTTCGTTTTTTTTACTTTTGACTACACAAATATGATCAGGAAAGGGTACTGATTGAGCCCCATTTTTTTGTGCACTAATTAAAAAAAAGGGGTGTATATGTTAAAATTCAAAATTTGGCTACAATGGAGCAACATAGTCAATTTAGTGACAAAGCTCCATAACTAAGATTTAAAAAAAAACCAGACACTACTAAGGCTGAGGGATTGAATGAAAGAGTTACTGTGGAACCTCATAAAGGGAACAGAAAGTACATAAGTAGGTTTTAGTCAGTCAGAATCACTCCTAATTCGACTGGAGCGGGAGAACATAAATACTTGGTTTAAAAAAAAAAAACTAGAAAAAACGACGTTCCGACAGCTATTTTAAAAGTCCGAAAAGAAGGATGTGCTTTTGTGGAGTAGGAAACCTTCAAAGAATTGCTCCCCTTCTGTTTTGGTTGGAGCAAGGATTAGTGCCCTTTCAGGTAAGGCAAATTTGTGGAGAGCCCCTAATAGTTTTGACAGTTGTTGGTGGAAAAACGAGGAAAATGATGGAATGAATAAAAACTGTTGGGTTATCATCACTATCCTTATAAAAAAAACACATAAAACCTTAGGCAGTTTTTTAGGCTCTTTCTCTCTGCCAACAAGATTTTTTTATACGTTTCATCTTTTGACTTATGACTGTCATGAAGTAATTACCACAAAATTGCAATATCTATACTCTTCGGCCAAGTTTACAAAGAACTAAAACCTGCACCCCACGTATTTACCCAACTTCGTAAGCGTCGGCTTTCAATCGCAACAGATGCTACCAAATATAAGTATTTTGCACGCAGCGGCAGCCGGCTGACTTTGGCATCCCAATTACTGTGCTCTAGAACATCGAGACACAACCAGAATATTTTGATGCAATTATAAAGTGCAGGCTGTGAAAAGGCAGCGAATTTTTTTTATTGCTTTATTATATACTTTTGAATTTGGTCATGACGCATTTTGGTTTATTCAATATTTTGAGAGTAGAGCTAGGTATACATTATTTAATTTCAGTAGACAGCTTTTATAAAACGTTGATTGGATTTGGGCAACGCTGTGTTTTTTCAGTTTGTTTTGCTTTTGATATAAAAGGATACAGTTTCGCAGGTCCAGACCTGACGGAAAATCGACAGCACAAAATGCAAGCAAACAAACCACACATAATGCGCCCACCACCCGAGCCCAGTATATCGAGTTCTTTAAAAAAAAAGATTCCTAAAATATAGACCTGTCATTTATGTTTGTTATTCGTTCTTTTCAGATGCGTGCAAAGTGTCTTAAAAGGAGAATACATCTATCCAGGACTAAAGCTGTTTACAGGAATAAAAGTCCCAGTACTAGTAACATACGTTTTCATCGAAAATTTATTCTATTACACAAGCCAATGGCTGATCGTAGACATGGTATGGGGCCAACACAATTTGAAGAAAGTCATCTAAGGATTCTAGATTATTATTTAATTGTAAAGTTAGTACAACCGCTATTTGGTAAAGGATATTTTTTTACTAATGTTAGAGGAATATTTAATTTATTCATAGACCATTTTACATGGCTAGCGAGAGATGATTGAACGGGCGTTGGCTCGCCTGAATACGAGAACTTTGATTATGCTAATGAAAAGTACAGCATACCAGAACCAAAAAGTGTAATTTGAATCAACTTGATCGTTGAATATTAAACTAAGCTCGCGAATAGCTGCCCAGAGGATAAGGAACATGCATGAACAATGAATGCAACTATATTAGTCATTCTTGCAAAATTATCGTTTTCTCTAGTGACAGATTTTGTCGCCAGAGTTTATGATCGATTTATCTTTCTAATCATCATTTTTGAAGCTTTATTATACCTTTGCCACGTATAAAAATTTATAAATTAAACATCATTTATTATTGAACGACTTAATGGATAAAGTGTCATGATGGTGGTGTGTTATCGGCAAGTACCAATATTAGTTTTTCGATTCATGTACTTTTTTAAATTTATCTAGGACATTACTGACACCTCGTTTCTCGGAAAACACGTAAAACCTATGGTCCCGGTTGTCATTTGGATGGATCTTTGACAGACGTTACAGATGCCAGAAAGTCTGACCTTTAGCCTATTCTAAGGAGTGCCGTGTTGCCCGGTAACTGTGTTCTGGAGGACTGATAGGCCGCCGCAGCCACCGCCATAATTCCGATCCCGAATTGCTGTTCGTCCGGCTGGTAACAGTCCGGACCTAGCCCAAGTCGTCGACGGCGCGCACTGTTCCCGCGCGCCGCCTCAAGGCGTTGTCCGCAAACTGTAGGGGCCCATCAGCGTCAAAGCCTACTCTGGGGCTCTGGGGAGATACGAAAATGCATACCAGGGCCCTGGAACCGAAGCAGTGAAGGAACGGGGTAGGTTTTTAGTCAGTAAGAGTCTGACACTATCTTCCGCTCCGCCCAAGAGCGGGGGTGTCATTGGGTGATTTTAAATACCATAAAAAGCCGTGGAAAAAGAATAAAGATGAACTGTTAATGCTACTTGCATTAACAGTTCGAAAAGGAAGAGAAGGAAAGGAAGAGGTTCTATGTTCGGCTGTATGTATTTTATTTTATATATGTTCACCGATTTTTTATTTTGATTGAAAGATTATACTCCCGAGTTGGTCACATAGAAATATTGTTTTGATCTGATGATGAACTTCGAAGATATAGAATGGAACTCTTCAAAAAATCGTAGCAGAACTGTCGTAACAAGTAAAATTGCTCTAAATGTAGTTGGTGACTGACTGATGAAGGGGGGAAGCAGTACACATAAAGCTGATCTGACGATAAAGCCGGAAGGTAGGTACAGGAATCCTGTAATAAATAATTATATCCTAGACGTTTTTGGTATTATAAGAATTGTCATGATGATTTAATAATAGAACCGAATTGCGAACGGTGCCTATTTAAGTTTGGCTGAGGGGTACTACAACTAAAATGTGTGAAGTAAAAAACTGTTTTACAAAAAAATACAACCGACTTCAATAAAAAAAAAAAAAACTGAAATGTGCAAAATAACGTTAATTTCGGAAATCAGTTTTAAATAACGAAGAGAACAAACTATTATAGAAACACCGACTTCGAAATTAAAGTTATTTTGCACTTTTTTGTTTTTTTTTTACATTGAAGCTGGTTGTACTTTTTTTGTAAAAAGTTTTTTTTTATATTTTTATATATAATATAAAAAAAAACTTTTCTAACCGGTTCGCGTTTGACTAATATTTCATCTAATGGTAAGCAATGATGTCGTCGACGATAAAGCACGCTTGTCTAGAAGTAGTCTATTCACTTTTTGAGATTCCTGGGATGCGGAAATTCAAAATCCGGTAAACAAGTAATAAGTAATTTACAAAATGCAGAACCGCGCCTTTTTGTATATTTTCTCGAAAATTATAAAGTATAGTTTTCTAAATATAAGTAGCAATTTAAACATAAAATAAAAATAAAAAAACAATTCAGTGATCTTTTATTAACTTTTAAGTACAAAGAGCACTTAGTGCCTTATTATTTATTTTTAAGTCAAATAGGCTATTTAAAATAAACGAACCTACCATTATGTGATAGTATAGTGTTTAATTTGGTGTAATTAAATGCGAATTTGATGAGTATCCTAGTTTTATTTATGAATCTTTCTTTCTTTATCCCTGTTAAAAATACTTAGTGAATTTTTTTTTTTTCAATTTAATGATAATATAGATAAACTAAACTGATGCTGATAGAGAATGCTTTGTTGTAATCCACCGATGTACCACTCTGTACATGAAGTTTAAATAGGAGCATTGGTTGAACGATTACCTTCTGCGCTACGTGTCTCTGGTTCGATTCCCATACGTAATCCTAAATTTGTATTGTTTGATCGTATTACGTTTATACGCTAAGTTAGTAGCATAGTTAGTTGCCTCAATACAGAGCTACTAAATAGTCGTGCTAGTCGTGTGTGTTTAGTTATTAAGCCCAGTTAGTTATATTTGTAAAAGGACATAGGGTCCTATGGGTGGTATGTTTGATAGTATTACGTTTATACGCTAAGTGAGTTGTATAGTTAGTTGCCTTAATACATAGCTACAAAACAGTGTTATTTCATTTAAAAATTACCATAAAACACCTACAAGGCTACATCAACCTTACGCCGTCACCATGTATAGTCTAAAGATAATTGATCCGGATGTCTTCTGTATGTTAATTTCCAGGTTTTTGAATGCACCTACGTTACAGGAGTAATTCCTTTTGTTTTTTGAACAATAATAATATACAACTTAAATTATTTATTTACTTAGTACATTGAGCTCTTACAGGTAATAATAAAAAACGTTAATTCAAAAACTAAAAAACCCGACTGCTTTTCTGAGTATTCATAAAAAAGCCCTAAAACAAGAAAGTCGTTGTACCCGATTACACTTAACTATATAATATTTTAAATACAAGATAAATTGTAGTAGTCGGGGCCCATTCTAGAAATGGAGGCTTAGTGAATTGAGAGCACATACCTATATTACATTGCAGATTACTCCAATCTACTGACTAGACGGCTGACTTTCTAGTATCGTGATTGTATTGTAATTAAAACAAAAAGATAAAATTATTTCTCCTTCCTATTTACTTTTGACCCAATTGCGTCTATTGTTTATCCTGCAACTAAAGCAATAGTCCACGGATAACTCGATAAGTCTTTTGGTTCCCAAATCAAATTAATTCTGGTTTTACTAAACCGGCTTTGGCACCCGTAAAGGGGTCTTACCGTTTGAAAATGATAATGCTAATAAATGGCATATCTATTATGTCTATCTATGGCCTTGGAAGGTTCGAGGGTGTTACCTAGGCCGGAAGATATCACTACATAGTATAAAACAGAGCTTCACGCTTATGTATGCTCAGATCTTTAAAACTACGTAACGGATTTTGATGCGGTTTTTTTTTTTAATAGATAGATTGATTCAAGAGGAAGTTTTATATGTATAATACATGCATACTATGGCATTGTATCCGTGCGAAGCTAGGGTGGGTCGCTTGTATTATTTATATTTCTGATTTATTCCATTTTCATACCACTGGTGTTTCTTTCGACCGGTTTTTAGGTATTTTCTGATCCAAATGGATACCATTGGTTAAAATAATACTAATATAAATTCAACTATTTAAAGTACAGTCAGCAAAAATGTTTTGTGCCTTTAATTAAAATAAAATTCATTTAAATCCAAAAAATGTATTTATTTCACAAATGTCTCGTTCAATAATAAAATATGGCTAACAAAAATCAACCTTTTTATAACTTTAGTTCTTCTTTATAGCTGTATATTACTATTATTTTTCATAAACAAATCAAAGTAAAACAATTTATTTACAATTATTTACAAAATGATTATATTGTAAGTATGTAACATTTTAGATTTGATTGGATTATAATAAAAAAGACAATCGAGTAATGTTTTAAGTAACAAAAAAATATTTAAATTATACAAAAGAACAAAAATATTCAATAAATGAAAATCATCGTCACTGTAAACTGTTTTACAAGCAAAATAAATGATTATGATTATTATGATTATGATTATGATTATGTAATACGAATACGTCACCGCTACCGCACGGCAATGTAAGATATAATTTTTCTTTGAGTTAAAGCACAAAAGAAAAAATAATTATTATCCGTACGAACCTTATGGAACCTTATTCTACTGACTTATGTAAGTACTACAAAGACAATAACATGTTTTAGGCTGTCCAGCTACACTCGACTCTGATTGATGGTTACAATATTAGAACAATAAAGAAAACTTAAAAAAAATAGCAAGATAATTCACATTAAACTACTCTTACCTATAATAACTTAAGATAAACATTGAAATACAGTGAATTTGGAAAGTTTTTGCATTATATTACGGTCATAATAATATTAGGAAACAAAAAATTTCATTAGGTTTGACTGAGCTGACTGTACCAAATTCAAGTTACTGGTATTTGTACTCATATTAAATTAAATTATTTAAAAGGTAGTATCCGTTCAGAATAGATACTAGAAATGCATTTATTTATTTAACATTTCATGTATACACATATTAAGAAAAAATAAACAGAAAAATAGGTACATAGGTAATGCTATTCTAACAAATTCCTTGTTAGTTCTTTTATGTTAGTTCTTTGGATTAAACCATAACACTGTACTAACTTCTGACAACGGCTGCCTGCATAAAAACAGGAAATTATTCCAAGACTACACTCTGTGGCTACACTACTATTCCCAGTGTACCAAATATCAAAATTCATTCAGCCGTCTTAGCGAGAATGAGTTAATTGCTAAAATCGCACATATTTTAATAGATTCATTGCCTGTTTTAAGGCAATAATCCGACTGGTTATGATTCATTAAATAACCACCATTTAGATATCACAATCGTTATCGCCGATACAATGTAATTTTGTCTAGAGCACTCTGTCTTGCACTTGTCATTGATTAAGACTGGATATAGCGTGAAATGGACAGTGACACCTTGGCGCTGATGACCTTTTTTTTTTCTTTTTTGGAGTTGGAGTGGATCAAATGCCACACTTGGCTCACTCTTACGTAAAATATGGGCTTTAGGAGTTTCCGACACGGCTGATGTACGTAATTCCACGCCCAACATACAATACAATGCATTTGTAGACAGCTTCATGCCCCATCCGGGATCGCGATCCCGATTTCCAGCCACCGCAGACGCGGGCTTGCGGACGGCGTGCAATCGCTAACTCGCCATCCAGCCGTCCAGCAACCGTCCGGACCGCGCCCAAGTCGTCGACGGCGCGTAGTATTAAGAGAATACTACGCGCCTCACGCGCTTCAAGGATATGTCAGCAAACCGTAGAGGCCCAGAAGGGTAGAAGCCTACTAGGGCCATGACCCATGGGTTATGTTAAAGTGAACCCCGTGGCCCTGGAACGAAGGAAAAGAAAGGACAGGAGTATTTTTTTTTTTTATGGTATGTAAAATCATCCAATGACAAATCCCGCCCTTGGGCGGAGCGGGAAGTAGTGTCAGACTCTTACTGACTAAAAACCTACCCCGTTCCTTCGTTGCCTATAGTGCCGGGGCTGAGCCTTCCTCTCAGAAAACGGCCCTTGACCCCAGCAGGCTTCGACCCTGCCTGCCTGCAGTTAGCAGGCTGGGCCTCTACGGTTTGCTGACAACTCCTTGAGGCGCGCGGGAACAGAAAACGCCGTTGACGACTTGGGCTCGGTCCGGTCGGTTACCGGACGATCGGACAGCGTGCTACCCATTGCACGCCGTTCGCAAGCCCGCGCCTACGGTGGCCGGAAATCGGGATCAGAATCCCGGCGGCGGCTGGGGCGAGCGCCCCGTTGCCTCTGCCTGATGCGGTCGGCCTCCTCCTTTGCTAGCATTACTGCTTCGCAGAAGGAGGCGACCGCCTGCCATCCCTCCTCACTACGGACCATTGCCTGAACCAAGGCTCGGCGAGAGAGATCGCTGCCGCCGATCGCCCCCACGAGGACACGGCGATGCTCCGCCCAGGCGGGGCACACCTCTACAGTGTGCTCCACCGTGTCCACCGGGTGTTCCGCACAGAGGCGACGCCCGGGCGAATCCTCCGCACGAATCCGGAACAGGTACTTAGCGAACTTTCCGTGTTCGGTAAGCACCTGCGTCGTGCGGAAGTTGAGAGCGCCGTGAGGTCTTTCCAGCCACGCCTCAAGGATGGGCCTTATCGCCCCAATTGTGGCGCGCCCCGAACGAGGTTGCGATAGTCGCTGAAAAGGACAGGAGTGGGCTTTAGTCAATAAAAGTCTGACACCCGCTCCGCTCAGAGCGGAAGAAGTCGGATTTTTGATGATTTCCCAACTAAAAAAAGACCTCAAAAGCCTCATGAAGTCTTGTAGTTTAATGGCAATAAGTATGATATGAGCATCGAGTGTTGGGTTAGATGTCCGAGAGGGTGAGGTAATTTTTTTTTAAATTTAATTTTAGTAACTATCGACTCGCATATTAGCTTATTTCAAATCTTTCAAAAAGACACGACAGATTTCAAGCATCTAAGCATGCATAATATGTACAGCTTATTATCTTTATTCGAAATATTGGTACAACCTTCCTAACACCGCACTAAGGGTGCTTTCAATTTAGACGATTCATGTTGGACCGCTACCTTACGTTTACCGTGTGTCAGCCGGCCGGTTGCAGTGCTTCAGCAGTCCGACAACGAGCACCTAAATAAAAACGCATCTGGTTGCCGTACGTTTATATACCAGTGATGCGCTATTCAACACCGCATTATTCAACACCGAATCGAATACGTGGTGCTTGTGACTTTGCCGTCCTGTTGTCGTCCGTTCGCCGCAGTGTTGCCGCACCGCACGCTTTCAAGTTATGCGTTAAAAAACGCATAGCTTGAAAGCGCCCTCACATCAGCCTGTTAAATTTTAATATGTTCCTAATTTAGTCTATCTATTTCATTAAACATTAAATTAAATTAATGTGCAGTTACGAACGGAATAAACATTTTAATAGTAACCAATTATTGCTCTCTCGGAACAGAATGACAGTTTGGAAATTTGATTGCATCTATTAGATAATCCTGGGCTTAATCATATCAAAATTCGATTCGGTTAATTAGTAATACGCCTAATCTAATCGTTATATTCGCTTGGTTGTGCTTCTAATCAAATTTATTTTATTAATGTCAAATATATAACAACAAATAATCAATAAAAAATAATAATATGTCAATATTGATGTATATAGGGTGACTGGTAATTAGTGAACGATACTTAAACACGTGATTGTATTCATGATAACAAACAACTTTTACTATGGGACCAAATCTGAAATCGCGAAAAAGATCAGCCAAGTTCAGTACATTTTGACCAGTTAGGCGAACATAAATGTAATGACCAGCAGATTTTTTTTCTGGATTTCTGGTTTGGTCCCATAGTAAAAGTTGTTTGTTATTATGACTAAAATCACGTGTTTAAGTATCGTTCACTAAATACCAGTCACCCTATATTTGTGTAATAAAGGGTTTCGCCACCAAAATTGAAAAACATGATATTCACCCATTTCCGTGTATTTTTTTTTTATTGAAAATATTCGGATTACGTACTTACATATCTCCTCCTGATTATTTCAGAATAGGTCTTAATATCGTTATAAAAGAGATTCGTGTTTTCTCAGAAAAAGGTAACCGTAAAGTCGAGTATTACGTAGAAGGCGGAAATTAAAGTAAGTTTTCTTCGGCAGTAGTTTTACTTAAACAGGATGTTAGATAAAACAGATCTTATCAAAGTGCCCCACTTTAGCATGCCTACATTTTTTTTATAAAAAAATATTTGCTTAAACATTGTTAGAATTCAATTTAGGGAAGAGTCTGGCCAGACAAAATATTTACATAATTAAGTTAACTAACTTTCAAAGAAGGGGTGTACACTTAGCTACGACTGGTACCAATATTTGTTTGTGGGTACATTTTCAGAATAATAAACAATCGATTCTCAAGTTTAATGAGGATGTACCAACTAAGTACCCACACCTCTTTTTGCATTTTTTTTTTGATGTGTTATTCCGTTCTAGGGTGTGTACCGAGATCGCGTGCCAAACTTTTTCTAGGTAAATTCATCAGTATCTTTCGGTTGTTAACATCATGAAGCAGGTTTGAGAAAGAGATGGAGCTGTATAGGACCAATAGCGCTATCCCTTTTTCACACCGAAATTATGACAATTTTAAGACGTTGTAACGACATTGATTCATATTCACATAGAAACTAAAATGCAAATGCTGCATCACGCTGTTATTATGTGTAAAGGTTTCTGATATATTTTAAACATTGATTATATTATTAAAAAAATAAATAATAATTACTCGATTCGATTTATGAAAATTTTATTTTTCTAGTCAGAAATCGAACTTATTGGTGATAGTGTCACTAAATAGAGTAAAGTTCACCTCCTCTGGACTCCCTTGAGTATTTTCGCTATTCTGCATTGCATTGCATCAGCCTTATAATGTTCCTACTACTGGGAATCAGGCCTCGTCTCTAGGAGAAGAAATGGGCCATTATCCACCACGCGGGCCCAGTGCAGATTGGTGGATGTCACATGTCTTCGATTTTTTGGTTCTAGAACATGCCGGTTTTCCTCACGATGTTTTCCTTCACCGTTTTTGAAAGCAGTGGTGATGAAATAAATTACACGAAGTAATGCGCCTGGCTGGGTTTGAACCCGCGACCTACAAATCGTAAGTCGGGGTCATTACCACTCGGCCACCACTGCTCTCTCTCTATTCTGCGTAGTTTAAGATTTGTCCATCCACACCTACATTAAAAATCATTTTGTATAATAACATTGTTTATTGCAGTGACTCGGCTTTTATCCATAATAGATACACAATGAGTATTTTGTACCTCAAACACGTGTTCTAAACACATCGTATCTTTGTCAAAGCCTTAAGCTATAAAAAACGTATTGCAGTTATCCAAAAATCACGTGCTGTATACACGTGACTTGCCAGTTATGAGTATCAACAAATTCCAAGTTAAGGTTCGCAAGTCACCAGAGCTGAAGATTATTCAAACGAATTGCCATAGACCTGTAACACAAACGGCACTGAATGGGCACGCCATAATTATGGCGGTTGAGGAGTGGCTGAAAAGTCACACACGCGTCACAGCGTCACAGAACAAGATCGGGAGGTTCCTGCACCGAATTCGTACGGAATCACCATTTTGTGGACCGCCCGGGGAACACAGTGGAGCATACGGTGGAGAGTTATGCCCCAGTTGGCCGAAGCATCGCCGTATTCTCGTGGGCGAACGGCATCAACGACTTATCGCACCGGGCTCTGGTATAGACTATGCTCCGGAGTGAAGAGGAATGGCAGGCGGTTGCCTCCTTCTGCGAAGTAGTAATACTAGCAAAGGAGGCGGCCACACGCGTGAAGAAACATCCTTCCTTACGATCCCGATTTCCAGCCACCGTAGGCATGAGCTTGCGGACGGCGGGCAATGAGTAGCTCTTCGTCCGACCGTCCAGTAACCGTCCGGACCCTGTCCAAATCGTCGACGGCGCTTAGTGTTCCTCGCACGCCTCAAGGAGATGTTAGCAAAACCATAGAGGCCCAGCAGCCTCTAATGCCTACTGGGGCCATGGCCATGGGTTATGCGAATGAGAACCCTGGGCTGCGGATCGAAGGTAAGGAAGGAACAGAAGCGGGTTTTAATCAGTGAATGTCTCAAGAGCGGGAGAAGTCATTAGAGAACCCAACCTAAAAAAATAAAATAGGCAACGGAAGAACAAAGTTGATTTTTTGTTAGTAAAAGTCAGTCTCAGTGCACTCAGAGCAGCAAAAATTATTTGCTATATTTCCTCTATCAATAAAAAATATGCGTTAGTTAACTTTGTATGCTAATTTAGAAAATTATTATACACATAATAGCTGCCTTCCAGGAAAGGCAAGGAACGGCAATCGTTTCGCGGAAAAGTCATAAATTGCTATTTTCTTTGATGAAAAGCAAGCAAGCTAATTGAACTAGGTACTTAACTTTTTCATAAGGTGATTGTGGTTTCAGGTAATTTCATAAGATGATGAATTAAGTCTTATATATTTTGTACAAGCTTACCGAAGAGAAATATCGGACCCTTTTAGAAAGATCTTAGTAAGCGAAAGTATATGTTTTTTGCAGAAAGGTATTTTTCCTATCCTAATTAAAAAGTTTTTATGATAATAATATAAATATGAACTATTCTAATTAATCAGCAGTTGTACAAATAACAAGTCATATTTGTAAAATAATATATCTTTTAATTTTAAATAAAATAAAACCTTTATTAATCATGAATAATAAAAAAAAAAAATTGAATTATTTAATATTGAAAATGAACATTTATCAATATCATTGAAAATGATACTATAGAGAATTTCATACAATGCAGATATGAGTGACAAAGACCGAAATGCGGAATTATTCTTGGAACTCAATCAGCCATATTTTACGACCAAACTCATTCTCAGACATTAATATCGCAAAGTCATAGACAATTTATTCTTGAAGACAGTTGGTGTCAAAAAAGCACTATACACCGTTAAATTTTGGTCGTTTTAATCCCGTGAAGGGTCGATTTGGTACATGAAACACTATCGATTTGTAAAGATAAAATTAAAAAATAAAGTACTTTTTTCTAAAACTCGAATTAATATACGCATGTACGAAATTAATTTCTTTAAGTAAACGTGTCAATGACCTTGTAGGTAGCTATCGGTCGTTGCATACTGTAGGTAGCTACAGTTCATAGGCTTCGCTCAGCTGACGTTTATTTAAAGAAATTAATTTAGTACACGCGTGAATTAATTCGAGTTTGAAAAAATTTTCTTTATTTTTCATTTTTATCTTAACAAATCGATAGTGTTTCATGTACCAAATCGACCCTCCGCGGGATTAAAACGACCAAAATTTAACGGTGTATAACTGACCCCTTTTTAAGTTTTTTTCTTTAGTTTTTTTTTTTTTAGGTGGGAAAGTCATCAAATAGCTTCTCTTGTTCTGGGCGAAGCGAGACAGAATGATTTTGACTAAAAACACTTATGTTCCATTAGTTGCCTTTTGCGTTCCAGAGACTGCTCTGTTATCACTGGGTAATTTCAACAATTCTGCAACCCGGACTGTCTCCTACGTTTCAATGTAGCAATGACAATGGAATTTATGGTAAACTGTTTACGTCAGTCATTGGTTATATAATACTAGCTGTTGCCCACGACTTTGTCCGCGTCAAGTTTATAAATCTACTCATAAAAATGTAACGAACAAAAGTAATTTATAGCCTACTAGCTTCTGCCAGCAGCTTCACTCACGTGAAAACAGTGTTCTTCATATAAGGGTGCATAGTTTTCTGTATATTTTTGCTTTCTTGTTTTTTATTTATTTATTTCTTGTTACCTATAATAATATATTGTGTTATGCCCTTTGTTGTACCAAATCAATTCTTTTTCTTTCTTCCTTTTTCTTTCTTTTATAAAAACTTTAGACCTCCGTTTCATCCCCTTAGGGGTGGAGTTTCCTAAAATTCGTTCTTACCAGATGTCTTCACCCTATAAGGAAATTACCTGCCAGATTTTAAGTTTGTAGGTATTATAGTTTCTGAGATTTCGTGATTAATCAGTAAGTGGTATTTCGCTTTTATATATACAAAAGATTTCAAGTTATGAAAATTAATTCAAGCAACATGAAAATGAAATGATTCGTCGAGTAACTTATGTATTTACTTAACACGGGGACAGACCGAGCAAATGAACACTAACAAATAGATGTCGTCTATGGACATCATTTCTTGCTGGCTTTTTACCAAATACATAATAATATTCTTCGTCTCAGTCTTTAATTCCTGGTGGAGTGGTCGTGGTCATGGATCACCTGGTAGGTTGCTTGCGGCTTTTGTATGACTTCTCCATCTCTCTCTGTTCGTGGCATTGTGTCTACATATGATAAGGGTCTACTAAACATCATCATTTGTTGTGAAAAAGTAACAGGTACTGTTATTCATCATGTAGGTACTCCATTTTGTGATAGCACAAAGACAAAATTTTCTGTGGGATTATTCAAATAATTCTCTGACTGAGGCCCGGAAACGCAAATAGCAACTGAAGGAACATGGGTGAGTTTTAGTTAGCAAAAACTTTTTTTTTTTGGTGGTGGGTAAAATCATCCAATGACATCTCCCGCCCTTGGGCGGAACGGGAGATAGTGTCAGACTCTTACTGACTAAAAACCCACCCCGTTCCTACGTTGCCTTATATATCAGGGCCGAGCTTTCCTTTCAGAAGCAAACCCTTGGCCCCGGTAGGCTTCGACCTTGCCTGCCTGCAGTTAGCAGGCTGGGTCTCTACGGTAGTTAGCAAAGACCTGACACTTCCTGTCCCTTCTCAGACGGAGACAAATTATTTGATTATTTTTCAGTCCAAACTCTCTCAGACTCGCTCACTGAGGATTCCGTACAAACTAATTCACATAAATAATTCAATTTCCGAATCGAGTCTCGACGATATTTTCGAATACAAAATAGGCAGTTTTTTTTGTGACCTAACAACAAATTTTAAGTTTTCACATTTATTCCTATACTTTTGCTATAATACCTGACTTCATGCCAAATTTCAGGATTCTAGGTCAATGGAAAGTACCCTATGAATTTTGATTCCCTTGTGAGTCTGGAAATATACGTTTTTTGCAACATATACTGCCGTATCTTTTTTTTCCGTTAACTTGGATGTTCGATTTTTTGAAAGCTTCAAAGAAGTGCAGACTTCAGTATACGGTTTTAATTTCAACTCAATATCTTCACTCGTTCCTGAGATAAAGGGTCTTGACAGACAGACAGACGGACAATAAAGTGATCCTATAAGGGTACCGATTTTTTTTTCATTATGTGGTATGGAACTTTAAAAACGGCTCGTCATGGCAGGGTTGAACAATCGAACGAAGACAAATAAATGCTTAGCGTTCGGCAAAGAGAGCATGAAGGTTAACGAGCATACGATAATTCACACATCTTGTAAGCTTTAGTTGGCTTAGTATTAACCAAACGTTATAAAATTTCTTCTTAACTTAATGCATTTTTGCTTTAGGAATCTTAAAGTCAACCTACTTAGTTTTCCGCCGCCTGGTAATCATCGCATTGTGCATGAGGGCACAGCTTTATGCTGAGTTCTGAGTTCGGTCGTTTTGCACGGATGTGGCGCATATTTTTCCTTTAAAATGGTACGTTTGTCTAGTTTTTAGTTGCGTCATTCCGTGTAAATAAACTGTTTTACTTTCTTTTCTTTCTAATAGGCTTACCGAGCCTGAGTCGTCGACGCGAAGCCGACGGCGCGTATTGTTCCACATGCACCTCAAACAGATGTCAGAAAACCGTAGGAGCCATGACTTGACTTCTAAAAGGGGAACCCGTGGTCCTGGAACACAAAAGGCAATGAAAGAACATTATAGTCCTGAGTACATATTTTTAATTTCAACTCGATACCTCCACACGTTCCCAAGATAAAGGGTCTTGACAGACAGACAGACGGACAACAAAGTCATCCTATATGGGTTTCATTTTCCTTTTAAGTTACGAAGCCCTAAAAAACTACTCACATTGGAATATCAAAATGATTAAGAGGTATTCACCCGTTATTTTGTTAGGTGAGTTAGGTATATTATTTAGGGTTAATTAGAATAGGATTTATACGCACTCATCATCATTAGCCTTATTAATGTTCCCACTCAACTGCTGGGACTCAGGCCTCCTCTCTAGGAGAGGGAACGGGCCGTAATCCACCACGCGGGCCCAGTGCGGTTTGGTTTTTTTTTTTTTTTTTTTTTTTTTTTTTTGTGGTAGGTAAAAATCATCCAATGACGAATCCCGCCCTTGGGTGGGGCGGGAAACAGTGTCAGACTTTTACTGACTAAAAAACCTACCTTTCCATTCCTTGCCTTTATCCTGGCGCCTTTGGTGACAGTCTCACATAACCTTTGGCCCCAGTAGGCTTCGGCCCTGCTGGACCCCTACAGTATGCTGACAACTCCTTGAGGCGCGCGGGAACGGTGCGCGCCGTAGACGACCTGAGCTCGGACCGGTCTGTTACCGGACGGACGGACAGCGAGCTACCCATTGCCCACCGTCCGCGAGCCCGCGCCTACGGTGGCCGGAAATTGGGATCGGAAACCCGGCGGCGGCGGCGGCGTGTCCGCCTTTGCCTGAGGCGGTCGGCCTCCTCCTTTACTAGCATTACTGCTTCGCAGAAGGAGGCGACCGCCTGCCACTCCTCCTCGCTCCGGAGCATGGCTTGAACCAAGCCCCGGCGCGAGAGATCGCCGCCGATCGCCCCCACGAGGACACGGCGCTGCTCTTCCCAAGCGGGGCACACCTCGACTGTGTGCTCCACCGTGTCCACCGGGCGGTCCGCACAGTGGCGACACCCGGGCGTCGTCTCCGCACGAATCTTGTACAGGTACGGACCGAACTTGCCGTGCTCGGTCAGCACCTGCGCCAAACGGAAGGTGACGACGCCGTGGGGCCTTTCCAGCCACGCCTCAAAGAGGGGCCTTACCGCCTCGATCGTGGCGTGCCCAGCACGAGGTTGCGACAATCGCTCTCGCCATTTCACCATGAGATCCCGCCGGAGCTCTGTCCGCCATGCCGCGACTTGTCGCGGCAGCGGAGTTTCGCCCCGACGTTGCATCTCCACGCGTAAGTCGTGCATGTGTGCAAGGACTGTTGCCTCCAAATCCCACGGTGGTAGGCCAGCAAGGAGGCTCGCCGCTTCGCAGGACACCGTACGGTATCCGCGGATCATCCGGATGGCCATGACCCTCTGACAGGCGGTTAGCCGGGCCGCCACTCGCTTCCGTAGCGATGGCGCCCACACCGGCGCACCGTAAAGGGCCATGGACCGAACGATGCCTGCGTAGAGCCTCCGGCAGGAGGCGTCTGGACCCCCTAGGTTCGGCAGGAGCCGCTTGAGCGCAGCCCCAGTCGCATTCAACCTGGGAGCCAGACGTCGGAAGTGCTCCTTGAAGTTCCACCGGCTGTCGAGGACGAGTCCCAGGTACTTCATCGTCGACCCGACGCCGATGTGAACTCCTCCTACCGTTAATTGGGAGCCCGGAGGTGGCGCGCTCCGAGGGCCGTGAAAACACATGGCCTCGGACTTGTGCAATGCCACCTCGAGTCCCAACTGCTGTATCCTCTCCACGACTGTCGCAACCCCGCGCGTCGCTAGTTCGACCGCCGCCTGGTACGACCGTCCCCGCGCCAGGACCAGCGTGTCGTCTGCGTAACAGACCACGCTGACCCCGTCGGGGAGGTCGGCGCGCAGCACGTAGTCGTACCCGATGTTCCACAAGGGCGGCCCTAGTACCGATCCCTGCGGAACACCGCACGACATCTCTCGCCGTTTCAACTCCCCCTGATGACCGGGGTAGATGATGAACCTGTCCGACAGATAGGCCTCGATCACCCGACAGAGGTAGTCGGGCACCCGGTGGTACCGGAGTGCCCTACTAATGCAACTCCAGGGCAGGGAGTTGAAGGCGTTGGCGATGTCCAGAGACACCGCCAAGACACACCTGCCCCGGGACACCGCATCCCCCGTCGTGAGGGCTCGCACGCGCATGATGGCGTCCACAGTGGAGCGCCTCCTGCGAAATCCGAACTGGCCGTCCGCAAGATCCGGCCCCTTCCGTGCCAGATGCACGACGAGGCGGTCTGCAATTACTCTTTCAAAGAGCTTGCCCACCTCGTCGAGCAGCACAATGGGCCGATACGCGGACGGAGAGTCCGCGGGGCGCCCCGGCTTCGCGATAAGGACCAGTTTCCCCGTCTTCCAGCGAAGCGGGAACTGGCCCCTCTCCATGCATGCGCTGAAGAGCCCTCTCAGTCGAGACCCGAGTTCCTCCATGGCCAGGACCCAGGCTTTTCCAGGCAAGCCATCGGGTCCTGGGGCGGTGTTCTTGGCACTCAGCCTTCGCACCGCCACTCTCATCTCCACCTCGGTCACCTCTGGAGCATTGTTGCCGTCGTTGCCGTCGTGGTCCGCATCGGACACCGCTGCTGGTGGCGGAGCCATAGGCGGGGGAGTATGCTCCCCTCGCGTAGGGAACAGAGCGCCCACCACACCCTCCACGAGCTGGGGCCGGAGACTCTGAGTCAGCGGGGGAGCCCATGGGCGGAGTTTCTCCATCACCATTTTGTATGGGCGTCCCCACGGATCGACGTTCAGAGACTCCAGCCACACGTTGCGGGCCTCGAGTTTGGCCCGCTTTATCTCCGCTCGGAGGGTGCGCTTTGCCGCCCTGTATCCCTCATACAGCTCCGCCTCTATGGCCTCCGCACCCGGTGGACGGGTGCGGCGCCTGCGGTGTCTAGTATACCGGCGTCGCGCAGCATTGCACGCATCGCGCAGTGCCGCAATCTCTGGCGACCACCAGTGTACTTGGCGCCGGGCACGTCCTGGCCGGACTCGGGGCATGGCCGCGTCGCAGATTTGCGACATGGCCACCTGGAACCAGTCTGCCTCGACGTCGATGTCGACAGGCCTGTCCGGTGCTTGCACCCAGGCCTGTACTATCGCGGCTTCCTGGAGCAGGTCCCTGTCCAGCTGCCTCAGCGCCCAACGCGGACCACACGGGGTCTGTCGGACCGGCGCGGTCGAGGTCTGGGCGGAGACGTCAAACCGGATGTACCGGTGGTCAGTGCGGTTTGGTGGATATCACATATCTTCGAATTTTTAGTTCTAGGACATGCCGGTTTCCTCACGATGTTTTCCTTCATCGTTTTGAGAGCAGTGGTTATGAAATAAATTACACAAAATAATGCGCCTAGCACTGGTTGTAGATAATTGCCTCTCCACATTTCTAGATAAATAAGTTTAGGTTTGAGTTTTTCTCTGTTACGCGATATGTTGTGCATCTGTATCTCGTTTATATGATCGTTAATTAACATCGCGTTACATAGCGCGATAGGTGCCTTTCATTTCCATTTTTCCTTTTCATATCGCCTTGTTTTCATATGTCGATTGAGTGGTATATGACAGACACAGTGAGCACTTCGTTTGTTTTATATTCAACTGAAACTGGACGCCTGTCGAAATATTCACAAAGGCCTTTTATGGTGGAAGTATTTTTCGGTGACATTCCTTACTGTCACTGGCAAAAGTGTTGGACATCTGCTTTTTTCAAAGAGTGACAATAATTTTATTGCACAATATTATATAAAACTATTGTTCATTTTCAGCACGTTGGTTACCTAACTACAAAATGAAACAGAGGTGATTGAGTATTCCAGTAAGATAAATAAAAACGGTCCGTACCAAAAAATGGCAAAAAAATCACGTTTGTTGTATGGGAACCAACTTAAAATTTATTGACTTGCCTGTTGGTCTAGTAGTTAGTGGCCCTGCTATGCTGGAGGTCGTGGGTCCGATTCCCACCGAGGACAAATGTTTGTGTGATGAGCACGATCATTTGTTTTGTGTCTGGGTGTAATTTATCTTTATTATTATTATCTATATTAATTAAAAAATTACAAAGTGGATAGTGCGAGTTTTTTTTTTAACCCTTTAAGTTTTTTTTAATACATTTGTCATTAAAAATCTTGATTAAAGTGCATTTTTTTTTATAAATATATTTTTTTCTTTATTTTTTAAATTTATGAATATTTCTATCTTATGATCGGCAAAAATTTACGCAAAATAGCAGGTTTTTACAGTATTACAGGATTTACAGGATTTGTTTTACACAAATTAATTTTTGTATTTCAATAGATAATATGCAAAAGATATCTGTCAAAAATATCTAGAGAAAAGTGTGTATAACGTCATAATCACGTAAGAGCGGTTGTATCAAAATATTTCTCAAGTTGGGCGCTCTTCAAAAAATGTGTTACGTAAAATATGAACAAATTCGCTTAGACAAATATTGACCATTCCAAGGTTCTTTCTGGCAACAAATCCAGACAAGACTAATAATAATGCTTTATTTGAACGACTCCAGCTTGTCTAGCCTTGAATATATCAAATATGCAAATTCCAGTCGGGTATATGCTGCAAAATACATATTTAACATAAATCTTCTTTGTTTGGCTTTTGATAAACACTTTGACTTTGGCTCCTTTCTATTCTGATGACCTTATAGGTATTATTGGAATGTAAGCTCTTTTAATTATATCAATTTTTTTTCTTCATATTTTTGTTGAGGTTCCGAGTGGTTCCCAACTTTTTTTTTAATCGGGGACTACTTTGGTTTCTTTATTTGTTACCAGGGTACCTACATAGAAATTATTAAATATTTATGTTAGAAAAATTATCCTCAAATGGCACAAATAAACCGTTTAATTTTGGTCGTTTTAATCCCGCGGAGGGTCGATTCGGTACAGGAAACCCTAACGATTTCTAAAGAAAAAATAAAGTACTTTTTTTTAAACTTGAATTAATTTACGCATGTACGAAATTGATTTCTTTCAGTAAACGTCAGCTGATCGAGGCCAATGAACTGTAGGTAGTTAGAACGCAACGACCGACAACTCCGTAATCATTGTCTCGTTTACTTAATTCGAGTTTAAAAAAAAGTACTTTATTTTTTAATTTTATATTTATAAATCAATAGTGTTTCATGTACCGAATCGATCCTCCACGTGATTAAAACGACCAAAATTTAACGGTGTATAAAAACCTCACGGTGCGTAAAGATGCAGTGCCCCAGCCACCGGGACCCCGAGCAGCCACTGTAGGCGCAGACTAGGAGAGAGAATAGGATGCTTTTTGACTTAGTAATAATTTTCGCAAAGAACAGAATATCTGTTTATGAACATTTAGAAACGTCAGTTTAGTAGTCACGTATGCTACTGATTATATTTTTACCTAACTTTATTTAGATCTAAATAAATAAATCAGTAGCGTGCTAGTTATTTGCGCGACTCGCTCGCGTGCCTGCTTGCTGGTCGTGTCACGTACGGGGACATAAATTTTGTCAATCCTACTGCAGCTGTATAACAACTTTTCAATTAAAGTCTGAAACAATATTTTTTTTTCCCTGCAAAAGAGTTGATGAACAGAATGTTTAAATAACTTGTTTTAGCACATTCAAAACCACTGTTAAGCAGCTACATAAAGGTGTTCCTACGCTTTTTTCAAACTCTGTGTCTGTAAAAAGCGTTAAGATATTCCTAAAAACCACTTGGAATGTGGTATATATTGGATTATGGATTTCCAGAATTATAAAGCAGAATTTGTGTAAAAACAATTCAGAAAATTTCTAGGATAATTTAGAACCTGTAGAAACACTGGAAATTTTATTGAAACGATATGATGAAGATGATACTGATAGATTCCTAATCATAAGAATGGTTTTTATTTTATATAGGTAAAATCATCCAATGACAAATCCCGCCCTTGGGCGGAGCGGGAAATAGTATCAGTCTCTTACTGACTAAAAACCTACCCTGTTCCTTACCTGCCTTGGATCCAGGGCCCTAGTATGCATTTTCATACCTCCCCAGAGCCCCAGACTAGGCCTCGACCCTACTGGGCCTCTACTCTGCTGACAACTCCTTGAGGCGCACGGGAACAGTGCGCGCCGTAAACGACTTGGGCTCGGTCCGGTCTGTTACCGGACAAACGGATAGCGAGCTACCCATTGCCCGCCGTCCGCAAGCCCGCGCCTACGGTGGCCGGAAATTTGAAATCACAAGAATGGTAGATGTAATAGATGTTGCCTTTACTTTGTTTTGTGTTTCGTACTTAATATTTTCTATTTTGAATCATAGTTGTACAATAAAAAAGTACTCTGTAGGTGCTTTTATTGTATCATCAAAGAAATGCTGTCGTATAGACTCATAATTGCCCTAAATCCTTGATAAAAATATCTCATTCGACCTGAATATTGCCCTCATGTTTTCTATTCGCACAATGGGAAATACAGACGCGCCCCACTTGTACCGATCTCAGGAGTCGGAGCATAGAAGCACAAAGTCTGCAGACACACACTTGATAGAAAAGTGTAGGTGGTAGTTTCGCTTTGTTCCACGAACTAACTCCGAGCAAAAGGAAGTTGGCCCGCTCCAATGGTAATGTATATTTTTGTGTCGCATGTATTTTTGAGCTGGTATTTCTGTGCATGTATCGGTTACTGTTTTGAACGACAAATTGTTTGTAACAAGAAATTTACATACATCATGGGTATACAATGCAGGGTCAGTTAGAATATTTTCACGCTGGGAAATCACGACTCGTGGAACAGAGTACAGTTTTTTGGTATTTTATTTACATTGGGATGCAAGAAAATAACTTCCTTGTCAATCTCTACGTACAAAGAATGTCAGCCATGTTCATAATGGCCTCTTGCTTTAAATTATTACTTATATTTATATATACTTCTTTTCTATCAGAAATACGGTAAATGGGAAAGATTTAATATAACTTGATATACTTCTCTTTTTTTTTAATTATTTGTTAATTGTAAGGAGTATTTATCACTTAGTGATAATGTCATTCCTGCTACAAAAACACTTCCACAAAATACACATTAAGCTCTAGACTACTAATCAAACTGAATAGTGGCTGTAGTAAAATTATGTCACTCGTTTATCCATAACAATCGATACAATATCAACGGGGAAGCTAAGATGCTGTTACATGCCCCGACCTCATAACTCACCTCAGGATATACTTCTCTCTTATGAGGAACCTTATAAAACCTTATATTGTGCTAATTCCATTATAATAACTTATATTTCAGAACCAAGAAGATAGGGAAGAGGGGGCGTGATAGCTACTATGTGCCATTTTTAGTAAAAACTTGACGTAGATGGTTTATCTATCAAATATGAATGGTTTAAATCTAATCAACCCGGCCAACTTTGGGCATACCTTAATTATGGCGGTAAGTCCCCTCTTTGACGCGTGGCTGGAAAGACCTCACGGCGTCCTCACCCTCCGCATGACGCAGGTTTTCGCGGAAAATGGAAGTTCGAGAAGTTACTGTTCCGGATTAGTGCGGGACCGACGGCCGGGTGTCACCACTGTGTGGACCGCCCGGAGGACACGGTGGAGCACACGGTCGAGGTGTGCCTCGCTTGGGCAGAGCATCGCTTATTTCATCACCACCGATCTCAAAACGGTAAAAGAAAACATCACCAGGAATCTGGCATGTTCTAAATCCAAAAATTCGGAGACATGTGACATCCGCCAAACCGCACCAGGCCCGCGTGGTGAATAACGGCCCATTCCCTCTCCTAGACAGGAGGCCTGAGTCCCAGCAGTGGGAATATAGAAGGCTGATGCTATTTATAATATATTCCAAATTTACAACACGGTTGGCGCAGTGGCTGAGCGATTGGCTGCTGCACTGCATGTCGCGGATTCGAGCCCCGCATAGAACAAAATATTTGTATAGCCTAGAAATAGATGTTCCAGGTCTGGGCGTCTTGTGTATGTGAGTTTACGAGTTTGTGAACGCACCCACGATACAGGAGTGATTCCTAGTGTGGGGCAACGTATTTTTCAAATATAAATTAAAAAGTAAATTGTAGGTATTCGCTTTGATTTAAATCTACTTCCTCGTGCTTCGAACTGCTTGGTACTGAAACTTCTCGATCATCAAGATATTCAACTTCGGTATAAAATTAAATTGTTGATGTAACACGTAAAATATTCCTTCATTATAAGCTAGGTTCTTCCTTAAAAAAAAGGGACACTTCCTACATTTCAATTGAAAGAAACAGCTAAACTTTGATGTTGAGTTCGAGTCTACAGTGTGTAGGTATAGGTTCCGATAAATAAAATTATTGTAAGAGGAAAAATACAAGTTTCTTACGAAAGAAAAAAACAACCAAACTTAAACAAGTATTCATTAAGTAACCGTATCGTAATGAGAATTACCCTGTGCTTGACCCGACTGCGCCAGAAAAAGTGTTAAGTTTTTCGAGTGTATATATATAGTTAAGTTTATTTTTCTAGAACACTTTCATAATTAAGATTAATCTAACTAAGGATCTAGTAGTTAGATTTGTCTTAATTATGAAAATGACAGTGGGATCCGCAAAATTACCAGTTTCAACAAATTCGCCCGCAAAATACGATTATGCAATTCGAAAGAAGTCAGTGTCCAACCAAAAAGGTGACGTCTTTCTGATCGTCCGGTAAACGATCAGACCGAGCCCAAGTTTTCGACGGCGCGTACTGTTCCCGCGCGCCTCAAGGAGCTGTCAGTGAAACGTAGAGGCCCAGCCTGCTAGCTGCAGGCAGGGTCGAAGCACATGAGTCGGAGCCTGCTGGAGTCATGCGTCAGCTTCCGAAAGGAATACCCGGCCCCGGCACGATAGGCAATGAAGGAACGGGGTAGGTTTTTAGTCAGTAAGAGTTTGACACTACTTCCCGCTCCGCCCAAGGGCGGGATTTGTCATTGGATGCCTACTATAAAAAAAATCGAATGTGGAATTTATTTTATTTTAACCATAGATTCGACGCCATTACCTAGACTTATACAATGCTCGTTAGGCTCTAGCCCGCAGGTATCAAAAATACATACATACAATATACACTATAAAAAAGTTATCAGAGTCAAAAAACTCGACCGCAAAAAATCTACTAAAAAGTTTGAGACAAACACTCAGTCGGCAGCGTCTAAACTATGATTAAACTAAAATAAATTCAACAAAATGCATAGGAGTAGTGATTTATTTAATTTGACACCATCTTAAAAAGATTCATTTTCCAAGTGTTCGTATGATTTGAATTTCAATTCGCAACTTTATTTCCTGTTTAGTAAAGTTGCGAATCTACTGTTTGCGCTAACAACAGAGTCGCAACTTTGCTATACAGGTCATGATCAGGTGCATATTCTGTCAGAAAATAGCCTTTTATGCTATTCCAGGAAATAGCACACAAGGTCATTTTTATACTGGAAGTATGTTCCCTAGGGATAATTTTTTATTTTCACGCGGGGTATGCTACTGCCAGAAGTTAATTAAAATAAAAATTTTACGATTCATCTTTCAGTAAGTATGCTATCATTCAGAAGAACATTTATATTCAGAAGCACACATGATCATTATCTTCAAATATAATACGAACACATAATAACGCACATCGCCAATAACATCAAAATTGCCAATTTGTGCAGATTATCTCATAAGCAAAACCGACCATGCATGAAAGATCAAGATTTCAGTACGCTTCGTTGTCCATAATAATTATTATAATCCTTGACTAACGTACTTAGTGAGGTCAGGCCCGTGAATGAGATGACCTATTTTTATCGTTTACCTGCCTTTTACAGAATGAAAATAGGGTCCGTACGGAGGACAAGTCTTTTAAGTATTGCTCTTGATCCTTTGGCAGGTTTGCTCTTTTGATTCTTTTCAAATGAATCATAATAATCAAAAGTATACCTGTTTTGCTGTAGATTGCGTAGTCAACCGTAAGAATACTTCGTTCTTTTATAAGTTTGAAGTAACGCTCCTTTCGACTTAATTTTGATCAATAACTTTATGGTTTAAGAATAACAAATGGGTTTGATTTCTTGGTCGGCCAAAGTGTTAAATTGAAATTCTGTCAAAAAACCTCAGTGTTAACTCTCCAAAAGAGTATGCTCGAAACGATAAGTTTGTCTGTCAAATTTTAAATCTACTAGTAAGTAAATCTCTGTTATATACTATTAATTCCTACTGGAGATTTTAGGACACTTTTATTGTAGAAAGATAAATAAATAATAGTTCAAATAGCTATATATATTTTTTTTAAATTTCCCGCCATTTTTTTACCGTACTTATCCGTACATTTACATCTCTGTGTGTTCATCTTCGGAACATCTTTTTGCATGACAAATCCTTTGAAAATTAAAAAACCTTAGTTTTAAATAAAACACGGGTTTATGCTTGCAAGTTCAATTTTGCATCGAAATGATCAAACTCAAACGCTCTCACGCATATGAATTTAGCATCTCATATGGCTAAGTTGTTTTCCCACAAACCTCAATACTTGCGCTGATGCCAACGCAAACTGCATGGTAACGAGATAGGGGCACGTCAAATAGAACATTAAAGCAAGATGAACGTGGCTGAAATGTGAACGCTCTTGAATCTATGGTCAGTTCGAGTTGGTTTCAGAAATAGGTTATATTAGAATTTCATCCTTGTCACAGTTATAATTAGAGATTTTGACAAGGAAATTGGCTATAGTTTATTCAAGAATATTTCCTCGTACCCTGAGCGTGAATTATTTGCTCTGTCAAATTAGTATCTAACACATGAATTATTAACAATATTATTTTTGACCTTTAATGGATGGAGATTTTGAATAAGAATCATTTTACACGTATACCTATAAATTACAAAAAAATAATACCTTTCTTGTCAATTTTAACTAGATGTGGCCGTTGTTTCTTAGTCCCTAGTTTACCCTGAAGAAACACAGAAATGAACGCAGAGAGTCTCATTTGAAGTCCACACAATCCATATTGGTCAAATCACATGAGAACTTTGCCAGTTAATGTCGGAGGTAGATTTTTGCATCCAACAAGTCTAATCAAAAACTCAAATCTTTGTAGATATCAGATTTAGTTAGACAGCACAAACAGTTTTCAGGTATCGTGTAGCTCAATTCAGAACTTTAAGAAGCTCAATAATCTGAAAACAATATCAAAGTAAAGATATTTGGGTAGTATTATTATTGGCTTAAACCGTCAGACAATAATGGAATCTACTCAAATATTTTTCACTCACAATATGCAGATTACAGAGGACTATGCAGATTAGTGACCGTAAAGTTTCTTTGAGGAAGGAACGACACAGATTGGAACAGTCTCTCGTCCAGTCAGTGCAAACCTTTATCAGTAATCGAGTAGCTCAACTTGAAACAATAAAGGAGTTCAACGACCCGAAGAACAATGACTAGGAAACGAAATTTAATTTCATTAGAAAAACCATGAAAAGAACTCAAACTACCAGACAAAGATAAAACTTACGGAAATTATTTGACCCAAATGTTACGGAAAGTGGAAATTCTTTAGCATATTTTAAATTTTCGTATTATTATTTTGTATATGCGTAGTATCTTAGATATAAAAAATATTGATAAAATCTGTCTTTCGGCAAACCTGGAATGGGGTGTTTTTTAAAGGAACGCTAGTAATACCAAGTACTGTCATATGTCGGGTGTTTCTGAAATAACCGGTAAAAATTAATAAAACAATGTCATACTTTTACAGTTTTATTACAGAATAAAATAAAATACAATTACATACGGGATAGAATTTATGGATAAATTCTTCCTCTTATTTTTACTCGAATTACTACTCTTCTACTCTAGAAATATTTTTTAATGTTTTGTACTGACAGAACATTAACGGTAATTTAATAAAGAATTAAGAAATAGGTTGTAAGCAGGTGTTTGTCCTTATATTTTATCATGTGACGTTGTTTTAAGTGTTATATAGATTAATATATACATATAAATGGATATAAGTACTTTATAATCAAAGAAGTTATTGAAGTGTATAAAAAGGACTGTCTGCTATGGATGTTTGTTTCATCCTTCACGGTGCCATCATTTGCGTTACACTTTTTTTAGCCTTGTAGCGACATCTATATCGTCACATATGAACTAATCCTGCATCGCACAAGTAACATTCTCCGCGCAATTTGAACATATAGAACCGCCCGAAATCATCTATCGGGCAATAGCCCACCAGACACAATACCCGTCTCGTCGGAGGATCCTCCCTTTTCAACGGATGTATGTGGGACTTTACTCTCTGTTCCACTACTTCCAAACCCTAATATTGCATGTCTTTGGTTTTCTTGGAAGAAATTGTTGATGGTAGATAATGTAACGTAAATGTAACGGTCCGTGATTACATGATGTATAGAAATGCGTTTGTTTTTGTTAATTTTACCAAATCTCATCTCATTGCCATTGCTTCATCTGTATAATATCATCTTTACTATCTTTAAATCAAACTGTGGCTTCAAGAAGTACAGGTGCTCGTAATTAAGACCTAGGCAGGCGCAAAAAGTAAGTGGAGGATACAGTTATTTACAGCACCAACAGAATGCTATATTTTCCTCAGTCTAAAACAAGACTACCTAACACAGACATACATAAATCTGTCATCCAACACAATAGTACACAGCGCAAACTATTCTCCAGCTGATACTAAACCTTCATTTATTTAACTCTGTTACCTGCATGAGTGAGATAGTGCGTATAATCCTTTGATTTAGTGAGCATTCCGCTTCGTTAGTTGGCAAACCGAGATCAATACATATGTGAGCTCTGTGACATTCTGTGGCTTTAGTTGTGGATACGTTTTTGATCCTTTATTAATAGTTCCTTGTTAATATTTTTTAGTAGCGAAGAGTGAGTGGACGTTTTTATAACGGACATCTCTCTCTCTTATCCATGGATGCTTTTAAATTAGGCGCAAAGTGACGCGCGAAGGCAGCACGGCTGCAACGCTCCTTTGCTATTCCATATTAAAGTAACCGCCTGTTGAGATGGATGTGTGGTGTGGCGAGAATGGATAAAAAGAGAAATGAGTATATTAGGGGAAATTTGAAAGTGTTGCCAGTGAGTAAAACTTTGAAGGGAAATCGTTTGTCTTGGTATGGTCATGTGAAGAGGAGAGATGAAACGCATGTTGCTAAAGGAGTTATGAGTTTACATGTGGATGGATGGAGACGGAGAGGGAGACCAAAGAAGAGATGGATGGATTGTGTGAGGAGTGATATGAAAGAAAAGGGAGTTAATGATAAATGATAAATGATAAATGATATTTATTTTGTAAATAGGTTTTTTACAAACACTTTTACACGTCATTTTTTTTTTGTCAGTTTATGCTAGATGAGGCCGGTGTTTCCTAGCTGACTGCCCTGAGAAGAAACACCGAAACAAACTCAGGGGTCAAAGTCTCTTTTAAAAGTCCATACAGCAAACATGTAATGGTCAAATCATATGAGAACCATGCAGACTCGTGTCTGAGATGGTCTTTTGAGGAAAGAACCACGCAGATTTGAGTGGACCTGTCCAGTCAATGCAAGCATTTGTCAGTATTCGTATAGCTCAACTTAAAACTACTAAGGAGCTCAACGAGTTGACGAACAATACCAATGAAAGGACATTTGGGTAGGCCGCAGAAATACTCAAATTGCCAGACATACGTCAAAATAACTGAAAAGAAAAAAAAATGATCCACATAGTCCTCATATTCACAATATTAAACGTAAATACAAAAATACAAAAGCGTAGAAAAAATTTAATATTTAACAAAGTAAATATTTATGTCAAATTTGAATTTAAAAGATTAATAAAAAAAAATCATATTGAAAATGATATCGTGACGAGAATGATAGCGTGACGAGAGACAGGACAGAATGGAAGATAAAAACGTATTGCTTCGACCCCAAATAAAACGGGACAAAGGCAGGAAGATGATGATGATCAAAGTAGCCGCAAAGTGCGCGTTTTTTATTTATATGTAATAACAAAGCAGCGCTACCACCGCGCTACTGTCGCGCGCCAGTTTGTAGCTAATCTGAAAGCGCTGTCTTGTGTCGGTTATTTTACACGAATAAATCATTACTGCTCGTAGATTTGATCCCATCAACTCCATTAGATTCGTTAGACTTGTTTAAATTTATTTTAGTTGTTTGTTGCTGTCGGATTTTTTGACACTGACAACTTTTATATTTATAGTGACACTTTTGAATTTTTACTCCTTACATTTTAGTGAGTAATAATACTTTTGAAATCGTCTCTTCAAATCCTTTATCTTGATACTTTATATGCTTTTATATGACTAGGTATGTCAAGAAAAAACAAATAATTTGACGCCACAAATCCGCCATTTAATTTTTTTTATAATTTAGATGTATCCAATGTCACAATTCACCAATAAAACTAATTGGGATTATTTAAAACAAGTTTTCAACACGATTCTACGCTGAGCTCAGCTTAGTTGAACTAAGTTTTTATAGTGAATGATGAAATCAGCCCACGCTCATGCGGCACAAAATCGTTATTCTGCTTCAGTCAACCTTTAATTTAGATGAGTATGTCATTTAATTTTTGTAGCTTTTGCTTTTAACAAAGTGGTACAGGATCAAAAATATACCCAACATTACAAACACGTGTTCTTTATTATGTATTGTCAATTGGAAAACTTTTTTGCTTAATCTATTTAATTTGACTATATTTTCGAATACTGGATGGTTACCCAAAACTTTAATCTTTACAGTTTTTTCTCGCCAGCTGCCAACTGGTTCAAGGACTCAAGGTGGCTCAAAAAGTATACCTGGAAAAAGTTGGGGGAGGCTTTTCCCAGCAATAGAAAAGTATAGGATAAAAAATAGTAACCAACCTACGTCAGTATGTTTTATAATAAATAATAATTCGAATTTCAATACAAAACTTTATTGTCTTATATTTTTAATAACTTAACTAATTTGAAAGTAAATCGATAAACTGCTTAATTTTTTATAAAATATTTTTTTGTTGCTCGTCTCTTTCTTGTATGCACAGTCCAACAGTGGCTATGTTTTACGTCATGTCATGGCCTTAAATAGTAATATTTTTAGTCTTTTCTTTTAAATTCCAACTTCCACATCAGTTATGCAGGTATATCTTGTTTGACTGGCCTGTTGGTCTAGTGGTTAGTGGCCCTGACTGCTATGCCAGAGGTCGTGGGTTCGATTCCCACCCAGGACAAATGTTTGTGATGAACACGATCATTTGTTCTGTGTCTGGGTGTTATATATCTATAATATTTATGTATTTAGAAATATATAAGTATGTTTATCAGCTGTCTAGTACCCATAACACAAGCTCTGCTTAGCTTGGGGCTAGACGGTGTTGTGTGATAGTTGTGGAATATATATATATTATTATATATATTATATCATCTTGTACGAATTACTTATTTTTATCTTGTTAAGCGAATAAATGAAACGTATAAAATTAAAAACCAAAAAATACCGAAAACAGCTTGTTTCAATACCTATTCAGTGTGGACATAATATAATTATGTAGAACTACTTAGTATGCAGCACGAAATGCAAACTCTGCCCGACTCATCCCTTAATTTTGACGAGTCTGACATTTCTGATCGAGCACACAACATTTTTCTTTACGCTAGTTGAAATGCAAAATAATACATACAAAAATGGATTGTAAACAAACTTTTTAAAGGGAGTAAACTTGTATAAGAGAAAAATAAAATGGTTTTACAAAACAACTTCTTAAACTTCATTTAATTAATTAGAATATAAATGTATAAAACAAGAGCATTACTAAACATATCATAAAAACATTTAATTAATTTAAGGACATAGGTAATCGTATAAACCTGACACTGGCTTGGCCGCTATCATCTTAATTTTGATAATACAAAAATTTGTGACAACATCTTGGAGAAAATAGAGCTTCGCTATGAACCCTAGTTTCTAGGATATAAATAAGGGCAAGCCGGGGAGACTCACCTTGGATCAGCAACTTATAAACCCCTTATTTTCGAACAAGTGACCGACAAATTCTGTTCCGAAAAATTTGTAATGGTGGCCAAGCCAGTGTCAGCCATACTACATAATCTAATTACATGTTATCTAAACTCAAGGTTATGATGAAAACTCGATTTCATATAAACTGGTTTCAGCTTTTTCGCAATACACTTTTATCCAAGGGAGCCTTTAAACGTGGAACCTATAAAATAAAAAAAATAAAAATAAAAATCTTTTATTCTCAGGCGTCATAGGCCCATAATGGTGTTAGTAACAAAACAACTTAAAAACTATGTTAGTATGTAATACATTAAGCACACATAAATACAAGTACAACATAAAAAACAAAACATAGCATTCAATGAGGAAGGTTCATCAAGCTGCCTGTCTGACATGCAGCTTGATAAACCTATCCATTGTAGGCCCGTCCAATCTTTCTGAAAATACCTTCAGAACGCCGTTGCTGCTCCCCTTCAATCTGCGCAAGGTTGATGCCACCTTCTTGCGCATGATCGCGAAATAATCGTCAGTGTGGGCATCAGCAAACATACCTGACGCACTACACCAACGCGGAAGCCTCAACAGCGCTCTGAAGGCGTTGTTATATTGGATGCGCAGTGCGTTGCCTGCTTTTTGGGTATGATTAGCCCACAGACTGCCGGTGTAAAATACTTGACAAAATGCTTTGAAAAGAGTTATTTTAACGGATACTGAGCAACCAGCAAATCTGCGAGCCAGCATGTTTCCTCTTACAGCCAACGCCCTGCGCTCCCTTTCCATGTCAGTGTCATCTTTAAGATCTTCGTTTACAATATGTCCCAAATATTTAAATGTTGTTACCCTCTGCAATGGTGAACCATTTAATAAAACGGGTGGAACAATTGAGGGGCTTTTATGTTTTCCTCGAAACACCAACAGTTCACTCTTTGTAGGATTATACTTCAGCCCATGCTGCTCGGCGTATCTCTCACAAATCGTGAGTAATTTCCTTATTCCACCTATTGTGGGACTCAGCAGCACCATATCATCTGCATAACTTAAGTTATTTAAACTAACTCCGTCTATATGACATCCGACATGAGTGCTGCTGAGCTCAACAAGCAATTTGTTAACATAAATGTTAAACAGTCTCGGGGATGTAAGACCCCCCTGCCTAACACCACACTTAAGTCTATACGGGTCCGACAATGTATTGGACCATTTCACAAAGTTCCTTTGCTTGTCATACCACATAGATAATATTGACACCAATGCAGCAGGCACTCCCTCCTCCCGAAGCTTCTTCCATAGTACTTTATAAGAAACTAGGTCGAAAGCTTTCGAAAGGTCCAGGAAACAAGCACACACTGGTGTTTTTCTATCTGTATAATATTTGACAGTGTGCTTCAATGCAAGTATTGCACTCTCAGTAGAGAGCCCAGCACGAAAACCAAACTGAGTGTCATGTAGCTTTGTATATCTACTGAGATGCACGTCAAGCACACTATCAAATACTTTAGCTATCACAGTTGCCAGTGAGATTGGCCTATAATTCCCTTTATCTGCTATGTCTCCTGTTCGATTCTTTACAATAGGTACAACTAATGTATCCAGCATCTCCTGTGGTAAGTAAGAATGCCCAACACATAGATTAAAGAACATAGTCAATACTCTTGGCAAGTGCAAACCAGCATTTTGAAGGTGCTCAATGCTGAGTCCATCACAACCAGGAGACTTTCCTCTCTTCATACTCTTAATTACGGCTTTTATTTCTGCACATGTAAAACGAAGGGGTGTTCCTGATCGACAGGTCTCAGCATCGTTCACCGTCACCATAGACTCAAGAGGTGAGCTTACTATAAACTGTTCCCTAAAGATATTAGCTATTTTAGTGTGGTCACTCTCACCCTCCACAGTTACTGGTAAGCTTGGAGAGATATTATTAAGCTTTTTAGTGCCTTTCCAAAAAGATGAAAAACATTTCTTAGAATGGAGCGAGGCCAATATATCCATTTCTATTTTTTCTTGGTTCTTAATGACCCATTTCAATTTGGATTTAAATATCTTACGACTTAAGATCATATCCTCATAGATAGGCCCACTACTGGGTTCCCTATACCACATCCACACTTTGAACTTAGACCTTGCCAAAGTATGAAATTCTTTGACATGCTTGTTCCAGCCTTTTATACCTTTCTTTCTAATTATGCCTTTAGAGACTTTGTTTACACTAGCCGCTTCACATAATATAGATACAATGTTTATATACATTGAATCCAATAATGACCTATGGTGAGGATTATCACAAAAAATATCAGCACATAGTTCAAACTCCTCAGGAAAATCTAAACTTTTTAAATTATTGTTACACAGACACGAGTATTTCTTTATTTCATCAGCACTTCTTTCACCCCATCGAACACCGTTAAGCGGTGATTTAACGATACAAGTTTTTAATCTGATAACATTTACATCACATTCTATTTTCAAGGGAAAGTGATCTGACCAAAACGTATCATAGATAACTTCAATATTTAAAATTGTTTTTCCCGCCGCCTGTGTAACAATACAGTGGTCTAGCCAACGCTTACACCCGTGTGAGTCACTGATGAACGTGTACGTTTGCGATTCTAAGCCTAAATAGTGTAAGTCGGCACATAATAATTCCTGCTCACTACAAAAATTAAGAAGTTCAGTGTAAAATGACTCACCCGGGTGCGCATTGAAGTCTCCCAACACATACACTCCCTTCACTTCCCTATACAACATGTAAGAAAATAAAAGTAGCATGTATTACTGAATCGAATTGAGTTGTTTTTAATTTTTTTTTTTCCTAATATAATTATTATTTAATGGTAAAATTATAATTTAGTTTATTCTTGATAAATTTTGATTGTGTCACTAGCGTGGTTGTGCATGCACGCGTAGACCTGGCTACAAATTTAGTGCATTGATTCCCTTACTATTTAGCTACAATGAAAATAACTAATTGTGATTGAATAATGATTGTTACTTAAATTTTGTAATTGGGGCGTGTATTGTTCCAGTTACATGTTGTATATTTTTTTAAATCTATTTTTCCATTTTCAACAAATAATTCCTAGCACCTAATAAATAATCTCTGATACACGTTTCCCAGTTAATCGTTTTCACATCAAAGTTAAAGGTTTCTTTATCTTCAGGAGACATATTATTTAAAAGATTTCTTATGTTATTATCAGAAAACTTCCATTCGTTGAGTAAGAAGAACTTTACCGCGTCTATGACTTTCTTCAGTTTGCTTTGTAGTTTCATTTGTCTGTAAAATAAATTAAATAGATTATAATTGATAGCCATTTTAACTTAAATGATCGAAATCTTTCTGTTTTTATCATTTGTTACCGAATTAATTTGTTTTCCACAAAATTTACAATACCCAGCAAAAACTAAATTCATAAATGAATCGTTTTCTGCTTGCTTACTTTATTTAATAACACATAAAAAATAATCGGTCCATTTTTGCACTGTGCTCAGTTGGATGCTAAAAGATAATTAAATTTAAAAAAAATACTTAAGGTCATACTATACTTCAGGTTACTTAAGAATAATGTTTACCTTTGGCTAACAAAACTTTGAACCGCATACGTAAGTTAATTTTTTTATTATTTGTTGCACTCATTGCACTTGATCATTAGTCGTAATTTCGAGTTCTTGAATAAATTGAATAAGTGTACATAATGTAAGTTATAAAGCTACGGTGATAAGAGATCTGGGTTAGTTTTAAGCTTAGCAATCTCTCATCGGAACGAATGCCTCTAAATACATGGCTAAATTTTGTATTTTTTTAATCCCGTGGAGGGTCGATCCGGAGGTAAGTACATGAAACACAATCGATTTGTAAAGATCAAAATTAAAAAATAAAGCTAAAAATAAAAATATTTTTTTTTCTAAAACTCGAGCGAGTTCAATGACCTGTATGTAGTTAGTATGCAACGACTGTCAACTACCTACAGGTCATTGAATTCGCTCAGCTGATGTTTACTGAAAGAAATTAATTTCATACATGCGTATATTAATTCGAGTTTTAGAAAAAAGTATTTTATTTTTTAATTTTATCTTTACAAATAAATAGTGTTTCATGTACCGGATCGGCTCTCCACGGGATTAAAACGTTTAAAATTCAGCCGTGTATATTGTACTTACAAACATTTTTATATTTTTAAACTAAGGAAGTGTTTCTATTCAAAAATAAAACAGAAACAAAAAGGGTAACTTACGTTGCTTTTCTTCCAGTAAATGTACACCATAAATCAATCAAGTAAGCAGGTATAATCTGCAGAATGAACGTTATTAAATTGTATAAAAATACACTGGGGGTGAACATGATGAAAGGCCACGGGAATTCATCTGGAAATAAGGAAAACATTATTACTTTTCAGCGTTTTTTCATAAAAACATTGCAGCAACAAGTCCGACGTGAAGTTTATTATTCAATCATTTTGTGTCAAATTACAGATTATCAAGTAATGATTGTTATTATCAACATACACTCGTATTTTTTGGCCATTGCTGTATATAGGCCTTCCTCAAGTGTCGCCACAACTAACGATCCAAAGCATTTCACATTCATCGCATTTCCGCTACTCTAACAAGGTTATCGGTCCACCTTATGGGTGGCCTTCTAACGCTGCGTCTTCTGGTACGCGTTCGCCACTCCAGAACCTTTCGGCTCATCGGTTATTTGTTCTATAAGCAATGTGCACTACAACTTAAGTTTAACGATTCTTCGAGCTATGTCGGCAACCTTGGTTATCCTGAATATCTTCATTCCAGATGCGATCACGCAAAGAAACTCCAACATCCTCTCTATTTCCCTTTTTTTGGTGGTGAGTAAAAACATCCAATGACATCTCCCGCCCTTGGGCGGAGCGGAAGATAGTGTCAGACTCTTACTGACTAAAAACCCACCCCGTTCCTTCGTTGCCTTTCATACCAGGGCCGAGCCTTCCTTTCAGAATTAGACCCTTGGCCCCAGTAGGCTTCGACCATGCTTGCCTGATAGCGGGCCGGGCCTCTACGAGCAGGCTGAGCCTCTTAGCTCTTTTGCCCTTTGAGTGACTATAAGTGATTTAATGAATTTAACTAATTAAAATAAAGAGGATTGAAAAAAGTTGTGTCCTTAAACTTACTTAAAGAATACTTGAGAGCCACTTTTCTGGTGATGGTGATAGCTTCGTCACAAGTAATGGGGTTCGAATTGCCGGTACAGCAGTTGTACACTTTGAGTTGCTTAGATCTGTAATCATGGGTACGTATCAAAATCCCGAATTTTAATAGACCGAATTTTAAAATACCGATAGACGAAATCCCGATAGTTGAAACGCCGAATGGTTGTTTGGTCGAAAGTTTTAAATCCCGAAAGTTCATTTGCCCGAAAGTTTAAAATCCCGAAGTACAAAATCCCAAAATTGCCACCGTTTCCGAGAAAAACGATTTTTTGTAAACCAGGTTAGGTCAAAACACTTAAAAGTTGCCAAAAAAGCGTAGTCGGAGCCTACTGAAGTACTAGGGCTCTAGGATTTACAAAAAAAACTACTGAAGTACTAGTCCGTGTCGGAGTGCCTTAAGGTCCCGAGATCGCTTTACTCGCTGATCCAAAGACTAAAATCTCTAAGACAATGACAAAAAAGGAGCTTAACATAATAGGTATATATCATAAGTTAAAACAAAAGTTTAGGGCGGAATTTTAGGGCACCCCGACTCGGATAGATTTAGGTTAGAAGGAGGTGGCGAGGTCGTAGTGAGCGAGCGAAGCGAGCGAACACAAACCCCGCCACCTCCTTCGAGGTTATTTTTTTTTTAAACCACCCAGAAGTAATTTTGTGATTTAGACTCAAAGAATGTTTTGCTAACTTCAAGTCAAATATTAAATATGTAAATACCTACATGAATACATGTATTGAAAATAAGTGGTGCCCCTAATTATTTTTATGCTGGCCACGCATTAATAATAATAATAATAATAATAATAATAATTTATTAACTCAGACAACTTTAGGTCCACGGGTTAGTTACAAAAAGACTTAAAACTATGTTAGAAAGAAAATAAAATAAAAATAAAAAGCAAAAAGAAGGTCTACAAATAAGATGAATCACTCCTGCTGCCTAACCAGCACCTGCATGAAGTGATTCATCATAGGACCATTAAATTTATCTGATAACATCCTCAGAATGCCATTGGAGCTTGACCGCGTTCTTTCTAGCAGCGACGCCGTCTTTTTTCTCAACATTGCATGGAAGTCGAGAGTTGGCGCCTGTGCAAACATGCTAGATGCACTACAGAACCGCGGCAGCCCCAATAGCATTCTGAAGCTATTATTATACTGAACTCGAAGGGCGTCCAGCGTTTTCCGCGTATAACTGATCCACAGGCCGCTCGTGTAGAAGGTCTGACAGTAAGCTTTAAACAATGATATTTTTACATCCTTACTACAACAAGCAAACCTGCGAACCAGCATATTGCTTCTTACAGCAAGAGCCCTTCGCTCGCGTTCGATGTCCTCATGATCTTCAAGGCCCTCAGTCACGTAGTGCCCCAGGTACTTTGTTTGTTTCACTCTTTGCAGGGGTTGGCCATTAAGTGTGATAATTGGATCATATATATCGACATTGATGTCGACATAAACGTTAGTTAAAATTATTATGACCATACCACAATGATGTTACAATAAAAAAAAAAATAGCAAATTCAAATTAAATATTGATACAAAACTTACTTCTGACATTCCGTGGCAGCTACTATAACGAGGTTTGTAACAATATCTACTGGCACCAAATCTGTCACGTTGCTACCTCTGCCATTAGCCACCTTCAGAACACCAGAAGACATTCCCACGAACAGCCCAGTGGAACCGTTCCAGGTATCTATCCACCCAGGACGGGGCTCTTTGATAGCTGACACCACTGGAAAATATGGGAAATAAGTTATGGGATAAGTATGACAATTCAGAGTTTTAGGGCTTTCAAATTTTTTAAGGATAAGAATGTTTGAAATAAGATAAAGAATGGATGTCTATGGCAGCAACTTTATTTTCTACATATGTATAACCTGTCAACCTTCAAAGGAATGAATTATAATTCATACCTGGCTTTTCACCGGACAAGATGGACGTAAAGAAAAGTAGCTTTCAACAACATGTTTTTCCAACATATTATAATAATGTTGGTAACGGCTAGCCTATATTGCGGTCGGGCAATGGGCCGCCGCCGCCGCTATCTACTACTCCGTAGACTAAACTGTACTTCAAGGCCAAATCTTAAAGCTCGAAATTTTTGTTGAAACGGCTTATGTTTAAGATGTACCTACTTATTAAATAACAATACAGGCAAACGTAGATATATAGGGTGGCTGATAATTAGTGAACGATACTTAAACACGTGATTGTCGTCATGATAACAAACAACTTTTACTAAGGGACCAAACCTGAAATCGCGAAAAAAATCTTTGGTGACGAGAGGGTTGGGGGGCAGGGGGGCCTCTTCCCACTAAAAACCTGGCCCATTAAAGTACAGTTATGTATATGCAAAGTCTCCATAGTATTTTTACTAAGAAATGTTGAAACCGTATAAACAAGATTCCAATTAAGAAATTATTAATGTGTTCAAGTATTTCTTCGGGTAAACAGCGACTATACTTAGAAAATATATTTTAGTAACAAACTCATTAATTTGAAGGGCTCTTCATAAGTAAAATTTAATCTTATTACCTATAGAAGGCCTGACGATCGCTGCCGGTAAGTCCTCGCATTGCTTCATAACTTGCTCCTCGGCGAAAGCTTTTGAGAAAGTGTACGTATTGGGTTTCTTTCCTGTAATGTAAATTATGAAGGCAAATAAATTTTTAATTACTCATTTACTAAACACAGTGACATTTTATAATCCTATCAAAATATTTTATTTTACCTATATATCCATATGTGTTTCTATCCAGCGGGGCCCCTCGAGTTAGAGCGACAAAACTATGGGCGTTACTTTGCTTGTTCAATATACCTCACGAATTTACTGAAAAAATACAATGGACCTACATTGGTACGACTTACGATCAGTATTACTTTTATGTACTCCGAGCGTAATATAACTGAGGGCTCCGCTGGATAGACGAGGCGCTTAATCGCAATTCCTATCAAAATGGATGAGGTGCATTGGATTATGTCAGTAAATTCGTGAAGTACATTGAACAAGCAAAGCAATACCACTAGTTTTGTCGCCCTAACTCGAGCACAGCAGGGCTGCTTTTGCGGTTTGAGGAGGTCAAAAGACATTGATCATGATCTTTGGAAAAGAAATATTGAGAAACTCCAAGGTTACTCATTAAAAAAAATACAACATTACGATTCACACACACACACATTTCGATTCACACACACTTTTCGATATTTCGATTTTTACAAATGTATTTATCGCTGAGATGAGACTGCAACACGAGTTTGAACGAGAATTGCTCTTTTGACTCTTAACCCAGCTATTTACCTAACAATTTCTTTAGATGCTTGTAGAAACTCTGCGCTAATATTTAAATTATATTTTATTTTATTATGTTTAGTAACGTTTTTATGAGTTTTCCGCAAAACTCAAACTTGACTAAGGGCTTGTTTACGGAGACGCGGCGCGTTGCGCAGTGCGTCGGTTGTTTGTAAATTGCAGCAGTGAGCCGCGTCATCGCTCGCGCAAACACAAACATATGGCAATGTGCGACGGACCGCCGAACGCGCTACGCAACGCACCGCGTCTCCGTAAGGGCGCATTCACGACCTTGCCGCTCACAGTGGCGAGGTCGTGAACGGGGGGTAAAAAGCACTAACGCTTAGACCTCACTGCAATGATATTTGCAAATGCACTTTGCAGCAACCACTTACTCATTTATGACTGGTTAAATAAATACCTCGACTAATAGCCGTTTATGTAATTCCCTAAGGTTTAGGAGAAACAGTAAATACAGTTACTGACTACCCAAAAGTTACTGTGAAAGTTGAGTCTAGAGATTAGCAGGCATGTACTGTGTGATGTTGTAACAACGTTATATGAATCCGTTTTCATAGAAATATTAAATGAATTGATATAATTTCTACATAAACGCAGCTTCACTATGTTGTCGAATTCGGACGACGAGCTACGGGTAGCTCGCTGTCCGGCTGTCCGTTAACCGTCCAAACCGAACCCGAGTCGTCGACGGCGCACAATGTTCCAAGAGCGCCACAAAGAGAGGTCAGCAAAACCGTATGGGTCCAGCAGGGTCGAAGCCAACCGGTACCATAGATTGGCTTCTGAAAGGGAAACCCATGGTTCTGGAATGCATAGGGCAACTGAAGGAACATAGATGTTTTGTTTAGTAGAAGTCTGACATGTCCTTTTTTTTGGTGGTGGGTAAAATCATCCAATGACGTCTCCCACCCTTGGGTGGAGCGGGAGATAGTGTCAGACTCTTACTGACTAAAAACCCACCCCGTTCCTTCGTTGCCTTAGATACCAGGGCCGAGCCTTCCTTTCAGAAGCAGACCCTTGACCCCAGTAGGCTTCGACCCTGCCTGCCTGCAGATAGCAGGTTGGTTCTCTACGCTTTGCTGACAACTCCTAGAGGCGCGCGGGAACAGTGTTCCCGGCGTATTGTCACGGCGAGCTACCCATAGCTTATCTCGACGTTACCGGACGGTCAGACAACGAGCTACCCATAGCTTGCCGTCCGCAAGTCCGCGCCTACGTTGGCTGGAAATCAGGATCTCCGCGGCGGCTGGGGCGAGAGGGCCGTTGCCTCTCGCGTGCGGCCTCCTCCTTTGCTAGCATTACTGAGTCTGACATGTCCTCACGCTGAGCCTAACAGCGGGAGAAGTATTCAGGTGATATCCACCTCAAAAAAAAACTATGTTGTTAGATTATCGCGCCACGTTGTCTCTTTAAGTAGAAGATTACAAGCTCTTACCCATAAACTTGGTGATCATCTCTTCATCATGCGAGAACATATCAGCAAAAAGTCTGGCGGTCTCTAACTTCATTGGCATGGGATACACCACTTCATCTATTTCTTTTCGATCAGCATTCGTGAATGCTGTCGAAACATGCACAAATGCCTGTGAAAAAAAAATAAAAAGTAAGTTTTGTAAACTTTGGCACAAACCAGGACAACATGGTGGGATAGACTTTACTACAACTAAAAAGACTGTTTACGACTGCAAAGGGAAAACGTGTGTGGGAAATTTTATTAGTCCACAAGTCTAACACCCGTATTTATAAAGAACTAAAACTAATCAGAGAGCAGTGGTGGCCAAGTAGTAAAGGCCCTGATTTACGAGTTATAGGTCGCGGGTTCAAACCCACCCAGGCGTATTACTTTGTGTAATTTATTTCACCACCACTGCTCTCAAAACGGTGAAGGAAAACATCGTGAGGAAAGCGGCATGTCCTAGAACCAAAAATTCGAAGACATTTGTCATCCACCAACCAGCACTGGGCTCGCGTGGTGAATTATGGCCCATTCTCTCTCCTAGAGAGGAGGCCTATTTCCCAGCAGTGGGAACATTAAAAATTCTGATGATGATGATGAAAACTAATCACTTCAGTAAAAGTAACTACTAAGTAACAATTTGTATTCTACAGTTAAGAAAAATTAAATGTCTTCATGAAGATTCATAACCACAAGTAATGACCTAATAAGAAATTACTTAGCAACAAGTAATTACTATTTTATAAATACGGATGTAAGACATTAGATCTAGATGATTATTAAATCTAGACATCTAGGTTTCATCTAAGTATCTAGATGTCTGTCTTTTCGACAGGGAGACAGGGTTAAACACAATTAAAATGAGATGCATCAAGAGCCACGTTTGTTTTCGCTAAAGTGAATTTTAATAGTAGCATTAACAATGACCAATATATTTTATCATCTGCTGTTACACCATCGCGTAAAACATTAATGTTATTTTTCATTTCAAAGGGGTCTGCGCTTTAATTGTAATGTTGCTCTTTATCATTGTTTGTGACGTTATTTAACTATTGCCAAGCCATTTAATAGCTGATGAGGCATTGTTTATCGTTAAAGTTAGTTGGTGCAGCTCACTCTAACATCCGTTTTTATAAAAAAGTGAATACTTGTTACTAAATAAAATCTTATTAAGTGAATACTTGACGTTTGAAATCTTCATTCAAAATTTAATTTTTTTGTTAACTATAGAATATAAATTATTACTTAAGTAATTACTTTTACTAAATTATTTAGTTTTACTTGTTTATAAATACGGGTGTTAGTGTCTTATCGAACGTACAATAACTACTAGCTACCGTCATCAGCTTCGGCCTCCCGGAAGCGAAACATTGGCACAAGGGATCATATTCCTGGGATAAAAAGTATACTTCGAGCTATTCCAGGATATGTTCTATCGGTATGCTAAATTTCTTCCAAATCCGTTCAGCAATTTGAGCGTAAAGACATAACAAACATGCACACATACAAACGCTCACAAACTTTGCCTAAACAATATAAGTATGATTGATTTCTGTTATGATTATCTAGTATGAGTTTTATATAATAATATGTGACGAAACAAGAGAAGCTTCGATAGCGGTTTTGATTTATATGATGACATGTCCTCACATAAATACAAAACCACTATCGAGGTTTTTTTGCAATACTATAATAACTTAAGCGGACTGGTTACCTGGAACTATGTTAAGTAAGACTAAACTTGAACAACGTTATTATATCCATCGATAAAAAGCGGGAGGTGGCACACTCAATAAATGGGCAAGCCGGAGATGATATAAATTTACAAAAACTCTGACCTCTAGTTTCTTCATTCGGTGACATAATTCGATAACGTTCTCGGTCCCATTAATATTGATCCTCATGGCATCTCTAAGAGGCAGTTTGAAAGCAACTGTGGCTGCTAGATGAAATACTACTGAAACCTGAAATATAAATGAGATTACGAATTTTACAATTCTTTATAATATTTGGAATAAGTAACTAAAAAATCTGTCCGGTTAAAATTCTGAAACTATCAAATATGGACTTTCATAGACATCAAATAACTTCTCTCGTTCTGGACGGAGCTTTTGCTGATTTTTTTTTATTTTTTATTTTATGGATAACTTTGTTAGATCGTTTCGTTGGTCTAGGCTTAACGATACGGTAATAAATTAACAGGAAATACTTACATGCGTATTTATAAATAATTTAAGCCAAATACTTGAGTAAAAGTAACTACTTAAGTAATAATTTGTATTCTATAGAAATATGGAAATATTAAATTTTGAATGAAGATTTCAAACTTCAATAATAGATTTTACTTAGTAACAAGTAAATACTTCTTTAAAATATGAGTGTTACTCTATTTCATTAGCAAAAGTTGGAAATAATATACCAAACCTCGTCCTTCAATATTTTTAAAACATCATCCGGTACTCCAAGACAGTCTCGGCAAATGTCTCCACTGATGACCGTAATTTTTTTCAGCTCTTCACTTCGGCTTTCTTTTAATCTGTCGAAAACCTGAAAACAGATATTAACATTTTTATGTTATACAACATTTTAGCAAGTCACATTTTAAATTACTTGAAAAAATGGAGGATGTTTTCAATTTGGTGGTATTTTTGTATGATGTTTGTGCCTCAGAAGTCCATCATTTATGAACCGATTTGGAAAATTATTTTTTAGTTTATATACTTCCAGGTACTCTTAATAAACTAATGCGCCTCACCATCGACGATTGCATCACTATTTACCATCAGGTGGGATGACAGTCGAGCACACAACACTGACAGGCCTGTTGGTCTAGTGGTTAGTGGCCCTGACTGCTATGCCAGAGGTCGTGGGTTCGATTCCCACCCAGGACAAATGTTTGTGTGATGAGCACGATCACTTGTTCTGTGTCTGGGTGTTATTTATCTATAATATGTATGTATTTAGAAATATATAAGTATATTTATCAGCTGTCTGATACCCATAACACAAGCTCTGCTTAGCTTGGGACTAGACGGTGTTGTGTGATAGTTGTGGAATATTATTATATTATTATTATTATTACTTATATATCTATATCAATTAAAAAAAAAACAGTGCTGCGATCGATTAGTTCGAAACTATCGATCAAATTAATTTCTAAAGCTAAAGAAACACTAACGACCGTATTTATAAACAAATAAAACTACATTACTTGAGTAAAAGTAACTACTTAAGTAACAATTTGTATTCTATAATTAAGACAAATCGAAATTTTCCATGAAGATTTCTAACCTCAAGAAATGACTTAATAAGAAATGACTTAGCAACAAGTAATTACTTCTTTATGAATGCGGGTGTTAGTTACCGTACGCTTGCCAAGCTTGCAAATCACACATAATTAGCGTATAACGGTCCCACTACTGGGAGAAAAGGTTCTTCTCTGTACAGTATTTAGTTACAATCCACCACAAGGGCCCAGAGCTCCGGCGGGATCTCATGGTGAAATGGCGAGAGCGATTGTCGCAACCTCGTGCTGGGCACGCCACGATCGAGGCGGTAAGGCCCCTCTTTGAGGCGTGGCTGGAAAGGCCCCACGGCGTCGTCACCTTCCGTTTGGCGCAGGTGCTGACCGAACACGGCAAGTTCGGTCCGTACCTGTACAAGATTCGTGCGGAGACGACGCCCGGGTGTCGCCACTGTGCGGACCGCCCGGTGGACACGGTGGAGCACACAGTCGAGGTGTGCCCCGCTTGGGAAGAGCAGCGCCGTGTCCTCGTGGGGGCGATCGGCGGCGATCTCTCGCGCCGGGGCTTGGTTCAAGCCATGCTCCGGAGCGAGGAGGAGTGGCAGGCGGTCGCCTCCTTCTGCGAAGCAGTAATGCTAGTAAAGGAGGAGGCCGACCGCCTTAGGCAAAGGCGGACACGCCGCCGCCGCCGCCGGGTTTCCGATCCCAATTTCCGGCCACCGTAGGCGCGGGCTCGCGGACGGTGGGCAATGGGTAGCTCGCTGTCCGTCCGTCCGGTAACAGACCGGTCCGAGCTCAGGTCGTCTACGGCGCGCACCGTTCCCGCGCGCCTCAAGGAGTTGTCAGCAAACTGTAGGGGTCCAGCAGGGCCGAAGCCTACTGGGGCCAAAGGTCATGCGAGAGTGTCACCACGGGCCCCGGGACAAAGGCGAGGAATGGAAAGGTAGGTTTTTAGTCAGTAAAAGTCTGACACTGTTTCCCGCCCCACCCAAGGGCGGGATTCGTCATTGGATGATTTTACCTACCACAAAAAAAAAAAAAAAAAAAAAACCACAAGGGCCCAAAGCGGGTTAGCACATATACTACTACTCTCGTCCGTATAAAATGTAGCCAGAATTTCACTAAAAAAATTGAATTTGCTTCACCTGAGGGCTCACAATAGGACAGAAAATCAGTATCAGCCATTGACACTGGAAACGGTGATGATAATTACAGAAGTAATCCAAGTAATCCTTTGGACCTAGGATAAGCATTACCATAATAGCGCCCGACAGTGATAATAATAATAATAAATCGTTTATTGTCCGGTATCTTGTCCCATAGATTCATACCTTACAGATTAACTTATATAAAGTAAATACAACTTATCGTTAATAAATAAGACTTAAAACTATGTTAGTAACACTTCACATCTGCACTAAATTCACTTCGTGCGGTTCTGTGGCACCTGTCCGCGGAAGTGACGCAACACCACACCCTGCAGCCAAAAGTCTTGAAGGAAGACTTTTGACTGCATTTTTGCACACGAGGGGCAGAGAAGTGTTCGGGACTCGCACCACGAACGCCTTGAAATAAACATTACGATGCGACTTCTGCAGCTGCACCCTCAATGCGTACTTTGTCTTTTGATGCGTTTCAGATGCATTTAAATTGTTTTAATTAGTGGAGTGTATGTTTTTTATGTTATTTAATTTTTATTTTATAACTAAGTAAATAGTAGACACGTAAAAATTGAAGTCAGGAAAACAACCCCTATAACAAAGTTGTAGGTTTAAAAGTCATACTTACTGGTGTGCTAGTGATACGCGCCAGTCGTTCACTCGCCTGTTTGCCATACTTATCACGTACCAGGACATAAATTTTGTCGATCCCACTGCAGCTGTACAGCAACTTTTCTATTAAAGTCTGGAATTATTAAACATGCAATTTTGAATACTATTTGGATGGAAATTTCATGCGTTTATGGTTTTCAAGATTTTAATTCTAGTGCAGACAAATATGTATGAATACGCAGACGATGAGTCTTATTCATACTAAATGTATTCATACAACTGTTCAATTCACATAATTATTATACTAATAGGTATAATTATTATAGGCAAAAATTTGACGAATGTTTGTTACTCATGGTCGTGAACGGGTGCTATCCGTTAAGGATTGTCTTTTGTTAACTGCCAGCAGCTATTTCAATTTCTATTTTTTTTATTTATTTACGTTGTGCCAACATAATAAAAGGCGTCAGGGACAAATGGAAAGATCTGGAGGCCTTCACCCGTGGAGGCACACTAAAGAACTTTCTAACTTAGATTACAAGAAAAAACTACTAACAAATTAGAAATAAAACAATACTTAGTTTAAGATTTATAACCATATGTTAAAGGAAATGAGAAATAAAGGCTTTTTTATTTTATTTTATATAACATAATAAAGCGATAAGAAATATGTAACCAGGATGATTATCATTTAAAACATAATTTTAAAGGGTCTATGAAGTTTCTTGCACGTTCCTTTCCTTAAAGATTTAAAACTTTAGATTAAACTTTGGAATGTACGATTATCTTCGTTTTTCTTGCCTTGCCTTAAAAAAATTTACTTGTTTTGAATTTTTTGTTTTATTTAATTCTTCACGCTCAAACGGTTGAACAGATTGAGTTGACGAACTTACACCACGTGCTTGATAATGCACTTTTATGTCTAACAACTATCAATTACAGCAAGTCTTTCTGACCTTTGAGATTTAATGTAGTAAGAGCGTTTCCTGGAGAATAATGAGATTTGAATAGTCAACAACAATAATTTTGAAAAAAAATTGGATTAAAATGCACCAAATGGGTCGAGTTATAATTAACATTAGCTTGTAAATAATAGTTATATTTTCTAATTAATTTGTTTCAGTATATTCTTATTAATTATCTCACAGATGGTGTGAAAAGTAGAGTATCCAACACGGGGATCAAGCTGTCTTTATCTTGGGCTGCTTGAATTCTTTATTTCACTCTTTTTTCTATAGTAATTTCCTCATAGTACTCGAGAGTTAATTATATAAATCCCTCACTAACGGTCGGGATGAAATCTTAGCAACATTCGTTTCGTTCAGTATTCAACATGCCGTTCACGCCTTAAAATCATCAGCCCTAGTGATATAATTATTTATTTATTAGAACTTAATGCAACACAAAGGTACACAGGCGGACTTAATGCCTTGGGAGTATTGTCTTGGGAGTATTTTTTTTACTTTCACCGTTGACAAAAACTAGTTTTCTTTTTTAATTCTTTACTATAGAGCTTTGTTGTAATGTTGACTATGTCGCTGCATCATAGCCAAATTTTGAATTTTAAGTTATTTCAAATGACTGTTATATATTTTATATAGAACTCTTGTCTCGTGGCGACGTAGGTTTAGCTAAGACACTGTTGCAAATACCGATTTCAAACATTTTTAGAGTGCCAAACAGATTTCTTCTGAGATGTTTTCCCCGCTCACACTTCACCAGAATATGATGTACGTCCTCGATTAATCCGCATTTTTCGCAATTAAATGACGATGTGACCCATAAGGAATGTTAACTTGCTCGATCGAATGTGACCAAATAGAAGCCAGGCAATAATTATTTCTATTAAGTGCATAATTATCCAGGGAATTGTTAAAGGTTCGGGTTGAATGATGTTGTACCAGATACCTTTCTCTCTCGATTTCTCATCATGAAATCCTTTCCATAACTTATGACAATGTTTTCTAATCAGATAAAAGTTATCTGTGAAAATTGGAACTATATTTAATGGAATACCTTCAACACAGGCTCGCTTTGACACCGAATTTACAGATTAATTTGAATTTAGATTCATGGCAATGAAATGCCATAAATCTCGATGTGTAACGTTATTCACTGCGGTATTAGTGATTTAGAATTTTGTAAAAGTTCCAGAATCTGGTTAATAAAAACTAGTTTCATAAATAAAAAAATAAATTTTAAAGTGCGGGAGTGCTTTAAGAATTTAATTCACATCTAAATGACATAAAGACATATCTGGTATATGTATTCATATTCTTAGAATGTTTTATGATTAAAAACGCACTTTTTATGTTATTATATATATCTTTGAATTATATAAAGTTTTTCTTACCTTGCCAACAAATCCCGTACCGCCAGTTACAAATACAGATTTCCCGTGATAAAATCTAGCGACCTTTGATCCATTGATATCAGACATTATGAATTATATTTTGAATCGGAATGACCTAAAAATATTGAAATTTACTTTTAAAAAATAAAAAGATATCGGCAGTTTTTGTCTAACACCTCACACCGGCTATTAGCAATTAGATCTAACAGACTCTAAATTAATTCATATCACTTCACTTATAAAACAATTGAATGTCGTCGATGTTTCTAGGCTGTTATCATTACAGATCCAAGGAATCATCGATCTAGGCATAATATTTTTCACAATGCTCGAGTTTAGAATAAAATATATAAAACAATGTATACTTTGTTAAAACAATAATTATTTCGATATCTACGATAAAAACGGCAGTACCAGTCGAAATAATTTAAAACAGTAAAATGAAAAAAAGCTTTTAGAAGCACTATAAATTATGTTTACATAGATTTATAATTTGTCTTTTTATTGAATGCATGAATATATGCACTTATTTTTTTTTTTGTATTTCTAATCTTATAATGCTGTTTATACTTATTGTCATATTGATATTGTAAATACTTTTGAAAAGGTCATGACCACTTTTTTATGTGTTTGTATTGTAGTGTGACTATGTCATTTTTTTTTAAATCTAAATTAGCTTTTTCACTACAATGACTATGATGCTCCATCAAAGCCAAATTTTGAATTTTAACTTATTTAAAATGATTAAGTATAATATATTTTATATAAAACTAGAAACTCGCAACAGATTCGCACGGTTGCAATGGTGATATTAAATATATTATCTATTATATATATAAACCTTGAATCACTCTATCTATTAAAAAAACCGCAGGCAAATCCGTTGCGCAGTTTTAAAGATCTAACCATACATAGAGACAGACAGCGGGAAGCGACATTGTTTTATACTATGTAGTGATTATTGCCTCTAACAGACAAATTCTATTTATTATTTAGTATATGCCATTAGTGGTAAATACTCCTTCCGTTCTGGGTGGAGAGATGGGAATTCAATACGCGGCATAGAAGTTGAACCAAAATAGCGATCGAAGCGGGGGGCTGTACGTAACCACAGCAACGGGTTCAATTATTTGCAGGGTACTATATCAGACTTTTACCGTCTAAACCTCACCTGTGATCCGCTCGTTACCCATTGCATTCTAGAAACGCGGTAACACTTACACCCGCATTTATAAAGAATTATTTACTTGTTACTAAGTAAAATCTTATTAAGTCATTACTTAACGTTTGAAATCTTCATTCAAAATTCAATTTTTTTTTAACTATAGATTACAAAAAGTAGTTACTTTTACTCAAGTGTTTAGTTTTACTTGTTATAAATACGGGTGTTACACCCGTATTTATGAAGAAGTAATTACTTGTAAGTACTTTCTTATTAAGTCATAACTTGAGGTCAAAATCTTCATTAAAAATTTAAATTTTTCTTAACTATAGAATACAAATTACTTTTACTCAAGTAATTAGTTTTACTTGTTTATAAATACGGGTAATACGCGTTATACGGGTTTTAGAAATAATAATAATAATCGTTTATTTTCTCCACACAAGTTACATATGCGGGTTATTGCCAAAGGTCCACGAGTCTATTGTTCTCACAAAATGAAAGTTCGAAAATTAGTTCCGAATGAGCCCATGCATTGCATTTCATTGCATTGCATCAGCTTTATAATGTTCCCATTGCTGAGACTCAGGCCTCCTCTCTAGCAGAGGGAAAGGACAGCAATCCACCCCGCGAGCCCAGTGCGGATTGGTGGATGTAACATGTCTTGGAATTTTTGGTTTCCTCACGATGTTTTCCTTCACCGCTTTTGAGAGCAGTGGTGATGAATTAAATTACAGAAAGTAATGCGCATGGCTGGGTTTGAACGCGCGACCTACAACTCGTAAGTCGGGGCCGTTGCCACTCGGCCACCACTGCTCTCAAATGCTATGAGCCCATGCCATTTTAAAATATTAAATATTTTCCTTCCCTACGAGTCTATGAGAATGTTTGGTACGGTCAGCAGTAAAAACCTTTATTAAGGGATAAATGTTTATTATTTCTATTTCTATGAAACAAAAGACAATGAAATTTTTTATTTCATTTACGCAGTACTTATATGAAACGGTAAACATTACTATAAGCATGTCTCCAAAGAGGCGAATAGTCATAAACAAAAAAAAATAGGATTCAAACACACTAAAATAGACTTAAAAATTATAAGTTTAAGAATTATCAAATTAAATCAAAATAATCGTACTATTTCTTTTTCCCAGAAATTTTCTTTGCTGAGTGTACTTTGGACAAATCTCGTGGACCTGTTGGGAATTGATGTAGGAACATTTAATAAACGATTTTTTTTTCATGGACTCGGTGGGAAATAAAGAACAATAGAATCGTCGACCTTTGGGAACAACCCCTTAATGCTAGGGTTACCGTGGAGCAAGAACATGGAATTAACTTTGTAAGAGACTGGTGCCTGTGATAGGTCTCTATCTCTATGAAACCTGTATTACAAGTCACCAAATAGTATGAAATAGTATATAAGTTTTAGCCCACAGTCGTGGCAAGCATCGGCCTACCTGAATACCTGTAGGAAAATCATCCAATGACATCTCGGCGCCCTTGGGTGGGGCTGGGGATAGTGTCAGACTTTTACTGATTAAAAACCCACTCCTGTTGCTTCGACTGCCAGGAAGGTTAGGCACCGGTATGAAAGGCCCTTGCCTTTCCTTTTCCTTTCAGAAATCGATCCTAGGCCCCAGTAGGCTTTGACCCTGATGGGTCTCTACGGTTTGCTAACAACTCCTTGAGGCGCACGTGGAACTATACGCGCCGTCGACGACTTGGGTTCGGTCCAGACGGTTACCGGACGGTCGAACGGGGAGCTACCCATTGCTCGCCGTCCGCAAGCCCGCGCCTACGGTGGCCGGAAATCGGGATCAGAATCCCGGCGGCGGCTGGGTCATGAAGGCCGTTGCTACATGCATGCGGCCTCCTCCTTTGCTAGCATTACTGCTTCGCAGAAGGAGGCGACCGCTTACCACTCCTCCTCGCTTCGAACCTTGGCCTGTACCAAGGCCCAGCGGGTGCTTATACCTGTTTGGGATACGCATTGAACAAAACGCGCCGTTGACCTGGGATTGGTCCTTAGCTACTTATTGCTCACCGTCCTTAAGGATATCGTATTACGACTCATGATGTCTAGGACATCTTCGTTACTTATAAGCATAGGAATAGAGACAGTGTCAAAGACGCTTTTTGAATTCGACGAAAAGACTGACACATTTCTCTCCCTTGTTTATATATCTAGTTATGCTTTCAGTAAGTTTTAGAATAGCGTCATTTGTTGATCTGTTAGCTCTAAAACCGAATTGGTATGGCGACAGGATGTTATTTATCTCTAGATTTTTACGAGTCTTACGTTTGCAAGTTTTTCCAATACTTTGGACAATGTGCTAAGAAGAGAGATCGGTCGGACTGTATACCATCAATAATTAGAAAAACAGTTCTCCTGAAAAATGCACCTTTTGCCTTACTTGTCTTTATGGTTATGGTTACTTTTTCGCGTCCAAATGGCAGAACGCCCCGGCACGATAGGCAACGAAGGAACGGGGTAGGTTTTTAGTCACTAAGAGTCTGACACTACTTCCCGCTCCACCCAGGGGCGGGATTTGTCATTGGATGATTTTACCTACCATAAAAAAGAACGTATTTCGGTAAAACTTGGTGCATGGGTGGAGCATGTCCTGAGATAGTACATAGGAATCTTTTTCATTCGAGAGTATGTTCCTTCGGGATAATTTGCTACTACTACGTGAATTAACGAAAATTGCTAATTCTTTGTTCCACAAATGTAGCTTTTGAATACCAAGTAAAGCCATCTATATTATCATATCTGTAAGTTAGGAAATCATATTCCTAACGCCTCTGTCACGCGCTGCTATTTTTGGAAGGAGTTCTCAGACCTGCCGGTAGATGCTGCTATTGTATGTAACGGTTTTGATATTTTTCTTTTTTATTTACAAGGTTTATCGGAGTGTTAACTGTCAGAAATACGGTATAGCTAAAACAAGTAGCTGTTTATTTTAAATAAAAATAACTGAAACCGTCATTTAAATTAAGAAATCTGCTGCATAATCCCAAGAAATAGATAGTTGCAATATCCGTCAAAATTAATTAATCGCCAATCTATGGCTTATAATAATAATTATGATAATTATTTATTATTATTATTTTCCTTTTATTTTTTATTTTCTAATTTATACGCCGCATGTTGTAACCAATAACTAGACAGTGAATGTCGTTCGCGATGTGATTTTTTCATTAAGATAAGTGACAGGCACAATTTTAATTCTAGGAATAGGGACAAACTAGATCAACCTCGATTCAGATTAGCTGAAGTACATAATTCTTTTATGGGGTATTGTGTAAAATTTTATAATAAAATACCACTTCAGATTATTCAATTGAATGAATCCAAATTTAAAAAATGCAATAAATGCACACTATGTAAACAAGCATATTATAAAGTTGAAGATTATATCCTTCATAAAAATGCTTGGCTACATGCTGGTCCTGCTCCACTGTCACTTTTGCCTACTAGTTAGTTTTTTATACTCTACTAGGCTTTACACGTGTTTCCAATCGAACAATCACTTCCATTTTTATAACTTACGATCGGCCGCCTTTATAGTTATTATATGAATGTAAACAAAGACGGACATGATCTTTATGATTTCATACAATTTTATGGTTGTAACAAGTATAATGAAAGTCAGCGGTTTAAAATGTCACACAAGTGATTTTATAGTCAGGTACCTAGACCATCGACTCCGGCCTTACCGGATAAGCGAACGACGAGCTACTCATTGCTCGTGCTCAGTGCTCGACAAGCTCACGCCTACGGTGGCTGGAAACGACCCTGCGAATCCTGACGCGGGGCATTTTCTTCAGCAGCGGCTGGGGCATGTATGTCTGTACCCTCACGGCGGTCATTTCGTTCGTCTGCATTACTGCTATTTCTCTTAGATACATTATCATGATTTTGGTTTTGTCCATGTTCATTTTAAAACCCACTCTTTCGGAAGCTTTGACGCTTATATGTACATAATACATATGTACGAGTATATAACACATGTTTCCTGAAGGTAATTTGCGTTTTTACCTTTAGCCGTTTTATGTGAAAGTAAAACCAAATAATTTCGATGCACAATGAATTGTAAGATTAGAATTTTTGTCAAATGTACAGTTTTACGAAATTAACCCGGACAAAGTCGCGGGTAACAGCTAGTATTCAATAATTTCGAATTTCTTCATAGTACTTTTAGACTTCTCCTTCCGACGAATACTGAATTATAAAAAAAAAAAACTTGCTGGAGACACAAAACACACGGATGGCAATTTGCCTTTATCTTTTGAGCAGGCGCAAACAGTGATTTATTGCCATGAAATATTTACAGTTGGAGAGTGCTTATTGGCAATCAGTAAAATTACAGGAGTTTCTATGACACAACATTATCTATACTCCATACTAATATAACTTAACTTACGTAATACTATACAATAGTAGGTACCTATTATAAACACAAAAACAAGATTTTTTTATTCATACTCCTTTCAAACGATTAAACAAATTTTGATAAAATTTGACACACGGGTGGACCATGTTCTGGAAAAGGACTGCATTTTACTCCCGGAGGATATTTTTTGGGATGATTTTCTACTTTCACTAGAGCAGTCTTTAACAGAGTCTAATTAATAGAATAGAATAATCATTATCGTACAGCAAAAAAAAAGTTAGAAAAAAGGCAAGCTTATTCGTTTTAACATCTTCATCTTCTTTTTGAGACGATCGTCTTTGATATGAGTAATGGCTTCATTCATTGTAGCATTTGAGGCACTCTTTTACATAGCCAATATGCTCTGCTCTAAAAACGTGAGCCCTGCCCATCAATCCAATAAAAAAACACGTCAGAGAAATTGGCGCTGTTGTCACCCACTGACCTAATTCAAACGATGCAACAACTGACCATTACAATGTCAACTACGCAATTATAAGATCGATCCCGTGCGTACGCAGTGTGCTATGTAAATGTAAACTAGACTAGGTAATGTGTGTGGCTATGTATGTGTGCTGCGCTAGAATCACTAGATATGTAACTTAAGGCCAGGTTCTACTCATTTTGAAGTTTTTTAAACCTCTGGAAAACCTCAAATATAGAAGAGATATATAGAAGAGAACACCATGAAAATTGATTTTGTTAAAATTGACTATGTGACCAAGCGGCGGGAAAAAATAAAAACAAAAACTCCCGAGTCCCGAATTTACAATTTCAAATGTATAACTACGAGATTACGTTAGGGAAATATATGAGTTTAAAAAAAAAAAAAAGAAGCGTGTTATTTAAGAGCGCCTCGCAAAAACAAAAATCTTGAATAGTTATTGTTTTTTTTTTTCTATAATAGAAATAAAACCGCTGTTTTGAGGCCGCTAAGTCAACATAGTCCCGGGCGATGTTCATACAAAATACTCAGTCGGTAGCAGATGAAATTGAAGCTTTAGTTCAATGCGGTTAGTTGAGTAGTAAAATCAATACTCAACAAATTCAAAATACATAAATATTTTCAGGATTCACCAGCGCGATAATGATAAACAAGTGTCCCAAACATTCGATAGCTGATATCGTTTATTTTGTCACTTTTTATTTTTAGAATTTTTATCTGTGAATTAGATCTCGTTACTTAAATACTCTTTTAATTTTACTGTCATTTTTCTTTGTGTATCGCGCATCATTTAAATTATCAACACCATTTAAAACAAAAGCTGCTAAAGAATCTAGCACGCAAAACAAACAATGCAGATTGTAGACGAGCGTCGTGGCCTGAAAACGTAGGCAGTAATGCTGAATACAATCTCCCCGGTTTGCTACCAACGTGACACGGACTCCTCGGCTATCTCTCGACATGACACGGATACGTAGAACGTCAGACATTCAACAAGACACTAGACACTTGACCAATGTATCGCATATTAAAGATAGCCACAAATATCCCAAATCCGGAATCTCATCTAGAATCCGTACTGAATTCTGTTTCTATTTCTGAGTATTTTGAATGCTGTCTATCGTTTTGGGAGTGAATATTCGATGATATTAATTGCTTGTGTTATTAGTAGGTGCACAGCTTTTACTGAGAGACATTTCTTTATGTCTGAGAAACAGTCCACGTGCCTCTAATTTTTTTCAGTGTTCGTCAGTTAAATACTTGTTTTTCAATTGGAATAACCTGTGCCTAACTTATTATTCTTGTACGTGTGTTTTGTATATCGACATCACCAATTCTAACACATAAAATACAAAAATAGTTTCGACCTATTTCTCTTATTGACTTTTCAAACTCAATAAGAGAAATAGGTCCCGAAACCATTAGAAAAACAATAATGCAAAATGAAAAATGGTTTAGACCGTTAAAAATATGCATTTTCTAAGAAATAAACTAAGTGTTTTTCTTTCTATAACATAGTAGATAACACACGCCGAGTTTCCGCTAGTGTCTGATTACTTCCTAGATGAGCAACTTTATTCACTCAGACATAAGTAGTATGTCGAAGTACCCAATTATCAATTCCAACATTAGTAATAGTACTAATGATATGTTTGCTGGCTCCATTACTTTAAGCTAGATAAAATGACAACAGTTGGTACCGTTGGGAATTTAGATCAATTAAAAAATAAGGTATCTTCTAGCATTCATAATAAAGGGGCTAAGCAAAAATCGTTTAATTTGTTTCTTCAAAACATTCAGGGTTTTTCTTCGAAACAATTGGAAATTGAATTATTTTTAGAAAAAACAAAGTTTGACCATTTGTATTACTGAGCATTGGTTAAAGGACTTTGAAATGCTAATCAATTATGAGAATTATAATATGGGCAGTTGTTTTAATCGAAAATCAATGTTACGTGGAGGTTCACTAATCCTAATTAAAAGTTGTATTAAATTTAAAACTCGTAAAGACATAGTTTCACTGTCCGTTGAACATAGCATTGAACTGTCTTGTGTTGAGCTGGATAGGCATGTCATAGTGTGCGTTTACAGGCCCCCTAATTATCAAAACTACTCTGTTTTTGAGTTAGTCATGGAAGATGTTATGGCAAAACTTGCAACTGGTAACAAACTAGTAGTTACCTGTGGAGACTTTAACATTAATATTTTAGAAAATAATTCAGATAGCAATAGATTTTTAAATCTTTTCAAATCATTTAATTTATCAAATGTTTTCATAGAACCAACTCGAACTACCACTACTTCTACTACATGTATTGATAATGTTTTTTGTTGCTGTGACTATTTAGAAAAGGCCATTGTAGGTTATTTGCCTTCTGATCATAGCGGCCTGTTGGTAACTTTTGAATCCATTATACCAATACAACAAGTGCAAATACAATCCAGACCAATAACATCCGGTAAACTGAATAAATTTAACAACACTTTAATTAACAAGTTAGGTGATTGGAACCTTGCAGTGAACAATGGTAATATTTTGTATAACGATTTTTTTTCAATAGTCCAAACCGAATTTAATAAGACTTTTGAGAAGAAAACTAAAAGTATCTGCCCTAAGTTTAGATTTAGTGACTGGGCGACTAAAGGAATCAGGATAAGTAGGGAAAGACTTTTCCTGAGTTTATCGACTTCCTGCAAAAAACATTAGCAGCAGCTAATCTATTTATACATGTATATAAATGCGAAATACCACTCACTGATTAATATAGAAAACAAAATATCTGAAATTATGACACCTACAAACTTTTCCCGCCCACCTCAAGGAGCTTTCATCAAACCGTAGAGGCCCAGCCTGCTAGCTGCAGGCAGGCAGGGTCGAAGCCTGCTGGGGTCAAGGGCCGTTTTTTGAGAGGAAGGCTCAGCCCCGGTGTGATAGGCAACGAAGGAACGGGGTAGGTTTTTAGTCAATAAGAGTCTGACACTATTTCCCGCTCCGCCCAAGGGCGGGATTTGTCATTGGATGATTTTACCTACCATAAAAAAGACACCTACAACTTTAAAATTTGTCACCCAATATGGAAACTTCTTTATAGGGTGTAGACATCAGTCAAGAACGGATTTTACGAAACTACACCGCTAAGGGGGCAAACCGATTTTCACGCAAACGAAGCCGCTGGCAGAAGCTAGTAAAAAATACGGATGTCCATAATAGTAGTATCATAGCAATTTCATTTAAATACCTACAGCTTAAAAAAAGATCTGACGACATCCAGACGTGCGGTGATGCGCCACTGCAGCGGTACATAGAGGATATTCCATTTATATGCTAAAAAACTGGGCAAGTGTGAGTCGGACTCGCACAGCGAGGGCTCCGTACAAACTAACTTATGTAAATACTTCAATTCACGAATCGAGTCTCGAAGATTTTACTGAATTGAAAAAAAGTATTGTTTGTGACGTAACTACAAATTAAAGTTTATAGATTTTTTCCTATATTTGTGTTATGACAACTTGCTTCATAAAAAAATTCAGGATTCTAGGTCAACGGGAAGTACCCTATGAATTTTGATTTTTTTAAGTTTTTTTAGACATAAAAGACCATTTCTTTTTTGTCTTTAACTTAGAAGTTTGATTTTTTTCACAGTTTCAAGGGATCGCAGATCTGAGTATATAATATATAGTTTTAATTTCAACTCGATAGCTCCACGCATTCCCAAGATCTTGACAGATAGACAGACAGACAGACGGACAACAAAGTGATCCTATAAGGATTCCGTTTTTTCTTTTCAGTTACGAAACTCTAAAAAGGTTTTGAGAACACATTCATCATGCATACAGCCTGCTAAGGAGAAAAATTCCTGATAGATTACTACCTAGGTGATTTTAATTCAAGAATAAATAGGTTACTTTTGGGCAAGCCTGCTGCATGTTAACCACATCATCACTTCCAACCAGCTAAGATATGTGGTGAAAGGCAAGTAAATCTTTAAAATAACAAATAAACCGGGCAAGTGCAAGTCAGATTCGTACACTGAGGTACAAAGTACGTTACGGTTGTTCACTTTAGTGAGTTACGGAGGTTTTTTCGAACCGCATAAGTTATTTTTTGTAACGTAACTACGTTACAGTTTTCATATTTTTCCCTATACTTACTTTTTCCCTATACGAGCTATGAGACCTTGCTTCATGCCATATTTTAGGATTTTCGGTCAACGGGAAGTACTTTATGAATGTTGATTCCCTTGAGAGTGACGAAATATACGTTTTTTTGCGACATAAACTGCCGTATCTTTTTTATTCGTTAACTTATATGATTGATTTTATCACAGCTTCAAGACTTCGCAGACCTGAGTATATGGTTGTAATTTCAACGGTGGTCCTGAAACGCAAAGGGCAAAGATGGAACATATGTATAGTCATGAGTACATATTTTTAATTTCAACTCGATACTTCCACGCGTTCCCGAGATAAATGGTCTTGACAGACAGACGGACAACAAAGTGATCCTAATAAGGGTTCCGTTTTTCCCTTTAGGGTACGGAACCTTAAAACAAGACAAAATACTCCTATCAGCTGACACGAAACCAAGTGATACTTTAATGGATCTATGTTGTGTTTTCTGAAATAAAGAAGGAGTTGTGACAAATATGGTAATGATGAGTGACGGTACCAATTGTTGAGGATGTCGCATCTTTATAACGTGAACACGGGATGTACATTTTCTGTGTATATTCAAACATAGATATGGGTTTATCTACTGTAAGCATCGATATATATCTATTTATGTACTACATACAGAATATAAGTCAATGACTGTAAGTATATGATTATATAAGAGTTTAAAGCCTTATAATTTGAAATGGGAAAATGCCGATTCTAAGGCATTTTCCCATTTCAAATTGCGTTCATTTTCAACTGCGATCCCACCTGATGGTAAGCTGTGATACAATCATTCACTATGCCTTGAAGACACCTAAATTATAATCGGACGAGAAGACCGCAGCAGGCAAACTGTTTCAGTCCCTCGATGTACGCGGTATAAACGACGAGGCAAATACCTTAATAATAATATAATATAATATTCCACAACTATCACACAACGTTATCTAGTCCCAAGCTAAGCAGAGCTTGTGTTATGGGTACTAGACAACTGATAAACATACTTATATATTTCTAAATCCGGACCGTAGAAGTTTCAACAACGTAAGGTTATATTTTACTAGTTATTTGTTAAAATTATTGGAAGATTTTTGTTTTAGTTATGATGGTGCGTGAACCAATTGGAGCACATGGAGTTTCCTTCAAATATTTAGGCTTTTTTTGGTAGCACATCATCAAATAACTCTTCTTACTCTGAGTATAGCAAGAGGAAGAGAATAAGACTTTTACTTACTAAAAATAAAAATAAAGTACTTTTTTCCAAAAGTCGAGCGAGGTAGTATACGCATGTACGAATTTTTTTTTTTTAGTCAACGAGTCAATTACTTTGTTTTGGTAGTTGTCGGTCGTTGCGTACTAACTACCTACAGGTTATTGGCCTCGCTCAGCTGACGTTTACTTAAAGAAATTAATTTCATACATACGTAAATTAATTGGAGTTTAAAAAAAAAAACAAGCATAAATACGGTCGAATAGAGAAACCTCCTTTTTTTTGAAGTCGGTTAAAAATACTTTATTTTTTAATTTTTTCTTTACAAATCGATGGCTTTTCATGTACTTAGTCGACCCTCCGCGGGATTAAAACGACCAAAATTTAACTGTGTATTATGAACAAAGTACAACACACAGTACATTATGATGCAACAGCCCTTTCCAAATCCAATTATGGAAAATGTATATTTTATTACGCACTCGATGTGAAAAGTGTAAAAGTTATGTTAAGAGCACCAACTGTTTAGATAAGTTTCAAATTACTTGAACCTAATTGTGTTATGTGAGACCGAAATAAGTGTCATAAAAGTCTATGTAAGTTAATTATCTATATATTTTTATTCTCATGTGAAAAACCTGTTTTATTTACTGGGGTACTCCAGTACCCCTGAGTACTGTTACTTAAAGTCTAATATGGGCACAGTTCTAGGGTTAAACAAGGTAAAATATTAACTTTCCTGGCGTCCTGTGAGCTAACGATACTGAAAATGCTTGGTATTTTGCAATTTATTTTATACTAAACGATTATTTTTAACTATATAGGTTGTAAATTTGGATATAACAATAATATCCTCAACCAGTGCAGCAATGTTACTATTTTTTATAATATGTTTATGTTTGATATACTCGTACCTAATAAGGCTGCCGACTAAAGATTTGCTTAACACATTGGCAGTGCTTAATTTCTGTCTGAGATAATAGCCACCCGTTGGATCACGTGCAGTGTCAACTATACATTTGTATATATTTCTAAACAGTATATGAGCACAATGCTCTGACCAATCTGGATATCTTTTAACCGACTGCGAGTTCAGGTTGGCCGCTGCAGAGATAATCTGGCCAATTGGGGTTTCTATGACCCATTGCAAATACAGTGCCAATATGGTGCCCCTTCACAGGATATGCGTCGCCTCCGTTCCGAACAGAATAGGAAAGTGAGTTGTTCATTAGCTTCGTACAAACGAGTCTAATGACAGAGCTGTCCAGGTGGATAAATATTGGTCGGACAAAATCTGAGTTAGATCGACCCAAACTTTTAACCTAACTGCTTGAAAATTCTACCACCAAAGAGGTTTATACTTTCGCCTTTAGACGTGCTCTGCAGTCGCAGCGACAGCACCAGCATAGTAAGACAAAAAAGGAAGATGAGATGGTCCAAAAGTATCGACGCAAATAGTACCTCGCACTAAAAACTAAACTAGCCACTAACAAAAAAATGAATACGATATGGTTACCGACAAGTCTCAAAAAAAAGTAATGAAAGAGCGGGAGTTTTATAGAAAACTAGCTGTGCCCGCAACTTCGTTCGCGTGAACGACGAAACTTATCAATGAGTTTTTTGTGTAAAGCGCTATTTGTGTAGAACGTTATCTATCGAGCATACTTACCGGTATTATTACTTCTGTCTCGGCGCGGGCCTTTTGTGGCTAATTACAATAGAAACGGGGGACGTAATCTGCGACAAACTTATTATTTGCGGTTGGTACAGTAATCGGACTTAGGGATCGAACCGCAAAATTAAGTTTGTTTTTTATTGTATATACTTTTCCGGGATAAAAAGTACCCAGTGTGGTGCCCAGGATATTAAAGAATAATTATACCAAGTTTCATCGTAATCCAACCGGTAGTTTTTGCGTGATGCCTGAACAAACAGACAGACAGACAAAAATTTTTTTAATCACATTTTTGGGTTCGGTGTCAGTCTAGTAACACCCGCTGCCATTTATTTCTTTTTTGATATTTTCAATGTACAGAATTTTTACTTCTACAGATTTATTATAAGTATAGATAGATTAACACTAAAATCTTGAGTAGTGAATTTAGTTTTGTTTCAAATCTCAAGACAACATGTCGAGTGATAAGTTAAGATTAACTTGTAAATAATACTTATATTGCACTAATATATAATTTTTTTTATTTAATTGTATTTTAATTATCTCACAAATGGTGAAAAAAGTAGAGTATCTAACACGGGGATAAAGGTGTCTTGGTTTTCGGTGGCTTGAATTCCTCACTTCACTCAGGTTTCTTTATTATCTTCCTTGCAAGCTCGGGATTTACTTATATAAATCCCTCACTGACTTTTAATTTCTATTTATCGGAGAGAGTTGACACGAGGAGGCTGGGAGCTCTGCAGGTATGTAAAGGAGCCCTGCGACCGCCTTCAGAGGCTGGCAGGTAGAGGTAGAACAGCACTGATATCCTACGCGGACTTTAAGGGCCGTCCGCTCGATCACAAATGGGTAGAAAACCCAAAAGGCCTCAGGAATACACAGAAGCAGAGATTCACGTAGAGGCGAGGCCGTCATGGGCCAAAAGTAATTAAGCAGGTCCCGCTTGTCACCAGCATGTGCAGGTTCTTCAGCCGGTGACAGATCTAAAGTTTATTCTATTCTATTCTATTCTAGCAGTAGACAGCAACAACAAGTAAAATAGACAAATAAGAACCCACAATTTTATTAGCACTACATGTCATAGGAAAAAAATGTACTCAGATCGACGACCCCACCACACAATTGTTCTCTGACAGTAAAGCTGTGTAATAATTTTGAATTTCAAAAGTGAGGTCTGAAGTCAGAACTAGCCAGTATTATTGTTTCACAAAAGAAATATTAAAAATAATTATTATATTTATGGACATGAATATAAGTAAGAACAATGACAAATAATACTTTATTAAAACATATTATGTTTTCAAAAAGTATTATTTGTCATTTAATAAATTTAAATCATATTATGATTTATATTTATTAAATTATATGTTTACATATAAATACAAAAATGTCTATAATACTTTTTGATGTCCTTATCCAGCATTCAGTGGGAAAGAAACTTAGAATTATTCTAAGTTAACCCACACAAAAGTAAAAAAAAACATGAAATACACAAATTATAAGAAATTAAAATTATAAGCTAACAAAAGATATTAAGACGGCAAAAAAAAAAGATGGGAACAAAGATAATGATAATGCCTAAGAAATAAAGTAAAACAACTGTGAGCAAAAAATAATACTACAGTATGGTGGTTAGGACTGGAGATGAGTGTAGTTTTTTATTACAGATCAAATCAATATGTATTCTTCTAGCGTAGCCTCTATCCTGTAGTAATTGCTTGCCTTTTTGTTTACCCTTTGACGAGTAGATTGGTCTGTCAGACTCTAAGAGTGCATTTCCACTGATGCGGAGCCAAGTGGAGGAAAGCAGTCAAAAGCGGAAAGTTTTTCCATTAAAGCAAAAGCGGGGTGGGTTGAAGGTGAGCTGAGGTGCATTGAGCCGAGTTCCGATAATTTAAATTCAATCTCTTGGAGATATCATACGCCATGTTGTCTGTAAAGAAAAAACGTAGCACTTTACATCTTACTCTACTACAAAATGAAGATACGCAATATTCATGTATTCCATAAAAAATAATTTTTTTGGACACTTTCAATTAGCTTCCCATTTGCTTTGACTCACATATAATTTTAGTCACGTCAGTCAGTAAAATCAATTTGCATACAAGACCGTGCCGACGTCTATAGTTCTACATCGTCACCGGCCCGCACTGAAAACCAGCGTCGTAGACTCGTCGCATTCTGCGTGTGGTCACGGCATTAAGCTGAGTGCTCGGCCGTTTTGCACGGACGTGGCGCATACTTCCCACAAATTACCTTATTAATAATTAATCCTTGTTAACCTTTAACTTGCGCCTTTGTCCGGCAATAAAAAGTTTTTCTTTCTTTCTTTTTCTTCTTTTCACATAAAAAGTTTATGACGTTATATCGCTAAATAAACTAAAATGATTTCGGTCCTGACAAGTAGGTATTAACGGTACTTCTCAATTCAGGAATCAACCACCTACTCATAGTGCCCTCCGCTCGGAATCACCACCTACTCATATACTCCATTTGGTTCTGTCCGGCTCAAGGATGTCAACTCTGCCGAGTTCCACGACAGTCTAAACGCACCTTTACTGACAAAAACCACACGTTATTATACAGCTACCTTTGGCCAGGGCACTGGATAGATAGTGCATTTCGCTACATAACCTTTTTTTTAGAATCTCGAGTATTTTATCATTCACAAAATGAGATCGTAGTTTACCTTAAAAAAGGAGGTTCTGAATTCGTCAGGTTTTTTTTTGTCGAGAGTAGTTACCTCAAAACTCCGTCAGTTATCGACTAATCTTTTTTTTAAAAGGATATACTTCCAGAGTTTCAGTGGTGGGATCCATGAGAAATCGAGGAAACTTCTCAAATATTTCACGCTTAAAATAATATATAGATCAGTATTTTCATCATATACTCCATTTGGTTCTGTCCGGCTCAGGGATGACAACTCTGCTGAGCTCCAAGCTAGTGGAAATGAACCCTTACGGACAAAAACCACACGTTTTTATACAGCTACCTTTGGCCAGGGCACTGGATACATACGTGAGGGCGATCGGCAGCGGCGATCTCTCGCGCCAGGCCCTGGTACGGGCCATGGTCCGGAGCGAGGAGGGATGGCAGGCGGTCGCCTCCTTCTGCGAAGCAGTAATGCTAGCAAAGGAGGAGGCCGCACGCGAGAGGCAACGGCCCTCACGGCCCAGCCGCCGCGAGGATTCCGATCCTGATTTCCAGCCAACGTAGGCGCGGGCTTGCGGACGGCGAGCTATGGGTAGCTCGCTGTCTAACCGTCCGGTAATCATCCGGACCAAGCCCAGGCCGTCAACGGCGCGCACTGTTCCCGCGCGCCTCAAGGAATTGTCAGCAAACCGTAGAGACCCAGCCTGCTAGCTGCAGGCAGGCAGGGTCGAAGCCTACTGGGGCCAAGGGTTTGCTTCCGAAAGGAAAGCCCGGCCCTGGTATCTAAGGCCACGAAGGAACGGGGTGGGTTTTTAGTCAGTAAGAGTCTGACACTATCTCCCGCTCCGCCCAAGGGCGGGAGATGTCATTGGATGATTTTACCCACCACCAAAAAAAAAAAAAAAAAAAAAACTGGATACATACGAGTAGTGCATTTTGCCACATCATATTTTTTTTTTCGAAACTCAAGCATTTTATCATTCACAAAGTGAGTTCACAGTTTACCCTAAAAAGAGGATCCAAGGCATTTACGGCGCGCACTGTTCCCGTGCGGCTTCCAAGGCATTTACGGCGCGCACTGTTCCCGTGCGCCTCAAGGAGTTGTCAGCAAACCGTAGGGGCCCAGTAGGGTCGAGGCCTAGTCTGGGGCTCTGGGGAGGTATGAAAATGCATACCAGGGCCCCGGATCCAAGGCAGGGAAGGAACAGGGTAGGTTTTTATTCAGTAAGAGTCTGACACTATTTCCCGCTCCGAACAAGGGCGGGATTTGTCATTGGATGATTTTACCTACCATAAAAAAAACCCTAAAAAGAGGAAGTTCAGAATTCGAAAGGTTTTTTTTTTGTCAGATTAGGTACCTCAGAACTCCGTCATTTATTGACCAATCTTTTTACTTGAAAGGATATACTTTCAGAGTTTCAGTGGTGGGATCCAAGATGAATCGAGGAAACTTCTCAAATATTTCAGGCATATATAATATAATCATATTTTCATCATAAACTCCAGTACTTACATTCAGGAAGTATCCCTCGATGAAGTGTAACTGATAAAAATGACCACAGATGGCTTTACAAACACACAGACATCTCAAGCAACTATGACAGTATGTCATGAAACTAATTTGATGATGAAACCGATAGGAGCTCTATAATAAAACAATGTATCCTAAGCGTGATTGGGATTATTATAATTTTTATAAAAGGCACTCTGACTATAAAATTCCACCTAATTTTTGAAACCGAAAAAAAAAAGTAAACAACTGTCCTCTATAATAAAACAATATATACTAGCTGTATTTGGATTTATTAGAATTGTGATGAGATACGACTCCAGCTTTAAGGTACCATCGAACTTAAGTGATGATGAAACTGGAAGGTTGGTAGTTTGGTACCTTCCTGTCATGAGATGTACTTTGGCTATAAGGTACCATCGAACTGATCTGATGATGAAGCCGAAAAAGTAATGTGGGCGCAGGAACTTCGTAATATAATAATGTCTTTATCCTTGCCTTGTTTGGGCTTATTAAAAAAGTGATATTTTCTGATGTGAAATGCGTAAGTTCGCAGGATATTCATGACGGTTCACATAGGTGTGCATACCTGTTGTAGCTACCTATAGTGATACAGTTGACCTCAATTCAGTTATAGGGTCGCTGAAACCCCGCTTGATGTCAGATTTCCATTTACTACGGTGACAGGCTACGATGTCAAATCCGTCTCTACTCAACATTAAGAGCACTCTCGTCTCTAATTAGAGATTAATTGAATCAGGGAGCGACGGAGAGCCCTTTGTCGGTTACTCGCATAAAACGCTCTCTCCATCAAACGAGCCCTCAAAAAGAACTTTTCAATTGTAGCTAAATTAATAAAGTTTGATTGATTTCTAAGTCATGATGATAAAGAATCGATTTGGAATTATTAATTTCGAACGCTTTTCCACACTCTCATCGGAGTTTGCTTGGTGTGACAGTGAGTTCAGTTAGCCGCCACGCGTAGTCGGCGTCGGACGTAACGCCATGTTCCGCGCAGTAACAGACGGCTGGAAGCGATATTGGTGGGGAACAGGTACGGAACTAGTAATCACGACTTCCTCAATAAATCTCAAAATTGTTTGTAAACATGTGAAAAGAAAAAAAGTGCGACGGTATTTTTTTTTTGTTAAGCGCTAAATTTTTGCAAAGAAAATAACGGATAAATGAAAAAGTGACGGCGTCTTGTTATATATTCTGTCAGGTGTCATCTATGTGCTTTTGTCACGGTAGATGATTGTTTGTGAAAACTAACACGTCGCTTCGTGTTGCTGCAAAAGAAAAGTCTGGTTGTGTAAAGGGTGCTAGCCGGTGCGAAGTACAGTACACCTCAGAAGTTCAAAACTATTTGTGTCTGCGTTCGTTCAACTTCGCGCGCACTCGTGCGTTTCCGGAGCACGTGGTAAGGGTACCGAGTCGGCAGGTGTTGCAAAACCGATAACAACATTCGCTTCCCGGTTTTTGGAGAGATAAGGCCTGTGTTATTTGACACTGACAAAAAAGTACCATTGTGTGCTACTATTCACAAAAGATGTGTGAATAATTTCATTTGTATTGTATATGCAGGTAAATTAATTTATCAAAACAATTAATTAGTTTTGGCAAAGCAGTGGTAATAACCGATATTCATAAACCGGTATTCTTGAACACCGGTTTTAATTAGTTTTAATATGCACTTACCTAGCTAATTTACTAACCTAGGCATTCTAAAAACTATTCGAGGCATTTTTGGTATACAATAAAGAATATAATCAAAATTAACCAAAATTTGTGACAATAGACTTTTAGGTCTTTATTTTACAGTTAATTTTTCAGACTACAATGTCAAAGCAAAACAGTAGTTTTATAAATGTAAATTACCTGAGATACTAGTGAGTTGCGTGTATAAAATTACAAGGCAACTACATAATCAATCAATAATTATTTTGCAAACCTTGAAATTACATAGCCATGCCATTTCAACAATAGTGTCATTCAAAATCTACATTGTTATATTGTTTCCGTGATTCCGACGTAATATTTTCTGCTTCTGAAATAATAGCCAAATTTTCATTTATTAAAACACCATGATTCATCCTTCTTGTTTTTACGTATCCCTTATTACTGAGGGTCGTGAAGTTCCTATTGGAATAGCTTCTTTCAGATGCTTGTTCTTCGTCATCGACCATGACTGATGAAAAAGATTCATTTAGCTTATTAGGTATTGAATGTCGTTTCGGTGAGAGAATAAAATAGCACTTTGCTGCAATTCTTTTAAGAAGTAAGTTTTTAACAATAATATTTCACGACTTTCATATAACGCCAACTAGTGGCAAACTAAGCCGAGCTTGTGATATAAGTACTAGATCACTGCTACTAAATATACTTATATATTTCTAAATACATACATATTGTGTGATATATAATATGTAATGCTTAATTTTGCACCTACCACAATTTGCCTCTGCATAACCCAAAGGTTGACTGGTAGAAAATCCCTTAAGGCATTAATTCCGCCTCTGTACTTTTTGTGTGCATAAAGAACAAATAAATAGACATAAATTACACCCAGATATAGAACAAACTATCGTGCTTATCACACAAACTTTTATCTTTGGTGGGAATCGAACTCACGACCTCCGGCGTAGTAGAGGCACTAACTACTAGACCAACACGCCAATCAAATTTTAAATCGTTTATTGATATAGAAAATAGATTTTACTGTCTCTTACAGCCAGTGCCTTAGTGAATTCATTCATAAATATAATTAACTAGTCACTACATTCGTAAATAAGCTGCAAATAAAAATAGTATCTGCTATGCTATGCTATAGGAAAATTTTGTTCATATATAGTTATTATTCCTCATTAAAATTCCCAAACAAACGTATAATTATTAATACAATAACAACTTTAAATGAGAGTACAATAGGAAAACATTTGGATAAAGTTACGATTTCGTTATACAGCCTCAGTACTGTATAAAGTCAATATTTTCCTTGTAAACTATAGATACACTTAACCGTAGGCTATAGGAAGAAGTACCATGGCATATCTATGTATAAGTAGATACAAAATTAATCACTTTCAATAAATGTATAGCTAAAGTTACTTCGTCAGACTGCAATAGACTTGTTCACCTTGGAGTGTCAATATCTTTATGTTCGTACAAATTAGGGCTGACATCACCTAAATTGCCGACGCCGGATAAACACGGCAAAAATCCCGGGCGAAATATGGTTTTTTTTCCCGGACACCTCTGAAAAAGTATTTTTTTTGCAACAAAAATAAAAACATGATTGAATTTTTAACTAAGATTTATTTCAATTTAACGCTTATCTTTAATGCTAGCAGTGCACTCTCGGCGAGTCATTTGCACGGCACAAAAATAATAAAAATTAGTGTGTACTCTCTCTCTAGATTCGCCTTTTATTCACCATACTTCATTCACTCGCGTTAGCCCACTGTTTTATAAACCGACTTCAAAAAGAAAGGAGGAGGTTATCAATTCGGTTGCATATAAAAAAAATATGTTTGCTACCTCAAAACACCGTCGTTTATAGACCGACTTGCAAAATAAGAAATAAACAATACTGAGAAACACCGACTACCGAAAATAAAGTTATTTTGATCATTTTAGTGTTTTTTTTAATAACGCTGTTATTTTTTTTTTGTAAAAAGTTTTTTTATGTCTATGCGCTCGCCGCTCGCTTCTTTTGACTCGTGGTCAAAATACCGGCTCGAACCAGGAGTGTTCCTGAGACGGACAACGCTGTAAGTACACTCTCGCTGGTTAGTTTCAGTCAAATTGTACTGGTAGCATAAAAAATTGGGTTTCTCCTGACAATCAAAAAGAGTCCGGTTATTATTACACTTTTTAAAACCCCTGCTGGACGACCCTCAGACACCCTTCAAACTAGGACATCCGGGGAATCCCGGACGGATGGCAACCCTAGTTCAAATGCGTAATGTATTTGTTTATAATAATAGGTACTTGTTGAAGAAATAGACAAGCCGGATTTTTATAGGTACAGTTAATTTGTTTTTCTTGTAGTTTTTTTGTGATACATCCATTGATCTCATATATGGGTTTTCTTATGTCAATGGATACATCATAATGTCGATAGATATCTAAATGTTTTTTATCCCTAAGCAATAAATAAATACTACTGACAGAGCAAGTACATATAATTACACTACATAATAGATAATATTATCAATATTTTTTAAGTAAAAGAATTTATGAATACATTTAAAGAAAACCAACCTGAAACTATTGACCTACCTTATAATGCTGCTAAGACTATTTGAATAACAAAGTTAGAAAAAAAAAATGTAAATCTATTGAATAAAAACGAATTCATAACGACAATAATAAACTTTAAAATTGAAACTAAATAATTACTATAATAATTACGATACGAACTAAGTAATTACGATAGATAAAAATAAAACTCAATTGAATGAATATCATGCTTGAAGAACGTACAGGTTTGGATCTGAACAGAAATAAAGAAAGACGAAAGAAACGAATTCAAGGAATAAAGATCTTAATCTACGAATAGTATCCAATTTGAATGTGAAGATTCAAGATCTGTAAATTCAGACTTAGTAATTAAGGCGCCTACAGACTGGCACTATTCTGCAATACGACACCAATAAGTAGATGCTTGTCTGCAGGGGCCTTTCAATCTACGGACCTAAAAATGAATTAGATAGTCTTCCTGATTTATTTTTGACCAATTTGTTAATTATAAATACTCTATTTAGTTCAGTCACAGAAACTTTAACAGGTTACTCAAATTGACTTTTTTTTATGGTAGGTAAAATCATCCAATGACAAATTCCGCCCTTAAGAAGTAGTGTCAGACTCTTACTGACTAAAAACCTATACCGTTCCTTCGTTGCCTATCATGCCGGGGCTGTGCCTTCCTCTCAGAAAACGGCCCTTGACCCTAGCAGGCTTCGACCCTGCCTGCCTGCAGCTAGCAGGCTGGGCCCCTACGGTTCGCTGACAGCTCCTTGAGAAACGCGGGAACGGAACGCGCCGTCGACGACTTGGGCTCGGTCCGGTCGGTTACCGGACGATCGGACAGCGTGCTACCCACTGCACGCCGACTCAAATTGACTTGACAAGTTTTTAAAGGGTGAAACTGACTGACTGACATATCAGTGCACAGCCGAAAATAAAGTGACTAGAAACGTGCAATTTTACAGTTCCATTTGATGACGAATGCGAGCACTAAGAGAGAGGATATTCCAAAATGACTCCATAAAGGCATGAAATCGGTTTCCGAAAGGAAGTTTCGGCCCCGTTATGAAAGGCAACGAAGGAACAGGAGTGACTATTTAGTCTAAAAGTCTGATACTATCTCCCGCCCGACCCAAGGGAGCGAAGATGCCATCGGATGATTTCTTCACCTACAAAACAAAAGGTTCGAATTGGAGATCTAAAGTTGCAGAAACCAGTATTTAATATTTAACAGCACGACAGTATTAAAGATAATTTATAATTAATCTATCAACGAACACACTAACACACGTATTTATAAAGAAGTAACTACTTGTTACTAAGTAAAATCTTTTAAGTCATTACTTGAGGTTTGAAATCTTCATTCAAAATTTATTTTTTTCTTAACTATAGAATAGAAATGATTGCTTTAGTAGTTACTTATACTCAAGCATGTATTTAGTTTCACTTGTTTGTAAATACGGGTGTTAGTGTACATAAGTCATTACAACAGTAAACATTGAACCTTCACACAGAACTTGTCATGTAAAGACACTGTAAGCATCACAGAGTTTAAAACAGATACATAAACCATCCATCATATTTATACTTAAGGTTCTCGATAGACAAGAATAAGTACTTAGTGTACCTACGAGTTAAGTCATTATTTTCAGTCGTACTTGGACTCAAGTTTATATTTGGAGTTACAATAAACGTTAGCGACATGAATCTGTTCAGCCATTCGAGCGTAAAAAAGTAACAAGTATACTCACTCATACACTCACAAACGCTCGCCTTAATAATATTAAATACTGTATTTGGGTGCAAACTGTAGGGGCCCAGCGGGGTCGAAGCCTACTGGGGCTAAAGGTTGTACGAAAGTGAACCCCGGAGCCCTGGAACCTCCTGGAACGAAGGTAATGAAGGAACAGGGATTTTTTGTGTTGTAACAGGGTTTTTAGTCAGTAAGAGTCTGACACTATCTTCCGCCCCACCCAAGGGCGGGATTTGTCATTAGATGATTTTACCTACCATTTAAAAAAAAGGAAAAGAAGCTGTATTTGGAATTAATTTTATTTAAGCGGTTAGCAGTCATTAAACAATACAACTTCAAAAAATATATTACATTTTTTTTTACTATACAAGTATTGGAAAAAAAAGCAACATCAATTCATTTTCTAACGCATTGCTAACTTTAGAGCAGTAACCAACCTACACACTCATTAATAAAACATATCCATATAAATAATAGAATAAATTGTATATGTTAGATAAATAATTATAACGATACACAAACATGCCGCAACCGGCTTCGGGATCTTGTACGGTTTCATTGGCCTAATAACCAATACCTCTTACGCAATGAGTACCGACTTGCAACTAGTGTAACCGGTATGTGGAATCCCGACTTGAGTGTTGCTCGTGAACTATACTGCCGTCCAAAGAAAGAGGTGCATCTATGTTTTTGGGCAAAATTAAGAAATATATTATGCATTGGACATTGGTCAGCAATATTTTTAAAATTAAGAATTAACAAATTAGTAGGTACTCTTTGTGAGAAATATGCGCCACGTCCGTGCAAAATGGCCACGGTGACCACACGCAAAATGCGACGAGTCTACGGCGCTGGTTTCAAAATTATCAAATAATTTTACCCGTACGTGCTAGGTGGAATGAGAAGGAAAGTCGGCGCCATGGCTTTCGAATAATCTCAAAAACAACGAGTCTAAAAGGCCCGGTCCAGTCGCAAAAGTAAATCTTGTCTGTTTGTTCCCTCTTCACATCCTAATAGCTAAACATATTTCGATGAAACTTAACTCATGGATAGACCACCATACCTTGGAATAGTATGTAGGATACTTTTAGTCCTAGGAGGATGATCTCTTGGGATAATTTTTGTAAGATCTGTTAAGGCACAAGCTATTTTTTGAACTCGAATTACACGTACACAGACACCCGTAGTTATAAAGAAGTATTTACTTGTTGATTAGTAATTTCTTCCTAAGTCATTAATTGAAAAATTCAATTTTTCTTTAACTATAGAAATATGTTATTTAAGTAGTTACTTTTACTCAAGTTATTAATTTTACTTGTTTATAAATACGGGTGTAAGACTGTCAGTCTAGTATTGTCCCTTTATTTATTTTTTTCTGATTTTTGCGTTTTAGTGAGATACGTCCTATTTATTTATGGCCGCAGTAGTGACAATCTCTATACTGTAAACTATGTAGTTTATAAGGCCATAAATTGGTTGGAAACGGCCGTTTAAATTGAAATGACACAGTAATTTAAAATCTTATCGTAACAGTTCATTGGTACATAGTCAAAGAGCTTTCTGTTATGGAATGTTTATGATAGAATGTGATGTTCTTAGCTAATACTAATAAAATATTCTTGGAAACCATATAAGAACCAAATAGTGATTGACCTTCGATTTACAAGTAGTTTTTTTTTATTGATATAAACTAGTGCTTGACTGCAATCGCCCCTGATGTTAAGCAGTGATGCACTCGTTGATGGTGAGACGCACAAGCAAGTAGTGTAGTAGTAATTTTTTTTTCAATTATGCTATAATATCGTATTTACGCATTAAGATAGAACTACATTAGACCTACGCACACGTGTCCCACGGCTTATTTGTACGCAGAACGACGTCACGTGGCGTCGCGTGGCGTGTAACAAGTGTAGCTCCACAAGTGCAGTTTTCATATAAAATGTAAGGAGACCGACGCACCCAGGTTGGCGTACGTAGCACACGTGTTAGCAGTGTAGTTCTAGCTAACCTTTAAAGTTCTAAGTTTATCAATTCTCTCTTATTATCAGATTATTTTTTAGTACATAGGTATTATTTATACCTCTTTTATTCAAGACAATGATATTATTTAATATAATATCATTGATTCAAGGCCTTTTAATTAAATAATAATATTGTGTTTTGGGGTTCTGTACCCAAAGAGTAAAACGGGACGCTATTATTAAGACTCGCTGTCAGGTTGTATCTCAAGAACTATGATAGTTAGACAATAGAAATTTTACAAGTGATGTATTTCTGTAGCCACTATAACAACAAATACTAATGAAAATAATAAAATAAATATTCGAGGAGCGAAGTATTCCTGTTTTGGTACCCATTTTTTCGGCACTAAAGGTTTCGGCACCAAAGCTATTCCTCCTTCGGCAACAATTTTTGATATATAATTTCCAGATTCGGCACCAAGCTAACATACCTATTGGTGGGGAAAGAGGAATAGCTTTGGTGCCGAAACAATTGGTGCGGAAAAAAATGCTGCCGAAACTGGAATACTTCTGAGGAGCCCCATACAACAAACGAGTGTTTTTATAGATAATGATAAGGAACCCTTCGTACGCGACTAATACTCGCAATTGGCCGGTTATTTGTGTGATGTAAAGATCAAAATACACCTCTGTCACGCTTTTTTGTGTCGATTGGGTTTCGATAGATTAGAAAGACCGAAACGTATATTTTATACGTAAGTAGTTTTTAAAAGAAATCCTTGTTAAAAAATAAAACACTTAAAAGTATGGTGCAATCTACTGCATAAGGTTAACATTAACATCATAACAAAAGATATCACAAAAAAAAACCATTCCAAAAGAAGTTTAACCAAAAACGCAATAAACAGCTCTACGTACCTATTCATTTACATAACATTATCTTAGAATTGCCCTATATAAACATAGCATTATAGTTACATTGCCCTCAGATGACAATCAAGATTATAAAGGTATGACCAAGTGAAGTCACGTACCAATTGTCAAGATTTTGTAGCTACAAAACGATTATTTCCAGTTTTATTCGTTTGACACTTTGTGACACCGTCCAAGAAATATCAGTGTTCTGTTAATCTGGGTCAACTTGTGCCGTCAAGCATTGCTTGTTTTTTTTTTATGAACTGAGAAATTCAAGAGATAAATTCTATAGTGTAAGATAAAAAGGCTGGTTCTAAGAAAGAAAGAAACTTCTCTTCCTATGCTATGATTACAAGAGTGTAGTTTACAGTTACGCTATCCGAACCAGCCCACATGGCAAGCATTATATGGGCTGGTTCAAGATAGAGCAGAAATAGTATATTTTAATACAAATCGAGAAAGTTTGTTATTGCGATCGAGGCACAATTTTTCCGAGCTACAGGCGACGTTGTTATGAAGCCGAGTACATTAGTGATAAAGTTCCACGTGTATCAAACGATGTTTTTCAATACACTTATGAAAAAATAAATTAAACTGGGGATGACGCACAATCCGGGGGCACTTTTCCGCACTAGTGATTAAAACAGTAAATTGCGTACCATAATAAGTTTTTAATAACGTGCGAATTTCATCAATCCGCATGCGTAGCCCCAGCAAATTTTCTTTTCTTACAAATATTTATTGTAATGCATGTAATACGCACTCGGGATGCGAGATCGATCGATAATCGAGCAGCAGCCCCGCTTGCGGAGCAATTCTGCATGCGTGATGAAATCCGTACGATATTAAAAACACCCTAAAATCGGTAGTATGAAAAAAGAATATCTAGAAGAACTTCGAAATGGCATTTACCCAGCAGTCAACAGCAATAGCGGAATAACATAACATATTTTTACATTATCATAACACCCTGACAGAGAATAGATTTGTTTTTACTTACCGTTTGATTACATATCACAGAATTAGCTCACAAAATAATATAATAATTTTTTTAAATATATATTATGAGGACGACAACGTCGAGGTCCGCTGCGGCAAAGGTGTGTGACGACCATCGTGTACACAGGGCAGACTTGACCAGACAATGCCCAAGATAGAGAGGTTCGGTTTTCATTCGGTTCCATCATCAAATTATCATGACAATTCTAATAATACCAAACACGGCTACAGGACACATTAATTTATTACAAAGTCTCGGGGCCTACCTTCCGGCTTCATCATCAGATCAGTTCGATATATGTGGTGCCCTTCTTCCTTCAGTCAGTCATCGACTACACGTATAAACAAAGGAATTTTACTTGTTACGACATTTCCGTTCTATATATCTTCGAAGTTCATCATCAGATCAATACAATATTTCTATGCGACGAACTCGGGAGTCAAAATAAAAAAAATTCGAAACCTATCCACATTCGACCGGGAAATCGTTGAATATACCCGTACATAAAAAAAATACATACAGCCAAACATAGAAACTTTTCTAAATCGATTAAAAAAAATGATTACATAAATCAACAATGTCACTATAACTTGCGCACATGCCCAACTTATTTATTATTAACATCCATTAATCGTAAATATTATCACGTTAATTTATTAGAGATCGCTTAGGTTATTAATTAATCAGTATTATCAATCAGCTTATTATATCCCGCCGTGATATTCTGCCGGTCGATAGCAATCGAATGATTAAACTGGTCTCTATAGGGAATGTTCAATACTCTAATAGAACTCATTAATTAGTAAGGCCTTGCCTGGGAATTACGAAACAGAGCGAAAATGCAATGTAATTGATATTGACTTGGATTCCTAGCATAGTTATTTTCGTCACGCCCTAAAAGTCAGTGAAAATTAAATTATAAACTTCATTTTATTGCGTTTTCCTCAATTTCGTTGATAACGTATTCCAATTATGTTGCAGGATTTTACAGCGTTGCAGTAATGTAGGTCAGTAAAAACCAAATAATCAATACAAAGTTCACAATACAACTGTATATAAAATACAGAGCTATATGTACTGATACCTGTGTTATGATAATTCACACTGACTAATATTATAGGGGCAAAAATTTGTATACCTAAATGTGCTTACGTACGTTACTCCTTCAAGCTCAAACGACTGAACAGATTTGGATGCAATTTAGCACAGTAGCACATAAAATATTTTAATTATCGGGAGTATGTTCACGTGGAATAATGTTCTACTTACATGCCTGCAAAGCCGATGCAGAAACTAGTACTCATAGTACAATATAGTTATGTTAATATTGGATTAAAAACAGTATAATTTTTTATGCAATTCAGAGAGTAGACGTTACCAAGAAATAAGACCTGAGATATCCGTCTTTGTCTTTATATTTAATCCCGTGTCCTTTACTTTTTTTTACTATCCCCACATCAGAATGTTTTACAGCAATTAAACCAATCAGGCACACTTAGTTCAGAATCTGCTACATTTTTCTTTCTTCTGAACTATACTCCATCTGTTTAGGTAGTCAACTAAACGTAAACCATCTTGATACATCTTCTTATTTTTAAAAAATGTTACAAAAGACATACAATCTTTGTATGTTTTTATTCAAATTAAGTCAATCTGCTACTATATTACCTAACATCGGCTTAAGTAAATAACTAGTTCTAAATATTTTTAGATAAATTTTTTAAACAATTTTTAGACAAAAGTCATGTCGAGATTGTTTACATTTAGTTAAGTACCTACCTAAACAAATGGAGTATAAGTGTGTGTGTGTGTCTAAAGTAGAGACAGTCCTCAAAGGAGCGGCGTGGTGGTGGATCACGTACGCTCGCTTACGCAGCATCAGGCCAGCGCTATTCCAGGATTCCACATGTACTAAATCCCATATCGTAGATATTTTATAAACTTTCTCTTTCAAAGGAAATTGATTTATATTGGAAAAATACGGACAATTTTGATATGTCATCTTGACAGCTGTTCACCATAGCAAATTAGAATATCACTACTCTACTGGTCCTTAATTGGTTGATCAAATAAATTCCTCATTATTACCCATAATTTAGCCAACAGAACCAGAACCAACATCATATACACACATGAGAATATATGAGATTGTTTATGGAACAAACAAATTGAGCGGAGCAATCATTCCTATCAAATCGATTGCGGCTGAGTGTAGATTGATTGAACCAATTTGCTGCATTCTTCTGTGTGTTAACTGTCCAATATACATGTGTGGACAGCTGCAGAATTATATAACTATGTTGTTAAATAGTATTTCACTACGTTTACAAGACAAATCATTGCCATTGACTAGCTTCCTCCCACGGTGTCACACCCGTGAAAAACATTTAAGTATATATTGTACAAGTAGCCTGTGGTACTTTGCAATAGTATACCTCTATGTACCCTAGGCTCGTTTTTGAATTTTTTTGACAATTTCACTTGATACGATGATGTGGCCAATGATGGAGCACGCTATAAAAATCTACCACACTAAATATAATGATGAATTCCAGTAATATTTTTTTACGAACATAAAACTTTGCTTTTGTGTACATAGCATACATTACTTAAAAATTAACTTAATATGTGTATTCATCAAATATCTTGACTCTGTCGAAGTCCACATTGTTTTCACCTAGGCACGCCAGGCACGTACATAGATGGCCAGAAGACTGGCGGCATAGTCAAGTTGAATGGCAATGTCAATTCCATTCCATTTCTTTCTTTAGTTATCATCAAAATTTTTGGTAAATTTGTTTCTTTTTGTTTTTAAGTTCGTCTTAGCTTCAAAACAAAAGAAACAATTTTACCAAAAATTTACTGCTTGGTGAAATATGTACAAGCCAGAAACCAAGTTCGACAGCAGATGCTAACTATTAGAAACAATTGATTGTTATATGTATCTAGTTATTACTCAAAGAGAATTATTATTATTATAATTATAATTAAGAAATTAAATTTAATTATAATTAAGAATTAATATTATAATTAAGAAACTTACGGGCAATTGTGTAAACATGTTTTACTGTTTTCTTCAATAAATATATTGATACAATGTTAATTCTTTGGGCGAAAAACGAGCCAACCCTCTGGTCTTTTTACTTCTTTATATAATTACATTAGAATAGCTTAGAAAACACAGTGAATCATTTAAAATCACTACATCGTCTGTCGATCTCCCCTCTCTGAGTTTGCAAATTAATATTCATGATAAATATAACTTCACGCTTGTTTTCTTAAAGGGTTGGGCATATAGCAGGGGAGTAAGTACACTCACATTCTAATTTCGATCAATAACATCAGAATATATCATAACTGATATCAAATAACAAGTGAAATGAAAGTACTTCGCTGTGCCCGACAGGGTCACATAACATATAGGACGCAGTAAAAAAGTTAAACCCGTTGAGGTCCGAAAATCTACTATAGTACGCGATAAATAAGTTGAACTAAAATGGCCGTCGTTGCTATGGTTACGCGCAGCCCCACCAAACGCAATAAAGTCTTGAGTACTTGATTAACCCTTCTATCAAGCTTCTCTAGTGAGAGTGTCTCCAGCGCACTTACGTAGGGCATACCGGAACCTATAATAATTATCGGTTGGCACATTTCATCTAACAGGCCTCTATAGATTTTTTTTGGTGGGGAAAATCATCCAATGACATCTCCCGCCCTTGGGCTTAGCGGGAGATAGTGTCAGACTCTTACTGACTAAAAGACTCACCCCGTTCCTTCGTTGGTTGCGTTTCATACCAGGGCCAAGCCTTCCTTTCCTTTCGATGATTTGATATCAGTTATGATATATTGTTCTCTTTCTCATATTTGGCTTAGTTAGTAAAATATCTTAAAATAAGTGTTAGCAGTACACAAACGAAGCCAAAAAAAGCAACATAATATAAGAAGCCATGTAAAGTGGGTGAGGCAAAATGTGTAGAGAACGATATAGCAAGGAGTAAACTATCAGACCATTTTCATATTAAGCTTAATAAAAATAACATTATTTCACCATTGTTATATTACGAGTATTTACAATACTAATAATACAGCATTTAAAGCATGCCATTCCCATAACAACATCACGAAGTACGTGATTACGTGATATATTATTAATAATGCTTCCGCTAATGAACAAAATAAATCTTGTTCGTTCGCTAAGACCGTGTTTACGGAGACGCGGCGCGTTGGGCGTTTCGTCGTACATTGCAGCAGCGGGGCGCGTCATCGCTCGCACAAACACAAACCTAATGCAAAGTATGACGAACGACGCGCCGCGCAACGCGCCGCGTCTCCGTAATCGAGCACTTAGGGCTGATTTCACCATTCAATATAAAAACTCAGTTCAACTAAACTGAGCTCAGGGTAATCTAGTTTAAAGAACCGTGTCGTAACATGGGCGAAAACAAAAGAATTGAAACTGAGTTTAGCGTAAACTAGGTTTAATTCATAGCGGTGAAACGCAAAATGAAGCTATAATCTCGATTAGGCGCTCAAACTGCGTTTTTTTGAACGAATCGCGATTAGTTTATTGGTGAATTTGGCTCTTAGAGTTCTATTCCGAAAACGTGCTATAAATATTAGTTCCATTTCGATCCCACGGTTCGACTCTGGTTTTTGCTATAAGCAAAGTTAATTGCAACGGTTTGTACTTTTGACCAGGACTTTATGGAACTTTTTTGGGTGTGGAAAAACATCATATTATTATGGAGTTATATTATAACTCTTCTCGCTCTAGGAGTCTAGGTAGACCAAAAAGGAATGATAAATTAAAATGAAAAAGCCTGTCTATTTTTTAATAATAATTTAGTGGCGGTTGATTAAATTATTTAACTTCGTCATCATCATCATCATTTCAGCCGAAAGACGTCCAGTGTTGGACATAGACCTCCCCAAAGTGTCGCCATAATGACTAGTAATGTCTAGTCGCGCATCCGTCGGGTTCCCGCGACTCTCACAAGGTCAACGGTCCATCTTGTGGGAGGCCTTTCAAGGCTGCGTCTTCCAGTACGTGGTTGCCACTCCAGAACCTTATATCCCAATAGACCATCTTCTCTGCGAGCAATGTGCCTGCCCACTGTCATTTAAGTCTGGCGATTTTTTGGGCTATGTCGATAACCTTGGTTTTCCTGTAGATTATCTTCATTTATTATATGATCACGTAAGGAAACTCCGCCGCATAGCCCTTTCTTTTGCCCTTTGGGTGACTTCAAGTCACACAAATGAGGCCCATTGTAAGCGATCACGTTTCGAAGCCATATATCATCACTGACAACACGTACTGGACTTTCGTCTCGAGACACTGTGGTATATTTTTTTAACTTAAATTATAATAATTAGTTCGGTTCAATTAAGAATCCCTCTTTGGGTACCTGAAGGCCTCATCCAGCCAGTGGCACCTTTCTCGATCTTTTGCTACTTGACATGTTCGTGAAAATCTGACAGCAGTCTAAATATTATGAACGCACTTAGTATAATGAATAATTTTTCATAATATTATAACGTAACGCAGCCTAAGGCAACCCCTGTAAGGTTTCAGTAGTAATAAAACCCTTAATTAACACCAGCAAAGTTGTAGGCTACAGGCTATTAGCATATGTGAATGAGAAGTGGAGGAAAAAATCATGTATGCGGCCGCAGTAATTTAAAATTCATACGTCACAACACGACTCGTAAGTCGGGCAAGGCGATGCTATTGCCACAGAGTAACTATTTACAGTTGTTCAATGTCAATACATTTCCATAGTTTCGTACACCTTTCAAATGTATGTAAGTATACACACGAGTTTCGTAGACTTTTTAGTGCTACTTCTATTTCCTATTTATTTTGAATACTTATTAATCGTCTAAAAAAAACCATGGCCTGGAGTAGAAGACTTTTCATCCTAGTAGTACATTCCTTTGGGTTAATTTTTATATAATATATTTTTACAATTGATAAAAACTAGAATTGACTGCTTGATCGTAACTCCTGATGTTAAGCAATGACGCAATCGTAGATGGTGACGCGCACAGGTTTATTAAGAGCCTATATATAGTAATTTTTCACTTCCACAGGTATAAAACTTTTTACAACCAGCGGGTTAACCTACTAATGTACTTAATTGGCACTATGGCAGTTGCTACATAAGTTCCGTCTAATTAAGTAAAACTATGCGACTCTGCACGTTTACTCTATGAAAACACTTCCGTTGAATTACTGCAACTATAGTTACTCGTACACTATGGTATCGCTATTTTATACTTTACATGTAACAAAATGCAATAGCAGTTTGTCATCTTCGGTTTACGTAGAATAATATTATATACGACACAATGCTTATCTTGAGTGATTCACAACACAACATTATCAATGATTTATAAAGATAAAATTATGTCTCGTGTAAACTAAGTTTAAATGATTGCGATTGCGTCAATGTCATTTAGATAATATTTTGGCGCAAGATATAATATCATTGTTGTGAAAATTCTATTTTTTAAATCTCCTATTGTTCATGAATTCATTGAAAATTACATTTTTTATTGGTTTTCAATAAACGGTATTTAATTCTATTCCATTGTAATTTTTCATCGCGGTATTAAATTAGACTGAGATAAATGCGACAACTATACTTTTATTTTATACATATGGTTCTTCAAATTTTAAAAGTATTTCTATGAAAAATACAATTACTTTAAATCCTCATAAAAAGACCAACAGAAACATTGCATGTAGCGTTAGTAATCAGTTTGAATAATCAACTCTTTGAAGTATAAAAATACAAGACCTAATGATTGCGAGAACCTTCACAATCTACCATAAAAAAAATCATATCTAATGTATTTATAATCATGGGTTTGTATGTCAAACACAATAAACACATCATGTAATTGGTATGTTAACAACGTTTAAATGTAAATCAAGAAACCGTATATGTATGACATGACTGGCGTGACTTGTCGGAAAAATCATAGTATTTTTAATATATTCAGGTAGGTAGGCTTTTCATACTTATATACAAGCGCGACTGCTGAGCCTCTGGTAGGTTTTTATGGTGTAATATCCCCGTGACTTGGACACGCGTAAAGCCAATGATCCTGCACCTGAACTCTCTCCGATCGAGTCAGAACGTCTTCCCATCGGACGGACTCTTCGACTCCACGACTCCGTTCCTCTATGACAAAAAGCATCTATTAATGCACTCACTGTTCCTTTACTTCCCTTGAGCACTGTAATAACTCCTGCGCATCTGGCTAATCTCCATGTAGATTGGCCACAACGACAGAAATTCGGTGGGGAGGATTATAAATAGATAACCTCTAATTAATCTAAAATATTTTAAATAAAAAGTACATATCTAAAGTATTTCAAATGATCGTAAAATATAAAAATATGATTTTAATTGATAACATATCGAAGGAATTAGTATTAGCAAAGTTTGAAGGTTACACTGCGGCTAGACTGCGGTTCCAGTGGAGATGTGCTATGTAAGTTACATAGCAATGGATGTGTCTGTTAATTCTAGCAATAGCTTAACTTAGAGTAGTTCTATCGGAACCGGGTTCAACGAGCAGTTGACAGATGTATGTACATTCTGGCTGATTTCTTTAGACTTAAATATGATGAGGTCCATTAAAAGTTTACAGGAAAGGCTGGCAACCTTTTCGCGGGCTTTTTATCTGCGTGATCTGTCAGAAAGAAGGCTCATTTTACTCGCTTGGTTCGTAAAAAGACTTACAGTGGTCGTTCTGGTTGAAAATAGCCTCGCATCGCTCGTATGAATAACTTACTTGACTAACTGAGCTCGATTTGCTCGCTCAGCTGGTTGGAAACCTGGGTTTGTTAATTCATTTAGATGAGGTCGTGATGATTACGTGCGTTGCAAGTAATTCGAAAAAAATATGTATCTCATACCGCTTTAACCTTTCCCTTGAATAAATTATATTTAATTATTTTACGGAAGACATTTTTGCCATTAACGAGGTTAGGATGAAAAACCAACTTAAAATAAATTAAAACGGTAGGTATTTAATACCGATTTTCAATCGAGAATCATATGTCAAAGAGTGACACCACAGAAATCTTAATGTATTATTAAGATTTCTGTGGGTGACACCAATCAGGATCTTCATTGGACAGAAACAAAGACAAAGCGATCATTTGTGCCTCACACAATCTAAACTAACAATACACAATGCAAAACGAAAGTTATAACCAGTGCGGGGCCAAACAGATGCACTGTCCGCTACGTCGAATTTTCCAATGCTAGTTACGCGGATTTGCATTATCGCCGACGATATGAGATCGATTCCTATTTATACCGCAAACCATACCATGCACTAGCTTCTGACGTTTTATAAGTGCCCATGTAGGCCTATATGAAATAAAAACATTTTGATTTTGACTTTGACTTTGACATAGAATAGAATAGCTTTTTGTACAAAAAATACTCATAAAAACAAAAGGAACCAAATAAATTATTTGTCAAAATTGAAACGAAATTGAGTTTTAGTCGTTTAAGTCTTATTATGAGGCCAAAGACAGAGCTATCCAGGTGGCTAAATATTAGTTGGACAAAATTTGAGAGAAATCGACATGAAAAAAGAAAACTTTAAAAACAAACTTTAAAATAGTATATAATCACGTCTTGTCCATTTATTAAAATAATCTCTGAGAAACAACCGTATCTGATAACATTATCTCATACTATTAACTTCATACTATATCCGTACACGTTATTCCTTATCTTCACTCCTTATCTCCTACAATAAGATAGTGATAGTCATTATGTTACCGTAAAACTACGGAATCCGTTATGTGACATGGTTTGCAGTTACGCCCCCTATTTTTATTTATTTTATTTTTATTATATTTTTTATTGCTAATCCAAGGTTATGATGAATTTTCAAAATCAAAAAATCAAATCACTTTTATATTTTTTGTTAACACCGGTAGAAAATATAGATCTTATATTAGATTATCAGAGCGCCATGTTATGCCTGGAGGCGTAAAAATATGGTGTGCATCTAGCTCATGATTACCATTTTTTTTTCTAAAAAAAAAAAATGTTTGAGAATTATGTATAATTTTATTAAGGTAGGTATGAAATTATAAGAAAAAAAAGAAAAATTACATAATATTATTTAACACGAGAATTGCGTCAGACCTAAATGAGGAATTATTTTTTAAAATTACTAGTTATAAACTAGTACAAATGGTTACTCCCAAAATAAAAAATATACTATATCGAGACACAGTCTGCCCATGTGCAAATGTTTTATCCAAAGCCGTTGACGTGTTTGAATGTAAAAGAGTAACAAACATAGATACCCACATACTTACAAAGTTTGCAGAAAAAAAAAAACCTTTTTATTATTAGTTTAACACATCTGAACATACAATTTATTTGTGAAGTAAGTACGATACTTTATTTCACAAAAAAAAACAGTAAAAATCATAATTTTACGAAATCACAGTTTCCGTACAACCAACCAACTGTAACGATACGGTTGGTAGCATTTTAAAATAAACGCGTTATACTTAGCAATTATCACGGTACGCACACAGATGGTATCTCGTTTCGGCTTCCAAACAATGCGTAACTTGACATGAGATCAATTGGGGATCACTGATAACGGTATTGTCCTGTCAATGACTTTGAAAAGGGATTTTATTTTTTTATTGAGTGTGATGTTTTCAGAAGAGCAGCTGTCACATTCCATTGCTTGATAAAAGATAATCATTTTCATAAATTTAAACCATTCATATTCCTATGACCCATATAATTTATGGGTCATGATGATTGTTTCCTTCATGGCGATTGTCAATTAAAACAACCAACAATCGAGGAGAGCTACAACACTAAAAAGATTACAAACAATCTAAATGACGGTACTTAAATGTGTACTAACTCTGTTCATGGATAAACTACGGTACTAGTAACTAACTAGTAGTAGTAAAAACTAACTAGTAACCTTAGCTCTGTCTTTCTATTTTTGCCTATCTATCTGTCTGTCTGTTCCGGTTCAACTTTAACAGAACTTTCACACATAGATAGCTGATATTATAAGAAGTAACTTAGATTTATATTCTAAAATATTAATTAGGATTCTACAAAAAAATATATATTTTAAAGTTCAACTCCATAGTTGAGATTCAAAATATGTCTCTTCATATTTCTTCTCACCGTACTGGGTTTATCGTTAGTTCTTACGCTGTCTTTACCATAAAACTCTGGAATGTGCTTCCCCTTGACGTCTAAAAACCTGAACGTAAATTTTCCTTCAAGCGTAAAATTCAGAACTACTTCTTGAAGACCTCTCAATCTAAGTTCGGTCTTCGTCATAATTGTCATATTGTAAGTTCTGTTAATTACAATGATTCGATAATTATCATAGTTTTTTTTTAGTTTATAATATTAGCATATATACTTAATTTATTACTATATAAATATCTAATATAATTTAATGATACTGCATTCTATTTGAAATACCTATCTATTATTTATTTATTGTGCACACATACCACAATGTTATCTTTTTTAACCCAAAGGTTGACTGGTAGAGAATGCCTTGTTGCATTTAGTCCGCCTATACCACTACTGTTTAAGAAGATTAAATAAAAAATCAACTTCTTGAAACTGTGACTAAATGACATTGTGCTATTTTACAAATCGAAAGATGCAGATGAAGTGACGTGCACCAGCTAGTTTATAAATATATGCTAATTTTGGACCTAGATAGACTTAAAATAAAAATAAAAACAAATTCTGGTTCAAAATTAGGAGCAGTTGAGTTCAAAAGTTCAAAGCTAATTGGACTAGAATTTAAACTGGCTAGACTTGAATCACGCTACTTGTTTTTATTTTTAGATTCCAGGCTGGTCAACTAACTGCTCTACAAACCACACGCGTAAGGATTTAACTGATAGTTAAAGAAATTACGCTGCCTTATCCTAATTACGCCTTATTATAATTACGCTATGAAGAACTAATAATAATACCTACTAGCTGTTATGGGTATCGCTCCCATGAAACCACTGTGCATGTGTGATGTGCTGTGCATTTAAATTTTGATGGCACGGTTGGAGTAGTGGTTAAGAGACGCGGTGACTGCTACGCTACGTGTCGCAAGTTCGATCCCCGCACGGAACAAATTCTTGTATGGCCTACAAATAGGTATTCCGGGTCTGGGTGTCTTGTGTATGTGAGTTTACATATTTGTGAACGCACTCACAATACAGGAGTCATTCCTAGAGTGAGGTTGTGTCATTCAGATGAATCAAAATAAGTTTGAAAATGGCACCGGTGACTGAAAAGTTGTATAAAAATCAGTTACGAAACAAAATTTTGAGGAACAATGTAAATGACTTTAATGACCTTTCCACTACAAAGAGCATTACAAGATTCGTGCGGAGACGACGCCCGGGTGTCGCCACTGTGCGGACCGCCCGGTGGACACGGTGGAGCACACAGTCGAGGTGTGCCCCGCTTGGGAAGAGCAGCGCCGTGTCCTCGTGGGGGCGATCGGCGGCGATCTCTCGCGCCGGGGCTTGGTTCAAGCCATGCTCCGGAGCGAGGAGGAGTGGCAGGCGGTCGCCTCCTTCTGCGAAGCAGTAATGCTAGTAAAGGAGGAGGCCGACCGCCTTAGGCAAAGGCGGACACGCCGCCGCCGCCGCCGGGTTTCCGATCCCAATTTCCGGCCACCGTAGGCGCGGGCTCGCGGACGGTGGGCAATGGGTAGCTCGCTGTCCGTCCGTCCGGTAACAGACCGGTCCGAGCTCAGGTCGTCTACGGCGCGCACCGTTCCCGCGCGCCTCAAGGAGTTGTCAGCAAACTGTAGGGGTCCAGCAGGGCCGAAGCCTACTGGGGCCAAAGGTTATGTGAGACTGTCACCAAAGGCCCCAGGATAAAGGCAAGGAATGGAAAGGTAGGTTTTTAGTCAGTAAAAGTCTGACACTGTTTCCCGCCCCACCCAAGGGCGGGATTCGTCATTGGATGATTTTACCTACCACAAAAAAAAAAAAAAAAAACTACAAAGAGCATATTCGTACACCAAATTTCATACTTTGGGAAAACAACGAAACAAGAAAAAGTTTGGCGATTAATAGCTTTGAAGCTAAATGGATATATTGAATAATAAAAATTAATCGCAGCGATACAATTTTCAACAGATCATTCGCTCATATGAGCGTGAATAACTAGGATTGATTTTTAAAATCAGCTTTACCCTGGAAAAATAGTCCTACGTATGATATTTCTGTGAAATTCTTTCTCCCATTTTTCAAGTGATTCCTATCCTGGGCAAAAGCCTGCCCCACGTTCAAGAATTCTTCTTCCGCACCGTCTTGGACTTCGGTTTACCCGTCTAAATCTTCTCACCACCTCTTTGGGCCTCCCGCTGTCCTCGGAGCCTTTTCCATATGTAGGAACCCACCGCATGCGAACTCTTGTCCAATGGTCACCGTGCATACATGTGATCCGCCCAATCTTTTTTGAGCATGGTAACATTTTTATCCACGTCTATTATACCCATTATGGAGCACAGCGTCCTCCTAACTGTATTTAACCATTAACATCGTGACTTTACTGGCTAGCTTCCAACATTCCTGTGTTTAACAGGCTCAAGCTGTCGTCAGCTTATCGATCTACCGTGTAAACATCATTAGGTACAAGAATCATAAGTGGGTAGGTAAAATACTAGAGTCAATATGCCTAATAGTCACTAAGCGATACCAGACTTATTTCAGAGACAGGTAAAACGATATAGTGAATGGTAATTAGTGAACGATACTTAAACACGTGATTGTAGTCATGATAACAAACAACTTTTACTATGGGACCAAACCTGAAATCGCGAAAATAATCAGCCAAGTTCAGTACATTTTGACCAGTTTGGCGAACACAAATGTACTGACCAGCAGGTTTTTTATCGCGATTTCAGGTTTGGTCCCATAATAAAAGTTGTTTGTTATCATGACTACAATCACGTGTTTAAATATCGTTCACTAATTACCAGTCACCCTATATATGTATTTTTTGACCTTCTTTCAAACCTTACCACACACTATAGATTACTACAATATCGTGGGTGCATTTATAACCTCACATACACAAGACACCCAGACTTGAAACCAGTATGTGTAGGCTATACATATATTTTGTTCTGTGCGGCAAATCATCCTTTGAAGCAGCGCAGGATAGCCGAATTACTTCATAGACGCTCTGAACAAGTTGTGAGATATCATCTATTTCTGGAGAAAGGAGGCTAGATGGAATGATGGCCGCCACGGTCCATGTCCATCATGGACTGAATGCGGCAAGCGTACACCAATCGCTCGACTGGTTCGCAAACCGTATCGTCCTGATACATATTACGTCCATTACTCTAGTGAAAATTATCGTGGCATCAAAAAGAGGATGTATTGATTTCACAAACATCGATGACTATCGTGGCATACCCACGACTACCTTGTTAGCAAAGACCAGCCCACTCTATTAAATTAATGTATTTTTACGTCCGTGTGTGGTAACACTGGCAGCACAGTAATGAGAATTTACTAGTTTTTTTTTTTTTGTTTTTAATAAATAAGTAAGTACTGCTAAGTAATAATTATTAAATAATATATATTATTGAAAGGCCTGAAGATACGATGGTAGAACTGCATGAAATAATTTGTCCAGAAAGAGGGTGACTATTGAGAAGGGAAGTTATAGAATAGGAAAAACGAGTAGCAGTAAAAGAGAGAATAGAAATGTAGAAGAAGACATTTTGCGACGAGTCCAAATAAATTAGGTCTTGGTCTTATGCCAAGATAACATATTGAATACATTTTTTATACAAAAAAACTTTTTACAAAAAAAAAAGTACAACCGACACACAGTTATTTTACAGTTTTTAATGTTTTTTTTTTTTACTTTGAAGTCGGTTATAATTTAAAAAAAAAGATTTTGATCCCCAGAAGCTTAAATAGCGTGCACGTTCTATTAATACTTGGCATTTATAGAATTAAATAATTAAAACATTGCATGACAATTACAATTTCCCTTTTCATCATCAGATTAGCTCGATGATACGTTATAGTCAGACATCAATCTCATGAAAATTCTAATAATCCCAAATACGGTTCGGTTACATAGATTTATTACAGTTACATACGTAGATTTAATACGAGTACATTTACCAATAAAATAACATCAGAACTGTCGTAAGTTCTATTGTTATCCTATGAGAAGTTCCGTTCCATATCTTAGAAGTTCATTATCAGATCATAACAATACATAACACATATCTATGGGCCCTACTTAAAAGCATAAACTTTGAATAAAAAAATAAAAAAAAAAACAGTCCATAATTGGCCGAGAAATCGGTAAACATACATAAAAAAAGTACTAATGGTAGAACCTCCTTCTTTTAATTCTTAAAACGTTTTTATATTTACACTTTTTATCGTTTAATTTAGGTATTTATAGATAAATTACTTAAGGAATTAATAAATTATAGTAACTTTTAAAGTGGCGCCAGTGACTAAACTCTTGAAAAAAAAATTCATCTCGGTTTGGTCCTCCGAAGAGGAATGAAACGCATGTTACTAAAAGAGTTATGAGTATACTTGACTTAGGATGGATTGACAGGGAGTGAGAGACCAAAGAAAAGGTGGACGAATTGTGTGAGAAGTGATAAGAAAGAAAAAAGTATTGACTGGACAGAATGGAAGAAAAAACGTGTTACGTCGACTCAAGCAAAATAAGATAAGATCAGGAAGATGATAACGGCTTTTTTAGTTATGGTATCTATCATGACAATTCCAGCCCCTACAGAGTAAGGATACATGGTTTTATTACAGAGGTCTAGAGTCTATCTTTCAGGTTCGTCATCAAATCATCGAACTGATCTGTCGGTATCCTTTTTATCAGAAGTATTTATTTAAATTTCTTCGATATAGTCGCTTAACTATCTTTAGGTAGATACGTATATACATTATACATTCGTGAAATACTTAATATTGACAACCATAGATAGCTAACAGAACCTTTCATCTGTTAGCTATATGTGGTCGTCTTCATCAGTTCCACTTCACCAAATTATATTTTCTGATGAAAATATCAATATCGCTGGGTTTCTTCAATTCTTCATGGATCTCATCACCAAAATTGATTTTGAATAAAAAAATGGGACTAATGTGGAAGTATACCTTCGAAATAAAAAGCATTTTCTTGAAGTCAGTTTTTTTTTTTTATTATAGGTAAAATCATCCAATGACAAATCCCGCCCTTGGGTGGAGCGCGAAGTAGTGTCAGACTCTTACTGACTAAAAACCTATCCCGTTCCTTCGTTGCCTATAGTGCCGGGGCTGAGCCTTCCTTTCAGAAAACGGCCCTTGACCCTAGCAGGCTTTATAAATGACGGAGTCCTTAGGCATCAAACATATAAAAGATGAAAAAAATACTGAATTAAGAAACACCTCCTTTTTTGTGAAGTCGTTTAATAATAGCGTTCCTCTACTGTTTTTATTTTTAACATTGCCTTACACTAGGAATAACTCTTGTGTCGTGGTGTCTTCATAAACATGTTAACATACACAAGAAAACCCAAACTCGGAACACTTATCTGTAGGCCATACAAATAATTTTTCTGTGCAGGAATCGAACCCGTGACACAACAGACAATTGCTCAACCACTGTGCCAGCCGTGCTATCAAAATTGGTTTACTCTAATCTGAAATAGTTTGATATTTTGGCCACGCTCTTTTGCCACTCATCCTAGTTCTATCGGTGATTTCATTATTATCTTTAGTGATAACAACTAACAATATCTATGTATTGCTCAACCCAACCCTAAAAGAATAGTTCATTACTTACCTACAAAATAATAAGTAACATTACTGTGCTTTGATATCGATTATCCTCCTAAGTAAAGTAATTTAAAACGTTTATCAAGTTTATTTTTTAAAACTTAGACTAGGGTTCAATGAACAGCATTTATTAATTTTAGTCCATACAGAAAGCAAAATATTTTAGTATCTTTATTTTAGTCTAATTACAACAAATATTTTTTATTTACTTTTCTATAGTAAAATAAATCTATTATGGCCTGGAAACTTCAATAACAAGTCCTTTCTAGCTTGGTTCTTCGAAAATTAATCCCAGATAGCCAGAACTAATTTATACCATAACCAATTTTCTCGTAATAAACCCGATACTAGGTAAACAACTGAACACAATACAGCGAAATCAATTATAACACAATAGATACACGTTTAGCGCTAAGTATCAATGGAAGAGTGATGTTTCTTGAATTTTTAATAATACCGTCGGGCGTCCGGGTCATTCGGCCCTAGTGCCTCGGGTCAGCCCTAGTAGATACCTCGGGTCATCCCTATGTCGTATCACGACGACCTGACAGTTTGTATGCGTGCTTGTTGCAGGAACTTTTATGAAACCGGACTTTTCAAATTCTTACCAAAGACTACTTTTCGTTTTTCAAATAATTTTGAAAAGCGAATCGAAACTTTGGCTAGAAAAAACTAAAAAGTTTATTTGTAAACAGGTTTTTTTTTTTTTAAATGAAACTACAAATTGCTATATATGGTTCTTAAGTCTCCACCTTATTTAACTTTATAATAAGTAATTCGTGTTAAAATTTCGGTATGTACGTACATTATATAATATGCAAAGTAGAAACAGCTTGTAGCAAACTATAGAATTTAAATGTTTAGTACTTATTTATTATTTTGTACACCTACCGCAGTGTACGCTGCAGTAGGTTATTCTTTTTAAGCCATACGTTGACTGGTGCACCCGGGGCCCTGGGACCAAGGCAAAGAATGGAACGGGGTAGGTTTTTAGTCAGTAAGAGTCTGACACTACTTCCCGCTCCACCCAAGGGCGGGATTTGTCATTGGATGATTTAAAAAAAAAAACGTTATAAATAAAAAAATACGTTGACTGGTAGAGAATGCCTTAAATCTAATAACTCTATAGGAACATTAAGTTTAGATGAATAACAACTTTAATTTATTTACATAATTTACCTTTTTTTAAAATGAGAAATCTCCTGATGACTTCTCCTACTCCAGATGGAGCAGGAGGGCTTGTCAGACTTTTACAGACTAAAACCATACCTGTGACCTTCGATTGCCCTTTGCGTCCTAAGGTTTACTATTAGAAAATCCCCGCGCCCGTAGCAGACATTTACAAACTTAACTTACCATAGCTAACCTAACTTATTATTATTTTTTAAGTAAAAACAATATTTTTTTTTGCTTTTACTTTACAGTTGAATACTTGTAAGGTAATTCAATTGCTATGTTTATTCGATTGAACTATGAATTTAATCATCTCGATTTTCAAAATGCGAAATTAAGCCAACTGAAATCCGAAAATGATTACTGGTTGCAGTGTGCATTCTCTAATATATTGGTACTGTTCATTCTCGTAGATTTACGATTACTGTCAATAACAACTAAAATTCGTAATGCGCGCTCAGTTCTAAAGTTCTTATTCTAAACGATAACTCTAGTTCACTCGTATTACAATGTAAGGTAACCCAAGTAATATAAGTATTTTTAGTATAAATAAACCCTCACATTATCCGGAAAACTTCAATCCGTTTCAGTACATAAAATAAGAAAAGCCTAAGTAAGTTAATAACGGTTACACACCTGTTACCATATTTGACGTATTGTGAGTTAGTACCTTTATAGCGAGTGAAAGAGAGGGAAACATAACTTTACCCTTATCAAAGCAGTAGAAAAATACTTTGTTACTTGAATTATTAAAGAAACTATTTAAAGGTGCAATCTCTTTGACGCTAATTTTTTCTCGCAGCTTTGTTCACGTTTGTTCTAGGTACTCGAATACAGTACATTTTGATTCAAGTGGAGAAAGGTTGTCATTGTGACTGAGGCGGTATTTCAAGGAATGTTAAGGAGCCGAGCGCTGTAGCGATAAATATACACGTGTATCACACTTACAAAGTAATTAAAAAATAGGGGTTGACGCACGACTCGTGGCCCAGTTGATACTATAAATATGATCAATTGGGGCAGGGACGAACCCGCGCACTTTTCCGCATTAATATGGAAAACTGTGAATTGCGCGCCTAAAAGCGGTAGGGATGATAGCGGGATTTCTAGTAAATATTGAAAAAATATCATTAAGTTTCAACATTTTGTTTAGACTTTTTTTATATGAAAGCATCAAAATAAGAGAATATAAATTTCAAACCGTATGCACTTTCTTAAAGACAGCAGTCTAAAACATAGACATATTCATAAGAATACTACTTTGTAACGTTCCTGTGGCATTTCATCGAGCTACTTAAGAAAGAGGCACTAACACCCGTATTTATAAAGAAGTAATCCCTCGTTGCTTAGTAATTTCATATTATACTCGTAGTCATTACTTAACTTTCGAAATATTCATTCAAAATTTAATTTTTTCTTAACTATAGAATACAAATTGTTACTTAAGTAGTTACTTTTACTCAAGTAATTAGTTTCACTTGTTTATAAATACGGGTGCAAATGAATAACACCGAAGCGTATTTTCCATAATCCATGTATAAATGTAAGAAGACAACGATTTATTTATAAAATCACTACGCTACATAATGACTTGATTATGCATTTTTCTATTTATATAAACTTATTCTCAAAGCCAATCGTGGCGTACAGTTTTCAATCATCATAATCATTTCAGCCGATTCACGTCCACTGTCGGACATATTCCCATAGTGTCGCCACAACGACCAATCTATCATATATGCATTCATCCGATCCCCGAAACCTTGTTGCTTTGGTCTTTTGGTATATAGGGTGACTGGTAACTAGTGAACGATACTTAAACACGTGATTATAGTCATGATAACAAACTACTTTTATTATGGGACGAAACCTGAAACTGCGAAAAAAATCTGCTGGTTAGTATATTTGTATTCGCCTAACTGGTCAAAATGTACTGAAATTGGCTGATTTTTTTCGCGACTTCAGGTTTTGTCCCATAGTAAAAGTTGTTTGTTATCATTACTTACGTGTTTAAGTATCGTACACTAATTACCAGTCACTTAAAGTAACTACTCCAGAATTTTCAGGCTCCATCAATTATCTGTTTTGCGAGCAGTGTGTCCAGCTTACTGCCACATCAATTTGACGATTCTTCGGGCTATATCTTCATTCGTGATTCGATCACGCAAGACAACTCCGAGTATAACCCTTTCCATTTCCCGTTGGCTGACTTTAAGTCTTCTGATGAGTTAGTTCAGTCTTGCAAGCAGCTTGCAGCTACAATTTCGGAATATCCATGTTTTATATCTTCATTTCATCGGTGTTTGACTGACGTACATATAGGCAACTTCAGCGATCAAAGATTATCAAAGTAAACAAATCCAAACATCGTTGTCATCGTCGAAACAACTGCGTTCAACAAATTGTTAAATTGCAAAATCATTCTACATTAAGTACGTAGTGCAATAAAAATACACGCTATTGTATTAAAATTTTCCCTTCGCACATTATAATAGTAGGTTCGTGACTTTTTGTTTTCAGTTTTTCAGCGACTTTGCAATAAAAAACACTGATAACTACTAGTACTAACTGTCCATCCAGAAGTTGTTTGGTAGTATCGCTGTCAGCGATAAGACCACTATCGTACTCTTATATTTGAGTTTGTGTAAAAGTTTTGCTACTATAGGTGCACAAGTAATTTTCGATGAAAATAAATATATTCCGTTATTTTTGTTCAGTACTTTACAAAAAAATTTAGAACATTTTTGAAGAAGTAGGTCAAAGTGAAACGTTACAATGTTTTCTAAGAATATCGCTTTATATTTATTTTTAATAACGTTCGGGGTTACGGAAATAGCAGCCGGTTTTCTGAAGAAACTTATAGTAGACCCAATTACTGGCGACGGTAATACATATATTTACGTATTTGTGTTTAAAACATCATTATCATCTGCCTAGTTTTTATGTTTTTAAATTATTATAGGATAAATTTGTTAATACCGATCTTACTAATGTCTCTAGCTCAGGAAAAGTCTATTGCGAAATCTCGTGCTCAAAAATTATTATTAGCTGTCAAAGACTTCATAAAGAACTGCGTTTATTTTGATTAATAAAAATAAAGACTTTAACTTTGTTTCAGGAATCTTGCCGGACAGGACAAATCGAGTAGAAGATATTTATTTAAGATGTTATAATGGGTAAGTAGAATAACTACTAACTCAATAGACAGCCTAAATAATTGAATTTACATTTATTTCATTTTTTTTTTTTTCTGAAAATAATTAGTAAATATTTCTTTAGATAATATATTCCCTTTCTATAAACAGCTAAATCATTCCACCAAAAAAAGATTTTTTAAGTTAATAAAGCCACAAAGTCCACATAAAAACGTGGCTCAGCGTCAGTATATCTGTAAAGGAAAATTAAATGCTTATTGGAAAAAGCGCCATATTGTTCTTTGTCATGCGATCATAAGTTATTATAAACTACTACTATTTATATTAAATTCCAAATTCTCTCCTCCCCACAACATATCTTATTTTTTGTTAATCTGCAACAATCACAGTGTTTATTATAGAATTTACTTCAGCAGTAAAAATAAATATTTATGAGCCTTTTTTTTTGTTTGAGCGTGGTCTAAATGATCTTCTCAATATTTTTTTAAGTTTTTCCTATTTACTATTCGACTCTTATTTTCATCATAAAAGCCAGACTTCTTCTTATCAACAAGAAAAACTATAGTTTACTAGAACTAGTCTCTATGTTCCACAGACAAACAACAGAGGACTACGTGGACATTCCTCTCAGTCAAGCCAGTCGGTTATTTGAACTCAAAGGCTTCGAAAAGAATAATCCTACCGTCTTCTACATCCATGGCTTTATTGAAGTCGCTCAGCAGGAGAGTATCCAGGTAAGGTTTTACTGAATATACAAGTGTAATTATTTTTTTCACACTTTTCTAAATCACGGTTGCTCATGGCTCATGGGCATTCGTAAACTACAGAACCTAGGTCCATGGTCTTGAATATTAGTATTTTTGTTTTTATAAAGCTTTACTGTGTAGTTTTTTGCTAGTTAAATACTAGAACAAGTGCGAGACGGACTCGAGCGCTGAGGGTTCTGTACAAACTTACTCATACCTATGTAATAGATCAATTTAAAAAAAAAAATGTGTCGAACTACAAATTTACAGTTTCCAGACTTTTTCCCTAAATTTTTGCTATGAGATTTTTATTCATGACAAATCTCAGAATTCTAAGTCAACGGGAAGTATCAAGTACCCTATAGGTTTTGATTTCCTAGCGAGTGTCAAAATATGCACCTAAACGAAGCATAAACTGCTTTATCTTAGATACAGTTGATATTAATTTCAGCTTCATATTTCGACAGTTTGTTATATTTTGTGCGTTATTTGGGAAAAATAAACATGTTTTCTTTATTTTTCTTCTTTCTATATTTCCATGCTTTCTTGGGAAAAAGGACCTTAACAGATGGATAGATAGACGGACAGAAAAGTGATCCTGTAAGGCTGCCTGTCCACCGGAACGGAGATACGGAGAAATATTATTTAATAGAAATGCAGAAAATCTCCGCCCCTCTTTATTGGATAAGAAGTACAAGCTAGTTTTTAAATTCATACAAAATCGGGAAGGGTAGAGGAGAAACGAGTGCGGGCGCTATAACAAAACTATAGCTAAAACAATCTGCAACTCCGCTCCGAATTACTTTCTCACTCCGCTCTGCAGCCTCGCTCGGCTGTGGTGGACAAACACAGTCCGCAACTCCGCTCCGCATTACTCCTTTACTCCGCTTCGCTACCTCGCTCCGCTTCGGTGGACACGCAGCCTAAGGGTTAAATTTTTGCCGACTTAGGTACGGAACCCTAAAAATTAGGGCTGGCTGTGATATGGATTCTGTTGCACTAAGTAAAATATTTGGTACTGACATGACTGCAGAGAAACTCAAACGAGTGCACCATAATATATCTTACGCATAGGAACGCAAACACAATGATGTGGCTCCAGATCATTCATAATATTATTTAATTCTATAAAATATTCTAAAATAACATGTCTACCAATAATAATTAATAGTCCGTTTTCCTTGGATAGATTAAGAGTCAAGGTTTTTTTTTTGTAACAACAAACAAGTCTATATTTAGATGTATCTGGTTAAAAGTAACGCTTAACATGTTCGAATATGATTAATAGTAATAAGATATTTATAGTGTTATGTTATGATGCGGGGATTTATGTAACACAAAAAAGTCGAAATCAGTCTAAAAACAAAGTGAGTCAAAAATTAGTATACGTAATTAACACTAACAACTAAGTAACGCTACCGTAATTTGCTAATCAAATTAGTTGGTTAGATATTTTTTGTGTTCTTTCACTCCCTTTGTAGTTTTCGCGCTATACCCTTCTACTCGTAGTTGAATTTTCATGAGTGCAACTCATTCTCTTTCTTCTTGACCATTTTCAACGCCTCGCTCTAGTCCAATTTATTTGGGATTAGAACGGTTTTGCACTACGTCCGATCCGGTCAAGACCCGCTCTTATCCCACTGCTTTTAGGCACACAAATGACAGTTTTTCGCACTAGTGCAGAAAAATGCACGTGCTCGCCTCCACCACAATTTTCTTGTAATGAAATAGTTCTACGGCTACGAAAATATGGTCCGTAACAATACTTTCAGGGGTCCGGATCGGATTCGGATCGGACGTAGTGTGAAACCGCTCTTATATCATATTTTTTTCCCTACCATTTTTTATAATATATCTTACTTTAACAGTTTTGATTTGTACATATCTGTAATACAACTACCTTGTTCAAATTATTTGGGGTCTTTTGAGCTGAGAGAATAGATTAGTTTAAAAAAAAAGTTTAAAAATATTTTTACTATTAAGTACTATCATCCTCAACTGTATCTGTTCAAACGTATTCCCCGATTTATTACTCAATACTATTTTAACATACTCGTCAAGTGAATCATAATCTTGGCATTTCGTGATGTGCAATAACAACAATTTGTGAATTACATACATACGCATGAATAATATTGTCGGAAACGATTCATTCATATTCTGATGCATTTACCAGTTGTAGGTACAGGTTGCGGTAGTGTTTAACATAAATATGTATTTATGCTAGGAAACTTGACTAAATGTCTGTATTTTTAATGTTTCTAACAACAATTTGTGAATTACATACACATGAATAATATTGTCGGAAACGATTCATTCATATTCTGATGCATGTACCAGTTGTAGGTACAGGTTGCGGTAGTGTTTAAGATAAATATGTATTTATGCTAGAAAACTTGACTAAATTACTGTATTTTTAATGTTTCTAATAATAATTAACTGTATTGTTAATGTAGTTTTTTGTTTTGTATGTAATGTCAAGATTAAATTCTTGTATTGTCAAATAGTTTAAGCCCAATGAGTAGTTTTTTATGTTACCAAAAGACCACTTTCGGGTTTTAAGTAAATAATCACTTATTGCTCAAAAAGTTGTCTCATTGATTTTACTTCAATGACGAAACCACTCCTCTATACTAGGAAACAATCCAGTACCTTGAAAAATAGTATAATTTAAATAAATTGGTTGATAACTAGTTTTTAAATCACTTATGTAAATGCAAAGGTCTTTTGTATAATTTACGCATATTTAAAGGTAAATGTTTGAAAGTAGGTAATCAACGTGTCTTAAAAATAACTAAAACTTGACATTAAATTTTATTTGAATATCTTTATTTGATCATAGGGCTTCTTCCATTTCTAGACTTTATATCCCCTAAATTAGATTTTCGCCTTATGTATTTTCCCTATAATCATCATCATCATCATTTCAGCCGAAAGACGTCCACTGTTGGACATAGGCCTCCCCCAAGCGTCGCCAAAATGACCGGAAACCAGCGACCTTGACCAGGTCATCGGTCCACCTTGTGGGGGGCCTTCCAACACAGTCTTCCGGTACGCAGTCGCCACTCCAGAACCTTTCGGCCCAGTCATCTGTTCTGCTGTTGCCCTATAATATCTGCCATTATATCCCAAGGCTTTATGTTTCCTGTACGCATCTGTGTTATCTCGCCATTAACCCTCCAACAGGAAGGCATCTGTCTTCCACAACGCTATCTCCTGCCATGGGAAAACGTTTCTCAATTACGGAAGAGGACTGACGATCATGATTATGGTGTTTACATGGACATATTAGGTCTCCAATGTTGTCATTGAAGCCATTATAGATAAACCTTCTTAATATACTCGTAGAAACTTCCTCCTTGGTAATATAAGCTTTAGCCTTGACTAAAAGCGTGAGAAGATTTAATTTTGCTGTTTGTGCGATTATACACCGTAAAATTTTGGTCGTTTTAATCTCGCGGTGGGTCGATTTGGTAGATGAAACACTATCGTTAATAGAAAATTAAAAAAAAAACCAATTTTTAAACTTTAATTAATTTAAGTAAACGTCAGCCGAGCGAGGCAAATGAACTGTAGGTAGTTAATACGCAACGACCGATAACTACCTACAAGTTCATTGACTCGTTAACTCAAAGAAATTAATTTCGTATATGCGTATATTAACTCGAGTAGAGAAAAAAAAAAGCTTTATTTTTTAATTTTCTATTTACAAATCGATAGTGTTTCATGTACCGAATCGACCCTCAGTGGGATTAAAACCACCAAAATTTAACGGTGTATATTTAATCTTAATGAGTTTGTTTAATATTATTTGAAAAAATAGTATTGAAACTATAAGTAAAGTTAATTTCTGCACACAAAGATATCCGAAAGGGTCATGCTTGGAGTTTCTTTCCGTGATTGCATCAGGAATAAAGATAACCATTGGAAAACTAAGGTACTGACAGCCCGAAGAATCACCAAACTTAAGAGGCAGTGGCCGTTGGGGTCAATAGGTTTTGGTATGGTGACCGCGTACCAGAAGACGCAACGTTGGAAGGCCTCCCACAAAGTCAACTGATGACCTGGGGCCCTAGTCTACTATTTTTATAAATACGTCATTCCAGCACGATCCCATTGTAATTTTGATAAAAGTTCGTAATCTGTTAATTCATAATGGCCGATCATTGGTCGGTCAGTGCTCTCGTAATAGAATTGTGGTCAGCTCGTACCGAATCATTAAGATTAAATATGTAATCTCACTAACAGCAAAATTAAATATTCTCACGATTTTAGTCAAAGCTAAAGCATATATAACTAAAGAAGTTTCTATATCAAGAAGGTTTAATGAATTCTGTCACGAGACCACTGACCTGTATAAGATGTACAAGTTAAAGGTGAATTGATATTGTTAAAGCAGTAATCACACCGAATTTTACTTTTATTCAGACAAATAATTAATAAAACAATTCCATTACGCTATATGAATTGCGAGTTGCAAAATATTTAGTATCAAAGTTTAATCCATTAAATTACTAAGTCAAAATTCATCATGACCAGTGCAGAGGTGGCCGAGTAGTAACGACCCTGACTTACGAGTTGTAGGTCGCGGGTTCAAACCCAGCCAGAGGCACTCATCATCATCATCATCATTTTAGCCGAAGGCATCCACTGTTGGAGAGAGGCCTCCCCAAATGTCGCCAAAATGAACTACAAGCCAGACGAATTACTTTGTGTAATTTATTTTATCACCACTGCGCTCAAAACGATGAAGAAAAACATCGTGAAGAAAACATGTCACAGAACCAAAAATTCGAAGACGTTGACATTCACCAATCCACACTGGGCCCGGGTGGTGGATTACGACCCATCCCCTCTCTTAGAGTGAGAAGGCCTGTGTCCCAGCAGTGGGAACATTAATGGCCTTATGCTATGTTATGCTACGTCATGGCCACATTGTTTTTCTCTCATATATTTAGTGGCACGTTCTCAAATAAGGGTTCGCCATTCCTGGTCTAGCATAATTATACACCGTTAAATTTTGGTCGTTTTAATCCCGCGGAGGGTCGATAAGGTACATAATTTCGTATAGGCGTATATTAATTCGAGTTTTTGAAAAAAAGTTATTTATTTTTTAATTTTGTCTTTACAGATCGATAGTATTTCCTGTACCGAATAGACGCTCCGTGAGATTAAAACAACTTAAATTTAACGGTGTATACTACCCATTGATTTATGAAAATGATACTACCTAATGTTTGCTAGACCATCGCTATTATGTATATTTACGTTTTTACCGGTATTTTTTCTCTACTAAATTATATCCTTTTCAATCTTCAGGTCGTGGTGAGCTCATATTTGGAAGCAAGGCCGGACACTAACGTTATATTACTGGACTGGTCCAATATGGCGCATGGTTCTTACTTAGTCAATGCCGCACGAAACACAAAAAAGGTAAGATTTAATGTTAGAGGCGAATATTCTACACCCACTATAATAACTGGTATCCAAAAGGTTTTATAACTAGTTTATATAAATCCGTATAAAAATAATGAGCACCGGTCTGTACAAGGCCATAGCTAGCAACACTGTCAATGATAGAGTTTAGTTAAATCATTATAATAAAAAATCAGGAACCAATATTGATTCAAAGCCGAAACCGTTTTTTAAAGTACCAGAAACATAAATAAAAACGTGTGAAACTGGAATTATATACTAGCTTTTGCCAGCGAGTTCACCCAAAAGAACATACTCATGGGACAAAACACTATTTTATATCCTTTTCCAGACATTATCTTCCCAAGTGGTAAATTTCATCTAAACCTGTTCAGCCATTTGAGCGTAAGTTAATAACAAACATGGGTACACATACATACAAACTTTTGCCTTTATATGTTAGGAGGATGTAACTAAATAAAGAGGGTTTAAAGGGGAAATTACTGAAAAGATGTTCAGGAAACAGATGTCGTAGTATGGACATGAGATGCGGAAATAAGGAAAATATCTCGAAGAAATGTTTGAACTTGAACGAATATAACTTGAACGAATATAGTCTATATTATGGTAGATATAGTAAGTTCGCTGCAAATGTAGTGGAGAAAAAGTAGTTTTAGGGCGCCTACATCCGCGCTGCGGCTGCGGAGTGCCGCGCGTTTTTTATTTATATGAAACTAGCGACCCGCTCCAGCTTCGCACTGATGCAATGGTGATATTAAATACATTATTCATGTATTGTGCACAATGATTTATATGTATATAAACCTTCGTCTTGAATCACTCTATCTATTAAAAAAACCGCATCAAAATCCGTTGCGTAGTTTTAAAGATCTAGGCATACATAAGAACAGACAGCGGGGAGCGACTTTGTTTTATACTATGTAAAGATAACAAAGGAGCGCAAAGGCAGCGCTGCTGCCGTGCTGCCGTTGCGCGGTAATTTGCGGCTAATTTGAAGACGCCCTTAAAGTAGATACGACTATAGAAATGATGGTTAGACCCGTGTGCAGTTGTCAAGGAAGGCCGCTTTTTTTTGAGGTAAGTTAGATAACCTGCCTTTGCTCCTTCAGTTGCTATTTGCATTCCAGGACCACGGTAATATTTTCGACCAATCCCGTAGCCCAAAGACATAAGATAACTTTGAAATCACAACTGATTTAGAAGTACTAAATGTAGAAGACATGTTTAGCCGACCCTAAATAAATTTAAATAGACAAAATAACTTCTAAGATTACAAAAGGAGATCTTATGATAGATTAACCATACTGTGATTAACACTAAACTAAAAGAAAACTGCTCATTAAGAGCCGGTTGTAGTCACAGATTATTTTGTATGAACTCCGCCTGGGTTGATGTCGATTTCGTGGCCCCGGTTTTATTTTTATTAAAAAAAAAACACAATAACTATTCAAGATGTTTGTTTTTGCGAGACTTGTTTTTAGGAAAATACATGCTTTATTATTTAATGTAACTTTCAAAAACTGCCGTGAATCTCGTATACACGTATAAAATCGTAACTTAGGTCACATCCGCAATTTATTTTTTATCAAATCAACTAATTTATATTATGTTTTGATTTGTACTCACCGGTTAGTCATATGGTCAATTTTAATAAAATATATATTTTTATATAAATATATTTTTCATGGTGTTCGCTTTTATATTTGCGGATTTCCAGAGGTTCAAAAAAGTTCAAAATGTAAAAGGAACTTTTCAGAAAGATTTCTACGGATACAATATGCGTAGAACTCTTTCAGTTTAACAGCAGAATTTCGCTGCCGGTGCTGAATATTCATTAATAGATTTTTTATTGTATCAAAATAGATGTAACTCACACTATATATATTTTTATCCATAATTATGTAGAATAATCGAACAGGAATTGTAACCTTGAAGTAAATTTTACCTTCTAGTCTAGACTTGACGACCTTCGCTAAATATCAGTTGACTATTGTTCAGTAGCTGTTATTTTTGTTAATATTAACACAATAATCACTCATTCATTCACTCACACAATCATTTTTAAAGTAGGTAAATAAATTGCTATTATGTAGAAGCAAAGATGATATCTGTCTATTTACATATGTCATTTACTACGATTGACCATTTTATGTAGTAGTTGACTATTTCATGAAGTTGTCTGCAATGCCATACAGTAGTCGACCATTTCATGAAATAATACACTGTTAATGACCCATACCATGAACTAGCATGATTTAATCAGTAAATGCAGATCGTTTAACGATATAAGTACCAGATTATGAACAATATTTAAAAAAAAAATCTAATATTCTAGTATTAGAATATTAGATTTTTACCCGACTGCGCCAGAAGGAGGGTTATGTTTTTCGAGAGTATGTATGTATGTATGTATGTATGTATGTATGTATGTATGTATAATTGTTTGGCACGCTCTGCAGCCTGAACGGCTCGATGGATTTTAGCTTGAGAGGTGTCGTTAGATTCGTATTTACTGTGAGAGTGACACTGGGTATATCAAAATAAAATAAAAACAAAATGGCGGATTTTTAGCGCCAAATTCAAATGTTTGGCACGCTCTGCGACCTGAACGGCTCGATGGATTTTAGTTTGAGAGGTGTCTTTAGATTCGTAATTACTTTGAAAGTGATATCGTAATAAAATAAAACTAAAAAAATAAAAAATAAAAAACGGTAATTTAAAAAACTAAAAAACCCGACTGCTTTTCTGAGCATTCATGAAAAAGCCCTAAAACAAGAAAAATCTGGCAGTCGGGACCCATTCTAGAAAGTCAACCGTCTAGTCAATAGATTGGAGTAATCTGCAATGTAATATAGGTATGTGCTCTCAATTCTAGAATGGGTCCCGACTGCCAGATTTTTCTTGTTTTAGGGCTTTTTCATGAATGCTCAGAAAAGCAGTCGGGTTTTTTAGTTTTTTAAATTACCGTTTTTTATTTTTTCACTTGTATAAGTGAGCCAAATGGGGCACAGAGTCATTGTATTTAGTACAATAGCTATGTGCCTACTTTAAAATCAATTCTGGTGTCTAGCCATGATAGTTACTTGTTTTTTTTTTTTTAGTATAATGGATGGGACAGTCATCCTCGCGTTAGTGGGTATAAAATGAGAATAAAATAAAACTTTGAGCCGTCAACACGTGTAAGTTCAGTTAGAAGCATTTGCTAAATTCAAAAGTATTTTCTCTTGCAAGTCGACTTTCTTTTTTTTTTTTTTTTTTTTATTTATTTTTTTATCTCTGTCCTTGTCTATCAGTGATTTTATGTTTGCTACTGGGATGAAACTGATCGTAGATGTGTGAGTGTCGAGTCCAGGTTTTCTGATTGCGAAATTAACGCGTAACGTATAGTTTGATAGTTTGTATATTTTATGTCTTGGATACCGTTAACTACCAATACAAAAAGCACAAGACAACTACGCGAATCAAAAAAGTAATTCACCTTTAAAATGGATCACTTGTTTTTTTGCGTAATTGTCGTATTTATATATTTTTGTTCATGACTATACCTATTGTTATCTATCAAAATACTGAAATCATAAAATAATGTAAATAACGTAAGTTTATTTATAAAGAAGCAATTGTATTGTTTCTTTACAATAAAACTGCCAGTTTATTATCTACTAGCTCTAAATTATTTAGCGCTACATTACAAAGGAAAAAATCTAGATTTTCAACGCTAAAGTCTTGAATAATTTATATATTTCTAAAATCACAGAACTACCTAACCTAGTTTTGCGTTACTCAAAGGCAGTTATTTTCTAGAAATCACGGTAGTTTAAAAATAGACTGTTATAATACAGCATGGTTGAAGTATGCAACGACGAATCCAGGTCTATTGCTGTGGAAAATATAGGTTATAATATAAAATACAATAATAATAATATTTTATTTTCTCCTAAAAATACAAATTATTTTAGAACAATTTGTGTAAATTAACAACACATTATGTGATGGGATAGAGAGGAACATCTGTGTCTGAACTAGATTATAAAATCTGTGTTTCAAACATCAGCGCTCTCCTTCAAATCTATGCAACATTAACACCCGTATTTATAAACAAATAAAACGGATTAGAATTAAGATTTCTAGCCGCAAGTAATGACTTAATAAAAAATTACTTAGCAAAAAGTAATCACTACTTTATAATTTAGGGTGTTAAAACTTCACAATAAAACATTCTTTGTGATAAAATTTAAGATCTTAAGTAAAAATATTAAAGAACATAAAAAAAGTCTGATTAGTTGCAATTTAGAAATAAAATTACACTATGAAGTCAGGGAACCAAATAAATGCTTCAATTTAAAACCAAATGCACTTAAATAAAACATAAACCTCTATTTATAAAATACCCATTCTTCTTTCAGGTTGGAACAGCGGCAGCCGAACAGTTAAACAAACTATTAGAATCTGGTCTTCCTCTAGAGAAGTTTCACGTGATTGGACATTCTCTAGGAAGCCACGTGGCTGGTTACACTGCAAGGGAACTCAAGACTAAACATAATAAAATAGTGAAAAGGTAATATACATTTATATTAATTTATATGTCATTTGTACATCATGTTAAAGATATATTGAAAATTACTAATGCCCTACCACGAACTTTTACACCCATATTTATAAACAAGTAAAACTAATTACTTGAGTAAAAGTAACTACTTAAATACAATTTTTAAAACTTGAAATTTTTGATGAAGATTTCTTACCTCAAGTAAAGACTTAATAAGTTTCTTAGCAACAAGTAATAATTTTACTTCTTTATAAATACGGGTGTTAACCTAAACGGAACTGCTAAAGCGATGGAGGTATGAAGGATTTACAGCGATATGCCTCTTTCTCGCTTGCACGCTGACATTTTAACACATTACATGGTAAGACCCTGTCTGCCGGAAAATTTATAGTTACCCATCCACGGACTAACTGAGGCTAGCGTTGACCTTTGAGACTTTGACTTTGAGGCGTTGACTTTTTATTGCAATAATATGTATAATCAAGTAAATAACAACATTACTTTGTGTAATTTATTTCATCACCATTGCTCTCAAAACGGTGAAGAAAAACATCGTGAGGAAACCGGCATGTCCTAGAACCAAAAATATGAAGACATGTAACAGCCACCTATCCGCTCTGGGCCCGCGTGGTGGATTACTGCCCATTCCCTCTTCTAGGTTGGAGGCCTGAGTCACAGCAGTGCGAACATTATAAGAATGATGCTATGCTAAGTAAATAACAGAACTTTCAAGAACCAATGTTGTATGTAAAACAAAACATAAAAAGATTCTTTACTATAATCATTAAGTTCAAATGCAATGCAATTATTCAAAGCGCTTAAGAATTTGAGCTACATGAATACTGACAAATGTGTGCACTGACTGGACGGGACAGGTCCACTCAGATTTGTGTGGTTCTTTCTTCAAAAGACCATTTGAGAAATGACTTTATGGTTCTCATATCAGTTGACCGTTATATGTTTATTGTACGGTCTTTAAAAGAGACTGAGTTCTGAGTTTGCTACGGTGTTTCTTCTCGCAATATAGTAGTAGATAGGAAACATCAGCCTCATCTAGTTTAAAATAAAAAAAAATAATTGACGTTTAAAATTGTTTTTTAAGACCTATTTGCTAAATAAACATCATGTAGTGCCTGCATTTGGACCCTCTGGGCCGTAAATTTGGCTCATCTCTATTTATTAAAATAACTACAGCCTCATTTACACCAAACCGCACTAAATTAACATCAGCCTACAAACATTTCAGATTAACGGCACTCGATCCTGCTTTTCCAGCGTTCTACCCTGATGGCGTGGTGATGGAACACGTCAACGCGAAGGATGCCGAGTTCGTCGACGTCATCCACACGGATGCCGGCGGCTACGGTGCGCCGGTCCGAACTGGAACAGCAGACTTTTGGCCTAATGGTGGCAAAAGTGTTCAGCCAGGATGTCCCCGATTTGCACCGGTACCTCTCTCTGATGATAGTGAGTTTTATGTGCTTTAATATTATATTACCTTTTGTGGTCAATATTATAAAATTGCGCGAGCTTTATGACGACAAATAAGCTAGCTTTAAGCTTTTTTATACCTAAGTAAATGTGGGCATACATGTTTTTCTAGTAGCATTATGCTTATAGTACGCGGCAAATAAATTGAACTAAAATGGCCGTCGTGCTATGGTTACGCGCAGCCCCCCCGCTTCGATTCAAACCCGAAAATCTGTTACTGCGCATTGAAGCTCGATCGCCATTTTGGTTCAACTTATATGTTATTGTACGCTTCTACACAGAAGCTACACAGCCTACGCTATTGTGACGTAACTCTATGGTTCTGGTCCATAATAAAAACTTTTCTATTAGATTTTTTTTATTATTTTAGACTTTTTCTAAAATGTAATGATATTCAGCCTCACCTGGTAACACTGGGAGACGAGCCAAACCTTCTCGGAAAAAAGCTAGAAGGATGAAGAGTAGGTTGATTTTTACATTTATTTTAATAATGGTGAATGTGTTTAATGTTAGCTATATTCTAAATTAATTTAGGTTTTGGTATGGAAGTGGCTATTGGCACTTTTTTCGATAGCTACAAAATTATGTATATCATGAGTACGTTTACTCATGACGCCACTTGCGCATACGCTCGCCAAAATATTTATTTGCACCAATAACAACATAAAAGATCATCATTAAATTCATTTCTTTTAAACTGGTTTATAAATTTTTAAGAAACAGATTTTTTACTCACGATTATTCGCGGTAAAAATCTTTGTATGCTATTTAGAGTTGTATATTACAGTCAAAACTAGTTTTTTTTAACAATATTTTTTATCTCTACATTTTTTGTAATGATCACGGATGAAAAACCAATCTCAGAGTTAACAAGTTTTTTGAGTAAATGTAAGTAATTTTAGAGTAGTTTTTGGTCAAAAGTACTTCTGACGATTTTTTGTACTCAAAAGTGGTTTTGACAATAGTTTTGACTGTACACCACACACACACCATCCACATGCTGCACTGCATTGCACTGCTCTCAAAAACGGTGAAGGAAAACATCGTGAGGAAACGGGCATGTCCTAGAACCAAAAATTCGAAGACATGTGACATCCACCAATCCGCACTGGGCCCGCGTGGTGGATTACAGCCCATTCCCTCTCCTAGAGAAGAGGCCTGAGTCCCAGCAGTGGGAACATTATAAGGCTGATGCAATGCAATCCACATGTCACAGCTTACTGTCGATAGAGCCTAAGAGCCCGCAGCTTCCACACTTTCGTCATTTTCTAAAAGCTGACAGTTTGTCAGTGCATATCACCAACATACCTGCCAAAGCGGCCATAACGAATCTTCATAGTTGGGCATCGTTTCTGTAGTACGCGGCAAATAAGTTGAACCATTTGCTTTGGTTACGCGCAGCCCCCCACTTCGATTGAGACCTGAAAATCGGTTACTGCGCATTCAAGGTCGACCGCCATGATGATCCAACTAGTGTGTCGAGGAGTATAACCCATTTTCGGGCCTCAGTCATAGTGAGGGGCTGCGCCTAACCATAAAAAAATATTCAACTTATTAATTTATTATATTATATGCTTTATTGTACAACATATCAAATACAAAAACAAGAAACTAAAAGTAAAACACTCATATAATGTACACTGGGCGGCCTGGAATGGAAAGTAATTGCCTGGAATAGAAATGGGGCAGTCAACAGAACTTATTTGCGCGTACCTTAAGTTGGGGAAATTCACAGACAAACTATCTTTTTAAAATAATGAAATCCATGGGCTCTCACTCTAGTAGGTACCTGGTTGTGCGGACTGTAGGTTTAAAAAGCGATCTAAGGTTTGTTAACAATATGCAGATACTGTGCCTGGATGGGACGGAAACTAGGAAGGAACACTGACCTTTTGACCTCGAAGGTTCCACGTGGCGCCGGCCGGCGAACCCCGACTTCGTACTTTCAAATCACTGCCAGGTCCTGAATTGCACTACACTGCACTATTGTTGAGTATTTGAATGGTTGGATCACGAAATAGTCAATTTTCTTGTAATTTCGAGCGGGCGTTGTTAGCGGAGCGGTCACATTCACAATCGATGCACAAACGTCAACGTCAATGTCATTTCATTTCTAGAGGTCGTGCGGGACGGGAAACGGAATGGATAGGATTGCTAGGCCAAAAAAATAAATTACAAAAAACAAAATCGCGGATCATAGCAAATTGGCGCAACCATTCCCCCCGGGTTTGAAGGGTTACCTTCAAAGAAAAGAAAAAAAACAAAAGCGAAACTAAACCCTATTACTAATCTAAACTATCAATACTAGGTAGCGAAACAACTTATAACTAACTATGCCACTACTACTGATTAGGCAGAGGGCAGAGGCGAATAACCGGACGCAGGTACGATCCAGTTGCGGTTTTAACCTTTACGACTCGCGTTATTCCGTTCGAACCCGGAAAAACTTCTTCCACTACACCAAGAGGCCAGTGCAGAGGAGGCGCACTCTCAGTCTTCAGTATCACCACAGTACCGACTGTGACTGGATCTGAAGGAGTGTTCCACTTTTGACGCGACTGCAGCGTATGCAGATAATCTGTCCTCCATCGCTTCCAAAAGGACTGAACTAAGCTATCTAGCAGAGCGTGACGCGGGTGAAGCTGCAGTTTGTCAGTCTCGACATCTAAAGCGGGCAAATATTTAAGAGGAGTCGTCGTCAAGAAGTGAGCCGGCGTCAACGCTAGTGGCTCCGATGGATCACTAGACAAAGTCCGACACAACGGACGCGTATTCATCAACGCCTCTACCTGAGCGAGTACGGTGCTCAACTCCTCGTACGAGAGAATCTGTTCGCCTATGACCCGAAACAGGTGCGACTTAAGGCTTTTAATATTCGCCTCCCAATTGCCACCAAAATGACTAGCCGCTGGCGTATTAAAACACCAATCAATGCGATTCTCAGCTAAGACATGGGCGAATTCACTTTGGTAGTACTTGGAGCGTAAGAATGTATGTAATTCCGAAATATTGCGTCGCGCTCCAACATAATTTGTGCCGTTGTCAGAGTATAAGCGCTTAACGGGACCACGGCGAGATAAAAATCGTTTAAATGCAGACATAAAACCCTGCGTACTCAAATCACTGGTTAACTCTATGTGAACTGCACGAGTTGTCATACAAACGAATAGGCAAATGTATGCCTTTGTGGAACGTATACCACGACCACGGGCAATAGTGACCTTAAACGGTCCAGCATAGTCCGTCCCAGTATGTATGAAAGGTTTCACCGTCTGTACAACACGACAAGAACGATGGTCGGCCATTTCCGGCGCGTTGAAACGCGGGCGGAGCTTAAAGCAGGGCACACATCTGTGCACTCTAGCGCGTATCAAATTGCGAGCGGAAAGTATCCAGTACTTCTGTCGAAGAATGGACATTAATAAATCGGGACCAGCGTGACAATTCACCTTATGGTGATAATCCACCAACAAATCCAAAACGTGATCCTTGCGTGGTAGAACTACTGGATGCATTTGTTCAAACTCTAACTTAGCATTTCGCAGACGGCCACCGACACGAATGAGTCCGTCTTGCAAAAATGGTTTCAAATGTTGAAGTGCGCGACTACAAGGTTTACGTGATTCTAAACTACGAAATTCTATTGAAAAATAAAATTTCTGCAACTCTCGAAGTACAACTGATTCAGCTCTATCTAAATCAGCTGCGATTATAGAACCACGCGATGGTAATAATCTCAAAAATCTTAGGACGTAAACTACACAGCGTAATAGTCTCGACCAAGACGAGACTCGATTAGACAACAACAAAACAACTGACTCTTCACGCGGAACTGATACTACAAGCGTATGTTTCTTCTCCTCGGGTGGCTCTGAAACAGTAGCGGGGTTAAACGGAGCACTTGGCCACTCGTTAGGAGTGGTATGAAGCCAGGGAGGGCCACAAAACCAAAGCGGATGATTTAAAATTTGCGCAGGAAGCAAACCACGTGAGAGACAATCAGCTGGGTTTTCTGTTCCAGCGACATGGAATATATTTTCCGGTGACAATTCAGCTTGAATCTTAGCCACCCTATTTGCGACAAACGTGCCCCATCGATGGGGTGAAGAGTGGGCCCAACATAGAGCAACGGTTGAGTCTGAAAACGCTACAATTCTCTCTATATTAATGCGAGGACGACAAGTTTTGACTATAGATGTAATCAATTGAACCAACATAAGAATAGCGCAGAGTTCGAGACGAGCAAGAGAGACAACCTTACGAGGAGATACCTTTGATTTTGCGCTAATGAGGAAAACTGAAATGTTATCGCCATTTTGGACCTGAAAGTAAACCACTCCCCCGTAAGCCCTCTCACTGGCGTCTGCGAAACCTACCACATTAACAACAGTGTCTGGTACTATACCAACATGGCGAGGAATCTGTATCTGATCGAGCATTGGAAGCTCTTTCCTATAGCGAGCCCACAACTTAGCAACACTGTCAGGAGCGGTGTCGTCCCAATCACAGTTGGAAAGCCAAAGCTCTTTTATAAGCAGCTTTGCATACAAAACGACAGGAGCTACAAAACCCATTATATCCCATATCCGAGCTACACATGCTAGGATAACGCGTTTGGTACAAGTTGGCGGAGTCGAGCTAATTTTAAGACTGAACATATCAGTTGCGGGTGACCAACTTAAACCAAGGATCTTATGCGAATCACTATCATCGAATTCCTTTACCGAAGTCAACCGGTGTGACGGTGGAATCGACTCTAATGTAGCTTGCGAGTTGCTTGTCCATTTCACCAGATCAAATTGACCGGACTTCATGAGGCTGATTACTTGAGCAGCGGTCTCTATAGCCTCTGCTTCACTAGGTACACTGTACACAAAATCGTCCATGTACAATCCGGTTTCAATAGTGGCCCTTGCTTTCGGGTATGTATCACCCTCGTCAGCGGCCAACTGCTTGATAGTGCGAAGAGCGTGAAAGGGACTAGACTTAAGCCCAAAACAAACACGATTGAATTCGTAAACCTTCAAAGGTTCCTGCGGAGAAAATCTATACAAGAAGCGTTGGAATCTACGGTCACATTCTCTGATTCCAATACTAAGAAACATTTGCCGAATATCAGCAGAGAGCGCAATAGCAAACAAGCGAAAATTTACTATTATTTTAAATAAGTTACCCTGGAGGTTCTGACCACAACACAAGATATCGTTAAGCGATATGCCAGTACTAGTTTTAGCGCTACCATCCATAACCACACGCAGTTTAGTTGTAAGCTTGTCTTCTCTAACAACTCCATGGTGCGGGATGATGTAAAACGGGTAATCACGTGTCTCCTCAGTCTCGGCAGGCGCTGATGAGATATAACCTTTATCTAAATATTCGATCAGCACATCATCATAGGCTTGCTTCAACTTAGGAGACGCCTGCATCTTACGTTCCAAGCATAGAAAGCGTTTTTCTGCGGAGGCACGGGAGCCACCGAGCGAAAAAATATCACCCTTGAAAGGGAGCGCGACAACATAACGACCATCTTTATCACGAGTAGTCGTGCGGGTATAAATCTCCTCAGTGACCTGATCCTCAGGGCTGAGAATAGGCGGGACATTGACCTCTTCAATCTCCCAGAACTTGCGGATGGTAGACTCAAGCGGCGGCTCGACGGTGCAACAGTGCGACACAGTCGAGTAACTATCTAAACAAGCGGGTGCGGAACCAACTATAACAAAACCGAGAACTGTTTCCAGTGCGTGCGGAGCGGGGTACATCGGAAGACCTTGAATTTTACGTGATAACTGGAGATGCGGGAGAATCGAAGCACCGATCAATAGATTGATATCTCCAGGGAAAGCGTAATTTCCGTCGGCTAACTGCAAGTTCTTAAACTCCGTCAGCATGGACGTGTCAACCGGTACCGTGGGCAACCGTTCCGTAATCTTATCTGCGACTAGCGAATCCATTTCAAACGAAATATTACGATTAAAACGTGAACTAAATATTATTTTAATGGAACCGTGAATGGTTGCCTTTAAACCTCCAAAACCTTTCACTTCTGAGCGGGATGACCAATTATTAAAACTAAAACCAAGGCGTTGACAACAATCCCGAGTAATAAAATTACTCTGGGAAGCGCCATCTAGTAGCGCTCGAACGGTGTGCGGTTTGCCAAAGGCATCTACAATGACAACTTGCGCGGTCGCAAGTAAAACGGTAGTGATTTGAGTACCAGCGGCGGAAAGCGAACACAATGTTACGTCGTTTGCACTTGCAGCAGGCCGCGCGTCACAAGCGTCGCGCGTCTGCGCAGGCCGCGGCTGCGATGGCAGCTTACTACTCTCAAAATGTAAGAAGGTATGATGTCTAGCTGGACATTTACGACAGCTAACACCACTTTTACATGACGTAACCAGATGTTTGTCACTTAGACAATTAAAACACAAATTATTAGTGCGGACAAACTTGTAACGATCACGAGGCGATAATCTCTGAAATTCCGAACACTTGTACAGCTGTGTATGGCTACCCTTACACAGAGAACAGTCAGGTGTTGAGGCGGTATTAACTAGCGTATGTGCAGTCTTGACTGACTTCGATGACGCGTCTATACGGCGATCGGAACCTGTCCTATTCGTGACTTCATGACGTGCCGACGTGCGCTGCAATACCTTAATATGGTCGCGAATAAAAGATTCTAAATCTTTGAACTTAGGTGTTTCGTTACCGCGCTGAGTCGTTTCAAACAGACGAACAGTTTCAGGATCTAATTTATTTAAACCGATATACAAAAACAAAAAGTCACAGAGGTCATTGACCTTTATGTTCTTTACTGCACGAACAGATGATGCGAAAATATTTAAAAACTTCTCTAAATTATGATCGTTACAAACGGAAAAACTTTTCAAATCGAATAATTGATCTAAATATGCGGTGGCTACTAATCGCTTATCTTCGTATTTTGTTTTTAAAGTGTTCAAAACTAAAGTGTAATTTTCAGCGCTAAACGTAATTCCAGCACAGACAGCCTTTGCCTTACCGGTCAATTTTTCTACGAGATAATGCAATCTCTCGTGATCTGTCAGCGATGTGTTCCTATGTATTATATTTTCGAAACTATCTATAAATAAATTCCAATTTCGAATGTCACCATTAAATTCAGGTATTTGAATTGGCGGCAATCGTGGGCGTTCGCGAGGAGGGTTGGATAAACCACTCGCGGGGGGGGAGTCTCTAAACTCCTAGCAATACGTTTGATACGACAATACAAGTCATCAAAGGACGACAATGCCTGATAACTCACACAGTAATCAGGATTTAACTCCAACTCTAAAATGTTTATATTATTAATTGTAGATTCAAAATCCGCGCGCAAACTATCTAAAGTTTCCAACGAACACAAGAAAGCATCTCTAATCGCCAGATCCGAGATTTGCAAAGATTTATCACAAATTGATTGAACACGTGAAAACTGTGAGTCCCTTTTAGCGTATAAAAGCTTTAACTGAACCTTTAAATCAGTACTAACCTTATTGCCCTTGAGAGACATCTTGTTTTGATATATTCACACTATACACTCAAACAAACACTTAACGAATTATTAAGTAAGCGATAATTATCAGATAACAATATGGTAGTATTGTAAACAACAAAGCGAACGGCGAACGAACGGAATAACCTGAATCAATGAGTGAATATTACCCAATTTCTCGATTAAATCATTCACGTCGTTCATATGCGTATATAATCTATGGTTTATCCGTTTCCTACAAATATTCACTCAACAATGAACGGGTATTTTTGAAATGCGTCTACCTACATGCAATTTGTAGGACTTCCGAATGAATTTTGTCAAGAAAAAGAATGCGATCGATTTATATCTACGCTGATATTTACGTAGCTAACTATAATTATGCGGTGCGGTTGACGGCGTAGGTACCGTTATTATCAATGGCTCTTTAACTATACGAGCGAAATAACGATTAGTTGCCTAAATGCCTAGATGCGGGTTTTCTACTATTATATCTAGGTAAACAGGCGCGTTGCGTTTATTCCCTATGGAACAAATACTATATTGCGAAATTACAAGAAAATGATTCACGATCCTGCTCGTAGGACCAAAAGTAATGGTTGTGCGAATTTGCTGTGGACTGTAGGTTTAAAAAGCGATCTAAGGTTTGTTAACAATATGCAGATACTGTGCCTGGATGGGACGGAAACTAGGAAGGAACACTGACCTTTTGACCTCGAAGGTTCCACGTGGCGCCGGCCGGCGAACCCCGACTTCGTACTTTCAAATCACTGCCAGGTCCTGAATTGCACTACACTGCACTATTGTTGAGTATTTGAATGGTTGGATCACGAAATAGTCAATTTTCTTGTAATTTCGAGCGGGCGTTGTTAGCGGAGCGGTCACATTCACAATCGATGCACAAACGTCAACGTCAATGTCATTTCATTTCTAGAGGTCGTGCGGGACGGGAAACGGAATGGATAGGATTGCTAGGCCAAAAAAATAAATTACAAAAAACAAAATCGCGGATCATAGCAAATTGGCGCAACCAGTACCATTGATATTAACGGTGAGAAAAAGTTTAAGAACAACAAGCCCCAGGCATTTTAAATGGTAACAAACTGACCACTATAGATTTCTAAAACTCAATAGCAGTAACACCCGTATTTATAAACAAGTAAAACTAAATACTTGAGCAAAAGTAACTACTTAAGTAATCATTTCTATTCTATAGTTAAGAAAAAATTAAATTTGTATAAAGATTTCAAACGTCAAGTAATAACTTAATAAGATTTTACTTAGTAACAAATAATTATGTCTTTATAATTACGGGTGTAACAGTTGCGTCGGTTTAATATGCCCTTTTCCTAATCTCTTTGTAGAAATCTGAACAGTAAAGTATGTACCTATCATTTCTCATTACTAAAAAAAATTATTGAAGATAACAACAAATGCATGTTGATACTGTATTTCGAACTTTACAACGGGTTATTAAAAAGGTCTTGGAGGGTATATGACCGCTATAGGCATGCTATCATCAAAAACATTATAAATAAGTATCTACACCGTTAAATTTTGATCGTTTTAATCCCGTGGAGTGTCGATTCGGAACACTATCGATTTGTAAAGATAAAATTAAAAAACGGTAATTTTAAAACTAAAAAATCCGACTGCATTTCTGAGTATTCATGAATAAGCCCTAAAACAAGAAATTGTTGCACCCGATTGCACTTAACCATATAATATTTTAAATACAAGATAATTTGTAGCAGTCGGGACCCATTCTAGAAATGGAGACTTAGTGAATTGAGAGCAAATACCTATATTACATTGCAGATTACTCCAATCTACTGACTAGACGGTTGACTTTGTAGGTAGCTGTCAGTCGTTGCGTACTAACTACCTACAGTTCATTGGCTTCGCTCAGCTAAAGTTTACTTACAGAAATTAATTTGGTACATCTGTGAATTAAATCAAGTTTGAAAAAAAGTACAATATTTTTCATTTTAGCTTTACATGTCGATAGTGTTTCATGTACCGAATCGACTCTCCGCGGGATTAAAACGACCAAAATGTAAACCTTTACAGTTCCTTCAATTACGGAACGTGATTTTCTTACTATTTTCAGATTTATGCAGCCACTGGCGGTCGTGGCGGTTTTATGCGGAGTCAGTAATAAATCCTGAAGCATTCCCAGCCTCCCCTGCCGAATCCTACCATAAGTTCAGAGAAAATCCGACCCCGGAAGATGGTATGGTGTACATGGGCTACAGCTGTACAAATACGTAAGTTTGAAATATCTATTCGTTAATTTGTAGGATACCATTTAATACTAGCTTTTAGTACTGGTTTCGTTCGCATTATAGTATACAAAATATATAAGCCTACGTCAATCAGTAATTAAGCAAAGAGTTTGAGTAATAAAAAAAAACTAAAATTAGTCCAAATATTTTTACAACAACACTCCAAAACTCCAATCTACCACAAATATCTCCTCTTTATAATAATACTACCTATTAACGTGTTATTTTTTATAATAGTTGAAATAAAACTGTTTTAAATTTTAACAACTTAGTGAGTAATTTTATTAAGAAACTAGCTTTTGCCCGCGGTTTCGCTCCCGTGATACCCTTTTCTACCCTACCCTATCCTACTCTACCCTACTCATTTATAAATGAGGAGGTTTTGGATTATTTATTTTTTTAGTTAACGGGATAAGAATTATCCTATGTATGTATATATCCGTCTCCTGGTTCTATGATGCCTGTATAAATTTCAATTGTATCGTTTTTCTGGGCCTCGTCGAGCTTCATTGCCTCAGCAGTTTTCATGTTGTCGCCACTGTTTATTATGACTGTCAGAAGTGGCAATAGTTGAAAAACAGAACGAATGTGAAGATATTGAACTGATCATAAATAAAAATTTAATCGAACAAAAAAATATTGAGTATAAATAGATCTAAAGATTTTTTTGAAAGAGTTACCGTGGCCCTGGACTGCAAAGGGCAACTTCAGGTACACAAGTGGATTCTAGTCAGTAAAAGTCTGATTCTGCCTCTCGCTTCACCCAAAGGGATGGAGTCATTTGATTGCCACGTAAAAAAAAGTCAAAATGTGTAGGTAATAAACTAATATGATTGCAGTTCAAATTGACTTTGTATAATAACAAGGAAAAAGCAAATATAAATCGCACAAGTTAATATGGGTTTAATTTTTAATACCTGCCAGGTCATAGCAACCCACAAACCCACATAATTATGACCGTACTCAAATATTATCGCCATTTATATTATGTTTTTCTCGTTCCAGTGCCCAAGGATCGTATTATCTGACGACTAACTCCGAAACGCCGTTCGGAAAAGGAATGGATGGACTGTACCCCAAAAGCAAAAATAATTCCATTAAGAAATAAAATTAAAATAAACAAATAAACAAGGATATAATCCCTTTATAGTACACAGCGATACTCAATCTAATGTAATTAATACTTTTTGTACGGAAAAAAATCTTTGAATATTATGAAAATAATTATTAAAATCGCTGGGCATAGAAAACCGTAAAATATAAGATTGAGTATCGTGAAACTTTTTGCGAAAATCATCACATCACTCCACTTGACTTTTCAGTGGACCAAAATATTAAGAAAAAAAAAAATATTAAGTACCTGTCTGATCTTCTAATAAAACATCACAGAGGCATTGTGAAACCTCATCTAAGGCCTACTATTCACGGACGCGTAGCTTCATAAACGCATATTCGTCATTATACACATGGTCTACGCCTGCTCACAGCTAACATATAAAACTCTTTCGACACTCTCTCTGTCTGATCTGTCGATGAAGCTGCGTCAGCATAATGCTCGCATCGCTGCACGCAAGCTCCATTACGCATGCTGTGCTGCATATCAAGCCATTGGGGCGTAAATCGAGCTATAGCACGTTTTTGTAAAAATAATATAATACTCCACAACTATCACAGAACGCTGTCTAGTCCTAAGCTAAGCAGAGCTTGTGTTATGAGTACTAGACATCTGATCACATGCTTAATAATATTTTTAATTACATACAGAAATTATGGATAAATTACACTCAGACACAAAACCAATGATCGTGCTCATCACACAAACATTGACCTGGGCGGGAATCGAATCCACGACCTCCGGCATAGCAGTCAGGGCCACTAACCACAGGCTAGTTAAAAATGGCGGGAACATCTTTGTTTCCCAACGACATTGTCGCATATGATTGAATACGTAAGCGTGAAATACGCCTCGTGGACAGGGTTCAATACGCTGTGCTGCCCAAGCTGCCTGGCGTATTGTATTGTATTTCGGGCTGGTATCCGCAACTCCACGACTAAAGCGCGTATTTTGCGTACGGCAGCCTGCCTGGCGTATTTTGAACCTACGCGTCTGTGGACGTGGGCCTAAATCTCTTAGAAATTTTCACATTTACAACAGTGACTTTAATCACACTGACACTGAAATTAAAAATGTGATATTATTATTCTTAATGTAAATGTTGACAAGATGGAGTTGGGTATAGTATAAGAAAAATACCTACTTAATAGATTTATTATTAAAACTTTTTAAACTTAAAGGTCAGCAAGGCCGCCACGAGCTCTTAATGCAATCCATTTGACGACCTAATCTGAACTGTTCTAGGGAAAAAGCTATATGGTGTATAGCTCCATCTCTTTTTCTCGCTCGTACGACAGACATTTTAATACGTCATGGTAAATCCCCAGCTCACACAAAGACAAACAGTCTATCAAATCAGTATATATCAAATCTCAATAATGTGCCCCTTTTTGTATGTGGATTTAAATAGTTTAATTTAACTATTTAAAAAAAAAAAAAAATGAGAAACTTCACTAAAAAAACACAAAAATTTATAAAAATAACTTTAATTAGTGAAGTATGATTATTTTTTTTGTAAATAATTTTTTTTTAACTTTTACGTAAGTAAGGTAAGGTAAGTCGTTCTGCCGCGGGAAAACAACCACTAAAATTTCCCGATGTAAAATAGTCGTATCATTTAAATACTGTTTCAAGGCTAGAGTAAATAGGCTCTTAATAAACTAGTGCGTCTCACCATCAAGGATTGCATCACTGCTTACCATCAAGTCGGATCGCAGTCAAGCACTAGTTTTTATAAAAAAAAAGTTATTAAAATGTAAATTTTGTGCTGCCAATATGGAATATCCATGTGATTTTTATATTTCCTAAATTAAAAAAAAAAACTTTAACAAACAACCATATGAAAATGTAAAACTTCAAAGCTCCTCATAGGAAAGAAAAGTCCTTGATGGTTGTCCAGGTCTTTGATATCAAAATTTGTTCCACCAATACGGCCGCCATTGTTTTTTATGGCAGTATTATGGAGACAGAGACAAATCTATTTTTATTTTTTCTATTAATTTTGATTTGGATTTTCACTGTTAATATTATATTTTTGTATATCTATTGATAAACTGGTTAGATGACAATTTTTTTTTTCATGCATATTTCCTATTTACATGTTTTTTTTTGTTTTTGGCTTGGATACCAAGTCCTTTAAACCATGTCTTCGTAAGACTAATTCATTTGTTTGTCACTAGAATATGGATACATTTTAATGTAATTGTAGTTCTTGGCGGAAAATGTATCAAGACAACCTTCTCAGTAAATTTCACTGAGAATTCTCAGCTCCATTTTACCGAGATTGCGCCTGTTTCAATGATTCTACTTACATATCGTCCAGTTGTGTAGACACTTGAGATACAAAACTATACCAATTTTACATCACAATATCCACTAGGATTCAATTTGCGAATAATTAAAACAACCACTGAACTGCACTCGAAGAAATTGCGCTAAAAAAACCTTTCTATTTACATAGGATGCGTTACCACAAATAATGTAGAAATGGAGGTAGTCCAAAACTATTGCGCAATATTATTCATTCATTCATTTTGTATATAGCAAATATTGTATAGAACGCATCATGAATAGGATATAAAATTTTGTCTGTCTGATATTTATGGTAATAAATGAAACACTATGTGCGGGTTTCTGAATTGAGTATTTTGAGTTAAGAACGTCTCAAACCATATTTAAATGTCAAATTTTGACAGGTTTACAGGCTAAAGTAGAGTTTGAGTAATTCTCAACATCAAATGCTTAAATCAGAAATCGGGGGTAAGTATCAAAATGTACAGATAAACTCACGGAATAGATGTAAGAGGATATTTCTACATACATGAGTATTTTTTTCAGACCTACTACCGGCTTTTAAACTGGATTGAATAAATAAAAAATTGTAATCTCATCCTCTAAATCTTATTTACGTAAGGAAATCAAAGCGATAATTCGTTTTACTTCTACTTTTCTTCCTTAAATAGTGTGAATCAATGTTAAATTAATATCACGTACCATAGAGCAGATAATGATTTGTAAATCAAATATAATATTATACGACTTATATATATATATATATATATAATACAATAATACTAGCGCAATCATAACAAAGTTATTGAAAGTTGTATGTTTGAGCCGTTTAGGGTTGAAACACAAATTTGTGACATTAGCAAACAATTAGTTGACTATTCATGTGACCGGTAGGGCTTTATTTTCGGCCGAAAAATCAAAATGGTCGTTCACTGATAGCGGTAAGGATGAATTTTCTAATACTCATTAAGTTCTTCCTCTTTCGGACTTAGAGACTTTATTTAAGAGCGGTCAAATCCAAGTGAAATAAAATCGGCGGTTTAAGTGATATTGTCACCTTTGTTTTATTAATTAAAAATACATTCAATGACATTATGTGTGGAATATAATAGTATGCAAAAGGTCGCTACAGCTTCGCTGTAATCGTACACTCTAGTAATACAATTAGGGATATCTTCGCTTTAGTAAAGAATATATTTCTTGAAGAATGCGAGTTGTGGTAGCCTTTAGGGTTGACTTTATTGAATCGTGTGTCATTGCACGGTCAAATATAAAGATTAAATAAGCATACGCTCCAAATTTGACAGCTCTAGCTCAACCAAGCCGCTATTCACTGTCAAAGTTCAAGTGTATCCGTTGAAAACCCTGTATATTTTTTTGTCAATATTTATACTTTGTAACTTTTATATTATATTCAGTTAGAGCATAAAAGGTAGAGTTTATGTGTAATTTTATATAAAGAAAAATATTTGCAATATTTTATTTTTTTATTTAAATATCTACCAAATTCTTGCCACCGATTACATAAAAAAAACTTAAGTACTTTAATGACAATGACGCTTATGATATCTGTTTGATAATATCAATAGTAAAAATGCTATCAGAATAATTTATTACAGAAAGCTTTATGTTACAAATTATTACTAATTTTTTTTTATGGGCACATATTTGTACTCCAAAACGCATGCAAAAACGCGTAAGTGATTTATGCGACTATGATGCGTCTTTGCGAAATTAATTATAAAATCTCATTGCATCCTTGTATCATTGTCGTGTCTGGCTACGGGAATCTTTATACCTACACTAGAGACGATAACGCTTAATTTCAGTAAAAATATTTATAAATATAATTTTGTGATATTGTCGACTAATACTGCCACTGTTTGTCATACATTAGGATAGAAGTGATGTAGTGTATAGGCTGAATAGATGTTAATTAAGTACATAACTTTATTACTATTTAGTAAAAATTGAGAGGAGCCTAAGTACTATCATATTTGATGTTAAATGTAGCAACGCACAATACCTTTTAGGTAAGATGTAAGACCTCATCGAACTTTATAAAAATTTTAAAATAGAACTTTTAAAAAGTTATATTAATATAATATAACATCACACAAATTATAGTTTTAGTAATTTATTAGTGTTCGATCGGTACTTAAGGGAACAATTGTTTTATTTTTATTTTTATTGCAGGACATTGTACTATATTATATATTGTGTTGTTGATTTGATGTAATGTCTGTTTCAAACAATAAAAATAATAAAAATGGAATACAGTATTTTTATTGAATCCTGTTTTAAATATTGAAATTTCAAAACTAAATCGTAACTAAATATAACATCAGTTTATTTTTATGAAAATATTCTAGATCATTTAAAACATAACAACGAAAATAAAATCTAGCTTAGTACCAACCTTAATTGTAAGACGAAGTATTCCTGTTTCGGCACCGATTTTTTCGGCTCCAAATGTTTAGGTACCCAAGCTATATTATTCCTCTTTCGGCACCAATACTTATATTAGCTTGGTACCGAATCTGGAAATAACATACTCAAAATACCAAACAGGAATATAATACAAGCTTTTCTTTATCTATAATAAAATTTATTGAAGTCCTATACTTTCATCATCAAAATCTTCATCAAGTCGGTATTTTCGCAATTTACTACCTTTCTTATCATCATTACACTTATCACCATTGGTATCTTCATTATCTTTATCATTTTGATATTTTAAGTAATTTTCTAGTCTTAATTTTGCATCTTTGAAAGCCAAATATATGACGTATGCTAATGTTCCGTACATTATAATTCTGAAAACATAACACAATCTATTAATTTTGATTGCAAGCCAGACAGGGTCACAGCAGATTGAAAATATAACGTGTCGCCTTCAACGACTTCAAGTTTTAGCAAACTAAAGTAAAACATTAAAAAAAATTGAAGAAATTCCTTTGCCAGAGTAACAGGGTTGAGCAAGCACTAGCTGTAGGTCAGATCCGCACCGCTATTGACTACACGGTATATAGGACCTTCACACAGCCAAAGACAGGAATAGATAGAGGAACATCATAAGAGCGAAAGTGATGAAGCATGGAGGTCATGACCCTCAGCACTAAGTAATACGACACAAGGAGGGAGGAGGAAGCACTAGCTGTGCCCTACTAATTTCTGATTCAACAACGTAACATGTTGAAACATGTTTTGATCTAAGAGCAAAAACACATTATGATGATTACAGTTCAGGTTATTTTTTGTCAAATGAAATTCTTTTGAAGCCGTATTCATGAAAGTATTCGCAAAATAACAACTGAAAATAAATAGTAACCTGCGTTATCTCCACAAAAAATATAACAAGTAGTAAGCAGGAGTATAGTAGAGTATATAAGGATTTTAGTTATTCAAATTAACCTTCAAGTTATAAAATCTGGTCTGGCATTAATCTTTGATCTCATGGCAAAAACACTACAATCGTATCTTTATATTATCATTTTAACTCGTCTCTCTAACAATGGAAATAAACATATGAGCTGTGTAACTATTACCATTAATAACTATTGGAATTTAACATCATCATTTTTTATAGCAATTGATGGAGAAAAACATTTTTTTTTTTAAGTTTCAGCTTAACCCTCAATGGGTTTTTCTAATAGCACAGCGGTCTAATAACACAGCCCATTTTTTCTAATAGCACAGCGGTGCAATAGCACTAGAATATTCATTTACAAGGCTATGTTCACACTAGATAAGAAGTTACGTCCTTTTTCGAAGCGTGGTTGTAAGCGAAGGAGATGGCTGCAACCGTAAAGGAACGGACAGCTGCCGACACAGAAGATGCTCGGGGGTCGTACGTCGAAGGCGATTCCCAGTTACTGTGGATACGGGTCTGCGAATGACGAGTAATGGATAGCTCCCCGTCCGGCCGATTGGTAAGGACTGAGCTCCAGTCGTAGTGTTCCACACGCACCTAAAAGAGATGTCAGCAAAACCTTAAAGGCTCAGTGGGATCGATACCCGCTAGGGCCGCAAGAACGTCTAAAAGAGTTGCCGTAGCTCTGGAACAAAAAGAACCACTGTAGGATAGAGATAGATTTTAATCAGTAAAGATCTGACACATACTAGAGCAGATGTCGTTTGATATTTTTCCAACTCAACAAAAAAAGAGTTGACATGGCTTTTATTCCACCATATCAGTTTCATTATTAAATGTTTGAACTACTAGATGATTTATGGGGTGTTTTTAGGTAAAATATCAACTACACCCTTATTTATGCACACAGATAAAGTGTCCAACTCTCTCTCTTTGCCAACATCTGTGTCCTATACCAAACATATATCACCGCCATTCTTCAAAGTCAGAGTGGTGAATAGGTATCTTCGCTTATTCTATCGTAGACCTTATCTTTAACTAATCTTCAGGTGGGATCGAGTCAAAAGCAGCTTTATCAGAAGTAAACACAAATAAATGAAATAAACTACTTGAAGCATTTATAGACTAGTAGTAAAATGCTGCTATATCATTTTGCACTAAACCATTTTGGGTAGTACACTTCGCAAAACTTAGAGATGGCTAATAAGGGTTACCTCTTCCTAAAGAAGATAAGAGAGATTAGACGAGGAAGAGTATTAGGAATCCAACAGTTAAACATAGTCTAGATAGCAAGGTCATAGGGGATACTGGGGCCAAAGGTTATGTGAGACTGTCACCACGGGCCCCAGGACAAAGGCAAGGAACGGAAAGGTAGGTTTTTAGTCAGTAAAAGTCTGACACTATTTCCCGCCCCACCCAAGGGCGGGATTTGTAATTGGATGATTTTACCTAAACAAAAAAAAAAAAATTTCTTTTTAACCCCCGACGGAGAAGACTGGTGTTATAAGTTTGACATGTCTGTCTGTCTGTTTGTCCGTGGCACCGTAGCTCCTACACGAATAGATCGATTTTGATGCAGTTTTTTTTGTTTAAAAGCTGACGTGATCGAGATGTTTTTTAGCTACAATTTATAAAGATCTGTATGGTCATTAGCTGAATGGAGGAGGAGGATGGAAGAGGAGATGGAGCTCGAATGTAAAAACCCTAGATGCCGCCTTAACCAGTGCTATACATTTCTCATGATGACAAGGAGCTGATGCCAGAACTGGGTTGTGGCTGATGGAACTTTGGAATGCCTACTAGTAAAACCATCGAGTTTGGGCTCATTAGATTCGTCTTGTAAAGTTGTAATCATTTCATATTGATGAAAAGGACTGTCGGGGTATTTTTTAAATAATTTTATAGTTATTAATTAAGTCATGCGCTTAGTTTACAAAATACTGATTACCGTATTACAATTCTAAGGTCTCAGTTGAAAAACTTAAACCACGAACTACGTAATACAAATTTACAAGCTACAAATTCTCTTCAACTCTTTTAATAAATTAAGACTGTATGGATAACTTCTGCGAAACGAGCTTCATCGTCAACCACATTATAATTATCCCTTACTATCAGGTGAGAAAGTAATCGCAAACCTACGAATAAAAAAATAGCAGGACTTGTGAATCTCGCCTTAAAATTCTAAACAAACACATTGCTTGTCAGTTACTGAAGCATTAGTAAAGTATATATAATTTAGTTATTCAACTATGCTATTTCACTGATTGTTCTTTATACCAGTACCAATATACCAATGTCAGTAGACGGCATTACCATCACGAATATGGGGTCAGGCAAAATATTTTTTTATTTTTATATATTTATTTAAATTGTATCTATTTACGGGAAATTCATTATTTTCATCATCAACGCGCTAAAAAGGATAAGACGATGAATATGGTTCATTTCAATTATTTCATAATTGAAAACTCAAAACTCTTATTAAAAAATACTAGCTGATATCTTCCTGCATGATGGCCACACAAAGTAAGCGTCTGGCTGCAAAAAAAAACTAGGAATCTTTGCAAAGGTACGTCACGCTGGAACAGCTGCTCAAACCTTATTAAGTCCGATCGTGTATGGAGTACTGCTCTCATCTGTGGGACGGATCTGCCTGATACCAGCTTGATGCGCTTGAGACTATTGAGAGGTGAGACGGGAGGATTATTGGCAATGATGCACTCGTCGAATCGAGGTTTAAAAGTCTTGAGCATCGACGCCGAGTTGCACCGACAAGTAGCCTGTACCGACAAGCAATGCCATTCCGACGCACACTCCCCGAAATGCAATCGGTAGAAACGGTTTTCTACCGATTGCATTTCGAGGAGTTTGCATCGGAATTGCATAGCCTAATTCCGCCTAGCCCGTTCCATCATCGGACTACCACGCGTACGGCGTTGCGCCACCGGTACATGGTGGACATCATACCTATTCGCACAAAACATTTTGGTGCGTACAGCTAAGGAGTGGAATTCCCTGCCGGAATCTGTGTTTCCCGATGGCTACAACCCGGGAATCTTTAAGTCAAGAGTGAATAGGTTACTTCTAGGTAAGCGCGCTCCATCGTCGACCGCATCGTCACTTTCCATCATGCATCGTGAGATAGCAATGAAGCGCGGACCTATCCACAATTTAAAAAAAAAGCGTCAACACTGATTCATTTATTTGCACAACAACAATGTTTTACCCAAACATAGTATTTTTTTTTGAAAATTCGATTATTACCTGTAAGATTTAGACTCTTGGTCCGTGTAATGAACTACAGCCCTGTCATAGAGAAGAGGCCTGTGTCCCAACTGTGGACACATTATACGCAAATATTGACTGTAATTCTATTATGCAAGTTATTTAAGTTCCACCTATAGTGTCTTCATTATAGTCATCATAATGTTTAGAAATGTATGTCTCCACTAATTTATTTGCAACCTACGTCACATTATCAGCATTAGGATTCATTAATTTGTCAATGCATTCTTTGAAATCGTGGTAAAATAAAAAAAAATGCCGTAAATTAATGAACTGAAAATGAAAAGGCTGAAACAAAATAATTCCAAAGAGTATCAAGATTTTGAGTAAAATGCGGGTTAACAAATTAATAAGGAGGTATTATTATGTGAAAATACTTTACCCAAAACATCGCATGTTCTGCATTTATATAATTAACACTGTTTTTAATAATTAGGTACACAAAGGAGTTCATTGCACCGTTAGTCGTGTCAGCCATTGGCTTAATAACCATGATCGATCAACATTACATCTTAGGAGGCTCTCGTCAGGAGGCTGGATCAAGGGCATGATTGAGTTAGCGTTACTTCTGGACACGCTGCTCGTATTGTTAGTCTGCAGCTATTTATATATGTCTTTTTATTTAAATACTTTTCTTGTTTAAGTCTAACTACTCGTATAAAGTAAGCATTAAAATACTTGCACCTTGCTCAAAAGCCGCAGTGAGATCACAAAAAAAAAATAAGGTATATCTCTAGATGTACTTTATATTTTTCGAATTTAAATATAAATACCAGATTAACTCCACATTTGCAAGTCAGTCGTTAATACTCGTATAATTATGCGTCTATTTACAAGGAGCTATAAATTTAGAAAGGTGCTTGCGAAAATCGTCATTGATCTTCATTCTTCAACTGTTTTACCACGTACTTTCCACCTAAATAGACTCCATATGCAGCACCTAATAAGAGCCAAATTCTGAAAAAAAAAATCTATTATAAGTAGTTATATAGATAAAACAAAATATCAATTATGAAAAAAATAACCATTACAATTCTAAAGACAAAAAATATTATTGAAAATCATATGCACTAACATCCACATTTTTTGCCACTATGTTTTAATGTCACTAGTTGTAGTCTTAAAAACTTTTTTTTTAATTGACAAATAACGAACGAATATCACGAACTTTAAACACTATTTCTCAAAGTCACTTATTTAGTCAAACAACGTTTTTATTTTATTGCAGCTCACGACTTAAACACAACTTAATTTCTTACATCTAATATTTAGACTAGGAATTCGAAGAATTAATATAATAGAATATTTTTTTTCAACAATGGTTATTATACTCATAAACAAAGCATCAAAATACGTATTGTGAACCATTCTTATTATAATCATTACATAAAGCATTATGTTTTCATTGCCATTGAAAACAATTATAGCATTATAATATTCGTATTGTAAGTACATAATGAAATCGCCTATTTCGTATTATACTAATTTATTTCTTTGAATCCTCAGCAAGTTACAATCATTTTCTTAATAAGAACAATCGTGGAGTTTCTTGCTGGTTCTTTTCAATATAAACCACCAATTGCAGCCGTGTAGTATATCGGCCTATCGGAAATCTATGGGATTGGTTGAAAATTTTTAGTGTTGCCCTCGAACGCAAAGGGCGAATGGAGGACACAGGTGGATTTTAGTCAGTAAAACTCCGACACGCCCTTTCGCTCCACTCTAGAGTGAGAGAAGTCATTTGATAACTTTTTATCTCAAAAAAGGAATATAGGAAAAAAAATAATTTGAATCATACATCTTACTGTCCCGTTGAATTTCTGAGTCAAAGTTAGGAGTTTAAAATTGTGTGTGAGTGCTGAGGCCATCCTCACGCACTTGGTAAAGATGGGGCCGGATCTTGCGGACAATCAATTTGGCTTTCAAAGGGGGCCCTTCATGGTGGACACTATCATGCGCGTGCGAGCCCACACGATGGGGGATGCGATGTCCTTGGACATCGCCAACGCTTTTAACTCCCTGCCCTAGAGTAACGTAAGGGGGGCACTTCGGCAGCACCAGATGCCTGCCTACCACCTTCCTGTGATCGAGACCTACCTGGCGGATAGGTTCATCATCTACCCCGGTCACCAGGTAGAGTGAAAACGGCAAGAGATGTTGTGCGGTATTCCACAGGGATCGGTACTAGAACCGCTCTTGTGAAACATCGGGTACGACTACGTACTGCACGGCGACCTAGTTGATGGGGTCAGCGACGTCTGTTACGCAGACAACACACTATTCCTGACGCAGGGAGAATCGTACTAGGCGGCGGGCGAACTAGTGACACGCAGGGTTGTGATAGTCGTGGAGACGATAAAACAGTTGGGGCTCAAAGTGGCACTGCACAAGTCTGAGACCATGTGCTTTCATGGTCCCCGGAAAGCGCCATCAATAGGTTCCCATATAATGGACTAACAGGAGGGGTTCACATCAATGTCAAGTCGATGATAAAGTACCTGGGAGTCGTCCTCGACAGCCGGTGGTATTTCGAAGAGCACTTTCGTCGTCCAGCTCTCAAATTGGATCGGACTGGGCAGCCCTAGTCTGATCCAGTTTGAGAGCAAGTGGCTCCTGCCCAACTAAGGGGGTCCAGACGCCTTCCTACCGGAAACTCTACGAGGGTATCGATCGGTACATGGCCTCAAGCTGAGGCGAACGTTCTTATTGAGCCAAGAACGTTAATTCGTCGGACTTGCACCTGATCTCTTTACAGCTATGTCGAATCGCCGCCGTCGTATTAGACTTTTAAATTTGACACTGGCATGTAACAGTGACTGCGTCTGTTTTTGAGCTCATACTTATGCACTGTAATATCTTCTGCATCGATAGCTAGACTCAAACTTGATGTCGAAGCAACAGATTAGAAACCTTGGCAATCGTTTTGTGATAGGCAGTGTTTTATGCACTTAGAGTGCAGTTGAGGGCTTACGTGTTTGTGATGATAAGTAATTCTTTATAGGCTTACTTACTCAATTACTTCCACATGATATAAAACCTTATTTACTTTTTCAATTTTTAATTCAGCTATATAACTATGTACCTGAGCTTGGACACGTGTAATAGCATACAGCACAGACCTTCCTATAAAGAACCTACTTAATTAGAAATTGAAAAATTAGATTAACTTGTAAATAGATTCGATGAGTGATTTAGTGTAGGCACAAAAGCTATACTTTCAAGCATACACCGGGACAAAATAAGGAAAATAAAGGATTCATATTTTATAAAAACATTTTAATCCATATATTTTAAGTTTAAAACTGCTCTAAGTGTATACTTTCTGCTACAGACATATCTTTTATTTTTCTTTAGAAGGCAATTTAAAAAAAAGTTAACCTAGTGGTTAACTATTTTTTAAATTGCCCAAAATTATCTTTTAAATTTTACACTTTTTACATTATAAAAACATTACAACAATTTTTTTTATTTACGTCAGTCACATTGATACTTAACAAAGGTTTAATTATAATATGAGTACATAAGGGCCCTTTATAAAGATTACTATAAAGAATAGCCTAGTTTAAGTTTAAATGATTTTTGTAAATATTTATTAACAAAATATTTTAAGTACTTATAAATTTATTCTTAATCGAATTAGCCAATTCTTCGAATCAAACATCTTCATTCTTCAACTCAAATACGTGGTATCAATATTGTTTTGTTCTAAATAGTGCTTTAAACCGAAATATATCCCAACCGCCATGCCTCCGTAAAGTAAAAGTCTGTAAAATTATGGAATAAACATTAAACAACATTTCTAACACTATTCTCTAAATTATTTTGACACTATTCACCATATTATTTTACTAGTCAATACTTACTCCCACATTTTGCTATAATATTACCATTGAGTGTTGAATTTAATTGACAAATAAATCACGAATGATGCACACTAATTCAGAAGTCAGGTTATCGACAATAATATATTTTTTACTGCAGTAAAATTTTGAGCACGATCTTTCGTTCAACCGCACTTTCCGGTTAGTCTCAGTCGACAATGGTCACTACACCTAATGCGGAATTTAAAAACGCGTCTAAACAAAGGTTATTTTGATATAAATAAAAAAAACATCTAAATACCTATTGTTAACATTACTTATAAAAATATTATTGAATTTTGCTGTCCCGTGCTTTGAAACGTGTACTCGTAGGCCGAAAGTCACTCGCATAATGTGTTTTGTTCGGTAGGTGGGATTACTCAGTACTACGTCACTGGATCAGACTTCATTGTATCTACGAATATGTACTATAAAGAAGTAAATTTTAGTATTAATATTAACCCGTTAGATGTTTTGATAATGTGGTCTGGGATATCCCATGAGGCACTATTAAACGAGCACACGATCAGTGCTATGAGTTTGGGTGGTTCAATGTTCACCTAAATATAAAAAAGGTCTACAATCCTCAGCTTAACCTCTGTACTCTGAACATAAAATGCATCGGGGTCTGGTTAAATGCAAACCAACTCCCAATCCAGCTGTGTTTGCGATGGTATGTTAGCCCATGTAGTACAGATAAAAAATTTAGATGAATTGAATATGTTTATGCATTGTATATCGTATATAGGTATATATGTATTTTGGTACAAATTAAGTCGTCACCTGGTCCACACATGGCCCAACAGTGAAACTAGTTTTGTTTAGGTTTGTTTGATCTTTTGCAATTTACAGAATAAACATATCTTCTTTCTTTCTTTCTTTGACTTATATGTACATAATATGTATACAGAGTTAGTTTACAATGACCAGAAATTGTTTGTCAAAGAGTAATAAAAATTAAATAGTTATGTTTATTATAATAATATTAATAACACCCTGCCTTTTTACTGATAGATATTAATAACATTGTTTAGGCAGGGGCCATAGTTTTAACACAGTTTTTAGTAACCAGTCCACTTAAGACTCCAAAAACAAAGACAATATGGTTTTCCAAATGTCACAATAATTTTCACCAACCGGTGGTTGCACTAGCATTCCGCGTACAGGGATAATCACCGATTGGCATCACGTTCCATGAAGGGTATCTAAAGGGCCTCTGCGTGTTGGTTTCGGCTCCTCTTACGCCTATCAAAGGTCCAGGACCTCAGGGTTCTGAGATATACAAACACACAAAAAATAATAATAATAACCATTTTATTTTTCAGGAAATTATTCCCATCACTACACATAGACAATTATATATATTACATTAAAATATAAAATATATTTTATAAAATTATAAAAATAAATAAATTAAATTTTTGAAGATATTTTTTTAACTAACCGTCATTAAAAAACGCGCAGTAAAGTTCACAACAAAAAAAAACCGGTATAGTGGATTTTCGACACATTTTTCAAAGTTTAAATGTGGCATAACTTCATTCATCATCTTCATTCATCATCTTCATTCTTCGATCTGTATGTACTTTATTACCAAATATACTTCAAAATCAAGTATTTTACACGTTTAATAAACTCTAATTCTGCTTCCATACATTTTTGCCCATTGTCCTTTATCACAAATGAGTAAATCCTCGTTGGAGGTTTTCAGGGGAAGAATTAGGGAGCATTTCCGGTCAACATGACCCATAAATATGTATGTTTAGGTTTTATTTATTTATTGTACATGGTATGTTTATTTATAGTGTACTTGATCATATTTGTGTAGTTTATTTTAGTTTTAAGTATAATAAATACAATTTATGTTCTGAGTAGGGTAAGTTCTGCTATACATATATGAATTATCTTCATGTCTAAAGTTTCACACACACAATTTATAAGGTTTGCTGTAAGAAAACCCAATTATGGGTTAAGCTCGCCTGTATAAATTACCTGTTCTATTTTTTTCTTTAATTTGTACAATAAAGAATGTATGTAATTTATGTACAATAAAGAATATAAAAGTATTAAAAAATACAATCACATACTTCACATTTTTCGAAGACTAGGTTCGCCATAAAGTTACTAGTGTATATTTATAAAGGATCTAAATGAGTTAAATACTAGATAGATTAAATTAGAAAAAGCCAATTCTTGAAATCAATCATCGTCATGATTCTTCATTCCTTCCCTTCTGATCTGTATTTTTCCGTCAAGTAGGTTACACTGTAATATGCAATGGTCGCCAAAACTATGTTAAATATCATTCTGTAAAACAAATTATAAAAAATAGGCAATACGTAATAGAAAATATGGACCATATCATACAAAATTTAGGGCAAATACTTACAGCATGAACATTTTGCAATTTTTATCTCACTATTATAAGTTTAATTTTCTTTAAATTGATAGATATATCACAAATAAGACACTCTTGAAGTCACTTATTAAGAACATAATATTTTTCTTTTATTAGATAAGATTAAACACGACCGGAAGGCAATGGCTCTTACATCTAATACTTATATTAAATATAAAAAGAATTTAAATAGCCATTTTAACAAAGGCTCTATAAATAAAGCATCTAAACATTTATTGTACTATTCTCACTTATTGCATACTTCCTTTACTATACATAAAATAACTATACTATTTATAATATCTATGTCGCAGTCAGATTGTTTAAAGAGCTATTTCACGAAATGTCCGGTCACTTCATGAAATTTCATTAAAATTATTTATTTGAAACTAGAACAGTTAAGTGTTTTTTTTTTTTTTTTTATGGTAGGTAAAATCATCCAATGACAAATCCCGCCCTTGGGCGGAGCGGGAAGTAGTGTCAGACTCTTACTGACTAAAAACCTACCCCGTTCCTTCGTAGCCTATCGTGCCGGGGTCGAGCATTCCTTTCGGAACTAACCCATGACCCCAGTAGGCTTCGACCCTGCCTGCCTGCAGTTAGCAGGCCGGGCCTCTTCGGTGTGCTGACAGCTCCTTGAGGCGCGCGGGAACAGAACGCGCCGTCGACGACTTGGGCTCGGTCCGGTCGGTTACCGGACGATCGGACAGCGTGCTACCCATTGCACGCCGTCCGCAAGCCCGCGCCTACGGTGGCCGGAAATCGGGATCGGAATCCCGGCGGCGGCTGGGGCGAGCGCCCCGTTGCCTCTGCCTGATGCGGTCGGCCTCCTCCTTTGCTAGCATTACTGCTTCGCAGAAGGAGGCGACCGCCTGCCATCCCTCCTCACTACGGACCATGGCCTGAACCAAGGCCCGGCGAGAGAGATCGCTGCCGCCGATTGCCCCCACGAGGACACGGCGATGCTCCGCCCAGGCGGGGCACACCTCTACAGTGTGCTCCACCGTGTCCTCCGGATGTTCCGCACAGTGGCGACACCCGGGCGAATCCTCCGCACGAATCCGGAACAGGTACTTAGCGAACTTTCCGTGTTCGGTAAGCACCTGCGTCGTGCGGAAGTTGAGAACGCCGTGAGGTCTTTCCAGCCACGCCTCAAGGATGGGCCTTATCGCCCCAATTGTGGCGCGCCCCGAACGAGGTTGCGATAGTCGTTGACGCCATTTCGCCATGAGATCCCGCCGGAGCTCTGTCCGCCATGCCTCGACTTGTCGTGGCAGCGGAATTTCGCCCCGGCGTTGCATCTCCATGCGCTTGTCGTGCATGTGTGCAAGGACTGTTGCCTCCAGATCCCACGGCGGTTGGCCAGCAAGGAGAGTCGCCGCCTCGCGGGAGATCGTTCGGTACCCTCGCACCATGCGTATTGCCATGACCCTCTGGCACGCATTCAGCTGGGCCCTCGGTTGCTGTTGCAACGTCGGTGCCCACACCGGAGCCCCGTAGAGAGCCATGGACCGAACGATTCCCGCGTAGAGCTTCCGGCAGGAGGCGTCTGGTCCCCTGAGGTTGGGCAGGAGCCGCCCGAGAGCAGCCCCAGTCCGATTCAGTTTGGAAGCCAGACGTCGGAAGTGCTCCTTGAAGTTCCACCAGCTGTCGAGGACGAGTCCCAGGTACTTCATCGTCGACCCGACGCTGATGTGAACCCCTCCTACCGTTAGCTGGGAACGCGGTGGTGGTGCACCCCGAGGGCCGTGGAAGCACATGGCCTCGGACTTGTGCAGTGCCACCTCGAGTCCCAACTGCTGGATCCTGTCAACGACCATCGCAACCCCGCGTGTCGCTAATTCGACCGCCGTCCGGTACGACTCTCCCCGCGCTAGGACCAACGTGTCGCCCGCGTAGCAGACCACGCTGACCCCGTCGGGGAAGTCGCCGCGCAGCACGTAGTCGTACCCGATGTTCCACAAGGGTGGTCCTAGTACCGATCCCTGCGGAACACCGCACGACATCTCTCGACGATTCCACTCTCCCTGGTGACCGGGGTAGATGATATACCTCTCCGATAGGTAGGCCTCGATCACACGACAGAGGTAGTCGGGCACCCGGTGGTACCGGAGTGCCGTTCCAATGCAACTCCAGGGCAGGGAGTTGAAGGCGTTGGCAATGTCCAAGGACACTGCCACGACACACCTGCCCTGGGACACCGCATCCCCCGTCGTGAGGGCTCGCACGCGCATGATGGCGTCCACCGTGGAGCGCATCCTGCGAAAACCGAACTGTCCGTCCGACAGGTCCGGCCCCACCCTTGCAAGGCGCGCGACGAGGCGGTTTGCAATGACTCTTTCAAAGAGCTTGCCCACCTCGTCGAGCAGCACAATGGGCCGGTACGCGGACGGAGAGTCCGCAGGGCGCCCAGGCTTCGCTATGAGGACCAGTTTTCCCGTTTTCCAGCGAAGTGGGAACTGGCCCCTCTCCAGACATGCGCTAAAGAGCCCCCTCAATCGAGGCCCGAGAGCCTCCATAGCCAGGACCCAGGCCCTCCCAGGCAGGCCGTCAGGTCCTGGGGCGGTATTCTTGGCACTCAGCCTTCGTACCGCCACGCGGAGCCATAGACGGGGGGGAGTGTACCCCCCGCGTAGGGAATAGAGTGCTGACCACACCCTCCACGAGCTCGGGCCGGAGACTCTGAGTCAGTGGGGGAGCCCATGGACGGAGTTTCTCCCGTACCATCTTGTATGGGCGTCCCCACGGGTCTGCATTCAGAGACCCCAGCCAGACGTTGCGGGCCTCCATCTTGGACCGCTTAATCTCCGCTCGGAGGGTGCGCTTCGCTACCCTGTAATCCTCGTACAGCTCCGCCTCAACAGCCTCCGCATCCGGCGGGCGGTTGCGGCGCTTGCAGTACCTGGCGTACCGGCGTCGCGCGTGGTTGCACGCATTGCGCAATGCCGCAATCTCCGGCGACCACCAGTACACCTGGCGCTTGGCACGTCCTGGACGGACTCGGGGCATTGACGCGTCGCAGATTTGCGACATGCCCTCCCGGAACCACTCTGCCTCGACGTCAATGTCGACAGGCCTGTCCGGTGCTTGCACCCAGGCCTGTACCGTCGCGGCTTCCAGGAGGAGCTCCCGGTCCATCTGCCTCAGCGCCCATCGCGGACCACAAGGGCTCCGCTGGACCGGCGCGGTCGAGGTTTGGGCGGAGACGTCAAACCGGATGTACCGGTGGTCTGAGAACGTCTCCACCCCCTCCATAACACGCCAGTCGACGACACGCGGTGCCAGATCGGGGCTGGCGAACGACAGGTCCACCACTGATTCGCCCCGCATCCGCACACACGTGGGAACAGAGCCCCGGTTTAGGAGGGCCAGGCCGGACTCCTCAGCCCAGGCCTCTACCGACCGACCCCGCCCGTTCGTGTAGCGGGAACCCCAAGCCTCGTTCCAGGCATTGAAGTCCCCGCAAACGACCACGGGGAGGTCCCTAAACCCAACGACGACGTTTTTCAGCTCCATAAGGGAGATGTGGAGATCGCCGAGAGATCTGCTCGGGGACAGGTAGACGCCTACCACTGCAATGTCCCCGAACCGAGCCGCCACGCAACCTCGTCCCCTCGTGACGCGCTCGAGGGGCGGGGTACCGGCGGCGGTCGACCTAATTAAAGACACCGAGCCGTCTAGGTCCGAAACCCAGTCTGCACTGGGCAGGACAAAATACGGCTCGGAGACTACGGCGACATTAATCGACCACTGCGCCATGCTCTGGAGCAACAGATCCTGAGCGGGGGCGCAGTGGTTGATGTTCGCCTGGAGGAGACGTAATGGAGCTGTTATTGACATTCCATTACGATCTCCTCCTGAGCCCCTCGTGGAGGCACTGCCGCGGCGGTTGTGGCGGCGATAGCGGCGGCGGCTACGGAGGCGGCTGCGGCGGTGAGGATGTTACCGGGGATGGGCTGGACCCTGTTCTTCACCTTGGTGGGGGGGTCGCAGGACCTGCAACCAGCCTGGTGGTCCGCCTTTTGGCCTGCCGCCGCACATGCGTAGCAGTGCGGCGACTCACGGCATTCGGCGACCTTGTGACCAGGCTGACCGCATTTGAAGCAGCGGTCACTGCGGTCCACCTCTGCGGCGCAAAAGGCCCCCGCGTGGTGTCCCACGCGGCAGCGGTAGCACCGCAGAGGTCTGGGCTCCAGCAATCTCACCTGGGCGGAGACCCAGCCCACTAGAAGCCTTCGGCCCTCCCCGGTGATGGTTTTGGCCGCCGTCACGGGACAGCTGACCGTTACGGCTCGCATGCCCGTGCCATCAGTGCGGATGGTGCCCGCCCGAACTTGATCGGCTGTGCACCCTCCCGCACCGACGATGGCGGCCACCACCTCGTCGACCCCAACATAGTCGTCCAAGCCCATGATGCGCATCTCGATGCACTTCGTGGGCCTGGACACTCGGGCCTCCTCCGCGTCCAGGGACTCCCTGAGCCTCTTGGCCAGGGCGTCTGCCGCTGGGCCACTGGACGCGCCAGGGACCTCCAGCATTTGGGCACCGGTTACGGTGCGCCGCATGCGGAAGCCCTCAGAGGCTCCGAGCTCCTTCAGGTGGGGCAACACCGCCCGCCTCGCCTTGTCCATGACGGACTTGTAGGTTACGCCCCTCTTTTCCGCTTCAGGCTGTAGCGTAATTACTACAGCCTCGGATTTAGGGGCGCGAAGCCTTGCCGCCATGGCGCGCTTCTTGCGCTCTAGCCGCCTCGCGCGCTTTCTGCCCGCCCTAACAGTTAAGTGTTGCGATCCTAAGCAAATCAGCTGGGTGTAGGGCACACCCACAGTTTAAAGTTTGCGATGTGTTACTCCATTGTCTCGGAAAGCAAGTTGAGCAGTTGGTACTGAACCAAACACCAAACAAAGAAATCTAGTAAAATCTGCCATAACAGACCTTGCCTCAAGGAGATGTTAGCAAACTGTAGGGGCCAAGGAGCTACTGGGGCCATGGGTGATGCAAAACTGAACCCCGGGGCCCTCGAACGATGAAAAAGAAGGAACAGGAGTGGGTTTTTAGTCAGTAAAAGTCTAACACTAGCCCCCGCTCCGCCCGAGGGCGAGAGATGTAATTGAATGATTTCCACCTAAAAAAAATCATGAGAGATGAACTTCGTGAACCCTGCTACGGTGACTGGTCATTTTTCTCATCATGGTTTTGTTTTGCTAGAAGGTTAACTGTTCACTGATTTTTGCTACGATGATGCTTGTAGATATATCATTTCTGACTTCGATTCACAGCTTTTTTTTAATACGAATACGATAGAGATAGTCAGACTTTTACAGACCCACCTCATTATTTCAGTTGCCCTTTAAGTTCAGGGCCGCTTGAACTCATTGAAACTTCTTCTTTTCAAATCGATGATACACTTGTTAAACTGTAGGGCCCAGTAGGTGGTTACGTTAACTGCAGCATCGGTGGCACTCATTAAATCCTCCATAGTGCAGGTGTACGGGCACTTGGGACACTCTAAAATGGGGTGATTCGTCAACTAGTACCACATCGGCTGTAGGTATGTGGTACGAGTTGACGAATCACCCCTAATGTTACGAGTTGCACACAATAAAAATTATTTTTATTTTTATTGTGTGCAACTCGTACCACATGGGCCGTAGGTATGTGGTACGAGTTGACGAATCACCCCTAAAATGTACATGAAAGTAGCCTTCCCGAGAGGCGTCAAATATATCGTTCTGTGATTCCAAACGCCCAGCACACCCTGGTCAGCTAGCACTCGCTAACGCAGAGTCTAGTTGACTAATCCTTTCACCACGATGGTAAACTCAACTCTTTGTAACTCTTTTGGCCTGCTTCTAAATCAATTCAATATTGAAATTATATTTTTTTCCCAATTTTCAAGTTAGACTTCGACATTGCTTAGACACAAAACACGTACAATAACATGTAGGGAGGCATTATTGTAATTGCTTAGTAGAATTTTACTATATTTTCAATATTTATGATAAATTTAAAGGAAATTTTCTAAACAAGTATGGGCATAAAGTCAGGATCAACAAAAATGAAAAGTAATTATTTCGTGGGTAAAACATATAAAATTACCAAAGAAACAAACTCGACAATAAATTAATATAAATACGAAATTTATACTAATTTCGTTTCATGTGCAAAGTGATACAAAATCTTAGATTTCTTAAACTTCCAGCTACCCAGGTTTCGTGGTATTTTTGTTTTCTGTTTCTTTTATAAATTATGTAGAAATAAAAATCAAACGAAATGTTTAGATATATTTTATTAACTTGTAATTAATAAGTTTATCTATGTCAATTGTAATTAATAAATAAAAAAACATAATCAGTATATACAACAGGCATAATTTAAAAAACAATGAATTAAAATTACATGTCATGATTGAAAAATAATCATACCATGTCCAAGGTCAGATAAAAGTCAATTATTCAAAAAACATATACGTTGAAAAGATAAATAAAGTCAAGTCTAAATGAGGAAGCTTGCGTTTATACTGCAGGTCATCTTAATATAATTAAAATATATTTATAGATATTTTTATTAACAATATTAAGTTTACACAAACAACAAAAATGGATTTAGCCGACTCTGAATTATTTCGAACTATTTCCTTTACAATAAATGATAACAAAAAACAATTATCTGCTTCTCATTAATAATAAACGAGTAATAAGGCTTACAACAAAAAAATATAGATTTATAACACATTTTTCAAGGTTTGAGTTTGGCATTACTTTACTCATCATGGTCTTTATTTTTCGATTCTTCTATTTCCATATATATTTTGAAAACAAGTATTTCGCACTGATTACTCCAAGAGTTACTATAAGTACGTTTAGTAATACTCTGTAAAATAGATCATAAATTAATCACTAACATATAAATCAAATATCTGACACAATTCTACCAAATTGTAGACAAATAGATACTTACACATTCACTATTCCAATCATCAGTATTTTTTTTAAATTTCACTATTAAAAGTCGAATTTTCTTTTACTAGTTTTCTTTTGACGTAAAACACTAATATTACTATTACCTTATGGCAATTATAAACAACAAAATATGATATAAAAAATTAAAAAATATTTTATTGCAACTTCAACACGGTCTGAAACACAAATGAATCTTCATTTTAATGCTATATTTATATATCAGAAGAAATTAAATACTCTATTCAACAAAGGTTATTTACTATGTTTACTACAAAGAATTTAAAAATGTATTGTTGATTTTTCATATTTTATTAGTTATGTAAAGCATGCGTATTTCAAATTGCCGCTGAAAATAACTATAGCATTATAATAGATACCGATGTTGTAGCCAGATCTTTGAATTGGTTATTTTATTATTTATTATTTTACTGCATTCTGTGTAAAATTGTATCATTTATGTATTTAAAAAATGTTCACTTTATAATCACAATATAAAATGTTATTTATAGAGCCAGAGCAGAGGTTACTAAGGTAACCACATAATCATATTTTAAAAATATTTAATTATATTCCATCTCATCGTATTGGGTTTATGTCTAATTCCTCGGGAATGTCTCATCATCATCATCATCAGCCTTTTTAATGTTCCCACTGCTGGGACACAGGCCTCCTCTCTAAGAGAGGGAATGGGCCGTAATCCACACGCGGGCCCAGTGCGGCTTGGTGAATGTCACTTGTCTTTGAATTTTTGGTTCTAGGACATGCCGGTTTCCTTACGATGTTTCCTTCACCGTTTTGAGAGCAGTGGTGATGAAATTAATTACACAGAGTAATGCGCCTGGCTGATTTTGAACCCGCGACCTACAATTCGTAAGTCGGGGCCGTCACCACTCGGCCACCACTGCTCTCATCTCGGGAATGTCTAAACCTCGGGAATTATTTATTATTTATTTATTGTGCACACCTACCGTAATTTTTATTACGGTATTATTACAAAAGACGAACTAGGTCAAACATTGATTATTATTTTGAGGCGCAATTATGACTACAAGCTCAGCTGCGTGGTCTGGTCGTCTTCTAAGAGCTTGCAGTCTATCAAGACGGGGGGTTGGGTTTTATGAAAACGTCGCGGTGGGTTTCGATAGCGAGGACAGAAGGACGGTGGTCGCTGTTTGTGAATGATGCTAGTTTCCCAACAGTTCTCATAGCACAGGGCTATACCGAAATCAAAAAATTACAAAAGTGTGCCTTGGACAATTAATCTTGGAGATGTAGGAGGGTTCATATTGAGCGGCTGTAGAATGATTCTGGAGCCTCTGAATCCTGTGAACTGGTAAAAGTTTTGCGGCTAAGTGACAATTTACTATGAGTGAGATCTTCCTGCCCTTATCCCGTTTTATTTGGGGTCGGCGCAACACGTTTTTTTCTTTCATCAGGACAGAATGAAAGAAAAAAACGTGTTGCTCACTCGTCACGCTATCACTAACTCCCTTTTCTTTCATGTCACTCCTCACACAATCCATCCATCTCTTCTTTGGCCTCCCTCTCCCTCTCCATCCATCCACATGTAAACTCATTACTCTTTTAGTAACATGCGTTTCATCCCTCCTCTTCACATGACCATACCAAGACAAACGATTTCCTTTCAACTTTTCAGTTACTGGCGCCACTTTCAAATTTCCCCTAATATACTCATTTCTCACTGTATTCTCGTTACACCACATATCCATCTCAACATTCTCATCTCCGCTACGTGCAATCTTCTTTCTTCCGTCTTTTACTATGAGTGGTTTCTCATAAAATTTAAAGTTCAGATGCGAGTTCAGAATCCCATTGAAGTATTTAGCTCGCTATTCCCAAGGGATTTAAATGGATACATAATTATCAGATCCTTTTCCGTGGTTTTCATTAAAGAACCGCCTGACTCATTTCATGTTTTATATCGATTCTCAATTTCCACCATTAGTCTAAATTTTTACGAAAGATTACATATTAAGAGAGATAGCGTCAGGATTACAACCTGTATAGTAAAGGCCAACCCCTCAACAAAAAGGGCCAACTGGGCCTTTTAACTTTTGAAGATATTGCTGGTGAATGAAGATCAAAGTGGATGGCACGAAGGAACTCGGAGGAGTTTCGAATACTGTAGGGGGATGATAGAAGAGTATGAGATTCGACAGAAAGTCTTGTAAGAACAGCGTCGCAAATAAAGCATCGTACTCATACACCACCGTACTCATACATCGTACTCTTACTCTAGCAATGGTCTTGGACTGGAACTTCCCTTGAACCATCATTCAGGTTGGATTATGCGTGAGTTGCATGTAAGTTGATCTCTGCCGCCTGGTCAGCGGCTATTGGTCGAGGATAATCCATCTGAGACGACGTGGTAAATTTCATTCTTTTGCTTGCTTTCTTCCAGTCGGTGATCGATTGAGACGGTACAGGTTGGATGGAATCGAGGGGAGTACGAGCCTCAGTGAATGAGCACAGGACGTTGTTTTTTTTTTATATGTTTTTTTTTATATACTAATACTTTTAATGTTCAGTATTAGTATCAGATTACATATTATATTTTGTACGAGTTTTGATGGCCCAGATTGCTATCCAATAGGAACGCAGAATCGCAGAAATAGATTAGGAATACCTATTCTAATTCTGCGTTAAAAACAAAATAAAATAAAAATTTCAGAGTCATTATAGCGCTCGGGCCCGTCTACTTTCAGTTGTTTTTGGTGTCATTATTGATTTCTTTTGATAGACTATATAAACTCGAGGATCTTTGTATATCCTAGGGAAATTTCTATACGGTAGTTGATTTGTTGATAACAAAACAAGGCACGCCATCTAGTGGCAAAAAGAAGAACGAGAAATATTGGCTTTGACAGAATCAGGCGTTTCCGTTTTGATACAAGCTTAAGAAGGGAGAACCCGCCGAGGACGGTGGTCACTCTCAACCACACCGTCGCAGCGTGAAGACGCAGTGAAATTGTCATGTTTTGTTGTTTGTACCTACCTAATAATAGTGCACATTACCGAATTGTATTGAGCAGTAAATTGATTCAGTTCCTAGGAGTTTTTATTGATTGCACGATACCCACACAGGCCTACCTGGTAGACCGACGAGCCGTCATATGAATAAAAATCAAGCAGAACTTTCAAATACATTTTATTGGATTATAATTGGAAAGCTAAATCAGATCACCTTCCATAATATGTTATTGTAACCAAATATTTTATAAAAATATTAGTAACACTGGCTGTAATATGCGGCATATAAGTTGAACCAGTAGCGACCCGATCACCCGGGAGAATTCTTGTTGGTCTTTAATGGCCGACCCCGTAATAAACACTGATGAGGGACAGAGCTCCCACCTCTCTCTTGCCTTTATTGGCTGGCTTTAGTGAAAATTCATGAGTTATTATGCTCGGGAGAAGAATGTGTCCAGGAAGGTGCTGTTAAAGATCTTGATCATACTTCGGGATTGTCCTGTTAGCTGTAGTATACTTCTTCAATTTTCAAACACCTAAAAATATGTTGCTACCTTGGTGTTACGTCACTACATGATAGCAACCGTTTTTAGTATCGAGTATGCAAATCATCCCCTGCCTTTTTAACGATGTATACACCGTTAAATTTTGTTTTTTTTTTTTTATCCCGTGGAGGGTCGATTCGGTACATGAAACACTATCGATGTGTAAAGATAAAATTAAAAAATAAAGTACTTATTTTTTTCAAAATCCAATTAATTTACGTATGTACGAATTAGCTGGGCGAGTTCAATGACCCGTAGATAGTTAATACGCAACGACCGACAACTACATACGAGGTCGTTGACTCGTTTACTTAAAGAAATTGATTTCGTACTTGCGTATATTAATTGCAATTTTAGAAAAATGTTCTTTATTTTTTATTTTATCTTTACAAATCGATAGTGTTTCATGTACCGAATCAACCCTCCACGGGATTAAAACGATCAAAATTTAATAGTTTAGTTTTCAGGCACGGACAAGTCTTTACATAGAAAGTTCTTGTATCCAGTCTAAAACTATACTCATGTCTTTGTTTTCCATGTTTCCCAGAATAATAATTATTCTTATTTAATGAACGAATCTTTCCATTTTACACGCATTGTACACACTTTGTGTCCTTGCGTCCATAGAGTTTAAATACTTAAACATAATCGCGATCTTTTGGCACAGACGCGTCGTAATGTTGCCACTCTATTTTTATATTTATTTTTTATCCATTTTTTATATCGGATATTTATACTTCCCATAGTTTTTTTTTTATCTATTTATATTCAAATCAATTTGCATACAAGACCATGCCGACGTTTATATGTCTACATCGTCACCGGCCCGCACTGAAAACCAGCGTCGTAGACTCGTCACATTCTGCGTGGGGCTGCTCGGCCGTTTTGCGCGGACGTGGCGCATACTTCTCACAATATTAATTATTCCTTATTAACCCGTAACTTGCGCCTTTATCCGGCAAATAAAAAGATTTTCTTTCTTTCTTTCTTCTTTTTTACTTCTAAATTATTTTAATCTGAACGTTATTTATTAACCCAAATTACTCACAAACACATAAAGCAAAAGAAGTAGATAAAAGACACAAAGAGCACAAAAGAACAACTTATGTAAATAAAATCTTCTACAAGACTTGCGACAAGAAGAAGAAGAAGAAGAGTTGGGCGAGGGATGTAAAGATGTAGGTTAATTATTACACTGTATGTATAAAGATTAGGATCACCACCCTAAGGTCGACTGGTAGAAAATGCCTATGGCGTTAAGTTCGCCTTTGTACAGTTTTTTTACTTGTGCAAGAAGTTTTAAATATATAAATAAATAGGGCTCCCTCAAGTTGGCCACAATGAATGGTCCTGTGCGTCTCGCATCCATCAGATTCCCGCAACCCTTACCAGGTCATTGGTCCACCTTGTAGGAGGCCTTCCAACGCTATGTCTTCCGGTACGTGATCCCCATTCCAGAACCTTTCGGCACCAACGGCCGTTCTACGAGCAATGTGCCCTGCCCATTGCCACTGAAGTTAGGCGATTCTTCGTGCTATGTCGGTAACCTTGGTTCTCCTGCGGATATCCTCATTCCTGATTCGATCACGCAAGAAAACTCCGAGCATAGCCCTTTCGTTGGTTCTAACTCTTCTGATGAGGCCCATTGTAAAACACGCTACGGAACTATATGCCATCACTGATCACGATACTTAATAGTAGACTACGTTACCTACTTAAAAGAATCGTACTTATTCAAAAAAATTGAACAAATACAAAAATTACTTTATATGTATGACATTTTACGGGAATGTAAAGAGAGTTTATATTGTTTTACCAGCTTTTTGAAATGATGTTAAGCATAATTCGTGCTAGCTGGAAGTGAGTTTCACATTCATACTGCATCAAATGAGAAGAAATAGAAATGGGTTTGATGGAATAGTAATTGAAATATTTTAAACTTTATTCTACTTATTTATTGCACATAGGTACGTAAAAGCAGATAAATTATGTTTAATTACGGGTCAAATATGATATTTATTTTCTTAATATTTACAGTTATTACTCGTACATTATATAAATATACTAAATAAAAAAATGCTTAATAACGAAAACAGATTAGACAGTATAAGTACGTTTCAATTTCTAGATACACATATATTTTTGATTTATTATACAATATAAGCCTTCATAAACCACATTATAACATAATCAGCCTTATGATGTTCTTACTACTATAACTCTCTCCGGCAGTAATCCCTCACCTGAGCCCAATGTGGCTTGATGGATCCCACGTGTTTGGTTCTAGTAAAAGCCATTTTTACTTTTTCTCGCGTTGTTTTCCTTCACCGTTTTGAGAGTAGTGGTGATGAAATATTACCCAACGTAAACTGCTGGTTGGGTCTGTACCCTCGACGTACGACTCGTAAATCAGGGTTTGAGCCACCACTATTCTTACAAAGCTCACATCTTTTAACAACTGGGATAAAACTATCTGCTTCTTTAGTTGCAACATAAATTATAACAAAACAAATTTAACAAAAAAAAAAAACTACTAAATACCCATCCACCTCCTTTGAATACAAATCTGGCTTAATTATGACACAAATACCAAAACAATTTCTATATTATTAATAAACAAAAAACAACCTGTATATATTTACATACTTATTAGGCATAAGTTTGGCATAACATTACTCATCATCTTCATTCTTCGATCAGCAATTACCCAATTACCAAATATACTTGCGAAACAAGTATTTTACAGTGATAAATCCGAGAGTTATCAAAACAAAGTTTACTCCAATCCTGTAAAATTAATCATAAATTAAACCATAACAGAAAAAAAAATAGTGCCGGAATTAGTATTTGACACTTTTCTTTAAAAAGTAAGTAAATACATACATCACAATCGGATTAATCATCACTTTTTTTAATATTTCTAATTAAGTATAATTGAATTTTCTTAGACTTGTTTTATTTCGAGGTGATTCATAAAAAGAAACACACAACAAAATATCTCTCTTATTGCTGTTTAATTACAACCGGAAGGCAGAGGGATCTTCAATTTAATGCTTGTACTATACATCAGAAGGAGGGTAAATATACGTTTGAACAAAGGTTATCTACTAGGTTTATAACAAAGCATCTATAAGTGTATTGTTAATTATTCTTATTTTATTACTTACGTTAGGCATTCCTGCTATGTAAGCTGAATGAGAGTTATTTTTACGTCAACGCGATTGAAAACTCTTGCCGTGTTTAGCTCTCTGCTTTGTGCTGGTTACGAGCTTGGAGCGGGCCAATCAACTCTCACTAAGCACTCTGTAAGTCACAGCTGAAAACTATTTAAGTATACCGATGTTGTAGTTATATCTTTGAATAAGCTATTTTAGGATACGACCAGCCATTTCGTAAGTTTATGTTGTTTTCTTTCATTACTGTTGAAAAACACCAACAAAAAGTACTCGAGCGAAATTCACTTTTGACTGACTAATGTTTTTTTTTTTTTTTTTGACAGTGATTGTGGTTTACGAATTTGTGGCTTTATATTTAACGTTTATTCAGTGCAAGTATTAGCCTTTTCCAAATGTCTTTAAATTTTGTATACACATATGAATTGTTATCACCCAAGTATAAAACATCAAGGGGATATAAAAGACTGGATATTTTCTATCAAAAACCAGTTTTCAAAACTCTGAAATTCTTTCAAATAACTGCGACATAATTTAAGAATTTAAACCTTTTTCTACTAACTAAATTTCAGTACATTTTGTCATAGCCAGGTCGTACAATTGGAATCCTATTATAGTTTTCTACAGCAATATTGAAAGTACAAATACCTTGTGTAATTGAAATAGAATGAAAAGTTAACAATACACACACAAAGGCTTTGTTTATCAACATAATAACCTTTGTTGAACAGTTTATTTAAATTATTTTGATGACTAATCCATGCATTATATATAAGAGCTTCAGTCCTTCTTTGCCAGTATTTGAATTAGGAACTGCAATAAAAGATAGACGATTTTAAAAGTAGAACTAACTGAAAATTTAAATAAAATAATTTGAAGAAAATACGACTTATTTACTGCTTTAGTAGATTCAAATAAAGCAAAATGGTGATGTAAGTATCTATAAATTTTTTTTGAGTCGACATAATTTTTTTTTTTTGTAAATATTTTATCATGATTTTTTTTTTCTAATTTTACAGAGCTTTACTTCTGGGAACTGCGATAGTTGGCATATATGTTGGTATTCAAAATTTGATAGAAAAAATGCACTCAAAACAGCACAGTTGAATACATAATTATACTCTGAAATATGAAGAACGGCGACGATAGCTTTGAAATTTTACTTTAAATTAATTTGTTTACTTCAATAACAGGCGTTTAGTAAAATTGTGCTCAAAATAAATCTCGATAAAGGTCTATGGACATTTCTGTATGCACTTTGAAACTATTATGTTTACTTACTTTTAAGAAGGTAACGCTGATAGATTCCTTGTTACATGAATAATATATTGAAATGAACTCGTCTGTTTTTTCATTACATGGCAGCTGATTTACTATAGACCGCAAAAATGATGTATGGAACTTTTAAAAAAAAAGAAAATCAAATATTTAGAATATAAAATATACCTAGATTTTTATTTTATATAAGCTTAGACCTTACTTTAAAATATTACTTAGTCTAGATCTATTTCTAATGTAGACTGCTGACTAACCGCTAATTATAAAAAAAAACACACACTTAAAAAAGTAACTAATGAAGTCACGATCGTGATTTCATAAGACGTTCTATTGCATATTATTTCAATTTACATCTATATAAACTTGTTATAATATGAAGTGCTTTGAACACTTTGCTTGACCCACTGACTGTGTGTTTTTTTTTTGTTTTGGTGGGTAAAATCATCCAATGACATCTCCCGCTCTTAGGCGGAGCGGGAGATAGTGTCAGACTGTCTTACTGACTAAAAACTCACCCCGTTCCTTCGTTGCCTTTCATACCAGGGCCGAACCTTTTTTTCAGAAACAGACCCTTGGCCCCAGTAGGCTTCGAACCTGTCTGCTAGCAGACTGGGCCTCTACGGTTTGCTGACAACACCAGACGCGGGAACGGTGTGCGCCGTTGACGACCTGGGCTTGGTCCAGATGATTACCGGACAGTCGGACAGTTATTATATACCCATTGCTCGCCGTCCGCAAGCCCGCACCTACGTTGGCTGGAAATCAGGATCAGAAATGGAATCCCCACAAGGGCTGGGGCGTGAGGGCTGTTGCCTCTCGCGTGCGGCCTCCTCCTTTGCTAGCTTTACTGCTTCACAGAAGGAGGCGACCACCTGCCACTCCTCCTCGCTTCGGACCATGGCCTGTACCAGGGCCTGGCGCGAGAGATCGCCGCTTCCGATCGCCCTCACGAGAACAAGGCGATGCTCTGCCCAAATAGGGCACACCTCGACCGTGTCCTCCGGGCAGTCCACACAGTGATGACACCCGGGCATCGGTTCCCGAAATCCGGAACAGGAACTTCCCAAACTTGCGATGTTTGGTGAGAACCTGCGTCATGCAGAACATGAGGACGTCGTGGGGTTTTTCCAGCCACGCCTCAAAGAGGGAACTTACCGCCATAATTAAGGCATGCCCAGCGCTGGGTTGCGACAGTCGCCGTCGCCATTCCACGATGAGATCCCGCCGGAACTTTGGAAGATTATATCCTCGATAAAAATGTCTGGCTAAATGCTGGTCCTGCTCCACTAACAATTTTGCCTACTAATTAGTTTTTTGTTTTTTTTTTATAGTTTTATAAATATTGGAAGAGGTGCTATTGCCCTTTCCGTATGTTGTTTTTTTTCGAAATGGTATGATATTGGCTTAATGAAGCTTATGACCATATAATGCTTTTATTTTGTTTATTTTTCTTATTTGGAACCATTAGCATTGTATAATGTAGAAGCACTTTTATCAAATTTTTGTGAATGTGAAGTCCCATGGAGCATTTTTACTAGGTTACAATTTGTTTGACTTAAATGAGCATGGCAGTTGAGAGTTTGTCATTCTCACTCAAATGTCTTGCTGATGGTGGCGCGTGTTATTGAGTCATTCTGTTCCCTTCATAATGGTTGAGCAGAGTGGGGTTGAGGCACGCGTCATGCTCGTGAACGGGCGCCGTCAGTTGAGACTAGTCATCTTTTTGCTGCCAGTGGCTTAATCCAATTTCTATTTTTAGTTATTTTATTTTTCTCTCACTACTTTTCTACATGGTGCTTACATAATTGTAGCGACAAGAAATATATAACCAAGAATATTTGTAACTCTTAAAATTATTTTAAAAGAGTGTCCATGGAGTTTCTTGCACGTTCTTCTCCATAGAGATCTACGCTTTGGAACGTGCAATTTAGCTTCACTTTTTTTTTTGACTGACCGACATTTTGACTATTCAAAAGTGCCTGTAAATGGTCTATTTGAAATAAAAGAGTTGATTTTGATTTTGATTTTTGATTTTGAGCTCTGTCACGAATGAAGACCAAAATCGTTGTTTTTGAAAAAGTGGGCTTTAAAATGATAAGCACCATTTTCTAATAAATAGTTTATAGTAAACTAGCGATCCACCCCAGCTTTGCACCGATGCAATGGTGATATAAATATATTATGGATGTACTCGTATAATACATATAAACCTTCCTCTTGAATCACTCTATCTATTAAAAGAAAGCTCATCAAAATCCGTTGTGTAGTTTTAAAAATCTAAGCATACATAGGGACAAACAGCGGGAAGCAACTTTGTTTAATACTATGTAGTGATGATACGAAAATAAAATTAAATTTGCTTGGTAGAATATAGGTACGTACATAATAACATCTAAACTAATATTATAAAGAGGAAAGATTAGATTTTTTGTTTGGATGTATGCTACGATTTAACTCACAAACTACTAGACCGATTTTAAAAATTATTTTACCTTAAAAAGCTACATCTTCACTGAGTAATATGGGCTATATATTTTCTACATTCACGCGGGCGAAGCAGCTGGCTAAAGCTAGTGGTTAAATAACTTTAGACTCACTATTTTTGACTCATACAAAGTCATATCACATATCAGTCATTGAAATAATTCAAAAACGTGAATAAGTAATTAGTATAGATACACAATTTTATTACACGTCGACACTTAAGGGCCGGTTCTAGTCATTGTTTTTTTTTTTTGTATGAACTTCGCTCGGGATTATGTCGTCTTCGCAGCCTAAAAACAGCAGTTTTATTTTTATATAAAAAAAAAACAACAACTATTCAAGATTTTTGTTCTTGCGAAGCGCTTTTAAATAACAAGTTTTATTTTTTTGCAACTTTCAAATAGTTCCGTAACGTAATCTCGTAGATAAATACGTTTGAAATCGTAAATTAGGGTCAGATTCGCGATTTTTTTTATCGAGCAACTAATTTTAAAATAAATTTTCATGGTGCTCTCTTTTATATTTGTGGATTTCCATAGGTTTAAGAAAGGTCAAAATGAGTAGAACCGGGCCTTAACGACGAATAAAGTTCATTACGCACTGTCGACTTGTCGCCGACGACTCGGTCGACAGCGAATATGACTTTCATTAGTTCAACTATGTGTTTACGCACTTGGCCAGTCGCTCGTACGACTCGGCGACTTGCCGCGCTGTGGCGACACACAAGCGACTGCTAGTCGCCGGCCATCAATAGAAGCACAGCTTTAAATGGAGGCATTCACACTGCGACCAACTGTTATAAAGACCGAACGTCGCGAAGTGAGAAGAAACATCAAATATGAACGTTCTTTCTGCACGAATGCATAATGAACTTGGAATACTCTCGCTCGGCTCGGCTAGTTCCCTAATTTTTGGTCGACGAGAGACTGAGTTGCCGGCAACAAGTCGACAGTGAGTAATATAATATTACGTAGTATTTTAATTAAGCTTAGTTACGACCAAAGGAAGTGCATCATACCCCCTTTTTTATGCTAAGTAAAATCATCAAATAACAAATCCAGCCCTATAGGTGGAGCGGGAGATAGTGTCAGACTCTTACTAACTAAAAACGTACCCTGTTCCATTAGCACGCTGTCCGATCGTCCGGTAACCGACCGGACCGAGCCCAAGTCGTCGACGGCGGATAGGCAACGAAGGAACGGGGTAGGTTTTTAATCAGTAAGAGTCTGACACTACTTCCTGCTCCGCCCAAAGGCGGGATTTGTCATTGGATGATTTTACCTACCATAAAAAAACCCTGGTCCATTCATTGCCTTCGATCCAAGGCCCCGGAGTTCATTTTCACCTAACCCTTGGCATCAGTAATCATACCCCCTTGGCAATGAATATCAAAATAAGTATATAATAATTACGTATTATGTAAAAAATAATGTAACTACCGAAAAACAAAGGTCTCCTAAATATAAAAAGTAATGATAAAACGTATACATGCTATATATGATTAGTAAGTGTACTATATTAGTAATAAGCATGAACTTTATAGGCAGTGCTGATTATGAAAATTTGTATATGCCGGATTCGGCGTTGATTTGTTGACAACAAAACAAGGCACGCCATCTAGTGGCGACTAGAAGAAATAGAGGTGGCGCGCCTAGACAGAGTCAGCCGTTTCCGCTTTGGGTACGAGCTTGGAGAGGGAGAATCCGCCGAGTACAGCGGTCACTCTCAGCCAGGCCGTCGCAGAGTCAAGACGTTCTGAAACTGTCCGTTTTGTTGTTTGTACCTAGCTAATAACAGTGCACTGTACCAAAATGTATTGAGAAGTAAACTGATTTAGTTCCTAACCGTTTTTATTCATTGCACGATACCCACGTAGGCCCACCTGGTAGATGACCAGAGCTCGAACCATCCTGAACGAGCCGTCATCAGAAGTGGGATAAAATCGTGCAAATGAATCGACAAGATGTGTGAGCCAACAGTCACGAAACACTGAACAAAATTGGCAGTTATTATTCGAAATCGAAAATGAAGACCCGGATCGAAGCATGGACTTGAATGGTCTGATTAGGTTTTTTCTGGGGTTTTTCCCTAATCCTGAGCATCAAATGTTGGACCATGGTAACGTTGTACCCCCAGAGAGCAAACTACAACGTTTTACCCAGATTGTGAATCTACCCGAATTCGACCCGGAGAGACAAGTAGCAGATCAGAAATCACTATGGAAAATTTGGACGTAGGCAGGCTGAAACTAAGAATATTCATACTTCAAGACCTCCGGCAACGAGGCAGCAAGATTGGCCTGGATTGGCCCTGGAAAACAAAGTCATATGGAGATGTCTGGGTGGAGATCCAGAGCCCTGATGGAAGAGGCGCGGTAGCAACAATGGCGCCAAGGCATTACGCAGCGAGCAACGGGAGTATGGGTCGTCTATCCTTCATCAGAAAAAGGTCAGGTATTAACATTCCATTTTTATTTTCTGGAGCCGAGTGCTCTTTCATTGAAGATGACAACCTCTGTCATATAAATTTAGGGGTAGACGTAAAACAAAGGATGGCAACATTGACAGGTTTAGATAACGTATGACAGTCTAGTGTAGGTACTCGGTACTGTTAATTAATTTTGTAGTTACAATTGATAATAGCTTAATCGAGATTTTGTTGCGTGTTTTGCCCAACATTCATTTGCGAGATGATATTATCTTAGGCCGTGAAAAATTGTCGCAAGGGTTTAGTTCCAGTAGTGTGACCGCGATACATTTTAAAATTGCTTAGTTCACGACGTTAACAATTATAATCAAAACAACCCTCAGATGCTCGCGAAAAAAAAAAAAATGAGTGAGCGGGTAGGCCAATTATTTGTGTGTAATTATTATTTGACCAAGTAATGTGGTGTTTGCTAGTCCAGCTCTTTCCGTTAAAAACAAACGTGATAGTCCGTGACTTTATTGACTTCTACGTGTCGTAGGACATAAATCTGCTGTTGTTTCGATGTTGAATCGTCGGTTATTTGGATTGTTTTATAACCGGTAGGCGTTAAACGCGTGTAACAAAAAGTGAACTTATTCGTTTAATTGACTCGTCTTTGACTGTATAAAGACAATAGTGGTTTAGCGCAAAATAATTATAAGTAATGCGTGAGGGGGTAGACAAATTAAAAATAATGCGTAAATGGTTAATGAATTATTGTGTGCAAATTATTCGATCAAGTAATTCGGTGTTTGTTAGTAAGATTGCTGTAAACTAAATAAAATCGTGCATAACCGGTATTCGTTACCAATGATCTGAGACAAAGTAACTCGTTTACATAGTGCGCCTTATTTTACAAAATTAGTTTATGTATCAGGCTTTCAGTATTGCATAGGACGGGGGACGGCCAGTACAAACATTTGAAGTTTAGAAATGCGATCTGAGTTTTCTAACGGACAATTGTTATTGTCCTAAACTGATCGGTAAATACCTACTTCATAGTTTGAGTTGTCGATATTTTGATTATTTTGGAAACTGTTGAGTTCGCGATCGCGTCGGGAGACTTGAAGTAGTTTTGAGAACGTCGACTAAAGCCGGATTAACGTTACATTTAAAAAAGTGGAACTTTGTTATTGATTATGAAATTTAAGTTGCGAGGCTTGATCCGTGGTGGATGATGCCATTCGGTATGGTTGGATCCTAAGCGGGTGATGTCAGGTTACGAGGCTAGATCCAAGGTGAGGTGATGCCACTGGGTGCGGCTAGATCCTAGCAGGTGATGCCACTGGATGTGGCTAGATCCTATACGTGTGATTTCACTGTGTGTGACTAGATTTTTGACTGGTGATGCCAAGTAAGGAGACTAGATCCAAGGCGGGTGAGATCATGGGATATGGCTGAATCCAAAGCGGATGATGCCCTGTAATAGTGCCATATGCGACCTCTTGTCACGAAATCATTTGTTATCGATTTTAGTCGCGCGTTCTCTACCGTTGATGACGAAACATGATGTAGACCCCTAGGTGTATTTAAATATCGTGAGAGATTTTGCGTTACGCAATTTAAAAAGTGTAGTATTTGAATAAAAGGGTAGGTTTGATTTGACGAATGTAGAAGTGGATACATTTTCGGTAAGGGCCTTTGTTTAGATTAGAGACGAAGAGAGCAATTAAACTAAGTTAGATCCATTTAAAGATTCGTTTGAAATAATAAAAGCAGTAGGAAAATCAGCGCATAACTGATAAAATTGGGGTAAAGTAAAGTAGTTGACATAATGAGATAATTAAGTTCACACGATGATTAGACTTTAGGAGATTTGATTTATAGCCGTAGCTTAATAGAAATCAATATCCAGTGGTCACATTAGTCTGTGAGTACGCAGTATTGCGATTAAATCAGTGACTTGGCGGTCCTAGAGGGATGCGCAGGTATGGTTGAGTAACTAGAGGTTACTGGGCTATGAGTAGCCAGAAATCACACGTAAAGCTAAATGATTAATGTTTTGGATTATTTTTATTGGTTGTGTGTATTGTAAAGGTACCTATCACGATAGGTTAAGAAAGGTGCCAGAAAGTCATGTACCAGTCGGAGTAGATAGTGATCACAGTGGTGATGAGCGAGCCTAAGTTGTATGGAGCACGCGAGTAAGTTTCTCTGTCGGGCGTAGTAAAGTTGGTTCCAGTAGCTATGCTTAGCTCTGATGGTAGTCATGGTCTGTAGTGACCGTTGTGAGTAGTTGACGTGGTCAACAGGATGGTTCTAGTAGCTAGTACGTGCGCGTTTAGCTCTGACGGAAGTCATATTGAGTGATACACAATGTGATCCACGGCGTTGGCCGGTGGTGGATGCACATGTGAGAGAGCAATTGTGATTGGTGTTCGGCAATGAGTGCCGTGGCGTTAGAGTGGTTTACTTGTGGGGGCTCCTAAGGCTTTATGATGAGAACAATTAACGTTGGTACATGACTGGATGACAATTTCTATTACCCGAGTTCTTTTTATTTTGGTTTATTGAGTAAAGTGTGAATTGTTCTAACATTGAACGATTGACTGCGTGTTACGGGTTCGATTCCCGCACGGAGTAGATGTTTGTGTGACCTGTAGATGGTCACTCATAGTCAAGATGTGAATTGATGGTTTTATATGTGTGAGTTTGCGTGCTTGGGGGCGCACTCACGATGCGAGAGTGGTTCCTATGGTTTGTCAGGAGTGACCGAGCTATATGATACTGCGAGATGTATTTTGTTTCAGAGTAACACACAGAGATGGACGCCTTGTTGGAACTTCTCGTCAGTGGACATCTTCCAGCTGAGGTGGTGATGATGACTAACACACGGGGACGTGTGTCTCGCAGGATGGCCGTGCCGGATTCGGCGTTGATTTGTTGACAACAAAACAAGGCACGCCATCTAGTGGCGACTAGAAGAAATAGAGGTGGCGCGCCTAGACAGAGTCAGCCGTTTCCGCTTTGGGTACGAGCTTGGAGAGGGAGAATCCGCCGAGTACAGCGGTCACTCTCAGCCAGGCCGTCGCAGAGTCAAGACGTTCTGAAACTGTCCGTTTTGTTGTTTGTACCTAGCTAATAACAGTGCACTGTACCAAAATGTATTGAGAAGTAAACTGATTTAGTTCCTAACCGTTTTTATTCATTGCACGATACCCACGTAGGCCCACCTGGTAGATGACTAGAGCTCGAACCATCCTGAACGAGCCGTCATATATAAAAATAAAAAGTTAAAAACACGCATCTTTTTTTTTCCTGATTTTGTCTCGTTTTATGCCACTTGCACTTTTTCAAATCTTCATGTGATAATTGACTTATCCACTATAATGATCATCAATTTAGTCCTCTTTCTTAACATTTACGAGGTTCTCATCAAATTATTTTTTTTTTTGCTAGCTCTGTCAGTATCTTGGCTCACGTGAAAGCAAGTTTCTCCAAACAAACTTTAGACCCCTGTTTCATCCCCTTTATAGAGTGTTTTTAATATCATGCTAATTTCATCACGCGGATGCAGATCATGCCGATTTGCTCCGCATGCGTAGCCTCTGCAAATGTCCTTTACAAACAAGCACTTACGGAACACGCTTTTTTGCCTTCTAAAATTTACTGCATGTGGAGCAAATCCGCATGCGTGATGAAATCCGCATGATATTAAAAACACCCATAAACAGTGAATTTTGGAAAATACTTTTTTTATTTTTTCATCATAAAAGGAACCGGTAACCGACCGGACCGAGCCCAAGTCGTCGACGGCGCGTTCTGTTCCCGCGCGCCTCAAGGAGCTGTCAGCAAACCGTAGAGGCCCAGCCTGCTAGCTGCAGGCAGGCAGGATCGAAGCCTACTGGGGTCATGGGTCAGCTTCCGAAAGGAATACCCGGCCCCGGCACGATAGGCAACGAAGGAACAGGGTAGGTTTTTAGGCAGTAAGAGTCTGATACTACTTCCCGCTCCGCCCAAGGGCGGGATTTGTCATTGGATGATTTTACCTACGTTAAAAAAAACCTCTGTACAAAATATCTGCGACCAGGTCCCAAGGGTTTGGGGCTGTTTGTTGATGAATCAGTAAGTAAACTAGGATCTAGGATCTGCGGGCCTAAAAACGTCACATGAGCAATTCATCTAGAGCAAATCATATTCCGAATTCCTAGCAGATCATAAGCAATTTTTCTAATGATCGTAAAATGGTTGCACAAATTAGTCGAATCATACTCAATTCACTGCATATCAGAATCATATTCCTTGTAAATATGGCCGTATAAAAAATATGATTCATATTATGATTCTACAAAAGTGGCCTTTTTAAACCTGCTGGTTTTTTAAAACATACAGACTATATTCATGAATGAAGATAAAAAAAAATGAGAAAATGTTGGGTTACGATGTAAAACAGCTTGTATATATTTAAAAGATTTAATTTATTTATCACAGTGTCTTATTATACTTATAAAGAACTACCTAAATATTATAAAAACTTATCTAACTATTATTAAATACTTAAGAGCGGCTAACCCGAAGTACATTTTCATAAAACCGCTCTTACGTGATTGTGATAAGAGATTGCAAACCGGGCCCGGCCGGGCCGGACCTGGCCGGGCCCGGTGCCCTTTTAGACATTCATTGGGCCCGGCCATTCATACCGGGCTGATAACCGGGCCGGGTATGAATGGCTGGGCCGGTCACCGGGCCGGTCACCGGGCCCGATATGGATGGTCGGGCCCGGCGGATGTCAAAAGAGGGCACCGGGCCCGGCCGGATTTGCAATCTCTAATTGTGATGTTATTACACATCTTTCTTCAGATATTTTGGATACACAGATATCTTCTGGACACTAGTTTTCTATAGAAATCAAAACATAAATGCGTGTAAAACTAATCTAACAAAGGCCTCTGAAAATCAGCTATTTTATGTGAACTTTGGCGGTTTCTGAAAGTGAAATTTCGAGTTTAAACGTGTCCAACCTTACTTACTGTATTGCCAAAGATTAACAAATTTCCACAAGTAAAATTCCATAATTTGGAAAAAGTTTCATGGCATCAGTTTGGAGGTATGTGGAAAAAAGTTAACGTCACCCAAACCTTCGTTGAAAAGGAAGATTCTTCCGATCAGACAGACGTTTTTTCTGATTTGAGCAACTGCCTGAAAGATGATATTTGGTTTTTGTATATTTATGTTCAAATCACGCAGAGAGCTCTTGCGCGATGCAGTATGACCCAACCACCCAACCCAATCGCGACTCAACCCAACCAACCAACTCAACCATATAAGGATCAGTTTCCAGTGCAACAAGAAGTAGCTGAGTACCAATATTTGAAATGAAACGACAGCTATCGGACCTCCACAACCCAGTAACTGAGTGACACCCCTTAGCAAGACTAGTGGCAGATTTTCAAACTTTTTCATGTCCGCAACGATTGTCAAGGATCTTTAAATGGCTGCCAGGATCTGGCAGGATTCGGCTTTACGTATCTTCTGAGATTTGGAGGAATCTTGGTTTGAAATGGATAGTCACCCATCCATAAACTGACCTTAGCAAGCTGTGCCTAACCTTGAAGATAGGCTGGGTAGCTGTTATTACTTAGCCATAAGTTCTTTGGGCTCGGATTTTGGACTTTTTTGTCCATATCTAATACATACAACACACACAATAACACGCAACAAAAACCAGTTTACAGTAAACTTAGATTAAATCATAACAGTGGAATAGGTGACTTGCCTCTAGCGCATGGACCGCTGAAATTGTAGCAGTTGGCAGGATTTCACATGTGTCGCGACGATTACATTATAAATTCGGCGGCTAACGCTATTTCGCTCACACGACAGCGCCGTCTCTTATCTCTGTCCTTGTCTATCAGTGTCCAGATTTTCTGATTGTGATGTTAGCGCGTAACGTTAGATACGTTACGCGCTAACATTGCCCTTATATTATATCAATGACAATGAATACACAAAAAGGAAATACACATAAGAACAAATACTACACACATTTCTTGCAGTGAGGTCGAACCTGTCCAGCGGTCACCTGGCAGCGTAGCGTGTAAACGTATGCAGTGTGTACTTTTTTTTTAAATACAAAATTGAAATTATCACGTAACATAAAATTGTCCAACATCTTCACTAAGATTTTATTGTTCATCCGATAGTGCTTCCATTTGAAGTAAAATTTGATGTCCATGTGTCCGTCCAATTTGCATAATCCTCGAAAGATTCTGGCTCATCATAGCCTATTTCATACTCCTCACCTTGCAGAAATTTGAATTCTCTCCACCATTGTTTCACCGTAGGGTACAATAAATACAAACCGTAATATACTGAAGCAGTGAATAAGAATCTGCAAAAAGAAAAAAAACGGCCTGAAATTTTTATTCAGATATGTTGGGTATATATCACCCAAAGGTTAACTGATAGAAATTGTCTAAGGTATTAAGTTCGACTCGTAGTGTGTATAATTTTTTTTATAAATAAATATTTTTTTTTTTTTTTTTAAGACGATACCCCACACAAGGAATGCAATGTATTGCAATACACAAGCACCCAAACCCACTACCTTTAGGCCACACAAATATTTGTTCCGTGCGGGAATCGAACCAGCGACCCATGGTGGAGCAGTCAATTGCTCAACCACTGCACCAACTATTCGAAGACATGTGACATGAGCCAACCCGCACTTGGCCCGCGTGGTGGATTATGTCCCATAACCTCTCTTAGAGAGAAGGCCTAAGTCCCAGCAGTGGGAACATCAAAAGGATTATTATGTTATGCTATGCTCTTACACAATTATAATATGTACTTACAAATCTTTCTCTAGATATTTGGGAAACACAGATATTATCTTGTGGATATTTTCTAAGGTTCTATTGAAATCAAAATATTTTGTGCAAAACTAATACACTCTAATGAGCAGTATCTATGTTTTAAAATAAATAAAAAAAAAAAACAAATCGGTCACCGAGAAATGTTTAGCAATTTTTAAATTAATTTTAATTAAATAAAAAAAGTAAATACTCACAGCCCTGGATACGCCAAGGCCGACATTTTATTTGGGTATTTCAATCCTCTGAACTTCGTACCTCCTGTATCCTTTGACGTCTCACCACCAACTAGTATAATGGTTCATAAGGGACTGTAAATATAGCACGAATTTTTCATAACATGCTCAATCCAATATCAAAATTATTGATATTTCCCCGTAATGTTTATAATATTCTACGACCATTTTTACCACAAATGTTCATAACACTAATTGTTTTTCCTAATATTATAAATATTTTTGTTTGTTCAAAAATGGAAAATGCTAACAATCGATTCCATCTATTAGTCTTTTTTTTTGGTGTTGGGTAAAATCATCCAACGACATCTCCAGTCCTAGGGCGGAGCGGGAGATAGTGTCAGACTCTTACTGACTAAAAACCCGTACCTTCGGGGTTCCGGATTTAACCAATGATGGGGCATTACGTCATGGTGGCTATCATTTGGCAAGCTTTTACCAACCAGCTCATTTCTCTCCAAAAGTAGATTAGGTCTTCAAGGTTTTCAGGACATCTCCGAGGGAATTCGATGATCTTAGGGTTTTTATTGGTCTATCAATGAGACCTATACAAGAAGTACATCTACAATTTTATATTTATAAGCAGCTGCCCAACCTTTTTCCGGTGTTGTTGGTATCGTCTTCCAGCCCAAACGGTAGCAGGAAAATATGGGGCGACTGCTTATCTGACATTCACAATCCATTTAAAAAATCAACTGATCTAATAAAGATAAATTACTTCTGTACGTTGTGTAACTTAACATACACTTTCAATCAAAGTATAATTATTAAAAAACAACTGCGTGAGATCGGGTTCAGGTGAGCGACTGGGTAACACAATCTCACACGGTTAGTCAATAATGCATTACGTCGAAAGAATGTATCAATAAGGCCATTTAGATGCACAACAATCAACCATTTATGAGTTCTCAGATAGTAGTATTGCGCCATTCCATTCGAATATGGGAAAATTCCTTTAAGTGATAATAACGCTTCAAAGTCAGAACGTGGGACGTCGTCGTCAGATGCTCTTCAACTTGAAGAAAAGTTTAATCCCAATTAAACCTATCAAAACCCAGTTGTTATCACTGTGACATTACCTCGAGGACAATAAATGCATTTTCAGAATACCGACTTAAGGCAGTGCAGTTCTGTTCAATTCTCGTTTCCATATTAGTTCATGATCGGGAAAAAGTAATGGTACGACCATTACTTTTTTGGTTATTAGGGAGTGGTTATTAGGGAGAAAAAGGTCTTGTCCTGTGCCTGAAAGTGCTAGACTATGAACATCACTAGCTATAGATTGCTGGCGGTGAACTTGGAGAGTATGCACAGAGTGCGAAAAGCATGCACTACTCTAGCAGCATCTTGAAACGAAATTAAAAATAAAATTCTTATTGCCAGAAGTGCGTCAAGAACGTCAAGAACTTATGTCAAGAACGTTGTCGCCGTTAAAGCCGTCAGTTTCTACATTTTATCTCTTTGAAAGCTTCTATTGCTAGGAAAGTGTTTTTTTTATGGTTGGTAAAATCATCCAATGACAAATCCCGCCCTTGGGCGGAGCGGGAAGTAGTGTCAGACTCTTACTGACTAAAAACCTACCCCGTTCCTTCGTAGCCTATCGTGCCGGGGCCGGATATTCCTTTCGGAAGTTAACCCATGACCCCAGTAGGCTTCGACCCTGCCTGCCTGCAGCTAGCAGGCTGGGCCTCTTCGGTGTGCTGACAGCTCCTTGAGGCGCGCGGGAACAGAACGTGCCGTCGACGACTTGGGCTCGATCCGGTCGGTTACCGGACGATCGGACAACATGCTAAGAAAGTGTTGACAATACCGCCTCTATTAGGTTACTGAGGGGTCTTCGTAACTCTACTGTCACCTGTCACTCCACTGTGAACAAAAGTCAGGCAAAATCAAATAGCGGCCAGGAGAAAGCAAATGTTGCGACCCAACGCTGGCCTCGCTACAATCCTGGCGATAACTCCCCTCTTTGAGTATTAATTGCTTTAAAATATTTATATTGAGATTCAAATTTCCAATCTTGAATTTTCTGCCAAAAGGACAGATTTGGTCATAGAACTGATGCATGGAAATGGTTCGTGCATATAATCTAAATACTAATGACCATACTTTTGCAATGGATGGAAATGGTAGTTTTGGTTGATTTTGTGACATAATTTATTGTGTTTTTTTTTTTTTAAAGAGTTTACCGTGGACTTAGCTATATTATTTTTTTAGGTTATTTTTTTATTTAACTTGTGTTAACGCAACAGTATTAGACGCTTGAAATAATATAATTTTCACAACAACGAAACGTAAAACGTGAAAGGAAACATAAAATGAACTCTAACGGGAGATTATATTATTTTACGTTTCCCTTCACGTTTCAGTGCAATAAAGTATCTCCTGAAAAATTAATTAATTATTATAAACCATTGCATGTCCTAGAACTAAAAATTTGAAGACATGTGACATTCACCAACCCGCACAGGGCCCGCGTGGTTGATTACGGCCCATTCCCTCTCCTAGAGAGGAGGCCTGTGTCCCAGCAGTGGAAACATTAAAAGGCATTACAATAGAACATTAGAATTTTATGAGAAAAAAACACATTTACATTGCAAAGAAATAATTTAATTTCGGAAACCGATGTATCTCGGTATTGTTTGCTTCTTATTTAACACCGTTTAGTATTTTTTTATTAAAAACTTTTTTATTTCACACTTTTTAGTTGCGCTACCCTTATAGCCAGTACTAGTACTACTACTAGTACTGGCACTAGTGCCTATTTCTGATGACAATTTCAATTATCTTATTATACTCGTATTTCAATTATTTTATTGACCCTAACACTGCAAGAATACATCGTTTTATTATGAAGTTCCCGTATCTCTCTTCCAACTTCCGGCTCCATCATCAGATCAGTGCGATAGTAACTTATGGTATGGCCAAAGTACATCTCATGATTATTCCAACAAGCCCGAACACGGCTAGGATACATTAATTAATTACGAAGTTCCGGTGCCTATCTTCCAGCTCCATCTCAGCACTTCATTTCGATGATACCATTGTCAACATAACTATTGACAGCCATTTAATTATTTGTATTGTCATAGTCGCTTAATTATCTTCATTGTAATTTCTACGTATGTGATTAGAAAGTTCCGTTGGCCATTTCTGGTCTTCTTCATCAGTTCCACTTCACCAAATGTTACTTTTTGACTGTAAGTACTTAAGTTCTTGATGAAAATATCAAAATCACCATACGGTTGCTGATGATATTTGAGTTCTCTCAATTTCTCATGGATCCAATCATTAGAACCGATGAAGAAACAAACAAAAAAAATACAGCCAAATAGAGAACCTCCTCTTTTCTTTTGGAATCGGTTAAAAAGTAATCTTAATATAGTATAAAATTCTCGTATTACTGTGTTTGTAACAGAAATTCCTCTGAACCTGCTCGACTGATTCTTAAGAAAATTTGTATATTTTCAGTAGGTCGGAGAATAAAACGTAAACTACTATTAATATCTCTAAAAGATAAGGGTAGTCTATCCCGATTTTCTCAACAAAGATAGTATGAAAAATTGGGCGGATTTTTCATACTATCTTTGTTTTGGGCACCAGAATACAGGGACAGTTTAAAAGCGAAAAAAAGGTAGGTAGGTAGGAAGGTAGGTAAATATGAAGGTGGGTAAATAAGCAGGTAGGGTAGCCAGGTAGAGTAGGTAGGTAGCATAGGGTAGGTAGGTAATCTTATCTCATTTATGTTTTTAATTTTCGTAGAAATAATTCATATGGCTAAACGATGTTTGCCGGGCCAGCTAGTTATACTATAAAAACGACTCAAAAAGACTCTGTAGCGACATCTATGTCGTCACATAAGAACTAATCCTGCATCGCGCAAGTAACATTCTCCGCGCGATTTGAACATATATAACAACCCGAAATCATCTATCGGGCAATAGCCCACGAGACATAACACCCGTCTGGTCGGAGGATCCTCCCTTTTCAATGGTGGTTAGTGGGACTTTACTCTCTGTTCCACATACCTCCAAAACTCTATAGCTCTGAATATGTAATTAACTAAAAGTCTTGTCTTTACATTTTTTTTTTATCCAGTCCTTTGTAAGATTTCAAATTAATATCATTTCTAATCGTAATTATTTAGTATGGTAATTGGGTAGTATACTTTTTCTGGATACTTCTGGGTAACTATTCATATATACGAGGTCTGTAAGAAGCAAGTACATGAACTAGAGCAGTCAGTCGCGAAGATTTACCCACTGTGGATTTTTTTTTTTAGGCGGGAAAATCATCAAATCACATCTCCCGCCCTTGGACGGAGCGGAAGATAGTGACAGAATTTTACTGACTAAAAACCCACTCCTGTAACTTCATTGCCTTTCATATCAGGGCCGCATCTTCCTTTCAGAAGCAGACCCTTGACCCCGTAGACTTCAACCTTGCTGTAAGCCTACGGTTTGCTGAGATCTCCTTGTGGCGCCCTCTTTGATGATAGACAGAGGTCACTTGAACATCTTTTTTGCAAACTAGCTTCATAGCTTGAAGCGTTGGTTAAGATAGAAAAATCATTAGTTTGGCACAACAAGAGAAGAAAACTTATTTCACAAAAGAAACAGTACATGAAATGCAATAAATAAAAAAAGGCATGTTTGGTAACATATTTAATTTTGATGTTTATTTTTTTCCGTTTTTCAACTATACAGGCCGCATATTACAATAAATGGTAACTACAAGTAACAATACTTTACACCTCAAAGACCTAAATTCATCTTATCTTTATTTATTTATTTCAAATATTTACACATTCATTAATCACTATCATTACATAGTATAGAACAAAGTCGCATCCCGCTGTCTGTCCCTATGTATGCTTAGATCCTTAAAACTATGCAACGGATTTTGATGCGTTTTTTTAACAGATAGAGTGATTCAAGAGGACGGTTTATACGGTATAATACATTTATAATATATTAAATATCACCATTGCACTTGTGTGAAGCTGGGGTGGGTTGCTAGTACTACAATAAATGGTAACTATACTAGTAAGTAATAATACTTCACACCTCAAAGACTTATATTCATCTTATCTTTATTTATTTATTTCAAATATTTACACATTCATTAATAATAGTAATATTTATCACTACAAGCTTTTTAACATCACATTGAGCTATCACTGGCATCAGGGTAGTGTCCATATTAACGCTAATGTTTCTTATTTAAAATACCTAGTGAAATAAAATGTAACATGGTTTCAGAATAAATAGTAGATAACTTTAACATTTCAAACTTATTCCTAAATCATTCATGTTTTGGTCTAAGTTTCACAAAACTTTAATCAGAGATTAGTAAAAAGGGACTTTGAGTAGTCATGCTTTGGTTCAAAATCCATTAAGCTAAATCTGCAAATGACTTAAATTCCATGTATTCGTAGTTTTCCACTGAACGTTTTAAATCCAAGGTATAATTTACGGTCTGCACGGCTAAATATATGCCATACGCTGTCGCTCCGGAGAGAAGTATTCTGCAAAAGTAAAATAAGTATCAAAAACATAATTTCAAGCCAATAACCATTCCTTAAAGAGTAGGTTTTAAGCATGAGCATAATCTGCGCGATCAGCACAAAGAGTTACCGCGATCATGGAAAGCAAAGAGGTGATCCTCCTGTTTATAGACCGTTTATTTAGTTAAAATTTGACACTACCTCGTGCTCTACCCAGAGTGGGAAAAGTGATCTGATAATTTCACACTTTTTTTGGGTGTAGTAGGTATCAGCAAATTCACCCTATAAAGGTCCTACCGCCGGGACACGTTCTCTTCGTGTGAGGTAGTATGATTATGTCGTATGAATGATATATACGCCTGACTAGGCACTTGATCCCACGATCACCAAGCGCATTTGGTACACCAACGAAACGGAAAAATAAAATTAAAAAATATTTACAGGTATGTACACACCATTTCTTGAAATATTTGGTCTATTAACGATTTGAGTACTCTCAAAACTGTACCTAATAGACGAACTATGTCTCTGTTAGTGGACCACTGAAATACAGCATATTAAACCTGCTGTTAGAATTGTAAAACTTATGTCATCTCATTGATTGCCTTTGAATATTATTCTAATGAACAAAGCAAGTAAACAACCATTGTCACAATTTCATATGACTATTGATTACGTAAGATGTGGCCATAGGCTTCCCCAAGGGTCGCACAATGACCGGTTTTGTGCGTTTGGCATCCATCGAGTTCCCGTGAATTTCACCAGGTCTCCTGTCCACCTTGTGGAAAGCTTTCCAACGCTACGCCTTCCAGTATGTGGTCACCATTCCTTTCGATCCCTTTTCATTCATCTCTTTTACATCCATATAAACTTAACAAATTATATACCTGGAATACTGTACCTTAACTTCTTTAGTAGTATATCTTCAGTGACCTTCGTCCAGCAAGAGCTTGATGTTGTATTATTAATTCAGCATCTTGTATTGCGTCAGCAGAGTGTAATGCAGACAAGGTCTTAAATGTTTAAAGAAATCATATTTCACTTTATATTATCTGAAAAAGTTCGTAACAAGAAGACATACAAAATCAACTGAAACTGTCATTAACGTGTTCTGACACAATTGTGTTGTTTTACATTTTTAACAATATGAATATGAAATAAACATTTATCTGATATAAATGTTAATTTCATATAGCAAATGCTATGCTAAAAGGACCCAACTATATTCCGCAAAGAGTTAGACAGAATTAAACCACACTTTTTGCCAAATGTGATCATGATCATTACAATCAACCAAATAAATATTTTCCTATTACTACATACTACAAAGTCACTTCCCGCTGTCTGTCCCTATATATGAATAGATCTTTAAATCTACGCAACGGTTTTTGATGCAGTTTTTTTTTATTAGATAGAGTGATTAATATCACCATTGCACCGGTGCGAAGCTGGGGTGGGTCGCTAGTCTAAAATACAATAAACAATAAGTAACTACAATTCAACAAACTTACATATACAGGTAACAATTTGTTTTGTTCATCAATAAAACTAGATAGTCAAAATCTTATAATTAAAGTAAGCCTACATGATTTTTTCTGACAATTGACCTACCAGAAGTACAAGCTTTACGACGGTATTGCCTGTTCAGCCTAGTTTATACATAAATCAAGGTAATTGTGGTAGGTCCATTAGGACATTAATATTTGCATTCCAAAAAACTTTGCTGTGTTCCAAATCATATTAATCATGTGGATAAAATCACCTGAAAAGTGATCCTGTATAATTACAAAGAGCAAACATACGCATACAGTTCAACAATTACTACAATGATAGTAATATCTATAACAGTAGCAGTAATTCTATCTACTAATAAAGGTTTTCTGAAATGACGTATACCAGGTAGTAGTACCTAACCCACCTTATTCTTAGTAAAATAGTTCCGGGACTATAACTAGGTTTAATTGGCATTAAATCTAGAAATAGTTCCGGAACTATTTAGACCGCGTTTTGGAATAAGGCGGACCAATTTCCTATAAACCCTTATTAACACTTAATGTAAACTTGATCTTTTTTTGAAAGGTTTTCGTCTTATGTTAAAATCGATAGTAATTTATCCATAACTTCGGTCGTGCTCTCGTTTCCAGTTAAATTTGCCGTCCACGTGTCCGTCCAATTCGCATGAGCCTCATACGATTCGGGATCGCTGGCGCCAATTTCATCGCTTAGTAACATTTTTCTGATTACCAGCTTTATCGGAGGGTATACAGAATACGCCAAATAGGATATGGCACCGCTTACTAAGAATCTGCAAAGTAAATAATAAGAGACATTAACATTTAATGAGTAATAATAGCCTGCAAAAAATATATGACATTAACTTAAAAGACACTGGGCAAAATTGCACAGTAAGTGATCCTGAAGTATAACAACATCTTACTTTTGTGTTAATTAAAAAAATATAATGACTTAATATAACTAAGTGAATAAAAATGCCACAATTTAATTTATAAGCTTAATTTCTAACTAAACACATCTCTTAGTTTCATACTACTTAGATATTCAAAAAAATTAATAAGTGAACTGGATAAGAGTGAAAAGTGTTATCAAATATGGTTTCTAACTATATTTGTGCATCTATTGCATAGATTATAACCCTAAAATCTCGTCTGATAGATAAATAGAGTAAAAATGATAATTCTAGTACGATATAAGTCGTGCTGGATTGAAAAACGTCGCTGTAACATAATGCGATTATTTAGTTCCAGGCATTTGTCGTCACAATCGACAACAACAGTATCACAACAGAGAAAAATTGATAGTCACGAACCGAAATATGATTTAATTTAATGTAGTCGATAATTTTTCCAATACAAATTCTCATGACAATTTAATAAAATATTTAAATCTAATACGCATGTAAAAAATGAAACCTGCGATTCATTTGCAGGTTTCAATTTATATTAATAAATCAATCTCAATATAGAGATTGAGAATAACATCTCAAATAGCTGAAATATAAACAATAAATGAACACTTGAGGAAAAGCAGTCTCAACTATTATCAATTTATAATACGAAAAATGACTAAGCTGGCTATTCACTTTGAAAGTTGTAATGCACTATGAAACTATAGTTAGATTAAAGATACTTGATCAGAAAAATAACCAAACTAAAAATAATGCCATAAATTTCGACTACGCGGCACTTTAAAGTGCCATTTTTATTATTTTATATTTTCTTTTAAGGAATATTATAATGGCGATAGGTAGCTAGTCCAATGAGCATCAATATCTTTTCAAGAGTAGTTCGTTTATGCAAATAAAGAAAAAAATATCTACCATTCTTGTCATTCTACGTATTCCAGGAACTCCTTATCCTTCACAGTACTATTTATTATTAATGTTTTAATTGTCGTTGTTCCATTGTACACATTACCATCATAAACTTCTCGTAAAAACTTTGTGGTCCAAAAAACTGAAAATGCAAAAGCTCCAAGCAGAAGAACGCTGTAAGAAAATGTGAAAAGCTGTGTTACTACGTCTACTGTGGGTTTTAGAGTGATTTTAAAAAAAGAAGGTTATGCATTCTGATTTTTTTTTCCTGTATCGGAAAATAAAGATGTGGTTCTAAAATTAAAATTTTGGCAACAGTAAAAAATACGTACCGTGTAAGTTTAAATCAGGTACAAGAGATTTAACTCATTAAATACTATCAATTTATAATATAAAATTACTTAAGTGGCTTTAACAAGTAGATTAAGAACATTTTTTTGGAGAAGTCAGCTTTTGAGGAAGTTATTTGAAAAACTAAGTTATATAGTTACTTATTTTATTTACAAAATTTATTTTTAAATTTGAACTAATTTACACTAACAACTAAGTCTAAAAATATGTGCTGACGCTACATATCTTTAATAAAAATACAACAAAATAAGATATAAGACTTTAAATGCAATTAAATAATCTACAAATATATAGTTCCACTACATCTCATTAAAAATTAGCTTTCCACGAAATGCAAAAGTAATTAATATTATTTCTACTAACATATTTTGTTCACTCAATTCTCTTATAACATAAAATCTGGTAATGACTAGCTTTTATTATTATTATTTGCCTACTCTGTCTTGCTTTACTTTACTGCTTTTTACCTTTCTTAAAACCATTTTTTTTCCAGTTCCCCCACTCTATGCTAAGTTTTAACCCCAAAATTATCTATCTATAGAACTTAAATCTGGAGAGTATACTGATCATCACTTGTTTCGATTATTAATAGAGAGTAAAGACATACAAATCGAATACATGATTTTAATTTGTTCTTAACCCCCAGACACAAATTTATTCAGATCACTACATTACAGTCATATTATATTTTTTATTTAAAATCGGAAAATAATCATATAATAATGGTTTTTTCGTCGTAACTATAGTATCAATATTGTTTTCGTAAACATCACGAACGAATTTTGTCGTCCAGAAAAGTGAAAACGCAAAAGCTCCAAGCGCAAGAAAACTGCAAAAAAATGTGAAAGACTGAATTACTTTATTAATTACATCTTGAATCATCTGAAGCACGATCAAGAGTCTTCACCGTCAACATTGCATAGCAAAAATGTCACCAATACGTGTTGAACTTGGTTTAGAAGTGCTGAGCGCGTTTAGTTTCCTTAGTGAAATCTGCCTTAAATCAGTTATGTGCCCTTCATGCAGTTTATTTGGTTCAATTATGTAATATAATATATTCGACAACTATCACACAACGCCGTCTAGTCCCAAGCTAAGCAGAGCTTGTGTTATGGGTACTAGACAACTGATAAAGATACTTATATATTTCTAAATACATACTTATTATAGATAAGTTACACCCAGACACAGAACAAATGATCGTGCTCATCACACAAACATTTATCGTGGGTGGGAATCGAACCCACGACTTGCGGCATAACAGTCAGGGCCACTAACCACTAGACCATCAGGCCAGTCCAATTATATTATTTTAATCTACTACCAAATCAACTGCTTGTACTGTGATGTTAATAATAATATGTAAAGAACTGTGCACGGTGTTTATTTCTTTAAATCTAACAAAAACACAACAAAGTTACAAATATATTTATATAAGAATATTTGTGACAAGGTAAAAAATTTGCTAAAAATCTATTCAGATCTATTCCGATTACAGAATAAGAGTTTTTATTGTCATTGGTTTAACAGATGCTTAACAGTATTTTTTTATGAATAAGACATTTAAAAGCGATGTTAATTTTAAATCTATTTAATATCAAACTGTTACACGTGTATGTATTTTAACATGAACCTAAATAAGTGCACTAATAATACCATAACGTTAATTTTAATAAATATTAACGTTCGTATGTGTCTTTAGTTCAACACAAAACGTTTTATGCAAGGAATTGCTTGAAAATAAAATAGATACATTAGAATATGTGACAATCTATGAAAATCTAGAAATAATGATGATATAAGTGTAAAGTGTTTTTCTACTAAATGTTTTATTTTAAGCCTACAGTTAACAGGTGTAAACTAAAAATGCCAATGATTTTATTTTTTTCATGTCCATTACTTAAAATAATAAAATTTATAGCAATGAAATGTTTGAAACAATTTTGGTAATTATTCTAAATCTGAAAAATAAACACTAACTTATTGCATTTGTTAGTCTTTATTTAAATATTCATTAAGGCACAATTTTCACTACAGACAAGAGATAAATAATAATCGAAGGTATAAGAAAATTAAAGCAAGATAATTTTCAAAGAAATACTCACAGTCCCGCTGCCATTGTGATAATCTGCCCTGTGTCCTTTTTTCGACGACTCTTGCTAGAATATTTCTAACTCTTGCAAGATCTCATATTAATACTAATATCGGTTCTCAAAAATGTTGTCATCCAACTATTATTTCGCTTCTATTCGTCAATAAAAATAAACAATTTTGTTTCATTACATCATCCATTCATGCCGAAAATGATTTAAGAAGTTCGGTTTTATTGTTGTTTTTGGTGAAACAATTATGCAATTATTTCCAAAGAAGATTCTCACAGAACGGTCGCTTCGTTAGCAGCCGAATTTTTAATTCTTTATTCTCACTCTATTTTATTTTGAAGACACACAGCGCATGACGGTTACTATATAATGAGCGATGTCGAAGGGATGTGATGATACAATATGAACCAGTGCCCAACAACTAATCTAATATGCGGATGATGTTATGCAAATACTAGAAACAATAACACAATAGTTTATCGACCATTGTAAAACCAGGTGAGCGACCATGAAGTAATAATATGATAGTTATGATGATGTATGTATGTATATACAATAAGGTGTATTATATCTGCGCCGAGAAAGGCTTTCCAACTGTTCATTTAGGTGCAACAGGTGAAAAATGTATCAAATCGGGCTGCAACGTCCCAGAACTTTCACAACTAAATACAGAAGACCATTTACCTGCTAGCCATGTCACTTGTAGCCATGTCACTTGTAGCCATGTCACTTGTAGCCATGTCACTTGTAGCCATGTCACTTGTAGCCATGTCACTTGTAGCCATGTCACTTGTAGCCATGTCACTTGTAGCCATGTCACTTGTAGCCATGTCACTTGTAGCCATGTCACTTGTAGCCATGTCACTTGCAGCCATGTCACTTGTAGCCATGTCACTTATAGCCATGTCACTTGTAGCCATGTCACTTGTAGCCTTGTCACTTGTAGCCATGTCACTTGTAGCCATGTCTAGGTACTTCACAGTCTGAACAGATACCGCCACAAATAGAAGAAGTTCAAAAGAGAACTTATATCGAGAATGGATTGGTATAGAAAGTCTATGGCATTATATCCGCCTGTATATATCTTTTTGTTCTGCAAGATTGTTCGAAAGAGTTACCTTAGCCCTAGACTGAAAACGGCAATTATCACTGGTTAGTTTTAGTCGGTAAAAGTCTGAAACTCCCTCTTACTCCATCAGAAGAAGGAGATGGTATTTGAAGATATGCCTTATCAAAAAAAAATGTATCTTTGTGCTGGATGAAGTTTTCTCTAATGAAAGCGACAGATAGCGACTTTGTTTTATACTAACAAAGTCATTAGCTGTATGTTTCTCAAAAGAAAGTGTTCTTTGTCTAAATTTCGTAATAGATTTAAATGCAGTTTTCATTATTAGAGAGAACGATAAACGGTGAAAATTTATGTATGAATGCTAACTAATAAATAGGTTCACTAATGTTTCACCAAAACTCCATAGACAAATTTTAGTTTACAACCAACGTTTTGTATAGTATTTATTCTACAAACGATCCGTTCTGCAAACATTTCATTTTACAAACACGTTTTATCAGCTCTTTTTTGGCAAAATATTCTTCTTTTGATAAATGCTGCCCCCGATAGTAAAAAAGACGCATCTAACATTTTTTCCGGATTTGAGTTATATACATTTCCGGAATCAGAAAAAAAAGGCGCATCTGCCTGTATTTTTAATATTTTGCTACCTTTCTCCAGTGCGTTTTTAACACAGCGAAATAAGGCGCTTCTGTACATTTTTTTAAACCCAATTGAAGATGAAAAGACGAGTTTATCTGAAACTTAGTTGAAAAGTCGCATTTGTGTAGATAATGTCCTTATAATCTGTAATTTTTTCTTTAGTTCGGTAATGTAAAAGGCGCATATTTGTCCCTATTTCTAAGAGGAAGTTAACAAGACGCAAATACGCGTTAACGTCTAACACGCTTAATAAAAACTGATTTCATATTAAGAAAAAAAGACCACATCTGACCACTTGCGCCCTATTTACTTCGTAAAATAGTTTTCGCATAGACGCATTTACCATAAGCGTCTTAATACCTTACGTTGAATAAAAATAATACAACTTATTACTTAATAAAAGAGGCGCAAGTGTGCATAAACGTCCGTTTTTCTTAAAATTGTGAATGTTTAGTACGGCGCCTGACCAGTTTCTACGCTAGTTGCGCTCGAGTAGTCTGTTGGAGATCGGATGTGTCGCGGTCGCGCAAGTTTTCGCTGCGTGTAGTATATTTCCTTTTATTCTTTGTATATACATATAAATTACATTTTTAAATATTTTTTTATAGAAGGCTATACAAAAAACATATATATAAAAAATAGTAGCCCACCGGCATCGGGAACAGGGTCCAAGCTACCGGTGGTCAGGGCTCCGGAGAGAGAAACCTCCGGACAATACGCGCCGTGTCCAGGAGTACTGCCTTCTGAATCAGACCCTTGATCCAACTGCCTAACGAGAGCCTCCGCAGATGTTGGCCGAGGCTCTTGGCTATTAAGCCATTGGCCGTCACGACTATCGGCACAATGACTGCTGTATCCACTTCCCACATGGGGACAACCTCGCGAGCCAAGTCAAGATACTTAGTTTGTTTATCCTTCTCAGCTTTCACGACGTTCTCCTCATGAGGGACCGCTATATCAATAATAATTGTGCGACGCTCTAGTCGATCTATGACCACTATATCAGGCTTATTGGCAACAATAGTCCTGTCAGTGATGATAGATCGATCCCAATACAATGAGATATTGCCACTGTCGAGAACTGGGTCGGGCACATACCTGTAGTACGGTACTTCTGATTCCACAAGATTGTATTTAAGAGCAAGTTGCTGGTGGATAATCCTGGCTACAAGGTTGTGCCTATGCAAATAGTCTCCGTTAGATAGATGAGAACATAAAGAAATAATGTGTCAGATTGATTCCCCGGGCCGGTGGCATGCCCGACAGATGTCAACCGTACCGTACCGTACCTTAGTATATTTATTATTATTTTACAAAATTTGTAGTAGGCTATAATATGGTCAGAGCTGTGTGCAATTTTATTTTACCGTAGTGTGCCAAATAATATCATCAATTGTTTATGACTTGGTAGGAAAATAATAATATCAGTCTTACTGTAACTACCTAAGTTATGTACAAATTGTAGTAAAAGTATAATAAATTAAAATTTATAGTAAAAATAATAAAATAAAGTAAATAATTCATTGATATGAGTTATTTCATACATTGACATTTTTATGAGGTACCTACTTACCTATAGGTATCATTTCTTTGATTTTTATTCAGTTATTTTTATTGAATTGTGTGTTTTTCGGGATTATATTGCTGAAGAAATTTACCAAGTCCCTACAACTGACAGTATTCTTTCTGATAAAGTCTGCGATAATATCACCACTGCAGCTACTACCAGCAGCAGCAGCAGTTCAACACTAAGTAATTTTGATTCTGATGATTCAGTTCTTGATAAAGATTACGTTCTTCCAGAAAGAAAAGGCAAAAAAGTAGTGTTATCAACTCTGATTCAGATACTGATTTTATAGAAAACTCACCACAAAACAACATTCGCGTATCAGAGAGTCACCTAAACGAAAAGATTTTGAGACCGAAAACCACGCTGTTCTGGCTTCTGAAAATGTAATTCAACTGACCAAGAAGGGAAGTATACGACTGATTAAGCTAAACGTTGCTCAAGTATTACACTTTTAAAGTTCTGATTTTAATTATAATTTACTGTGCCAAGAATAGCGTTTTGTTTTATTACGTGGGTCAAAAGACTTTATAATCAATATTTGATTATATCAATTGTGTTTTATTTACTAATAATACATTAGGCTATAGCTTATTATGATAACTAAGAACTTATTAATACACTTCCTTAAATAAAAAAATTATAAATTATTTTATAAACATTCTATCTTAGTCAAGGGTTATCTATATAGTTATTAATCCTTAAGAAAAAAGGCGGAAATAACCATATGCGGTCATTTCTGTTAAAAATATGTACTAGATAATTAAACTAAATACTTAGAAAAAAAGTACAGCCAAAAGCATTTGAAAATTAAAGGACGCATCTAGCCATTTACGTCTATTCAATTAAGTATGTGATATTTTTCTTAATTTTTTATGCTAAGATGAAAATGTTTTTTTATTATTTTTACTATAACGATTTGATAAATTCATATTATTATTAAACCAAGTTAAAGCTCATTATATTGGGCTTTATTTTCAACTTTCAATATGTAAATATTTTAATTTACTCGAAGACAGCAAACGATTTCCCGTTTCATTCATTAAAACATTTTTTTATCCATTTTTACTTTTTGTTAGATACGTCTTTTTTACTATCAGGGGCAGAATGGTTCGGATGATATTTAATCAATTATAAATTTTTCATTTAATATTTTGGTTCTTTTGGAAAACTTACGTTTATCTAAATATCAATTTATAATACACTAGCTTTTGCCCGCGGCTTCGCTCGCGTTAAGTATTATTATTAATTAAGTATATTTTTTGCGGCTTTACTTTTGTTTAGCGTGTGTAAAAAATTAGGGCCTACAAAACTTCTTTGTACACAATATTCTTAACTAATCTGTCATTAGGCGCTAAAACTATCAAGCTATTGGGTGAACTTACTCGTGAGCAAGCAACATAAAGCTGTCCATGAGAGAAGCAATGTTCTCTCAAGTCAATACCCGCAAATTTGAGAGTTTGCCCCTGAGACTTATTTATTAAAATCAAAAAAATCCAAATAATTAAAAATATTTTTTTTAAATTGACAAACTTTCATACAAACTTTCATCCCCTATTTTATCCCCTTGGGGGCAGAATTTACCAAAATTCTTTCTTAGGGGTTGCCTACGTCATAGTAACTATATGCATGCAAAGTCTCAGCCCAATCGGTTTAAAATTGACAAAGTTTCACACAAAAAAAAAAAAAAAAAAAAAGTAAAAAGAAAAAAAAGTAAAGTTTCATACAAAGTTTCATCCCCTATTTTATCCCCTTGGGGGTAGAATTTATCAAAATCCTTTCATGGCGGATGCCTACGTCATAACATCTACCTGCATGCCAAATTTCAGCCCGATCCCTCCAGTGGTTTGGTCAGTTCAGCAGTGGCTCCAGCAGTCAGTCAGATAAAATGTTTTGAATCTTTTGATTTTTTTTTAATCTTTTGAACCTTTATGAATCTTTTGAATCTTCCCATCAATTGTCAGCCAAATCGGTTCAGCCGTTCTTGAGTTATAAATAGTGTAACTAACACGACTTTTTTTTATATAATTATATAGATATAATATATAATAGTTTTAGGTAAAATAAAATTCGAACAAAAAAATCAAAAAGTGATCGATTCCCAAAAAAACACTGGGTTTCCTACTATTAATATACAAAACGTTGTTTTATGAGATAAAATGAATAAAAAATGAATTGTTTGTCAAATGACACGTTATTAAACAAAAGTTTATTTGGTGATTTGTTTGTAAAATAAACTATTTGGAAAACTTGTTTTTTTTTTATGCACATAAAATCCCAATCTATGAATTACTCCTGTATTTTAAATACATCCACAAACATGACAAGACACCCAGTAATAATTCGATTTAAACCCAATATTGAAATTGAAAATGTTTAATTTAATAAAAAACTAAATTCTAAATAAGTAACATTTTATACAAGTACTTGAAAAAGGCTTAGGCCCACTTGAAGCATATTATCACTTACAGAGTAAACGCAAATAAGAGATAATAATTTACTTTCTGTCATCTTCAAATAATTTACCATTCTAGAATGATATAATTTAAAGTCAGCGCTTTTTTATTTAGTGTTTTGTACTGCAAGTGGGCCTTATAATTGGAAAGCTGAGCGAAAAAAATGCATCGGTTTTTAATTTTATTTATTAGCGTTACTCAGGCACCTCAATCGGTAAAGACAGAACCCATATAGGATCATTTTGTTGTATCTATCCATCTATGAATACACTTTTCTTAAGTTAGAGTGCGGTAGAAAATTAAAACGTAGTAACAAGGTCTGGTCTGATCCAATTAACAAGGATTCGTTACAATAAGGCTTGTGGAATTTAAAAAATCTGGAACAAGCAAGCCTGTAACGAATTTGTTGGACAATTTCATAGCATGAAATTTCAGATAGGTTTTTATGTTCAATTGTACAAGCAATCATAAGAAAAAAGTTTTTAATCCAGGCAGGAATATTTTTTTCACAATCAGAACTTTTAAAAGAATGAATAACTAACCCGACCACTAAAAAAAACCCACAAGCTCTAATCATCTTAGTAGACTAACGGTAGGAAAAAAACAGCAATTCACAATCGGTTGCATTTTTGTCGCTCACTTGCCCGACTATTGGAGATAACGCACACGGGCAACTTTAATCTATGTAACTAATTTGTTTCTCACATGAAGTCTAAGTGATTGTATGACAACGCGCATGTAGTGATGATACAGATGGGAGACTTTTTAGTTCGCAGGTTCGCCGACAGGCCGGCGATGCAACTATCTCCTCATCTATTAGTAGCAAGCGTCGCTTTTGCTCCCGTGTCTATCTGTCAAATCTCGGTCAGAATAAAAAAGTTGCTGGGCCATATCTAATATAAGTTGCTCGTTTACGTTTTCTCTTAATTTATATTTAACAAAAAGAAAAACACATTACATTGGTGTTTTTGTAATAGCCACTATCTAACCAATACATTACGAGTATATTGTTCTGTAAATGAGCAATGTAAAAGTTTTCAACGTCTGGGACGATTGTTATATTTATATTGCATAGGCTAGGTGCCTATAATATAATATTTATAATTATGTTATATAACATTCAATTTGTTTAAACACTATAACGAATTGCTGTTTTATTACGTAGGTATTTAAGTTGTAGGTATTTTTATTAATATTGTACTCGATGAGTTTTCCGAAGATCATCCAACTAATTTTCCGGACATCAATTTGAGGATTCTTTCGTCGCCTAAAAGTGAAACAAAAAATTAGATATTTCTCAGTTATTGAAAGGAAAAAAGTCCAAAAATATAACCATTGTAATATTATTGTTAAATAAGCATCGGTTGCTGTGATTGTTTAAACTATAATAATTATATAACTAACTGTCCCCCGCGGTTACACCCGCAACTTTGATTAATGTTCCGCTTCTATTTTCCGCAGTGTTCTTCCCCAACAATTTACTATCCGACACTGTAAAAATTTTCAAATTTGAACCAATAGTTTCTGAGTAACTAATATTACAAAACTCTTATGTTTTGTAATATTAGCATACTTAAGATTATGTTTTAGTTTTGGTCACCCAATCACTTCATTTGACTGGTGTTTAATTTGTTTTGTGTTGACAATTACTTTCGAGAAAATTGGACTAAAAGATATAAATATTATTCATTTTAACTAGCCTCTACTAACTTAACAATATTTTTTTATTTGTATATTTTTAACCAGCTTTGCCCATGTCAAAGTAAACAACCATCAGAAGGCAGCCTAATCCCTGAACAAAAGTATCCTATCTTCTATTCCAGGATATGATCTAACCGTGTACAAAATATCATCAAAATCCGTTCAGTCGTTTGAGCGTGAAGGACTAACAAACATCCACACAAACACACATACATGAAAAGTTTCATCTTAATAATGTTATGGTGATTTTAGTTATTTACTTAATCCAGTGAGGTTTCCCAGAGGAACTGCATTGTTTCGGCGATCCATGTCCAGCAGATACTTTCCACCCAGGAATACAGTGATCATCAGGGCAGCGGAAAGGAGAGCACTGAAATAAAGAAACAAATGAATGAAGGAGTTAAGAGGTAACAAGCATAATAAAAATATAATCAACTCGAGAACCTCCTCCTTTGTTGAAATCGGTTCAAATTAAAATCGGCAGCTATTTTTTTACGTACAAAATGTAGTGAAAAGGGGTGAAAGTGAGAAAGGAAGGAAATGAAAGAGACAGAGCATAAATGGTGACGATGGTGATGGTGGTATTTTTTTTTCCATACACTTATAGGCACGCAATAGACTGTTTTGCACACTGGTGTAGAAAAGTGCGCGTGCTCGCCCCCGCCACAACTTAATTACATTTACCGCATCAAGCTGGGCGCGTGTCGACCTCACGAGGCGTGGGTCAACCCCCATTCATTAATTTCTTCGTAAGTGTATTGAAAAACGTCTTTTGAAACTCGTGCAAATATGTCACTGTAGCCCTCGGCTTCATGACACACTCGCCTGTGGCTCGGGCGAATTCCGCCTCGGCTGCAATGACAAACTTTCAGCACTTGCATCAGAATACCATGTACTATTTCTACACAGACGCAATGTACAAATAAATAAATAAAATACTCAGTGTTGTACCTACACCACATACTTCAGATTATACAAAAAATATACTATATTACAAACTATCACAATAATACCATTACATCTTTTATTTAAACAGGATTCTTCGAGGGTAGGTGGTCTCAGGTGGGTAAAATTTTGACACTCCCTCTTGCTCCCCTCAGAGCGGGAAGAGTCATAAGATATTTTAAAGACAATAACAATAATCAGCCTATAACGTGAACGTTAGGTACAAGCTGCTGAGACAAGAATTCTCTCTGTGAAGGCAGTACGCCATCACGATGTTTTTTATCATCGATTTTAAAGGTATGAACTCATGAAGCGGTTTTCACCCACGGCAGCCGCGGTTGCGGGCCTACCGCGTCTGTAGAATGCATAATACTCGTATGTAAGAAATTAAAGCACAACACGCAGGTTTGCGTGCGAAAATCGCAACCGCGACGGCTGCGTAACCGAACAAAAATGCGGTCTCGTAACTTTAGAAATAAAGCAGTTGTTTCTTCTACTGCGGTGGACGAAGTTGACAACCGGTATGTGAGTTTTTAGCCATATGTCGGGGCCGTTCATATCATTTATCATTATCATTATATATCGTATCATTTGGCCACCATTGATTGTTCCAACTCTTTATTTAACGCCTGATAATATATTCGTAGCGTGATGTAGTAGAAGGGCATACATCATTCTACTGTAGAATAGATGAATAGGCTCTTAATAAACTAGTGCGCTTCGAAATCAATGATTGCATCACTGCCTACTATCAGTTTAGATTCTAATCTAGCACTAAATTATATCATTAAAAAGAAGAATTTATTTAAATATTTACAGGTGTTACGCACTATGGAGAGAACTATACTTAGATATTTAAAAAAAAAAAGACAAACTGGAGTCAACGAGGATATTTGCTGGGTTAGTAAACTGAAAGCTAATTGATTCGTTGTGGAGCAGATGAGTCCTAGAGTTAAGACTGAGGATCGGCAAGTGTATCGTGTTATGACCTTCAAATAAATGAACTCACTTTTCTTTCATATCACTTCTCACATAATCCATCAATCTTTTCTTTAGCCTCTCTCTCCCTTATCAATGTATATTCATAACACTTTTAATAACATACGTTTCATCCCTCCTCTTTACATGACTATTAGATGTCAAAATAAAGAAACTCACATACATACATGAACCCTGAAAACATAACACTCCTTTTTTGGGGCAGTCATGTAACAAACTTTCAACTTATCAAACACTGGCGCCACTTCAAAGTTAGTCCACTTCCTCTAGTATACTCATTTCTCACTTTATCCGTTCTTGTCACACCACACACAAATCTCAATGGTCTCATTTCTGCTATGTCCAATCTTTTTCATCTGTATTTTTTTCGGTACAAGCTTCTGATCCATTGATTGATTGATTTTTATTTTAGGGACAATAATTAACACTCGCAATATTTTGTACGAGTAACTACGAGTAAAGGCCAATATCGCTCATTGATTCTCTTACAATTATTAAAACCAAAGCAGTCTGGAATCGACATCTGTCGCGATATTTTCTAGTTAGTAAGTAATGAAAAACAGATCATTGTTTTTTTTTTGGGATAATTTATTAGGAAGAATCATGTGCGTTATTCCAAATTTATCTAGTGCCTACCACAGTTCTATAAATTTTACTTAAATAAAATTACTTACAATCCAGCCATTTATGGTAAGTAGTAGTTTCTTCGTCAAAGATTACACTCGACTAAAGAAAAATGTTTTATTGTAAGTTTTCAGAATGCGTCGTTTCCGTCGCTTTATTGTTTATTTATTTGTATCGAATATCCATTATTTTGAAACATGTATAAGCATACAAAAACACTACTACTTTGTTTACAAATTATCTGGACTTCAGGTCGTTGGGTCTACTGGGAAAAATATAACTATTCTTGCTGGCGAAATTTTGAAATAATCATCATCTTCCTGCCTTATTCCCATTGTAGGCAACTTATCATTTTTGTATTTCTTTTTATTATAACGTAAAAAAATCGCGGTTATGTTTTGCGTTCGCGTTTCGCGGGCATTTTTTGAACGGTGGACCCGCCCACTGCGCACGCCGCTCACGCCGACCAGTCGCCGCCAAAAACGAGTCTTGAGCGGGCGCGTACAAAAACGCTCTGCGTTCCCGCCAAAATCTCTCTAATACTTCATTTTACCCAGTCACCTCGTTTCATTGTGTACAAATCCCGCCCTAACTTACACCCATGTTATTTGGGGTCGGCGCAACACGTTCTCTTCTTCCATTCTACCCTGTCACCCGTCATGCTATCACTAACTTTCTTTTCTTTCATATCACTCTTCACACAATCCATCCATCTTTTCTTTGGCCTCCCTCTTCCTCTCCATCCATCCACATGTATACTCAAAACCCTTTTAGTAACATGTGTATCATCCCTCCTCTTTACAATAAACGATTCCCCTTCAACTTTTCTGTAACTGGCGCCACTTTCAAACTTCCTCTAATATACCTACTCATTCCTCACCTTATCCTTTTTTGTCACACCACACATCCATCTCAAGATTCTCATCAATTCAATTTTAAAATAATGTTGTGACTTTGCTGATCGAACGATTAATTGACGTTAACTGAGATTTATCGAAACTGTTGAATCGATAGGTGTCCATTACATAGCGAAGATGAATGATCTACTTACAATCTAAAAACTAGAACTTGGAACAGGGCACACAGCCCTTTTAAGAGTAACTCAAAAGTTTTGACTGTACGCGCAGCTAAACATAGCTCTCTAGGTTTAATCGTTTTTGAGGCAACGTTTTAAAGTGTAACCGTGGCCATATGTGGATTTTAGTCAGAAAACATTCATGCCTTTTCGTTCCACACTAAAACAGAAAAGTCATTTTTTGAATAGCCTATTGTATGTTCAAAGAAATTGTATGGGCAAAGGCCTCCCTTTTCTCCTACAACCTCTCTGTCTAGGGGGATCTCTGGCCAAGTTTGTTCCACCACCGTAGGTTATGACGGGTAGGATACATATGTCATTGAGTTGTCTTCTAAGAGTCATCGGAAAGCCTACCCTTCGTGTAGGTCTTCCAAGCATTTTGGATTCGTCTTCCGACTTCCTTGTCTTACCTATCTCTAGACGATCTGACCTAAGAACATATACTCTTCGACATATTGCAATACTTGCTCGTCTACCTCGACCCTACGTTTCATGCTGTTGGCCATAACCTGGGTCTTAGATCTAAGTATTCATTGTAAGTCCAACCTCAAAACTTGCCTGCTCAGATCTTGGAACGAATTGAAGGAATTTCAAGTTCAGTGATTTCAATAAAAATATACAAAAAAAAAACGAATACCATGAAACGAGAAAATTAAATTATTACATTTTCCGATCTATTTGATAAGACTATCATAATACTATATCAACAAATACAATTTTTATTTCCGAAAAATCTTAAAGTACCTACTCGTATTATTTCGTATTAGGTCTTTACCTATGAAATTGCTGTTCAAACATTTCTATTTTTTTTATATCTATTAATCAAAGTAATAACCTATTCAATTGATTCGGTTATACTAACGCAGAGGTAATTTCTTGATGACTTTCTAGAAGGAATCAGCTGGACGAATAGCAACAGAGTTTTTCAAAGGCATTTTTTATTGCCTCTCGGATATTGATTTTTTTTCCCGCCAACAAGTTATCCAAATTCAGGGAAAAGTATAAGTCTATAGGCGCAAGGTCTGGTGAGTAAGGCGAATGATGAAGAGCTTCCAATCCTAGCTCTGGTAAATTGGACACAGATGATATTTGGCTGTGCATTATGAGATCGCGCATTGTCGTATAAGATCAGCTGAGACGAACGATGGACGAAAGCTGGTTGGAGACGTACAAGCTTCTATAGCATTGTGTTCAGTTCTTCACAGTATCCATCTGCAATAATGCTCATACCGTTTGGTAAAAGGCTATGGTAAATGTAAAAGGCGCTAGATCACTAACCAGTGACCACTTTTTCAGGGGTAAGTTTCGATAGATTCCTCTAGAATGAGGAAGCGCGGGCCCGCGAAAGATGGAAGGAGTGGAAGGAGGATTTTGCTCAGGAGTGGGACAGAACAGGCTAGAAAACAAATTTTTCGTTTATGGCATTCTTTACGTGCTGAACTAATCGAAAAGAGAAATAAAATAATTACTATACTCCATCTGTTTAGGTACTTAACTAAAAGTAAACTATATTCACATGTCTTTTATCTAAAAATTGTCTAAAAATGTTATCTAAAAATGTTTCCAATTAGCTATTAACCTAAACGAATGTTAGGTAATTAACTAAATTTTAATGATCTTTGTATGTCTTTTATGTTTTTTTTTTCTAATAAAAACATGTATCAAGATTGTTTAAGTTTAGTTAACTATCTAAACAGATGGAGTAGGTATAGAACTATAGTAATTCAACATTATGATTGGTTAAGTAAAATCAAAATAATACTTTTTTGAAGATTTGTTTTATTGTTTATTAGATAAATACTAGCACCTTTGTTAGTGTTAAAAATCTTTGAAATTCTTTACTTTTCTCTACGATAATATGTAAGTATTATACACTTATACCTTCCTCATGAATCACTCTGCCCTTGAGTGAAAACGGTATAAGACTCAGTTCTGTAATTTTTAAGTTTTATCACGTTCATATATGGGGTTACTGATAATTAGTGAACGATACTTAAACACGTGATTGTAGTCATGATAACAATCAACTTTTATTATGGGACCAAACCTGAAATCGCGAAATAAATCTGCCAAGTCCAGTACTTTTTGACCAGTTAGGCGAACATAAATGTGCTGAATTTGGCAGATTTTTTTCGCGATTTCATTTTTGGTCCCATAATAAAAGTTGTTTGTTATCATGACTACAATCACGGTCGTCAATCGACAATCACAATCAAGTCGCCCTATATACAATTAGAAGTAATATGTAAGAATTTGGTATTTTCATGTAACATGCATAATAAATATATTATAAGACAAGCAATCTGTAGATATTTTTTTTTAAATCACTTAAGATTGATGGCGTATTCAACGTAAACAGTAACGTATGTATTTAAAAGAGTCAAGCTTATCGTCATATCGGTGAAACAATCTGCAGCTGGGAAGACTTGTAGCCGAAAGTTACTTAGATGAAAGTTCCTGTGGGCGACATGTTCATAGGAGAAAGATTCTGTTCAGTAAATGGAAATAAATGAATCGCCCTATCGTCGAACAGTCAAGTCACGCGTCAGAAATACAATTTCATAGCTACAAACCAATTAAAAAAGCTTAAAAATCGATAAAGGAAATCAGCTCTCTAGTTGGATTGGCAATTGTTGAGATCGGACGCACATGTTTCTAGCGTTATTATAGCGACAAGAAATATATAACCAAGATATTTGTAATACATTCTTTTCCAATCTTGTGCTTGAAATGTGCTATTAACTATTAAATCTGTATGCCATACACATATTGGCTCCATCCCGCACGGAGCCAATATTTCGAGATAAATAATCGAATAATGATAAAGGGTCGAAGCCGCACCGACACTCAGTGCAGCCTTTATACAATCAACAGGTAGGTACTTACTTATTTATTTTAATTACTCACTTTTGTATTGTTTCTGAGTGAGAGGTAGAAGAGAATAAAATAAAAAAAACGTGGCAACTGTATCTTTATAAGTATATAATACATTTCTTCATTACAAAAAAATTGGAATGATTCGTCATGATTTTCAAAATCGATAGGTACAAATGAAGTACTTATAATTAAAAAAAAGGTGGGATTGAAGGTGGATGAGGTGGTGTAAAGGTGAAAAGATTATTACATAAATAAACTAGAAATTGCTCTATTTTTCACATTATTTCTACTTTTTATATTTTGCATTTCTTTTTTGCTACGTTTTATTGTGTTTGAAAATCGTATTAAAAACGCTAACACCACAAATCCAACAACTTTCTCTACATAATAAACTATTCAAATTTTTTATTAGTTAAACAATGTCATCTAAAAACATGCATAGCCATCATTCTCTTGAGTTTTTCTTGTCCTAAAATTAGAAAAACACATTATAGAGTCGTCTAAAAGAAGCGAAAATGTCAAACAATGTGAGTGTTTTAAATAAGGTAATTTCTTATTAACCAAATCCAGTTAAATTTCCAATCGGAATGTTGTTGCGTTTACGGTCCATCTCTAAAAGGTATCTTCCTCCAAGAAACGCAGACACCATGAGAGCAGTCCACATTAAGACCCTGAAATAATAGTAAGCTTAGACAAATACAATAGATATGATATAGATACACCATGCAACATATTAAACGCAAAAGAAATGTATAAAGGGTGTGCATTATGCCAGTTACAAGTTGCATAATATTTATATTGCAAATAGGTGAAAAATTACACTTCTACATGTAAATTTTGTAAAATTAAAAAAGATGAGGCCGGTTGGTCCCAAGACCCATTTTTGCACAAAGTGTGAAGAGTGTTTACCACCAGTGGGCTCCTGCATAGGGGAAACGCCGTTAAAACCGGTTTAGGTTTAGGTGGTGAGATGATCTGGACTTGTACCACGAGAACTGGTTCAGGACGACGCGGGAGAAGAATGTCTGGTAGGACTGGGGGAGGCCTTTGCCCAGCAGTGAAGAAAAAATAAATCTGAAGAGGAATGTTGAAACGCGTGTTACCAAAAGAGTTATATATAAGTATACATATGAATGGATGGAAAGAGAGAGGGACGCTTAGAAAAAGATAGATTATATTATTATGAAGAGTGATATAAAAAATGAGATTTAAAGATAGCTTTATGGGTAACAGGACAGATTCAAAGAAAAAACGTGTTGCTATGACCGCAAATAACACTAGATAAGCACAGGAAGATGATGATGGTTTGCACGACATGACACAATCACAAATATTGGAAACAGAAAACATAATATTATATATAAAAATATTAGTACTTGCACGACTTACAATGTCGAGTCAAGTTGGAAGACAAGACTTGTAATGTCTTCTAGATTCCAAGTCTTGTCTTCCAACTCGACTCCACCTAGTTAAATTGATAGTTACAGTTTAAGGGATATTTTGTGTTAACATGGTGACTATTGAGAAGAGGTCCAAACTGACTTGAGAATATGGGCCTTAGTTAATAAACCTACTATTCTTTAAACGTGGTTACTTACAATCCAGCAAAAATCGGCATATTGCACAAAATGAACTTTTATTGAACGAAATTACTTTAACTAGTTTGATTTACATTTTGCTCTGTACTACAAGATATGGTTTGTCACTGCTGAATTTTAAATACACTTATTTATTAAGTCGCTTTGTTTTTATTAACTCTTCAGATACCAATAAAATGTTTGTTTAAAGGAAATATTCTTACATTACAACAAACATTTATCTTACCACAGGAAAGAAAAACGACTAACAATAAATAATATAGGTATTGATGATACATCATCCTTGGGCGAAGGCATTCCTACGTGTCATATCATCACACGCACACATCACACATCTACCGAGCTAGTACTTCTTGCGCCTGAAGCTATATTATGGATAACGTTTTTTAGTAAAAGTATTTAAATTTTGTAATATAAAACAGCTTAAGTGATTTTGCCATACATTCGATGACATAATTTGTAGAATATAGTTTCAGTCAAACATGGTCGCTGTAATCGTATAAGTACCTATACCAATTTCTTAAAGAACGCAAATATTGCCCACCAAAGTGGCAACTGTCTGTATTTTGTCAGAGTAGACCAGATATTTCATTTGCTCGATAGAAAATAATCGACACAGTATCGACATCGATTTTCTGTGGAGCAAATGAAATATCTGGTTTACTACAAAGGTGTTGATTTAACATAGTACTCGAAATAGCGTTAAGCGAAAAGCGAGTATAGAATACTGACTTCAAAGTTACATTTTAACAATTTTATTCGTTGTTGAATCGTATATCGTTTTTTTTTTGTGTTTGAAATTCATCCAACGGTTTTAAGGGTGGCGCCGGAAGGAGTATCAGACGTGTGTAATTCAGTTGCTCTTTGCGTTCTCGGATCATGGTTTCCCTTACAGAACTTCCCTATAGACCTAGCAGCCATTGGCCCTGCGGTGCCCCCGGTTTGCTGACATCTCTTTGAGGTGCGCGTGGAATACTAGGCGCCATTGACAACTCAGGATGGGTCTTTATCGACCGGCCAGACGGCGAGTTACCCATTACTGCTCGTCCGCAAGCCAGCGCCGTGTCTTAGAAAGTGTTGGTTCTAGTTCTGGGACCATGAGTCAGTTCCCTCACGGTCTTTTCCTTCACCGTTTTGAGAACAGAAGGGATGAAATAAATAACAAAAAGTAAAGCGCCTGCCTAGATTTGAGCAGTAGTCACCCAAATTTTTCTGATTTGTTATAAACTAGTGCTTGACTGCAATCCCACCTGATGGATTATTATAGCAATAGTAGTAACGCGTGCGAATACGAGTACCACGCTATCTCTTCTGTACACATGTAACCCATAGCAGTGACGTCATATTTCAGTTTGTGCATCCTTGTTTTGTGACTTGATAGTTTCCTCTTTCACTAGATTTGAAAGGTTTCTAATTTACTTGCTATTATATAACACTAGCTTCTGCCAGCGGCTTCGCCCACGTGAATGTCGGTTTCTCCATACAAACTTTCAACCCCGGTTTTTACCCCTTAGGGGTTTTTTTTTGTTTTTTTTTTAACGTAGGTAAAATCATCCAATGACAAATCCCGCCCTTGGGTGGGGCGGGAAATAGTGTCAGACTTTTACTGACTAAAAACCTACCTTTCCGTTCCTTGCCTTTGTCCCGGGGCCCGTGGTGACATTCTCACATAACCTTTGGCCCCAGTAGGCTTCGGCCCTGCTGGACCCCTACAGTTTGCTGACAACTCCTTGAGACGCGCGAGAACAGTGCGCGCCGTAGACGACCTGAGCTCGGACCGGTCTGTTACCGGACGGACGGACAGCGAGCTACCCATTGCCCACCGTCCGCGAGCCCGCGCCTACGGTGGCCGGAAATCGGGATCGGAATCCCGGCGGCGGCGGCGGCGTGTGCGCCTTTGTCTAATGCGGTCGGCCTCCTCCTTTGCTAGCATTACTGCTTCGCAAAAGGAGGCGACCGCCTGCCACTCCTCCTCGCTCCGGAGCATGGCTTGAACCAAGCCCTGGCGCGAGAGATCGCCGCCTTTCGCCCCCACGAGGACAAGGCGATGCTCTTCCCAAGCGGGGCACACCTCGACTGTGTGCCCCACCGTGTCCACCGGGCGGTCCGCACAGTGGCGACACCCGGGACCCCTTAGGGGTGGAGTTTCGTAAAATCCGCTACAAGGCTTCAAGTCGGCTATTACAATAGTGTCAGAATCGTCTATCATTGATTTCATCGTGGTTGATTTTGACAAGTTTGGTAATCTACTAATATAATGGCGTCACTATGACTTTCCAACATTCAATCACATCACACACACATACACACACACACACCATTGAAAGAAATGGTAATCTCGTCCATAATGACAAATGAATTTCTGACTTATGGGGTAATAAGAGTGCCTAGTGTGAGTTTGTTTTACGCTAACGCGATCGACACGTTTATGACGTTTGAGCCTCCGATTGACCCGCTCCTAGCTCTTAACCAATCAGAGAGCCAAACGCGGCAAACTTTTCGATCGCGTTAACGTAAAAACAACTCACACTCAACGCACTGCTAAAATTTTGTCAGTTCCTTTGATTAGTGACTTACCATTAGATCTGTCTGAATACGACAAAGTCATTCTACCACCTGTAACGCCTGCCAAAAGATGTCGCCACTGAACTGACAGCCAGCCAGCAAGCCGAGCGCCGTAACGTCACGTCCTACCACGTGGTCGAAGTGGGGAGGTGACGGTTACCGCCAAGCCAGCCAGCCAGCCAGCCAGCCAGCCATTATAAAAGCGAATAGTGCCCTTGTATGTGGTTCATTATAATTGTGTAAATTCAAGAAATACATGCATATCTGATTACTATCACCTATTTTATTTGAGCCAAGCCTACCTCAGCATTATACACCATTCATTTACGATACCAATAACCGACCAATGATCGACTATTATGATTTAGCAGACAAAATGACAATGGGATTGTGTTGGAATGTCGAATTTACAAAAATATCAGACTTGGGCCCCTGTTAGCTGATCGGTACAATAATCACCGAAACCACTTATTATTATTATTATTTAAGGAGGGAGGAGGGTATCAAAAACAACAACTATTCCAATTTTAAAATATTTATGAAAATGCTATAAAAGTCAGAAGAATGTTTTATCTGTTACTGTTGTATTTTCCGTTACGTATTCTACAGTAGTCGTAGGCGGTAAAGTACTGGTAGTTGTGAATATCGGGTGGGCGACCATAAACTTCATTATGTATACTGTACCCCAGTAAGCAATAAATAACATCATAGCGCCAACCAATAAACTGAAAAAAGAAAGACATAAATAGGACATTATTTTTTAACGTTAGTACATAACGAAATAACATACCTACTGGTAAGTGCCTACTTATCTCTCTTATCTCTGCTGTATTTAATAATTGTTATGCCTATAACAATTATTAAATACAGCAGAGATAAATACGATAATGTTTCCTGCATGACTATCTATCAATCTTCACACGTCTTTCATTTCAAAATTCTCTAAAAATTTTATCTAAAAACTTTTACACTTAGTTATTTACCTAAACCAATGTTAGGTAATTAATTAAATTTAAATAATCTTTGTATGTCTTTTATACGATTTTTTTTATTAAATCCCATATTAAAATTGTTTATATTAAGTCACTAATCAGATGGAGTTCAATCGAATTCAAAATATTTTATTTCACGTAGACCTAGAACGACCATAATGTTCTAGGCCCACGTGAAATAAAAAAAAAATTAAAGGTACTCAAAGGCCAATAGAAAGGACTTTACTCGGAGTTTCAGGAATGACGATGTACGCAGAAGAACCAAGGTTACCGACATAGTCCGAAAAATCGCATAAACTTAACCGGCAGTAGGCAGAGCACATTGCTGGCAGACCAGATGTTTGATGAAGACGAAAGGTTCTAAACAGGCGACCGCGTACCATAAGACGCAGCGTTAGAAGGCCTCCATAAGGTAGACCAATGACTTGGTGAGGGACGCGGGAATCCCATGGATGTAAGACCCAAAGGACCGTTCGTAGTGGCGACATTTGGGGTGGCATATGTCTAACACTCATCGACTTACGGCTAAAATAGAAGAATCTAGCTAGCTGAGCCAGAAGCTAGTGTTCGATTCCATTTGGTCGTTTTCTATCGAAAGGAACCGGAGAGAAACTCCACGGTTAGTTCTTTAAAAATATTGATTTTAGTCGTAGAAATTGGTGTGTCAATAAGAGTTGGTTAGAAGTCTATAGGAATTTATAAACTTGTTCTCGGACCTACCAAAATACACCAAAACTTCATAAAAATCGGTCAAACCGTTTCCGTGCCACGAAATTTTTATAGATTATTTTTACTATAAGCGAACCTTGAATATAGTTTGTTAAAAATCAGTCACTGAATCGATTCCAATATTTTTTAAACCATGTGATATTTTTTACCAAAAAAATTTAAAGAAGGTCACACGTTGGACACCACCGACAGTAAGTAGGTACCTACAACACGGGTCACAGCATGTCATAGCGTACATTAAGCGTCAGCGCACAGCTGGGTGCGGGGGCAAAGCAATCCGTCAGTCGCTAGGATGACCCGGTGACCATGTGTTTGTGTGAACAACCAGGTAAAAGATCAAGTTTAGAACTTTGTGATTTTTCAGTTATTAAATTTGTACATAGATTCTTTACTTAAAAATACTAAATCGCATATACTAAAAATAAGATTGTATATTAGAAGTAATGAAATAATTCGAACCCTGGAATTATATATCTATTTCACACAGTTAGTCATTGGACTAACTACATTAACAATACAAATAATTTTGAGATGAATTATAATCTCATAATTATTAGTATTGTTATTGTGAATACGATGCAAACAGATTTATTTTTACGGTTCCGTAATCTGACGGCTAGCGTTGGCTTTAAAAATCTTTACTTTTACGTGTAGGTATATGAAAAATTCTGGGATTTTCATCATCAAAGAGGAAATAAATAAAAACCAAAATATTTAAAACACAAAGCATTCATGTCAGATTCGGTTAATAATAAACAAGGTCTACAGATGTTGTTGGTTTTAGCGTTGTCCTTCTCCCTTTTCTCAAGGACTGTTTATTTTTCTTGTACGGACCCCAACCCGGTTCATCATAGTATTCGAAGAACATTTCATCTGTTGTTGTTTTTACTGTAGTAATTACTGTCGTCATTTCTGTTGCTCGTGTATTCCCAAATTCCTCACTCTCGAAAAGCGTCATTGTTCCAAAATACGCTATGACTATCAGCATCGCAAAGCATAATATGCTGAAACAAATAATTATTTGAATCACGAGAAGACAGTTTTGGAAATAGTATTCTCCTATTACTTTTCTTTGGTTCATCGTAACAAGAAAACCAAAATATGTACCTAACATTAAAAATATTACTCTAATTCTATTAATTGTATTTCTGTATTTTAATTGTTGTTGTTGTTGTGTAGTGTGTTGTGTTTTTGTATTTTAATAGTATTTCTGTCCGTGCGTCGTAGACTTATAGCAATATAAATTTTAACAGCGTCTGTATATAGAAAAGTGTACAAATTAATGTATCATAGTACTCATATGTGCGTTACCTTTCGTGTACGAATTCGATTCGCACTTGACTGGTTACTCTTGTTCCCGCTGTTCAGATTTTTGTTGTTACTGAATGTTATGTATATTTTGCACACTATTGATCGAATTGCGCACAGCTATAAGGTTGAGACCATATGTCACACATACTATCATCACGCGGGATGATAGGGTCGTAGTGGCTAATGAATGAGTGACCAAAACCAGATTCAACTTTCAAGTTGAATCTGGTTGTGGACTCTTCAGAGTCCACGCAAACCGCAGTTCTCACATCCAGGGAGAAATCTTCGGCATCGGCTTTTATTATTCTATGATACTCGTATTTAAACCAATTAATTAACAAAAGACATTACCTATCCTGAAACATCTTCATTGTAGACCTTGTTTTCAATGTTTACAGATTAGTATGACATAGTTTGATTATTTGTGTTTTTTTTATTAATTTTAATTTTACATTTTGAACGCAAACCTATATAATATCTTTTAATGTATGCTTTGCCATTTGGTTTCACATTTACCAGAAGCCAGTTGCTAATTAGTGATCTAGAGTTAGAAACATTGTATCCTTTCTGAAAGGCCAACAAAAAAAATACGTATTAACTAACCTCTTGGAGCAAGCGTCAAAATGGCGCAAAAGTTATAAGATAAGTTATGCAATTTATTGATTCGTCATTTTCATAAATTTATTGATACCTGAGAGTGCAGAAAAAATAAGAAAGACTATAATAATAATTATGATGAAAAACTAGGTATAACTTCTATAATTGAATAACATAATTATACTCTATTATACTTTCAGAATAGATCTTAAAATGTACAGAACCTGAATGATCTCCGTTAGAATCAAGTTGAGAAGTAACTGAAAAATTAAATACAATTTTTTTTTTATAAATTCTATTTATCTCAGAATCGATTCAGTTATTGATTTTGTGCAAACTATTTTCAGGTTTCGCATAATTTATACTAAAAATAATGTTGTATACATAGTATATTTAATTTTGGCCTCCATTTACCGCTATCAACGATGCGTAATGAAAGCCACACTTTTTCGCTTCAGTAACCAGTCTGTACGTCTAGCGTATATATAGCTATACTAGATTTTGCAATAAAAAAAATATTACTCACAATCCGAAAGCCATTTGTGCGTTATATAATAATCCCTTCGAATCCTCAAGTCCGCAGGACTAACTTCTGAATCAAATTCAATCTGGTTATTTTTTTTTTTCAACTATATTTGGGTCGGCTTCCAATCCAATGCAGCGGAATACCAATATTTTACGAAGATTGACAGCCTATTTGACCTACACAAGTCTTAGTTCAAAGTGTGAATTAATAAATCAAATGACACTACTTCATTCTCATAGTTGGTATCACAAGTAAGGGCGCGATTTCAATGGCGTTTTAAACTTCTGACAGTAATATTATAGGGTTTCTTGTACATAGATAGAGAGGCCTTTGTAAAGGAGCCACATCCAGGGGATTGTCATCAGCATACAACTTCTTCCTGCCAAGTACCATAATGGTGATTTGAAGGATGAAAAGCACAAAAAATAGATCGAAATATACGAGTATACATGGGTGCAGAGAGTACACGATGACGTCAGATATCATAACTGTGAAAAAACAGGAAAGGAATGAAAAATATTGTATAACCTTGTCACTCTCTCACAACGGAATTGTGAAGACTATGACAGATCATAGCATATCTGTCTAGCTACTTCATGACTCCTAAGTAAAAATAGGATAATAATATTCGCCAAATATAGCTCTGTCACTCTCTCACAACAGAATCATGAAAACTATGACAGATTCTAGCATAATCAGATGGCCATTTATTGAATATGATCTCTCAGCAAAAAAGGATAATACTATACATCCTATATAGCTCTGTCACTCTCTCACAACGGAATCGTGAAGACCATGACATGTCATACTCATAGTATAGCCCTCCACTTATTGAGTGACCTTGTTATCGTCTAACAATCTGAAGTGTTTTTGTTATCTATAAAATAATTGATATTGATACAAAATTCTATGGTCTTCTTAAAATTACTATCTTTCGTAAGAAAATAACGATTACTAATTTGTAAACGTGTGATATTTTCTTGCGGTAATGTAAAGAAGACTTTACTTTTTTTGAATTGGACAATGATTGTTGACAGGTTAACACAAACATGATCCATGAGAACTTTTTTCATTAGGTACTGGTGATACACATGCAAATATTGATGTTGATATTTGGGTACATGTACTTTTGTTAGTCTAGTTAATAGTTACAGGTATCAGGCGGCTGTTATCTCACTTCATCCTTACTTAACACCATATTTTATATGTGGGATGTTTTTTTAGGCGGGAAATCATCCAATGACATATCCTGCCCTTAGGCGAAGCAGGAGGGCGTGTCAGACTTTTACTGACTAAGAGTCACTTCTATGTTCCTTCGTTGCCTTGCATTCCAGGGCTCTGGGTTTTCCTTTCAGAAGCGAACCCATGGCCCCAGAGGCTTTGACCCAACTGGGACCCTACGGTTTTGCTGACATCTCCTTGAGGCGCGTGTGGAACACCGCGCGCCATCTAGGACTGGACTCGGCCCGGACCGTTACTGGACGGCTGGTCAGCGAGCTACCCATTGTTCGCCGTCTGTAGGCCTACCTACGCCTACAGTGGCTGGAAATTGGGATCAGGATTCTGGTGGCTGGGGCGTGTGGGCTGTTCCTTCGTGAGTGCGCTCACTTCCTCTCCTCAATGAGGGGACTTATCGCCATAATCATGGAGTGGCGTGCCCAGCACTAGGTTATGACAGTCGCTGTCGCCATTCCACCATAAGATCCCGCCGGCACTCCGTCTGCCATGCCGCGACTTGTCGCAGATTTGGGATGTTGTATGTTTGGTGTACACTCCTTAACAACTGAAGGAAATCTTGTTCAAAACACAGAAAAAATCCTGTGTCCACAGATATTTCAAAATGTGTCCTAAACAAATAGTACTTTATATTGCAGTGTGCCTTGTATTTAAGCGAATTATTTCATTCCCGTTTCATTCAGAAGTGGGATATGAAGCGCAATCACCCTACTGCATCTGTTGGTCGTTTAGTCCGTCTGCCTAACTGAAGGGAAAAAGAGCAAGAATATAGTTACTAGTTTATACCATCGGCTTCGCATGCGTGAAAATTGTGAAGAATTACCGCCGCCTCTTGCTAAAAAACTGCTCAAAAATTGCTAGAAAACGATGTGGGTCGAACGATACAAGACCTCAATAACGAAACCTTGCCGCTCAACCACTTCAAAAGCCATCATGCGGCATCCCCGATCCTGGAATTTGATCGCGAACAAGATGAATGCACTGTGTTGGTATTATTAAAGAAAATGGACCAGTTGTTCCTAACTGGTCCATTTTCATACATACAGGATTGGAGCAAAAATGTGAAATCATTTCACCTAAAAGATTTAATTATTCACGAGCTCCTCTCGGAAATTTATCGGAGGCCATCATGACCTTGAACCGTGATCTGGCTCGTATATGTGACTGGAACAAGAGGTACGGACTTATGGTGAATCCCATTAAAACGCAGGTTATTGTGGTGGGCAGTTCTAGGATGGTCTCAAGGATCGATTGGACGACTCTTCCCCAAGTTTCTTTTGACAATTCCGTTATTCCTATCAGTGAGAAAGTGAAGAACTTGGGGATATTTATCGATACGAATTTCACTTGGACTGCCCAGCTACAGGAAGTCAGTCGCAAGCTATTTGCATTTACTGCATCTTTGCGAAGATTGCGCAATTTTCTGCCGACTGCTACCAAAATTGCGCTTGCTCAATCTTTCCTTCTTCCCATCCTTGATTATGCTGATGCCAGCTATCTTGACCTCACTGAAGTACAACTGGATAAACTTGAGCGTCTCCAAAATTTTTGTATAAGGTTCATATTTGGTTTACGCAAATATGATCATGTTTCTGAGTTCCGTGTTAAATTCAAGTGGTAGCCAATTCGCCTTCGCCGGAATGCTTATATTCTTTCCCTCTTGTATAATGTGCTATTTTCCCCATTCACCCCTCTTTAAATCAAGAACCGTTTTGAATTACTTTGTGACTCACATACGAAATCTCTTAGGTCATCAGATAATTTGAAACTTAAAATGCCGATGCATTCCACTACGTTTTTAGATAAATCCTTTACTGTTCAAGCCTGTCGTCTGTGGAATGCATTGCCTGTATCAATTAAACGCGTGCAATCACTTCATATTTTCAAAACGCTTGTGAAGGAATATTACTTGTCCTTGTAGTTATGTACTTTGTTTTTTCACTTATTTGTTTAACTTTTTTTTGTTACGCACTAAGTGCAACCCAACTTTATGTCCAGGCAATCTCTTTCCATCCCAGGTTGCCTGGAAGAGATCGCAGATAGCGATAAGGCCACCCATTGTATGTTTTTATTTAAGTCTCTAAAATGTATAATCTTTTTATCTTGGTGTACAATAAAGTATATATAAATAAATAAATAAACTGTGTGGTCAAGCACGCAAATGGTACAATTGATTAGATGAATATAACTATACATAAGATAAATGGAAATACATGATAGTAAGTGCATTTCCCATATATTACGACTTTAGTGTTGTGTTATGATGAAAGGAGTTTCGTATTTGGTACCAGCCACATTGCTTCGAGGCGGACAGGGCTTCATGAAGGTTATTAACACCGGTACCAAAGAAACCGCTAGCCAGATCCTCGCACAAGCAGATAGCTGCGTTAAATCAGCAGTGCAACCAAGCCGAGTGAAGTACTGCCATGCCATTATCTTACTTGCCTATCATGTTGCCAAATATGTCTTCAGTCACTAGTTTTTCAAATCCATATCGCCTCACAGTTCGGTCTGCCTCAATATTAATTATCAACTAATAAAATCACTAATGATAGTATAGGTGGGGTATCTCTATCTTAAATCAAATTTGAAAGTTTAAATGAGAACGAGCCTGATAGTTTAATACATTTATTATTACAATATAGCACAGATGTAGAGAGATACCTGCCAAGTGCTCGTGCTTTTTTTTGGTAGCTAAAATCATCCAATGACAAATCCCGCCCTTGGACGGAGCGGGAAATAGTGTCACACTCTTACTGACTAAAAACCTACCATCAGGGCCCTAGTATGCATTTTCATACCTCCCCAGAGCCCCAGAGTAGGCATCAACCCTACTGGGCCCCTACAGTTTGCTGACAACTCCTTGAGGCGCACGGAAACAATGCGCGCCGTAAACGACTTGGGCTCGGTCTGGTCTGTTACCGGACAAACGGACAGCGAACTATCCTCGGGCTAGTAAGGAGCTAATCCGGTCCGAAAGAGGCTATGGTAAAGCGTACAAATGTCTCACTTCAGGCTGTCACCAAGTGGGGTGATGCCAATCTGGTGGGATTCAACGCCTCCAAAACACAAGCTTGTCTGTTCACCGCCAAAAGGAGCCCGTTCACCTTGCCTTCAGCTCTTGGGAGTTGGAATTTCCTCAGGGCTTAATTTTGGGCGGTTCATTGAATCCAAAACCAAAGTAGCTGCTAAGAAACTTGGCGTTCTTGCAAAGGTCCGGCGGTACTTCACACTTGGACAGCTTTTAATGGTACCTATATAAAACACAGGTCCGATCATGTGTGGAGTACTGCAGCCACATATGGGCTGGTGCCGCAAAATGCCTACTAGCAGCTTTGGACTCGGTGGAAAGGCGTGCGAAGAGGCTAATTGGTGAACCAGATTTGGTTAAGTCCAATCTACAAAGCCTTGAGCACAGGCGTAAGATAGCCAGCCTTTCGGTATTTTATATGTTGCATTTTGGAGAGTGTGCACGGGAATTGCATGACTTGATTCTACCATCTCAATTTCACCATCGGACAACCCGACGTACGGAGAGTATGCACTCTTACGTTGCTGAAACATCTACGGTCCGGACTGGGCGTTTCGCCTCGTCGTTCATACCGCGTATATCGAAGGACTGGAACAATTTGCCTGCTGCAGCCTTCCCATCCGATTATAATTTGGGTGTCTTCAAGGCTAGAGTTAATAGGCCCTTAATAAATTAATGCGCCTCACCATTAACGATTGCATCACTGCTTACCATCAGGTGGGATTACAGTCAAGCACTAGTTTATAACAAATAAACAATATATAATATAAGCTCACCTTTGCAATTGACACTAAAGATCTCGGTTGCACTAATTGGGTACAAATTAAAATAAAACTTGTCACACACTCATGTCACTCATCAACAAATACTTACCTAATTATAAAGTTCGTGTGTTAGACTTCACACGCCTCAGTCGTGTGTAGGGCATTTACTACACACGACTGAGGCGTGTGGAGTCTCTAATAGCTGGTCTATCCGTCTACGTGATGTGATTTGGGGAACAAATAATACTTCAAATGTAACTACCGGGTTTAACCCCTTTGACTTAAAAATCTGCACGTAGTGGTAGGCTAGTGTGTTGTAACCATCCCAGTTTGCGTATCTGAACTAACCCGGGCCAAGCGTGACAAGGCCCTGGTGCACGTATTAATAAAGTTAGCGCTAGGATGAAACGTAACCTAGATAAATGTTGTTAAAATTGTCATGTTTATAAGAAAGAAGACTTTATTTTATGGACTATCTAGTGGTGCTGCTAAGGTTAACACAAAGCTAGATGACTTGTATTCAGGGATGGCAGTGACAGATACAGGATCAGGAGCATTGAGGGTTTAATGGGTTACAACCATTCTACAGGCCTTGTGCCAGCAGACCCTCTGCGACCTTATGCGTCCCTTTGCGAGCTGGAGACTGAAGACATAATTGATCTATCAGAAAGCTAATGAAATTGTTGTGCTTCCATTGCGGGAGCAATTGCTTCAGGATGGCCGATTGTAACACCAAGTCATAAGCCCAGCCCCATCTAAGCCAAGCTAAGCCAAAGCCAAAGCAATGCCATGCCAAAGCAACGCCATCTTACGACAATTTGGAGCCAAAGCTATAAACCAAATTGTCAAGCAAGCCAGCCAGCCAGTGCCTATTGGAGAAGCTTCATCCGACGACCAAAGAGCATATAGGTACTTGAATCGCACAGTTTTTAGTTCTCTCACTTTGCTCTGACATATACTTGACAGACAAAAAACGCTGAAATATCATAAAACGTGAATGCCAATAAATAATTAAGCGAATTATAACTAAAATCCAATAGGTCTTTGTTATTTTGGGGCAAATATTGCTCTTCAAACATACAATAATATGTTTCAGGTATACTTAAATGCCTTAGGCACTTTTCATCAGTCAACTTTTAAATGGTGCAGAGACCGCAGACAGGGGCAATTTCAAAAATAAAGAGAAATAATTCTATTTATTTTAAATATAAAGGTAACATAATTTATGATCAAGTAAATAAACTTAAATATACATGTATTTGTTATGAAGAAAACTTATAATTATAAAATATACTGCAAACTTCTTATGAAATATAAATCGGCTGGCTATTATCTGAGGAAGCATACTCCACAGAGAAATAATTATGTTAATATTATGAGTAAATACGTGTCAAGTTAACATTGGTGTTCGATGATGTCATATGTTTCGTTACGCTCATTCGACATAGAAAATAAATATAATAATAATTTAATATCAGTAAGTAAAAAAGTACATCAAACATTATTTATTTACAAAACAAAGATAAATACTACAAAATCAGACATTTCTCAATAACTTCAACCTACGTTGCAGTAGAGTTGATGTTGCCATGGTTTTTCAGCTAGACGAGAGGAACTGCAGTAGTGGTTGGTGGAGGAGGCGTCGCCGCTGAGTAGTTTGGATCCGGCATGCTCATCAAATACTTTGTCGTCCAATATGCGCCAAATGCCAATAATCCCGTCACAATTATACTGCAATTTAAAAATTGATTAGAATTTATAAACAACTAAAATATTCAAATAGGGTTGATGTTGCACAAATAAATCCTGGCGTAAAGCAAAACCGTAAAATTCGAATAATCCACTTGAGAACATGAATTCATATAGCTTTTATATTAATTATGAGATAAACGTATTACAGACGTTTTTCTCTTTTAATAAGAAATATTATAATAAAAACACCATATGTTTTACATTGTTTTTACAATTTGCAAGCATCCGAACTGATAAGGTTATAGTTTTGATTTCATACAAACGTGATTTCGTAAGAACTTTTATCCAAAACTGTACTTTAAATCTAATAAGTATATATTTTTTTATAAGTTTTATATTTTTTTAAACTGAAATTAAATTAGTAGCCACTTCTATAATTACACTCGAAATAATTTGATATAACACTTACAATCCAAAAGCCATGTTTCTTTTATTTCTATGTCTCTATATTCACCACACATGTCAATCAACCATTAGCTTCGCTTTGTTGTAGTAGCAAAATATATACAATGAATACCTTTTATAGCTCAGTAATACTAATGGTGATACTACATAGCAAGCTGAAGCGATGTTAGCGAAACACAAAGCTATTTATTTTATGTGTTGTCTATATTCTCCTGCCGCTTTTCGCAACAAAATTGGGTGAAGGCAACTACTGATTGGATTCCGAACAGCAGGACCCAGCGCCGCGGCATGCCCAGAAGGAGATGGCGTAATAACGGAAGGGAGGCCTTTGCCCTGCAGTGGAATTCAACGGGCTCATAATAATAATAACCCCATCGCCGTATCTCTACATTGACGTCATGGCGGGGCTTGCCTGCTCCAATAAACCCTAGGTCTGTATCGGTAGCGTTTGTTTTGCCATATCATGCCTAGGGTGAGGGGCCAGACTAAGAGAGATACAATCCGCAGGGCAGTTTTGTGGCGAACCGTTGATCATTAGCGACCCCACCGTCTCCTAGGAGAATTCTTGTTCTTCATCTCCGGCTTTATTGGCCGGCCATAATGAACACTGACGAGGAACAGAGCTCCCACCTCTCTCTTGTTTTTATTGGCTGGCTTAAGTGGAGATTCGCAAAAGTAAACGTGCTCGGGAGAAGGATGCATAGTCCAGTAAGGTGCTAGTAGGGATCTTGACTGTACTTCCGGGATTGTTCTGATAGCCGTGTTTATTACTCTTCACTCCTCAAGCACCTCCTCAAGGACATGTTGCCCTCTTGTTGCTACGTCACTTCGCGCTAGCGGCCGTTTTTGGAGGCCTATTTATTAAATGTGCAAGTCACCCCTTGCCTTTAAATCGATGGGTATTAATAACCTTGTTCAGGTAAGGGCCATAGTCTCAACATAGTTCTTAGTAACCAGTCCACTTAAGACTCCAAATACCATAGCCCTTTTTTCTTTGTTTTCCATAGTTTTGCAATAGTTTTCAACCAACCGGGGATTGTCTTTGGGTGCATTAGCATTGCCCGTACAGGGAGAATTGTTAATTGGTATCACGTTCCATGAAGTGTGTCTAAAGGGCCTGTGCAAGTTGATTTCGGCTCCTGATATGTCCTTGCCATTACCGTGATCTCAGGGTCCTCAAATAAATAGATTAATAATAATAATATTCTCCTGCCGTAGGGTAAGGCTCCATTCCTCCCCGTTTTGTAAACTGTGGGATACTCCTGTTAGTGCCAAATCCGCTATCTTCTCTCTTATCATCATCGCTTGAATCTGTCGTGCATATTTTTCGGTACCCACGTTGAGACATGGCAGAGTAGACTTAAATTATGTTAGATTTTATACAAACTTAACAAGACAGTTTATAGTCAAAATTTTATCGTTATTTAACGTATTCTCTGTCGATGACATCAAAGTAGATACCTACCAAAACGTAGAATTTCAAATACTTAATATTAAAGTGCACTTAAAAAGTAGACTTTACCTTTTGACGAGGAACGTGTTGCACCTTCGTCGGTCGTATACACCCTTCTGAATAGTAACTAAAATTTCTGTTTGATAAGCCTATTTTTTTTCAGACTTAACAACCCTGAAAACATACTACTGGATGTTTCTGTTGTGTTGAGCTCCTTGGTTATCCTGAGTTGAGCTTTGCGAATACTGACAAATGCTTGCGGTGACTGGACCGGTCCACTGAAATCTGTACGGTTCTTTCTTCAAAACACCATTTCAGACCAACTTGCTTGATCCTCATGTGATTTGACCAATACATATTTACTGTATGGACTTAAAAAGAGACTTTGACCCTGAGTTTGTTTCGATGTTTCTTCTCAGGGTAATAGCTAGGAAACACCGGCCTCACCTAGTTTAAACTGACGGAAAAAAAATAGACATGTAAAAGCGTTTTTAAAACCTACTTGTAAAATAAATATCATTTATCTTAAATAATTCAGTTATATACACCGTTAAATTTTGGTCGTTTTAATCCCGTGGAGGGTCGATCTGGTACATGAGACACTATCGATTTGTAAAGAGAAAATTCAAAAATACTTTTTTTCTAAAAGTCGAATTAAAATACGCATGTACGAAATTAATTTCTTTTAGTAAAATTAAATCAATGACCTTGTAGGTATTCGTAGGTCGTTGCGTACTAACTACCTACAGTTCATTGGCCTCGCTCAGCTGATGTTTACTTAAAAGAATTAATTTCATACATGCGTAAATTAATGTGAGTTTAAAAAAAAGTACTTTATTTTTAATTTTCTCTTTACAAATCGATAGTGTTTTATGTACCGAATCGACCCTCCACGGGATTAAAGCGATTAATATTTAACGATATAGATGTTGTTGATTTGTTGAGGATTAATATTTTCTTTCTATTGTACACCCTACTCTCTAAATAACCCAAGATTATATCCGAAGATGTGAGGTCTGCGCACTGTGAGGCGGATGAAAGAAAACATTAGACAAAAAATCAAAAACATTCTAACTCAACTTCTGAGCCACATTTTCATAAATGTTGATCATATCGATGATGATGAAATGCCGATCGATTCATGATTGCTTTGAAGAGTACCAGAGCCGCGAAGGACAACATAATTTCTAAAAAGTGATTTTCTCTTGTTCAATTTCTGATTCTGTAAGTTAATGCGTATATATAGTAAAAGTATTTTTTATATTTTATGCATCTACAAAAGTGTATTATTTCTGAGACTGTATTAAATTTGGATAAAGTCCTTCCAACTAATCATTCGGAAAATTGACTTAAGTTTTTCCAAACGAGCAGACAGTAAAAAAAACTGATTAATTAATCGTGATACAAAACATGTTTTGCTATGAAGCGCGTAGATTTATCAGAAATTAGATGTGAACAAATGCTACCGAAGTACCGATACTTTTCAAGCGATACAAAGATCTTATAGCATTCACTACGCACAAACTCTCCTCCATTCACTGAGTAAACGATGTATAATGTTGTCAAAACATGGGCTGTATAGTAAAGAATAGTAGCATGTGAAATAATAAATACGATTATTCACTGCATTCATTGACTTGTCCCACATACGGAAAACTGGACTTGTTATTAACTGATGTTATTAATAACAACTTTTTGGTCTTACATTGTAGGTAGGGAAAATTCAATTGTTCTTATTCTCGTCATTATCTTCCATGGGCTATATACTCAGGGTCGGCGCAACAACTTTTTATCTTCTACTAGTTTCTGCCAGTGGCTTTACTTGCGTGAAATTAAGGGACCCTTTCATCCCTTTTGGAGCGAATTTTGGAAAAGGACTCTTAGGGCGCCTTCAAGTTAGCCGCAGCGTTTTTTTTTTTTATGGTAGGTAAAATCATCCAATGACAAATCCCGCCCTTGGGCGGAGCGGGAAGTAGTGTCAGACTCTTACTGACTAAAAACCTACCCCGTTCCTTCGTTGCCTATAGTGCTGGGGCTGAGCCTTCCTCTCCGAAAACGGCCCTTGACCCCAGCAGGCTTCGACCCTGCCTGCCTGCAGTTAGCAGGCTGGGCCTCTACGGTTTAAGTTAGCCGCAGAGTGCCGCTGTGCTGTCGCGCGGCACTTTGCGGCTAATTTGAAGACACCCTTAATACTCACCTATGTCATAAAAGGAAACCTTGTGCAAAATTTCACGCTCCTTGTCCCAGTAGTTTCGGATGTGCGTTGATATGTTAGTCAGTAAGTTTCTCACTTTATGTATACAGATTTTCCTCTGTCAACCACACTTCAAAAACTTCCTTTTTTTGTTTTAGTTCCGCACTTTCTTGCTTTACTATTAGAATGAGGATGTAACACATTCTGTTGTTGCAGTATTTGGAAAGAAAATCTATCAAGTCGGCCTTTTTTTTCCTCTCAGTAGCAAATACTAAAAAAAAAAATATTTTTTACCGAGAACGCATCTATTTAAATGATTCTACATTTTGTCCAGCTGTGTAAACTTTAGTTTTAAAATTATACCAATTTTATATCACAATATGAACTAGGAATCAAATTGCGAATAATTATAACAGTCACTGAACGTCACTCAAAAAAGTTACGCCATTAAATTTCACTCAAAATTATTTTTAACACGTAATTTGTAATGTGTGCCTAATAATATGTTAGAGTTAAATTGCTTATTAGTCTTTCAGGCTAGATTGTCAATTAATAAGTTTTTTTTAATAAATAGTAATGTACAAAAAATGATGTCACAAATTTTATTTTATTTTTTAAATTCATGCTTACCAAAGTTATGTTTCAGAGACAGCTGACCAGTGCAGTGCCTCGAAAGTGAAGAAACATTAATGGAAAATCATTGTTAAGCCGAAGATTGGCATATAGTAAGATACTCCTGTACAATCTTTTAAAAAAGAGTTTTCTTATTCTTTTCTCACAAGTTAGGTATATGTAAAGAAATAAATGACCTGGCACGCGATGGTAGCAAAAGACAGGACATCATGTCTTTATTTCCTTGGAAAAATGGGCATGTAGTGTGGCACCTTCCCACTATTCCATTCCTTTTTTCTAACTCGTCGTGATTTGCAGCTGCAACTTCAGAAATATTTTTGAAATTATCATTTTGTGGGGTCCCAGTATGCTCAGATTATACACCGTTAAATTTTAGTCGTTTTAATCCCGTGGAGGTTCGATTTGGCAAATGAAACACTATCAATTAAAAGTAATTTTTTTTCTAAAATTCGATTTCTTTAAGTAAACGTCAGCTGATCGAGGCCAATGAACTGTAGGTAGTTAGTACACAACGACCGACAACTCCCTACAAGGTCATTGACTTGTTTATATAAAGAAATTAATTTCGTACATGCGTATATTAATTAGAGTTTAAAAAAAGTACTTTATTTTTCATTTTTATTTTTACCCGACTGCACCAGAAGGAGGGTTAAGTTTTTCGAGAGTATGTATGTATGTATATCAGCCGTCTAGTCAGTAGATTGGAATAATCTGCAATGTAATATAGGTATATGCTCTCAATCCACTAAGCCTCCATTTCTAGAATGGGTCCTGACTGCTACAATTTATCTTGTATTTAAAATATTACATAGTTAAGTGCAATCAGGTACAACGACTTTCTTGTTTAAGGGCTTTTCATGAATACTCAGAAAAGCAGTCGGGTTTTTTAGTTTTTTAAATTACCGTTTTTACAAATCGATAGGGTTTCATGTAACGAATCGACCCTCCGCGGGATTAAAACGACCAAAATTTAACGGTGTTTTTAAAGAACATCCCAAACGACTAATTGAATTTTAGTATAAGCTAGGTTTTTTTTATCTTGATTAGAGGATAAGCATTGCCATATGATACGGCAATGTCGCCAATCTTTTGGACACAAATTGCCAGTCGACAGAATATTTTTTTTACTGAAAACTGTACAGTCAAGGGTTAAAGTTGCACTCTATCAAAACGCTAGTGTCTAAAATTTCTTTGTAGAAAAGGGACAGTGATTAATAACTGATTTGATTTGTGGCATACAATCTAAAGTATTGAATAAACTAGTCGTGGACCGTTGAAATTCAACTACAAAGAAATGTTCAATAGTTTATCATTGGCAGGGTGCAATTGCACTTTTGACCCTTGACTGTACACATACACATAGATATTCTGTATTAATTTAATCACTCGTAACTATTGCTTACCAAGCTGAGGTACTCCATGCTTCATCTCAAGAGTGATCAGAAGGATAAAAGCTAATGACAATATAATTAAGACATAAGAATAATTTATTTCATAGTATCCTCAAACATGCCTCAAACTGAAAGCTTAGTGACTCTGTGACTGAGATAACAATGCACAAATAATTATAGTCGTACTAGTGAACATTTTTGGGGGCCATTTATTAATTATGCAATTCACCCTCTGCCTTTTTTTCGATGTACATACCATATTAATACACAGTTCTCAGTAACCAGTACACTAAGGCCGGTCATACATGGACTGATCTTGCAGTCAAGATTCAGCAGTTTGAAGCGGCAATTCCGGCGCTTTTTTATGAATCATATATTTTATTTAACTAACTAACCAACTAATGTATGAAAAATATCATTTATTTTATACGAGTACTTTGCCTAGACAATTTATAAAATACCGAATGCGTAGCCGCTAATGTTTGTAAAAGACGAGAGCAGGCTAAAGTGCCTGCGCAAAATGGAACTGCATCTTTTTACTTGAAGTATTTTTGCTCGTTAAATTATTCAGGTGCAAAAAATATCAAAAATGACACATTGTAGTCATTTCATCCATTTTGGGTTCCCTACACCCTTGGACTGAATTGGACTATTCAAAGGGCATTTTGAAAAAAGGAAAAAAAATCAAATTCTTGAAAAACCTTTGTTTGATATAATGTGGTAAAATGAACTTTATCTTTATTGATGTTAATTAACACTGTACTTGTGTAAATGAGTATATGACACGAAAAGGATTTTCCTTTCAATATTTAACATAGACCGTGTGGGGTGCCATGACAGAAAACCTCCACGAGTGCCCGCAGGCTATAGTTCCCTTGCGGATACGTTCGGAGCGAAGGCTAGTCTGCGGGACGGTGCACCCTGGGAGGCGGCCAACCACCCCCTTGGGCACTCCTGCCTAAGGGGCCTCGATGGCCGTCTGCGAATGTTCTGTCGGGAGTACGCTTCAACGCGTGTCCCTCTGCTTTAGCAGAGGGCACAGTGGCGAAGCAAGAGCGGGCTCGGCGTGCACTCACCCTGCCACCGGGCAGGCAGGAGGAAGGCTTTCTCCTCCTTCTGCCACCGTTGTTCTCGTAGCCCCAGAGATTGTCCAAGGTCATGTTTCTGACTTTTGATGGGGGTCGAGGGTCTTGGCTTAACCGCCCGGGCCGCGAGGAAGACAACCTCTATAAAAAATCACCCCAAACCTCCAAGCGGCGGCGCACCGTGAGGGAGGTTGTTAGCTTGACTAATGGGTAGCTAAATTAGTCTCTAGTGCGGACCACTGATTTTGAGCAAGTACCCGAAGTTTTTACTCGTGGGAATCAAATGGAAAGCAAATTCTTTACAAAAATCCCCTTGGAGAGTGATGCGCGGTCGGAGTCCGACGCGGCATCCAGAAGGAGCTCAGGCTCGGAGTTGGAAGAGGAGGTGGAGTCGGGAGGCGACACCGGAAGAAACGCGAGTTTCTTCCGGAAACGCTCCTTGTCGAGGGACAAATCGTCCTCCGACGCAGAAAAGGGCTCGGCCCGAAAAATCCCTACCAGTGGGCGGGGAGCGGGCCGAGCACCGGGAAGAGGACGGGGAGTCACCTCCCAGGAGGCGGCCGAGCGAGCCGAGAGGCTCGCCGCGGAAGGGCGCCACCCCGCTGCGATGGACCCCTCGGGGCCATCTGGCAGCGAGAAGGAAGACTCCGCTGAGGAGTCGCGTCGGTCCTTCGGCGAGCTCGTCGTCGCCGCGCTGCGCGATATGGGCCGCAAGCGAGAGAGGACGTCAAAGGAGAGGACGGTCCTCCGCCATGCCGCCTCCATGCAGGAGGCCTTTGACGTCGCTCTCAGGAAGAGCGTGGCCAAGCTCCGGACCGAGCTCCGAGCCGGGCTCCGGGCCGAGCTTCAGGCCGAGCTCGCTGCGGTCCATGGAGCCAGCAGCCAGAAGCCCGTGGAAGGGGGGTGCAGGCAAGGGCAGGGGCAAAGTCGGCCCCAGCCCCAGCCTCGGCCCCAGCCCCAGCCCCAGGTCGAGTCGGGAAGCCAGCTGCTGACACTGGTGCAGCGGGAGCTGGCTGCTTTCCAGCAGCAGCTGCAGAAGCAGCTGCAGGAACAGCAGCAGCAGTTCCAGCTGCGGATCCAGCAGCAGCTGTCCCTGCTGGAGGGCATCGTGTTGCGCCCCCCACTAGCGGCCTCCGGCCAGCGAAGGGCGGCGTCATATGCTGCCGCCGCGGCCTCGGCGGCTGCGCCCATGGCGGGCCCGTCAGGGCAGACCAGGCGCGTGGCCACGGTCGCGAACCCCGCCGGAGCGGCCCCACAGGCCAAGAAACAGCAGCAGGTGAGGCCAGCCCCTGCTGCTGCCCCTAAAAAGGGCAAGTCGGCACCGGCCACAAAGGCGGCGGGAGCCCCTGCTGTGGCGGCAAACAGGCGGCCTAGGCCGCCTCCCCAGCCTGTAGATCCTCCGGCCGAGGCCGGATGGCAAGTGGCCGGAGCCAAAAGGCAGGCTGGCAAGGCGGCTCGAGCCGCCAGGAGACGAGAGCGGCAAAAGCTGCGGAAGCGGACGGCCCTCGCGGCCAGGATTCGCACCCCGCGCTCTACGGCTGTAGTTATCACGCTGCAGCCGGAAGCGGCGAAAAAGGGTGCGACCTATGGCGAGGTCCTCCGAAAGGCGAAGCAGGCGGTGAACCTCACCGACCTCGGGATCACCGGGGGCTTCCAGATGCGGCATACCGCAACTGGTGCCCTGATGTTGGAGGTCCCCGGAGCCAACAGCGGCCCCACCGCAGACGCCCTGGCTGAAAAGATCAGGGCGATCTTTGACGCGGAGGAGGCCCGGGTGTCCAGGCCCACAAGATGCGTCGACATGCGCATTATGGGCCTGGACGATTCCGTAACGGTCGAGGAGGTCGTGGCCGCTGTCGCCAGGACGGGTGGGTGCCCTGCCGATCAGGTCCGGGCGGGCACCATCCGTGTTGACGGCACTGGCATGGGGGCGGTTACTGTAAACTGCCCCGTGCCAGCGGCCAGGAGTATTACCGGGGAGGGTAAACGGCTTTTGGTGGGCTGGGTCTCTGCAAGAGTAAAGCTGCTGGAGCCCAGACCGCTGCGCTGCTACCGCTGCCACGTGGGCCACCACGTGGGGGTCTGCTGCGCAGCGGAGGAAGATCGCAGCGACCGCTGCTTCCAGTGTGGTCAGTCCGGCCACAAGGCCGATACTTGCACCGCAGCGCCGCACTGCTACGCATGTGCGGCGGCAGGCAAGTCGGCCGACCACCGGGCTGGGAGCAGGACATGCGATCCCCCTGCCAAGGCCAAGGGCAAGGTCCCTAGGCCCATCCCCGCGAGGATGCTCACCGCCGCGGCTGCCCCGCTGGCTGCCGCCGCCATCGCCTCCGCAGACGCCGCCGCCGCTACCACCGCGGCAGGACCCTCACGGAGGGCCCGGGAGGAGACTGTAATGGACTGTCAATAACGGCTCCATTACGTCTCCTCCAGGCGAATATCAACCACTGCGCCCCCGCTCAGGATCTGTTGCTCCAGAGCATGGCGCAGTGGTCGATCAACATCGCCGTTGTCTCCGAGCCGCACTTTGTCCTGCCCAGAGCCGACTGGGTTCAGGACCTGAGCGGCTCGGTGACACTCATTTCGTCGGCCGCCGCCGGTACCCCGGCACTCGAGGCCGTCAAGAAAGGCCGGGGTTGCGTGGCAGCACGGTTCGGGGACATAGTGGTGGTAGGCGTCTACCTGTCCCCGAACAGATCTCTCGCCGAACTGGACAACTCCCTTTTGGAGCTGGATGCCGTCGTTGCTGGGTTTGACTCCAGCCTCCCCGTGGTCGTTTGCGGGGACTTCAACGCCTGGAACGAGGCTTGGGGTTCCCGGTTCACGAACCAACGAGGTCGCAGGGTGGAGGAATGGGCCCTAGGACAGGGCCTAGTCGTACAAAACCGGGGTTCTGTCCCCACGTGTGTGCGGATGCAGGGCGAGTCGGTGGTGGACATTACGTTCGCCAGCCCTGCACTGGCACCGCGCGTCGTGGACTGGCGCGTCATAGAGGAGGTGGAGACGTTCTCCGACCACCGGTACATCCGGTTTGACGTCTCCGCCCAGACCTCGACCGTGCCGGTCCGACAGACCCCGTGTGGTCCGCGTTGGGCGCTGAGGCAGCTGGACAGGGACCTGCTCCAGGAAGCCGCGATAGTCCAGGCCTGGGTGCAAGCACCGGACAGGCCTGTCGACATCGACGTCGAGGCGGACTGGTTCCGGGTGGCCATGTCGCAAATCTGCGACGCGGCCATGCCCCGAGTCCGGCCAGGACGTGCCCGGCGCCAAGTACACTGGTGGTCGCCAGAGATTGCGGCACTGCGCGATGCGTGCAATGCTGCGCGACGCCGGTATACTAGACACCGCAGGCGCCGCACCCGTCCACCGGGTGCGGAGGCCATAGAGGCGGAGCTGTATGAGGGATACAGGGCGGCAAAGCGCACCCTCTGAGCGGAGATAAAGCGGGCCAAACTCGAGGCCCGCAACGTGTGGCTGGAGTCTCTGAACGTCGATCCGTGGGGACGCCCATACAAAATGGTGATGGAAAAACTCCGCCCATGGGCTCCCCCGCTGACTCAGAGTCTCCGGCCCCAGCTCGTGGAGGGTGTGGTGAGCGCTCTGTTCCCTACGCGAGGGGAGCATACTCCCCCGCCTATGGCTCCGCCACCAGCAGCGGTGTCCGATGCGGACCACGACGGCAACGACGGCAACAATGCTCCAGAGGTGACCGAGGTGGAGATGAGAGTGGCGGTGCGAAGGCTGAGTGCCAAGAACACCGCCCCAGGACCCGATGGCTTGCCTGGAAAAGCCTGGGTCCTGGCCATGGAGGAACTCGGGTCTCGACTGAGAGGGCTCTTCAGCGCATGCATGGAGAGGGGCCAGTTCCCGCTTCGCTGGAAGACGGGGAAACTGGTCCTTATCGCGAAGCCGGGGCGCCCCGCGGACTCTCCGTCCGCGTATCGGCCCATTGTGCTGCTCGACGAGGTGGGCAAGCTCTTTGAAAGAGTAATTGCAGACCGCCTCGTCGTGCATCTGGCACGGAAGGGGCCGGATCTTGCGGACGGCCAGTTCGGATTTCGCAGGAGGCGCTCCACTGTGGACGCCATCATGCGCGTGCGAGCCCTCACGACGGGGGATGCGGTGTCCCGGGGCAGGTGTGTCTTGGCGGTGTCTCTGGACATCGCCAACGCCTTCAACTCCCTGCCCTGGAGTTGCATTGGTAGGGCACTCCGGTACCACCGGGTGCCCGACTACCTCTGTCGGGTGATCGAGGCCTACCTGTCGGACAGGTTCATCATCTACCCCGGTCATCAGGGGGAGTTGAAACGGCGAGAGATGTCGTGCGGTGTTCCGCAGGGATCGGTACTAGGGCCGCCCTTGTGGAACATCGGGTACGACTACGTGCTGCGCGCCGACCTCCCCGACGGGGTCAGCGTGGGGACACGCTGGTCCTGGCGCGGGGACGGTCGTACCAGGCGGCGGTCGAACTAGCGACGCGCGGGGTTGCGACAGTCGTAGAGAGGATACAGCAGTTGGGACTCGAGGTGGCATTGCACAAGTCCGAGGCCATGTGTTTTCACGGCCCTCGGAGCGCGCCGCCTCCGGGCTCCCAATTAACGGTAGGAGGAGTTCACATCGGCGTCGGGTCGACGATGAAGTACCTGGGACTCGTCCTCGACAGCCGGTGGAACTTCAAGGAGCATTTCCGACGTCTGGCTCCCAGGTTGAATGCGACTGGGGCTGCGCTCAAGCGGCTCCTGCCGAACCTAGGGGGTCCAGACGCCTCCTGCCGGAGGCTCTACGCAGGCATCGTTCGGTCCATGGCCCTTTACGGTGCGCCGGTGTGGGCGCCATCGCTACGGAAGCGAGTGGCGGCCCGGCTAACCGCCTGCCAGAGGGTCATGGCCATCCGGATGATCCGCGGATACCGTACGGTGTCCTGCGAAGCGGCGAGCCTCCTTGCTGGCCTACCACCATGGGATTTGGAGGCAACAGTCCTTGCACACATGCATGACTTACGCGTGGAGATGCAACGTCGGGGCGAAACTCCGCTGCCGCGACAAGTCGCGGCATGGCGGACAGAGCTCCGGCGGGATCTCATGGTGAAATGGCGAGAGCGATTGTCGCAACCTCGTGCTGGGCACGCCACGATCGAGGCGGTAAGGCCCCTCTTTGAGGCGTGGCTGGAAAGGCCCCACGGCGTCGTCACCTTCCGTTTGGCGCAGGTGCTGACCGAACACGGCAAGTTCGGTCCGTACCTGTACAAGATTCGTGCGGAGACGACGCCCGGGTGTCGCCACTGTGCGGACCGCCCGGTGGACACGGTGGAGCACACAGTCGAGGTGTGCCCCGCTTGGGAAGAGCATCGCCGTGTCCTCGTGGGGGCGATCGGCGGCGATCTCTCGCGCCGGGGCTTGGTTCAAGCCATGCTCCGGAGCGAGGAAGAGTGGCAGGCGGTCGCCTCCTTTTGCGAAGCAGTGATGCTAGTGAAGGAGGAGGCCGACCGCATTAGGCAAAGGCGCACACGCCGCCGCCGCCGCCGGGTTTCCGATCCCAATTTCCGGCCACCGTAGGCGCGGGCTCGAGGACGGTGGGCAATGGGTAGCTCGCCGTCCGTCTGTCCGGTAACAGACCGGTCCGAGCTCAGGTCGTCTACGGCGCGCACCGTTCCCGCGCGCCTCAAGGAGTTGTCAGCATACTGTAGGGGTCCAGCAGGGCCGAAGCCTACTGGGGCCAAAGGTTATGTGAGACTGTCACCAAAGGCCCCAGGATAAAGGCAAGGAATGGAAAGGTAGGTTTTTTAGTCAGTAAAAGTCTGACACTGTTTCCCGCCCCACCCAAGGGCGGGATTCGTCATTGGATGATTTTTACCTACCACAAAAAAAAAAAAAAAAAAAAAAAAAAACATAGACCGTGTATATAGAACATTTTATATACTATGTTTATTATTAAACTCCACTTCACTTTCAACCTCTTCTAACACAGGCGACAAACTAGGCCGTGTCAATCTACACTTTTAGTCCAGATTTAGTCCAAAGCTAAGGTAGCTGCTAAAAAACTCGGCGTTCTTGCAAAGGTCCGGCAGTATTTCACAACTTCTAATGTTAACAAATTTCAGGTCCGATCGTGTGTAGAGTACAGCAGCCACATAATATGGGCTGATGGTGCAAAATGCCATTTAGCAACTTTAGACTAAGTAGAAAGACGTGCGAAGAGGCTAATTGATGATCTAGATTAGTTAAATCGAATCTGCAAAGCCTGGAGCACTGGAGTAGGAAAGCCAGCTTATATTATTGACTTGATCCCACCATCACTTTTTTCCCATCGGCCAACCGAACGTACGGCGAGTATCCAACCACGTAAGGTTGGAGACTCGCCGTACGTTCGGTTTTGAAACCTCTACGATCCGGACTAGGCGTGTCTCTTCGTCGTTTATACTGCGTACATCGAAAGACTGGAACAATCCCGTCCGATTATAATTTAAGTGTTTTTATGGCTAGAGTAAATAGGCTATTAATAAACTAGTACGTCTCACCATCAACTATTGCATCACTGCTTACCATCAGGTGGGATTGCAGTCAAGCGCTGGTTAATATCAGCAATATTATTAACAACAGACTTATTATTGTACATTTAATATTTATGTTACCCACGTATATTATTATCTGAACTAATCAATTAAAGCAGTTTTGTTCGTTATTATTTTCGTATCTAAAATTACAAACATGACAAATTCAATAACTTTCATGATACCAGCTATGATACAGAGGATGCCAATAGCAAAGTAGGCTTTATCGTAAGGATATTTAATTCTTTCATTTGAAGGTGACCTGGTAAAAAATCCAAGTATTCCGGATCTTGATGACTGGGGTCTCGAATGTTTAATGCTTTCGCGTGACGTCTCCTCTGTCGTAAGTGTCATAGCTGCGTGCATCGCTTGGCGCAACTCTTGCCTACGTTGCCTTCTTTTGTAACGCCTTGTTTCGTACACTATCTGCAAACAAGTTTTGAAATAAAATAAATATTTTTTCATAACAAGCTTTTATAGTGCGATATATATAATCAATACTCATAAAAACCATTCCAAAAAGTTCAAACCCGATAGGGTTCTCTTATTGCATTTATTACCGAGTCTCTATGGCTATCTTTTAGTTCCATCAGCAGACCCTGGTTACCGTCTAGCTCCAAAATACTCGCCAAGTCGAATCACACGAGCACAAACTCGATGGGGTTATAACGTTTAATTATCGAGTTCCTATGGCCACCTTTTGGTTCCATCATCAGCTTCATGTCATAATAATTTTGCATTTTCATGCATGCAAAATTTCAGCTCAATCAGTGACGGGGAAGTGGAACAATTTAATTTACAAGATTTGATTACAGACAAACATCGGTACAGGTGAAAATAAATAAAAACTTGTAAAATTACGAAAATAGGACACGCACATTAGAGTTACGGATTATTCGAAAGAGTTGCCCTGGAACTCGGAAGAAACTAAAAAAAAAATTAAAAAAAAAAAGCTCAATTTTTTTTATTTTACATAGGCCTACATGGGCACTTATAAAACGTCAAAAGCTAGCGCACGGTTCCAATTAGTCGTTTCCTATGAAGAAGAACCGAAAAGAAACTCCATGGTTAGAAGAGACAACTGAAGAAACACAGGTTTTATTCAGTAAAATTTTACACTCCGTCTCGCTCCACCCAGAGCCGGATCAGTCATTAGATGATGTTAAAAAAAAACTGACACACAGAATCACGCTCACACATACATTTCATTATGCTAAAATTGAATTGTTCAAATAATTTTTGACTTGCCTATTATCGCGCGCCTTTGTACTTTGTGTTGCATAAAGATTAAATAAATAAATATATTTTTGCGACAAATATAAAATAAACGGCCGCATCTTTTTTTTTTTTTTGTTAACTTAACAAGTTTGATTTTTACGCAACTTCAATAGACCGCAGACTTGAGCATATGTAGTTTTTAATTACAACTCGATACCTTAACGCACTCCCAAGATACCCTTAATCTTCTTGACAAAAAAACAGACAGACGATCAATCACAGCAAAGTGATCCTATCAAGATTCTTTTTTTATGGTAGGTAAAATCATCCAATGACATCCCCCGCCCTTGGGCGGAGTGGAAGATAGTGCCAAACTCTTAGTGACTAAAAACTTACCCCGTTCCCTCTTTGCCTTGGTTTCAGAGCCCTGGTATGCATTTTCATACCTCCCCAGAGCCCCAGATTAGGCTTTGGCCAGCTTTGGCCTATAATAAGGATGGTGCTATGCTATGCTATGCTTGGCTCCTACAGTTTGCTGACAACTCCTTGAGGCGCACGGGAACAGTGCGCACCGTAAACGACTTGGGCTCGGTCTGGTCTGTTACCGGACGGACGGAAAGCGAGCTATCCATTGCAAGCCCGCGCCTACGGTGGCCGTAAATCGCGATCAGAATCCCGGCGGTGGTGGCGGGCTAATTTTTCTTTTTGAGGTACGGAACCTTAAAAACGAACACACACTTACCAGAAGAACTCCAGTTATCCACAAAAGCAAAATTCCTGTCACCAAATAATATCCTTCAACAAACTGATCAATAGTTTCTTCTACAACCTTGGATATCATAAGACCGATAGGTATTATTATTTGACTCCATATTGTTCCGCCTATCATAGTCTGTTCGTCTCTATGCTTCGGTCTCGTAGCCACCCCTGCGCCTGCCCACAACCCAGCAGCTGTTATCACTAAACCTATACTGCATATTTGAATAACTATTTGAATAAACTCGACGACCATTTGTCTGTAACTGTAAGCGATTTTTGGCGTTTGATGTGACGTATTTATGAAATATAGTCTGAAAATATATTACAATACATTTGCAAATTGTAATGGTAAACTTGTGAAATTGTACCTTCTCATAGCCACAAAATCACTGATTTGTCACTGACACTTAATTCTAAATTGTCATTGATTGACAAATAAATTATTACGTTCCGATATGCACAAAGTTAATTTTAAAAATGATAAATGAATGAAAATTATAATATGCGGTTAATAGGTTGAACCCGTTTGAGTTTTAAACCGAAAAATCTGTTACTGTGCATTCAATCTTGATCGCCATTTTGGTTTAACGTATATTTTGCTTATTATACAGTGAGTAATATGTTTTAATTGTAATGTCCATCGGAAAAATATGGCCTTCGTCGCCGTTTACTTTACTGTAGTAAATATGTGCAGCGATACCTCAGTGGTAACACCCTGATGCTCAGCTGGACATGACCTAGCATAAAATGGATTTTCAATAGAATGCAATATATAACGATACGACTGCGTGTTCTAAAGTACCCTCTATTAGGATAAATAACGAAGCTATATATACTATTAAAATACACTAGTCAGCAGACACACACACGCTCATAATTAAAATAATAGTTAACACATAACATAATAAATATCTAGGGCGGTCGAGCAGTCGTACGGTAGATGTAAAGGTGCTAACTTTACGGGAAGTATTGTTAGCACAATTCACAAGTTTTTTTTTTACAATATTAAAGATGCTAAAAATAATCTAAAACAACAAAAAAAATATTAATTACTTATGACTATAACTGCATATGTGACAAATCGCACGACATCGAATTGCATGGCCGGATCAGTACCTCTACCATGAGTTTTAAGCAATAGTATTCGTCGCTACTCGATATCGACGCCATAAATATTTTGTATGGCAAATTTTTGTTCTGCAAGTGACCGCTAGAGGCGCTGCAAAATTTGCTATACAAAATATTTACGGCGTCGATATCGAGTAGCGACGAATACTATTGCTTAAAACTCGTGGTAGAGGTACAGGTAACATGGCGCGCGCCTGTTTCTGCAGATGTCGACAAATACTTGCGCGTCACATGTGTCGTTATTTTTGACAGTGGCTTTTGCAGTGTGCACGTTGATCATGTCCAAGCAATATGTTTCTTCTCTTTCCTCAATTTTTGAGTCAATTATCTTGCCAATGGGGTGTGCCAGAACCAGTGAGAAATCCCTCTGAGCTAAACCTCTTGTTTACTCCGTGTAGTTCGCCACTGCGATGCTCACATATGCCAGGCGCTGTGAAAGCTGCGCTAGCTGCTGTGTGGCTGGGCTAGCGCCTGTATTGACCCGGAGAGGATGCTCTTCTTGTTACCGGTCCACAGAATGCTGTTATGCCGAAATCGCTGAGGTCGAGGGCCATGACCAGGGCTGTGCGCAATCCACTGGTTACCACGGAATAAGATCACCCGGGTCTGTAGTGTCAATGGGTGTACCCCAAGGTTCAATTCTTGGCCCATTTTTATTTCTTATTTATATAAATGATTTGCCTTACCTTATAAAGGATAACCATGATATAGTGTTGTTTGCAGACGACACTTCGCTTTTGTTTAAACTTAAACGTCAGCAGCCGGTTACTGACGATATAAATATTGCCCTTTCAAAAATAGTACACTGGTTTAATGTTAATAACTTACTTCTTAATGAAAAAAAAACTAAATTTGTAAAGTTTACGATGCCTAATGTTAGGCAAGTGGAAACTAGTGTGCTAATAAAAGGTAAAGAATTGAGTCCTGAAGGTACTACAGTGTTCTTGGGCTTAACTCTTGATGCTAAGCTTCAGTGGGGCCCACACATTGATAAGTTGTCAAAAAAACTTGGTTCTGCAGCATATGCTGTTAGACAAATCCGAAATCTAACTGATTTAGAGACAGCCCGCTTAGTTTATTTCAGTTATTTCCACAGCGTAATGTCGTACGGTATTTTATTGTGGGGTAATGCCGCCGATATTCAGACGATTTTTGTGTTACAGAAAAGGGCTATTCGTTCAATTTATAAATTAAGTCCCAGATGCTCCCTTAGAGATAAATTAAAAACTATTAATATTTTGACTGTGCCATCTCAGTATATCTATGAAAATATTTTGTATGTTCACAAAAATAGAAATTTGTTTAAAAAGTACAGTGATATTCACAACGTGAATACTAGGAACAAACACAAATTAGTGGTTCCTGCGACTAGACTCAGAAAAATAGGAGGCTCATTTAGATGCCAATGTATACACTTTTATAATAAGATTCCCAGTCCTATTCAGGAACTTAGCCTTAATAAATTCAAAAAACTTGTAAAACGGAAACTTTGCCAGAAGGCTTTTTATACTGTAAAAGAGTATCTCGAGGACAAAACGGCTTGGGATTGACCTGCTCCGGTACTCACTATATTTGTTGTTATTTCATTTACTTTATTTTTTTTTTTTTTGATTGCCCGTCTTTATTATTTGTTTTATTTATTATATTTAATTTGACGATTATTGTTATTTTACAATTATGACATTGTTAACTTTTTTAATTATTTTTTTTTTTTAATTCTTTTTTATACAATTATGTCATTGTTTATTTTTACAATTTGACATTAGCAATTACTTTTATAATTTTTATTTTGGCAATATTAACTCTGTAAAATTACATTTTGTATATTTTATTATTGTGAATTTGGGGACTATGTAGATTTTTTTTTCTTGTTTTTCTCTAATTTTAATTAATGTCTGACAGTTATGAGTACTTTTTGTGGCCTACCCAAATGTCCTTTCTTTGGTATTGTTCGTCAAGTCGTTGAGCTCCTTAGTAGTCCTGAGTTGAGCTTTACGAATACTGACAAATGCTTGCACTGACTGGACAGGTCCACTCAGAACTGTGTGGTTCTTTCTTCAAAAGACCATCCCAGACACTAATCTGCACGGTTCTCATATGCTTTGACCATTACTTGTTTGCTGTATGGACTTTAAAAGAGACTTTGACCCCTGAGTTTGTTTCGGTGTTTCTTCTCAGGGTAGTCAGCTAGGAAACACCGGCCTCATCTAGTTAAAATTGACGAAAAAAAAAAATTGACGTGTAAAAGTGTTTTTGAGAACCTATTTGCAAAAATAAAATATCATTTATCATCATTTATCATTTACCATTGGAAGCTAAAGGTTGCTTCTGGTTTGCAATTTACTCTTGATGTTATGCTACTCATTTGACTGCAATGAGGATTGTTCTTTGTTATTGAAACTATTAGTCCAATTTCTTAAGTCGAGACACACTCGATGTGTTATGCATCGGAATTAGCTGACGTCTGAAAATTATACGATTTTATGCACTCACATTATTTTGCAGAATTTCATAATAGCGATTTTACGGGTCATGCGAAATATATTATGCATATCGCGCCACTTTGCAATACATATGTCTTTCTGTGACTTTGTCCGTTACTTTCCGAGCTCCAAAATGCCTTGTCTAGCCTGAGTCAGATGTAAAGGTGCTAACACAATATACCAGCCTAACCTGGTTTTGTTACCACTTATTTGTAGTACGTCCGCCTATGTACCCATGGTTGCAGAAAGATTAAATAAATAAATAAATAAATAAATAAATAATAAATATTTGTGAACTACACTGTACTTATCTTTATGGAGTGATTAGCTAAGATTTCTTGCCCGTGTTACTACCAATGTTACTACCAGTAGTTATACTGTTGATTTGATTTCCTTTCTTACTACTGCAGTAGTAAGTTGTTAGAAGGGTAATTGCATTGGCCAGTTTTACTTGGCCATATCATGAAGTTATCAATTTCTATGATATATAGATAAAATTTGTTGGTTAGTTTTGCACTAACATGATAAAGCTCTCAAGGCAGTAAATACCGCGAGTGTTAAATTAACTTGACTGCTTATAGATACGTACGAAGTTTACGAAAGCGACAAAAGAAGTTCGTTACATTTTGTGGCATAATTGCGATAGGCTGCCTTTCGTTACACTCCTTGAGTTTTGACTCACTAAAGGCGAGTTTCTGAATTGAGTATTTTGAGTTAAGAACGTCTCAAACCATACTTAAATGCCAAATTTCGACAGGTTTACAGGCTAAAGTAGAGTTTGAGTAATTCTTAGCTTCAATGCTTAAATCAGAAATCGGGGGTATTCAATCTTTGTATTTAAGTACAACTTAGGTAGCTGGAGCATGATCATAGGATGACCGTTCTCTCACGCGTTTACTGCCTACATCGCTAACATTACTGCTTCGTACCTGTCATTCTCCCTCGCTCTGGATTATGGCCTGAACCAGGGCCCAGTGCGAGAGGTTGCCGCCGCCAATCACCTCCACGAGTACACGTCAGTGCTCCACCAAAACAAAGCAACTTGGTATATATTTAGATCTAAAGTCTTCTATAAGTGAAGCCGCTATATAGAACTAGTATTTTTACTGCATTTATTTTTTCGCGTTTCCGATCGAAATGCAATTTAATAAATTGGGTTTTTCCGGCGAAATACGAACAATAGTCATCATTAAATTAATTTTCCCATGGCTGTGACTTTAATTTTGACTTCAGTAGCTATATCAAAAACAAATAGGAATTCATCATGAATAAATATATGTATATTATTGTTGTAACATTTTATTCTATTTTGATCCTAACAGATGCGGCAAAGAACTATGTAAGTATTAGATTTTTTAACTTTTGCCTATATTTAGAAAAGCCACATGACAATTACTCTTCGTTCTTCTTGTATTGTGTTATTGTGTTGTGTATATGTTTATTTTACTAACAGGTTATAAAAAACACTTTACTCGTAAAACTTTTTTCCTTATGATTTTATTTCTATTTTTCTCAGGGTTTATACACTTTATTGGTGAAAAGTTTCGAGTTATGCAAGGGACCGAAAATTAAGGATTGTACCACAAGTTCAGTAAATATTACATCGAACAGTACTATTTCTTTAGAACTTGCCGTTACTGAAAATACTGGATTGGAAAAAGTAAGGTTTTCAATTATATATAGGGTGACTGGTAAATGTGTGAGTGACCGATACTTAGACACGTGATTGTAGTCATGATAGCAAACAACTTTTAGGACCAAACCTGAAATCACGAAAAAAATCTGCTGGTCAGTACATTTATGTTCGCCTAACTGGTTAAAATTTACTGAACTTGATGTGTTTTTTTGCGATTTCACGTTTGGTCCCATAGTAAAAGTTGTTTAATATCATGACTACAATCACGCGTTTAAGTATCGGTCACTAATTACCTGTAACCCTATATAATGATTTTGTTTTTACTTACAACTTTTTAGCCCCATGCTATAGGTGCAAGTTTCCAACAGGTGAAAATGCAGATGATGACGACCATAAAAGTGTACTGAAACAGTTGAATTTTGATGATGGAAAATCTGATCATCATGAGAATAGAATAGAATCGTGAACCTTCATAGAAAGAAAGAAAAAGAGTTTATTTACGACAAAAAACATGGCGCTTACCTTAAAAATAAAACAAATACAACAAAGACTCTATATAATAAATAAAATACAATAAGATATGCGTCACATCCGCGCAAAACTTCCAGCTCTCAGCAAAAAGCTGGAGCTCGTACAGAGCCACAGCGCCAGCCTTCGTTGACGGTGAGACGATCGGCTGCCAAGGATCACAATAATATATACCTAAGATTAAAAGGATAAACAAACCAAACGTAAAAGGTACAAAACAATAAAAAACAAAAAGAAAAACAACAAAACTCAGTTAGCAAACAAGCATTAACTTAATCGATTGCAATAGTCGATTAGTCGATCAATAAACGATTTATTAAAACGTCATTGCGCATCTCAAAGACACATTTTGAGTCTGTGGTACCAAAAAAAAAAGATGGCTGGCCGTTGTGGTCGATGAATCATAACGTTTTACGTAATAAATTATGCAAAAAAACTAGATTCCTGACTTACGCAACCTATGCAAAACAATTTCAATTTTCATAATAATAATAATAAAAAATAAAAACAATTAAAATATGTACAAAAATAAATAAAGGAAATAATAATAAAAAGGTTTTTTTTATATTTAAAAATGTAAATTATTTGTATATTCAATGATAAGGAAAATAATAATAACTGACTGCGAAGATCTCACCGATACACACTCGATGCTGTACTGCGCAGTAGTAGCGGCATGTCGTGTAGCTCAAGTCAAATTCCCAACCAGTAACGTATCTACACGACCGAAACCAGCTGTGCCGGCCTTACAGTGCAGGATCGAGCGTCGTACCGCTGGGGCCAGAGCACTCATCGGCAAACTTATCTGCTTCAGGGAGGGCAACACTCGCCCAAGAGTGATGCGCGTGATCAATCCCCGAGACTATATGTCCCGAGTCACAGAGCGCATCAAATTCCTGAAGCAGAAGGTGTATGCATGGGCAAACCGTATCCGCAAGTATAAGCGACGGGTGGAGCGATACACCCAGAATCGCACATTCTGGAGTAACGAAAAATGGTTATATAGGACTTGGGAGCAACCGGGCCAAAGTATGACTGATACTCGTACGCGCCTCCCAGATGATGACGCCATGTCTTCGTTTTAGCGCAACATCTGGTCGGTGCCTGTCAGTCATACTGGAGGTGATTGGAATCGATAGATCGAGCGAGCGTGCAAATCAATACCAGAAATGGGGGCAGTCACAATCAGCCCCCAAGATGTAGCCCGTACAGTCCGTCCGTTGCCTTGTAGCGACATCCATGTCACAAAAAGAACTAATCCTGCATCGCGCAAGTAAGATTCGCGGCGCGATTGGAACATATAGAACAAACCCGAAATCATCTATCGGGCAATAGCCCACCAGACATAACATCCGTCTGGTCGGAGGATCCTCCCTTTTCAACGGAGGTATGTGGGACTTTACTCTCTGTTCCGCATACCCCCAAAATGGTGACCTCGCCGCTTACCGCCTGCGCCGCGCCCGTGATTTGCTCGCCGTTTATTGTTACGAACTATTGTTGTTTTTGTGAGCTGTTTTATTGTGCCGTGATTATTGTGGTATCTTCTGTCTGTACTCCTTCTGTGTCATATGTGTCGTGTATGGATGTTCTCGTAGTTCGAGTAAATCGTGAGTACATACAAGCGTAGTGACTTTTATTTCCACGCACCCGCACTCACCAACATACACTCTCGCTAAAGCCTAATTGTAGGTCTCCAGGGCCGGACGGACTGCATAACTTTTGGATAAAGTGGCTCACAAGGTTGCACGCTTGTTTGGCATCTCAGTATCAGAACGCCTTGGAGTCTGGTTTGCTACCCGAGTTTTTTACAACAGGAGTTACCCACTTGCTCCACAAATCTGGTAGCACCACGGAACCCAAAAACTATCGGCCAATTACGTGTTTACCGATTGTTCATAAGGTTTTTACATCCATTTTGAGAGGTATTATCAACTGCCATCTAGACAATAACGCTATTAATAAAAAATAATAATAATATCAATTTATTTCGGACTCTGAATCCATATGAGTGTCAGTAACAATATTCTTAGATCTATATTAATAGTGTTAGTAACAATATTCTTAAGATCTATGTTAGTAGGTACATAATAAATTTTGGCAGTATCAATTTAATTTTCTTACAATTTTCCCGTAACTATTTCCACCCAGTGTGCCTGTATGGGACAGTCTTGACGGGATGCTATCATTTTCAAATTGCTGTTGGTGCTACCGCGTAGTCTTTGAAATAATGATGCCAATTTCTTACGCATTATAGCGTGAAAGCCATCAACGCGCGCGTTTGCGAACATTTGTGACGCACTACAGTGGCGCGGCAACCCCAACAGCATTCTGAAAGCATTATTATACTGAATACGCAGGACGTTGTAGGCTCGTTGCGTATACCTATTATGTCTGCTTCTCAAAATGGATGTAGGAAAGGGTCCCACGGTACTACGGAGCTACTCCTCATCGATACGGCCATTAGCCAACCGGTTCGGCGTTCCCGAAAGGATCTGTCGACATGTTGGATAGACTATAAGAAGGCCTATGACTCAGTTCCTCATACATGGCTCATGAGGGTGCTAGAATTGTACAAAATTGATGCAACACTACGCACCTTCCTGATGTCATGTATGAGGCAATAGAGGACAGTCCCACATATTCAAAAGAATAATGAATCGGTAAGGTTCGAGCGAGGTATATTCCAGGCTGACAGTTTGAGTGCGCTTTGGTATTTCCTAGCCTTGAATCATCTTAGTACACTGCTGGAGAACTCACGTCTAGGCTACTGGTTGAATTGAGGTGGTCAGGTTATATCTCACCTCCTTTACATGGATGACTTGAAGCTTTTTGCCCCCACCAATCTGCAACTGATGGAGCTACTGAAGGTAACTGAAATTTTCAGTATCATCAGGATGGAGTTTGGTGTGCACAAATGTGGAGTCATGCATGTAAAGCGAGGAGAGGTTGTAGAATCCGTGGGTACTCAACTCTCGGATTCTATAAACCTGAGATCCCTCTCTCCAACCGAAACTTATAAGTATTTGGGTTTATCGGAAGCTCTAGGCATCAATATCACTGACATGAAGCAATCGTTGAAGGAGCGTTTCTTTAGACGCCTGAAGAAGGTTTTTTATAGCCTTCTTTCAGGCGCAAAAAAGGTGCGCGCCTTTAACGGTTGGGTCATGCCGGTACTGATGTACTCTTACGGCGTACTCAAATGGACTCAAACGGAACTTGACGCCCTAGATAGGCGGTCCGTACACTGCTGACTGACTGCATACCAAATGCATCACCCAAGATCGTCGGTGATGAGACTGTATATCCCGCGAAAGGGTGGGGTTCGAGGTTTTTAAATGCTAAGACCCTACACAACCGCGAGTTATGCAGTCTCAGAGAATATTTCCTAGCTCCCGACGTGGGTATGCATCGAGATGTAGTGGCAGTGGACAAAGGACTCACCCCGCTTTCCCTGGCTAACGAGAACTGGCGCAAACCTGTAGTGCTAGACACTAACGATCGCAAGGGTGTGTGGCAGAGTAAGAAACTTCACAGGCGCTTTTTCCAGGCCCTTCACGGGCCCGATGTAGACCAATTGGCCAATTGGCGTGTTGGTTGTCGTGTTTGGCTCTTTCGGGAAACCGAAGGTTTTGTCTGTGCAATTATGGACAAAGTTATCATGATGAATAACTACCGGAGATTTATTGTGAAGGTCGGCATGGTTAACATCTGTCGGGCATGTCACCGTCCGGGTGAATCAATTCGTCACATTATATCTGGTTGTTCGCGTCTTGCTAATGGAGAGTACTTGCATAGACATTGCCTTGTAGCCAGGATTATCCATTAGCAACTTGCTCTGATTCTCTCTTGTGGAATCGGAAGTGCCGGTCTACAGGTATGAGCCCGACCCAGTTATTGATAATGGTCCTACCACATTGTACGGGGATCGGTCCAATAAGTGGACATAAATCGGTGTTCTTGTATTCCAGAAAACCGGGGGTTGTAGTATAACTTAGAAAGATCTATGTCCAGCAGTGCAGAAATTGCTGTTGATTCTTTGCACTGAACCCAATAATTGATGAAACTCGTAGGTTAAATATATTATTGTAATAATATAATGTCTCTTAATTTTTCAGGCAAAAGTGATGGTTTTTTCATCGGCAAACAATGAAACTCTAAGATTGCAGTTCAAAAAGCCCTGCGATAATTTGTTCCTAAAGCCAATGTTTAAGGCTTTTTTCAATGCCAGCAATCGATGTATTATACCAAAAGTAATTATTATTATAGTTATTTGTTTTTAATAAAAGTATGAAGTGATTTTGACTATGGATAAGTAACACCTGGTTTCTAAATTGAGGTCTCGAAATTGGGACCTTGTCACAAGGTCCCAATTTAGACCTCAATTTAGAAGAATATTTAGAATATATGAAGAAAATAAATGAAGAATGTATAGATTAGATATGGATCTAATTTATATATTATATAAAGGGAGAAGCTGACTTACTTACATATCAACGCACAGCCAAAACTACTAGGTCTAAGAACATGAAATTTTGCTCAATACTTTCTTTGATGATGTAAGTAAACACTAAGAAAGGGTTTTTAAAAAAATCATCTTATAAGTGGTTTAAAAGAAGAAAATTCGTTTGGATGAAAAAAAACATTCCGTATCCCAATATTCTTGAAACTCAGCAGAAATAGTAACCTAAGTAAGTAATAAAGGTTGACTTAATAATAATAATAAAGCCCTTTATTCCGAATTTTGACAGATTTAAATTTAACTTAGAAGTTGCAGTTATATCATAAAGTCTCTTAATTCGGTGTGCCTAATGGCAAAAGCCTCCTCCAATGCTTTCCACTGTTGCCTGTCCTGAGCAACCCTTCTCCAATTCGGTCCTGCTGTCAATTTTATTTCATCTTCCCATCTGCTGTGTTGTCTTCCTTGTCTTCTTTTACCATCTCTTGGGTACCATTCGGTGACACGCTTGCTCCATTTTCCCATCTTATCTCGCATCATATGGCCTAAAGGTTGATTTTAGGAGATTTTAAAGATTGTATGAAGAATTTTCATTTCTTTAGCAATGAATTAGAGTATGACTTTCAGTTCAGGAACCAGGGGCAAGCCGAAATTGGGACTAAATTGGATTTGGACAAGTTTATCCAAGTCTAATTTAGTATAAGTACTTTTAAAACTGTAGTAAATAATTAGAGTTTGCCTTTAAGTTCAGAAACCAAGGGTAAGCTAATTAAGATAACAGTTTTTTGTTATCCATAGCCTTTTTCTTATCTTCAGCAATGCGTAGATTCATAAGATGGGCCCTTTCATACATTCATTAAGTAATATCTAATTATTTTTTCAGAGTGTCTACAAATTCAACTTAAATTTCGAAGACGTTTTTCATAAATACTACGGGCAAATGTATTTATATGGGACTCATACATTTAAATCTGAGTTCTATAGTAAAGATTGTAATTTTTTGTGCTCCAGATCAGTTCTGGTTTTGTCTCCCAAAAAATAACTGAAATCAAATTTGCCAAATAGGTATAAAAATAAATGGACGGGGGACAAACAATATAAAATATGGTTATGGGTACTGTAAATAAAATAAACACTAAATGACTTTTTTTTATAAGGTGAGAAATCATCCAATAACATCTCCTACATGAGATTGTCCGTACCCTCACGCACGCTGCAGTCTCCTTCGTCAACATTATTATTTCGCAGAAGGAAAAAAAAAGGATGTGACCGCTTGTCTGAAACGAGGGGAATCCTTCGCTTCAGACCATGGCCTGAACCATCACCGATTGCCTCCTCGAGGACACAGCGGCGCTCCGCCCAAGTGGGGCATATCTGCCCCCGATAGTAAAAAAGACGCATCTAACATTTTTTCCGGATTTGAGTTATATACATTTCCGGAATCAGAAAAAAAAGGCGCATCTGCCTGTATTTTTAATATTTTGCTACCTTTCTCCAGTGCGTTTTTAACACAACGAAATAAGGCGCTTCTGTACATTTTTTTAAACCCAATTGAAGATGAAAAGACGAGTTTATCTGAAACTTAGTTGAAAAGTCGCATTTGTGTAGATAATGTCCTTATAATCTGTAGTTTTTTCTTTAGTTCGGTAATGTAAAAGGCGTATATTTGTCCCTATTTCTAAGAGGAAGTTAATAAGACGCAAATACGCGTTAACGTCTAACGCGCTTAATAAAAACTGATTTCATATTAAGAAAAAAAGACCACATCTGACCACTTGCGCCCTATTAACTTCGTAAAATAGTTTTCGCATAGACGCATTTGCCATAAGCGTCTTAATACCTTACGTTGAATAAAAATAATACAACTTATTACTTAATAAAAGAGGCGCAAGTGTGCATAAACGTCCGTTTTTCTTAAAATTGTGAATGTTTAGTACGGCGCCTGACCAGTTTCTACGCTAGTTGCGCTCGAGTAGTCTGTTGGAGAACGGATGTGTCGCGGTCGCGCAAGTTTTTGCTGCGTGTATTATATTTCCTTTTATTCTTTGTATATACATATAAATTACATTTTTAAATATTTTTGTATAGATGGCTATACAAAAAAAATATATATATATAAAATAGTAGCCCACTGGCATCGGGAACAGGGTCCAAGCTACCGGTGATCAGGGCTCCTGAGAGAGAAACCTCCGGACAATACGCGCCATGTCCAGGAGTACTGCCTTCTGAATCAGACCCTTGATCCAACTGCCTAACGAGAGCCTCCGCAGATGTTGGTCGAGGCTCTTGGCTATTAAGCCATTGGCCGTCACGACTATCGGCACAATGACTGCTGTATCCACTTCCCACATATTGACAACCTCGCGAGCCAAGTCAAGATACTTAGTTTGTTTATCCTTCTCAGCTTTCACGAGGTTCTCGTCATGAGGGACCGCTATATCAATAATCATTGTGCGACGCTCTAGTCGATCTATGACCACTATATCAGGCTTATTGGCAACAATAGTCCTGTCAGTGATGATAGATCGATCCCAATACAATGAGATATTGCCATTGTCGAGAACTGGGTCGGGCACATACGTATAGTACGGTACTTCTGATTCCACAAGATTGTATTTAAGAGCAAGTTGCTGGTGGATAATCCTGGCTACAAGGTTGTGCCTATGCAAATAGTCTCCGTTAGCTAGATGAGAACATTCAGAAATAATGTGTCGGATTAATTCCCCGGGCCGGTGGCATGCCCGACAGATGTCAACCGTACCGTACCGTAGTATATTTTTTATTATTTTACAAAATTTGTAGGCTATAATATGGTCAGAGCTGTGTGCAATTTTATTTTACCATAGTGTGCCAAATAATATCATCAATTGTTTATGACTTGGTAGCAAAATAATAATATCAGTCTTACTGTAACTACCTAAGTTATGTACAAATTGTAGTAAAAGTATAATAAATTAAAATTTATAGTAAAAATAATAAATTAAAGTAAATAATTCATTGATATGAGTTATATCATACATTGACATTTTTATGAGGTACCTACTTACCTATATCATTTCTTTGATTTTTATTCAGTTATTTTTATTGAATTGTGTGTTTTTCGGGATTATATTGCTGAAGAAATTTACCAAGTCCCTACAACTGACAGTATTTTTTCTGATAAAGTCTGCGATAATATCACCACTGCAGCTACTACCACCAGCAGCAGCAGTTCAACACTAAGTAATTTTGATTCTGATGATTCAGTTCTTGATAAAGATTACGTTCTTCCAGAAAGAAAATGCAAAAAAGTAGTGTTATCTACTCTGATTCAGATACTGATTTTATAGAAAACTCACCACAAAACAACATTCGCGTATCAGAGAGTCACCTAAACGAAAAGATTTTGAGCCCGAAAAACACGCTGTTCTGGCTTCTGAAAATGTAATTCAACTGACCAAGAAGAGAAGTATACGACTGATTAAGCTAAACGTTGTTCAAGTATTACACTTTTAAAGTTCTGATTTTAATTATAATTTACTGTGCCAAGAATAGCATTTTGTTTTATTATGTGGGTCAAAAGACTTTAAAATAAATATTTGATTATATCAGTTGTGTTTTATTTACTAATAATACATTAGGCTATATCTTATTATGATAACTAAGAACTTATCAATACACTTCCTTAAATAAAAGAAATATTAAATTATTTTATAAACATTCTATCTTAGTCAAGGGTTATCTATATAGTTATTAATCCTTAAGAAAAAAGGCGGAAATAACCATATGCGGTCATTTCTGTTAAAAATATGTACTAGATAAATAAACTAAATACTTAGAAGAAAAGTACAGCCAAAAGCATTTGAAAATTAAAGGACGCATCTAGCCATTTACGTCTATTCAATTAAGTATGTGATATTTTTCTTAACTTTTTATGCTAAGATGAAAATGTTTTTTTATTATTTTTACTATAATGATTTGATAAATTCATATTATTATTAAACCAAGTTAAAGCTCATTATATTGGGCTTTATTTTCAACTTTCAATATGTAAATATTTTAATTTACTCGAAGACAGCAAACGATTTCCCGTTTCATTCATTAAAACATTTTTTTATCCATTTTTACTTTTTGTTAGATACGTCTTTTTTACTATCAGGGGCAGATATATCCACCAATATGCTCCTCCATGTCCTCCGGTCCGATCCACACAGTGACAAGTAACACCCGAACGTTTCTTTCACCTGAGTCCGGTGCAAGAACCTCCCAATCTTCCCATGTCCAGTAAGGCGTCACGGCGTCTTCACCATCCGCATAACGCAAGTCATCATGCGGATGATGAAGACGCTGTGATGCCTCTCCAGCCATTGCTCAAAGAGTGCATTTTTTATGCTCTTGCACCGTGAGCATAGCGTGCCCAAAACGCTAAACCACTGAAGTAACGTTTTTGTTTTACAATCAGAATAATACAATTACTGAACTAGTTAAATTATTTATCAAGCAAGTTTTTTCACTTCATTTCCAATAAATAAGATTAAAACAATTAGCTTCTACCCACGGCTTGTCTTGTGAAATAGTAAATCATAAGTCCAATCAGTCTCTATATTAAAACTCATCTAAATCTGGTCAGCAGCTTGGGTGTGAAAATGTAACCATCACAGACAGAGGGTAAGCAAGATTTGAACTGGGAATTCAAGGGTCAAGACAGTTACTCTATTACTCTTGACTTGTTTGTCAACTCGCTACTGTGAAACTCGCGCGCGCTCGCGAGTTGACACCTTCCGATTTTACCAACTTTTTTGTCGTACAGTCAACTAAAACAGATTAAAACTAATATCTAGCTGCTGTTACCCGCAGCTTTGCCCACGCTGGCTGATTCGGTTAAATGCTGGCTATTATAGTTAGTATTTAACCGAATCCGCTAGTAAATATACTCGTACATATATCTACTAAAATTGCGGAATTCGTAATGAGGCGAGTGGGACACGGCTAAGGACCCAAGCACGCTATCCAGTTTTTGCCAGAATGTTACTTTTTAAAAGAGTGTGAAGTCCCACAAACCTCCGTTAAAAAGTAATCGTCCTTTGTCGACAAAAAAAAGTAGGTAAAATCGGAAAGTGCTAACTCACGAGTGCTCGCGAGTTTCACAGTCGCAAGTCAACAATCGAAAACGCCATCACGAGACCATACGGGGACCAAAATATTATTTATTAAACCTAATGTACAATTTCTTTCGTATTTATTTTTTCCTTTGTAATTTCACTCATAACGACGACCATTTTCCAGCATAAAGGTGCTACAGCGCAAAAAAATCTCATGTCACAGTGTATGTTATTAAACTACTTCGTAAAATAAATTATAATAAATGCTTGACCGATTTTTATTAAAGTTTTTGTGTATTCGGTAGGTCTGAGAATAAATTTAAAGCTATTTTTACCCTTCTACCCAATCGCCCATTTTTATCTTTAATAATTTCGTAGACATATTTAAATTAATAAATGTTATGTTTTGTGTGTGTTTCAATTTACCGGGGCCTCTCGAGCTAGACCTAAAAAACTAGTTATGAAACGGTTCACTTTAAGAAATTTGTAACTACTTTTATCAAATATTGATTTTATTGTTTTATTTATTTCTTTATTAAAACTTCATGCAACACAAAGATACACAGTGTTTTATTTATTTCTTTATTAAAACTTCATGCAACACAAAGATACACAGTGTTTTATTTATTTCTTTATTAAAACTTCATGCAACACAAAGATACACAGTGTTTTATTTATTTCTTTATTAAAACTTCATGCAATACAAAGATACACAGCCAGACTTAATGCCTTAGGCATTCTCTACCAGTCACCCAAGGGTGGTGAAGAGAAAAACATGGCAGGTGTATAAAAAAACAAAAGATTATTAAGAAAACAAGAATTTTTAATTGATATTATCAAACCAAGAAATTATAGATGTCACTAATTTGCCTGTGTCAAAATAATCATTAATGTCTGGTATGAGAGGAATTTAAGTAACTAAGAGAAAACTTGGTATACAATTAGATCTCATTTCTTTATAAGCGAAACCGGTGTATAAAACTTGTAGTTGTTTACATTTATTGTTATGCTGGAATATCATTACTTTCAAACATAATTCTAATTTTTCATTGACAGGCAAAATGGTTTTTTCCGGCGAAATACGTAATAGGTAATAGTCATCATTAAATTTTTCGTCTCTTTGACTTCTGTTTCAAATTCATTACCTTTATGAAAAACAAATAGGTCACCATCATGAATAAATGTACATATTATACTATTTTTTTACTATTTTCTTCTATTATATTACTAACAGATACAGCAAAGAACTATGTAAGTATTATATTTTTAACTAACAAGCTTGTTGTATCTTGAGCACGATAATTTATTTTTAAATATGCTTCACGTTAAAAAATATGCATTACGAAAGAATATCCTTTACCTTTATGATTTAATTTCTAATTATTCTCAGGGTTTATACACTATAACGGTGAAAAGTTTCGAGTTTTGTAAAGGACCGAAAGCTAAAGATTGTGCTTTAGGTACCGCAAATATTACATCGAACAGTACCATTTCTTTAGAAGTCACCGTCACTGAAAATATAGGATTGGAAAAAGTAAGGTTTTCAATTACATGATTTAATTTTTACTTAAAATTTATAAGATACAATCCTCCTATTAAGATTGGAGACTCTACACTCGAAATTGTGTACGATTACGTCTACCTCGTACAGACTATCCAGTTGGATAGAACTAATTTCGAAAAAGAGTTCAACCGTCGAATTCGACTCGGCTAGGCAGCGTTCAGGAAGCTGCGCGGTATCTTCTCATCCAACATATCAAAGTGTCTCAAGACAAAAGTCTATGACCAGTGCGTGTTGCCAATGATGACATATGGCTCTGAAACGGGGTCGCTTACAATGGGCCTCATCAAAAGGCTTAATCCAGATTCTGAAGTGGTGGCCGCATACCGTAAGACGCAGCGTTGGAAGGCCTCCTACAAGGTGGACTGATGACCTAGTAAAGGTTGCGAATATCTAATGGATGCGAGACGCACAGGACTGTTCATTATGGTGACATTGAGGGAGGCCTATGTTCAACAGTGGGCGTCTTTGGGCCGAAATGATGATGATGATAAGATAGAAAGTTTTCACCAGGTAGGAATGCAGATGAAAACGACCGTAAAATTCAACTGAAACAATTTAATGTCGGAAAAGCCAGTAATCATGATATTTTAGATCAAGATCATCCACTGCCGGACAATCTTGTTTATTTAGACATCTACCGTTACTGTGTTTCTTGCATCCAGCGAAATACCGGAAACCTGGGTATTGTAAGTATACTCATAGCTTGGAAAGATCTATAATCAGGTGGTCAGAAAAAGCGATTGATTTTTTGTGTTGAACCAAGTAACTGATGATAAATAATTTACTGTCATAATAAAATGTGCCTTTAATTTTTCAGGCAAAAGTGATGGGTTTTTCAACGGAAAATGATTTAACTTTAAGAATGCAGATAAAAAACCCCTGCAATAATTTCATCCTAAAGCCAATTTTTCAGACTTTTTACAATGCTAGCGATCGGTGTATTATACCAAAAGTAATTATTACAGTAATTTGTTATAAATATGACATAAATAACACCAAGTTTCTGAATTGGGATCTCGAAGTTGGTCCTGAAACCTACTTTGTAAAAACTTGTCTTATCAAACTGTAGCGTTTAAGTAGAGCTAGACTTTCAGTTCAGAAACCGAGTGTAAACCATTTAAGTCAACAGTTTTAAGAGTTCTGTACTCAAAGGTTAAAAGGGACCCTATTACTAAGACTGTTGTACGTCCGTCTGTCTGTCTGTTCGTCTGTCACCAGGCTGTATGTCATGAACCGTGATAGTTATTGTTAAGATAAATTTTCAGAGATGACGTATTTCTGTTGCCGCTATAACAACAAAATTACTAAAAGACAGAATAAAATAAATATTGAAGGTGGTTCCCATTCAACAAATGTGATTTTTTCTACGACGGTATGGAAAACTTCGTGCGCGAGTCTGCCTCACACTTGGCCGGTTTTTAATTTCATCCATAGGCTTCTTTTAAACTTTAGCAAAGCGTAGATTCATATGATGAGCCTTTTCATACATTTATTAAGTAATATCTTAATATTTTCCAGGGCTTCTACAAAGTTAGCATGAATTTGGAAGAAATTTTACATAAATACTATGGGGATATGTATCTATACGGGACCCATGTATACAAATCTGTGTTCTATAGTAATAATTGTAATTTTTTGTGCACAAATGCAGTTATAGTCTATTCTCCCAGAAAATAGTTTAAAAAAAAGATGTTAAATAAATTTAAAAATAAATGAATGGTTGGAGTAAAAGGTGTGGGTTTGGTAAATAAAATAAACATTAAAACACCGAAATAACGTTTTTGGTTTTACAATTATATATATTTTACACTTCATACGGCATAAAGTACAAAGGCGGACTTAATGCTTTAGGCATTTTCTACCAGTCAACCTTTGGGTGATGCAAAGAAAAATAATGGCAGGTGCAATCAAAGAGAGAAAAAATAGCCAAGAAAATCATCGGCATTTTCTGAACTTATATAAAAATACAGTAACATAGAATGTAGACCAAAAGTGGTCTTAATTTAAATAATTTGTTTACCTTTTTATAACAAAAAAAAAGTTACTGATTGTCAAAAAAATTATTGCGTTCATTTCACTGATAAATTTTGAAGGAAAATGATAGAGACTAAAAAAATTCCGTCCATCGGAAAAGTCATGCACTCTGATTGTAGTAAATATTTCCAGCAAGCCGTATGTCAGTAGAGCTGGCCTAGCGTAAAAAGGAGTTTCAATAAAAGACAATATTGTTACCACTGACTGGCAGTCTACACTGTACAGTCAGGGCTCAAAAGTGCAGTTGCACTCTACCGACACTAAAGTATGTAAAATTTCTTTGTAAAAGAGAGTCAATGGATCATGACCGATTTAGTTTGTAGCATATAATCTAAAATATGGAATAAACTAGTTGCAGAACACTGGACTTCTACTAAAAAGAAATTTTAGACAGTTTAGCATTGTTAGAGTGCAACTGCACTTTTGACCCCTGACCGTACATATCCTCATGGAGTCATAATATTTATTTTTTGATATTTCTGCACTAATATGATAATGATTTCATTACAATAAATAAATCGACATGACTTATAAATATGTACGAAGTATATTTTTTTTTTCGGTGGTGGGTAAAATCATCTAATGACATCTCCCGCCCTTGGGCGGAGCGGGAGATAGTGTCAGACTCTTACTGACTAAAAACCCACCCCGTTCCTTCGTGGCCTTAGATACCAGGGCCGGGCTGTTCTTTCGGAAGCAAACCCTTGGCCCCAGTAGGCTTCGACCCTGCCTGCCTGCAGCTAGCAGGCTGGGTCTCTACGGTTTGCTGACAACTCCTTGAGGCGCGCGGGAACAGTGCGCGCCGTTGACGACCTGGGCTTGGTCCGGATGATTACCGGACGTTCAGACAGCGAGCTACCCATGGTTCGCCGTCCGCAAGCCCGCGCCTACGTTGGCTGGAAATCAGGATCGGAATCGGAATCCCCGCGGCGGCTGGGCCGTGAGGGCCGTTGCCTCTCGTGTGCGGCCTCCTCCTTTGCTAGCATTACTGCTTCGCAGAAGGAGGCGACCGCCTGCCATCCCTCCTCGCTCCGGACCATGGCCCGTACCAGGGCCTGGCGCGAGAGATCGCCGCTGCCGATCGCACTCACGAGAACACGGCGACGCTCTGCCCTAGCGGGGCACACTTCGACCGTGTGCTCCACCGTGTCCTCCGGGCAGTCCACGCAGTGGTGGCACCCAGGCGTCGGTTCCGCACGAATCCGGAACAGGAACCTCCCGAACTTACCGTGTCCGGTGAGAACCTGGGTCATTCGGAAGGTTAGGACGCCGTGAGGTCTTTCCAGCTATGTCTCAAAGAAGGGCCTTACCGCCATAATTAAGGTGTGCCCAGCACTGGGTTGCGACAGTCGCAGTCGCCATTTCACCATGAGATCCCGCCGGAACTCTTTCCGCCATACCTCGACTTGTCGTGGCAGGGGACTTTCGCCCCGGCGTTGCATCTCCACGCGCTTATCGTGCATGTGTGCAAGGACTGTTGCCTCCAGATCCCATGGTGGCAGGCCAGCAAGGAGGCTCGCCGCACCGCAGGAAACCGTGCGGTATCCCCGCACCATTCGTATGGCCATGACCTGACACGCGTTCAGCTGATTCTTTGGCTTTTTCCTCAGCGTGGGCGCCCATACCGGTGCTCCATAAAGGGCCATGGACCGAACGATGCCTGCGTAGAGCCTCCGGCAGGAGGCGTCTGGACCCCCCAGATTCGGCAGGAGCCGCTTGAGGGCAGCCCCGGTCCGATTCAGTTTGGGGGCCAGACGTCGGAAATGTTCCTCGAAATTCCACCGGCTGTCGAGGACGAGTCCCAGGTACTTCATCGTTGACCCGACGCCGATGTGAATTCCTCCTACCGTTAGTTGGGAACCTGGTGGCGGCGCGTTCCGAGGGCCGTGAAAGCACATGGCCTGGGACTTGTGCAGCGCCACCTCTAGTCCCAACTGCTCGATCCTCTCCACAACTGTCGCAACCCCGCGTGTCGCTAGTTCGACCGCCGCCTGGTACGACTCTCCCTGTGCCAGGACCAGCGTGTCGTCTGCGTAGCAGACCACGCTGACCCCGCCAGGGAGGTCGCCGCGCAGCACGTAGTCGTAGCCGACGTTCCACAAGGGCGGCCATGTACGAAGTATATGAAAGCGACGCGAAAAAAAAAGAAGTGTACCATTTTTTGCGTTCTAGGACCACAAGTTTCCCCTTCAGAAATCAACCCATGACCCCAATAGGCTTCGGCAATGCCTTACTATTTGCTGACATCTGTTTGAGGCGCGCAAGGAACACTAAGCGCCGTCGAAGACTCGGGTTTTGCTGGGTCCGGACAGTTACCGGTCGGCTGGACGGCGGGCTATCCATTGCTCTTCGTCCGTATGCCAACGTCCGCAAGCCAATATTGGCTGGAAATCTGGGGATCGAGATCTCGTCGGCTGCGGCGCGAAGAAGTTCGTTCCCTCACGCATGCGGCCACCTTCTGCGCTAGGATTACTGCTTCGCAGAATGTGGCGACTGCCTACGCCATTCCTCATCACTCCAAACTATAACCTGTACCAGGGCCCTGCGCGAGAGGTCGTTGCTGCCGATCCACGAGGACACACCGATGTTCCGCTCAAGCAGGACACAACTCCACCGTATTCTCCGAGTGGTCCACACAATGGTGACTCCCAGGTGTTTCTTCCGCACAAATCCGGTGCATGAACTCCCAAACTTACTATGTCAGGTGAAAACCTGCGTCGTGCGGAAGGTGAGGACGCTATGATGTCGTTGCAGCCTCTTCAAAGAGGAGACTTACCGCCATGATTACGGCAAGCCCAGCTCTGTGTTACGACCGTCGCCGATGCAATTTCACCATGATGATTTCGAGTGAACTTTGTATACAGATATAGATTTTACTTCTTTTATAAGCGATGCATATAGAACTTGTATTTTTTCATATTTTGGTTTTTGCCAGGATATTAGTACTTTTGCATAATTCTAGTTTCCCACTGATATTTTTTAATAAATTAGGTTTTTCCGGTTGAATACAAATAATTGTCGTCATTAATTTTTTTCATGGCTTTAACTTCAATTTTAACTTCAGTATGTCTATATCAAAAACAAGTAGGTATCCATCATGAATAAATATATTATATATGTTATTTTTGTAATATTTTCTTCTGTTTTGGTCCAAACAGATTCAGCAAAGAACTATGTAAGTATTATATTTTTTTAAGTAACAAAATTTCAATGACGTTTTGGATAGGTTGCTCTAAATTAACATTTATTTTTCCATTACCCTAATTCGTTATTATTGCTTCGGCCCTAAATATATATGTATATAGGATTTCCTTCATGCTTCACTTTTAGAAGCTCTCTCACTCTTTGGAAAAAGTGCAAATTAATCTTAAATGTGAACTTGAACTAGAAATCGATCTTAGGTTCAAGCTACTCTTTCAATCCCTAAGTTAGGAATATGATGTATTTTTAAGATGTGTCACGTGTTTAAAAATATGGGTACAAATAAAAAAGTACTACAAAAATGTGTTTTTGTCATAAAACAAATAACAAATCATGCATACAACGTTTTTCAATACGTCATCAAGCTCCTCAACACTTTTTAATTCAAAGTGGTGCCTTCTATCGTCACAATAAAAATGCTATAACACCTTGCACATTATTGCGAAATAACATTCAGTGATTTGGCGGAGCGGCAACCAACAAACTCTGGACAAAAGCTAAATATTCCCTGTGTAAATCAACTTTAAATGACCTGTATTATTTATAAACTAACCAACTACTACCACTAACCAACTAATGACTGCTATTTTAGGTTCCGATCAGATTGACGTATTTTTAGGCAATAGCAACGATATCCATTTAATTTATTATTGCTAAATATAAAACAATATTATGTATTGTACTCTGAATCATAACACATTATTGCTAAAGAAAGGCTTTAAAGTAAAACTTATAGCACAGTTAAAGTACTTGACATATTATATGTGTTTGAAACAATAAAGTGTATTCCATATTTTTTAATATGCCAAAATCAATTATTTTGAGTCAATTTGCAATTTTTGTTTTCTTTATTATGTAACTAATTTACTATAAAGTTTAGTTTAGCAAATAGTTTATAAAATAATACTATTACACGTAAAAGAAAAGTTACAGTAAATTGTCGTTTTCCTTATGATTTAATTTCTAATTTTTCTCAGGGTTTATACACTGTTTCGGTAAAAAGTTTCGAGTTTTGCAAGGGACCGAAAATTAAGGACTGTAGCGTTGGTTCAGCAAATATTACATCTAACAGTACTGTTTCTATAGAAATTGATGTTACTATAAATGCTGGATTGGAAAAAGTAAGTTTTTATTACATGATTTTATTTTCACTTGCAACTTTTTAGCGTCATACTGCTATAGATGAGTCTCTTAGTAAAAAATCCTTAGATGCAGATAGAAAATTTCTACCAAGTAGAAATCCAGATGATGAGGCGCACAAAGGACCTGGCTTGCATCAGTGCTTGGGCTAAGTCATTTGGCCTACAGATCAACCCAGCTAAATCGCAGGCCATGATCATAGGCAGTAGATTCGTTCGCAATGCGGCTGTAGTTTCTTCTCTGCAGCCTTTAGTTCTCGACGGTGTTCGGATTGACTACTCCGAAACTGCAAAAGATTTGGGTGTTATTTTTGACTCCAATCTCTCGTGGCGTGCGCAGGTCAATGAAGTCAGTCGGAAAGTAAACTTTGCTTTTCATTCGCTCAAACGTCTTCAGGGTCTCTTGCCTTTGAAAACGAAAATCTCTTTGGCCCAAACTCTTATTCAGCCGATTATAGACTATGCTGACGCCTGCTACTTGGATGCTACTGAGGAGCTATTAAACAAGCTTGAGCGACTGCAAAACTTATGCATTCGGTTTGTCTTTGGTCTACGTAAGTATGATCACGTCTCTCATCTTCGCAAGGAACTCAAGTGGCTCCCTATCCGTCTTCGCAGGAACACTCGGATTTTATGTCTCCTTTTCAACATCCTTCACAACCCGTCCTATCCCTCCTATTTGCGCGACAGATTTTCTTACGCCCGTCCGTCCGACGCCCCGTGCAGATCACACCTAAGATCCCTCCTTAAATCCCCTCCACATAAATCCAGCTACTACTCCTACTCCTTCTCAGTCCATGCAGTAAAGTTGTGGAACTCTCTTCCGCCTAGTATACGTGACTTAAAAACTATTTCGCTCTTCAAAGCTAAAGTAAAAGAGCACTATCTTTCCTCTCTAGTATATTAATTATATATATAAATATATATATATATATATATATATGTATTATGTATTTATTTTTAGTATAAGGTATTTATAGCTTATATATATAAGTATTTATTGCTTTAATTTAAGATTTCACTAACTCTTCTCACTTCTACACACTATTGCCTTCATTTCTTCTCATCTCTCCTTTCGCAGGTCTGCTGGTAGAAATTTCTTTTAGAAATAAGCAGTACCTTTGTACATTTTTTTTTTGTCATAATACTTTTGTCCTTTTCATTTATATGTGTGTACATAAATTATAAAATAAATAAATAAATAAATAAAGGTCTACTGAAAGCGTTTTAAAAATCTGGTCATCATAAAAATCATCATCATTTTTTGTCAGGGACATCCACTGCCGGATATACTCCACTCTAAGGGGACATCAATCAGTCTTGCGTGTTGTAGTATAACTTGGAAAGGTTTAGCAGTGCAGAAACAGTAGGTGAACCATTTAATTTGATTAAACTTAATTTTTCAGGCTAAAGTAGTGACCTTTTCAACAGAAAACAATCAAACTCTAAGATTGCAATTCAAAAACCCCTGCGACAATTTATTCCTAAAGCCACTTTTTCAAGCTTCATTCAATGCCAGCGACCGGTGTATTGTACCAAAGGTAATTATTACAATAATTTGTTTTTAATAAATATGATGTTGGGCGTTCCTGGTTTCTGATGAAGATCTCGAAATTGGGAACTTATCCAAGTCTAATTTAGTATACGCACTTATGATACTACTAAGTCATTATCATTACATGCGGAGTTGTGTCAATTGTTTGTTCCGAATAATTACAATTGCTCTAGAAAGCATAAATTATTTAATGTCCCATTTTGTCGCACTGTGGCTCGACCCACCTCCCCTATACCGCGTATGCTAACGATGTTCAACGCGCTCGTGGAGACCAATCCTGGATTGGATTTGTTTGCTGATGAATGGAAGACGATATTATTAGAAAGTTTACGGTTCTGTGAGAAGACAAAGTGAAAGGTTTAATTTAGTTTAGTATTAATGGCTAATTTGCTGTACTAAATAATAATAATAAATAAATAAATTATCATCTTCCTGCCCTTGTCCCTTATTTATTCGGCGCAACACGTGTTTTTCTTCCATTCTATCCTGTCACCGTTACGCTATCACTAACTCCTCTTTCTTTCATATCATTTTCAACAAAATCCATCTATCATTAAGTAATATCTTATTATTTTTCAGGGTATCTACAAACTCAATTTGAATTTCGAAGACGTTTTTCATAAATACTACGGGAAAATGTATTTGTACGGAACCCATATATTTAAATCTACATTTTTTAGCAAAGATTGTAATTTTTTGTGCTGCAATTCAGTTGTAATGTTGTCTCCAAAAAAATAGGTAAACTAAAAGTTGCTAAATAGAATTAGAAATAATATGATGAATGGAGTGAAACAAACAATTTACAATACAGGTGTGGGTATAGTAAATAAAGTAAAAGTTAAACCAATGAAAAGAGAGTGTATCACTTTGGCGCAAATATAATTTTGGCTCGAGCGATGTACTTTGAACCCCTCGCTACATTCAGGATTCAACTAAAGAATCCCTCACTGTGCTCAGGATTCTACTCTAGAATCCCTCACTTCGCTCTGGATTCAAAAAAGCGCCCTTTCCGTAAATATATTATTTTGCTCTCTTATAATACAATCTACTATGATGTTATTGAACCAGTTACATTATTTATGATGTAACTTTTTACACCTCATTTCCAATAAGCTAAAATGAAAATCTTTCTAATCAACAACTAGCTTGTCTTGCGGAAATGCAAACTAAAGGCCCGATCAGTCTCTATACTATAATTCATCAAAACGGGTTAAGCGGCATAGATGTGAAAACGTAACCATCAAATAGACACACAGTACCTAAGTGAGACTTAAATAAGATATATATAAACAGTTTTGTCTCTTCTATATTTAACATTGACTTTCGAAATTAAAGTTTATTTTTTTTCAATTAAAGTTTAAACAAAATTCACTAATCCACCAATCTACTGTATTAATTTTCTATAACGCTGAACGCACTTTTATTCTTTTTTTTTCGTTAGTGGCTGGTTTGATTTTGGAATAAATTTGTTTGATGCATTTACATTTTAATTCAATTTGTGTGTTCCTTTTTCAAAATAATATTTTTTTTAAGTTCTAAATTCAAATCTCATTATTCCCTAGGGGTCCCCCATACTACATTATCTCCATATGGAGACAAAAATGACTTGCTTTAAGTAATGGGGGTATGACATTATAATAGTACACTATGTTACGAGTGTGTAATGTTAGTGACTACCGTTGAGGCGTTACTTGGTCCCGAGCAGTGATGAGATTCTTAACCCTTTGAATACCGTTATTGGAGACACATAGAAAGACAATACGTGTACGGACACCGGTGTCCGCTTGGGGCTTGAGTAACCGGGAACGGTAATCATTAATAACTCTCGTGTATCGTACGACGTTTTTCAATACACTTGTGAAGAAAAATAATTTAACTGTTATTACAACAATAAAAAAAATATTACCGAGCAAGTAGTGTAAATTATATTATGAATGTATTATAAATATAAATATTCCTCTTGAATTACTCTATCTATTAAAAAAAAAACTAAAATTATCCCAAAGGAACGAACTCAGGAGAAAAAATACTATCCTATAAGCTATTCCAGGAAATTATCTATCCGTGTTCTAAATTTCATTTAATTCTGTTCATCCGTTTAAGGGTGCAGGAGTGATAAACATACACACATACAGATAAACTTTACCGCTGGCTCACCAGGACAAGCTCCGGTTGTCATCATAGCGATAAACGCTATGATGACAACGTCGCCATGAGCTCAACCAAAGCAAGCATTGTTTAACCTTGGAGATCGATCGAGTGGACTGGAGACTTTAACCATGAGCTTATTTTATATATGCATAATTGTGAATTATTATTAATGGTTTTAATTTTTACTATGGTGGACATTTTTATTCCGTGACAATTAATTTAATGATATTTTTTATTTTTAGTCAATTACATTTTGTTGCGCACTTTTGTCAAAAAAATTGATAATTGTTGGACTTAACCGCTTTTTATAGACTTATACCGCTTAGTGCTCGATTACGGAGACGCGACGCGTCGGGCGGTTCGTCGTACATTGCCATATGTTTGTGTTTGCGCTAGCGTTGATGCGGCCCACTGCTGCAATGTACGACGAAATGCGCAACGCGCCGCGTCTCCCTAAACAAGGCCTTACAGTTGGTGTATGTGACGTGTGTAGTGCAGTGGATTCAACAAGTGGCGTCATCAGATTCAAGTGTTTGTGCTTTTTTTCCAATTCGAGTTTTTTTTCTGCCTATCCTACACCCACAACAACTCGGCCTACGATCCATCAAAATAGTGCAAAGTATCACTTGCCTAGCTAAGTGACGATTTCGCAAAAATACAGTTCACACATAGTTCATGGTTTTGACCACACCACCGTGGTTGCCATAGACTTATTTTAGCAAACATATATGGGGTGACTGGTAATTAGTGAACGATACTTAAACACGTGATTGTAGTCATGATAACAAAGAACTTTTACTATGGAACCAAACCTGAAATCGCGAAAAAATCTACCCCGTTCAGTAAGTACATTTATGTTCGCCTAACTGGTCAAAATGTACTGAACTTGGTAGATTTTTTTCGCGGTTTCAGGTTTGGTCTCATAGTAAAAGTTTTTTGTTATCATGATTATAATCACGTGTTCAAATATCGTTCACTAATTACCAGTCACTCTATATATCGATGAAGGCTGAATATAAATATGTACGAAGAAATTTTTGGAAGTGACCACTGAAAAGATGAAAGCGATGCAAAAAAAGAAGTGCATTACATTTTGCAGTATAATTGCGATATATTCGGTCAGTCCACCATCTTTCAAGTGAGCACCATCTTATGACAACTTATTTAAGGTACTCCTTGTGTTCTGACTCGCAAACTTGAATCTTTGTGTTCAATTTACCAAGTCACAGTTTTAAATAGCAACTTACTTCAAAATTTATTCTAAAGCAACTGCAAAAAATTTGTGTATGAGAGGAACTTCGAGAGAACTTGATATACAGTTAGATCACACTTTTTTTATAAGCGAAACCGGTATCTAGAACTTCTATATTTTTAATATATATGTTTGTGCTATTATTACTTTTTGTCGTGCATAATTCTAATTTCTCTAGATAAGCAATTGAAAGCAAATTGGCTTTTTCCGGTGAAATACGAATAATGATCATCATTAAATTTTCTCATGGCTTTAACTTCAATTTTAATTTCAGTACCTATATCAAAAACGAATAGATATTCATCATGAATAAATATATGTATATTATTTTTGTAACATTTTCTTCTATCTTTGTCCTAACAGATACAGCAAAGAACTATGTGAGTATTATATTTTTTTAGCTAACAAACTTTCAATATTTCAGAAATAGAATAAATGAATACAAGTTACAATGATGTTTTAGAAAGATAATTTATTATTGTTGTTTAGGCCTAAATTGATATATATAACTTCATGCTTCCCACCCATGAAAGCATCATCACCTTTTGAAAAAAAATTACCAAATTATAGGCGGGTTTCTGAATTAAGTATTTTGAGCTAAGAACGTCTCAAACCATACTTAAATGCTAAATTTCGACAGGTTTACAGGCTAAAGTAGACTTTAAGTAATTCTCAACTTCAAATGCTTAAATCAGAAATCGGGGATATATGGTTTTCTCTTACATTTACTTTAAATGTAAACCTAGACGATGCTACTCTTCCCGTCCGTATTCATTTTCATTTATTTATTTATTTAATCTTCATGTACAATAGTGGTACATAGGCGGACTTAATGCAATCATCATCATTCGACGGCACTGATAATTAAATTTGAAATAATATCCTAACTTCAACACTAATGCCGTTTGACGTGCCGTGCTACACCAAAGCTATGCTATATATTATATGCCAGCAAATTTGCTTGCCCTATTACAATTCCGCCCGACAACCCATCTGCTCAGAGACGGTGGGATGAGCCGCTCTGAAAAGTAGTTCAAGAAAACTTTATTGTGACATCTGCTACTATTGCGGAGCGTGCGCGCCTACTGGCTGTGGAAGTCAGGCTTCTGCTTTCACGCACTACCGTCGTCGAGCATAGGGACCTTGTTCGACGATAAAACTTTCCGCCACTTAGCTAGCCGCTAGCTGTTTCCCAATGCCGAGGCGCTGCCTATTGTTCTCCCCATCGGTCGCTCCGACTGTGGTGAAGTTGTTAACAGCTTCGGTCACCACGACCTGTCATCCAGTTAAAACGCAGGACGTATAGCGCAACACGCAAATATTGACGACATCATCCGACGAGCCCATCACCGTCGGCGTTAGCTATTTTGAAACTTCATGGCCTGACATGTGATGATGATAAGAAACCGGACGGTATGTCATTATTTTCGTGAAAGATGGGTACGCTTTTAGTGTAGGAAACTATCTGTGTCGATACTGTTTCGCTATCTTATTTTCCTAGCTGGCCGTGCTGTGCTAACGCTGCCACTCGGGCTGCAGTGTATCTCAAGTGGCGGAAGTCGGCAGTCATATTTTCAAGCTGTTTGGGATTGAAACTCTTTAGCCGTGGGGTCTGAGTGCTCATATGCTATTTAAAGAATTATCTAAACGCCTAGCTGATACTATGCGTGACCTAAGGGCCGGTTTTTACTTCTGTCAGAGATTAAGCATTGCCATCTAACGTGGCAATGCCGTCAGTCTTTAGGGCACACTTCTAGTTGACAGCGATGCGGAAAATTTTTGACGCCATATTTTAATGCCTTTAGTGTTTATAATGTAGTTTAAATTAGTTCAGTGTCTCTATATTTCTTATTTTAGTACTAACAAACTTTATGATTTTTATTCTTTTTGTTAAAAATGTACTTTACTCAAGAATGACAAAATAGTGATGTTTATTTCGGAAATAGATTGTAAATAACACTTCTACGAATAAAAGGAAAGTTACAGTAAAGAGCAGTTTTTCCTTATGAATTAATTTTAAATCTTTCTCAGGGATTATACACGGTATCGGTGAAAAGCTTCGAGTTATGTAAGGGACCAAAAATTAAGGATTGTACCGTAGGATCAGCAAATATTACATCGAACAGTTCTATTTCTTTAGAAGTTGCCGTTGTTCAAAGTACTGGATTGGAAAAAGTAAGGGTTTCAATTACAAGATTTTATTTTTATTTACATATTTCTGTCCCACACTACTATAGAACGAATCTCTTGGCAAAATACCCTTAGATTCAGATAAAATATTTCCACCAAGACAATTGGACAGCCTCGTGTGGATGGCGAAAAATCAAGTCGTCATGAAAATAATCATTTCAAGTCAGGGACATCCACTGCTGGACATCAACAGGTCCTATACTTCTTGCATCCAGCGGAAAACCAGAAACCCAAAGTTTAGAACAAAAAAAAACCAGAAGTTGTAGTATAACTTAGAAAGGTCTTTGTCTAGCAGTGTAGAAATAGCAGTTGATTTTATGAACTAAACCAAGTAATTGTTGAAGCTCGCAGATTAAATATTGTTATAATAAAATGGTTCTTAACTTTTTCAGGCAAAAGTGCTGGCTTATTCATCAGCGAACAATGAAACTCTAAGATTGCAATTCAAAAAGCCCTGCGATAATTTGTTCCTGAAACCAATGTTTCAGGCTTTTTTCAATGCCAGCGATCGATGTATTATACCAAAAGTAATTATTACAGTAATTTATTTCATAAAATATGAAGTCATTTTAGCCATGGATAACTAACACCCGGTTTTCAAATTGAGTTCTCAAAGTTGGAAAATTGTCCCAAAATCCTACTTCAGTAGGTAGAATTTGACTTTCAATTCAGAAACCAAGGGTAACTAAGCTGACTAAAAAGACAGTTTTTTGTCATCCAAATGCTAGCATCTATCTTGGCAAAATAGCCTTCTTTCAAACACGATAAGATAAAAAAGTTGCTCGACGCACAGAGAGCGCCTGGAAGAGCTTTTGGTCTATGAAAGATCTTCTTAAGGGAGTTTTCCCGTTAAGGCTGAAACAGAAAATATGGATATACACCCCTATTTTTTAATTAGTGCACAAAAAAATGGGGCTCAATCAGTACCCGTTACTGATCATATTTGTGTAGTCAAAAGTACAAAAAACTAAATCCCAAAATTGTCCACGTAAATTTGTCATTATGGGTAAATTCATAATTGAATCATCATTCATAACAACTACTACTAGAAAATACTAAGCGCAGTGTTTTTCCATTTTTATTGACTTTCTTTCATTCATAAACAATAACCTGTACAATGTTTCCATAAATTGAGTGAGATTTTGGGATATAAACAAACGCTCATAACTTTGCTGTTTATGAATATTATGCATTGAGACTTTACTTACATAATAACAAGACCTTTCTAATAAGCTCTTTAAGTATTTGCCATAATTAAAAAATAGTGGTGTATGCATTTGCCCTCTGCTTATGTACGGAGCACAACGTTGCTTTTGACACTTCAACATAGGTCCAGGCTCGAGGTTTGTCCGCGAACCATGGAGTGCAGTACCCCGAGGATTCGAATTTCCTAACGCGTAAGAAACACAATACTGTGCACCAAAACTAAGATAAAAGAGTTACCCGAAAAGCTGCTACTCTAAAGTGGAATAAGGTCCTTGGGGCGTGGCTGGAAAGACCTCACGGCGTTCTCAACTTCCGCACGACGCAGGTGCTTACCGAACACGGAAAGTTCGCTAAGTACCTGTTCCGGATTCGTGCGGAGGATTCGCCCGGGTGTCGCCACTGTGCGGAACATCCGGAGGACACGATGGAGCACACTGTAGAGGTGTGCCCCGCCTGGGCGGAGCATCGCCGTGTCCTCGTGGGGGCGATCGGCGGCAGCGATCTCTCTCGCCGGGCCTTGGTTCAGGCCATGGTCCGTAGTGAGGAGGGATGGCAGGCGGTCGCCTCCTTCTGCGAAGCAGTAATGCTAGCAAAGGAGGAGGCCGACCGCATCAGGCAGAGGCAACGGGGCGCTCGCCCCAGCCGCCGCCGGGATTCCGATCCCGATTTCCGGCCACCGTAGGCGCGGGCTTGCGGACGGCGTGCAATGGGTAGCACGCTGTCCGATCGTCCGGTAACCGACCGGACCGAGCCCAAGTCGTCGACGGCGCGTTCTGTTCCCGCGCGCCTCAAGGAGCTGTCAGCACACCGAAGAGGCCCAGCCTGCTAACTGCAGGCAGGCAGGGTCGAAGCCTACTGGGGTCATGGGTTAGTTCCGAAAGGAATGCTCGACCCCGGCACGATAGGCTACGAAGGAACGGGGTAGGTTTTTAGTCAGTAAGAGTCTGACACTACTTCCCGCTCCGCCCAAGGGCGGGATTTGTCATTGGATGATTTTACCTACCATAAAAAAAAAAAAAAAGTGGAATAAGGTTGGACATGTCTGCCGTATGTCAGATGAGCTGCGGGCTAAAAGAGCCACTTATTGGGCTCTATTCCCTGGAGAGATGAGCTTGACAACTACCGGAGGGACTGGCCTGCAATAGCTGACGACAGATGTGTGTGGAAAACAGGAAAGCCTTAGCCGAGCAGTTTGACAAAATAGGGTAACTACTACTACTAAAATATTCCTTTTCATAGATTTATTAAGTAGTCTTATTATTTTTCAGGGTGTCTTCAAAATGGCCGTAAATTTCGAAGATATTGTTCATAAATACCACGGGAAAATGTATTTGTATGGGACCCATATATATAAAGCTGTGTACTATAGCAAAGAATGTAATTTTATGTGTTCCAATTCAGTTCTGGTATTTTCTCCCAAAAAATAAGTGAAATAAAATTTACCAAAGAAGTTTAGAAATAATCAGTATACAATGCGGGTGTGGGTATGGTAAATAAAGTAAACTCTAAATCAATGAAGGAAATGACGTTTTTGTTTTACAATAGATAATTAATTATTTCATAAGATATTGCAACCCCCCCCCCCCCCCCGTGGTCATTTATTTATTATTATTTATTTTATGTCAAGTTGTTCACTCATAGAAGGGTTAGTAACAATATTTACTTAAAACTATAAAATACCATTTGTACCATCTGATTGATTTAATATAATTAAATTAAATCAATCAGATATACAAATACATAATTATGACATACTCAAATAATAAAATCAATCAAAATCATTTAATAAAATCAATTAAAATCAAATAACAAAATCAAATCAAATAAAATACAATAAAATTGGGTCACTATCTACTTCCCTGTTATAATGCACATCCATTTGTTTTGGAAAGGGCAGTCCGGCCTAGCGGCAATCATTTGCAGGATGCCATTACTACTGCCCCACAGGCGCTATCGGAGAGACGCAACTCTTTTTTGTATGACTGCATGAAAGCCGTCCGTATGCACCTTAGCAAACATGCCAGACGCGCTACAAAAACGAGGCAATCGCAATAGCATCCTAAATATATTATTATATTGGATGCGCAACGTGCTAGCAGCCCGGCAAGAGTAGTTCACCCACAGGCTGCTTGTGTAAAGCGACTGGCAATAAGCCTTGAACAATATGACTTTTACATCACGTGAACATCGAGCAAACCTACGAGCAATCATGTTCCCCCGGACTGCCAATGCCCTGCGCTCCCTCTCTACGTCTGCATCATCTTTTAGGTCTTCTGTCACAATATCCCCCAGATACATGAACCTGATCACAACCCGCAAAGCCTCACCATTAAGCTTAATAGGCGGAGCATGGGCTGGTTTATAATTATTAGACTTAAATATAAGTACCTCGCTCTTCTTTGAATTATACTGAAGCCCATGCTCCGCCGCATAGACCTCACACTTTGTTAATAAAGTGCGAATCGCTCCCAGCGAGGGTCCCAGCAGCACCTTATAGCGTAACTAATATTGTTAACGCTAACCCCGTCGACAAAGCAACCTGTATGAGTACTACTGAGCTCAACAATGAGGTCATTTACATACAGGTTGAACAGCAGGGGAGAGGTAATACCCCCCTGCCGCACACCATACTCCATGCCGTACTCATCTGATAGAGCCCCTGCCCACCGCACCCGATTTCTATGACAACGATACCAATGTTGCAACACCTAGATAACTTCCACCGGTACACCCGCGCTCCCACGCTTCCTCCATAGCCTGTCATACAAAACTGTGTCGAAGGCCTGGGACAAATCCAAGAAGCACGCATATACCGGCGTGTCCCTGTCAGTGTAGTATCTGGCAGCTTGCTTAAGGCAAAGGATGGCACTTTCAGTAGAAAGCCCACTTCTGAAACCGAATTGGGCATCGTGCAAATGTACGTGAGACAAAAGTATGTTATTAAGCAAACTGTCAAACACCTTCGCCATTACCGTTTCCAGCGATATAGGTCGATAATTGGTCTTATCGGATAAATCTCCAGTCTTATTCTTTACAATAGGTACGACTATAGTTCTGGTGAGTTCCTCAGGCAAATATCCATTACACAAACACAGATTGTAAAACATAGAGAGTACGCGAGGCAGGTGCACACCAGCATTCCTCAGATGCTCAATGCTGAGACTGTCGCACCCGTGAGATTTATCTCGCTGCATACCTCCAATTACTTGCCGCACTAACTTTGCTGTAAATCTCACCACACGCTCCTGCACAACCGGCCCATCACCGACACTGTTATAAGTTGTAGAGTCACCCTGTCCGGTGGAGCCATGAGTGGGCATTATATTAAATTGGGTTTTAAAGAGATTTGCAATATCGTTGTGATCACAAACCCCCTCCACACTCACAGGAAGACTGGTCTTCCTGTGAGTGTGGAAATGTGGTGAAATATTAACAAATCATTTTAGGCAGCGTCAGTATAAATGACAAGTTAAATAATTACTATACTCTTGAGAGTAAATTTGGTTTGACACAAGTTGGTACGGATCCACATACAAATTTGGGCATTGTTCTTTACTCATTAACCACTCTTTTTATTAATGAAAACAACATAAAAATCCGTTCAGTAGTTTTTGAATTTGTTGAATTACGCGTTCATACTCGTACAGACAGACAGACTCGATCGAGGATTTAGTTATATTTTATTTAAGGATAGTATTAATACATTATGGCATGTTTTCAGCCGAATATGATGAAAAAATAATAAATAATTTTATTATAATTCACATTCTTTCCTACATATTTTCATGCTCAACGAACTATGACATCGCTATTAGTTATGTAGTTGGCATAACATATATTTATGGATAAACACAAAAATTGCTACTATTTTATCAATATAATGGGCTCCTATCTCACGTTTCACGTACCATGACCTCGACCTCACGGTAGCGTTCATAAATGCTGTTCCACGCGAAGGCGGTAAAAGTTAGTTTGTATGTTTGTTACTACTTTACACCTAAATGGCTCAATGGATTTCGGCGTACGGCAAATATCCACTCTTACGTTGTTGAAACATCCACGGTCCGGACTAAGCGTTTTGCCTCGTCGTTTATACCGCGTACATCGAGGGACTGGAACAATTTGCCTGCTGCGGTTTTCCCGTCCAACTATAATTTAGGCGTTTTCAAGGCTAGAGTGAATAGGCTCTTTATGAACAAGTGCGCTTTACCATCATCGATTGCATCACTGCTTACCATCAGGTAGGATTGCAGTCAAGTACTAGTTTATAAAAATTAAAAAAAAAAAGAAAAAGCTTTATGCACTAATAAAAACATTGTATAAAGGCGGACTTAACGCCTTAGACATTCTCTACCGGTCAAGCTTAGATGCAGAAACATAACATGGCAAGTGCTACCACAGAAATCAAACAGAAAAAAAAATAAGCACAATAATAAATATGAAGGCATTCGAGCCCCATCAGCAATGACAAATAAATATGTAACCGCGAAGTGCGATTTGCAATAAAGGCGAAGTTTGTATAATATATATATACATATTCTGGTGGAATGTGAGCGGGGTGAAAGCCTCAGGAGAAATTTGTTTAGTACTTTAAATTTTTTAGATATCGGTATTTGCAACAGTGTTCTATCGAAACCTACGTCAGACGATGCAATAATTTTATATAAAATATATTATAATCATTTTAAATAAGTTAAAATTCAAAGTCTGGCTTTGATGGAGCGTCATAGTCATTATAGTGACCAAGTTCCCTAATTTAGATTAAAAAAAAAAAAAAATATGTAACCGCGAAGTGCGATTTGCAATAAAGGCGAAGTTTGTATAATAGTTTGGTCTCTTCGTTGTTAAACACCGACTTCCGAAATTAAAGTTATTTTGCACGTTTTTTTTTTTTACATTGAAGCCGGTTATATTTTTAGTAAAAAAATTATGAAATTACATGTGTGGCTATTGTAATTACACATCTAATGTGATTACACATGTATGTGTAATCTCTTCCACACCTTAAAGCTCGTAACAAACGCTGATTTAAGGAACATTTTATCGTATAATGATTATATTAAAAAACTATGGGTGATAAAATCAAAATTGTAGTCTCTTAAAAAAAATGTACCTCAGTAAGTAAAAAATGACACAGCTAAGAATCAAGTGGCGCATACCTAGGCAGCAGACATAATATTGTAAGGGATTGATTGATTATTAGGGATTATGGGCCAATAATACAGATGTTAGATTCTCTCTACATTCCATCCAAACTTAAATAAATCCAAACCAAACTCAATACTTCGTACATTGTTTCTATCCGACAGAAATAAATACTAATTAACCATAAACACGACTATCATAACGACCCTCAATTCGTTATCAGAACACTTGCAATAACAAAAGCTCTCATGATAAAAGGTAATATAGGAATGTAGGCACTTGTACGTTAATGGATTAAATAACAAAATATTACAGCAAGCTAAAGTTGAAATACCAAAACTACGAGATTATGTTAGTTAGTTAGTTTAGCCTATTATGTCCCACTGCTGGGCGAAGGCCTCCCTCTCCTTTTTCCACACACGTCTGTCCTCGGCCCTTGTGGGCCAGTCCTTCCGGCAATTGTCCCGCTCATCTCTCCACCTTCGCCTTGGTCTGTGGCAATGGATCAGCCATATTAGATAGTAGATCTACCGGGCCGATGACCGCTAGAGAGTGAGTGGAGACCTGTGGTGCTATTCTCTAAAAAAATGTAGCTCTGCCGCAACGACGAACATCCAAATAGGATACATTGAATTAACAATCCAATGAATAGGAGCATTAGGTTGACAATCCAATTTATCCTATTTGGGTGCTCGTCGTTGAGGCAGCGCTGCGTTTTCTTAGAGAATAGCACCACAGAAATGGGTGCAGCGATGAAATTTGAGAACCAATTTTAATTGATTAAGGGCCGGTTCTAGTCACTGTTTTTTTTTTGTATGAACTTCGCTCGGGATTATGTCGTCTTCGCGGCCCCAAAACAGCGGTTTTATTTTTATATAAAAAAAAACAACAACTATTCAAGATTTTTGTTCTTGCGAAGCGCTTTTAAAAAACAAGCTTTATTTTTTTATTTTTTTTGTAACTTTCAAATAGTTCCATAACGTAATCTCGTAGATTAATACGTTTGAAATCGTAAATTAGGGTCAGATTCGCGATTTTTTTTTAACGAGTTTTCATTTTTGCCAAGCTCTTGGCCATATAGTCAATTTTAATCAAATAAATTTTCATGGTGTCCTCTTTTATGTTTGTGGATTTCCATAGGTTTAAAAAAGGTCAAAATGAGTAGAACCGGGCCTTAAGGCCCTTACTCTCGAGCAGTGCTATAGAATAGTGACTTTTTGAAGAATACTCCTCGGTAACGGCTGGGTCAATAGGTATGAAAAATAATTCGTATATGTTTAACACAAATTCATGTACCTACAACATTATCAATATATGAGTTTAGCCAAAAAGACATCATTTCCGTTTGCAGTGCCAATGCAGCGGCGATATTCGATTAATTATGCAACTGATTGTTATTTCTGTCTGACAATAAGGCGTGTGGAAAATAGAAATTGTGTTTCTAAAACAAATAAGAATGCCATAGTGCATCCAAATCTACCATCGGCTACTCGTCCTCTGCCACTCAGCAATTTTCCGAAACGTCCTCACATCGATGAAAATGAAATATCAATATCTTCAATGTCAGAATACGAAGTACCTAGAACATCATCACAGCCACACAGGATAACACAAGCTGAATTAAATAATCTTTGTGAGGGACTTAAAATTGCCCAAGAACAAACCAGAATTTCTAGGCTCGAGGCTGTTACAATAGAACGTTTCAGTGGTGATGAATTACTGCTGGACTATTTTTCGAGATGTTACGGAAGCCGAATACTGGGGCCGCGAAAAAACCACGCCACAATTCTACTGATGATTGAAAAATAATAAATATATATAATAATTTTTTGTTTTAATTTCTGAAAAAGGAAATATTTATTATAACGATTTTAAAAATAATAACTATACTTTGAGATGTTTGAAATCAAAGCTAGATTTTATTTACATTACTTTAATGTGTAAGATTTGGGTAAATAATAATAATTATAATATTTCCACAACTATCACACAACACCGTCTAGTCCCAAGCCAAGCAGAGCTTGTGTTATTGGGTACTAGACAACTGATAAACATACTTATACATTTCTAAATACATATATCTATACTAATATTATAAAGAGGTAAAATTTGTAAGTTTGTATGTAGGGGGTAATCTCTGGAACTCATGATCCAATTCAAAAAAATTTTACACTGGTAGAAAGCTACATTATTCCTCAGTGCTATAGGCTATAAATTATTTTTATAACATGTTCATTAACCGAGCTATCACAATTTTTGTCTTGCAAGTCGGAAAAAAATACGTCATAAAACAGAATTATTTGCGTGCGCTGCCTAGAGAGTTGCTTAAAATTAAAAACAATGTATGGCAACCTGATTCGTCTTAATTATATCTACAAAAAAATCCGGATACCATATTTCTATATTTTATATGTTATCTTTTATACTTCTTTATTTGCATTAAAAAAGTATTTTTTCGGCATATTTACGTTTGGTTGATTATTTGAGCAATGAAATATTAATTCTTCCGATTCCAAAAATTATATTACTAATGGGAAGGTACAGTAATGTCGAGTGTAAACTTATGTTAAAACAAGAAATTTTCCGCGGACGAAGTCGCGAGCAGAAGCTAGTATTATAGATAAATAACACCCAGACACAGGACAAATGATCGTGCTCATCACACAAACATTTGTCCTGGGTGGGAATCGAACCCACGACCTCCGGCATAGCAGTCAGGGCCACTAACCACTAAACCAACAGGCCAAATATTTTTTTATTTTGTTTACTATTATTACAATGTCATACATTGTTCAAAAAAGTACTTGCAGTAGGCACTAAATCCAATTTGTACGTACTGCATACTCATGTTTTACTAATAAAATTATCTTTATCTTTATTTTATTTTTTTATCTTATTTTGCAGCAAAAGCGCGACAACATCGAAGGCAATATGTGGTCTTAAGCGATTAACTTGTATTACGTGTAAAACAAAAATATTAAAGAATTTTCAGGTACCTTAATTCGTTTACGTTTCAATTAAAATTGTAAAACAACAATATTTAGGAATTTCCATTTTTCACCTTAATCCGTTTATGTGTCGTACATAATTAAAATTATCTATCTATTACTATCGCTAAACTTTAAACATTGGCCTTCAAAAATCAGACACGTGTTTCAAAAAGCGTAGGGCGCATTCAATAAGATGCCAGACCGGAACGCGACGGCAACGTCGACTCAAGGACGTCTAAGCATTTGAGTAACAATAAAGTTGGGAGAGGCACAACAAAACAACTTTGAACCAACCAAAAAATGGGATTTCCTAAACTTGTTACTTGGCTACTATAAAACATCAGCTATTACGTTACACCCATGTTATATACAAAACATAAATTGGGTCATCTCTTAATCAAATTATATAATGCAACGACTGATGAACACAAACATAATATGGCAATGTACAACCACCGCCCAACGCGCCGCGTCTCCGTAAACAAGCACTAAGGCGTTCAATAAGTAATAGTCTTCATATAACTACTTCCTCAAAAGACCTCATTCGTGATTCATGAAATTAGATCTAACTGAACGGATCTTCATTCATTAAACCTCATCTAACATAATTGGGTAGGTAGCTTGTATTTATTTTTATACAATATTTTGTAGTAAATGACAAATAAAACTAAAAATAAATCTTTAAACTACCCAATTATAATTGTATTAGGCTACACCTCAAGTTGAGACCTTGAAATCTACCACATATCATTATAGTCTAGTTATCAAAAACTTCCAAGTTGTGTGTTTACATGACATTCTGCTAATCATTTAATAATGCGAACAGAATGATAATACATGTAGTTATCTAAGTATTTATTAAAACATCATAAAGCCAAGTCTCTGGCAGAGTTGGTTTTTAAAATTTATTGCGTAACGAATGAATAAGGCACAATAGGCTTAAGAAGTCTTAAAGTTACTGGGCTATGTTTTATGAACATATCCACATAATAATCAATCTCTAAAAGGTTCTCGAGTGGCTTTTGCGTAACAGAAAGTGCAGCGTTGGAAGGCGTTCCAGAAGGAGATTGATTAATTTCATAATTGCTGATTTTGACAAATTTTGTAATCTACTACCTATAATGTCGTAATAATGACTTTCTGATGATCAACCACTGACACTCCATTGAAAGAAATGGAATAGAATTGTAATCTCGTTCATTGTACTAATTAATTTGTGACGTATGCAATAATCTGCCAAAATTTTTACAGTTCCTTTGATCAGTGACCTACCATTAAAACGTTATTGTGCAGTCATTGCTTTTAATTCGTTACAAGTCAGCTCGTACTACAATTCTATTATGAAACCACTGACCGACCAATGATCAGCCATTATGAATTAATAGATTACGAACTTATAACAAAATGACAATGGGATCGTGTCGGAATAATATATAATAATAATATAATATTCCATAACTATCACACAACACCGTCTAGTCCCAAGCTAAGCAGAGAATGACGACATTATGAAAATAGCAGGACCCTTGTAAGGGTTGTGGGAACCCGTTGGATAGGAGACACACAGGACCGGTCATTCTCATCTCATACAGCAATGGATAACATAATAATATAGATCCTACTCTTAATAATGGAATAATTACGATCAATATTGATCACGGAACCACAATAACATCAAACATTAATTGCATTAAAGAGATGAATTGTTCCTCTTATCTTTTAATTTCACTCTTTAACGGTTGATTATTATTATATTTGCTGTCAATAATATACTGATAAGACAGACCTCTGTTATATTTTAATGAAAACACTCAGTGATAAAACTTTCAGGCAATAATAAAAATTATTTATAAATAAATGATTGTGACTGTAAAACACTAGAAAGCTCCAATGTTAATTAGTGATACTGCAAGATCATTTATAAATATGTCGCGATATTTTAGATGCTTGAACAACTCGCTGGTAGGTACGTAGTTATCACAAATAAGACATATTGTACGCGGCAAATAAGTTGAATTAAACTTTAAATTAGAGTACATTCGTAAGAAGTTGGCAGCAGTATCGTCACAGCGCTAATTTGATTCTTCAATATTTCTCTGCACTAATGTAATAATAGATTCGTGTATTCTCTTTTTTTTTTTGTGTATTCTTTTTTTTTTCTCTCTTCTTCATTATAGTTTGAGTACATATAGATATTATGTAGGTATATTGTATTTATAGGATATAGGTATATATTTATATAAGATAATAATATGTAATGCTTAATTTTGCACCTACCACAATTTGTCTCTGCATCACCCAAAGGTTGACTGGTAGAAAATGCCTTAAGGCATTAAGTCCGCCTCTGTACTGTTTGTGTGCATAAAGGATTAATAAAAAAAAAATTATTAAAATGGCCATCGCAGCTATGGTTACGCGCAGCCCCCTGCTGTGCGGCACTTCGATTTAGACCCGAAAATCTGTTACTGTCGATCCCTTTTAGTTCAATTTATACGCCGTGTACAATAGTACCATCTTTTAAACCGTCCTAATATGGGCAATAATGGGCATGTGGAGGGAATAAGACAGTGCATGCGAATATCGTGTATCGTGTTGACGTTGCTCAACGGCATCGCGGAGACCAAATCTGGCGTAGCTTTCTCCTTTGATTTGCTTATCCTCTTGTGTTGTATGCTTATCTATAATTACCTCAAACGTTATTATAGATTGTAGCTGTAAGCAAACACTTGAAATTACACGTAAATATAGGGACACTCACACAGCAGAGTTTCAGCCAAGTCTCAAAATAAAAAGGCGACATATCGGCAGCGGTTTATTTTACATAAACCGATACTCCATAGCTTTGAATTCGTTTAATTTTCACATTTTGTAATTGTCTTGCATAGTAATAATATGTTTATTTCTTTAGTAAGACTCTCTTCATAAGTGAAATGCCAAATATCAATAAAGAACCTTTAGGTAATCATTCAAGAAGTAAATCACATCCGAAATCTAAAGTTCGAATGCTTCTAGGGCTTTTTTTATAGTAGGTAAAATCATCCAATGACAAATCCCGCCCTGGGGCGGGGCGGGAGATAGTGTCAGACTTTTAATGACTAAAAACCTACCCTGTTCCCTCATTGCCTTCGTTCCAGGGCCCCGGGGTTCACTTTCGCACAGCCCTTAGCCCCAGTAGGCTTGGACTCGGCTGGGCCCCTGCAGTTTGCTGACAACTCCTTGAGCCGCGCGGAAACAGTGCGCGCCGTTGACGAATGCTTCTAGGTAACTTTGGGTATTGTAAATTGGTAAAAAAGAAAGAAAGAAATCAGATCTCAGAGAATCACTATATTTAGAATTGGTTTAGAAGATAATATCGTTAATGTAATTGCTTATAAACATTATGTATGGAACTACATAGCTAAATCAAGTTCTCTTGAATTTGAGATACCTATTCGAAATGAATTCGGCATACCTATCATATCTCCTGCTTTTCACAACCTTCTTATATTACCTATAGAAATGAATAGAAAATGTTTTTTGCTATTTAATAGTGTGACTTGGCCACTTACTTGATAAAATTTTCCTTAAACAAATAGATTTAAGTTGGTGCAACTCTTTACGTAACAACTGACTATCAGGAGGATCATCGAGGTAGTTTGGGACACTTAGTTGTAGAGTTAGCTCTCACTTATTTTATACGGGAAGTCTGTACAGAGAACTTGGCATTTTTTTCATTTACGTTTATTTTCTGGAATGACATTCGACGGGTATATTGGAAAATATATCATGATCAATATTTTATCTTATCTGATTTTTGCAAAAAAATGTCACAGATGTAGTTCAATATTTAGTACCACTCTTTTTTTTCTGGTACTAGGAAAAAAAAATCAATTATGATGAAGTTTCAGGAAACGTTGAGACAATCTTAAGGTAATGCGGCGTCTCTCTGCAGATCATGTCCCACCTTCCATCCTGCATTACATGCCCTGTTATCTGCTCGCGTAGGTACCTATCAGCATCAATTGAAGGCATTGCCATGACCGAATACTGGGCCAAGCAAGTAATTTAACTAGATTAGCCATCGACACGCTAAAAAGAAGAAGAAGGTAATTAAGACCTGAAGTGACACTGCAGCAAACCCGCACGCAAACATTGCCGGTACGAATTTCACACCTGCAGACAGATCTGGTTCCCATAAATGCCAGAAACCATGAATAATGACTTAACTTTTTTAAGGAGGCCTTTGCCCCAAATCGAAAAACCAAAAATAAATAAAATATTACCTAAAAAATAAAAAATAATGTCAACAAAATAATCTACACTTATTAAAAATTGTCTTATTAAAAATGCTATCATAATTTGCCAACTCATGTCGCTTGAAAATTATGTACGTATGTTGACAACACACACATAATCGCATTAGTTAGATAATAATTACACACAAATGGTATAATAAAACTATGTCAACCTCCTCTACTGAATGCCAATGCCAATATTTATATTTAGGATTCAGTACAGTTACGAACGAAACCAAAACGAAAAAGAAGTTACGGCGCCGGCGGTGTATGTTCGATATTGGTTACTGTCCGCCTGTATCATCTCAAAGTCGGGCAAGGGTTTTCCTTCATAACATCTAGTTTTTTCAGTTCAAGGCTATTTGTACACTATTAGATCGCCCTTTTCACTACTTCTAAACTAAAAAAGGAAGACTTCTATTATTTAGCATAGCAAGAAATAAGTCAGTCAACATAATGGTCAAAACCACAAAAACTTAAAACAATTGTAGATACTCGTACAATAGAACCAACAACTACAGATTTTACACATCATTTCATCATGATGGATGAGTATATCTTGAAGTGCAGTCGCTGCTGCTGCAACAGTCAACAGCTTTGCATAGCTTAGCTTTGCTTTAGTAGGTACTGTATAATGAGTGTAATATAACTGAATGTTTACATCTAACATAGAAATAAGTGATACTAACATTATAATGTGGACCAAAAGTTGTCTTTTAAATAAATGAATTATTTTTATTATTATAGGTGCAAATTGATACATAAATAAAACTGCTTCGTTTATTGTTTTTTCTATTAGTGAAAACTGCATCCAAATTCGTTTTAAGGTTTAGGAACAGTGAGCGTACAAACAGACAGATTTCATGCAGTAAAACAAGTGAATCCAACAAGTTTTTACGCATGCGCAATGAATTTTCTAGCATTAAACGCATGCGTCACAGACGCAAGACAAATGAAACACACTAGCTAATCCAGCTGTTATTACATATTTATAACACAGACGTCTTGTTTGGAACAATATAAAAAGCGTTAACAAAGATCAGTTATATTATACGGAACACTGGTCAATTTAATCTATATTGAGCCGTTGTTATCCACAACATCGTGTACATGTGTGTGACGCCACGCCATGTTTATTGGCGGCCCGGCTAGCGAGAATTCGCCATTTTTAGCAGACCACTGGAGCGAACGTACGTGCTCTAACATACCGGCTTGAAAATGGTTAAAGTAGACATCAAATACACTAAGGTAAGATTTATTTATAAACTTTAATTTAAACAAATGTTCCTTGAAATAATATTCCTCAAAGAAATTACACTGAAATTGCTATAAGTTACAAAATTTCTTTATAAAATTTTTGAATTCGTTGCCGGCTTATGTGTGGACTATGAATTATGTAAATTGTTAGATAAGCTTGTAAAACATTGTTGACTGATAAGACGTTGGTATACGTGAAATTAGTTTTTGGGATTCCATGAATTGCTTATGCATACATGAAGTATTACATATTTATACAGATGGATTTGAATTTGGGTTTAAATGTGTTTATTTTCAAATCAGACATCGCTTTAGAAGAATACGCTGTTTTATTATACAATATTGAATTTAACACTTTAATTAGGATTAGTTGAATATTAAGTTACTTACGAATATAAAAATACTTTACCTGAACTAAAATGAGTATATTTTTGATTATGTTACCTACTAGGTAGGGTTATAAAGTTGAGTTTTTACAACTGTATCCTATATTTCTATCTCTCCACGGAGCGCGTAGTTTTCCACGCGCCTCACAAAGAGACGTCAGCAAAACCGTAGGGCCTATTAGGGCCGAAGCATATTAGGGCCATGGGTTAACTTTCGAAAAAGAAACCCGTAGTCCAGGAGTGCAAGGCAAAGAAGGGACATAGATGTGGTTATTAGTCAGTAAAAGTCTGACATACCCTCCCGCTCCGCTCTAAATTAGGAGAAGTCATTGAATAATTTCGCACATTAAAAAAAATGTATTTCCTATGACATATTTTGGTGGGGCATACAACTGTATAATTTTTGCTTCTTTGTTTTTTATTTTTATTTATTTCTATTTCGTGTTAACTATATAATTATTGTGTTATGCCCTGTGTTGTACCAAATAAATTATTTTTCTTTTTGTTTCTTTTCTTTCTTTCTATGATAGTATTTGTTTACATTGCAGCCATTAAATAGCAGCAATATGGTTAGCAATACACAAAGGCTGTAATTTCAGACCTGTATCTAATACTTGCGGTGTACAATGCATAGTACTGGAAACTCTACATTAAATAACCACCACAATGGGTGATTCGCGAACCAATTTGTATTGTGCCAAATGTGTTTCCAGTCATAACATTGACAATTCTGTGTGGTTAGGTACACAGAATTGTCAATGTTATGACTGGTAACACACAAGTCGTCACACAAGTGTGTGTCAAGTGGCAGTCACAAGTCATTGATAAGACTAGTGACTTTAATTTCACGATATTATGACTTACTGACGATTCCGACACAGTGTCCGAATTGACACTATTTAGTTTCAATATTTTTTCACTGACTATTCGGACATCACCCGTTTAGTACAGTCAGATACAAAAGTTTTAAAATATAATATATTTTTTTTTTTTTATTGAATATATATATAATAACATAGTTGCTGCTTTAAATCTAGCCTTAAATAGTTTTGTTAACGCTGTTTTTGCATATAATTATTATATTTCAAAATCTTTTACCTGACTGTACTTTTTTTTTTTTTTTTTTTTTGGTAGGTAAAATCATCCAATGACGAATCCCGCCCTTGGGTGGGGCGGGAAACAGTGTCAGACTTTTACTGACTAAAAACCTACCTTTCCATTCCTTGCCTTTATCCTGGGGCCTTTGGTGACAGTCTCACATAACCTTTGGCCCCAGTAGGCATCGGCCCTGCTGGACCCCTACAGTTTGCTGACAACTCCTTGAGGCGCGCGGGAACGGTGCGCGCCGTAGACGACCTGAGCTCGGACCGGTCTGTTACCGGACGGACGGACAGCGAGCTACCCATTGCCCACCGTCCGCGAGCCCGCGCCTACGGTGGCCGGAAATTGGGATCGGAAACCCGGCGGCGACGGATCTGACTGTACTAAATAGTGAGAGTCCGAATCATCAAAAATATTATATATTCGGACACTGTGTTCGAATATACTGTTTCCAAGTCGATATTATATAATGTCCATGAATTTATTTGTATCTTAGACAAAAAAAAAGTAATTCTGATTAATATGATATAATGGTGTATGAAAGATGAAGACTTATGCAAATATTTTACAAAAACATTAGTTGTTCGATGGTTTTGTAAGTCATCATATTTAGTTAATAGATGAATAAATAAGAAATTTTTAAAAACTTTTTTGGATAATATAATACTATTTCTTGAATAACTTTCTTTACAAAATAAATGACAGAACTGTGGGGGCACAGTGGTAACAACCGGTGTTAAGATTTTTTCATTGTGGGTTCAAACCCAGGTAGACACATATATACTTTGTGTAATTTCATCACCACTATTCTTAAAAATGGTTTTGGAAAAAATAAACATAATTTTTAAGATCCGCCATGCCGCACGGGGCCCGCTTGATAGACTACGGCCTATGAATCTCTTAGAGGGCAAGCCTGAGTTCTAGTAACGGGATCGTCATAAGTCTGATTATGCTATATTAATTAATACAGGAACTTAAAATATTTATAATTATAAATTGTAAATATTGATATAAATATTTTAAGTTCCTGTATTAATTACGGAATATTAATATTAATCTACGGAAAATATATTTAACTTCTTTTACTTTTTATTAATCTCAATACTTTCCAGGTGATAGTTTCATAAATTTTTTTGTAACACAAACTTTTATTTGTTCAGTTGTTCATCAACAATGAGTGGGTGGACGCAGTCAGCAAGAAGACCTTCCCCACCATCAACCCTCAGGATGAGAGTGTCATCATTCAAGTGGCTGAAGGCGACAAGGTAAGAAACAAAACATCAAAGAAAATTTTATGAAAACAATAAAAATATTTCTACTACTTTATGCAGACCATGTGGAGCTAGGTTTCCAGTCTAACTAAAATTAATACTGAATAACCGGTATTCTTTTATAGAGCATACGATATACAATACCCATCAGCAAAATCGGCTGATGGAATTTACTGTCGTTTTCAAACGGCCTTAGTGTTCGATTACGGCGACGCGGCACATTGCGCGGCGCGTCTGGCGGTCCGTCGTACATTGCCATATGTTTGTATTTGCGCGAGCAATGACGCGGCCCGCTGCTGCAATGTACAACAAAACGCCCAACGCGCCGCGTTTCCGTAAACACGGCCTTAGAACGACTCCGATGATAGAATGACTTTTTTAGATACGAACTCTCTCGTAATATATCATGTAGCCAAACAATGTATTGCATTTCATTACCGTTTAAAAACATAAATTTTATGTAATAAGTACTATAATTATTGCAAAGCATGTACAACAAAAACATGAATTGAGTTTAATTTTATTTTAACAAAAACCATGCACTTTGATTTTGATATCGTATCATCATCCTCATCTTCCTTCCTTTATCCTGTATTATTTGAGGTCGGCGCATCAAGATTTTTTTCTTCCATTCTATTTTGTCACTCATCACGCTATCACTTGCCCTTTTCTTTCATTTATCACTCCTTGCACAATCGATCTATTTTTTTTAGCCTCCCTCTCCATCCTCCATCATTATCCATGGTAAAAACCTCATGAAAACTTTAGTAGTTTTTGAGTTTACTGCAAGCTGAAAGACAGACACAGTGGAGGATTTTGTTTTATAATATGTAAGGTTATTGATTTAAAACATTATAACGTTCAACATTATAAAAAATATACAAAATATTTTACCATCTAATCTACTAGAGAATATTTTATACTGTGGCACCTTTATTAGGAGTAATGACTTTAATTTAGTATTAGATAATTCTATACACAATGTTTTGGTTAACTCTCTAGTTTCGGAATTACGACAATCCATTCCTTGACCATAGATGCTTATTCTAGGCTATTTCTATCTTTATGTATCTAATCTTTCATGGTTATATGTATTTGTGACATTTATCGAAAAGTGATCGGATGGTGTAGCAAATTCGTCAGTATCGTGGACAAATGTAATATTTAACGATTAGATAAAATGGGTTTCTTAGGATAGCTTCTATCGAACTGCGCGACTATTCAAAAAACGAGTGAAAAAGAAATACCAGTGGTGCTGAGTCATCATCATCATCATCAGCCTTTTAATTTTCCCACTGCTGGGACACAGGCCTCCTCTGTAGCTGACTGGTGCTGAGTCATTATAAGGCATTCCTTGCCAGGCTTGGGGTTCAAATGGTCTCAACTAAATATGTCAGCACAAACTAAAATCGTCAACGATTTTATACACAAAATTCTGTTCACAGATATTTACTATGTACCTACCGATGCTCGTGTGTGTAATTTGATGTTTATTGGTTCAAATAAGTCTGACACTCTATCTTGCTCCACCCGAAGAGGTTGGAAAAAAATATAGAATATAGCTGTAACTGGTACCAGCCCGAAGTTGAAGTTGTTGAGAACGATGTCGAATAGATGTTTTCGGGTTTTCGGCGACACTCTCGTTTATAGCAGCAATTTTTTCAAGCGATCGACCGGTACGTTGACGCAAAGGATTCTTATTATCCATAATTGACCTAGTTTCTTCAAATTTTTTGACTCGAATGTTTGACACATTAGGTGCACTTTCTCTCGACTGAAAATTTGGCGAAGTTTGCGAGCGGTTTCAGCGTAACTTTTCCCATTTTTGTAATGAATTTTCACAATTATAACGCTTTGTTCTTTCGAAAAGCTCTCAATTTTTAATAATTGGAATAAAACAGAGGTTACAGCTGTAAAATTTCAGTAGCCACTTGTATGAAAAAAAAATATTCCAATTTTAAAAAGTGCACTCTTACTGAGACACCCTATACTATAAAACTACAGAATTTAGCGGTGATCGTTGTAGAAACAATTACATTTTTCATTCTGTCATTTTAAACGATGTGAACTTGGCTACGAATTTTGTTCAGATAATACCATTCCTATACATTTGATTAGCGTTAACGATTTTAGATTATAAACTTGGCTAAGCCTGCTGCTACATTATTCATATTCTTAAATTAATTTGTAAACATATAGTAACATTTAGGTCTTAATAACAACTTTTGTAGCTATGTTAATTAATGATAGCACACAATTAATGGTGATGGTCTTATGTCTTAGGCTGATGTAGACCTTGCAGTGGCTGCAGCCAAGAAGGCTTTCCACCGTTACTCAGAATGGCGTACCCTGGACGCCTCCGCAAGAGGTCTCCTCCTCCTCAAACTGGCTGACCTCTTGGAGAGGGATGCCAAGTATCTGAGTGAATTGGAAACCCTGGACTGCGGCAAACCCGTCAAACAGGCTGAAGGCGAAGTTATCTGGTCTGCAAGCATTCTCAGATACTATGCTGGCAAAGCTGACAAAATTCTCGGCAACACTATTCCCGCAGGTAATTATTTCCGCAGGCTTAACGATATTTTAGCATTTAAAACTTGCATATATGACATAAAGAGGCATTTTTTTCTAATGCATAGACAATTAATTTAGCTGTCGAGACTAAGGTCACATGTTTGTAAAAAAATAGTCAAGTACATTGATTTGATATTCATTGTATGCCATGAAAATACATTAAACATAAAGTTTCAAATTGAAGGATTACACAGAATTATTTTTACATTTTATAAAAACAATAATCTGAATATTTTTTTAAACTGACTACCTATTTGCTTTCAAGAAACACTTTGGCCTCAAAAAGTTGTCAGCAAACCGTAGGGGCCCAGCATGGTCGAAGCCTACTGGGGCCAAGGGTCTGTTTCTGAAAGAAAGATTCGGCCCCGGTAAGAAAGGCAACGAAGGAACACGATTGGATTTTTAATCAGTAAAAGTCTGACACTCCCGCTCCACCCAAGGGCGCGGAGATGTCATTGGATGATTTTCCTACCGAAAAAAAAAATCTGCATATGATTTATTTTCTATAATAAAGAACAATAATATATTATAACTAAGTGTAGGCACTTAGTAATATTGTTTTTTAGCCTAACTGCACAGCTAGCGAAACTATAAAAAAGCAAAGAAAGCAACTCGAAGTTACTATTTTCTAACTTGTCTAGTTATTCAAGTCTAGAACTGGAACTAGACCTAATATACCAAAGGCTCTTAGTCGTCACTTACTTTTTAACTACATCACGATTAGTATGTGTTGTAGACCTTATAAAGGAAAAAAGAAATTACTATCAGTATGATAGTATCTTATATGTTTGATTGATTGATTACTTATTTTCCGTATCAGATAAATCGTAATCGTGTAATTTAACAAAAACATTAATTAATGACATTTAGTGTTAGTGAATTCATAAAAAAAATGGGAGGGAATCTCCATAGAAATTAATATAAGCGATACATTTTCAAGATTAGGTACAAATCTTGAAAGTGTTACTGATTTTTCGTGATAAATCGTAATTGTTATTAATAATTGATTGATGAGTTTTATTTTTTGTTGATTCTTAAGAAAATAAAAATAAACCTTCAAAAAAGTCAATATCAGTATGTAGGTATCGTACCTAATGATGGTGTTACCGATTTCGTGTCGTGTTCGTGTAATTAATTTGTTAGTTTTAGATTTTGTTGATACATTAAACAAATTAAGGTTAAACTACCAAAGATTAAAAAAATATTTCCAGATACATTTTCAAGTGATTTTAAGAATTTATAGCATTCTACAGAAAAATCTGCAAATATCAGTTTAAAATATTTAACCGCTTGTTTGAAGACTAAATGGCAACAAAAATATGATATACACACTAAAACATTAGTCTATTCCACTTAGCCATGACCTTGTACGATGTCACTTGTTAATTCCGCCATTGTATTTCAGACGGTGACGTCTTGACCTTCACACTGAAAGAACCCGTGGGTGTATGCGGCCAGATTCTGCCATGGAACTACCCTATCCCTATGTTCGTGTGGAAAATCGCCCCCGCCTTCGCTGCTGGTAAGTTTCTTATAATAAAAGCATTAATCCGTAATATTAATTTTAATAGTAAATAATATTGATAAGTATTGTTATTACGGTATAACACTTCTTTATAAACCTTAATATTATAGAATAAAAAAAATCAAAATATAAAAACATACACGACAGTTTTTATATTTTGATTTTTTTTTTGATATTAATAAATTAATAAGTACACGATTTATTTAATAAATAAAAATATTTAAAGAAAAAAGGGAAAGGACGAATTTTCCGAAGTAAAATTCCTATAACTAGATGTTGATTTACGGGTAGATCAATAAATTACCATTACTAGGAACAGTTTATTATTCTTAGTCCATCAAATACTACAAGATAAACATAAACTAACTACATATTTCTCTTTAGGCTGCACAGTAGTCGTCAAGCCCGCTGAGCAAACGCCTCTCACAGCCTTGGCTGTGGCTGCCCTAGTCAAGGAAGCTGGTTTCCCTGCTGGAGTCCTTAACGTGATCCCTGGGTACGGACCCACTGCTGGAGCTGCCCTGACACACCACCCTGATGTTGACAAAGTTGCTTTCACTGGTTCCACTGAGGTATATACTCATTTCTGCATTCATATGCCAGGGCAAGTTCATATACTTTCTAAAAAACTATTATTCATTTTTCCAAAGTCATAATTTTTACATGTTTTATTGCCAACTATAATAGGATGTAACTATAAAACCTATTCTTACTACTTACTACACTAAAATTTTACTGTTGAAGTAAAATTATTGTTATCGGTGATCAACTTTCATGCTTGTGAACCTTATTTTGCAATCGTTATTGCCAAAAGTCGTTGTTGGATTACATATTTCTTTCAAGCAATACAAACTAAGCAAATATAGCACGACTCTATTCATTTCCCATGTTACTCACTATTCAAATCAAACAATCATACCAGCAAATATGAGATTGAATGACATAGCAAAATTAACATGAGACAACAAAAATTTATCAATTTCTTGCAATACTTGTAAAGATAAGATAAACATGTTACACAATGTTAAGTAAGTTGTTGTAACAATAACAAATTAATTTACAAATTTTGTGAGCTAGGTATCAATTTTTGATACAATGACATAAATTTTACAGCTTTATCTTTACCTACTGCTTTATTATCATGCAGTTCATTCTTTAAGTACTTAGACTTCTATAAGTTCTAATAAAATATACATTATGCCTGTTTGGCCAAAAGTTGATTATTCTTATTAATATTTAGGATTTGCGCCCAAATATACCTCGCTCCCTATTGAATAATGGGAAATATAAATTTAACACTTCTATCATTCCTAGGAATACAATACTCTGTAATGTTTTTTTATGATCTATTTAAAGATGAAACCTAATGTTTACCTCGACTTAGTATTCCCACTTGATGCGACATTACATTAGCAACGCAAACTATTACGTGCTTCGAATAGTGATTCAAATAAGAATTAATTTTTTTCTTACGCAGGTGGGTAAGATCATAATGAGCGCTGCATCCGCCGTCAATCTGAAGAGAGTCACCCTTGAACTTGGAGGCAAGAGTGCGCTGGTCATCTTTAATGATGCTGATGGTAACTTTATTTTCTTTGCTAACAACCAAAACAAATATAACACGCGATACGTGTAAACATATAATACTGAAAATGACAATTTATCTAACAAAAATAATGGACGTAATTTGTGTCTTTTTGATCTTTACCAGCGCATGCTCGTTCATCTTCGCTAAATATTTGCCAATGACGAACTATATAAAAAAAAATATCTAAATGGCTCACTAATTTATGAGCCATTTAGATCATTTTGCACTGCTAACCTAACATTTTTTTGTCTATTTTTAGTGTAATGGAAATACAAATTCTATAACATAATGTTTCGCGGGACAGCTAGTAACAGATTCCATTTAAGATTAATGTTGATATTCAGAACGGTTTAGCGAAGTCAATATAAATCTTCATTGAACAATACGCCAACACACTTTGATTCAATTGACCAGTCAGTAACAGTCTTGTTTTAAATCGTTCAATTGATTATGAAGATTAAATTGAGGATACCAACGATCGTGCATTCATTACTTCAATAAAGACTTGTTTACACATACTTCTTTTCTTCTTTGGTGGAAAATTCTAGACATAATTCTACTATGTCAATTTTTTTTTTAAATGTAAGACTCAGAGATAATTTACATATAATCGATAAGTGATCAAACACTTAATCGTAAATATCTATCTTTGACGTAATAATATAGATTTAACATGCTAATTCAAAGTATAGTAGTAGTAGTAGTTAGGAACGACAGAAAATGTGTTTTACGATTTAAATCGTGTTAAAACAACTGCAATCGTTAATTTGGCTTTTTTTTTAAAGCAAATCTTCCCTTAATTCTTACCCGATTATAAAGATATCTTTTATAAGTTAGTAAGGTCTAGATAGATCTTGATTAAAAATACAATTTATTAACATCCTCTAAGAATTCAATTATTTTACTTATCCATGGCGTGGTTTCTTATTTCATTTTTATACCTATTCTAAATTTTAAATAATGATAATACAAATTGTATCTGATGAGTTTGCAGCATCATGAAAATTCATTAACTGTTCTTATTTTAATACAAAGATACTCCACTTTATTTTTCTGTCAATTCTGTTTTAATGTCAACCTTGGTTTATTTTCTCTCAATGAAATCTTAATCCTTTCTTGCTATCGTTTAAACTGTTTTGCGAAACAGCCTATAATTCCTTTCAATGAAATTAAAATCATCTGAATTCACTAAAAACTGAATATAATCAGTTTCATAATTTTATTTCCCAGTACGATAAGATTACACACATACACACTTGTGATAATAAATAATTAAATACGATTCAGTGCATATTATCAATACTTGGCAATTAGCACTCCAAAAGCCTGTTATTTATAGTAATTTTTTGCTCACACGAAGGTACTACTGCAAAGTTTGCTTCAACATCTGCAATTTCCATTCCCTGTTGAAAACATCGAAATCAAAATCTTTTTTAGTACTGTGTTTTCTTAAAACAACTATTAGTTCCTTTTAGTGATGTGAAATTAACATGATTGTATTCTATTTACAGTTGACAAGGCTGCTGATATCGCTCACAGGGCTGCGTTCGCCAACGCTGGTCAGTGCTGCGTTGCTGGTACAAGGACATACGTCCAGTCTGGTATCTATGATAAGTTTGTCGCCAAAGCCGCCGAGATCGCCAAGAAGAGGACCGTTGGCAACCCCTACGAAGATGTACAACAGGGACCTCAGGTTAGTAAAAGATGGCTTCTATCATTAAAAAAAATATCACAACCGACATCCCTCCATCATATATTAAAACATGCAGGTAGTGAAGCATTTGTTGTATCCTATTAAAGTATTTTTGAGGAAAGCATGGTTCAATAGTCAACGTCTTTTGACTGGAAAGTTGTTATCAATGTTCAATTCTATCTTTAATGTTCAAGAATAAATATTCAAATGTAGCTCTCAAAACAATATTTGGACAAAAGTGATATTTTGAATATCTCAAACATGACAAAATTATCTGGACACAAATAAATCTTACAAAAGCAAACTCTACTAATGATCTACTACGTTGTTTTCAGATTGACACGGAAATGTTCACCAAAGTTATGGGTTACATTGACGCTGGTAAGAAGGGTGGTGCTCGCTGCGTCGCCGGAGGTGACCGCCAAGGCAACGTCGGCTTCTTCGTCCAGCCCACCGTCTTTGCTGATGTCAATGATGACATGAAGATTGCAAAGGAGGAGGTGGGTAACAACAAAATTACAACGCAGGACAAAAACTTGCGTGTTTAGTATTGTAATTGAAATAAAGGGTGTATTAAATAAAATGTGGGCATAATTGATTAAAAAATAAACAGCCGCACGTTTTGCCTTTACTGCTATTAATGATGAAATAATTTACAAAACTTCTAGTCTCTACGTCTCATTCTTAAATTTGGCGTGTGTTTGTGTGATCATAATATTAGCAGGTCTATTACAGGTGCCATTATAACATCCGGTTGAAAAATTGATCTAAGTTTGTGTATATACATTCGTTATAGAAACCATGATATCATGATGTCAATTTTTTTTTATCCAAATATTTATCAAATAATGATTAACCATAAAAATGCTTTTAATAATTCCTGCCTTATAAATTAAATTTGAAGCATACTTATATTATTTTTTATAAAGTATGATAGAATTGTTAATTTTCATCTTTAGATCTTCGGGCCGGTCCAGAGCATCCTCAAGTTTGAAACTTTCGAAGAGGTTGTTGACAGGGCCAACAACTCCAACTACGGCTTGGGTGCTGGTGTCATCACCAACGACGTCACCACCGCTCTTGCTTTCGTTAAGCACGTGCGCGCTGGCTCCATGTGGTACGATTTATTTTACTATTTCATTTAGAATATTGTCATCAGTATCTTTTTTTTATTTATATGGCTTCAAATTTTACTTTTAAAAAGCCCAGCAGATCAACATTTGAATTCAACTGATCGAGATGTTGACTGACGGCTATTCTGTAATAGATTACTGTCTTAGTTAATAATCAAATATAATCTTTTGGAAAATATACAAACCATGAAGGTACTTATTTGCTTAAAGCACTTCAAAGCTCAATGGTTACTGGTACCAAAATATTTAGGTCTTAATTGACTTGTATGAAAAAAAAACTCAACGTGTTTATTTTGTTGTTCCTAGGGTCAACACATATGAACATGTAACTCCTCAAACTCCATTTGGCGGATTCAAGGAATCTGGTATCGGCCGCGAGATGTGAGTATACTTTTCTCAGCACCCTTGAATTTTTGCCCTTAGTTCCAGTTTATATACATATGTACTCTATTTTGTGAACGTGAACGTCAAAGTTTGTGCCTTGAAATCTGCCGTGTACAATACTGTACATGGTCCGATAAAAGCTCTACTACTACTCTACTACTCTCATTGCCATAATTGGACGTTTACACTACTTATACACCCCTATTTTTTTATTAATGCACAAAAAAATTGGGCTCAATCAGTACCCGTTACTGATCATATTTGTGTAGTCAAAAGTACAAAAAACTAAATCCCAAAATTGTCCACGAATATTTGACATTATTTGCAAATTCATAATTGAATCATCATTTATAACAACTACTACTAGAAAATACTAAGCGCAGTGTTTTCCCATTTGTATTGACATTATTTCATTCATAAACAACCTGCACAATTTTTCCATAAATTGAGTGAGATTTTGGTATATAAACAAACGCTCATAACTTTGCTGTTTATGAATATTATTAATTGAGACTTTACTTAATACTAACAAGACCTTTTCTAATAAGCCCTTTAAGTATTTGCACTAATTAAAAAATAGTGGTGTATAGATTGAGCAATTTTTTTATTTTTTTTAATCTTTATTTCAGTCCGATTTACCCAATTACAAACACACACTAATTAAGTTACATTCTTAAGATAAAAGTCTGAACAAAAAACAAGCTCCTTCACTGTAATTTGGAGAATGTTATTTATAATTCCGACTTGAATTAGCAAAATATAATATAAAATTTCACCCTAAGTATTAAAATAATAACAAACCATTTCCTGATTATATGAAAAACATTGATGATCGATTCACTTGTTCTTAATATAGTGAGTTTTAATAACAGAATTATCTTTAGATCAAACCACTGTCGTTGTTGTCATTTTAACTGCCATGAAAATTGATTATACAATGTCGGGTAGCAATATAATAAATAGTTTCGACTTTCAGAAAAGTCCCAAGACAATAAAGCTTGTGCAATATAAGAATCACTTTGACTTTAAACAGACTTAAAAAAAAAGAGTAGGACCTGTATATTCCTATGAGTGTATTTTTTCCTTTTGCTCACTTGTAATGTGTAATTATTCTATTTTCAGGGGTGAGGACGGTATCCAGCAATACTTGGAGAACAAGACAGTATCCTTCAGCCTCCCCAAGAAACCCTTGCTGTAAGCCGACCAAACCAAGAACTGAAACCAAAGCCAAAACCCCGCTAAATACGAGACCACCATTATTTTTATAAAAATATTTTCTCTTGTTATTGATTAATTTGTGCAAATACAAAAGTATCAATTTATTTTTTAAATTGGAAGTTTCTTTACCTTTTTGTCATGTAAGAGTCACAGCCGTTTGGGGTTTAATAGCTGATAATTCAGCTAAGGTTAATCCATTCCAGTAAAGTATTACAATACAAGGCATATAAGTTGAACCAAAATGGCGATCGACCTTCAATAATTTAAAAGAGTAACCATGGAGTTTCTTGCCGGTTCTTCTCCATAGGAAACGACCAATTGGAACCGTGCGCTAGCTTCTGACATTTTATAAGTGCCCATGTAGGCCTATGTAAAATAAAGGATTTTGAGTTTGAGTTTGAATACGCAGTAACAGATTTTCGGCTCTGAATGGAAACAGGGGGCTGCGCGTAACCATAGCCATAGGTTCAACTTATTTACCGCGAACTATTACTATACTTAATTGGTTTTAGTCAGTAAAAGTCTGACCCTCCACTCTAAGAGCCTGTGCACACTACATTTTTTAAAAACGCCGTCAACGCGCGTTTTAGAAATTCGCGTCGATGGCGCGCTTTTATCCTATAGAAGGTCTGCAGGCAGCGTCTAACTCGCGTCTGTATCGCTACAAACGCGCGTCAAAGGCACGTTCATAATAACGTGGTGTATACAGGCCCTTAAATGGGATATCACTAAATGATGTCACACCTCAAGAAATAAGTCTAAAGTGATTACCATTTACAAGGTAATAGTTGGGTAGGATCCAAATTTATTTATTTATTAAAACTCTATGCACCAGTAAGTAATACTGATTGTGTGTTTCCATATTGAAAACCAAAAGCCATAATATGAACGAACGATGAACTTTTGACATTTTCTTGTGGTAATTTAATCTTTTTCTATCGATATCCGTAGTAGGGCTTCATTATAGATGCTGCCAGTTCTTTCGTTATGGCAAGTAGTGCAGTATTTTGTTGATCTGCATGCAGAGATTCTACAGTTATATTTTTTTATTTGATATCAAATAATTACACTACTAATAAGCAAAATACTACATTACTCACAAAGGCAATTTTAAATACGAGACCACCATTATTTTTATAAAAATATTTTCTCTTGTTATTGATTAATTTGTGCAAATACAAAAGTATCAATTTATTTTTTAAATTGGAATTTTCTTTACCTTTTTGTTCTTTTCTACAATTGATCATGTAAGAGTCACAGCCGTTTGGGGTTTAATAGCTGATAATTCAGCTAAGGGTAATCCTTTCCGGTAAAGGATTACAATACAAGGCATATAAGTTGAACCAAAATGGCAATCGACCTTCAATAATTTAAAAGAGTAACCATGGAGTTTCTTGCCGGCTCTTCTCTATAGGAAACGACCAATTGGAACCGTCCACTAGCTTCTAACATTTTATAAGTGCCCATGTAGGCCTATGTAAAATAAATTATTTTGAGTTTGAGTTTGAGTTTGAATATGCAGAAACAGATTTTCGGCTCTGAATGGAAGCAGGGGGCTGCGCGTAACTATAGCCACAGGTTCAACTTATTTACCGCGAACTATTGCTATACTTCATTGGTTTTCGTTAGTAAAAGTCTGACCCTCTACTCCAAGAGCCTGTGCACACTACATTTTTTAAAAACGCCGTCAACGCGCTATTTAGAAATTCGCGTCGATGGCGCGCTTTTATCCTATAGAAGGTCTGCAGGCAGCGTCTAACTCGCGTCTGTATCGCTACAAACGCGCGTCAAAGGCACGTTCATAATAACGTGGTGTATACAGGCCCTTAAATGGGATATCACTAAATGATGTCACACCTCAAGAAATAAGTCTAAAGTGATTACCATTTACAAGGTAATAGTTGGGTAGGATCCAAATTTATTTATTTATTAAAACTCTATGCACCAGTAAGTAATACTGATTGTGTGTTTCCATATTGAAAACAAAAAGCTATGATATGAACGAACGATGAACTTTGACATTTTCTTGTGGTAATTTAATTAAAAGTTCTAAAACCCTTATATTTTTCTATCGATATCCGTAGTAGGGCTTCATTATAGATTCTGCGAGTTCTTTCGTTATGGCAAGTAGTGCAGTATTTTGTTGATCTGCATGCAGAAATTCTACAGTTATATTTTTTTATTTGATATCAAATAATTACACTACTAATAAGCAAAATACTACATTACTCACAAGGGCAACTTTAAATTTCTTAAATTTAAAGTCGTCGTTGTAAACAAAACTCTTGTTCATTCTCCTTGATTCCACTTTTTGTGTTGGGTCTCTCTAGTTGAGCCGCTTGCTAGTCGCGCCGCCATATTAGCAAAATGGCGCCTAAAAGCAGTTCTTGGCAATAGGAGATATTGCGACTAATTGCACGATAAAAACTGTTATATACAAAATTAAACTAGGGACAATTGCCAACAATTTATGTAGTAAGTTCTGAAGACCCCTAACGAAGGACCAGGCAAGAAAATTCTTGTCTGGAAGAGAATTCTAAAGATGCACAGCACGATCAGTAAAGGATCCACTGTAACGACTTGAAGAGTGGGGAGGGAAACGAAAGGCGAAGAGAAGATGATTAGCAGCAAGGTTTCTCTCTCGGAACAATGAGTATCTTGCTCTTAGAGGAAAACTTTGCTACTCGTCATCGATTATAAAGAGCAAAAAGTGAAAAAAGAAAAAAAATAATGTGGATATCCTGACGTTGCTGAAAACGCTTGTGCTTTCGAAAGCCAAAAACAAAGCGGATGCAAAATTCTAAAAATTCTGCTATACGCGATAGTTTGAACGGCGCCTTCACTTGGGCGAACCAACTGTCCGGGTCGCAGGGTCAAAAAGGAAGAAGTCGCACCAACACCCGATCGCAAAGGGAAATTGAAGGAACAGGTAGGTTTTAACCAGTAAAAGTCAGAGATTTCCTCTCGCACCACCCAGAGCGAGAGGTTTTTTTTTTTTACTGTAGGTAAAATCATCCAATGACAAATCCCGCCCTTGGGCGGAGCAGGAAATAGTGTCAGACTCTTACTGACTAAAAACCTACCCTGTTCCTTCCCTGCCTTGGTTCCAGGGCCCTGGTATGCATTTTCATACCTTCCCAGAGCCCCAGACTAGGCCTCGACCCTACTGGGCCCCTACGGTTTGCTGACAACTCCTTGAGGCGCACGGGAACAGTGCGCGCCGTAAACGACTTGGGCTCGGTCCGGTCTGTTACCGGACAAACGGACAGCGAGCTACCCATTGCCCGCCGTCCGCAAGCCCGCGCCTACGGTGGCCGAAAATTTGGATCGGAATTACGGCGGCGGCTGCGGCGTGAGCGCCGTTGCCTGATACGGTCAGCCTCCTCCTTTGCTAGCATTACTGCTTCGCAGAAGGAGGCGACCGCCTGCCACTCCTCCTCGCTCCGGAGCATGGCTTGAACCAAGCCTCGGCGCGAGAGATCGCCGCCGATTGCCCCCACGAGGACACGGCGATGCTCTTCCCAAGCGGGGCACACCTCTACCGTGTGCTCCACCGTGTCCACCGGGCGTTCCGCACAGTGACGACACCCGGGCGTCACCTCCGCACGGATCTTGTACAGGTACGGCCCGAACTTGCCATGTTCGGTTAGTACCTGCGCCATGCGGAAGGTTACGACGCCGTGAGGTCTTTCCAGCCACGCCTCAAAGAGGGGTCTTACCGCCTCAATCGTGGCGTGCCCAGCACAGGGTTGCGACAGTCGTTCTCGCCATTTCACCATGAGATCTCGCCGGAACTCTGTCCGCCAAGCCGCGACTTGTCGCGGCAGCGGGGATTTGCCCCGGCGTTGCATCTCCACGCGCAGATCGTGCATGCGTGCAAGGACTGTTGCCTCCAGATCCCATGGTGGCAGGCCAGCAAGGAGGCTCGCCGCTTCGCGGGATACCGTGCGGTATCCCCGAATCATCCGTATACCCAGAGCGAGAGGTGGAATGTTATAATGCCCCACTTCAAAAAACAAAACGTTGAGCGAGGGCCGCACCCTAGATTACACACACAAAAACAATGTACACGTATAGGTATGTAGTCTACACCTACACACACAACTAAGACTGAAACTAAATAGACTAGAATACTCTATACATTGTTATATTTACCAACTAGATCACAGATAATAACAAATGCTTGTAAAATATAACAAAAAGCTTATACTTTCGTAAATCATTTCTGTTCAACAGACCATGTAACATTTAATTCATGTCCCACAAATTACAACTTTAAACTGTTTACATGATCATTTAAATTTGACTCCATTTTAATTTGCTTATCATTTTCATTTACTCTTTGATACACTTCATGAGATGTTGAGATTAATAGCTTTAATTTCGTTTTATTTAGTAATCGTAACACCTGCGGTTGATTACGTGAGTACTTCCAAACTTGTATATGTTTTCTTTACATTCCGTGAACAGCCTTATTTTAATCTCAACAATATCCTCCATATAGCTTTAGTTCATCACACTATTATAAAACCTTATTTTTAGTATACGCAAAACCCGAAACACAAGTCTATGAGGTATTATTAGTTTTATGCAAAAAATCTTAGTACAAAATTTCATAACTGTTTCATAAAAAAAACTTTTTACAAAAAAAATTCAACCGCCTTCAAAAACCACCAAAAAGTGCAAAATAACTTTTAATTTCGGAAGTCGGTGTTTCTTTAATAGTTTGGTCTCTTCGTTATTTAACACCGACTTCCGCAATTAAAAGTGTGAAATAAAAAACTTTTTACAAAAAAAATTCAACCGACTTCAAAAACCACCAAAAAGTGCAAAATAACTTTTAATTTCGGAAGTCGGTGTTTCTTTAATAGTTTGGTCTCTTCGTTATTTAACACCGACTTCCGCAATTAAAAGTTATTTTGCACTTTTTGGTGGTTTTTGAAGTCGGTTGAATTTTTTTTGTAAAAAGTTTTTTATTTCACACTTTTTAGTAGTAGTACCCCTAAGTGAAACTTAAATAGATAGGTACCTTCCGACATTCGGTTTCATCATCAAACCATCATGACAATTCTTATAATACCAAACACGACTAGGATACACTGATTTATTACAAAGTTCCGGCTCTTACCTACCTTCCGTCTTCATCATCAGATCGGTTCTATTTACCCCCTCCCCTTTTTCCTTTAGTCAGCCACCGACTACATGGATAAACAAAGCAATTTTACTTTTTACGACAGTTCTGCTAAGGTTTTTCGAACAGTTCCGTTCTATATCTTCGTAGTTCATCATCAGATCAAAACAATATTTTATGAGATCATCAAAATTATTTCTATGAGACCAACTCGAGAATATAATCTTTCAATCAAAACAAAACATTTTAAAATCGATCCACAATTGACCGAGATATCGGCGAACAAAAACATACAAACGACAGTTCTGCTATGAATTTTTGAAGAGTTTCGTCCTATATCTTCGAAGTTTATCATCAGATCAAAAAGATATTTTTATGGGACCAATTCGGAAGTATAATCTTTCAATCAAAATAAAAAATTTCGAAATCGGTCCACAATTGAAAGAGATATCGGTGAACATACAAAAAAAAAATACATACAGCCGAACATAGAACCTCCTCCTTTTCGAAGTCGGTTAAAAAATAATGTTGTTTAACTATACTAATTTTATAAAGGTAAAAGTTTGTGAATGTTTGTGTGTATGTTTGTTACTTCTTCACATGCCCATTTCATAAAAACTTTTCTTTCATCGACACATTTTCATATAAATTCAACAGAGAACTTGTTTTTCAGGGAGAATTCAATATAAAAATCCTCAAATACGAACTTTGTAAGGGACCAAGAAGAAAATATTGCGGTGATGTAAAGGTAAACGTTGTCGACGACGTTTGTTTAAAATTCGACGTCACGATAAAAGAAGATATGACCAAAATCAAAGTATGTATAAAATTCTATAACAATTATTATGCGTGCAAATAACAGTAACATCCCGCCACAAAACGTTGGCCCTCAGAAAGCTTGTGTGTTTCTGGATGAAGCTAGACTCCTACGTAATGTCACATGCAAGACCAAATAGTAGTCATACAACAAGAATAACACTTGCATGCACATGGGGGTTATATTCGCCTTATGGTTGACTCAGACTGATAAGTTTCAGATCAAAATTCAAAGTACTGGTCTTGACACAAATATATATACATTAATGGCAGTGGTTCTTCTTTGATGTTGTGGTAGATAAAGAGGACAAGCTACAATCACACTATCACATTGTTATTTCTTTACGCTAATACTCCTGAAGCGATTTGGATGAAATTTTGCACACGGATAAACATATCCTGGAAAAGCACATAGATTAAATGTTACCCCAGAATATGGAACAGTTTTCTATCATCACGTGGGTGAGGTTGCTATCAGTTTGTACGCTAGTAAAATTATTTATTTCACTAATACACTATTATATACATTACATAAAACACTACTCCTAACTCAATAATGGCGTCATAAAAGTTACAGTTTGTATCCAATATCTCTCTTTCCTACCTTCCTCGGTCTTTTACCCTATTATTTGGGACAATTTTTCAACATTATGGTAGCCACATGTATGTTACAGTATACACCGTTAAATTTTGGTGGTTTTAATGCCGCGGAGGCTTGATTCGGTCCATGAAACACTATCGATTTGTAAAGATAAAATTAAAAAATAAAGTACTTTTTTTCTAAAACTCGAGTTAATATACGCATGTACGAAATTAATTTCTTTAAGTAAACGAGTCAATGACCTTGTAGGTAGTTGTCGATCGTCGCGTACTAACTATCGACAATTCATTAGCCTCACTCAGCTGACGTTTACTTGAAGAAATTAATTTCGTACATGCTTTAATTAATTCGAGTTTAAAAAAAGTACTTTGTTTTTTAATTTTCTCTTCACAAATCGATAGTGTTTCATGTACCGAATCGACCCTCCGCGGGATTAAAACGACTAAAATTTAACGGTGTACTTGCGCAAGTTAAGACTTGCAAAAGTACACTGAAACGTGTTTTGTGCAAAAACTTCAACACAGGTATATTCAAATTGAACACATAGGTATATTCATATTTTCAGACCTTATTTGTGGGTACGTTGAACAATAAGGAAATAATAAGACTGCGGATGAACAATTTGTGCGAACATATATTCTTTAAACCAATAATGCAGAGTATATCCAATGTGACAGGAGGGCACTGCGGGATTTATAAAGTTAGTAGTACTTTTTATTATATTATCTTGCCCGGAATCAAAAGCTATAGGTACGTACTTACAGCGGTTGCTCCAAAAACCTTCGATGACTATTTGACCATTGGAGTGTCATGTAACAGACAACTCATCATTTCATGAGAGAGCCTGGCAAAAATAGAGAAAAGCGTTTGTGGTAAAAGAGTTTCCTTTTTTAATAATTAACTAGCTACGGCAAAGAGATTTTAGAAAATAATCTTTGTGGTGTTCGATACGATTGAGAAACTGGTATAGTGTGTTTTCCTGGAACTTGTATAACTTACTAACGTATAGCATGGGACTGGTCCCATTAAAAACAATTTTTGTCATGATTAACTAAAATAAATAAATACTTTCAGGGTCGCACCGTCTTCAACGTGGATATACAAGCTATTTCTCGTACCCTCTATGGTAACAAGTTCGTGTATGGAAACTGGACATACAAGTCTGTATTCTTCAACGAAAACTGTAGTTTACACTGTCAAATTATGCAGATGATGGTAACTCCGAAAAAATTATAGGAGTGGTCTAATAAATGTTTTTATAACTTCAAATGTTTAATAAACTGGGTTGTGTTTAATTTTGAGCCAAAATGCCAATCAATAAGAAAGGCCTTCCCAAAAATCTGCCTCAACATTCCTTTGGTAATTGCAGTACTTGAGATAAATGCTCTTTTTATAGCATATCATCATTTCTTATTGACCGACTTCAAAAAAAAGATGAAGAAGAGAAAAGTTTTTTTTGTCCTCAGAACTATCACATTTATTAAAAAAAACCGATTTGTTAAATTATAATTGGCCCCATTTTTATCACAACCGTGTTCTAAAAATGGAATCCATGAGGAATTGTAGGAAGGTGTTTCCTAAAAATTATAGACATACATATACAGCGATTTAGATATTGTCATCACGCAGTCAAGCATTTGCAGTGCGAAAGTTTTGAAGGAATGGAACTGATGCAGAAGACCGCAGATGTCCAACGAAACTTCATAAACACACAGACATATCTCGATTAAACTTGATAAACTACAACATAGTTAAGCGAGTATAACAAAATTTATTAAATTAACAGTTCTGATAAAAATGGTATCATCTAACTGATTTGGTGATGAATCCGGAATGCAGGCATCAAAACTTGATAATAAAACAATGTATATTAGCCATGATAGGTACTTCGTATTGGAATTGTGATGAAATTAACGAAAAAAAAAAAGAAAAAAAAGTATAAGTTTTTGTGACATAAAGCAAAAACGTATATTTTTAGCCACTCTCAAGGGAATTAAAATTCATAAGATGCTTTCCATTGACTCAGAATCATGAAATTTGGTATGAAGCAAGGTCTTGTAGCACAGATATAGGAATAACTCTGAAAACAGCAAATTTCGTCACATAAAAAAACTTTTTTCTGTTTGGAAAATTCTTCGAGACTCAACTCAGTAATTGCACAATTTACATAAGTTAGTTTGTACGCAACCCACAGTGTGTAAGTCCGACACTGGCCCAGTTTTTTAAAGATACATTACTAAAGAACTTCACTTACTGCTATAGAACACTATTTAGGTTTAATTCATATCTATGGGCTTAACTGTAGGATACCTACCACAACACAGGTTTATTTGTTTATTTTTGCACATATAATAGTTTCTAGTTTTGACTCTTAGTTATTTAACTTTGATATCCGAAATTAAAGTATTTCTTAGCAAAAAAAAAAAAATTGTGAACTCTAAAATTTATTACAATACTTCCTTAAATCTGTAGACTAGTGTTACAATTTTTTATAGATAGTGCTTCTACATAAATATGCTAAAATGTACAAAATGGCTATGTGCCCAACTCGACGGTAAAATTAGACTTAGTAAATAGGATATGATACAAAAAATAAAACTATCAGGCCAGTTACTCGTACATCGCTTTGTACATCAATTTCCGGAACTTGCTAAGGGAGTCTGCTTGTGTATACGGATCATTGCAACTATGTATTAACAATTTTGCATATTTATTAGGGAGAGAGCGGTGAGAGCAGTGGTGGCCGAGTGGTAACGGCCCCGACTTACGAATTGTAGGTAGCGAGTTCAATCCCAGCCAGGCGCTTTACTTTGTGTCATTTATATCATCACCACTGCTCTCAAAACGGTGAAGGAAAACATCGTGAGGAAACCGGCATGTCCTAGGACCAAAAAATTCGAAATCATGTGACATCCACCAATCCGCACTAGGCCCGCGTGGTGGATTACGGCCATTCCCTCTCCTAGAGAGGAGGCCTGAGTCCCAGCAGTGTCTTAGCTTAGCTTATGTCAGACGAGGCAAGAGAACTATATAAAATATATTACAATCATTTAAAATTCAAAATTTGGCTATGATGGAGCGACAAAGTCAATATTGTGAAAAAGCTCCAAAAAAACACTACTTAAGACTCTAAGAAAAAAAAAAGAAAGGGCGAAAAAGAAGAAGAAGAGAAGAAAAAAGAAGATGAGAAGGCATTCACATCTACTCTTTTGTTATTTTTCTAAGTGAAACCATATTAGTTAAATACATATTTTCCAGCATGTAACACTCATATTCTTATCTACACATATATTTATCAATATAATGATACATAAATAGGAAAAGCATTGACAAAATCATGCTCATTAGTAGCCAACGAACCGTGATTTATAGAAATTGTAATTTAAACCATGCGTTCAATTATAGAACATACTTTACTGCACATCAAAATAGTACATAACTTTTGTTTATTCTAATTCAAAATAAAACGTTAACGTTATGTCAAAATATTTTGTAATTATTTCATTTTGTTTCATGCATGCCATATCTATGTTGGAATATGTAAGTTGAATATTTTTAACTATTTATATCTTTAAGTTTATTAAGCATTTTTGCTGATAGCAGCAAATTAGGGCGTGTCAGACTTTTGCTGACTAAAACCCACTCCTATGTTCCTTCGTTGCCTTGCATTCCAGTGCCCCGGGTTTTCCTTTTAAAAGCGACCTCATGGCCCCAGTAGGCTTCGACCCTGCTGGGCCCCTACGGTTTCACTAACACGATCCGGTCCGGACGGTGCTACCCAATGTTCATCGTCCGCATGCCCGCACCTGCGGTGGCTGGAAATCAGGATCGAAATTTCGGAGGCTTTTTTTAGGTGGGAAATCATCCCAATGATTTCTCCCTGGGCGAAGTAAGAAGACACGTCAGACTTTTACTGACTAAAACCCACTCCTGTTCGTTCTTTGCCACCGTTCCAGGGCCCCGAGGTTCACTTAACATAATCCATGGTCCCAGTAGGCTTCGACCCTGCTGGGCCCCTTAGATTTACTGACATCTCCTTGAGGCGCGCGTAGCACACAACGCGCCGCCGATGACTTAGGCTTGGTCCGGGCGGTTACCGGACAGCCGGATGGCGAGCTACCCATTGCTCACCGTCGACAAGCCCGCGCCTACGGTGGCTGGAAATCGGGATCGGGCTCCCAGCGGATGGGGCGTGAGGGCTGTTCCATCGCGCGTACGGCCGCCTCTTTTACTAGCATTACTTCGCAGAAGGAAGCGAACACCTACTATTCCGCCTCGCTCCCGACTATGGCCTGTTCAGGGCTCGGCACGAGAGGCCGCCGATCACCCACCACGAGAAAACGGCGGTGTTCTGCCTAACCGGGGTACACCTCTACCGTATGCTGTACCATGTCCTCCAGGTGGTCCACACACTGCAATGGTAACCCGGGCGTTTCTTCCGCATGAATCCGATGCAGGAACCTCCCGAACTTATCAAATCCGGTAGAAACCTGGTCGTGCGGAAAGTGAGGACGCCGTATTGTCTTTCCAGCCAATCCTTTAAGAGGGGACTTACCACCATAATTATGGCGTGCCCAGAAATGGGTTGCGACCATCGCAGCTTTCATCATTCAACCATGAGAGCCCACCGGAACTCTGTCCGCCATACCACGACTTGTCGCTGCAACAGCAGCCAACTAGGTGGTTATGGAATTATAGCTTACTAATATTGTATGAAGGCGCACTTTTGCCCAACACTCAGTGTGATTGCTGCGCTTGCATAATTTGCCTAGATAATGATTACTTAATCTTCTGATTTACGTCTGCATATATATTTATTTGTAATATCATCCAAAAAATCTTTTATTATTGGCTATCCAATAATAAAAGATTTCTTCAGATTAAGGCGTTCAACAAAACACGTTCATCCTGACTAGGTTCAAAGTTTAGGAGCTGTATTTCTCCATTTCTAGCGGTTAAAACTTATGTGAATTCTGCAGACCTGGCTATAGGCAGCTACGGAAGATCTATTTATAGTAATTGAATTGAATCTTTGAATCTTGAATCTTGAATTTTTGTTTGATTTTCTTTCAGGGTGAATTCGATGTAAAGGTGACTAAAATGGAAAATTTCAAAGGACCTAAACGCAAAGACTGTGTTGAGTCTAAGATAATAATTGTAAATTACACTTTCTTGGACATTGATTTTAATGTAAAGGAAGATATGAAAACAGTTAAGGTATGTATTTCAATTAGAAAATTCCTTCCAGTTTAACCAAAATCAACTTAATCCCAATATTTTACATAGAGCAACTGCCTACCTGATCCCCAAAACCCAGAAAATGGGTAACGAAATACCCATACTCAATTCATTATTGCATTCCACAAAGTAAGCTTAGGTGATAAACATTTGTATAAGAAACAATCGTGGATGAAAACAGTCGGGCACAGCAAAAGAATAAGTTAAAAATATAAAATAAAAAAAAAATATATTTAATGATATAATTAAAATATTTGTTGTTTTTTTTTTGATATTTTTTATCCTTCGTATGCGGAGATGAGGATTTATTCTTTAAGTATCCTATAATTTAACTTATCTAAAATCTAAATACGTGCGTGTCAAATAATGTTAAAATGACGAATGAAGACATAATAATAAATTAAAACATTTTAAGTGTTTTTATGCTTTTATGTGTTTTAGGGATTTATCTTTTAAATATTCATCGACATTCTAATAACATTTGTTTATTAATAGTTTTTTTTTAATTTGTATCTAAATAGGTGGAGCTTTTTTCATCTCTTTTTGATTCGGGTAACATATCGTACGAGTACATTTTGATTGACATAACTAGAGGGCTTGTAGAGTGTACTTTTAAGTGAGATGTCGGTAGGTATGTAGGACATAAAACACGACTTACGTGGTTTATGTCGGAGTTCTTGTCTGTATATCTTCCCGTTTAGTGTATAATTCTCTTATGTTCTTTGGGCTAATCTCCAGAAATGAGGATTCGATGGAAAGACTTGTGGTTCACGGCCGCGTTGCAGGCAAGAGATTCCGCGGTCGATCTTTGACTCGTTGAATCGACCTAATTACCAGGGCTACGCAATCGACCGCGGTACAGTGTGCGCCTAATGCCAACAATCGCCAGAAATGGAGACATGCCGCAGCCTTGGAGGCAAATGGCAACGGCGTACCGCAACCCTGTCCATCATCAACAGCCACGACCACTGTGACAAGAGTGAGAAGAGAAGAAGTATATAATTCTTGGTGTTTGTGATCGAACTTGCATATTTCAAGTAAATACAGGGCAAAGTTAAAATATTAAGATTCATAAAATGGGGTTTGCGGCTGTCTCTGTCTGTTGTAGTACATTTGCTAAGATTTGTTTTTTTTTTTTTTTGTATCGAGAACAGTGAATGTGCGTCTATACTGTGTCCCCACATTATTATGCATAGCTAAGCCACGCATAAGCATAGGCGTAGTATGTAACGAGGGCAGTCTGTAAGTCTGTGGTTTTTTGTAATATTACGAAAAGCGTATAAAAAATTTTAACACTTTAGATTTTATTTTTTGTAAGTGTGATTTCCAATTTATATTCTTGTCTATATATAGTTATGCCTAATAATGTGAATTCATTGACTGTTTCTATTATATAAATGATTATTATATATATGATTATTAAAAAAAGGATACATTTAAAGAATTTTTTGGTGGGGTGAAAACTTATTAGTTTAGTTTCGCAAAGTTTATTTCAAGATTGTATTCGTTCATCCAGGTTATTATTTTGCTAAATATTTCAAGAAAGGTGCTATTGAGGTTTCTGTTATCATGACATTGGGTGAGGATGGAGATGTCGTCCGCGAACAAAATGCATGGTCCAGATTCTGCTATTTTTGGGAGATCATTGATATAGATGAGAAATAAAAGACATCCAATTACACTACCTTGTAGTATGGACGCGTTAAGTGTCTGGTGATGGCGTCACAACCTTTTACAAGTTTTGAGCTAATATTTATCTAAGGATTTGATTGCATCTTTCTAGTCTTAACTCAAGTGTCTTTTGTTTCAGGGCAAAATTACTGGTTTCCTAAACGGTAAAGCGTTAATGCGACTCCCATTGAAAAATATGTGCGACCACATCTTCCTGAAACCATTGCTTCAAAGTCTATTTAATAATTCCGACCATTGTGGGATTGAGAAGGTAATCTGAGAATTGTGGAATTGACCATTAGCAGCTTCTTCAGAAACTGTGACGTAGCTCTTGGCATCTCTTAAGCATTGATCAGACCAAACGTATTACCGGCTACTGAATGTGAGCGCGCATTATGCTTTGTAACGAATTTCGAAAAACAGGAGGTTCTATGTTCGGCTGTATGTTTTTTTTTATATATTTTCACTGATATCTCGGTCAATTGTGGACCGAGTTTGAAAATTTTTGTTTTGTTTGAAAGATTAGGTATACTCCCGAGTTGGTCCCATAGAAATATTGTTTTGATCTGATGATGAACTTCGAACATATACAACGGAACTCTTCCAAAAATCATAGCAGAACTGTCGTTACAAGTAAAATTGCTTTGTTTATATATGTAGTCGGTGACTGCCTGAATGATGAAAGGGAGGCGATACATAGAAATGATCTGATGATGAAGTCGGAAGGTAGGTAAGAACCGGAATTCTGTAATAAATCAGTGCATCGTAGCCGTATTTGGTATTATTAGAATTGTCTAGATGATTTGATCATGGAACCGAATGGCGGAAGGTAATTATTTAAGTTTGATTGAGGGGTACTACAACTAAAAAATGTAAAATAAAGAATTTCTTAGAAAAAAGAAAGTACAACCGACTTCAATGTAAAAAAAAACACACTTTTTTGTGTTTTTTTTTTTTATATTGAAGTCGGTTCTATTTTTTCCATAATATTATCACACCGAATCGCCTATTACGGTGCGCTGTCGCTGAATTTCAGTGGCTGATTACTGTGGGTTACCCGTAGCAAGTCTACTTTTTCACACAAGTAACTCATTCTACACTATAGCGTACTGTCGGTTTGGTGAGAACGTATACCTACTGCATATTGAGACCACGTTCACACTGGAGCTGGCAGAGAGCATTCTCAGTCGGCGGTGGACAATACCTACGTTTGGTGTGAACGATGCCTAAGTGTTCTACACATATATTATGTGTGTTTTATTCAACTTCATTTCTTTTCAGGGCCACTATCGATTAAATGTAGACATATCAACTATTACTCAGAGTTTCTACGGAGGCAAGTTCATTTACGGCAACTGGAGGTTCAGATGGACATTTTACAATGATTTCTGTAACTTACATTGTGGTGATTTGTACGTTTCAATGTCTCCAAAAGCGGTTTCTGTTGGTGATAAACAATAAAGGGACTTCTTTGATTTTAAATTGATTTTGTACAACCCATCTATGTCCTACCTATCAGAAATATCAGCAAAACTGAAAGGGCTCATTAGGGCCACAGGAATCTTGGAAAAGCTGGCTTCGACCGTGGCTCTAGAACACAAAGAATAATTAGAGAAAACTGCGTTGATTTAGTCAGTAAAAGCCTGGCACACCCTCACGCTTCACCCATAATGGTAAAAGAAAAATATCGAGCTAACTAATCTACATATAAACACATCAAAAAAAGTTTGAGATCACTTTGATATATATCTTATAGAAAAAAAAAAAAAACATTTAAAAATACAAAAAATAGTAGCCCACTGGTATCCAAGCTACCGGCGTCAGGGCTCCAGAAAAAGGAACCTCCTAACAATACGAGCCGTATCCAAGAGTACCGCTTTTTGAATTTATTATTATTATTATAATAGGCCGTACCTATTATTCGTACAGTGAAAATTAATTTTCCTTGTAGTTTTTATGACGCAAGGTTTTTTTTGTAGATAGCTAAGCCATTCGACCCTATAACCACATAGTAACCTATAACTATTAACTTGTCGCTCCTTAATTTCTAGTTAGTAAAAAAAAATCGAACATATTCGAGGGCGGTTGTTTAAATTTATTTCACATCGCTGTTTTTTTTTTTCATCTCTGATAATTCCTTTCTTCAGAATAATTTGACAAAGTTTCTATATTATTCAAGATAAGTAAGTTGATCATATAATAGGTTCGAAGAGGTATACTAAAATTTTTGAGCTTGCTCGTTCTTTTATTTTTAATACGAGTACTAATTGATTTTTGTAAGTGGTAGATATCATAGTATTAATACATACATTAGTATTAGTACATTCGTAAACAATCGAACGGCCGAATCATGTTGCCCACTCTTTTTATAAAACTTGGATTACTACTTTTTTTTTCTTTATTTATTTTGAGGTTTTTATCTGACCAGCCCCCCTAGCCAAGTTACAATCGTTTCGTTTTGCGTTAACGCTTGCAGTTGGCCACGCCCTCAATTCGTTTGTTCGAACAAAGGAGTTGGGGGTGTGGCCAACTACAAGCGTTAACGCAAAACGAAACGATTGTAACTTGGCTAGGGGGGCAGATATGCCAACCCCTATAGAAACCCTATTTAGGTTTAACTTTGTGGTACCACAACACAAGAGTGAAAAATCAAAATAAAAGATTTTTTTATCTTTGCACATAATTACTTAAAATAGTTATTGGTTTTGTCTCCTAAATCTATAGACAAAATTGTATATAAGTGGTGGTGTTTTTACATAATTATGCTAAAATGTACAAAATAGCTGTGTGCCCAACTCGACAGTTAAAATAGGTTATATGAAACACAAAAATAACATAATCAGGCCAGTTACATCGCTTTGTGCATCAATTTCCGGAACTTGCTAAATGAGGCTGTTTGTGTATACGTCCATCAGATCATTGCAACTATGTATTAACAATTTTGCATATTTATTAGGAACAAACATTAACTGGCTATGTCAGCCCCATTAAGCAAGTGAATCTATATATATGTACGTCCACCAGATTTCTGCAACTATGTATTAAAATTTTGCATATTTATTAAAAGAAACCATTATGTTTATGTCAAATCCATCATAACAGCAAGCTCATAAACCATTTTTTAAAGACTATTTAGTTATAATATGTACTTAAAAAAAAGAAAGGAAAAAAAAAGGAGAAGAAAGAAATGAAGAAACAGGAAAAGGTAGATGTGAAGGTAGTGAATGAAGCCATAGATCAATGTGTGGGGTGGACCGTAAAACGTTTTCATGCATGTCACACTCGTGCATTTATCTACACAAACATTTATCAATATAATAATACATAAATAGTAAACGCATTAACAAAATCATACTCATGATTTATAGAAATTATAATTCTTTACATTAAATTATAGAATATACTTAACTGCACATCAAACTTTTGTATATTCTAATATTAAAAAAAGTCAACGTTATGTTAAAATATTTCGTGATTATTTCATTTTGTTTCTTAATTGCCAAGTCTTTATGGGAATTTGTAAGTAGAATATTTTAAACTATTCCAATTGTAATATGTATCAAGAAGCAGTTTTTTGTTGATATCAGCAAACTATGCAGTTTAGGAATTCTAGCCCTTGCAGATATGTGTGTATGCTCACTTTTGCCCAACAGAGTTGAGAGTTGCTGCGCTTGCATAATTTGCATAGTTAGCGATTATTAATTAATCTTATGATTAAGGGTGTTTTTAATATCGTGTGGATTTCTCACGCATGCGGAATTGCCCCGTATGCGTGACTGCTGCCCGGTATCACGCCTTCTTCATGCGTGCGTATTGCAGGCATTACAATAAATACTTTTTATGAAAAGGATAGGTTATGCGTGCGGAGCAAACCCGTCATTCATCTATATAATTATGTAACACCGTCTCTCTAGCCTTTACCCAATTGACTTGGAGGCGGTTTCCTATCTAACCAGGTGCATATAAAACACATTAAGAGCCAAATTTACCAATAAACTAATCGCTATTCGTTCAAACAAAACACAGTTTTAGCGAATAATCGAGATTATGGCTTCATTTGGCGTTTCACCGCGTGAATTGAACCTAGTTTACGCTAAACTCATAATATAATAATAATAATAATATTTATTTATTTGTTAACATAGGTAATAGATTACAGATGGTATTTTAAATGAACAGAGCGCTATGTTATGCCTGGAGGCGTACAAATGTGTCTTGCAATTCTCACTGATAATTTACATATTTACCAAAAAATTAAAATAATAAAACATGCAAAATTATTATCACATAATGAAAATAAATTAAACGAGTTACGAAATAATTAAAGTTTCAAAACAATTAAAATGTCATATTATTAAAATATCCAAATAATTTAAACTTGCAGACTATTAAAGTTACAAAATAACTAAAATGTCAAGGCAATGAAAAATGGCAAAGTCGTTGAAATGTCAAAATTATTAAAAAGTCAAAATAATTAAAATGTCAAATAATTACAATGAGAAAATAATTTAAATGTCAAATAATTACAATAAGAAAATAATTTAAAAGTCAATAATTAAAATTTCAGATAACTAGAGTGAGAAAATAATTAAAATGCCAAATAATTATGTCATGCCATGTCAAAATAATTGAGAAATCGTGATCAAATGAAATAAAATGTCAACAATTAATAATAAATAATTAAAATGTCAAAAATAAATAAAAATATCTAAATAATTTATATATTTACAATTAAAATATGAATATTATTTAATGTAAAAATGTGATTCTATAATAATTCGTCATTTAAGTATTCCTCAATCGTATAATAACATTTGTCAACTAGGAACAATTTCATTTTTTTCTTAAATTGTGTAAAATTTAATTCCTTTATGGCGTCTGGAATTTTATTATAAATGCGCGGTGCCATACCCAGGATACTTTTTTTAACCAGTGCAGTTTTACATTTATAATTATTTAAAGAATTTTTGTACTGACTACGAATTGGAACACTTCGTACCATTGTAATTTTTTCAAAAAGGTTGGGATTTGTTTTGACGAATATACTAATTTCTAAAATATATAACGCCGGTAGCGTAAGTATATTTAAGGATTTAAAATATGGTGCACAGCTGTCTTCTGTTTTCAGACCACACATTGCTCTAATACACCTTTTTTGTGCCTTGAATGGTAATTCCTTATCCGTGGAATTACCCCAGAAAATAATCCCGTATCTTAGAAGGGAAGCTACTAGACCATGGTAGGCAACAAGTAACGTGTCTATATTTACTTTTTTAGCCAACTGAAAAAGTGCATAGGCAGATTTATTTACTCTTTTGCAAAGCTGTTCTATATGAGGTTTCCAATTAAGGTTGTTATCAATATGGATACCTAGGAAAACACTTACTTTTACTTCTTCTATTTGATGGCCATTATAATACATACAAATTTTTGGAGCTTCAATTCTTTGATGGAAATGCATTATTTTGGTTTTATCAAGGTTAATTATTAAATTATTCATATTAAGCCAATTAATCATGTCAATAAGGGTTTTATTAATGTCAAATTCATAAGTAGTCAAGTCATTACATTTTACTATGGCGGTGCTATCGTCTGCAAACAAAATCATTTGTTGTTGTGTCACTTTTGGTAAATCATTTATGTAAATGAGAAATAAAGGTGGCCCAAGCACGCCACCTTGAGGCACTCCGTATTTTATGCTTCTGAAATTTGACATATACGTTCGTTCTGTTTTTGTTTTTTCACATACTCTTGTGATTTCAGTACATTGCAGTCTATGACTTAGATATGATTCTAGTAATTTTAAAATGTTGCCTCTGATGCCATAGCAATGTAATTTATGTAAAAGAATTTTTGGGTCAACATAATTAAAAGCTTTAGTCATATCTGTGTAAATAGCGCATACGGGAGTCCTTCTGTCAACAGCAGACATTACATTATTTAAAAAATCGAAAATAGCCATGTTGATTGTTTTATTTTTCCGGAAGCCGTTTTGTTCTTTGCACAGAATATTGAATTTATTAAGATATTGGCATAACGATTTATAAATAATTTTTTCAAAAATTTTGGAAAATATAGGAACTTTAGCTATTGGCCGATAATTTTTTATATTCTTTTTGTCTTCCTTTTTGTGGAGCGGTTTTATTATCACTTTTTTCAGTTCAGTGGGATAGATGCCCTCGGTAATACCCATATTAAAAATATCTGCTAAAACCGGAGCTATAACCTCAATTATGTATTTAATTACTTTGGTAGATATACCGTCAATACCTACAGTACTAGTGTTTTTAAGAGTCTTTGTGGCTGAAATGATATCAGATTCTAGAATAGGCTGCATAAACATTGATTGCATTGTCAAATTATCTAAATTATTGTTTATTTTAATGTCATTTGTTATGTTATTTTCAATGTCATCTATGAAGTAGTTATTAAATGCATTTGCTATATCTTCCGGGTTTGTATGAGTCAAATTCTCTGTTTTTATCGTCATTATTTGTTCTTTAGGTGCGTTAGTTCTAGATCTATTGACTATCTGCCATGTGGCTTTAGATTTATTTTGCGAGTTGTTTATGAAGTAATTATTTTGTGCCTTCTGGGTTAGTCTAACAATTTTTTTGTAGCGTTTAGTGTATTTTTTCAGATCACTTTTTGCTTGTTTTGTTGGATGTAGTCTGTAAGCCCACAATAGCCGTCTCTGTCTTTTACTACATGTTTTTATGCCATGAGAAATCCAATTAATCCGTTTGTCTGTTTTTATAGTTATTATTTTCTCTGGAAAACAAAGATTGTAGAACAATGAGAAAATATCAAGAAAGGTCTTATAGGCTACATTAACGTCATTACTTTCGTAAGCTTCTTTGAAAGATAAATTTTGTATACATGATTTAAATTTATCAAGATTCTCTTTAGAATAATCTCTTTTTACCGTTTTCCAAAATTTTAGGCGACACGTTTTATTAACCGGTATTTTAAGTATTTGTGATGTGTGATCTGATAACATGAGATCAATAACTTCCGTTTTCCATCCTTTCCTTAGATCCAATTCTTTTGTTGTAACCCATGTTTACGACACGGGCCAACCTTAGTAATTAACTAGCTGTCCCTAGGATTTCACCCGCGTCTTCACTGCTCCACTATAGTTGGTCATAGATAGTGTAGTGTTATGTAGCCTTGATCGACAAATGGGCTATGCAATACTAAAAGATTTTTTCAATTACAACCAGTTACGTAGTTCTTTAGATTTACGCGTTCAACCAAACAAACACGCTCTTAATCCTGATTAGCTTCAAAGTTTAGGATCTGTATTTCCCCATTTGTAGCGGTTGAAACTTATGCGAATTCTGCAGACCTGACTGTAGGCAGCAACGGAAGATCTATTTATAGTAATATGGCAATACTAAGACTCAAATATAAGGACCCATAATCATAACACTTTTGTTTAATATTCTTTCAGGGTGAATTCGATATAAAGGTGACTAAAGTGGAAATGTTCAAAGGACCTAAACGCAAGGACTGTACTGAGACTAGGACAAGAATTGTAAATTACACTTTCTTGGACATGGATATTCATGTAAAGGAAGATATGAAAACAGTTAAGTTATATATTTCAATTTAAAAAAACAATATGTAATATCAATCAGGATTGGCTTCTAGTGCAACAACAATAGGAGCAACTGCCTATCTGATCCCCAAAACCCAGAAAATAGGTAACGAAATAGATTTCCTCTGGAAAGACTGGTGTCAAATTCCCACACATTTTTTTTGGCAGGAGTAGGAAATGCTAAGGGACGTGCCCAGGCTGCCTTGCGAGCCAGCCTGGGCAATGTCAGACTCTTACTTAGTAAAACCACACTCCTGCCATTTTACGTGTCCCCCTGACATGGTCAGAGACCTTTTGTGGCTTTTTGTTTTTTATTGGTTTTCTACTAGTTTAGTAAATTTAAGAACATTTATATATACTGTAAAATATTTTATTTTATTAGTCTTTATCTTCTTTGAAAACTTCTATTTATCTATGCTTAACACACTATATACTTTTGTCTATATATTGTAAACATAGTTTATATGTCTTTATAATTTTTTAAAACTCTTTTGGCTATATTTACACAAAATTCTATTACTTTTACCCTAATTTTCCCTTTTCTTATTAATTCCAGAATATTATCCAAATCGGTTTCTAGCTCCTGGATCAAATTATTCATTTCTTTTTCAAAAGCATATTAATTGAAAATAATGTAAGGAACCGACTGTATTTCGCTTGGGTCATAGATGCACGATAAGCTCTCCTTACGCTTGAAACGATGCAAGTATTCGGAGAACCCACCGTGCCTCGTCAGAACCTGTGTTATCACATAACCCCTGTAGGCTTTATTTTTGTGATTAGCTTGAAGGCGTTTATCGTGTTCGGTAAAATCCGACGCGGTTTCACCCTCCTTGTACCTCTGGTTCCATTCGTCGAGCAACTGCACACGAATCTGCCCCTTGGTTCTGGCTTCTTTTATGAATTTAGTGCAGCCTCTCTCGCTAGGTAGTCCAGAAAAAGGTACATCTTTTCTCTGCGATAAGGCCACGTCGAGGTTCGCTGCCAGGTCGTAGAGAGAAGCCTGGTTCGTGACTGTTTCCAGTGCGGCCTTTGAGTCAGTATAGATACCGAAGCTCCGACCTTGCCCGCAATCTTGCTGCCGTCGGTCCTGGAACCTGATGTCCTGGCTGTGTTAAAGATGAGCTTGTGGTCCACGGTGAGCCCCAGTATCTTTATCACCTCGTGTCCGAGCTAATGTCGACTCCGCCTTCATCGTTACAACCATCGCACATGTTTCATGAGATGTTTTCAAGTTGTTTCTGATGCCCCATCCATACTCATACTCGCCCACTGCCACTTAAGTTTGTCGACTCTTCAAGTTATAACTTTGGTTCTCCTGAGGATATAGATATCCATTTCTGATTCGACACGCAAGGGATTTCCGAGTATAGCACTCTACCTTGCCTTTGAGCCTTCTGATGAGACGCTTCTAGTTAACCTGCGATCGAAATCACTAGATTTGACGGCACTGTTGGTGTAGTGGTAGAGCGAGTGCAGCTGCAAAAATATGGCCTGCAAAGAGATAAGTGTTAAGACTCTGGGTGTCTTGTGTATGTAAGTTTACGTGTTTGTGATCGCACCCACGATTATTCCTGCAGCGATTCTTAAAAAATGGCATAAATAAAGATTCGATTTAAAATGTGGTTAGAACAGACTGTATTTTGTAGTGTGACGTATAATCAATCAATGTTTCATCAAATAATAAAGTCTGGTTAACATACCCTTTTACAAGGTTTGAGCTAACATTTATACACGGATCGTAAAGGGGCAATTTGATTGAATCTTTCTATACAGTCTTAACTCAAGTGTCTTTTGTTTCAGGGCAAAATTATTGGTTTCTTAAACGGTAAAGCGTTACTACGAGTCCCATTGAAAAATATGTGTGACCACATCTTCCTGAGACCGATGCTTCAAAGTCTATTTAATAATTCCGACCATTGTGGGTTTGAGAAGGTAATCTCTGAACAGAAACTAAAGGCGATTAATGGAATTTACCATTAACAGCTTCTTCGGAAACTGACGTAGCTCTTGGCATTTCTTAGGCATTGTTCAGACCAAAAGTATCGTCGGCCGCTGACTGTGAGCTTAGTTACGCTTCTCCATAATTATCACATAATGCGTAAATAGCAGTAGTTGTCTAGCGACAACGCACTACGTAATAGTCGGTTCGGTTTGGTTGCAACGCGTAACTCACAATAATCGATTATTGTGGGTTACGCGTAGCAAAACTCTTTTGTCACAAGTAACGCATTCTACACTATAGCGTACATACTGTCTGTTTGGTGAGAACGTATACTGCAGAATAAGTTCACGTTCACACTAGGGCTAACAGAGAGCATACTCAGTTCGCGGTGGACAATCAGTTAAGTGTGTACGATGCCTAAGTGGATTTTTCCTTGAGGGCCCCGATCCCTAAGGGCCACGTATCGAAGGCACCCGATATTTGTATGGAAAATATATTGACTTTTTATGCAGATCGTAAAAATTGAAAATAAAAGAAAAAAAAACATATTTATTGCATTCGGGATGCTCAGGTACGTGGCCCTCAGGGATCGGAGCTCTCAAGGAATAACCCGCCTAAATGTTATATATATATTGTGTGTTTTAAACGTCTTTTTGTTTTCAGGGCCACTATCGATTAAATATAGACATATCAACTATTACTCAGAATTTCTACGGAGGCAAGGTCATTTACGGCAACTGGAGGTTCAGATGGATACTTTACAATGATTTCTGTAACTTACATTGCGGTGATTTGTACATTTCAATGTCTCCAAAAGCGGTTTCTGTTGGTGATAAACAATAAAACGGTGAACTTGTTAGACTCTTACTGACTAAAAACCTACCTAGTTCCTTCGTTGCCTATCGTGCCGGGGCCGGGCCTTCCTTTCAGAAACTGACCCATGACCCCAGCAGGCTTAGACCCTGCCGACCTGCAGCTAGCAGTCTGGGCCTCTTCGGTTTGCTGACAGCTCCTTGAGGCGCGCGGGAACAGTACGCGCTGTCGACAACTTGGGCTCGGTCCGGTTGGTTACCGGACGATCGGACAGCGTGCTACCCATTGCACGCCTTCTGCAAGCCCCCGCCTACAGTAGCCGGAAATCGGGATCAGAATCCCGGCGGCGGCTGGGGCGATCGCCCCGTTGCCTCTGCCTGATGCGGTCGGTCTCCTCCTTTGCTAGTATTACTGCTTCGCAGAAGGAGGCGACCGCCTGCCATCCCTCCTCACTCCGGACCATGGCCTGAACCAAGGCCCGGCGAGAGAGATCGCTGCCGCCGATCGCCCCCACGAGGACATGGCGATGCTCTGCCTAGGCGTGGCACACCTCTACAGTGTGCTCCACCGTGAGGCCTTTTAGGGCTGATGCCTAGAGCTGCGGTACTATTCGAAAAAGTTACTGTGGCTCTGAACCTCAAAAGGGTAGTGAATAAAAATATAAAAATTATATTATCCCTAAAATTCTGACATGCCCTTTTGCTCCACTCAGAGTGGGAGAAGAAATAAATAACCTAACATAACCTAGCTTATTATTAATATACACCGTTAAATTTTGGTCGTTTTAATCCCGCGAAGGGTCGATTCGGTATATGAAACCCTATCGATTTGTAAAAAAATAAAATAAAAAATAAAGTACTTTTTACTTAATTTCTTTAAGTAAACGTCAGCTGAGCGAGGCCAATGAACTGTAGGTCGTTAGTACGCAACGACCGACAACTACCTACAAGGTCATTTACTTAAAGAAATTAATTTCGTACATGCTTATATTATTTCGAGTCTTAGGAAAAAAAGTACTTTATTTTTAATTTTATCTTTACAAATCGATAGTGTTTCATGTACTGGATCGATCCTCCACGGGATTAAAACGATTAAAATTTAACGGTGTATTTAGTGCAAAAGGTGTACCAGGTTTAAGCGACAAGCCTTCACAACTTTAAAGGCTTGCTCAGTAGACGAAGGTTGTTCAGCTGAACAACCTTCCACAATAATTTTTTTTTGGCAACGAAAAACAATATCTCCATACAAACTGTTCAATCAAGTTTATAATTTTGTATGGAGAGGCCGACTTTTTTTTTCGTTTCCTGATAAAATATCAAGTGGAAGGTTATTCAACTTCGTCTACTAAGCCCTTAAAGTTTGCGGAGTCTTGTCCCTTACACCCTGTATACATTCTTTAGGTCGCTCTCCGATTAGGATCGACCAACGTCGCGATGTTTTTGATCACAGTATAAATGCCGTCACTCGCTAAGGTCGATGCCTACCAGGGCTGCGAGGAATCTCAGAAAAGTCACTCCGATACCTCCACACGTTCCCGAGATAAAGGGTCTTGACAGACAGACACAGACAGCAAAGTGATCCTATAAGGGATCCGTTTTTTTCTTTTGAGGTATGAAACCCAAAAAAAGGAAAGCTAAGACTTTTTTTTGACACAAAGGGAAGCTGGGGTAACATTAATGGATAATGTCTATCATTGACAATAACAAAAATAACCTTATCTGATTCATTTCTAAATCATCTGCAATTTCAACCCGATTATTTCTGCTAACAGACCGATCTATAAATATTCATAATTATGCGACTGACATTAAATGCTCAATTTCCAATAATGTACGGTAATCACAAAGATAAAGGAATTTCACTGTTCAACGAACCATTTCATTGGCCAGTAATCGCATGTTTTTTTACAAAAATAATCCTGATACTTGTACAAAATTTGGTTAATTAAGTTCCTTTTTATGTTTATACTTTTGTCAAACGTGTTACTAGCTTGAAGTCGAATATGTTTATAAAATTTTTTATGCTAATCACAGTTTATACTGTCTACGTAGAACCAAGTGCACAAAAGGATTATGTAAGTTAACACTGCGTACCTCTCTGAACTTAAAAGGGACCAGGTCAGGCCAGGAACCCTTTAATGCTTTGGTCCCTTTTTATCCATGATTATTAAATATAATTATCATTATTTATACGTATACAAAATTCGTTGGGTACAACCCGTAAAAACTATGTTTAGAAAAAGGAGTCAATTATGTCAGTGATTCTCGAATTGAGTCTACAATAAAATGGGAATGGGTTTTTTTTAAATTTTATTCTTATTTACGAACATCGGTAAAAGCGCTTCGTAGAGTAAATGGGCGGAGCCTCATACAGACGATCGAACTCACGCACACAGTGACATGACGTGGGTCACAACGGGTGATTCAGTATTTTTTTTAAAGAGGTTTATTAAGAGTTATTTTGTAGGACACTCAAAATAAAAAAAAAATAACATAACAATTATTATTGACCAGGTATCGTATTTTTTTAAGACTATTTACAAGTTTTATAACAACCTTTTAAAATTTTGTGCAGATTCAAAACTGTACCTTGTATATTGGTGGTGGATTAAATTAATTAACAACACAATATTTACTTTTCAGGGACCGTTCAAACTAAGCATAACACAGTTTGAAATATGCAAGGGGCCGAAACAAAAAGACTGTGCGACTTCAATAGCTAGTATTAACAACTCTTCTACTATAGATTACGACCTGACGGTTTTACAGAATGTATCACCAACAAAGGTAAGGCACATATAGGGCTTTAGTATTTGAAGAGGCACTCCAACCAGCTATTTTAATAATGAATCCTCCGTAACTGTTACTAAAATAACAATTACAGGGTAAAATCGTTGCGTCGACAAACGGAAAGGAGTTCCTTAGATTGCAAGTGAAGAAACCGTGCGATCATCTGTTCTTGAGGCCTTTGTTCAGCTCACTAATGAATTTGACAAAAGATTGCTTCGTTATTAAAGTAAGTATGCATTAGTTGTTATTATATCGTCCCTGGCCAATGAAAACCTCATAGAAACTCATCATAAAATTTTACAGGAGGAAGAAAGAGTCTCCTGACAAAAAAATATATATTAAAGAGATTGGTAGTGATATTTCATTTGTAAAAAGTTTCATGCAATCCTTAGTTTTCAAATCCAAAAAATCTATAAAAATTAGTTCAAGAAAGTATGGTGGTAGGTCTTCACTGCTGAGCAATAATGTAAGAAGAACCCAAAGAAAAAAAATATTGAGAGGCCTTAGCTCAAAATAGAATCAGAAATTATCAGAATTCGACAAAACTCATCATTTCAAACGGCAAACTCTTTGGACTGACTCAGTGGCGAGGTGGCTGAGTCAGCCTAAAAAAATTCCTCTTACAGCGATCGCTTACCACCTGGGTTCTAGGTGAAGGCCCCCCGCATGGTTCGAATCACCATCAACACCAGCTAATGTTGATTGTAGGGCTCGCAGAAAGGAACGCATAACGCAAAACCGGACGTTATCATTGAGTATTAGGTGACTTCTCCCTTCCAGCCTTATTTAGAACTATAGGGCGAAAAGTAATAAGAACTAGACCCTCCCCTCTTTTGCGAAGTAGTCATGTGAATGAAGCAGGTGGCTGAAATCGTGATAGAGAGGACCTCCTAACACCCCAGCCACTGCCGCAGTACATGCCCTGGGAATTGGGAGTCGCCAGGCGATTCCCAGTCACTGTAAGCGTTGACTTGCGTAGGACAAGCAATGGTAGTTCGCCATCCGACCGTCCGGTAGGACCGATCCCGAGTCAACGGTGCTTTATGTTGCACGTGCGCCTCAAAGTAATGTCTGCAACATTGAAGGAGTCCAGCAGAGCCAATGCATGCTGGGGCTGTGGGAATGTTTAAAAGAGTTACCGTGGGCCTGGATCTGAAAACGCAATTGAAGGAACACAGGACCTTTTAGTCAGTAAAAGGCTGGAGAAATATTTGATAAGACCAGTCTTGTAACTAATGAGATGTATAAAACAGTACTTAGTTTGTACAAACCTCATCTTTTTTACCTAGGGATAAAGGTAATACTAAAAGCCTACTGTCCACAGACGCGTAGCTTCATAGAACGGCAACGCCAAGCAATGGGTAGCTCGCCGTCCGATCGTCCAGTACGTAGTAGACCAAGCGTAAGTCGTCGACGGCGCGTATTGTTCCACGCGTGCTTCAAGGAGATGTCAGCAAACCCTAGGGGCCCAGCATGGTCGAAGCCTACTGGGGCTACATGTTGTTCGAAAGTGAACCTTGGGCCCTGGAACGAAGGCAAAGAAGGAACAGGAGTGGGTTTTTAATCAGTAAAAGTCTGACACAGCCATCTTGGAGATGTCATTAGATGATTTTCTCATCTAAAAAAAAAACGTTTAGTCGTCGCTTCGTCGACAGAGTTTCATACTTACGTATGTAAGCTTCACGCAGGCGTACCAAGCGTATAATGACTGAACGGTCTTTGAGATAATTTCCTTAAATCCCTGATATCTATTCTTTAATTCAAATTCCCCGCTATTCGACCACGCATCTCACCCGCCGTAATTCTGATCCCGTTTTCTGGACACCGTAGGCGCGGGCTTGCGGACGGCGGGCAATGGTTAGCTCGCTGTCCGTCCGTCCTGTAACAGACCGGTCCGAGCCCTAGTCGTTTACGGCACGCATTGTTCCCGCGCGCCTCAAGGAGTTGTCAGCAAACTGTAGGGACCCAGTAGGCTCGAAGCCTAATCTGGGGCTCTGGGAGGTATGAAAATGCACACCAAGGCCCTGGAACCAGGGCGAAGAAGGAACAGGGTAGGTTTATAGTCAGTGAGAGTCTGACACTATCTCCCGCTCCGCCCAAGGGCGGGATTTGTCGTTGAATGATTTTATCTATCATAAAAAAACCACCATCTAACGGTGGAAGAAAAATGCAACATTTCGAACCAACGCGCCTCGAACTTGATCCCGCGCGCGGGTAAAAAAACCCTGAAAATATGGTGAAATAAAGGAGCTAGCAATCCAGTGTCTCCCTACATCCTGTGAGTACTTCTGTAACTACTTTTTTTATGGTAGGTAAAATCATACAATGACAAATCCCGCCCTTGGGCGGAGCAGGAAGTAGTGTCCGACTCTTACTTACTAAAAACCTACCCCGTTCCTTCGTTGCCTATATATCATGCCGGGGCTAAGCCTTCCTTTCAGAAAACGGCCCTTGACCCCAGCAGGCTTCGACCCTGCCTGCCTGCAGCTAGCAGGCTGGACCTCTACGGTTCGTTGACAGCTCCTTGAGGCTCGCGGGACCAGTACCCGCCGTCGACGTCTTGGGCTCGGTCCGGTCGGTTACCGGACGATCGGACAGCGTATTACCCACTGAACGCCGTCCGAAAGCACGCGCCTACGGTGGCCGGAAATCGGGATCGGGATACCGCGCGGCGGCTGGGGCGAGCGCCCCATTGCCTTTGCCTGATGCGGTCGGCCTCCTCCTTTGCTAGCATTACTGCTTCGCAGAAGGAGGCAACCGCTTGCCATCCCTCCTCACTCCGGACTATGGCCTGAACAAAGGCTCGGCGAGAGAGATCGCTGCCACGAGGACACGGCGATGCTCTGCCCAGGTGGGGCACACCTCTTCAGTATGCTCCACCGCGTCCTCCGTGTGTTCTGTACAGTGGCGACACCCGGGCGAATCCTCACACGAATCCGGAACAGGAACTTAGCGAACTTGCCGTCTTCGGTAAGGACCTGCGTCGTGTGGAAGTTGAGAACGCCGTGAGGTCTTTCCAGCCACGCCTCAAGGATGGGCCTTATTGCCTCAATTGTGGCACGCCCAGAGTACCTGACTACTTCCAATTTCAACTATCCTTTAGCCAGTTCGTGGTAGGAAACTTTCAGGAGCATCCCTCGTTGGACGCGACACCTATCCAATAACGAATACGGTTCTATGAAGCTAGACGTCCGTGGACAGTAGGCCAAAGAGATCAGACTTGGTAGTACCTCTTGGAACTGTTTCAGGGACACTACAGGTTCAACGTGGACATACTGTCGATAGCGCAGTCTTATTTCGGTGGCACATTCGTATTCGGAAATTGGACATTCAAGGCGCTGTTCTACAATGAGATTTGTAATTTCTCCTGCGCTAACATTCAAGTTGTGATGTCTCCGAAGAAAGACCGTTAAAGAACAACCAACATTAAGGAAATTCCTTTTTCAGAAAGCATATATAGGGTGACTGGTAATTATTGAACGATACTTAAACACGTGATTTTAGTCATGATAACAAACAACTTTTACTATGAGACCAAATCTGAAATCGTGAAAAAAAATCTGCTGGTCAGTACTTTTATGTTCGCCTAACTGGTCAAAATACTTGTATACTGAACTTGGCTGATTTATTTCGCGATTTCAGGTTTGGTCCAATAGTATAAGTTGTTTGTTATCATGACTACAATCATGTGTTTTTTTGACTCGTTTTTTTAATTAATTTCGTATATGCGTAAGTATATTAATTCGAGTTTACAAAAAAAGTTCTTTATTTTTTAATTTTCTCTTTACAAATAGATAGTATTTCCTGTACCAAATCGACCCTTCGCGGGGTTACAACGACCAAAATTTAACGGTGTATAAAAGGAGAAACTGATTGTCTGACATATTAATACACAGCCGAAACTACTGGGACGATGATGTAGCCGAACACTATGAAAGGATTTTCCAAAACTATTTTAGATCGCGTTTTGGAATAAGGCGGGATGGGTTTATCTTGTGGCGCATATTAGTTCCTTTGGTCAATATCCGACTTCATCAAAAGACGTCTTATGGTACTATGGAACTTCATAGTTCCATGCCTCTAATGAATGCTTGGTCAGTTACGTAGGTATACCAAATTTCAGCTCAATCGGTTTGGAGTAAGTTTCAAAGTTCATTTACAAGATTTGCCCTACGTAAACATACAAAATAGTTTAATACAAGTGAATAAAGATTGTCAATTCGCCCGAGCCGCAGGTGAGGGTGTTATGGAGCCGAATGCTGCAGCCACGTGCCTATCAAACGATGTTTTTCAATACACTTACGAAGAAATAAACAAACGGGTATTGACCGGCGACTCGTAGAGGTCACTTGGCGCTAAGTGCTAAGCTAAGCTTAATACGATAAATAAAATAAATTATTGCGAGCGCTAGCTCGTGCACTTTACCGCACTAGTGTGAAAAACAGTGGTAGTAATGGGAGCAGGTTTTCTATTATTTATAAACCATTGTTTCCTATATTCACGTATTCTTTGTATCTCAAATAAAACACATTGGTAAAAGTAAATTCGTTTTATTTCTTAAATAACAAATAAATTACCTATTTACTTAACAACATTTCACTTTGGATTTGTCTATGAAACACCATAAGTATCTAACCCTTCACTTTGAACCGTCTCTTTGAGACGAGAGAATAAAGTTAAACCTTTATCAAATCAGTCGAATGGACAATCTTCGTTGTGATCGAAACTGATGCAGTACATGCCCCGTGCCCTGGATACAAAAAAAAAAACAGTTTAAGATCCGTTTGTAGTCACAGAGTCATCATCATTATCATCATCTTCCTGCCCTTATCCCGTTTTATTTGGGGTCAGCGCCACACAGAGTATTTAAATGAAATCCGCCCGGGTCTATGTCGACTTCACGGCCACATAAAATAACAGCGGTTTTATTTTTATTAAAAAAATAAATAAAACTATTGAAGATTTTTGTTTTTGCCAGACACTTTAAAAAAAAAGGTTTTTATTTTATGTAACTTTCAAATATTGCCGTGACGTAATCTCGTAGGTATACACGTTTGAAATCGTAAGTTAGGGTCAGATTCGCGATTTTTTTTTATCGGGCCAACTAATTTATCATGTTTTGATTTTTGCCCAATGGTCATAGGGTCAATTTTTTAATAAAATATTTTTTCATAGTTTTCTCGTTCAAAAAAGTTCAAAATGAGTAGAACCTGGCCTTAAGTAAGTGTGAATAAGTATAATACTCGGTAAATAAGTTGAACTCGTTGTTATGATTACGCTCAGCCCGGGCTTTGAGACCCGAAAACCTGTTATCGTATGCAGCAAATAAGTTGAACTAAAATAGCCGTCGTTGCTATGGTTACGCGCAAACCCCTGCTGTGCCGCACTTCGATTGAGGTCCGAAATCTATTACTAATCTGCTTATATGATGTGTAAATTTTATATGCACCTGGCATGTTTTCTCTTCACCACTCTTGTTTAACTGGCATATAGCTTTAAGTACGCCTTTGTAACTTTGTGTTGCTTGAAATTTTAATAAATAATAAATTATAATGACTGTTAACATGAGATAATTCTAAGGTCGTGTTTACGGAGACGCAGCGCGTTAGGTGTTTCGTCGTACATTGCAGCGGGCCGCGTCATCGCTCGCGCAAACACAAACATAATTATGGTAATGTACGATCAACCGCCCGACGCGCTGCGCAACGCGCCGCGTCTCCGTAATCGAACACTTAAACACCATTTGAATGAATATGTCGATAGATTTCTATTTTTTCGATTCCGCAGGGAACAATTTTATTGGCCTATAGATAGTTTTTCCGAATCTATGTGTGTTGCTTATGTTATTTCTTGTGCGGACCAATTATTAAAAAAAAAAATCTTTTGATGATATCCCAACCCAAAAAAATACTTACGAATCAGGAACATCTTCACCAAGCATCACGGCTTTTCTGTCGAACTTGATGCCCCAATGCCCTCGTTCCTTAGGACATGTACTGTCGCAGGGTATACCGACCAGGCGTCTTTTTTTACGCACGCTGGCGGCGAAGTAGCATGAACTCATGAAGTGGCTGCAACGGGCTATACCTGAAGACAGATGTAAAAGAATCAATATATATAAAAGCAAAATACCACTCACTGATTTAATCACGAAATCTCAGAAACTATAACAGTACAAACTTAAAATTTGGCATGTAGATTCCTTATAGAATTTCAAAACGAGCTCAAGTCGTCTACGGCTTTCGCTGTTCCCGGGCATCTTAAGGAGTTGTCAGCAAACTGTAGGGGCCCAGCAGGGCCAAAGCCTACTGGGGCCAAGGTTATGTGAAAATGTTACCCGGGGCCCTGGGGCGAAGGCAATGAATGGAACAGGGTAGGTTTTTAGTCAGTAAGAGTCTGACACTATTTCCCGCCCCACCTAAGGGCGGGACTTGTCATTGGATGATTTTACCTACCATAAAAAAAAACCCACAAGGGGGTAAAACGGGGTTTGGAATTTTGTATGGACAAACTGACTTTTACGAGGGCGAAGCCGCTGGCAGAAGCTAGTAATAAATAACAGAGACTACCAGAGGCCCTACCACGACCTCTTAACGCGATTCATTTGACGACCTAAACTGAACCGCTAAAGGGATAGAGCTATACAGCTGCACAGCTCCATTTCCTTTCTTGTTCGTACACCTGTAAGCTGGTCCCTGATGGGAATATAAAACTGCATTAGAGAAGGCAATTCATTAAAAAAAAAAAAAATGAATTCCTAATTTAAAATTGCTGATATCGATTCAGTAGCCGATTCAGGATATACGTTTATTATGTTTTATTATAATATTTATAATAATAAATAAACAACATCTACTATAAAAAAACAAACAAAAACTTGTGAACTACTTACGCATAACATGCCCTTTGCAGCCAGGCTGCAGTTTTCCACCATTGACGCAGAAGTCTGCATGACCCACCAGTCCCTCTTCTCCGAGGAAACCAGCGTTAGTATGTATGACTTGCACTACGTAAGCGTCATCTCTGCCTAGGCGGAATTGGCGAGACCCATAGGCTGATACCAAAGGTCTACCTGGATCTAAACCTGGGAACAAAAGTTTTTTTTAAAAACATGAAAATGGTATTACAGAGTTTTTTTTTTATTTTTCATTAAACTGTGTCTCACACTAAGGGCTGATTTCATCATTCAATATAAAAACCGAGTTCAGCTAAACTGAGCTCAGCGTAATCTAGTTTAAAGACCCGTATCGTAAACATAAGCGACAACAAAAGAATTTAAACTGAGTTTAGCGTAAACTAGGTTCATTTCTTAGCGGTGAAACACAAAATGAAGCTATAATCTCGGTTAGGCGCTCAAACTGCGTTTTGTTTTATATAATCGCGATTAGAGTATTGGTGAAATTGTCCCTTAGGAGTTAGGTAATCCTGCATCGTGAGTGCGTTTACAAACATGTAAACTCTCATATATTCAGAATATAATTTCTGTTTGACAAGGAGTTTGTTTAAAAGTAAACAAGGGCGTCGCCAGTCGATGCTCAAGGGGGGGGGGGGGGGGGGGCTATTGGGAGTATAGAGAATAATAAAAAAGTTTTATTTTTTAAATAATAATAAAAGTTCTTTTTCTCCACAATATAACTCCTAATTGCTAGCCTTATACCTACGGTAACATATAGGATGGGCATTATATTGCAGGAGACTAGTGCCTAAACTAGGCTCTGAAGCTCTAAAGCAAGCCTCTAGGGGGGGCCCTAGCCCCCCCCCCCCTGCCCCTCCCCCCTTGGCGACGCCCATGAAAGTAATGGTGTTTTTATTATCATGCGGATTTCATCACGCATGCGAGATTGCCCCCTCCCGCACGCTTCCCGCGTGCGTATTCCACTACTATAAATACTTGTATAAAAAAGCCATACGCAAATCAGAACAAATTCTCATACGTGATGAAATCCGCATGATAATAAAAACACGCATAAGCTTATAGAGCGGAATGAATTTGAATATGAAAGAAATTTTCAAAATCAGTGTTTTTATAGATTTCTTCGTGCAATATTTGCAACACGCGCCACCATTTTGGAAAAATATCGACCAAAAATTGATTTTTGTTTTTTTTTTAATTTTTTTATTATCTTTTATAAAGATTTTTGATAATATCTCCTTTGCGACTCATTTGTACAAGGCCATAGCCAGGAGTAGGACTTCATTCTTTTAAGTAGTAGAATACTTAATATATAAAAGAATTAATAAACCAATTATACATTCCAGATCATCATAACGGACGCAGCCGCCGGTAATAGACAGTATGATATACGAAGCGGATCATTCTGCAAAAGTTTGAATTTTTAAAGCAGACTAGGGGGCTTACTCTCGAGTTTAATTCCATTCGATCGCATTGGAATTGTGACTTTAGGTACTCTTGAATTCGATTTTAGGGCCATATTGCATGACCTTTTTGGGAAACTAAGTAAAATGGGGATAGGTCTTGGCCTATGGTCACGCAATTTTAAACCAATTTGGCGCTACCATCAAATTCAAGAGTACCTAAAGTCACAATTCCAATGCGACCGATTGGAATTAAAATCGAGAGTAAGCCCCCAGGCCGTTGAAGGCCATTTTCTCAATTTATTTTAAAAATAGCTGCACTATATATCAGGTTTAATAATGTTTATATTTTATAGCAGAGGTAATATCTTGACTAGACGGTATGAGCATAATAGCCTCATAACAACGACTCCGAAAACCGAAAATCATGCAGGGTTTTTTTTTTGCTTTGCACGGGTGTAATGCAACAGTGCAAAGCAAAAAAAAAAAACCCTGCATGATTGCATTGCACCCGTGCAAAGATTAAAAAATATTTAGTTTTTGATACAGAATACGATCAGTTTGATGTTCAATTGAATGTTGATGTAGGACATTCTAATGTTTAGCAGTATTTAGTACCTAGCAAAGGAATCAAATCAGCCTTTTCGGCAAGCTTCGACGAGGTAGTCCTACAATAAAATTGTGCTACAATAAAATTCTCTGCTATATTTTACCGAAACCTCGCCCGTTTCAATGATTCCAGACATTGTGCATCTGTTTAAGCACATAAGATATAAAATTATATTAATTTTACTTCACTATACCCACTAGGAATCAATTTGTGATATCAACCAACGAACTTCACTCGAAAATATCCCGCAAAATATTATCTGACCTGTATTGCATGCAATAATTTAAAACAAAGAGGATCTAAATTATATATAGTATAATCAATTGAAGCAAAAAACATTAACATTTCTTAGATTTTTGCCATTCTAAATAAGGCTTTAATAACTTTAGTGATAAAGTTTATTTTACATTATAGAGATAAATATTCATTGACAAGTTCAAGAACAAAGTTGCCAGATAATAGAAATTACGGTTTTAAGTGCAATCATGAGCACACAATATTACAAACTTATTTTATAATAGTAATACTAAATGAGAAGAATTTTCAGTAGGTTTTCAACTAGCCACAGCTAATTAACCGTACAACAAAAAATTATGAATCGAATAAAACGCCCACAGATTACAATTCATTTTCATCATTTTATTTTGTTTTCTGTATCCTTTACAAAAGCATCCCAAAGGCATCCCGAGGCCTTATGGGCAATAGCCTTTCGTGTCCTTTCAGATATTTTTCATCTTCTTGCCATCTTAATTAACTTTTTTATAAATGTTAAAAAAAAAACATAGAATAATTTTAAGCCACAAATTTTATTTATCACAAGACAAGTACCTAATTTTTCGTATACAATATATTTTTTATTTATATTAAATAAGTAGTCCCAGACAATTATGTAGGTTACACGTTGCATTTCTCTTTTTTTATTCGATCCTGGCAACTTTGGATTCATATCAGTTTGCCCACAGAGTACCTACATTATATACAGTTTATCTGAAGCCGGCTTTGGACGCGTACTTGAAGAGTGTATTTGAGATAAACAGCTGATATTTTAAACGCAAATATGGTGAGAGTAGACGTTAAATATACTAAGGTATGTGTCGATCAGATTTAATTTGTAACAATTGTGAGATTTTAATGAATCAAGTCGTTAAATACCTTCTCTGTTTGATTTAATTTTTTTCTTTGTACACCGCATAATTGCGGGCCTTGTCAACTAGTATTTTTTTATGTGGATATTTAACTTAATCGGTACACAACAGTAATATCTAGATTTTTACAAAAAACGACAGCTTCTGGTTTAAAAAAAAAAATCTGTGTAGGTAGATAAGTTACCTAAGTATGGTAAAAAAAATACCAAGTCGGAACTTATAAAACATACGTGTGTAAAAATTAATGATTTACCAATCTTGTTTGTTATGCCCCCGTTTTGCTATCACTAGAAAAACAAACTACGCTTGACGACACTCAAATTAATTACTCTACTACACCGAATTACATTTCCGATAAAAAAAAAACTTGGTTACCTACATAATATATTAAAAATAAGAATTAATGATTTCTTTCCGTAAGACCCATTTACAACTTCATGATCTTGTAATTTTTAAAGTCCAGTAAGTAATCAGAAATCAGAATCATTTATTTCAAATACAGGCACTTTTGAATTGTCAAAATGACGGTCAGTCAAAAAAAAAGTGAAGCTAAATTGCACGTTCCAAAGCGTAGATCTTGCAATTTTATTTTTTAAGTCCGGTCAGTGGGTGGGCTTAGGGGCGGCCAGTTGCTAGCCTGTCAGTTTTATACCGGCTGCACTTGAAGAAATGTGCAACAGAATTTCATAACTTAATTCGCCAACCCAGATCTATTCTCGGGACACAGATGTCGGCATTGTACTACCATCGGTAGGTAGAGTAGATACGCGGCAAATAAGTTGATCCATTTGTTATGTTACGCGCAGCCCCCCACTTTGACTGAGACCCGAAAATCGGTTATAATCCTCGTCATACAAGTTGAACCATCATGGTGGTCGATCTTGAATGCTCAGTAACCGATTATATTTATTTATTTATTTTACACTTCATGCACATAAAGGTACAGAGGCGGACTTAATGTCTTAGGCATTTTGTACCAGTCAACCTTTGGGTGATGCAGAGAAAAAATGGTGGCAGGTGCAATAAAAGAGAGGAGAAAAAAAAATGAATTTAATATCCGATTGCCACGTACAAGTAAATGGTGGACATTAGATACGCTCATACGTATTAAAAGTTTTGGTAACACATTCATTGTGCAAACAGCTAATTACCGTCTTTAAGTCAGGTTTGAATTTGGTTACGTCTAGGCAAGCGTGTTCCATCTTCAACCACATCATCGCTTACCATGAAATGAGATAATGGTCAAGCGCGAACCTATCAATAATATAAACAGTCCATCCAAAGTACCCACATAACGACAAACATATTTTTAGGGTTACGTACCTAGGACTCATAGTATGACTAAGACTACACTGTCCGCCTGTCTGTCTGTCACCAAGCTGTATCTCATGAACCGTGATAGCAACTCGCATTTGGTCGGTTTTTTTTAATATTTATTTCTCATTTCAATGACACCTAATCATGAAAAAGTGCTCATTCAACTGAACCCAAACCGACATAAAAAGTTAGTATATTTCTAAACGATTTCAAGACCGATAAATCGTTAAGCATTTCATGAAAAATGTTCATTGTTCATGTTTTCATTGATAAAACATTAGAAATAAAGATCCGTTGAATTCCATTGAGTCCTGCTGAAATTCTGACAAGTGATATTAAGGAATGATGGTTTACAAACAGAAAGATACAGAAACGAAAACTAGGAAGGAATCTACCCAAAAGACATCCCACTTGCGAGAAAAAATACGCAAATAGTTTTGCTATTTTTCTCACAAAAAAAAAGTTTTTGACTTTAAGATGATTGCAACATTTTTATCAAAGTCACTGAAATTTAATTCTTATAATTTTTCAGTTTGTTGTTAATAAACGAAATCGTGAAATGAGCAAAACAATGCTGACACAAATTACGTTTAACAAAGTGATTAAATTTCGAATTATTTTTTACTTTAGGGCTTTTTCAACCCACTACAGAAAAAAACTGTTACTATATTTTGAAAATAAAAGTGAAAACAGACCTTTAGAAAAATAGAAACTAGAAACCAGTTTCAAGAAACCAGTTTTATTTGATCGCTTCTGCAGAATTCCTGAATCATCACATCCCACTTATTCCACTCTCGATCTTATTTACCTTTAGAGGAAGAGATCAATTTCAAAAATTCTCTTACCAACTCTCAACAAAGACATTACGCCAAGCATCTTTGTAATTCAAATACTTAGACATTTTTACAAACCATTCTTTTTCGCGTGAAAGTCACCTGAGTTTAGAAGAAGACCCGTATTCTTTTAGGATTTTTTTTTATTACGTTTGTTATACAATAAATTGATGTGTCTTGTTCTTTTTTTCACACAGTTGTTCATCAATAATGAGTGGGTGGATGCAGTCAGCAAAAAAACCTTCCCCACCATCAATCCCCAGGATGAAAGTGTCATCACACATGTGGCTGAAGGTGACAAGGTACGAGACAATATTTGACTAGCTATTCACAATCAGTTGATGTCTTTGTGTGATCAGTCAACGATAAGGGCCGCAATACATAACCACATTGCGGCGCCGCGAGGCTAAAATCGGCTGTGCCGCCCGCCGCTCTGTTTCACGTCGCCACAACGCAACATTCAGCGTTTTTTGTCGTATCCTTCAGGGATAACCAGTTTCTCGACATTTTTGAGTGAGGATAGACGATTCTCTGCCATGGATCGTAATAAACTTATGCTTTTTTGTTATTTAGAAAACAGTACTCTATTTTAAAATAAACGACATAGAAGATGCTGGATATACCCATTTAATAAAGCTATGGTATTACGTTGCGGCGGGCGGCACTACCGATTGTAGCGGCGCGGCGCTGCAGCGAGGTCTATGTTTCGGCCCATAAGGAATTGTCAATTACTGTAGGAAAAGTGGATCGCATAAAAGAAAAGATAGCGCGGCGATTGACAGAATAAAATGCTATAAGAAAAGGTATTGCGCCGACCTAAAGTAACTAGGAACAGGGTCAGATGATGATTAACTAATCGATCACAGAAGTGAACTTTGTACCTAAAGACCTATTTAGACGAAGAGAGTTTTTCGTCTTGAACATGAAAATCGAAAGAATATAAAAAAGTTTCTTCGTCTAATTCATACCTCTCGCTCTTCCACTTTGGCGAGAATTGCCTCACAATGGCATATTGCTTGTGTCCGTCTAAATATAATTTCAAAGCAATAATCGTATTTCGAATATCGCACTCAAAACGGTACAAACCAATTTGTACGATACTCGTATGAACATAAAAAAATACTCGTATGAACATGTAGCATACGAGATCGTGTTTACACAAGACGAGATTCTCGTAAGCAAGAATTTTTCTGTGTAAAGTTATTATAATGTGTAGACAGACGCAAGACATAATCGCTAGCGATAATTGACTTGTGAATATCGTATGAGATAATGTCATACGAGATTTGCAAGTATTATCGTAGGCGAGAATTTAGTTCTTGCCTATATGTAAACATTTAAATACGATATTGTTATGGCGATTATTGCGAAATTCTTACTCACGCGGTAGTAGTTCCCTGTCAGTATTTCTATAGAATTGACGAATTACTACAATTTCCAGTTCGTTAGAAACCTGTATATAAAATATTGTTCTACGTAAAAAAAAATGTTGTAAGTCATAACTATAGTGATAAAAGCCTAAATAAAAGTTAAGATACTGTGATAACAATAAAAATCATCACTCCATTACTGAAACATCTGCTGTTTGATGAAAGATAAAAACTCATCACATGTTTTCAAAAACTACCCACAATATTTTAGTTCTTGCGCTTTGTAATATCTCAAGGAATATATATGGTTAATTTAAATCACGGTTTCAGTTTCACAACTAAGACATAGTGTTAATTAATATAAAAGTTAATAGAACGGCCATCGTGGCAACTATTGATCACGATCAATAAAATAACGTAGGTATTATACTACGCGGCAAATAAATTGAACCATTTGCTATGGTTACGTGCAGCCCCCTACTTCAATTGAGACCCGAAAACCAGTTATAATCCTCGTCACACAAGTTGAACCATCATGGCAGTCGATCATGAATGCGCAGTAACCGATTTTCCGGTCTCAATCAAAGTGGGGCACTGCTCGTAACCATAGCAAATGGTTCAACTTATTTTCCGCATACCTACTATAAGAATTTAATAAATACAATTAGCAAGAAATCAAATTAACTATGGATCAAAGTCTAGACTAGATTCTGTAAATATCATAATAAAATAAAAAAAGATTAGCTAACATACAACGGATCCCTCTATTTGTATTTGAAGAACATTTATGTATTGATCCCATTTTAAAAGGCCATATGAATATCTTGAAATGATTTTTACTTTATAGGCCGATATAGATTTGGCGGTAGCAGCAGCTAAAAAAGCCTTCGCTCGTTACTCAGCCTGGCGCGCAACGGATGCCTCACAGCGTGGTCTCCATTTGTTCAAGTTGGCAGACCTGATAGAATGTCAAGCCAGATACTTGGCAGAATTGGAAACCTTGGACTGTGGAAAGCCAGTCAAACAAGCCGAGGCAGAAGTATACTATTCAGTGTCAATTTTGAGATATTACGCCGGCAAAGCTGACAAAATATTGGGAAACACGATCCCTGCAGGTAAACCACTTCTAGATCCACTAAAAAACGTACCGATAACAGAAAGAAATGAAAACAAGCTGTGAGTTAGAACTGGATTCTTTAAAAATACTTTCGCACCGATTCAGAATTTGTAAACATCTAAAAAAAAAAAACAGATATAAAAGGTGTATATCAATGAGCTACTTAATTTACCAATTATTTACACGTTACCAGACATATAACTTTTTATTTCTTCTATATCGATTTCTTATCTACCGTACCCAGATATTTAATTTATTTAAATTTTATTACAAAGTTCATATAATTTTCTTCTATTATTATGATCATATCGTATTATATTAGTATTGTGAATGTTATCTCTTTTAGATAATTCATTGACGTCTATTGTCACGATCTTGTATCCTCTATTTAGCGTGATTCAATTTGTTAAATGCAAGATGCAAAACTTTCTCCGCTGTTAATTATTTGTTTTCTAGCTGATACGGTTTGAATATCAAGGTTACGCTCTTAGTATTTGCTAATGATATTAAACTTTAGCCTCAGTGGTTTTCTACTAGATCCGCGAGAGTTAAAATATGACTAGCGAAATTTTTGTAAATAAACATGGCAAAAATATTTTGGACTTGTGGTCCCTGCCAATAACAAAGAAACCAAAGTGGCTCCAGTTTAAGAAAAGGTTGGGTACCACAGATTCAGATTGCAGGAAATGTCCTTGTTGAGTATCATCTCATCAAACTTAATATCTCGTTCACATATTTGTCGAGAATCTGATACATATTTTTTTTGCGTCTTAATACTGCTAATCCATATTTTATGTAAAATGTTCTCCGATTGTATATTGCCCACGCTAAGAACGGTTTGCTAAAATAGTCTTGTAATGTAGGTATCTGTATAATTATTTCTTTGTGTCAGTCAAGCATTAAACTTAGTACCGTGAATATTGTTGTTTCTTTATCCCATCCTCGTCGCCACTGAACTGTTGGTTAGTCCTACCTACTGTTGGTTAGTTATACCTACATTACAAGTCTATTAATACCTGAAAGGTAAAGTTTGGTTTTCTGCTGCGGGATTGTTCGGAAGAGTCACCGTGGCCGTGCAACTAAAGGAACACACATGGTTTTTTGTCAGTAAAAGTCTGACATTCCTTCTCACTCCACACAAAACCCAGAGAACTTATTTGTTGATTTACAAACCCATAAAAAATAGTTTGGTTTTGCTGTTGCAGATTCGAAATGCCCGATTATGGCTTGCAATTAGATTTTTTTTAATCAATTGCTTAGTCCTTAAAATATTATAACCGTGATGGAATGTATAATAACATTTTGTCTTACAGATGGTGAAGTATTATCTTTCACTTTAAAAGAACCAGTAGGTGTGTGTGGTCAGATTATACCATGGAACTATCCCATTCCAATGTTGTCATGGAAAATTGCACCGGCATTAGCTGCAGGTATGTGTAAATTGTTAATTACTATAATTAACATAATGTATTGTTTCATTAACGACCGCTTACTATCATATAAGGATATACAAATATAGTTATATCTACTTATCTACCTTTCCTTTGTTTCTCAATTGAATATGGCTTGAGTGTCAATTTTTCTTTTTATAAATATAACATAATAATTTAACGTTTGACTACTATATCACCTGATCGAAAGCAATGATGTTGCCGACGTTGCAGCACGCTTGCCTAAAAGTAACATATTCACTTTTGACTTAAATACCCACAGGTCGTAGTAACTATCAGGAAACACAGACTTCGGCAAAGAATGCCACTTTTTGTCTCCTTTCTAAGACCTCATCTTCGATTGCTGACTTTTTGAAATAATAATATGTCCCGTTATGTATTTACATGTAACGTAATTTGAATACATAGGGAAGGCATTTTTGTATTTTACTTTTAACTTGTTGATCAAGAATAAATTTTTACTAATGCGCAATAAATAAATATTATTTTAAAGTTATAATGTCATATTTAATCATATTTCAGGTTGCACAATAGTCCTAAAGCCGGCAGAACAGACTCCGCTTACTGCATTAGCAATAGCTGCCCTCATTAAAGACGCAGGGTTCCCTCCAGGAGTTGTCAATGTAGTACCAGGGTACGGACCTACTGCTGGAGCAGCGCTTACACATCACCCTGACGTCGATAAGATTGCTTTTTCTGGATCTACTGAGGTATATCGATTTATTTAGTTTAATAAAATTTAAGACAACTTTATCCTTGAGTTATCGGTTTTGATATGTAATCTGTAGTAGAATGTTTCTAAAATCTTCACTTAGGCATAAAGTATAAATGTTATTCCCGTTCCCAGTTTTTCACATATCTGGTTTTCTTTTAAAGACATTGTTTTTATTATATTTTTAATTTTTCCAGGTCGGTCGCATGATTATGAGTGCAGCATCTGCAGTAAACCTTAAGCGAGTCACTTTAGAACTCGGAGGCAAGAGTCCACTGGTAGTTTTCAATGATGCTGATGGTAATTAATTATGTTTTAACGAATTAGTTAACAATTTTTAGATTTACAGCTCGAATTTTTTTTAATATAGAAATCTCGTGTCAAACTGTTTGATCTCGAACTCCTTCGAAACGGCTTGAGCAATTTTTATGAATTTTTGGTTTATATTTAGTAGGTCGTAAAATAGGCCGTAGGCGATTTTTTACTCTCTTACCTCCACCCCATTTTTTTCTTTCATTTTATTTATATGGCAGAGCAACATTTGCCGGGTCAGCTAGTACTGTTATTTTTTCAAGCCGTAAGTTAGAATTTGTCTGATCAGTTTAAGTTTTTTTAAAGAATATTTAACCATTTTTGTTTAGCAGCAGCAAAACAGAACGTGGATACAGAGTTAGATCATCAAATCTAGAGATCTATACTATTTACTTTTTTTATTCAACGAGTAGTAACTATTTATTCCTTTCGACTAATCCGTCGAAACCAGACACTTCGAATGACAATCCTTACTTCAGTTAAAGATTACCTAAATATTGATATTGGAATACTTAGTCTCCCTAGTTAGCCTAAATCCTCGCAGAAAGCATTGAGAATATGTATATCTATGTAGGTTTGGATATCAACAGTCTCAAAAGCATTTCTTCAATAAAAAATATACATTCTCGTTTCTCTTATTTCAGTGGAAATAGCAGCTCAGAAAGCTCACGCAGCGGCTTTTTTAAATTCCGGTCAGTGCTGTTGCGCTGGCACCAGGACATACGTCCAGTCTGGTATCTACGACCAGTTTGTGGAGAAGGCCGCAGAAATTGCTGCCACGAGATCTGTTGGCAACCCCTTTGATGACGTTCAACAAGGACCTCAAGTATGATAAAGAATTCGATTCATGTCTAGTTTCCATTTTAGAATTGATAGATGTATTGACATTATACAAGGTACATCATAGCAATTTCTAATAAATCGGGATAAAATCCAAAACTTATTAGTTATAGGTATTGCCAAACTGATATCAATCCTTGTAAACGCCTTATAAATATACATCATCATATAACTTTGAAAAGCTTCTGAATATTTATCAATGCCTTTTTTCTCCAGACCGATAAAGAAATGTTCAACAAAGTGTTAGGATATATCAAAGCTGGTAAGGAGGGTGGAGCTAAATGTGTAGCTGGTGGTGATAAGGTGGGAGATACGGGGTACTACATCAAGCCTACTGTTTTTGCTGATGTCACTGATAACATGAAGATTGCTAGAGAAGAGGTAAGATTCTTAGTTGGTAATTTATTTCATTGGCAGGCCAACGATATATTATTTTGATGTAAATTAGCTCCGTTTGTGCTAAATGATGGTGTTCTAAAATGATATTCACCAGGTGGCAGCATTGAGGTGTCAAGTCCAGATACCTATCAAAACTTATATGTTAATGCAAGGATCTTATATATCCTACGAATCAAAGAAAGAAAAAAATAATGCCTATTTAGACATCAAATTCAAACGTTAGACGTTAACTTCATGTATACGTTTTCAAAGGAAAAGGCCTGACGGGTAATTGGTGCCAACTGGTGGTGTGAATTTTCCGGAACATCCAGGATGTTCATTCGGTTGAATTCCATACATTCTAAATATATGAGCTAGGGTTTTATAATATTTTCGCTCATGTTATCATTCAACTGACCTTTTTAACATACCAAGATTCCTCCATGCTTCGGTCAGCACTTTCAGACGTTGGTCCCGGTTGGTCAATTTGTAGATCGTTGACAGCCGTTACGGGTGGAAGCTAAAAAATCTGATACCAGTCTTATCAAAGGGTATCGTGTTACCCAATTAATGAGTTGTGGAGGTCAGATAGGCAATTGCTCCCTGTACATACCTACTGGTATCCAGCTGCATCCTATCATGCTTAGAGCCAACTGCCAACCCAAATAAAGTATGGAAAAGTCTAGGCAGACAAGACTACTCGTATAATTTAACTGATTGCCATCAAGAATGATCAACTTTAGACAAAACATTTTGATTTCAAGTTTTACCCCATATTTCAATTCGAGATCATGATGATGACAATGACAATACAATCTACATTGTGGAAAGGATATACATAAAATGGTTTTTTTTTTACAGATATTCGGCCCAGTCCAAAGCATCCTCAAGTTCGATACGTTTGAGGAAGTTATCGACCGAGCAAACGACACCAACTACGGTCTTGGTGCTGGAGTCATCACTAATGATATCACCACTGCTCTTAGCTTTGCCAAGCAAGTCCGAGCTGGTTCCATCTGGTAAATATTATGCGATACTTTTAATCACCATGAGTATTTTACCAACCGGCCTCACCTCATATAAATTAACAGAAAAAAATATTTATACTTAAATGTGTTTTTTAAAACCGGTTTTCACAATAAATATTATTTATCATTTTCCTCAGACTACGGGTTACCGTTGTCACATAATAATAACAAAAGCTTTTATTGGTTATCCTTGCTAACAAAATATATTATTTACATTTTCAATCTTTTTTTATTTACGTTAAAGGTGTATTTAATATCGTGTGGATTGCTCGGCACTCGTAACTTGCGGAGCAATCCCTTATACATTTATGTGAAATAGCTTTTTCTTGTTGTCACAAGTAGAACAATAATTAACTTGACTTTTTTTCCAGGATCAATACTTATGACCACACAACAAGTCAAACTCCATTTGGTGGTTTCAAGGAATCTGGTATTGGTAGAGAATTGTAAGTATTACCTCTCCAAATACACTTATCAGATAATTTACAGTAAGAGCTCCTTATTCGCGCATCCTTCATTCGCGGTTTTCAATGCGAACCAATTCCCATATTCGTGGCTAAAGATTTCTTTATTCGCAGATCTAATCAGTACATCGATACATACCTACACATTAATAAAAAAGATTCGGTATCCTTTGTAAACGCGTCGTCAATTGGACTAATAAAAAACCACTAAAGTGCAAAATAACTTTAATTTCGGAAGGCAGTGTTTCTATAATAATTTGGTTAACTGTCTCTTAGTTATTTAACGCCGACTTCCGAAATTAGTTATTTTGCACTTTTTTGTGTTTTTTTTTACATTCCGAACAAAGTATAATTTTTAAAGACAAATTGCTAATGCCACTGCTGAATATCAGTCTGAATAATAATTGAAGGAGAGCAGTGGTGGCCGAGTGGTAACGGCCCCGACTTACGAGTTGTAAGTCACGGGTTCAAACCCAGCACGCGTATTACTTTGTGTAATTTATCCACAAATCACCATTGCTCTCAAAACGGTGAAGGAAAACATCATGAGGAAACTGGCATGTCCTAGGACCAAAAATTCGAAGACATGTGGCATTCACCAATCCGCACTGGGCCCGCGTGGTGGACTACGGCCCTTTCCTAGAGAGGAGGCCTGAGTCCTAGCAGTGGGAACATTGCCGAAGCCTACTGGGGCCAAGGGTTATGTGAAAATTAACCCCGGGGCCCTGTGACAAAGGCAATGAAAGGAGCAGGGTAGGTTTTACTATCTCCCGCCCCACCCAAGGGCGGGATTTGTCATTTGATGATTTTACCTACTATAAAAAAAACTTACCTTCCGGCTCCAACAGTGGAAACGGTGGGAACATTAAAAGGCCTATAATGATTAGCATTATTGTTGTCGCCTGGCCTGGTCATTATCAACCAGAGAACTACAAGCTATCATCCTGCTAACTAATCTAATATGAGTAACAAAATGCTGTTGTTTTTTCCTCAGAGGTGAAGATGGCATCAACCAATACTTGGAGACCAAGACAGTCACCCTGGCGCTACCGAAACAACCACTGCTATGAAACTTATTGTGAACTTACCGATAATTTATTATACTCGTATTTAAGTTTAAATTATACCTTCTTACGTATAGCATTAAAATAATATTTTATATGAATTGAAAGCATAAAATAATATAGGAACGCTATTGCAAGGAGTAAAGTCGAGACAAAGTAGGTACGTGATCCTCCTGATCACGTACCTACTTTGTCCATTTGAAAAGCGCCTTACCAAATTTTCTGTTACTCCTTGCAGTCGTCTTACTAAACTTTTCTCATTTCATTTGTATGATACCCACAAGTATTTTTATTTGAATAATTCTCGAAAATTGAGCTTCACAGTATTTTTTTAGTATTAGATACTTTTTGCTAACAAAAGCTTGAAGGGACCATAAACATATTTTACGTTTAGTGCAACCAGGCCTGTCTCACTTCCATACAAGCGGCGCAAAATCGTCGAGATATTTACCTACTGTTCTGGAAAACAACCTAATTTCAACCTTTTGCATTGCATATAGCGTTCATAGTACAATAACTGTGTGCCGTCTCGCTTCAATCTGCCAGGGCTGTCAGAGGTACTACTTTATCTGTGAAAGTAATACACGCGAAGCGAGACAGATGGCGACACATGTTGATACGATTTCCAAACGGGCAATAGTCTAGGACCTAGACAACCGAGATTGGTACTTAAATAATATGAAATGCCTACCTGTAAAATAATAATAAAAATAGGGATATAATGATAAACAAAGACCAAATTATGCAGTAATTATGTTTAATTAAGTAGGTAGGTACTAAAATATATAACAACAGACAATACGTTTTCTTATTTTTTTAATTTTATAGTTGTTTTACTTTTAAATACTGTTTTATTGATTTTCTTCCTGATTTAAAGCAACGATTGTTAAATTTTAATGTAGCTTAAATGCGTAATCTTACAAAAAGCTTCAAGAAGTAATCTGTTGTTCTGGCTCCTCGACTATTATTCAAGCGAGCGGCGGCGCGGGCCGGGCGGCCCCGGCGAGCGCGCGAGTCGCTTAGCCATTGACATATGATAGGTTCGTTCAGTATAAACAGACACTCACCTCCATATTACAACCAATGCAGTTAGAGACCAATTTATGATGGATTGTTTATTTTTTCATTCACGATAATTTTGTTTATATCATAGCGTTTATTTACGTAAGTGTATGACCTGTTATATAAATGAAGTACCTTTCAGGGTCCTTGGGAAGAGCAAACAGTGACAAACTGGGTATTTTAATTGTGGAGTTCAAACATCCATTTGCAATACAATATCTTTTTGTCTTTTTTGTTTTATGTGCCTCCATCACTCACGACACAGAACTGATTAGATTTCCAACAGAATATACAATACCTAGTACCTTACGGTATTAACAGTTTACTTTAAAATTTGTTTCGCGGATGCGTGCGCTGCGTGTGCGACAAGTCGAGCGAGTGCCAGCCTATTGAGACTAGTCCGGTGACCGGACGCTTGCGTTTATCATACCTAAACTCGGGAGTGAAACTTCTGTACCGGTAAGGTACTATTATATATTCTGTGGTGCAACACGAGTAGTTAGTCGCGATAAAACCCTTTTTTTTTAATGTGAATATCAAATGACTTCTCCCGCCCTGGATGGAGCGAGACGACTTTTACTGACTGAAATCCATCGTCTTCCACGATGGATTTCAGATGTGTTTCTATCCAGCGGAGCCCCTTGAGTTAGAGCGACAAAACTAGTGGTATTGCTTTGAGTGTTCAATATACCTCACGAATTTATTAATAAAATCCAATGTACCTCAACCATTTTGATAGAAATTACGATTAAGCGCCTTGCCTATCCAGCGGGGCCCTTGTTTATAACTTGTAAAGAACGTAAGTTCGAAGTACATAAAAGTAATACTGATCGTAAGTTGCGCCAATGCAAGTTGCGCCCAAGATTAAAATACCACATTATACAAATCACATGTGAACAGCAGCCGACAGTGTGACTACCCACTAAACAATTACAAGCAAGAGCAGCTCTATTGTTAGTAATTGATGGGGTGGTGTCAACTAATATATAAATACTCGTATAATCAGTTTTCCTTCTTGTGTGCCTTGATTGTGTCCTACCTCGTAGAAGAAAATTAATTGTTTGGCCCAAAATCATGGACGCATGCGGAGCAAATCCGCATGCGTGATGGAATCCGCATGATAACGTAACTTGGCTAGGCCTGCTGATCGGACGGCGAGTGATGCGCTACCAGTCTGCTAACTAACTTAATCCTCAAAATACTACTCCTATAAAATTCCATATTGTTTCCGTACAAGAATGAAGGTAACTCACCGACAATTTTGTACTGCTTCTCGGTGAGATGGTTGGAGATCATGCCGCAGATATGAGCGCCTAGTGAGTGCCCCACGCAGGTGATCATCTTAGCCAATGCACCAGCTTGAGTTATTGCTGAGTAGAGTTGAGCCGTACATTGAGCTGCTTTTCTGAAAATTTGTACATCCGAACATTATTTTTTTGGTGATTTAGTTTGGGTTCGAATTGCAATTCATAAGTATTCAGCACTAATTTGTGCTTGTGACTTTACATACGTGAAAGCTAAATGTCTCTATGTCCTATTACACGATATGTACCGACCAAGTTTCATCGACATCATTTCAGACGTAGACGCAGTACACAAACAGACAAGGTTTTATCTTTGGGTATGAACATCATTTAATTAACGCATCCACTTTTTTAAAAGTAAATACCGCTTATTGTTCTTTTTAATACTGCCTTTTACTGGTATTGCGGTCTTGGCAGGCGGATGCCTCCTTCTGCACTGTAATGCTAGTCACAGTCTTCGACGCCATCCACATCGCCGAAGATAGGACAGCATGGCGAGATATATTCGACAAGAAAGTTATTTGTTGAAGTCACGACCCTCAGCATCAAGGATAAACGATCAAAGAGGAGAAGTTTATTTTTAGCAATATTTCTACTGACCAATTACTTACTTCATATTAGATAGCGCAGAAAGGTAGCAAGGGAACCTGGTGAGCACCGACCAGTCTACCATGAACACGTTGTAATCTTTGCGAGACAGGTACGCTGTAACAGATTTACAGGCAGATTGTAAACAATGTAAATAAATAGCTAGACACTTTGTAATCTACGTTGTGGTCCAGAATAATAATCTTCTTCTATTAGCTCGACAGGGATTTATAGTTCTTTGCCCCAAAACTTTTCCATCATACCATGACATCGTCGGTGGCAGTATTGAAAATAGACTATGCAGCAGAATTCATAATATTAATCAAAAAAAGCTTTTTAAACGACTTTTTTGAGCTTTTTTTTTAAGATTCTCTAAGAAAACAGCCTTGAGCGCAACGCTGGCCCAGCGACGAAATCCAAGTAGGTACATTAGATTTGTGTGTGATATGATCGCTGGACTGGCGCTGCGCTCAATGCCTTCTGAGAGAATAGCACTACGGGTCGTCGGTCCAACAAAAAAGCGAGAGTCGTGGGAATCCGATGGATGCGAGACATACAGGATCGTTCGTTGTGGTGACACTTGGGGGAGACCTATATCCAACAGTGGACGTATTTCAGTTGAAATGTTTTTTTTCTTTTTGGTTGGTAAAATCATCAAATGACATATCCCGCCCTTAGGTGGAGCGAATATATTGCTCTTATGACTAAAAACCTACCCTGTTCCATTCATTGCCTTCGATCCAGGGCCCCGGGGTTCATTTTCACCTAACCCTTGGCCCCAGTAGGCTTCGACCCTGCTGGGCCCCTACAGTTTGCTGGCAACTCCTTGAAGCGCGCGGGAATAGTGCGCCGTAGACGACTTGGGCTCGGACCGGTCTTTTACCGGACGGACGGACAGTAGGCTACCCATTGCCCACCATCCGCATGCCCGCGCCTACGGTGGCCGGAAATCGGGATCGGAATCCCGTCGGCGGTGGCGGCGTATGCGCCGTTGCCTGATGCGGTCGACCACCTCCTTTGCTGGCATGACTGCTTCGCAGAAGGAGGCGACCGCCTGCCACTCCTCCTCGCTCCGTAGAATGGCCTGTACCAAGGCCCGGCGTGAGAGATCGCCGCCGCAATTGAAATGATGATGATGCTAAAGATGATTTGTATAAATTATCACTATTCACTTTTACTTACGAAAATTATATTTAGATTAGACCAAAACTTACAAATAAAAGTGACATGCAAGATAAATTAGATTGTCTGTGTTCCGCCTTCTATACGACAGGCTGAACAAAAGTGTATAGTTTTTTTTTTTATCACTTTCACACTTTCGTTGAACGCTCTTATTCGTTTTTGTCTGAGCGCTGAAAAAAACGAAACTGCATTTATCGTTCTTCCGTGAGAAGAATGCTTGACTTTTATTACTATTACACACTGTACATTGTAGAAACTATAACAATGCGTGATGCGTGAGGAAATAATGTTTGGTACTTGTTTACTAGCTTATAATTGTCGATTGAGATAAAAAGATCATTGGCAATGAGGAACTCGTTGGAGTCAATAACTTTAAATTCTTGAACATCAACGCTGAATTGACAGCTTGTCGATTTTTTACAGCTTACGTTTCGAGAAGCGATCATTGCAAAATTTAATTAAAACCCGTTTCATAGCGGGCTTAAGCAGACCAAAAAATGTATGGCGATGTGCTACCGGTACAAGGTTAAACGTGCATACACAACATACATTTTATTTAGTTATGCATACAGCTAAGGAGTAAGAGTATCCCCTGCCGGACTAGTTTTAGTTGCCCGATTATTTAAAACAATGTTTTAAAGTATTGGGCAGTTCTCATAATCTCAACCTTCGAGCTTCCAAAAATATGCTTCTTCAAATTCCTTCTCACCGTACTGGGTTTATGGCTAATTCTTACACTGTCTCTACCATTAAACTCTGGAATGTGCTTCCCCTTGACATCAAAAAATCTGTGAGTAAATTTTCCTTTAAGCGTAAAATTCGGAACTACTACTTAAAGTCCTCTCAACCTTAGCTTCAGTCTTCGTCATAATTGTCATATTTTAAGTTTTCTTAATCGTAATAATTTTATATTTATCATAGTATTTATTAGTTTATAATATTACCTTATATAATTATTTTATTATAATATGGTACTTAATTTATTTCACATTATATTTTGAAATATTTGTTATTTATTTATTGTGCAAACCTACCACAGTGTTTTCTTTTTTAACCCAAAGGTTGACTGGTAGAGAATGCCTTGTTGCATTAAGTCCGCCTATGTACCACTACTGTACATGAAGTTTAAATAAATAAATAAATAAACTAGTATGTTTCCTGATCGCTTCAACCTTAGGATCTTTAAGTCAAGGATTGCTTCCGGGCAAACGTGATCAATCGTCACCACATCATCGCTTTTCATCAAGTGAGATGGTGGTCCAACGCGAGCGCATCAAAATAATAATAAATGCTTGTTTTCTTTGTGCTTTATGTCTGTAAATTAACTAGTATTTGCCCGCAGATTCGCCGGCTATGTGTGGGATTTGGAAATAAACTCCACCCGCCTTATTCCAAAATGCGATCTAAAATAGTTCCGGGACCATTACTAGGTTTAATACCGATTAAACGCTATCTAAATGTAGTTTTCGGGATTATTACTAAATTTAATGCTAATAAAAAGCTATCTAAATGTATTTCCGGGACTGTTATTGGGTTTAATGCCAATTAAAACCAGTAATAGTCTCGGAACTATTTTAGATCGTGTTTTGGAATAAGGCGGCACGTGATCCTATTACCAACCCCATACGCAAACTGCTGGGATATAGAATTTCACATTATGGTGTACCTGTGAGCCAAATGTTGCCAAACCCGTTCAGTCGTTGAGGCGTAATTGGTAGATCCAACCATGCACTTTTACTTGTATAATATTAAGTAAAAACTCACCATCTCGAATAAAAGTCATCGGTGTTTTAGAGTAGGTGCCGTTGAAACCGTGTATGACAAGAACATTCTTCCTCGTCTTTTTCCAACCGTAATCGCGAAGGAGCTTCGGATGTCGAGGATCTACGAAATGTTGGTGAGGGTGTTCTCTGGAATCATCGGAAAACAGCTAATAATAATAAGGAATATTGTATTTGTACTGTATTTTTAAATGTTTTTTTTGTAAGTTTTTTAAAAAATATTTAAAAATGTAATCAGTAAGTTTATAAAATGAATAAATGGAATAATAATAATAATTTATTGCAACGAATATCCAAGTTCAAGAATACAAGCACTTTGAGATACAACTTAATAATAAAATTCAATACAATACAATGAACATCTGCGTCTGAACTAGATAACTTAATATCCGTATCTCAGACAGCAGCGCTCTTCCCTTAATTATACATTTAATAATTGTAAATAAGACTGATAAATTTTTGATTCTTAATTAGTAGTTGTAAAGTGTAGGTAAGCCTCCTTGTGTGTGATGTGACAGTGTGTGTGGATGTATGCAGGAGGGTGAGTATGGGAATTATCGAGGTACAATAAGTAATTGTTCAGTTTCATCATAGTTCAATTTAAAAATGTATTCAAAAAGTTTTCTTTTGAGTTCTCTAATACTTAAACATCCAATGTCAATAAGTTTACTAAGTTTGGTATATAAGTATGGACCCAAGAATGTAAAATATCTATTAGCGAAACGGTGTTTAAATACAGGTCTATTTGGGAAGGATATATCTCCACGACGCTTGGAAGTTATGACAACTGTATTAGAAATGCAACATGTGTGTTGTTTCATAATAGTGAGCTGAATGTACTATTGGCGCACTGATAGGACTTCACAAGACTGATACAGGAGATTTGTAGGGAACAAATAGGGGCGAAAGGTGCTGGTTTTAAGAATAGCCCTTTGAGCTATTTCAAGCTGATTAAGATCTAACTATAATTGCATTCCATCAAGTCTTATTTAACAATAGAAGAGTACCATCGCTACAGGTCCTAAAGGACACCACAAAGCAAGTAATAACTTAGGTAATCTTAAATTAAGATAATACAAAAAAACTTTACAAAATATACATACATTAATATTGATATATAAATAGATGGATGTGTATAGATGGATGAGGTGTGGTGGTGTGACTAAAAAGGATAAAGTGAGGAATGAGTATATTAGAGGACGTTTGAGAATGGCGCCAGTGACAGAACAGTTGAACGGGAATCGTTTGTCTTGGTAAAAGGAGGGATGAAATACATGTTACTAAAAGGGTTATGAGTATAACATGTGGATGGATGGAGAGGAAGAGGGAGGCTAAAGAGAAGATAGATGGATTGTGTGAAGAGTGATAGGAAAGAAAAGGAAGTTAGTGATAGCATGACGGGTGACAGGACAGAATGGAAGAAGAAAACGTGTTGCGCCGACCCAAATAACATGGGAAAAGGGCAGGAAGATACATACATTATTATTATCTGAGTTCTATATACATATATGAGGTGAGACGTTAGACAGTACTCTCACGTGCTCCATAATGTTGCATTAATTTGATGTAGCGTGCAAATACTTAATAATCAAATATTATGTTCTAACGCTAACAGTTATATTCAACTGTAATCGATTACAAGAAGCTGGAAACCACAACACAGTTGAAACATCACTGCTTACCACCAACCCCCCTAGCCAATTTACGATCGTTTCGTTAAGCGTGAATGCATGCAGTTGGCCACGCCCCCAATTCCTTTGTCCTGACCACGTGACTGAGCGTTGAGATGACGTCATAAAGGCATTGGAGGCGTTGCCAACTTCCAAGTGTTAACACTTAAGGGCCGGTTCCAGTCACTGTTTTTTTTGTATGAACTTCGCTCGGGATTATGTCGTCTTCGCGGCCCCAAAACATCGGTTTTATTTTTATATAAAAAAAACAATAACTATTCAATATTTTTGTTCTTGCGAAATGCTTTTAAATAAAAAGCTTTACTTTTTTTTTAACTTTCAAACAGTTCCGTAACGTAATCTCGTAGATAAATACGTTTCAAATCGATTAAAATAAATACGTTTGAGATTCGAGATTTTTTTTTATCGAGCCAACTAATTTATATCGTGTTTTAATTTTTGCCAAGCCCTTGACCATGTAGTCAATTTTAATAAAATAAATTTTCATGGTGTTTTCTTCTATATTTGTGGATTTCCATAGGTTTAAAAATGGTCAAAATGAGTAGAACCGGGCCTTAACGAAACGATCGTAACTTGGCTAGGCGAGCAGGTGCGTTACAGGTCAAGCAGTAGTCTATAAAAAACAAATAAAAACCATAGCTAGTCGATAATGAACCATTAATCCTAATCACTAGATGGTCGACTTTCTTTTGAATACGTTATTATTCAAAAGAAGGAGAACCATCAAATGATAATTTAGATTCGGTCCAATACTGCAGAGTAAGTTATTTATAGAAAGTAAAGATATGATATAAGATATAGATTTAAAATATCATTTCACGTATGTAGGTTTTGCGCGAATGTGACGCATATCTTCCTTATATGTATATATAGTATTTGTGTATGTTAATTAGTTTTAAGCTTTGTGTCATTTCACGTAAATAAACTGTTTTTCTTTATTTCTTTCTATCTATATACAACGAAACCAGGATACAGAAAAAAAAATATATTATTATGTATATAATAATTATAACAATAAATCTCTGAAATATTTCAGTCTCATATTTTTCCTACTCCTCTAAAAACACGGTGTATAGTTATATCTCTTTTCTTTTCAATGAGTTGCCTTTTACAGGTATACTGGTTAGATATTCCTTTACAAATAAAAAGCACCTTTGAACCTATTTTTCACACATAAAATGAAGACCATTAAATAATCAATACACTTACGGTGTATACATAAAGAAATTAATCTCGCTGTCCGGACACTTCCACTCTCGCTTCATAACGCATCGAAAGTAACGGAAATCCACCATGGAAGCCAGATCGCCATCCACTTCGGACACTGCAATTATAAAAGAAACGGAACAGTTTATTTTATATTCATACACGCTGCAAATGCTTCCGTGAGAAGCACATTGTCATTACCTGTTTTGCTAAGGAAGAAATAGACAATGTTAAGTTAAAGGTGGTTTTGACATGGCATTTATGTACAATAGTGGTATGGTTGAAACATTTTTACTTCGATAGATTATAAACTACCGAAAGATAATACGTTAAATTGTACGAAATATGTTACGACTCGCAATATTTTGACAATTTACTATCTCGTGAGATAGATTATAATCTAATGTTATACATAATTTAACAGTGACTTATATACTATTAACAAAATTAAAATAAAAGAAAATTGAGAAACTTAATCTAAACAACAACAGCACACACACACAACACCCAACAACAACTTAATATTACATTATTTTTCGAAGACACAATATTTGTGAAAATGAATTAAACACTACGGTTCAACTATGCTTATATTTAGGCACCTCATATTTTACTTTGTTACTAAGTGTGTAAATATTAACATCCTATAATTTTATAGAATACACCTAACATTAAAAGGCACTGTAAACGAGGTTCCTCCTCCTATAAAACTATCAGGGACAGTGAAGGGGAAACCACTATAGCATCACACCACTTTCACCACCCGACCACTGGACTGGCCAGTTTCTAGCAGAAGTGCATACAATCGGGTTATTACAGATTTACATACTCGCCTTAAACGCAATAAATAACGCGTAACAAAAACATTAACATAACACCTCCTTCTTTTTTCAGTGAACATCACAAGCGACTTGAAGTGAATTTTCAAAAGCATAAGGACATACCGATCAGTGACTCTCAAACCTCCTCCCACACGGGAGTATACGTATTTGATAATTTTACATAAAAAAAAAATATAGAGAAAGAACCCTGTTAATACTATAATCATTACTCGCCATTACTTTCATATTTTAGTCACCAACCACAGCTAATTGGTATCTAAAAAGATAGACTTATCTACCAAGAAAAACACAAGACTTCATCTACCAGTGAATTTATTTCAAATATGTAGATAATGTTTACATAACAATGTTTACTGACTGAATGGAAAACAACCATAACATCATAAAATTATAATACTTCCCTTGTGAAAGACGGAGCTGAACAGGTAGTACTACCTCTTCGCAAACCGGATTCAGAAGGTTTTTAGGACGTCCGCAGGAGCAACGCTAAAATGATGAGACTTTTTAACGTTGCTACTGCTTCGAATACCAAAGAGGACTCTCTTACATACAGTCAGGGGTCAATAGTGCAGTTGCACTCTACCAATGCTAAAGTGTTTAAAATTTCTTTGCAGAAGTGGACAACGGTTCATGACTAATTCAATTTGTGGCATACAACCTAAAATATTAAATAATCCAGTTATGAACCATTGAATCTTCTACAAGAGTTAGTGACATAGGATGATTGATGACAGGACAGAAAGGAAGAAAAAAACGTGTTGCCTAGACCCCAAGTAATATGGGACAAGGGCAGGAAGATAATGAACTTCTTCTATAAATAAATTTTAACACTTTAGCACCAATGTACCTACAATGCAACTGCACTTTTGACCTCTGACTGTACATTTAATGAAAGGTTTTCACATTGACGTAATATGTCACACATGTGAGGATACATAAAAATAATTTTTGAATCACATAAGGGGCAAGAATGCCCTTTTAAAATGTCATGTGAAACTGAACTTCTTACTTAACCTTTAAGTATTTGCTTGGAGAAGATTTCACAGCAAAATGCCATTTTATAACAGCAAAACATTTAAAAATTCCTCTTATATTTAGAACGAAATCGTATCGCACAGTTTTGCAAAGGTATTTAATTAAATTAAACTATCTTAGTTGATAGTAGAAAGATGATGAAAAGAAAGTTAAGCAATAATATTTTATTAAATGAAACTCAGAGAGCGTTTAATGTAATAAAATAAAATATAATCGTTTAACATGTTTATGAAATGATTTCTTTAATTTGAATTATTATAATTCGTTTAAAAGTAGTACACTGTCTGTAGTAAAAGGAATACATACGGTGAATGAGTAATTTCTAATACAATGTATTTATTACCTACATCTTAAAAAAAAAAAACCTAAATCTTAATTACTCAAGCCCAACGTTCGTATCAAAGTTCGCACACCTATTGTCTTTCTATTGTGTCTCTAAATTACGGTATTCAAAAGATTAATTTACTTAGCTCTTTCCCCATGGATTCAGCTTCCAGTCCGACCGATTGTAGGTCCTAACTAAGCGTTTCGCCTCGTCGTTTATGCCGCGTACATCAAAGGACTGGAACAATTTGCTTGCTGCAGTATTCCCGTCCGACTATAATTTAGGAGCCTTCAAGGCTAGAGTGACTAGGCTCTTAGTAAACTAGTGCGCCTCGCCATCATCGATTACATCATTGCTTACTGGCAGGTAGGATTGGAATCATGCACTAGTTTATATTATTTAAAAAAAAATACACCAGCAGTTAAAAATTCCATAATCGCAAAACTAGTTTTGACGCTCCGTACAACCGCTTGAGTCAACAAACGTAACTGGATTTCCTGGCCTCTCTCATCCGTTCGTATCCAGCCACCGATCTACCGATCCGACCTACGACAACAAAAACTTTCCGCGCTCATTGCGCTTACGCATTACATAAGTACTTTCGTTCTTGTTTAATTTCGTACACTAGCAACGTAGTGACAATTTATTTTGATTTCTTTGAAAGTTGACCCACTTTTTATGCATCATCACATCAGTTATCCACTTGGTTGGTCATTGTTCAAGCGTAATTGGTAAAACAACAGCTGAATGCGAGAAAACTTCATGGCTGTAGGTACTAGCTACTGTCCCTTTAAAACAAACATAATCAATTTTTAACAAATGCTTGAATGGCTCAAATTTTTCTTGATATGGTTTAAAAAAAAAATGTTGGTTCAATTTCAATTACAATTTTAGGCATTTTGATACATATTATTGGAGATCACCTTTTAAGCAAGGAATTGCTTGTATTAGATGACTCCGCTCTTCCACTTGTCATTTTTATGCAATTGAAACAGTCATTCATCAAAAACAATAAAACAAAACAATAAAAAGGCAAACCTCTTTCTTTTTTTTTTAGTTTAGCATCCAAACATTCGTAGTAACCAATAAATCTACTGGATATCAAAGACTATCTAGTACCTATTTGAATTAACAATCCAATGTATAGGTACATTAGATTGACAATCCAATGTATCTTATTTGGGTGTTCGTCGTTGAGGCAGCGCTGCGTTTTCTTAGAGAATAGCACCACAGGAGTGAGTTTTTAGTCAGTAAAAGTATGACGCTATCTCTCGCCCACCCATGGGCGTGGCGATGTCATTAGATGATTTTGCCACCAAAAAAAAAAAACTGAACTGTTGAAGAGATGGAGCTATATAGGGTGTACAGTTTCAATCCTCTTTCCCGCTCGCGCGCCTGACATTTTAAGACGTCATGGTTAGGGCTCAATCTTGCCAAGAGTATCCAGTTACCCAATGAATTGTGGACATCAGATAGGCAGTCGCTCCTTGTAAAATGCTGATATCTCCTTGCATCCAGTTTGACTGAAGCCTGTCCCTGTCCCCCAAAGCTGATTAATTGATTGATATGTAAGATGTGAGACTTCATGTTGCAGCAGAGGCTCACCACGCGATCCATTTTGACTTTCTAAACTGAACTGTTAAAAGGGTGGATCTATAGGGTGTATAGCTCCATCTTTCTCGGTCGCACGCCTGTCATTTTAACACGTCATAGTGCGGCCCCAGACTTGTCAAGTATATCTTAATGACTGGATTGTGGAAGTGTGTATCGTGTTACTTAATGACTGGATAGTGGAAGTCAGGCAGTCATCATCATCATGATCTTCATCAGCCTTTTAATGTTTCCACTGTTACCACTAAGAGAGAGAATGGGCCGGAATCCACCACGCGTGCCCAGTGCGGGTTGGTGAATGTCATATGTCATTGAATTTTTGGCTCTAGGACATACCGGTTTCCTCACGATGTTTTCCTTCACCGTTACCACTCGCCCACCACTGCCACCATTTAAAATACTAATACCCAGATGCATCTGGTTTGACTGGAGGCTGTTCCCAAATATATTACAATAATGGTTTTATGATGGTTCGGGTGACATCTGTTGGATTCATACAAAATCTATCCTTTTCTCTCATCACAAAGGTTCATACTTTCGTCCTGCTGTCATCCTACCCATGCTATGTACAAAAAATCTTACACCGATATTTATAAAGAAGTAATTACTTGTTACTAAGTAAAATCTTATTAAGTCATTACTTGACGTTTGAAATCTCCATTCAAAATTTAAATTTTTGTCAACTATAGAATACAAATTATTACTTAAGTAAGTAGTTACTTTTCAAGTATTTAGTTTTACTTGTTTATAAATACGGGGGTTAGTAAGGCAAGACAGATTAATTGATTAACATTCTCGTCTTGCACCTGGTGAATTATAAAGACGCTTTCAGATGATTTTGGCGGTTTTTTCCATCGCCAATTATAGCGATGCTTAGAAATGTATTGACGGTTTTTTCCATTGCCAGATACGCAACTAGTTTACGCTTCATGTTACGTGGTAATGTCTGCAGCTAAAAATAAAACAGACGTACTCTAATTGAAAAAACATAAGAGGTTATTGCTCTATCATAATCTTATTGTATGACAAAAATCACTTTTACTTTCTCAAGGCAATGTTTACTTATAGAACGGAGAACCTATCTACTTAGTTATTGTTTGCAGTAAAATACAATGCAGCTGTTCATTATTATGTCATTGATACAGCTTCTTTACTTTTGCACATGTAACTAACTAGGTGTTGAAAAAGTGAAACAGTAAAATCTTTTTTAGTTCATTGTTATTCTTCACGTGTCAAGACTTGAGAAATAAGACGCCGTTATGAAAAAAAATAATAGTTTTTTATTATAATATCTTTTTTAAATTTGGAACGGTACGATAAACTTTGAATAATATGGCTATATTAGATAATAAGAAAGTTAATAGGTACATACGTGCTGTTACATTTTAGGCCAAACAAAACTAACTCAAAAACAATTCAATTTTCATTCAATTATATTTCATTCAAATTCAAATCCTATTAAGAACAACTCTTTAAAAGTTTATAGTTAGCCTTCCCATGTAATCTCCTTCTTTATCAAAATTATCTATATAAAAAATCTGTTAGTCAGTTGGTTGATAACGGGGCTAACGGTATGGGTTAGTTAACCTAAGCAGTTAGTCTGCGTTAGAGGCCACGTTTAAAGGCTTATGAGAAATGCTTAGGACCATTGACCTCTTCCAATTACCACAATTAGTGCCACAACGTACAGATCACCACTAGCTTGCTAACCATGCTGGATACTCTAATTTTTCACCGACTTCGAAAAGGAGGATGTTTTATGTTCGTCTGTATGTATTTTTTTAAAACCTCCTGTGTATTTTTTTTTTGGTGTTATTCATGGCCTCGCGTTTGACCACTAGAGATAGTGGTCAAACGCGAGCCAAATCATCGCTTCCCACAGGTGAGAACCTGCAGGAGGCGATGATGTGGCCGATGTGATTATTTAATACTGAAACAAATTATGTTTAAGAGAAATATAAGTATTATTTACAAGTTAACGAATATCACTCGACATGTTTTAAGATTTGAAACAAATAGAATTCAATACTAAATCGAACTATAGAGTTTTATTTTTTTTAGCGATAACCACATTTTATACTTTATACGTTAGTGGCCAGTTTGATTTTTAACTGACTTAAAAAAAGAAGACGATGTTCTCAATCCGGTTGTATTTTATTTTGGGTTCCATACCTCAAAAGGAAAAAAATAAACCCTTGTAGGATCACTTTGTTGTGCGTCTGTCCGTATGTTTGTCAAGAGCCTTTGTCTTGGGAGTGCGTGGAGGTACCGAGTTGAAATTAAAACCATATGCTCAAGTACGTGGTCCCTTGAAGCTTTGAAAAAATCAAACTTCTAAATTAACGGAAAAACAGATCGGCTGTTTATATCGCAATAAACATATATTTCGACACAGCAGGGAATCAAAATTCATAGGGCACTTCCCTTTGACTTAGAGCCCTGAAATTTGCATCAAGCAAGGTCTTGTAGCACAAGTATAGGAATAAATCTGAAAACTGAAAATTGGTAGTTACGTCACAAAAAAAAAACCTTATTCGATTCGGAAAAGTTTTCGAGACTCGATTCGGACATTTAACTATTTATTGGTGCGAGTCCGAATCGGACGTGCGCAGATTTTTTATATTTGTTACCTAAGCACTCCGTCATCCATCGTTTAAGGAACAATTTGCACAAATTCTCATAAAAGGATATGCCTCCAGAGTGGTCCAATATCCAATTCTGGGGATGAGGTCTATGAGGAATGGAGGGAACTCATCAAATATTATAGGCAACTATATTAGTTTTGATATTTTCATCTAGAACTTAAGTATTTACAGTAAAAAAGTAATATTTGATAAAACCTTCTAAGGAACCTATCTGCTAAATTCTAAGTTTGTAGGTGTTATAGTTTCTAAGTTTTCGTGATTAATCAGTGAGTGGTATTTAGCTGATTGTAGTCATGATAACAAACAATTTTTACTATGGGACCAAACCTGAAATCGAGAAAAAAATCAGCCAGTTCAATATATTTTGACCAGAACATAAGTAATATAACATTAGATTTTTTTTTGCGATTTCAGTTTTGGTTAAATAGTAAAAGTTGTTTGTTTTCATGACTACAATCGTGTGTTTAAGTATCGGTCACTAATTACCAGTCATCCTATATATAGACGTATTTTTGTACCAAGATGGTTGACATAAACGTAAACATTCCATTCAAATTATCTTTGTGTAAAAGAAAAACAAATCGTTAACTAGTTTAGTGTCGTAACGCATGAATTACTGATCAAGTGAAAGTAACCGATATGTTATGTTAATGAAGTTAAAAATAGAATAAAAATGACCACGCGTTCACCAGATACCTTTACTGTTATATTTTTAAGATTAGTATCTTAAAAATATAACAGTAAAGGCAAATTTATAGGTATTTTTTTCTCTGGTAATTGTCCAGCTCATCTCTCCACCTTCGTCTTGGTGTGCCGCGATGTCACCCGATTTTATGTCTGGCCCGACCGAAGACAGACGTGTGTGGATAAGGGAGAGGGAAGCTTTCGCCCAGCAGTAGGACATATGGGCTAAACTAGGTAACTAAGCGTATTCTGTCCCACTCCTGAGCAAAGGGTCTCCCTCGACTCTTTCCATCTTTTGCGGGCCCGCGCTTCCTCTTGCCAGTTCTGGAGAAATCTGTCTAATTCGTCGCGCCATCTCCTTCGTGGTCTGCCGCGATCCCGTCGCACTTTTATAGGTATACCTATCACATCAATACCGTAAAGGCGAAATTTTGTCAGTGTGTGTGTTTATGTTTGTTAATTCTTCACGCTCGAACGGGTGAATGGATTTCGATGAAACTTGGTACACGGGCAGAACATTCCTGGAATAGCACATAGGATACTTTGTATCCCGAAAGTTCCTTTTAATAAAAATCTACTACCACGCGGGCGAAGCCGCTGACAGCAGCTAGTTCTTAAATAAAAAAAAGTTAAAACAACAACACCGGTAGATTGTAGACTGAATAATAATTCTAGTCTACAGGCTGGCTAAACTTTCATTAACCATTACGAAAAATAAAAATAATGGCTGAGTTGATCTACTGATTCTGCACGCTTACTTTGCCAGCCAGTCTTAAGATTGGTTTGATGATTTTATGAAAGCTTTATGAGTTCTGATTACATAGCATGGGCTATCTGCCTAGGGTTCGGAGGAAATCACTGGCTAGAATTCTTTTTTTTAATAATCTAATAAAATAGTTACATAGCATAGTTACAATAACATAATTATTAAAGAAATGGACTTTAAATTAAAAAATATTTTAATTAATTTATTTATACGTACGAAGGGCCGAAGCCAACTCAGGCCCCTTATACGTTTTTCATGGAACATAGTACCAACTGACGTTTATCCCTGTACGTGGTATGCTAGTGCACCCAAGGCCAACCCCTGGTTGATGGCAAACTGTTGTGACATATCTACAATTAATATGGTGTTGGTTATACCAAGACCTATGTTAAAACTTATATCCTCTGCCTGAACCATGGAGCGCAGTATCCTGGAGGTTCGAAATTCCTTACGCGGTTTGAAATTCCAAGCGTAAGGAACGAACGCCAAAACCAAGATTAAAAATGTTGCCCGAAAAGCTGCTACTCTTGAGTTAGATTGGGCAGGAAATGTTTGCCATATATCAGATGAGCAGTGGGATAACATAAAAGAACCGCTATTGGGTCCTATTAAAAATAAATTAATATCGAGGCAGACTAGGGCGAAGGTGGAGATTTGAGCTTGCCTTTTACCGGAGGTACTGGTCCATGTCTGAAAACAGACGTGTGTGGAAGTCAGGAAGGCCTTTGCCTAGCAGTGGGTCAAAATAGGCTAACTAGAACTAGAATATATTATTATTAAAGCCAACAGCGGAGCACTAGTTCAGACTCCGAATCCAAAAAAAAACAATTGGAAAAGCCTAATAACACTCGGTCCGTGCATGGCTAGATTGTAATTCTATGCTTTATAACAGAATCAATCACGAACGCAATTTCGTCTCTATCCAGTCATTCCAATCCCGTCTTGAACATATCGATTACGTATTTGCTTATTTCTTTTTCTAAGGCATCGTGCGGAATAGCATCGGTCCATCAGTAAGGAAGTAGGCAATTGTCAGTGCAATGCAATTGTGATTGTGTTCGTCCTGCGTGATAATTTCAGCAATTATGTTTTGTTACCATTCTTAAAGAACCATGTTTAATGTCCATCAGAAAAGAAGGGGCATACCGAGAAGTGTCTCTTGAGCTCTGAGCGTTTTCAAAATATTGTCCTTACTTTTTAAGTAGACGAATCTTGGTTAAGGGATGTAAACGAAAGAAATCCATGTAGATTTTATGAAGTATTTTTTTCATTTCCCATACAATGTTTTCCCCCGCATGGATATAGAAAAACTCCCGGGATAAAATTCCGTTTTCTATTCCAAAACATGGTTTACTCGTGTGCCAATTTTCATATAAATAGGTTTAGCCGTTTTGAGCTTCAACGATACATACACATACACACTTTCGCTTTTATAATATGGCTCAGCTCAATCAGGTTCATGTAACTAACGATGTTTATGCAGCGAGGTTATATCCAGCTTGGACGTGCGATGCGACCAAGTCAGTTTGTCTTCAAAGTGCTCAAGTTAGCCCAATTAACAGAGTCGACAAGCCAGGATACAATATCCTGGTGCCGAATAGTGAGGATCCCGACCCGACAAAGATGAAAAAGAGATTTTTTTCTGAAGCAACCCATTTGGATTCTGATTAGTAGCCTACATAACACGAAATGGTAAACTTTCAAGTTGGTTTTTAATCTATTACATAGTTTTAAGTTTAATAGGTGAGACCACATTAATTGCAGCATCGATAGTGTTCCTGTGATTCTGCTGCAGGACCTCACTAAAGCCGACACTTGCAGGCTGTGCAGGCACTTGAGGTACTCCAGCATGTGACCCTTATTCTGAACAGGGGCACCACAACCACATTGAATATCTGGAGTGCTACCACGAAATCTTAACGCAATCCATTTTACGACCTAAACTAAACTCCTAAAGGGATGGAGCTATATAGGGTTTATAGCACCATCCCTCTCTTTCGCTCGTACGACAGATATTCTAACACGTCATGGTAAGTCCCCAGATGGTTCTATAAAACCACTTTTTAACAAGTTGTGTCCAACGACAGCTGCCCTATTATCCTTCTACCACCCTTGATTTGCGGGATTGTTCAAAAGATTTATCTCGGCTCTCGGCGTAAAGGGCCACTGAAGGCTCTGCAACTAACTTTCGCCCAACCTAAAGCAGGAGTATTTTGATAATTTTATACCTCAAAAAACCCTCCTTGTTGACTAGTAGAAAATGCCTCTTTGCTGCATGAAATTTTGATATATAAATTATGTACATTCATAGAGGGTATTAGTTAGAAAACCTTATACGGATGTATGTTGTTGTGTAAAAGTGAAAAATTATTCATTCAACCTCTTTCATTTGCACACAGCCAACGGTTCTGTCCGCATCAATAACCAAGTAATTAAGATAAACAGGGCATTACAATGTATATATAAACCAATTAAAAAGACATATTTTCTCCTAAGATTGTCAGCGAACATCATTAGAGTGGAAAAATCTGTGATCGCATGCAAGATTTATTAAACAGAAAAATTAAGTGATTGCCATTACTGGGAATAATGATAGCCGACAAGTAACTGGAAGTTATTGGCGAGATTTCTTCGAGTGAAGTTCAGTGGCTGTTTTAATTATTCACAAATTGATTCCTATTGGATATTTTGATGTAAAATGTGTATTCTTTTGTATCTCAAGTGTCTGTGCAACGGGACAATATGTGGATTCATTGAAACAGGCGCGATCTCGGTAAAATGGCAGCTCAGAATTTTATTGTAGTGTTGACTACCTCAGTGAAGTTTGCCGAGAAGGTTGACTTGATACATTTGCTACCAAATACTACAAACCATTAGAATGTGTATATCCGTATTCTAATGGTAAACCTATTCATATGAAGGCATGGCTTAAAGGATTTAGTATCCAAACAAGTAACTGTTATCACGGGTAAGGCTACACTTGTAGTTGTAGGTGTTGCTTACCTTTATAAGAAAAGGTGTGCTCTCAACTGTGATAAATATAAATTATGTATGCATAATTATATTATGTAATCTATTTAAAGAATTGGATACAGCTCTAGTTATATAAGTATTTAAATTATATACTTAAGTATGTTTATTTGATATTTTAATTTAAGTTTTCACATTTTCTTTTCTTGCTTTTACACACTATACTTACATCCGTATTTATAAAGAAGGAATTACTTGTTACTAGGTAAAATCTTATTGTCATTACTTGACGTTTGAAATCTTCATTCAAAACTTTAATTTTTTCTTAACTATAGAATAGAAATTATTACTTAAGTAGTTACTTTAACTCAGGTCTTTAGTTTTACTTGTTTATAAATACGGGTGTTGGTCTTATTGTCTACATATATTTTAATGATCGTATTTGAAAAATGAACCTTGGGACAGATTGGGCTCATTGTCCAACAGAATTACGGCATTATGCCATTGGAAATAATTCCGATTGTACTTAAATTTTTACTATTGGCACCACCTCCAATTCCAATAGAGAAAAAAGATAGGTATGCACCTAAATAGGTTTTGTAGGAAAAGACAGTTGGTCGCCGATTTCTTGGTCGATAATGGATAGCTTTGAATTATAGTTTTTTTTATAGGGTATACTGTATACGCCTGAATTGATTCTATATAAATATTGTCCATCATCTAATGATGAACTTCGTAGGTATTGAACGGAACTCCTTATAAGATCATAGCAGAACTGTGGTCAAAAGTAAAATTGCTTTGTTGAATCAGTCGATGGCAGACTAAAGAAAGAGATGTAGGAGGTACTTACATAGAAATGATCTGATGATGAAGTCGGAAGGTGAGCACCGAAATTCCGTAATAAATCAATGTATCCTAGCCGTTTTTAGGATTATTATAATTGTCATGAGATGCACTTTGTCTCTAAGGTGCCATTGAACTAATGTGATGATGGAGCTGGAAAGTAAAATTTAGGCAAGGGAACTCTGTATTAAAAAAATGTATGCTAACCGTGTTTTGCCTATTGGAATTGTCGAAGAATTGAGAGAAAAATAGGATAAGTAAAGATTTAAATAACTAAAGTTAGTTTATACTTGCCTAAATTAGTGGACACAAACACTAAAACCAATAATATCCCGCTCCTTATTACACACATTATTACCACAAACACAACACTTAATTTAAAAAAAGACAAACAACTATCACCTCATTGAGGATTCAGCTTTTACATGAATAAAAAAGAAAAAAATTACAAATAATTTAAAAATAGAACGCAATGCGCGCGCTGCCAGTGCAGCGGTTTAACGGCAACGATGCGAAATCAACACGCAGAGAAAAGTAAAATGCCCCTCTTGATCGCAATTTACGGTGCAAGCTGCTGTTGACCCTGCCCCTACACGGTAGCCGACCAACACAGTTGAATGCCATCCATTGCGCCTTTCATCCTTTCGTTCTTGGATTTCTTTGAATACAAGTGAAGCAATGAATATTGTTACTACAATTTTAAACTATAAGATACCGCGGATGAGCAATCGAAAGAACACGGACAAAATATACAGGCATGTTTAATTAAATATTCTTATTAGTTATTCATCGTCTCTTAATGATTGCAATCTACTCGTAGCAAAGTGGGACACTGCAGCATAATTTTAGGAACTGCGGGATCTGGGAATAGCTTGTAGATTCAAACATCATATCCCAAGAATTTATTCATGTTTACTGCACTTTGCAGCGCGTTGTGTGTCTTGTTACCATTCAGTCGTTGGTTTTAGAACTTGTTATAGCTAGATGATGTACAAAAAAATAATACCGACAAAAAACGTGACCCTGGAAAATAATGTGACATATGAGAGCAATTACAATTACCTAATGCAGCTAAAGCAAGACAATAATGATTACATTAAATAAACAAGAACCAGGAACTAGAAAAGAGAGACTACAAAAAAAAGGCCGTACTGAAGATTATTGTAGTGAAAGAAATGTATTAGGTACCTATTTAACTTTGTTTCACGATTGTTTTTAGATAACTATCAAACCTGTCTCCACGATTGTTGCAAATAGATAAAAAAAAACTGTTTATATAAAAAAAAACATACCTATTTGTAGTTCTATACGAAGTAGATTGGGAAATAACGCAATTGATGCTATTATAACATAACAATATTATGTACACAAGAAATTCAAATATTAATTAACGACTTATAGTAAACCCAACTATGAACGTAAATAAATGTAGCTAGAGCTATTTTTTTTTTTCAACATATTTTCAAAGAGAGAAGTGACCTTATTTGATATTTACAAAGTTACATAATTTTAATTAGTTTAATAAGAAAATTAAGACAATTTGTACAAATAAATTCATAAATGGTACACTATATCTCTGAATAAAATAGACTGATATTTTTTTTTTAGTTTTTGGCAATTTTAATTGAAATTTTTATTTGTAAATATTACTTAGTCAAACAGTAAAATAACAAGTCCATTATTCGTAGTAAGATAATATTTTTTTTTTTTATTTAAATGTAAAAAATCTATATCTATTAGCATTATTATTAACTATGCAGATTAAAAGTCCAGCAGTGGGACAAACCGGACTAGTAGTTTGTGGGATCCCGTTAGTTAGTAGTTAAGTAGGCACTAGGCAGGTACATTAAAGTTAATCCAGCAAAAACCCCGTTGCATTGAGACAACGTTTGATTGCTAACTCGTTTAAAAAGTCGCTTGGTTCGGATTCTATATCTATTCCAGCTTACCTACTCAAAATAATTTATTGGAAGGTATCTTATCACCGTCATCGAGGTATCGTTCATCGGAAGGCATACCAATAGGTAACTAACCAATTAATTAACGCTTCGTTTTCCCGGCTGCTAACATGGCATTTTTTTTTTCAATTCGAAGATAGCTTCGAACATAATTATGACAATAATTAAGAATTACAGGCCCATCTCAATTCTGAGCCATGTCTACAAGCTGTTTTCCAGAGTCATCATGAATCGTCTCGCGCGCAGGTTCGACGACTTCCAGCCTCCCGAACAAGCCGGATTCCGAAAAGGCTTCAGCACCTTAGACCACATACATACGCTGCGGCAGGTTATACAGAAGACTGAGGAGTATAATCAGCCTCTCACTTAGCGTTTGTGGACTACGAGAAAGCCTTTGATTCGATCGAGACATGGGCTGTACTGCAGTCTCTCCAACTGTGCCAAATTGACTATCGGTACATCGAAGTGCTGAAGTGTTTGTACAGAAACGCCACCATATCAGTCCGACTACAAGACCAGACCTCGAAACCTATCCTCCTGCAGCGGGGTGTGAGGTAGGGAGACGTTATTTTTCCAATACTGTTCACGGCAGCAATGGAGGATGTCTTCAAGGTTCTGGAATGGAGAGGGCTAGGCATTAATGTCAATGGCGAGTACTTCACTCACCTTCGGTTTGCCGACGACGAGTAGTCATAGCTGAGACTACGGAGGAGCTCAGTACAATGCTTGGTGACCTCAGTAGAGCTTCCGAAAGAGTAAGACTTAAAATGAACATGGACAAAACCAAAGTTATGGTAAACAGCCATGCAGCACCCACTCCTATCAAGATCGGAAACTCTACACTTGAAGTTGTAGACGACTATGTTTACGTGAGACAGACGGTCCAGTTAGGTAGGTCTAACTTCGAGAAAGAGATCAATCATCGAATCCGACTCGGCTGGGCAGCGTTCGGGAAGCTGCGCAGTATCTTCTCATCCAATATATTTCAGTGTCTCAAGATGAAAGTCTATGACCAGTGCGTGTTGCCAGTGATGACACATGGCTCCGAAACGTGGTCGCTTACAATAGGCCTCATCAAAAGACTTAATGTCACCCAAAGGGCAATGGAAAGGGCTATGCTCGGAGTTTCCTTACGTTACTTACCAAAAAAAAAACCTTTCTAACTGGGTTAATTATAATTATTATATCTAATTTCCTCGCATTGAATGCCTAAAACGAGCGAGCGAGAGGATAACATCGCCCAATGCAATGACACACAATGTCGCTGACTGAAGCAGGCTTCTTCAGACTTGGACAAAACCAGAAATGAGAATTAAACAGTATCAAAGCCTAGCCGATTGAGTAGTAGCTGGAGAAATATTGGTTTTCTTTTCTCTGTACCTAATTATTTTTTGTAAATAATTGTGCAGCTGTAGGCATGCCTGCGGGCTCGGTGCTGAGGGAAAATATATGAATTAAGGGAGGTCGATATTTTAAAATTATTATTTATTCATTTTGTTACTAACATAGTTGTATAAGTATTTCTGTTACTAACACGTTATGGATTTTCAATATCCGAAATAAAGTATTATTATTATTATTATTATTATTTATCATCATCTTCATTTCAGCCGAAAAATGTTCACGGTCCAGGTTGGATAGGCTTGCTCCCCCAAGTGTGGCTACAACGAATGGTCCCGAGTGTCTCACGTCCAAAGGCAACATTATTAGGTAAACTTAATAAAACTGATAAAATTAACAATAACGTCACAATCTCTATAATGATCTGGAATCCAAACAAAATTTGGAGATAAGCTTAGTTTTGGTAAATATTAAAACCAGTGTAGATTTTTACTTAATCACTATTAGTTTTAGCTATTGAATGAATGAATGAATACTATATTTATTAGCAAGCAGTAGCTAAAAAGTTCTTAGGATATATGGGGTTTCACTATATTTGGCATTTCAGCCGTACAAATATTTAGATTTTACATCTTTAGTATGCAGTAGGTATACATCAAGTTAAAGTTACAGACTTACAGTTACACGTCTGGTTAAATCAATTTTATAAAATACCAATAATCATTTCAATTAACAATTCATCACTAAATTAGAATTAAATTCTTAATAATTGAAAAAAATAATTCATAATAAAAATAATTTCATTTCAATAAAAATATAATAATTTAGAGTAAAAATGATTTCATGTCAGTAAAAAGAATTATTTATAGTGACAATGATTTCATATCAATAAAAATAATATTTACAATAAAAATGATTTCATGTCAATAATAAATAAAAATACTATAAAAATGGTTTCATGTCAATAACTCAATGTAATAAAAAATAACAAAAATATAGAGAAGTGATATCCAATGATAAAAATTTCACATTTTATGCTCAAAATATTTATTGACGGAATAAAAACTTTTCTAACACAACCAGTCATTTCTCAATTTTTCAGCTAAGTGGTTATATACATTTTGGTCGTTTTAATCCGGCGGGGGGTCGATTCGATACATGAAACCCTATCGATTTGTAAAGATAAAAATGAAAAAATAAAGTAGGTACTTTTTTTAAAACTCGAACTAATTTACGCATGTACGAAATTGATTTCTTTAAGTAAACGTCAGCTGATCGAAGCCAATGAACTGTAGGTAGTTAGTACGCAACGACCGACACTCGTTTACTTAAAGAAATTAATTTCGTACATGCGTATATTAATACGAGTTTTAGAAAAAAGTACCTACTTTATTTTTTAATTTTATTTTTATAAATTGATAGTGTTTCCTGCACCGAACCGACCCTTCACGGAATAAAAACGACCAAAATTTAACGGTGTATTTTCACCGCCATGGTATAACAATTCTTGTTAGATACTTTTAATCTATTTCGCGCTTTTTCAAAAAGCGAGTTATTTCTTACAAATTTGCAGATTTCAAATACATACAGATACATAGAGATTAGTCTACTAGATATTACTATTATTAGTCTACTAGATACTTAGATATTAGTCTACTCTTTATGTCACGGGCCTCTAGTAGTCGAGTTACAGGCAATAACGTAAAATGATAAAAAATAATAAAAACCAAAGGTTTAAAATCTTTAAAATAGTGACATCTATCGATACCTTGTCGAACAATTTGAAGCCATTTTCTAATTGCCTATTGGTCAATATCGCTCGCATTATTTTGTCATGCTCAAAAAACTTCCCTATTGTTTCCAAAGTAGAATAACTGCTAATGATTCCTTATTTAAATTACTTTTATATTATATGCTCATAAATTAGATTGTTAAGTCATCGTAAAACACACTGACCACTTTACATTTCATTTGGCAGAAAGATCGTAGGTATTGTACAATACAAAGTACTCTGTGGGTATTGTACCTACATGTAAATCACAATGTTGTTGTGATACATAAAATAAACTAAATCAATGTAGTAGGTACCTAATAAACTGCACGTCGTTGATACTTAATTTGGTGAGTATTTATTACTAACTATTACATACAAATAAAAGTTATTCTGCTGATTACGCTAGTAATATATAATTGTCAATGGCTGATAACTATTTATTCGTACCTAAATAAACACATTTTGAGGTTATGTTCTTTAATATTGTTTATGTTTATATATTAGTATAAATAGGAAGCTAATAAAGCTTATAAACTGTAAATAAGAAATTAAGCTCTTGTAAACAAAGTAGTACGACACCACTTTGCGTTTCTGTTATAAAATGAAAAAGAAAACAACAATAAAGTGATAAGCTGTTAAAAAACAGCTGTTTCTATATTACAAAGTACACCTCTTTATATAAAGCTATACCTTCATGAGTACACTACTGTACTGGCTGTTTCCAATAGAAAAAGTACTAAATGGCTGTTTCTCAAATACGTTTTTTTAACTTCTTTTGGAAGCTAGGTATTCAGTTTGGCTACATAGACATGTCATAAGTAGAATCTCCATTGACTCAAATTCATCAAAAAGTCTTATTCATACTGAATTTGATGTGCATATCACATACTATACTAATATTTATGATGATTTCGATATAATATTCTATAATATATTTCATGGCAAAAATATTTAAATTAATTTGTAGTTAAACTGAAATAATTTAAAAACTCATTCGTGGTAGTCAATTTAGAAAAATAGAATTGTGACTGATATATTAGTATTCGCTAAGATATTAGTGATATTCAATGGTTTCATGTATTAGTAATCCGACTAACTCTGATATGCTAATATTTCATATTCACATAATATGTAAGAACAACACAGGTCGAATAATATAATGAAAAAGTACTCTGTGAATATAATATCACTCGAGATTCATTCGATTACCGCGGATCATATTCACTCACTACTATGGCAACAAATGTACTAATGAAAATAAATGTTGTATCACTCATAGGCATTAATTATCTACTTAACAATATCAAATAGTATCTAGATACTATCAAAATATATATAATCTAAAAGTAATATCTGTTTATTGAATACAAATACAGCAGTGATATCTATGTATTCCATCGTATTCAGATATCACTAATACTCAAATATTACTCATATTAGTATTAACCCATCTTTAAAGAAAAAGTATTCTGTGGTGTAGGCTTATTGGAAAAATATCGATACATCGATTTATCGATATGTTTGCTTCGATATTTTTTGATCCGATATATCGATGTTTCGCTTTAAAATATTCAATACCGAAAATCGTATCAAAAACTATTTTCTTTTAAATTAATTTATTAGCAGAATATTTAACGGAATTCAAAATCGTAAAAATGGGAACGAATGGAAAAAAAACTGTATTGTCTATGAGTTGCCTGGAATAATAAAATATTTTTATTTAATTTTATTAAGTTTTTCTTAAATTTAAATAATGCACCGCTTGTATAAAAAATACTTTTGGTTTGCTTCTGAAAGGAAGGCTCAGCGCTGGTATGAAAGGCAACGAAGTAACGGGATGGGTATTTAGTCAGTAAAAGTCTTACACTATCTCCCGCTCCGCCCAAGGGCGGAAGATGTCATTGGATAATTCTCCCCACAAAAAAAAACACCTATTATTAATCTAGACTGAATTAAATAAATTATTATTTTAAAATCGAAAATCTCGAAAAGTTTGACCGATATATCAATATTTTTCTCTCGATATATCGAGGCCGATACTGATATTTTTTAAATATCGATATATTTCATTACTGCCGACATCCCTACTGTGGTGCTGGTAATGGTAAAGCATTTTCTAGTGTTGCCAGAGCAAATAAACTTATCACATTGTAGGAACCAGATGTTTTTAGATAATTCATTTATCTTGTTGACATTTGACTTTACTCGGCCTTCTTCGTATCGTTACACAACTTAAGAACTGGACACTAGTTTGAAATAAAGATTGAAACCGAACAGGCTATTACTGTTTGTGTTATTCGTATTCTTTTATTGCGTTTTTTTTAATTCATAATTAAGGTAACGTGACATAGTTTCCATTCAAAATATTAGTTTTCAAATAAGTATTGTTAGAACATAAACGTAAATTTACGTTTTTTATTTGCAGTGTTTTGTTAAAATAATTTTTGGCACTTGTGAAAAACAAGTGGTAAGTTATTTTGTTTGTGTTAATATTTTGTTTCATTGACATCAAGATAGGCAGCAGTAAAAAAACAACAGATCTGACGAGCATACCTATTCTTAAAGCGACGATATCCCGTCTTAATATTTTTAACACTGGTTTATCAGTTTTAACACTCGTTTAGTCTACACTAGTTTACTTGCCAAAATGCAAAAGAGTTGATGAATATAACTCAAATTTGAAAACAACATTCAGCTTTGAAGTTTATTTTAGAAATTATTGATTTTACAAAGATCTTATCTCCCATTAGATCTCCCATTAGTGGTCAATAATTATACTAGGAAAAAAGGCGTTTTTACATATGAATACATATTTATAAATTCCGCAAAACGTAAAATTTTTGTATCTTTTGATCTTACATTTGATAAAAATGTTTACTTACATAAGTACTTTATTTGAACACATCAGCGAACTCAATTTGTTATTTTCATGACTTGTTTACACCTAGATCACAAGCTAAAATTAAACAACCAAACTAGTACAAGGTGAACGATGATTTGATGTTCCTTTAGGAAATCACAATCAAAACTAGGAATCAGATAAGTATGTACCTATGTGCAAAAAAATAATCTCAAATACAGTTACATGTACAGATATCTGGAAAAAAAACATTTAATAGTAAGATAATTTTAATATCTTTGAAACCAATTCTAGGTATTTTTCTTACTGTCTATGGATGAACTTTCAATTAATGTATATGTCTGACTTCTCCTGATCTGGAGTGGAATGACACTCTCTCATTTATTTATCAGACTTTTACTGACTAAAACCCATCTGTCGACTCAAGCCTAGTCCTTACCAAATGGTCAGACGACGGGCTACCCATTGCTCGTCGTCCTCATGCCCGCGTCTACGATGGCCGGAAATCGCCCTGCAACTCTCAGTACCCGAGACGTCTTCTTTGGCACTATGCGCTAACCTATGCTCAGTAACCAACTCTGTCATGCTCCGTGACAAAACCTCGAGGAAAGGCACGGCACATCATAAGATGTCATAATTAACCTCTACCCAGAAGGGGGTTTGCTATGATATTTAGTTACGACTATACATATCGCTGCCCTAGTTCAACAGTAGGTAAGATATCTTTAAAAAAAACCTGGCAAGTGCGAGTTGGATTCACGCACTGAGGGTTTCGTACAAACTACTTATGTTACGACCAGTTCAATTTCCGAATTGAGTTACGAAGATTTCTCCGAGTGGCAAATATTTTTTTTTTGTGAAGTTCTATGAATTTTGATTTTCTTGAAAGTGTCGAAATATACGTTTTTTATGACATAAACGGCTATATCTTTTTTTCATTAACTCAGAGGTTTAATTTTTTTCGCACCTTCAAGGGCCACAAACTTGAGTGTATGGTTTTCATTTCAACTCGATATCTTCACGCGTTTCCGAGATAAAGGGTCTTGACAGACAAACAGACGGCCAACAAAGTGATCCTATAAAGGTTCCTTTTGAGGTACGGAACCCTAAAAACACCAAATTGAGATATTTATACATGCTTTATTGTACACCAAGATAGGAAAAAATACAATTAGAGCCTTAAATTTAAGAATATACAATTGACGGCCTTATCGCATTCTGCGATCTCTTCCAGGTAACCTGGTATAGACAGAGATTGTCTGCCCAAGCAGCACGCAAGCGTATCAAACATCAATAAAGCAGCCGATATACAGCTTAGAGCTGTATAAGGGCTGTACAAAGGTGTAAAACACAGCTTTAGGCTGCATAAAGGTATCCGCGTACGCTTATGGTTCTATATCAGAGTATTTTTACTCAATTAAACAGCTTTAAGAGTTTTTTGACACTTAAGGCTGCGTTTTACACTTAAAGCTGTATATAGGCTGTATATTGCACGTCACCACTTCCTTTATACAGGTCTAAGTGTTATATTAGTGTAAAATGATACTTATTGCTGTATATTGGTGTAAACGAACTCCATTATACCTCTTATTCGTTTGGTGTAATTGTACACTCTTATAACTATTGTGGTGTTATAACTACTGCCTACAAGGGTGATATACAGCTATAAGAGTAAATGAACGCTATAGTACAGCGTTAGGCTGTATTACTAATGGAATCACTCGGATTGTGTTTTTGTGAACATCAATATGGAGGAAAAGACCGGTCAATTGCGAGTTGGACTCGCGCACCAAGGATTCCGTAAAAACTTACTCGCACCGTGTCCGTTCTATGGGCCCTATGATTAAAAAAAAAGAAATTCAATTATCTCGAAAACGGTGCGTCCTAGGTCAAAAATAACCAAAATTTTAACCCCCCTGTGACACCCCCGTGCAAGTACCAATAGAATACAAAAACGTAAAAAAAAAAATTTTTTTTTCGTGATCGAATCAGAGCAAGAATTCATTCCAGAAAAAAAAAATATCCGAGCAATTGGTGAATATTTTAATATAAAATAAAACTAAAGGCAGTAAAGGCACATAACTCATAAGGCCATGAAACTTGGAACCTAAATAGTTTCTATGGTTGAGGTTAACCCAAAACTACAAAAAAACAAAATGCTGTAGGTAATCTGTACCAATCAACTAAGGGTGGTGAAGAGAAAACATTGAATTAAGAGGAAGGTCAAAAGGAAATATTTAAATATTACAAATACAGATAATTTATTTAAATACCACAGACAGTAGAGATAGTAAAGTATAATTTATTGGAGAAGATAAAGTAATAGATCACAATCTGCTTCTTCAATGATGATAATAATAGACTTTATACGCAGCATTTTGATGTAATCCCACGATGATCTGGAGGGTTAGAACTGTCATCCTTCACCAATGCGTCCGACGTCTAATCACTCGCTTAGTAATTTTAGATCGCCTTCTGATTCTCGTGACCTTGATATTAGACCAAGTCAAAGGCCTTATTGTACCTTTTCTGAAAAATAGATGAAAGATCGGTTACAAATCTTACTCACTACTTCACAATAAGTATATAAATTGTTAAATTGTATTCGGACATATGAGATTTAGTCGTAGGTAGCTGAGGATTTCTTATTCCTTATACGTATCTCTAAAGATGGTTAGAAATGTACGTACTTGTTATGAACAATTACACAGATTATGGAGTAAAAATACTCTATTATACAGCCTAAGTCGTAAAAATACTCTATTATACAGCCTAAGTCGTAAAAATACTCTATTATACAGCCTAGGTCGTAAAAATACTCTATCATGCAAGCTGTCGCCATTTTGCAATGTACATAATGATTTTATAAACATAATAAAAGGCTTATTTGGCAAAAGCCTAAAGTCATATCATGATTATCAGCTTGAATTACGGTTGATTTGCATTTATACCTATTATTTCAACATATTTTTTTAATATAACCTAAAAAAATAATAACCTTACTTACCGTATTTACTATTTTCCTTGATGTTAAAATTGATTATTTCACTGGCGCGTTAATATTTTCACCGAAAATATACACACTTTTACAATGAAATTAAATCGGCACTATAAATTCACCATATTACTAAGGTCAACAAGTCCAATTTAACATATTATATTTAAAATTAAATGTATATGGCGTAGTCGCCATTAGTAAAATATTATAAAAAATAATCTTTAAGTTTGGATTCTTTCGTATTCTTACACCAATTAACAGCTTTTTGCTGTATATGATAGTTATAATTGAATATCTGGAGAGTTAAAGTGTAATTGTACACCGATATACAGCTTAGGGTGTACAAAAACGCCTTTATACAGCCGATATACAGCCAACACGCAGCCAATATACAGCTTTTATTCTCCACTTACACTTAACGCTGTATATAGGCTGTATATGTGGGCCCTTTTTGGAGTTACAAGGGCTGTATATAGGCTTATACAGCCTATATACAGCTTACTATACAGCTTAGAGTGTAAACCTGAACCTATATACAGCCCTTGTACAGCCTTTTGTGCTGCTTGGGTGGACATGAAACGGGGTTGTACTTGGTGCATTAAAAAACAAGTTAAACATAGGTGAAAACATAAAGTACATAACACTAGATAAATAAATAAATACATACCTACATACATACTAAATATATATTTAGGTAAAAAAAAAAAACAAGTGACAACTACAATTCAAACAGATAAAAACGAAATATAATTACAAGGACAAGTAATATTCCTTCACAAGCGTTTTGAATGCATGAAGTGACTGCGCGTTTAATTGACACTGGCAATGCATTCCACAGTCGAGAGGCCTGGACAGTAAAGGACTTATCCAGAAACGTAGTGGAATGCATCGGCATTTTGAGTCTTAAGGTATCTGATGACCTAAGAGATTTTGTATGTAAGTCACAAAGAAATTCAAACCGTTTCTTGAGATAAAGAGGGGTGAAAGGGGAAAATAGCACATTATACAAGAGAGAAAGGATATGAGCATTCCGACGAAGGCGAATTGGCAACCACTTGAGTTTAACACGGAACTCGGAAACATGATCATATTTGCGTAAACCAAATACGAACCTTATACAAAAATTTTGAAGTCGCTCAAGTTTATCCAGTTGTACTTCAGTGAGGTCAAGATAGCTGGCATCAGCATAGTCAAGGATTGGAAGGAGAAAAGATTGAGCAAGCACAATCTTGGTGGCAGTCGGCAGAAAATTACGCAATCTTCGCAAAGATGAAGCAGAAGCAAATAACTTGCGACTGACTTCCTGTAGCTGGGCAGTCCAAGAGAAATTTGTATCAATGAATATCCCCAAGAGATAAGTTTTGTTTCATGTAAAAAATTTGCTCTTGTTTAAATCAAACACTTGGGGCGCCACTATCAAGTTTTTGCCCCGGTTCGAAAAAATCGTAGATCCGGGGCTGGGTCTGCTACCCCAAGCAACGGTGAAAAAATCAAACTTCAAGTCAACGCAATTTAAAGATAATAGTTCGTTTATGCTCCGTTTAGGCACCTATTTTGACACTTACTAAGAAATCAAAACTTATCAACCAAACCTGGAAAGTACTCTACTTCTCGTTGACTTGGAATCCTGCAAGGTCTCATAACACAAAACCTGAAAATTATGAATAAATTATTATTAGTCACAATAAAAAACGCTTTTTTGCGATTCAGAAAATCATTGAGACTCGAATGGAATTGAACTATTTACTTTATTTATAGGTAACTTTGTACAGAACCCTTAGTGCGCAAGTCCGACTTGCACATGCCCGGTGGTTTTACGTGGTGGATTATTTCTTTCTTTACAAAGTTACCATATTATCAATCTTATCTTGAGACGTGACATCTAAAACTGTAGCAGACAGATAATCGTACAACTGTCTAAATCTCTGACTTCTTAACTAACAAGCGGCGAACCGCCATAACATACGACATCAACAAAAATAAGTCGATGACTCATTTGTAATATTTTGAACCTATATTGAATCATGTTTCCGTAATATAACATTAGGTTACGAAATTAATGCCAATAAATGTTTATACTTTTGACAAATTGCGACAGAACGGTAGTTAAGCTATAACAGGATAGCGGATTGTGGTGGGGTGTTTGTATTGGTAGTGGATTTATATCTGTCTGAAAATCAAAGAGTATCTGCAGCTTGACTTTATGATAGGCTAAAAAAATATTATAAGAGCAGTCGGTCGATTTGATCGTATACTGATATATAGAAAGACGGGGTTATTCATAAATTGGTAAACTTTTTGTTTAGTGTAATTTAAATTCTAAGGTCGACATAAATCCTGAAAAGATCGACTGGAAGAACCAACTCAATAAAATAGATAAATTAATTTGTCATGGATTATAATTTATCTTCAGTGCATTTACCGTATATCCAATACTTTTAATATAGGTTTCTTCATTACTACCTACAGGTGCAATAATTAAAGATTGTAAAAAGATACGACTATTGTAGTATATCTTATTCTATGTGCCCACCCTAATCATCAATCAAACTATACATATAAGATAGTATTATCATACTATTATCTAGAAACTACTTCATAATTATTGTACTCTTGTGATGCGAGTTAAACACTTAAAAATTAATATTCAAGTATTTATTATTTACGACGAAATGTTTTCAGCTAAGCGGCTCGGTTACATAGACTTAGATATGGAACAAAATCATGAAACTCCAGGTCAGATCACATCTTTTTTATATTTTTTTTTATCTAACTATGTGTCTCGTTGTTTACCTATATGTCTCATTCATTTGTGTGTTTACTGTTTATAGGTGTTCGGGTATATACGTTCATAGGTAAACAAATCTTTGTTGTAAACCTTAATTTGGGATTTTATTGCATACCTTGCTTAGATACAAGTAGTAAAGAAATTGAGTATAGGTACATATATACCGTCTCATTCATTTTGTGACTTAGTTTTACAACTTCAAGAAATCTGTTTCTTGAAGGAAATTTTGTGTCTTTAAAACGGTTCGAAGGTTCTAGGTATCTAATATCTGTATCGCTTTAATTTCATCACGTTTTCAGGTACATAAAAATCTCCATTTGTTTACTACTATGTGTTTGTTTTTGGTGGTACTTGTTTTCTTGCTGACATTGTTTTCTTTTTATCTGTTTGCCTGTCTTTCTGTCTATTTGCATAATTTAAAGATACAAACATACCTACATACAAAGATACAAAGTTATTTATTCAAATTTAGAACATTGCCTAATTATTGTAATATTTTTACAGATGAGAACAGCAAAAGTCGAAAAAGTCCTAACAGGTAGGTCTAAATATTGATTTTATCTTAAATTCAAGTATTGAAACTACGATTTTTTTAATTTCGTATTTTGAACTTACAGTTGGTGGGAAATCTTGTGCTTGCGATGTCATCAACCAGAATCAACGCCATCATGGCAACCGTCATGGTGGTCCAAATTCTTTCCTTTTCCTTTCTGTTCAACCTACAGACATACAGCGCTGAAAATCTGCATTATAATGTTCTGTAAGTTTAATCTTCTACGTTCCTACAACCTGAAAGGTTTATTTTGCTATACCCAATAAAGATTAGGTAACAAAACATAATGCATTTGAAAACAAACCAAGATTAGATATTTACTGTTCTGTTTATCCGCGATGATCTAGTTTTATTTACACGTTCAATATTGTACCTACTAAAATAATACCTATAATTAATAAGCAAAATCAATCATCTCTTCACAAAATTACCTATGTAACCCGTAAACAAAAAGCTATTCCTGCTATAGAATATGGACAGAGCTAACGGCGGTGGTTGCCGTGTTCTTATATTTAATAATGTTATGTTTGTGTAAGCCATCGACACGTTACCTACCTTTACATTAAGATTGTAAGTATTTGTGTCTGATATTGACTAAATTCTATTAGAAGCACCTGAGAAAGTGATATAGATCACGGGACACAATTCAATTTGAAAATATGATATTGAATATATATTTATGTATGTGAGCACCCTACTATTGAAATTGAAATTATATGATTTTACTCTTATCTCCAGTCCTTCTTACTTGGGGTATCCTGTATGCTGAGCTTGGTGAGTCGATAGGATTAAACAGCGAGCTACTTAGTATGTCACTACTAGTCATCTCTGCGTACTTAATAGGCTGGTTATGGCTGAAGATCACTACACTACCAGCTCTAATAGGCATGCTGGTAACCGGTATTGCCTTCCAAAATCTACATCTAGTTCAAATGACAGATACTTATAGAAAACTTAATCAAGACTTAAGGTAGGAGTACTTTTCAATACTCTGGCAGTTTTGTCTCTGACGAGCTTACCTATGATTTTTATTGTTGATCAAACTTTTCAGGAAAATTGCTTTGGTCATCATCCTAACTAGAGCTGGACTTGGTCTAAATGCTGCCGTTTTAAAGAAACATTATGCTGCCGTCTTGCAACTAGGTCTCTTACCATGGTTGGTGGAATGCGTAACAATAACTGTTAGCACACATTACCTCTTGAATTTACCTTGGATATGGGGTTAGTACTTAGGTTTAATTGTTTACTACCTACTACACAGATGACCTTTTGATTTGGTCCTTTCGGTAGCTGTGTATAGTTTTTCTCAATTAAGTTCTTCACGACATAATCTGGAAAACAGTCTCTAATGCTCATCTATTTGTTTCAGGTTTCCTTCTAGGTTCAATGATAGCTTCAGTATCACCTGCAGTGGTAGTTCCATGTTTATTTAGGTTACGTGACGTTGGTTATGGAGTTTCCAAGGGTATACCTACAATCGTTGTTGCTGCTGCTGCTGTGGATGACTCTATAAGCGTTGCTATCTTCGCTATTATTCTAAACGCTATGTTCTCAACAGGATCTGCTACTTTTAATATTATTAAGGTGGGCCAATATCTCTGATAACCGAACCACTGACATAAATAGCAATGGCAAGGAAACTTGTTATGTATTTGTCGACAATACACTTTAGTTTATTTTCAGGGGCCGTTATCTATTATTGCTGGTATAGCCCTTGGATCACTTTGGGGAGCTATGCTGTCGGTTATTCCTGAAAAAGGGGACACTAACGTAGTACCATTGAGATTTTTAGCACTCTTCCTTGGAGGTCTATTTTCTTATTTCATATCAAGCATGATTGGATGGAGCGGTGCAGGTAAAACAATCTCAAAAATTGATATTTAAGTTGTTTAGTACATTTATAGCTTAGAAATGACTTTTGCGTTTCAGGTCCCCTGGCTATAGTATCATCGGGATTCGTAGCGGCATACTTTTGGGAGAAACAGGGCTGGCCTGTAAACAAAAATCCAGTCAGTAACATTTTTAGAATCTTGTGGATATTCTTCGAGCCCATATTATTTGCATTCACAGGAGCTCAAGTAACGGTAAGTTAGTTTAGTAAAGGTTTTGTACTTGACATGCTCTAATACTTAACAATAACTTATTTAATTAACAGATTAGTGCCTTAGATCCACAAGTTATAAAAATGGCGACTATCTGCCTCGTGTCCAGTCTCGTGATACGCGCTGTAGCCACATATTTTGTGAGCTTTGGCTGTGGTCTTAATAATAAGGAAAAAATATTTATTGGACTCACATGGACTGCGAAAGCTACTGTTCAGGTATACAGCTGCCTTAAAATTAAACTGCGTACCTTTTAAAATTATTATTTAGCACTTTCATGATTTTCAGGCAGCGTTAGGACCAGCTGCTTTAGACTTAGTTAATAATGGCCAAACATCAGGACCGACTAAAGCAGATGAAGAATTTTATGCCAAAACAATCTTAGCTGTCAGTGTGTTAAGCGTGATGATATCAGCCCCTTTAGGAGCGTTACTTATTGCTCTGGCTGGTCCTAAATTGCTCACTAAGGATGACAGTAAGTAATAATCAAAATTAGTTATTACAAAATTGGGTACTGTTTTAAAGGTATGATCCATAACTAGTTCTTCGTCACATTACAGCTCACGAGATACAAAATCCAGATCCAGAAAATCAACAATCTACTCAAATATGACACGCGCAATCTCTTAGTTATTAACAGACCTTATCATGAAGATACTAACAGAAATTTCTTATAGGTTTATAATACTGTTGTTCACCTGTAGGTACTGGTACTTACTGATCGTAAATATACAACGTGATCTAACATAGTGCACGACATTTTGAAGTCGAAATACTTCAATAAAATTTATTTTTAATATTTATTATAAAAAAGGGAAAAGAAAGGATCAGGATACAGAGCAAAGGCCTTACAAAATAGGCCAGTTAGATTAGTTTATAATTATTATAATACAAAGATAGCGATATCTATTGTAAATGAATAAATAGATACTACTTAAGTGAGTACTTAAAATAAGCTTAATCGAATATTTTAAAATAATTTTAGATGAATGAATTTTACATTTTGATCATTCATAAGTTTTCATATTACAGAATATACATTTGTTTTTTAATAAAGACTTTTTATGTTATTTTAACCTTTTTGCTTCTAAGAACTGCAATGCTACGTTTCCCGTAACCTATTTATAAATATTAGCTTTGAAATGACAAAGATTATATCACAAAAATGCTTTTAGATTGTCTATTTGTGTCGTCTTTAATGAAAATAATATGGAATAAAGTGGAGTTAATTGTTTCGATTTTGGCAACACTGAATACTTATGAAGGTCAATGTCGTTAAGGATGGGCATATGAAAAAATATATAATATCGATATTTTTAAAAGATATGATTACACCGTTGGAGTAAAATCAATATAAGTATCGATGTATCTATATTTTTAACCCAAGGTCTACCTAAACAAAGCTGTCATTTTCCATTTATGAGTAAAGAAAATAAAAACATCTGGTACTTTTATTAGTTTTAGAACCTTACTCATCATACTGCACAACACTTAAACCGAAGCGATAACGTGTTTCCTTCGTTTATTTTTATCCGAAAGATGTGCGTCAAGTAGTGATTAAAATCACGTCAAATAGTGATTAAAGTAATCACTATTTGATGTGACAGACAAGAGGCTAACCGAGCCTCATGTATACAATTTGACAAGTGTTTTCAAATTTCAAATGTCAGTATTTATTATTATTTATTTTTTTATTTATAAAAAACAATGGTGTTTTACAGAGTTCACAAAAAGGCACACAATTAGACCCCTGGGGTCTGTCTCAGCGTGCCACAGCCTGATGGTCAACGCGCTATATACTTCCAATTAACTGAACAAAATACTCCTTCAACTTACGCTTTATGTTTTTGTTATTAAGTGAGCATCTAATATCTACAGGTATCTGGTTTATTAGATTGGGTATCGAGTAAGAAGCTGTTCGTTTGCCATAAAAATTATTTTTTCGTGGCACTTGAATTAGCTTAGATTTAGCCTGCCGTGTGTTCACGTCATATTTTAGCGGTATCTGAATATCACTATTATCAAAATGTTCAATGAGAAATAGATACTCAGCGCGCGCCTGAACAGGTAATACTTTACAGTGTTTAAATAACCCAATGTAATTGTCTCGGTATTTATTTTTAACATATTTTGGTACTATGAGTTTCAGTATACGTGTTTGCAGGTTATGAATTTTATCCAGGTAAGTTTTAAATGTACGCCCATAGCTGGTAAGTCCATAGGAGATTATCGACTCGGCAAGAGCCATATACATTTGAATGAGGGTTCTGTATGGTATATTACGTTTTATAATAGAGAATTTGGCGAGTATTGCGCGTAACTTACCGCATACAGATTCCACCTGGTAACTCCAGTTGAATCGGTCGTCAATTACTAGTCCCAGATAGGTATGACATGGGACTTGCTCTATAGCCGAACAGTTGCAGTCTGACACGTTTTTATGCAGGCAATCATGACTATGGGCTATGATTTGAAAGGAATGGGAGGTATTTATATGACTAGAGTATACGTGTATAACTTTAGTTTTTTGTGGATTCAGAACAAGTCCCATGTCATGTGCCCATTTAGTCATAAAAACATTAACAGTAATAATGCAACGTATGTTCTGTAACATATGACGTATATATATATAAAAAAAAAGAAATTGATATGAGACCCGTAAATAAATATCGTTAATCGATATTTTGAGATTTAATAAATCGATGATACTTTTGCAAAAATATCGATATAATGATATCTCGAAATTTTTTGCCCAAACCTAAATGTCATTGAATTTCGGTCGAGGCCACGAGCGAGACTTTGAAAAACTTTTTAAAACTTTTTAAAACTTCATAAAACTTCATAAAACTTCATAAAACTGGATTAAAACTGTACTAAACCTTTGTAGCTTAAAATAAAATGTCTGTTATTGTAATTGCTGTAGCCACTGAAAGTGGTGTTCCCATATTCTCAAGAAAACGCGGTAATAATGAAAGTGTAAGTAAGTTTTAATTTACAATGTAAGTTTAATTTTCTCTATAAAATACGGATTAAATAAAATAATCAAGAAGCAATAAAAAAAAATCAAGATTAATAGTAACTATCTAAACTTATTTTTCCAATCAACAACTTTGTGTTGATTGAAAAACAAAATCACTCTTTTCAGGTCCAATTCTCCACAATAGCATCGCTCCATGGCATCAATATGTTCAGTAAATGCCACAATTTGTCCATGATTGATACCCAAGTAGATAATGGAGCTATTCTTTGGAAAGAATATTGTAAAAGGTATATAACATTGTCTATTGAAAGTTAATTACCATTTAGTCAAATAAAATAAAGATAATTGATCTCTCAAAGATATGTTATACAGATTTATAACAGCTTGACACTGATTAATAATCTTTTTTCAGCTTTATTATAATGTAATATAAACTTTTCAGTGTAACATTAATTGGAATAGTAACTGGAGGACTGGAATGTGATCTTGAGCTCCTTCTGTCTTGCGTCCATGATGCCATGGTTTTCTGTATTGGAAAGAAAGAACTGGAAAATTTTAAAAATATAGACCAAATAAAAAGAGATTTGAGACAGTGTTACCCTATTCTGGATTATTTGTTGGAGTCTTTGGATCCCAATGCATTGTCAAGTCCCCTTCCAACATTGGTGCTGGATTTAATACAAAGTATTTTGTGTCCTCAAGCCCAGCAATTACAGGTTATACTTTTTTTTTGCATTTTTTTTTTCTTTGTTATGATGCTTAAGAGTTTGTAATATATAGTATACAGCTTGTGGATAGATAGTGGTTGCTTACAGCTATCCACCTGCAAGCTCTATCATGTTAAACATAATCACTACTTAGTATAAAACAAAGTCGCTTCCCGCTGTCTGTCCTATGTATGCTTACACCCATATTTATAAACAAGTAAAACTAGTAAAAGTAACTACGAGTACTTAAGTAATAATATGAATTATATATTTAAGAAAAAATCATGAAGATTTCTAACCTCAAGTAATGACAACCTTTTGAATACCGTAATTAGAGACACAATAGCAAGACAATTGGTGTGCAGACACCGGTGTCCTCTTGAGGCTTAAGAGTTTAATAAGAAATTACTTAACCACAAGTAATTACTTCATTATAAATACGGGTGTTAGATCTTTAAAACTACATGAGTGATTCAAAAGGAAGGTTTATACCTATAATACATGCATAATATATTTAATATCACCATTGCACCCATGGGAACCTGGAGCGGGTCGCTAGAAGTGTATATTTCTATTGCCACTATAGCATATAATATTTTTTCAGTTTATAGTATGGAACCTAATATTGCTGATCCAACTTACACTTGCTTTTTATTTATAGATATGTAGATTCCTGAATCTTACAGGTAAAGCCATGATTTACGTAACTTTGACCTATCATAGTTTATTAATTTGATTTAATAAAACTAGCTTTATAACCATTAATTCTATATAGTCAATAATTAATTTCAGCAAGCCCTGGATAACTATGCTGAAAGTGTGACAGGCAGATGGGCATGTCTCATTATTCACGGTCACTTAGTGGCTACAAGTTCAGATTTCTGTGAGCTGGACCCAAGAGAGGCAAGGTTGATGTTGCTGCTTGCGGCAGCTCAAGATGGTGCACCACTGAGAGATACACCTGTGTATTTACCGCAAATGAGCCCAAATGTTAGTATACTTTGTACATAAATTCACACCTTTTCCCATGACATTTTTTATTTGTTTAGTTCTGTCTATATACACCCGCAGGTTGTGAGTAGTGAGTAGACCACCTAGTTTTGTAGACGGTACGATTGGCATGGTGAAGCGATTTACTGCAATGCGGCGTGTCGTTTCATTCCTAGTGTGGGGCAACTTTTTTTTTTAAAGAATAAAGTCTCTCAGACTGATATTAACCCAAAAGCGATACACACAATTAACATTGGACCTGCTGCCAGCGCAGCGGCTTTACCCGCGTCAAAATAGAAAATTATCCTAAGGCAGTTTTTACGGAGACGCGGTGCGTTGGGCGTTTAGTCATACATTGCTGCAGCGGGCTGCGTCATCGCTCGCGCAAACACAAACATATATGGCAAACGACGGACCGCCCGAAGCGACGCGCCGCATCTCCATAATCGAGCACTAAGGCCGTGTTTACTTGTCCGCGTCGCGTCTCCGTTATCGAACAGTAAGGGAACACATTTCTAGGATAAAAAGTATTGTGTGCTATTCTAAGACATGGTCTACCCATGTGCTAAATTTCATCCAAATTAGTTTAGTCGTTCGAACGTGAAGAGGTAACAAGCCTACACATACACTCACAAATTTTTGCCTTAAGTAATATTAGTGTGATCTGATTATATTTAAGCACACACAAGCTAGATATAGTATACGCGACAAATAAGTTGTTCGATTGGGTCCCGAAAATCGGTTACTGCGCATTCTAGGTCGATCGCCATGACGGTTCAACTTGTGTGCCGAGGATTATAAACGATATTCGGGTCTCATTCGAGGTGGGGGAGCGACGCGTAGCCGTGGCGGATGGTTTCTTGACAACTAGTGTTTTGCAGGTAGCTTTCAGAGCAGTGACATGTAAACTTTTAGCTGATGTTTACATTTTGGTGGTATGTGGCGCAACTCCTGCTCTATCACAGATAGATGAAATAGTACTCCAATGCTGGGAAGGCTACGCATCGATTATAAAAGAAGCTAAACTTGCACACCCACGAAATCTTCCAATGAGCTTGACGTTTGAGCCATGTGTCTTAGGGTATGTAGAAACCTTTCATCATTATCGTCATCTTCATTTCAGCCGAAAGACTATGTTGGTCGTCCCGCTACCCTCACTAGGTCATCGGTCCACTTTGTGAGAGGCCTTACAACGCTGCATCTTCCGATACGTGGTCGCCAATCAATCCAGAACCTTTCGTCCCCATCGAAGACTGTTCTACGAGCAATGTGACCTATCTACTGCCACTTAAGTTTGGTGATTCTTCGGGCAATGTCGGTAATCTTGGTTCACTGCAAATATCTTCATTTCTGATGTGAGCACGCAAGGAAACTCCGAGCATAGCCTTTTTGGTGTGTTTGAGACGTGAATCAACGTTCGCAAAATCTTTTCAAGGTCAAGGTCAAGTTCACTATTAGTCACTTCAAAGAACCTACCTACGTAGGATTCGATAAGGACAAGATTGTTCGATATGGCTACGCTTAGGGGAGGCGTATGTCCAGTAGTGGACATCATTTCGCTGAAATGTAGGTACCTACTTACAAGCTAGCTGGTAAGAGTAAGGCATATAGGTACAATCCTGACCCTATACCCAACAGAACATACTATAGGTACTAGGTACAATAAGATGCAACTGTATGGCTATATATGTATGTTAAGAGTTGCTGCATAGTAAGAACTTAATATTTAGCAAGACAGTTTTTTTAGAAGGAATTGAGTTCAATGATTGTTTACCTATAATTATCTGCTATAAACTGAATTTAAGAAATTGTGCATCTTTTCGTTTTGGATAAAAAACGGGAGAACTAGTTCTGCTGTAGTTACATAGCTGCAGAAGAAACTAAACAACGAGGTAAATAATGAAGGTAGGTAGAAGGTACCTATACATAAATATGTATGTATGGGTATTAGTATTAGTGTCTATTTATGGGTTATAGAAATGTGTCTTTTTTTTTTGGTAACCTCATTAAATCTGGGTAGCTTAGAACAAGGCCACGCTCGGTGTTCACTAATTTATTGCTTTGTCGTCTAACCTACCTACCAAATTAAGCCTAAGCCCTTCTAAATAGTCAGTTCTTATTCCAGGGTACTCATAATAAACATAAATAAGCGACGATGTGTATTCTCGCGTCACTTGCACTTATCTAGCCAGAAGGGTCGAGGAATGTCAGGAGCACATAGAATGGACATTTTGAGGACCTTTTACGTTACCTCGGCGAGAGATCTGGTGCCGGAATTGAAGCTCAAGGATGGGAATCCGAAAGGTACTACTTATGCGTTTTATTGCCAGGGGTTTAGTACTGTCGAGTCCGGTGGTAGTACCGTCAAAAAAAAAGTGTCGACTTTTTGCGAGTTAAAGTAGAAATTATATTTTGTACTTATCCGAAAGCGTACTAAAGCGGATAGTAGGGTCTAGTGCAAGTCTCGACTTTATTGTACAAACAACACTGCTGAAATTTGTTTGTCGGTAATAACCGCGCCAGACTACACTTCTGTCGCTCACTGGCTATTACAGGCTATTTACATTTTTGCTTACAAATTCTCATCTTGAACTTCCAGGACCAAATGAGGAAATTGCTAACATGTGCGAAACCTATTGGTGTTCTGAATACCATAAATGTCATGCACAGAGATCTGGGAACATTTTATGCTGTACACTGTATGCATCAACAGTGCAAATGCAGACTATACGGTAAGTATATGATCTTAAAATATCAGGTTTTCGTACGAGAAAAAGGTATGGAGCTTTACACCTCATATTAAATCCATCCCCTTAACAGTTTAGTTTGATGGATCATGTTAAGAGCTTGTGATAGGGCCTCTCTCTCTGCTAACCAAGCACGTTATAATGCAATGCTGGTATTTACGCATGCTTGCATTTGTATGATCCTGTGAGGCTGGCATCGTCACCAAGAGACAAGAGTACACTGCAGTCTCTAAAGACCAACGCTGCGTTAAGCGGGCGCACGCACGGTCCCGTACAAAAGTGGCCCGTCGCGGGTCACTGCGCTCTGCGCCCGTTTTGCCACGTAATTATATTAAAGTTCTCCATTGACACGTCTACATGCACACCATTAAAGTTGAATTAGCGACACTGCGCAGGTAATAATCCGGTTTCCGCTACGGGGACTGCCGTAAACGACACATGCGCGACGTCACGTAACTGGCTCCCGCTTAACGTAGCGTTGGCCCTTAAACCTAAGATAAAAACTAAGTGGATTATTAAATTCCTTACATTCATTCGTATTTTAATCGACTTTTTTTGAAAAAATGTATTTCCTTTACTTAATGTTCATCCTGTACCATTATAGTAGTTTTAATTCAGAAACCAAAAGCAAAAAAAATTATTAATTTTTAACTTTGTTTCAGATTGATAACAAATCAAATATTGCAAGAATTAAGCACTACTAAAGATGTTTACTGGTGAAATAGTGATGACATAAAGATGTGATGGGTACAAATCCACAGACAAATATAGCAGTACTTTAAAGCCATATGAATAACCCAAAATTACCAGGGCATATACTCGTAATTCCCGGGCCGAAAGTGAAGCTGCAAGTAACTGGTGTAAATGATGTTTATATTGTATAACTTACCAAAATGTATTTTTTTTTAAATGACAAGATGTGTTTATAAAAGTGTAAATAAATAAAACAAACTCCTTCATAATATTTACTTTCGCTTTAATACCAGAACATTCAAATTATTACAATATACTGTGCTGATGGTGCAGTGGTACTAAATGATTAAAATTTTTATGTAAGTCCTAAAAGGCAATGTATTTATCACTGAAAATACTCTTTGTCTAAGCATAAAATCCCATTGGTCACATTTTAAATTAACACAATAATTCCACAACAATACATTAAAATGAGGAATGACAAATTTCCTATATCTACAATAATCTTCCCCCATTACAATTCCATTGTATAATTTCGTGTTGATCATTGTAATTTTAGAAAATGATTTCCAATCATAATCATACAAGACACATGATTTCAAAATGTAGGTATAGATACAAAGTACCGATTTGGCTACACATCAAATAAATACCGATATTGTAATATCACCAATATTATCATTGTAAATATATAAATGATGGGATTAAAAATATGAGATAGAAGTCATATTGATTGAAAGTTGTAATTTGATGGATTGGGCGCTGATGATGCTCAAACATCTTAAATTTGTAATAAAAACATTCAATAAGATTTTAGTATTTACTTAAGAAATTCGTGAATGTGTCCTCAAATGCATGTCATGTTGACTCTGAAGAAAAAACCTTAATATCTTATTTAAATTCAAATTCACTTGAATCAGACACAAAAAGGTTTTTTTTTTAAGAACTAAATATTATACATAGGTACTTGTGAAATACTGAGATCAGTAACAGTTTATATACACAGAAATATTGATAACATGACTTCCATCTTTATTATAGAGAACTTATAACATGTCATCGTCCACAGGCCCCTATGCATCCACGATTTTCAGAAATGCTGTTAAGTTTAAACCTCAAGCTTTTCTGTCTCAAGTAGTTTTATCTCATACCAATCCACAAAACTAGTAAAATTAAAGAATAAACATTGAAATAAAAATGCAATTATTTGCATCACACATTCAAGTTTTTGAAATTTACAAGTTAAACAATATAAAATAGAGCTTGATCAAAAAGGTGTAAAAATGCATTCAATTCATTGGTTCGTCTAAAAAAAAAAACTTATTATTCACTAGGAAATACCTAGTGTAAAAATAAAAATGGCACCCACGTGCAAAAGCATTACTAGTCTAGAAGATAAAAATTACATTAGTTCAGTAAAATTTCAAAGCCATTCACACTTTAAAAGAAAAATCAATAAATATGAAAATTAAAATAATGGCGATTATAAAAAAAAAAACATGCACTGCCTTACACACAAAACTCGATATTGAACATCAGTGACTGACCAAAATATGTTTATTTTTGTAAAACATTAACACACAATGGCTATTATGCAATACCAAAATATAGGCGGGAATAGAAAGTGTTTAATTAGCTGCTTCATTACATGTTTGTATATTTTTTAACTGATTAATGTTTTAAAGACCTCTGGTTAATAACCAATCTTGGTGGCTCAAACCACTTCGTATTATAATCATAACAGCACCAAAATATGCAATATTGCTGGCTGGTACTTTACCGACTGGTTATAAAACTTCTTATCAGTTACAAACGTGATATAAAGCAGGTTATTAAAATTAACATTACTTAAAACTACTTAGCAATCTGCATTGAGGTTGTTTTATTTTACATTTTAATTGTTGTATCAGATCGAAAATTTTCACTGAAGGACCTACTTTCATTTCTAAAAGTTCAATGATTTCGTCTTTCGTCAACTGTAGCATCATGGGGCCGGTGATATTTGTGAAGTTAACGCAGTACGGTTGGCAGTCATTGACAGTGAGGAACCTGGCAACGTCTGCAGTGGTCCAGTTTTCAGGATCAACAGAATTTAGGACATCTAAGGGCACTGAAGTATTGACTAGTCTAGGTATCACCTTGTCAGGGTCCGAATCCTCTACGGAAGCAACTGGAGAAAGCTGGGGAGCATTTTGAATTGAATCCTGCGATATGTCCGTGTGATCTTGCGTGTTTTGAGATATATCAGTAATTGGTGTGTTCCGGGATATGTCTGTAGGTGTAGCCTGAAATTAAAATAAAAAAATAAACTTTTAAATATCAAGAATTCAATACAACAAAAACCTAAGGTTTGCCCAATCCAATTACCGTTATTAAGCCAATATAAATAATGTGGAGTATACACAGCGACTGAATTTACTGCATATACACACCATACCGTCCGTAGCGAAAAAAAAAAATGACAAAAAAAACACGTTTGTTGGGTGATGGGAGCAACAGAAATACATAAGGCTAAAACCGTTCATGAGATACAGCCTAGTGACGGACAGTTTTAGGTTTAGGTCCCGATTTTACCATTTGGGTATGAAATATTCATTTGAACCACGGCCACGGTACAAAGTGATCCCGCCCATTTCAAATTCATATTCCAATAAACGCCCGCGTTTAAGTCACAGAGATTCTTAAATTTACCAAATTACAATCAATTTAAAAAAATGCAAGGTATTTTGAACATATTGCTCATGAACCATGTTTTGCAGATATTTCGAGTATTTACTCTCGCAAACAATGTAAAAGCTCAATTTTGACCTGCCTTTCCAGATGGCCCCTAGATTTTACTGACTTTTCCTGATCACCTTGAGCTTCAATGACATTTCCATGTCTTTCCAATAAGTAGACACACACACTCAATATTCAACATAAGGAATCATGATATATTTATTTACAATTTTGGAGAAACAATGTGTTTATGATTAACTTACTGGGCTTTCTGGCTTGACATCAACAAGCTTTTCTTCTGAAGGCTCAGTGCTATCTTTAGACTCTGTATCAACCTCCATCTTGACTGGGTTGGTGTCAGTTTCAGGCTGACATGGTGCATCTGCAGACACTTCAGATACACTTGTAGGGGGAGATAAGCTCTTGGTGTCGCCCATGTCGGAGTTCTGTGAGCTATCCTCTGTCGTGTTTGGCGGTTGAGCAGTTTTTATACCTCCTGCAAGTAAAAGACGGTAAGTTTTAGTTTATATAATCTATTCTCGTTAAGAAAATAGTGACTCATAAAAAAAAACTTAGAAGGGATAAAAATAACCAGTAATATTAACGAACATTTTTAATTAATAATTTTTTTATACAGTATTGTTACGTCGTGATGAAACTTTAAAAATTCATACATGCGCCGAAATCAACAGTAGCGTCAGATAATTAAAAGTCAGTAATGCGCGGAGTGTAAGTTCTAGAATCTAGGTCCGTATCAAGGTCTAGAACTTTTCACTAAAGTCCACCGCAAGTACTACCAACCATTATTAATATAATTATTAGTTGTTAAGGGATTTTGTACCTTCCGTCTTATACAACAGTTAAAATTCGCATTTAGGAGAGCTTTGCGTGAGCTTCAGGAAAATGTATTTTTTTTTTTATTTATGACCCCGCTATACGACTGCATCGTTTTAAAATGACCTTGAAACCTCTTTTTCTAGAATATTCGTGGACTGGCGTAAAATGGCAATCACCCCGACCGGAAGTGAGTCAGTTTTGTTACGACAGCGATACACGTGCGTGACAAGTGATAAGCGATATTACTTCTTAACGACTCTTGCGATAGTTGAACGGATTCTATTGCTGTACATAGTGATTGGTTATTCTGGACTGTGCGAAAAAGTTCAGAGAGCGAGTGGTATACAGAATGATAGAGATGGGAGACATGAATGATAGAAGTATAAATGAAAGCTAGAATGAGATGGCAGAGTGTATCAGGCATGCAGCGATAGATATTTTGGGAGAGACGAGAGGAAAAGGCACAATATATATATACGTATTCATGGCGGTGGTCGATAGAAATTCAGATTGTGTTGAAAGAAAAGAAAATTCAAGGAATCGTAGCGTGTAGGAAAATGGTAGAATGAAAGCTGAAAAAAAGAGGGAGTATGATGATTTGAAGAAAAAGCTAAGAAAGCCGTAGCTTTAGCGAAAGCAAAGGCCCAGAACAAATTGTATGATACACTGGACAGTCCTGCAGGCCAAAAAGAGCTGCACCGGCTTACTAGAATATGAGAGAGAAGGGCGAGGGATGTTTGTCAGGTAAGATGTGTAAGGAATGATGCTGGAATGGCCCTATCGGATGATGAAGAAATCAAGGACAGGTGGAAGGACTATTTTGAAAGACTGATGAATGAGAAAAATAATTAGAGTGGGACTTTAGAGAGTAAACCAGTGAATGTAGGGTTAGTAAGAATGGTTAGGCCGTTTTTACGGAGACGCGGCGCGTTGGGCGTTTCGTCGTACATTGCAGCAGCGGGCCGCGTCATCGCTCACGCAAATACAAACATATGGCAATGTAGGACGGAACAGCCGACACGCCGCGCAACGCGCCGCGTCTCCGTAATCGAGCACTTAGTATGGATGAAGTCAGAATAGCAGTAAATGGTATGAAAAATGTAAGGCCATTGGTCCAGATAGAATTCTAGTTGAAGTGTGGAAGTTATTGCGCGTGGATCGATGGATGTGGTTAGCTTTGTTCTTCAATAAGTTGTTGCGAGAAGAAGCCATACCTGATGATTGGTGCAACAGTTATTTGGTGCCCATCTTTAAAAACAAAGGTGATGTTCTTGAGTGCAACAATTATACCACGAAAGCCTGGGAAAAAGTTATTGAAAGGAGGTGTAGAGAAGAGAGTGAAATTTCACAGAACCTATTCAGTTTCATGCCTGGTCACGGAACAACGGATGCCATTTTCGCTATACGCCAGCTGTGCGAGAAATACAGAGATGAGCATAAAAACTGTCACATGGTATTCGTTGGCGAAAAGGCATACGACCGGGTACCTCGTGAGGTTCTGTGGTGGGCCCTTAAGGAGAAAGGTGTGCCTGGGAACTATGTGCAGTTGATCCGAGTGATGTCAAAAACGAGTTGAAAAAAAAAACGTGTTGCGCCGATCCCAAATAATATGGGATAAGGGCAGGAAGAAGAAGTGATTGGTTATTTTTGTCTGGAATAACAGATATTGCTTGAGCTAAATAAAGCCATCCACTTGTAAACCGACATTTAACTACCAACGTTCGTAGAAGTATTTTCAAATATTATTCTAAGTAAAATTTAATCAAGTCGTTATAATTTTCCCTTTTCTTAGGATTAATTGAGGTATTCATTTTTTAAATTGATCAAAAACGCATCTGTATTCTCACTTTAACTGGTCAGTGTGAACACGGCTTTCTATTTTACTACGATCTAATTAGTCAAGTACTCAGCCACGCTAAGCTGAGTGACAACGATGAGTCAATATTATCTTAAAACGTATACACTATAGTATAAAACATATAGGCATCGCAGGCCGCATTAACGCGATCGATTTTACGACCTAAACTGAACTGATAAAGGGATTGAGCTATATAGGGAGTATAGCTCCGTCCCTCTTTCATCCTCGCAAGCCTGTCATTTGAACACGTCATGGTAAGGCCCCAGTAATGACATATTGGAGCAGCAGTTTTAAATTAGTCAAAAATAGGAGCAAGATTAGCTTCAAAAAAGATTATGCATTTCAATTATTAAAACTGCGCACTGCGCAGGCTCATATTATAGACAAAGCTGTAGGTGCGGTTACTGAACATAGAAGCTTAAGCTTGGTGCCAATGATGAATAGTTTTATTGGTCTCCACTAACAGCCAGGTTGCTGCTAATAAGCCAACTGGTCAGTTAGCTTATTGTGTCAGTTGATGGTTTTGCTAGTCAGCGAAATTTATATTTCAAGGCAGTATTTTACGATCGTTGATGCGAATATACTAAGCAAATTGAAGAAAGAAAATTGGTTTATTTGGGATAAACACAATAAGTAAACAAACAAAAAATAAAATAGTGTCTCAGGACTGCGCCAAAATAGGTCAAATTTAGCATGATTGGCACACAATTAAGTGTCCACTCCGTAGCGTCACCGGATTGCCTCTGTCTTAAGTTGATGTAGTGAGCGCATACCCATACAAGTCCAAATAAAGAATACTAGCCGCAGGAAGCGAGGCGGTGCGGTGTGGGTGCCGGGTGGCTCTAAAGAGCTGTGACCTTAAATGCTGCTTTCTCATGAGAGAAAAAGTAAATGAGATGCAAGTAAAAAAAAAATCATATGCATAAGTCCTACGTTATTTTAATTACGAGTTCACTGCCTACCTTGCTTCCGTCGCCGTCTTGGTTGCTTAGCAGGGAGTTTTCTTGGCGGCCGCGGTGGAGGCTGCAAAGGCCCCTCGAGACGATGGCCTACTGCGCGGCACCACCCCACTGGGTACACGTCTGTACTATGCGCCCACAACCATTGGTCGTACTCCACGCCCCAGCCGTCGAAATGAACCTACAAGTAATAAGAACATTGAAAACTTAAGTTCTTTTATGTTCTTATTCAACATGTAACAAACACACGGATCATTGCTATTGTGGTAAGAAGTTGTCTGACACATCGAAGTACCAGAAAAATTAAAGAGATTAAAGTGGATACTATATTAGACAGACACACGTCGGCGACGCCTGAGTTGTACGTAACTTTGCGTATCGTCGCTCGGCGTGGATCTAGTGTAGCTCTACAAGTCTAGTTGCCATATAAAATGTATGGAGACCGACGCGCCCCGATCGGCGTTTGTGGCCCACGTGGGCCCAATGTAGTTCTACCTTTACACTAAATGTAAGAGAGGATAATGGATGGCAATGCCAATGCAAGCACATGAGCCACATCCAATGTTAGTCCATAGACATAGCATAGCTAATCAGAAAATAATTGTTACCACTTATGAAACAGCAGCTTCTCTGTAATAAGGAATAGGCAGTAATTCACCACACGGGCTACAGAGCAGAATGATATGCCAGTTTGCGTACAATGTTTTCCTTCACCGTTTTGAAAGCAGTTGTGATGCAACCAATCATACAAAGTAAAGTAACTCCGTGGCTTTCTCTTATTTGGCGGTGACAATTTTCCATCAGGTGAGTTATCAGTTTTTTTACAATGCAATAACATATGACAAACGAACCTTCAATAGATCAGCGACAACTCTAGCGACGGTAGCCACACAGACTAGTCGCGGGTCCATAAGATCAGCGCACTCGAGTCGCATGCCAGCGACAAAACCGTGCGACACCACGTGACCTCTAGCCGCGAACAGTGAACGATCGGCCGCTTGCCCACCACTAACTGCCAAGTAAACTTCCCAACTAAACTCCTCTATTGTGATGCTGAAAAAAAAATATATTTATAGACATTACTAATTATTATTATTGCGTATAAACTTTGACATGAATAAGAATATAAGCTTTGTAAAGTATTAGGTAGACATTTTTTATTTTCATTATATTATTTTGTCCTTTGTTAAATTGTTGGTCAAAAACTAAATGATGTTTAGTAAAACTCACCCAGCAGGAGGCACAAGAGGTATATTATTCGCCAACGCAAAACCAACGGGAAATATACACGGCGATCTCTGATGATAGCAAAACCAGTCGGCGCCAGACGCATCAGCTGGATAACAGTCTATCCTGATCATCATATACCCTTCATTTAATATCTGCATCACTGTAGCAGCACAAACAGCTGATAAATTCAATGGATCAATTGCTTCAAGCTTCATTCCCTCCGTGAACAAAGGAGGTTCATTGCTAGGGTACTTATAAAACATGTCAGGTGTACTGTCATTAGGTATAAGCCGTCCAGCTGCCACTCTTTGGCAATAACTTTGAGGGGCGTCCAAAGGATGTCCAATTCTAAAAGCCCAGCCTACAGGATGTATGAGTGGTGAGTCCTCATGGCACCAGAAACCATTGTCTTCTGGTACACTGTCATAGTATTTCACATGTAAACGTTTTCCTATGATTTCACACACAGTAGCTACCTGGAATGTAAAAGAATTATGTATTTTTGTTTAAGGGTATTTTTAACATCTTGCGGATTTCATCATGCATACGGATTTGCTCCGCATGCAGAAAATTTCAAAAGGCAATGAAACGTGTTCCGCGTGCGTATTGCACTCATTACAATAAATGCTTGTATGAAAAGAACATTTGCGGAGGTTACGCATGCGGCGCAAATCCTAAGATAGACAACTGGATAACACAACTAGTGTTATCTGCACAGTAGGGGTATACTGAATGTCCCAACTCCTTATAAATCACTATTATATTTCAGAATTTTACTATCAGTGACCTAGCTAGTCCCACAGGGGTTCCGTATCAAAACTCCCACAGGGGCCCCCTTTAAAAAAATATGGTGCTTTTTTTTACAAATGCTTGGTTTACCCTACGAGACGGTTGTGGATAACCTGTTGCGAAATTTTGCCTCCGTCGGGGCCCCAGTAGCACGGGGCCCCATATCATTGATACGGCAGATACGGTGGTAGCTACGCCCATGATTACTGTAGTCATTGATGAAACTTAGGTGCACCTACGAGGGCAACTGAAGATGTGCATTTTTTTGTCAACTTCAATAAAATCCTGATGTTGCAGTAAATTGATTATTTCTTGCAGAAATAATTAAAGATTAGTATAATTTCTGTAAGATTTTATGAAAAATTAACAATATATATTATTTAGGACTAAAAAATACTATACCTTAACTTGCGAGATCCTATTTTTATCAACAACTTCCATTATGGAGCCAATAGAAAACCTAGATACAATACTATCATTCAATTTAGTGTAGAAATCGACGGGCAGTGTTCTCGCGCCTGATAGCTGCCTGACAAGGAATCTGGAAATAATATACACAGTTACTATGCGTTCCAAATAAGAATAGGAAAGCCAATAACCGATCTGTCAAATGTTGAGTGTGAAAGCACGGTTTGCAAAAAAATCTTATTTGCGTATCAATAAAGGAGTTTTTTTTTACATTGTATTACGTAGTCATAGTTAAGTCTAGGTGAAGTAAAAACGTTATTTTTTAATATAAATTAGCTAATTATATTGTTTTAAGTCATAATTAGTTAAAAATAAAAACTATTTTCTTTCTTATTTCCATTGTTAGGAATAATTCGCCTTCTTCTTCCATTTGCCACTAATCAGACACTTCACACAGTGACGCTGAGAAAAATTGAAGAACTGAATTCTGATAAAAAAAATTTCGTTCACGATTCGTACATAAATTAATTTTTTTTTAAATCTTTTTTTGCTCACCGTACCCAATTTCTTCAATTTGACAGTTCGACGTGACGTCACAACATGGCAATCGATCCTATTCTCATTTGGACCGCATTGTACATTATTCAGTCAAAGTTATCATATTATTTGTTACATACAAGATTATAATATTTCACAAGTATCACACAATGCCGTCTAGTCTCAAGCTAAACAGAGTTTGTGTTATGAGTACTAGACAACTGATAAACATACTTATATATTTCTAAATACACAGTACAAATGATCACACAAACATTAGTCCTGGGTTGGGATCAAATATAATGTTATGGTACATGCAGTGACGGATTAAGACTACATAATGCCCTAAGCAATCCCACGCCTGTGGGCCCCCCTATCCGTATGTCAACTAAAATCGATCTTTAAACCTTTACTGCCTAAAAACTTTAGTTTTTCGGGTTCCGTAGAAGTTGAAATTTTCACAAATTATGTATTTCTGTTGCCGCTATAACAACAAGTACTAAAAACCAAATAAAATAAATATTTAAGGGGGCTCCCATACAACAAATGCGTTTTTTTTTGCCCTTTTTGCTCTATATCAATAATGACAACAGGTAGGCGCTTGAAATATTCACAAAATACTCAATTGTATTTTTACTTTAATAATAATTAATAAATAATAAAATAAATATTTAAGGGGGGCCCATACAAAAACGCCATTTTTAACCGACTTCGAAAAAGAGGAGGTTCTATGTTCTGCTGTATGTATTTTTTTTTTTTGTTTGTTCACCGATATCTTGGTCAATTGTAGACCGATTTTGAATTTTTTTGTTTTGATTGAAAGATTATACTATCGAATTGGTCCCATTTAAATATTGTTTTGATCTGATGATGAACTTCGAAGATATAGAACGTAACTCTTCAAAAAATCATAGCAAAACTGTCGTTTTTGATGTTCACCAATGTCTCGGTCAACTGTGGACCAATTTTGAAAATTTTAATTTTGTTTGAAAGATAGTCCCATAGTCCCCTCCCGAGTTGGTCCTATAGAAATATTGTTTTGATCTGATGATGGACTTTGAAGATATAGACCAAAATTCTTCAAATCATAGCAGAACTGTCGTAACAAGTATAAAAATTGCTTTATTTAAACATACTGGTGACTGACTGAAGGAAAAGGGGTAGGGGATACATAGAACTGATCTGATGATGAAGCAGGAAGGTAGGTAAGAACCGGAATTCTGTAATTAATCAGTGTGTCCAAATAGCCGTGTTTGTTATTATTACAATAACAAACACGGCACGGGAAATCATGATGATTTGATGATGGAACCGAATGGCGGAAGGTATCTATTTATGTTTAGCTAAGGGGTACTACAACTAAAAATTGTGAAATAAAAAAATCTTTTTACAAAAAAAAAAATACTTAACAGACTTCATTAAAAAAAAAAACACGAAAAGGATTAAAATAACTTTAATTTCGGAAGTGGGTGTTAAATAAGAAACAAACAATACCGAGAAACACCGACTTCCGAAATTAAAGTAATTTTAATCCTTTTCCTTTGTAAAAAGTATTTTTATTTCACACTTTTTAGTTGCGATGCACTTATAACCAGAGTGCTTATTTCTCATGATAATTCAAATAAACCCAAACATTGCTAGGATACATATTTTTATTATGAAGTTATCGTGTCTACCTTCCACCTTCCGGCTCAATCGTCAGTTCAGTTTGATGGTACCTTATAGCCAAAGTGCATCCCATGACAATTCTAACAAGCCCAAACACGGCTAACATACATTGATTTATTACGGAGTTCCGGTGTCTATCTTCCGGCTCCATCATCATTATCAGATCACTTTGATGATACCATTTTCAACATAACTATTCAGAACCATTTATTAATTTGTATTGTCATAGTCGCTTAAAAAACTATCTTCATTGTGGTCTTCTTCATCAATTCCACTACATCAAATGTTACTTTTTGACTGTAAATGCTTAAGTCCTCGATAAAAATACCAACATCACTATATGGTTGCCTATAATATTTGAGGAGTTCCCTCGATTCCTCATGGATCCCTTTATCAGAACTGGATTTTGAAAAAATGGGATCAGTCTGGAAGTTTACTGCAATTAATTTATCAATGATGCTACAAGTATAATAACACGTTATTTTGAATTGTTCTCTTAGGAAACTATTTTTGGTGTGGTTTTTGGTGACGTGAGAGTGAGACGTGATTCCCTAAGGACGGATTTTGTGTGCTTCTTCTGGTGCCCCCCCTGACGTGATGCCCTAGGCAATTGCTTAATTTGATTATGGGTTAATCCGTCACTGGGTACATGGTGTTAATTAGAAAATATCGACTCACTATGTGCTGGCATACAAATATCATTTACAACAGTTGAATAAATATATTTTTATCAATACCGGATTTTTCCATTGTTTATTTGATCACAAAACGGGTTACTGTTTTTGTGCACCTAATACCCACTTTGAAAGAGTTGAACCAATGTTCAATTCCTTTAAAGTTGGTATTCGGTAATTGTAATTAACTTCCATAAGTTGATGGAGTTTTCCCTTTTGCCCATACTGGTTGATCAAAATTGACTGAGTTGTCCCTGTTGCCCATACCGGTTGATCAAAATTGGGTCCTCTAACTTGTACCTTATTTCTAATCAATAAATCAAACTCTGGGCTTGGACACAACAATCAATAACTAACAAAAAAAATTAATATCACTTTTTGCCCAACTAAGGAGTTGAACTCAAGATCCCACGATTATTAGTCGAGATTGTGACCAAGAGACCAAATAAGTAGTTCAAACAAATGCTAATAATATTATATTAGTATTATATGATTGAGACTACTAATAAATGGAGCTTCAGGACACAATTTTGTTTATTATGGCTAAAATATACATGTTTGTAGCTAGCATAAAAGTATGTAACTGCCATTGGGTCATAACAAGTTCTGATAAGTAGACGTCACAATAGCATGATAGCATGTATACTACTTGCATAGTTTTGTGTCAGTTACATGTATATATAACCTTATTTTAAGTATAAACTTTAAACATGTGTCTAGTATTTTTATGAAAGAATCTATATAAAAAATTTCATAACTGTATCATGAAAAATCACAAAGTTTTAAGCTTGTTATGTTACCTGGTTGTTCACAAAAACACATAGCTACGAGGCCATCTGGGAGACTGAGGGATTGTTTTGCTCCCATACCCAGTCGTGTGCTGGTGCCTAACGCTCACAATAACCTACAATGACCTGTGTCGTACTTAGTGTCAGTGGAGTCCAACTTGTGACCTTCTTTAAATATTTTTGGGTAAAAATATAACATGGTGTAAATATTATTGGAATCAATTTAGTTACTGATTCTGAACAAACTATATTCAGGTTTCACATATACTAAAAGTAGTGTTTTATACATATTTCCTATACTGACAGCAATAAAACTTTGATAACAAATTATGGTATGTCAGAATAAGAAAGCGTGAAGCAATGAACGTTGTTAAGAATGGAGTGAACGTGAAGCCTTTGCCCAGGAGTGGGGCAATAAGGCTAGCTATATGTATACGAATAATATTGACAGGTGCAAAGTAAAAAAGTTCTTCTGATAATTGTAGTAACATGCTAAAAATTCATATTCTATGACATAACATTTTTTACTTTACACCCATTGTTACGATAACAAATTATGAACTCACCTTTTCCAATCAGTGTATTTATCTGCAATACTACAAGGAGGTATAAGAGGTTTACCCCTAGTTGCACACCATCCCACAGGATGAACTTCTGAGCAGCAAAGATTGAGCCAAAAGTCCTTAGAATCATCACTGCCAAAACCTTCAAAGCGAAACAAACCCATGTAGCCTTTCACCTGTAAAAAGATATTGAATAAATAGAAACCAGTTCAATTAAATATTGTGTTGATAAAAACTGAATTTTAAATATTTTAAATCTGATTTGACACACTGGCTACATCCAGCAATTCATTCACAATTTTTTTTTCTATCCATCTGTCTGTCTGTTTGTTCTAGCTAATCTCCGAAATAGCTAGGCTGGTTTTGACAGGACTTTCTAGCTTTCAAGCTACAGTTCAGGACAGAAACAACTTAGAAATTGACAAACAGATTTTGACAGGAAGAACTAATAATTTGCCCTGATAAAAAGAGTAATGTTCTTATACTCTATATTATGGATCACCAATTACTTTCACTAGGGGACCGTTTTTTCAAAAAATATGACCGTCGTGTTTTACAATATTAATGAGTTTTTTTTTTGTCTTGGACTATCCGTCCAAAGTGTAGAACAAGTAGTTTGTGCAGGGTATTCAGAAATCAGAATCAGAAATCAGAAGCAGAACTGCCTATATCAAATTACATACCTACTTCTATTTACATAATGTCAAATATTTTGTAACACAAGGTCCACATAAATACGTTGGCGGTCCGTGCTCCGGATCTGCTCTATACCTGCTCTATATGAATGAAGTGCTCCGGACCTGCTCTATATGAATGAAGTGGTAGGTAACAGCTAGTATAATATAGAACCTGAACAAAATTAACTATATACTTAGCCCCAAAATGAATAGAGAAAATAAAAAACCTGAGCTTGATGGATAAATAATAAGTACCTTATTTGTAATGGGAAATCATCCAATTACATATCCCGCTCAAGGGCGGAGCCGACATGATAGACTTTTGCTGACTACATCTATGTCCTATAAATAATAAGAACTGGTGCTAGAACAACCAAGTTGCTAACAGTTTTCAACAGCAAAAAACTACTTACTTTCAACACTGTAGCTACCCAGAAAAAGTCACTCATCTTGTCATCACTATTATCAATGTCAGTATTTTTGATTTCCACTTTCATGCCTTCAAATGTGCTGTCCCACATGTCATGAAGGGGAGCATGTTTAAACAAGCTCACTGGTGCAGCAAGGAAGTCACAGCCAAACAACTCATCCTTCCATTCATAACTGTTGGCTACTACTGCAGCTGATTGTTTTATGGGTCCAGCCTAAAACATTTTGTTTATATAATTATTTATTATCAGTATCATTGTTTGGAAGAATCAAATGTAATAGGTTTATTTTAATGAACCCATTCGTTTGGAATTGACTTGAGCATTATCCTTGGTTATAGCTTTAATTGAAATATTTTGATTGACTTTAGAGCCCAAAAATGTAAACAACAATAAAAAAGTATTATTAATACTGTTGACAGTCAGCTGACACAAAGTCAAAGAAAAGAAAGGACTTTATTCATGGTAGAGAACAATACTTATTAAAAACTGGTATTTATTAACCTGTAAATCATTCAATGAAGTTTGCCAGTGCTGCAGCTGTGGCAGTGGCTCTAACGGAATCATACCCGCCATGTGTTCGGCACCTTCCATGAGTCTGAACCTCCAATTACACTGTCTTCTTCTCGCGTTACTCGCGTTGCATCTAAGCGAACAAAACTTATTGTTTCTTGGGTAGAACTGTCCTCGTCGACCGACGCGACCACACAATTCGCATATTGCTGCAATAATAAAACTAAATAAATTGATCTTTACACTCGATATTTTGATTACCTGTAGAGGTACTCACCGAAACTGTCTTTTTCTAGCGGTATTATTGAAAGATCGTCCGTATTATTTGTATCGTCAGTTTGGTCAGATGGGTTACTTATATTTGCGACATTGCTGGCATTGTAAAGAGCCATATTTCAAATAAACTCGCGATATTGCTGTCGAATGTCGTCGCCGTCAACAATTCAATACACATGACTAAAATTACACAAAGTTTGGATATTCACCCATATCATATCAATGTTAAGACAAATAATCTAATTAAGTTAACCTTAGTTATATAATGTTTGTTTTCTCATAGCACATCGAACAAAATAAAAATTCGTTTCGCTACAACATTACTTGAAGTTGCTTGCTTTGCTTGCCCTTGGTGAAATATTGAATCAGTCTGGCGCAACTCCCTAAGAAAAAAATGATCTTCGTCAAATGTATGAAACGCGTACTAATTTTAATGGCGGCCAAAATGGCGGCTATCGCTGTCTCGCTTTAACATCTATTCGACTCTGTCGCAGCTATCCATCCGCCATATTTATCTTCTACTTCTCAAGAGGTGAATTGTAAACAAAGTTTAATTTTTGTTTTTAATATGTGTTTCGTGAATTTTAAGCGAAAATTCCTATTAATAGGACGTTTACGTGTACCCATGTGAAGCAATCTGTTGATATGCACTATAAAATCTGTGAAATATGTGGTTTACGAGCCAGCCGGTCGGACGGTCAAAAGCCAATGTTCATGGCTAAATATCCATTACATTAAGAGAGGTAAGTGTAAATAAACGTTCATTTTCAGTTACAGAAAAGGATTTGGTGATTTACAAATCAATTTTAATAAAAATCAGTCGAAAATCTATAAAATAACCTATTAACAGTGCTGTGTAGTGGAATTTTTATCGACTATATCGATAGTTTTATATATTCATTATTAAAATTTACAAGTTCGTGATAAAAAATGAAATTCTTCAATTTTAAAAATGATCTATCACTACTGCTGGGCATGTTTAATCGACTATCGATACTCTTATAATTTAAACTTTATTTAGTATAATTCAAATAGAACAATCATGCTATTCGAACAATAAATATTTCAGGTATCTCAATATGAAATGCTAATAAGTAATGTAATACATTTTTTTCTTCTAGATGTAAACATTGGATTGGACGTTCGTACGTATTGGTGGAGCTTTTTAGCTCCACCAATTAAACACGTTTGTAGCAAACATTTTCTGCCAAGGATTTTACGAAGACACATCTCAAAAAATCTGCAATTCCTTCTGTGGGACTTACTGCAGAACCTTAGGGAGATGATTGGATTTCTTCTACACATTGGCAAAACTGATACTGATTCGACTCTTAAATGCAAAGGTAAGATTCTTAATTAGAACATCATTCATGTAAACTTTGTTATATTTATAATTACAGATCTTATAAAGATCAGAATCAGAAATAATAAAGTAAGATAATGATACTTTTAAGGTTTATGCATTATAGAGAATAGGCAAATAGGTTATAGTTTCTGTATTTGTTTAACCATAAAGAAAAATAAAATAAACTGTTATTATTAAAATCCGTAAAATAGTGTTTCCTTTAGTGTTAACCACACCCCCACCCCACCTTTGAAACCCAACCTCATTTGCGTCAACGTAAATTCGCTGGTAAGTGGAATATTCCATATCAATTAATGAAACCTTGGGTTTTATTTTTTGATATGAAATATTCCACTTATTCTTAGTTAAACTGATGGATATAGTTGGCGTAAATAGACCTTAATTCAGATCCAATAAATGGACCTATAATTTTTTTTTTTAAATACTATCGATAAAAAATTACCATGAGCACCTAGGTACACCACTATATCGGCCGTTATGTTGGCAGCCCCTTGCGTCATGTATATGGTCATCTATGTCAAAGTTGGTATTGAATCTTAGTACACGTTTTGACGTTTCGTGTTGAACCATTTTTTTCTATGGGAGTCCCGTCTCTTAAACGTAGTGCTTATATTCTCTTTGTATTGAATCACAGATAAACGTAGTGCTTATATTCTCTTTGTCACAGATTACAGAGAGATACTAATTCTGTAATATTCTTTGGGTGGTGAAGTTGCTGGTTGCTGAACACAGACAAAATAGATCAACTATTAACAGTGTTGCCATTACCCCAATCCACCTCTTCATAAAGGCTCGCGTCCACTAGGTGCATCAAATCGCATAAAAAGCCTTCAGAATGATTATTGACATGTTGCGCCGACCCCAAGTAATATGGGATAAGGGCAGGAAGAAGAAGAATGATTATTGACATGACCGAGGTTAATAAGCAAATTGATATCTTTACTTGGCTCACAAGATTGTTTAAATATAAGGGGGATGCGGCATTCAATGTGCCGATAGATGTAACTGCCGCCACCCCAACGGTTTAACCTCGACGAATATACGCAAGTTTCGTTGAAAAGTTGGATCAAGCGTTTGATTGATTTTGAAACAATGCCTGAAAAGTTCAACAATTTTTTTTTTTACAATTTTATTAAAAATATATGTTGGTATAATAATGTAGAATAATGCTACGGTCGGTGCTGTGGCGGCGGGCGGCCCCAGTGTAAAAAAAAAAACTTGATTAAAATTATTTTAGTCGATTCAGAAATATAAAATTAAGATTTGTAGAAATAGTTGAATGTTGCTACAACCCTTGTGAGTGATAATATTGATTATTATCATGTACACAAAAAGTATTATTATTTGACAGTTCTACTGTGCACTGGCCGGCCATTGCTGCTGTTTGATTTGTCTATAATTGGTGAATTTTAATAAATTCGAAGGCGAAATAGCACCAGTGAGTGTAATACAATCTGGAAAGTGGATTTACAGGTTTGATAAAATTCTTAGTAGAAAAGAAGAACAGCATTGCTTGAGTTTTTTTTTTTAACTATAAAATGCGTTTTGATGTACTTACCTATATAAAATAGTAACAGAAAGGTAAGGAAGCTGTACATGAAATATTATTTTATCTTATTCTAACTGTTGGTCGTTGCCGACATCAGACCCGATACAATACAAAATCTTGTTTGAAAACAACATGTCGTTGCTTTTGTAAACAAAATGTCGTCAAGAGTTCGATATTCGACAGTTACACTCTTCATTATCAAATCTTCTGTAGGTCTTTTCTTCGTTATTTAGCCAAGTATAATATTCGCCCATAGCATTCGCCATTTCTAGTTAGGCGTCAGCTAGACGATAAGTTGGGCGTAGTCTTCCTCACTATAGACTTTCTTTTTTTGCGAGAAAATAAAGTACATGTTATTATTTCTGTAGTAGGTAACGATTTTATCGTGGTATTTTTGCAACTAGACCAAACGAAACCTGGTTATTGAATCAACTTATGGGATCCTAAAAAGATAAATTGAATATTTTGGTAATTTTACAATTGGTACAATTAATGAATCTGATAACCTTTTTTCATGACCTTCAGATAATATCTCGGATAGCCAATTTATTGCTGAGCTTTATTTGAGAAACTTGGTTTTAATACCAGCCTGGTAGCAAACTAACCACTAGAAGCATTTGAAGGTCATGAAAACAAATGTCTATTAAGCGGACAGAAAAGTTGAGAAAAAATAGAGATTTAAATATCTTAATTAAGTACTTTAGTATTGAAATACAATTACCTTCAAGTTGATCATTATAATTTGGTCATTACTAGCCTTGTTCTCCTACAAAGAAACAAACAATACACTCACTAATATCTATAAAACAGAATGCTGCATCCTTTCATCTCATAAAACCTTAAATAAATATACTAACACAAGACTCAAAACAGGGGGTTTGTGTCACTAACATAGAACAAAAATTAAGTTTATAAAGATACGGATACATACTACCCACAAATGCTCCGTAGTATCAATAATGAACAAACCATGTAAAAGTATTCCTTAGCATATTTGTTAACAACGAATAATACACCAAGATCACTATCACCAAAGGTATTGAAAAATAAAAGGCCCTGACATTAGAGAAAGACTCTAGAATGTAACTTGGAACCAACCTGAAAGACACATTAAAATAATAATTAATTAAGTACATAGTGTCAAAAAAAAAATACATCTATATTTTTTGTGGTGTTAAATAATATGATGGATTAAATTATGAGTATTCTTTTTGCACTTACTTTATAGTAGCATGTCACCATGACAAATTTCAAAACAAGCCTTTTATTCTTTGACAATTTGACAACTTTAGAGTCAGATTAAACTTGTGTTGAGTACAACAGCTGTAGTTATGTTAAAATAAAAGAAATATTTATTTTTATTATTCCATACTTCAGTTGTACTTTTAGTATTTGTCATAGAATAAAAGGCTCGTTTAGAAATACACCAATAAAACTCATTAATATACTTATTTATAGCTTATTAAATATACAACGGCATGCACACTGTCAGCTCTGGCTAAGAACAGGGAACTCTCCGCTTTTTATATAAAATAAATGAAGATTGTTACTAGACTTAAAAGAATAAATAAGTGGCAACACTGGTGTAGGGGAATCCATGCAATTTCACAACACTATGATCTAGAAGTTACCTTTCTGACAGACTGACATCATTCTTTAAGCATGTTGTGTTGTTAAAATTAAACCTAGTGCTTACATTCTCTTCGGTTAAAATTGTCATAAAAGTCATTCAATCTACAGTTATCAGTGTTTAATGTTATATTTGTTCAAATTAAATATTTATTTGTTCTAATCATTTGTATTCAGTTCAATTTTGCGTTTACAGATTATAGCCAAAAGTGAGAAGTTTCTAAAATGCCGAAACCATGTAAGTAAATTGGAAAAAATATTATGTTTTTAATTTGGAATTTTAGAGTGTTTTGGTTTTTATAATTGGGTAAGCAGTGAATTGATGTCACATTTGGCAAATATAATGTTGCATTGTTTTTCAACCAATTCATGGCCATAATACATTGTATTGTGGAGTGTTCAATTTCCATAAGATTATGTTTGACCTACTAAGATAAAAAAAAAACTATTAATAATTACAAACAGTTATGCTTGATATGAATTCTTTGATTGAATTTATAGCAAGAAATTATAATGAAGATTGCTCTCGACTGCATTTTCACTAAAAATATTAGCAATAGGCTAATTTTTTTAGCTAAGTTGCATTGCATCATAACTTTGAAATTATGATGCAACTTTAATCTAGTAGACTTGTTGACTCATTCGAAACATGATAATAATTATCAAGAAGTATCAAGAAAACCTAAGGGAACCTAATTTTAATTATTAACCATTCTTAAGGGATTTTCTTCGGAATGGTTTTGGTTTAGTAACCAAAACCATTCTTCAATAAATGTGGCATCATGACACTGATAAATCTTTATGCTGCATTTACACGTGGCCAATGGCTAGGATGGCGATTGGCCGAGGCTGGGCCAACGTGTAAATGGTGCATTACACCATTATGGCTAGCCACTTATTAAAAGTTAGCAAATAGATTATTTTTTAATTTAATTTAAATATGTTTGTTGTCGTTTTCTAACAACAACAATTTACTCAACTGGCCTATTCATACCATATTGAACAGTTGTACAGCCTGAGTTGGTAAGTCGGACACGCCCTAGCGCTCCGCCCTAGAGCGCGAGAAGTGATGATTTCCCTCTTGAAAAAAGCCTGCTGAGTTGGTTATTTTTATATTGTGTTTTTCCTGAACAATTAGGCATATTTTTTAATTGAACTTGATAATACGATTTCTTATCTTTTCTTTGTATTCAATCGGCAGTCCAAACCTAAATCATACTGGTGCAGAGTAGAGATGAAGAGAAAAATTGCATTATTGGTTGAAAAGTTTTAATTACAAGTGAAAAATATTTTTCTTTAAATATGAACCTTTAATTAAATCTACATAAAAGAATTTTGGGATTTATTAAACGTTTAAAATCAACAGAAAAAGAAAGTGGTGTTTTACGCATTAAAATGAATGCCAATTTCTAGCGCAGTCGAAGCGTCGCGTCGCAGCTCTCGTTTTTCAACATCAACTCGTGTTGATGTGCGCCGTCGCGCGACATTGGCGCGACGTAGCTCACGTTAGTGCTAGTGTTGTGAGTTAGTGAGGGAAAATCATCCAATGACATCTCCCACCCTTGGGCGGGGCGGGGGATAGTGTCATACTTTTACTGACTAAATACCCACACCGGTTCCTTGTTTACCTTCATTCCAGGGCTCCGGATTTCACTTTCACATTACCCATGGCCCAGGATTATACAACAGTATGGTCAAAATATGTTGGCCGTTCTAAAATTGGCAATCTGAACTATTGCGCAAATGCGCACATTCAAAATTATACGCAATACAACCATTTTACGGGCATTTTCACCGCGAAAATCGAGCTATTGGCACAAGAAAAGAGTGTCCTGAATGAATCTCTGTGAACGATATGGGGGAGGCCTTTGCCCAGCAAAGGGACATGCTGGCATATCAAAATATACTAGTCCAAACAAAATAAGGGCCACCACGTTTTTATAGTGTTCTCATGAATTCTCGAGGTTCAAGGGTTGATTAAGGATTAGACTGGATAAAATAATTGATTTTTATTGCAAACAGCATACAATGATGAAGGATTGTTTCAAAAAAAAAAAAACCACTTTTTCTAAAAATAACATTTGAGGAAACAAAAAGTTAAGAATAAAAATTAAGTGTAAAAAAAATCAAATTAGGTATTGGTTAATTTAGGATATTCCTCAATATTTGGTGTGCCCTCCTCGTTTTCTTATGCACTCTTGAAGCCTGGATGGTACACTCTCCACCAGGTGTACCACTGATTCTTGAGGAATTTGTTCCCAGCTTGATTTCAGAACGTTTATTAGCTGTCTTTCATTGTGTACGGGTTGGTTTGTGCTTCTAACACTGCGTTTCAGTATATCCCACATGTGTTCCATAGAATTGAGATCCGGACTGTTTGCAGGCCAGGGCAACGCCTGTATACCAGCCTCCTCTAGAGCTTCTCTGGTGGCCCTAGCTGTATGAGCGCGAGCATTATCGTATATCAGACGGAATCTTGCGCCGATTCGCTGTGCATATGGAACCACATGGGGTCGTATGGCCTCCTCGATATAACGTTGAGCTGTAATTGAGCCTTCGTTGAGCCAACTCGGTTCTACCTGATGTAGAGATTCCTCCCCACACCATAACATTGGGGCCCCCAAATCTGTCACTTTCATTAATACAAGCATCCGAAAATCGCTCACCTTCACGCCTCCAGACCCTAATGCGACGGTCATCACTAAATAATTTAATTTTACACTCATCCGTAAACAATACTGTGCTCCAATCACTCATATCCCATGCCAGATGCTGCCTTGCGAACGATAATCGGTTTGCACGATGAGCACTTGTCAATGGTATCTGCACTACGCGTCTCCCGGAGTACTGCTGGTCCTCGTGTAACCGATTTCTAATGGTTTGATCACTAACTCGTGTACCCGTCGTCTGCCACAAACGGTTTTGTAAGGAGCGGGCTGTGATGCAGCGCTCTCTGCGCACAGTCAAGCGCACGTAGCGGTCATCCTGAGCTGTAGTTGCTCAAACTCTGCCAGATCCCCGTCTCCTGGTTAGTCTCCCAGTCTCTTGAAACCGATTCCAAGCATTCTGAATCGCTCGCCGGGAAAAACCCAGCTGCAACGCAACAGACCGCTGTGTATGGCCTTCTTGTAGCAATGTTACGACCCTAGTAACAGTTGGTAAGTCCATATGTCGTCGGATTCTCGGCATAACTTCTTTGAAATGCTAATTCAGCCAGTACTTAAACAAAACTAAAACTTCTTGACAGAATCGTCAGTTAGACTGAATTAAAATCCGTTTTAAAATTGGGTAGAATCAAGTGGCTACAAAAAAATATCAAAAACTGCCCAATTTACACAGTTGTGCAGGCAGAGCACTCAAAATAATGTTAGTAAACAAATAAGGTAACACCACAATAAACATTCAGCTACTTGAGAACGCTTAAAAAATATATTTATATATATTTTCGCTACTTTAAACTTTACGTTAATTATCTCTACCTATGTAGAAAATAACAAGTGGCCCTTATTTTGTTTTGACTAGTATATATCAAATAACTTTTTATATTTCATTTAAAAATAAATAAACAATAACGACAAGATGGAATAAGATTATATCTTAGATGGAAAAAGACCAAAGGAAAAAAATATAAAACAGCGGTATGGTAAGACCAGCTTTAGTCTATAGTTGTGAAGTTTGGCCGAGTAATTATACCCTTAAGGACAAAGTGCGTAATAAACATAAAAGAAGGAGATTCAAGGTGACCCATAAAATTTTAAATGTCGGATGCTTGGAATTTGAAACAAGCTATCTCTCAAAAGATACGGATTTCGCGTCATCTCTTACCTTCGTTGTCAAACGTATGCCAATCAATTCATAATAACTTTTTCAACAGCAAAGAAGAAGGGGAAAAAGGATACTCCAAAAGAGGAGTCTTCACAAAGTAGTGTGATTCAAGAAGAAACATCTACTCCCGCACCACCAGAAGTTGAGGTAGAAGATGACTCGGGTCTTACAGGAGCTGCCCGTAAGAAAAAGGAAAAGAAAGAAAAAAAGGAAAAAGCTTTACAGGCTTTGCAAGCTCTGCAAGCTTCACGAAAACCATCTTCAGTTTCCGAATCTACATCTAAATCCGAATCCGAAGCTCCATCAGAACAACAATCTAGAGCCCAATCTGAAGCTCCTTCTGAACCATCAGTTGAGCTACAGTCACCATCTGATGTTCCTCCCGAGAAACCCGTACAATCAGATAAAACCAAAGTAGAACCAAACGCTGAAGAAGCGGATGACACTGGTTTAGGCTTGACAGGGGCAAGCAAGAAAAGGAAACCTCGCAAGAAGAAGGGAGGGGATGCTCCACCAGCTGCAAGCCAGCAGGTGTCGAGTCCACAGGAAGTAAAATCTGTTACAGAAGAAATGGCCACACTGTCTGTATCAAGCTCAACTACCCAAGTAACATTGCCTGCATCAGGTATAGCACAAGCTCCTTTACTAGTGCAAATGCCAGAGCCCGCTAGAGCTGCGCCACCGGGACCTTGGGGCAGAGGTAGAGGTCAAGGCGCTGGTAGAGGACAAAGCTGGGCTGCAGCTCCACCTCCAGGCATGGCAACAGCGCAAGCGCTGCCCCAACAAATGGGGCCCCCTCAAACTGGGCCTCCGCAAGTGTGGCAGCAACCGCCAGTAAAGATGATGCCCACTCCAACGCCCGTTCCGCAACCCAGTTCAAGTACTAGCCAAAAAGAAGTATATTATCCCACTCGGCCTCCTAAGTCTCTAGAACCCGTGTTATGCCGTTACAAGATACCAACTAAAATTCCTGGTGGTGTGGTTAGTGCCAGACACATAAGAGTACTGGTAAATTATCTGGAAATGGAGTTTAAATCTCTTAAAATAGTAAGTAACTCAATTTTCTCATTATGGAATATGCATTTATATGATTGCTAAAGTTTACAGTCCGAGTTTGAAATCGAATTTTATTGACATTGCATCCAAATGCAATGTCCCAGATCTGCTTTTTTGGCTTTGTAAATCGAATCAAATAATATTTCGATTCTATATTGAAATGATTTTGTTTTTTGCAGTCTCGTTATGATGTGAGTTTTACTCCGGATAGACCAAAGAGGATGTTGCCTGAAGTATTTGCAAAAGTCAAAAGTAAATATTTCCCCAATGAATTAATTGCATTTGATCAGATGAAGAATTGTTATTCATTGAATCCGCTTAAGAATGTAACTTCAACGGAGCGTTTCAATACAAATGTAAGTATATTATTTTATAGCTGGTTTTTTTTTTCTGTTGACATAATATATTTTTTAACAAAAAATAATCTGTTATTATATTGAAGAGGTCCCCGTTCGTGTTTGGGTGCACAGAACCTTTCGTTGTGGCGACACTTGGTGAGGCTTATGTCCAACAGTGGACGTCTTTCGGCTGAATTGTTGATGATGTCCCTTACAAAAATGCTTTTTTTTTTTAAGAGCAAACCTTACAAAAATCTCAAAAATGTGGTATTTATACAGCTTGCTTATTTCAGATTGAGATATCGGATCAGAATGGAAGGCCCATGAGTTTTGATGTGTCAATGAAAGCGACTGGTGTTGTAGATCTCGAAAACATAAGGCGGTAAGATCTTCCATATTTCTATGTTCACAATATTTCCAAAATAATTTTGGAAAAACTGCTTTAAAACTTAGCTCTACTTGTGTATAGGAAAATTTTCAAATTAATGTACACAGAAGTAAAGTTGATAATTAATTATTCATTTTCTCGTGTTCATTTTGTAGCTATATGGTAACCCGAGGCACCTCCCTGTGCCATCCTACTGAAGAGATTCAATGCATTGACGTAATTCTGCGCCAAGGCGCTCTAGAGTCATATGTCAAGGTATGTATGTATTCTCGGATGGTAAAAAAACCAATTATTGTTTTGTAAAAATTTGTAAAAAATATATATAAATAACAGTCCTGAAAAATTACAAATAATTTGTAAGTTATGAGATTCGGATAATCCTTATTTCAACACTAATTTAACGCAACTTAAACTAATTTTGTACCAGGATAGTTTAAAGCCGGGTCCGCTGGGTCGTGTTTTCGTGTATGCTAACACAATAACATTGTTTGCTAACCGAATAGGGACGTGGCCTAACAGTTTTGTTAGGAAAAACACGCTAACATGGTTAATTGAGACGAATGGATAACATCTAGGGTCCGACCGAAACTAGTTTTACGACCGAAACCGAAACTTCCTTACAAGGATCATATTTTGAGGGAAAAATAAAGAAAACGTTATTATAATCAGTCAGTCTTTATTGTTTTCTCTTTAAATCACATAAATAAGCAGTCTTCGACATTTTCATTTATTAATAATTAATCAACATAGGAATCTTTATTTAACCAAATTCAAAATAAATCATTCGAAAACTCGCCACCACAACAAAACAAAATGAACAGCAAACAAACAAGCTAATCACGACATTGACTCTGATGGGATTCATTCACTCATTCAACGCGCCGAACATGACCGATCACAGCGCGAAAACTCCCGAATGCACATTCGGTTTCGGTTGTAGTTTCGGCAAGTTTGCCGCCGAAAACGAAACTAAACCGAAACTCTTTTTTTGCCGAAACTCAACCGAAAACGAAACCTAAACCGACCATTCGGTCGGACGCTAATAACATCCCCCGCTTTTGCCTGACGGGGGTGAGGTCATTAATTTTATGTTTGTCTCGCCGGACGAATACGTCTCGCGATTCAGTGATGGAATAGAATAAAGAAACACAATATTAGTCAAGCCCCAAGAGGATACCGTTCGCACCTATTGCCTTTCTATTGTGTCTCGAAATACGGTATTCATAGAGTTAATTCGAGAAAGACCAGTGTTTTGGGACGCTACGTGAATTAAAGACAAAATTAATTTTTAACCTTTCGTATGCCACTCATTAGAGACAATTAATAAGCATTATGTCTCGCGTAGATCTACGCCCCCGGCATTCTACGTTTTAATCAAATCTCGAGGCTGTAGGCAAGGTCGAACACGGAATCTATTTCTATTTCTTCGTCGAAGAATTAAATCCACGATTGCCAAAACAGCTTCCACGTCTTCTTCGTCGGAACTCATTTTTTGAAATGAAACAAAAACTATAACAACAATATGCGCAGCAGACGGGCGGTTTTTTTTCTAACATGTTTTACTAACATGTTTTATTAGAATATTGGCGCAGCGGACCCGGCTTAATATAATTTATTTAAATTAAAAACATTTTTGGTTAAAAGCAACCTTCATTACGTTTTACGGTTTATAAAACACCGTGCTTCTCACTTTTATGAGTGGACTAGATGTGTTGCGTTTTAGCCACGCCCACGAATTGGTTCGTTCCTTCGACTAGCGCAGCCTTAATAGACAAACTAGTGCATCCTCGTTTCGAGTTTTATTGAAAGCGAAACCATTTTTTTTTTGGGAAAATTTAGACTTTAGTAACTCAATACCTTTTCTGCATTATTCGTAGGCTGGTCGGCAATTCTTCAAACGTCCTTCAAATCCTGTTAACTTGGGCTACGGTTACGAAATGTGGACGGGATTATTCCAATCGGCCATTTTTACAAGCAAGGCCTTTATCAATATTGATGGTGAGTGCAGTTAAAGCATTAAGTTTTTGTTTCATATTTTATGAAATTTGTTTTATATTTGTTTTTCAACAATAAATTGTTTCATATTTCAGTTGCACACAAGGGCTTTCCTAAACATCAGCCTTTGATAGACGCTCTCGTAAACGATTTCAAGCTGGACCCTCGTCGCCCTGTGGAGGGCCAACGTGGTGGTGACTATTTCACAGCCTTTGTAAAAGGCCTTAAGGTAACTAACAGCAAATTTAGTAAGTTGAGTTTATGTGTGAATGTTTGTCTGGTTTCATTCATTCGATATTATTATAAAACGAGACGTACGATATATGCACTGAGAATGTGAATGCGTATTGCACCTAAGTATATTATCGCACATTTAATCATGAAGGGACATTTCTCGAAAAAAGATATTTAAAAATTGAATGGTAAAACTTATGATTCAATTTTACTACACGTCTGCACTATTTATAAGGTTGAAAACCGTCGCTGCAGGGTTGTCACGGAAGGGTGAGATTTATACTTAAAGTTAGTATTTTAAATCACTACTGCGTGTCTAACACTCAACAAATGCTGAGTTGGTGATCTTTTTGGCTTCGCACACACATACACTCACAGCGCATTTTTATTTAAACTTTTTTTAAATCTGTTCTTTATGATGGGTCCTGTTGTGCTGTTTGTGGCGATTGCGTCTTATATGTAGAATTTAAAATAAGGTTAAAAGTACTCACTGGCAAACTAGGTAGTTACACTTGTCGAAAATAAAGCAACATTATACTCAATCATGAGCCAATTTTAGCGTGGCTCCAGGAGGAGCGTCTCTATTAGGAATAAGGACTCGAAATACCAGTCTTTGGTTCTTTTGTCCACAAGTACTAATTCTAGCCATAAAAGACGTATTAAATAATGAGAAATAAATATTTGGGTCGTTCTTTTTTTGCCGACAAATGCTTGTCCCCTAGAAAAATAATATGAATATCGCATTTACGCTTAAAATTTTTGAATATCTCAACTATCTTTTATTTTATGTTTAATAGTAGAACCCATAATATATTATTATAGATCAAAAATTTTACATGATGTAATAATATTTTACTTTATTAAATGGGCGTGATAATGTGGATGAAATAGGTATCCGTAAAGTTGTCCGATTGTCGGTCTAAAAGAGGAACTAGCAAATCCATTTATGACCTAAACCTATTTCAGGTAGTAGCAACCTTGGTTGGTGATTCGCCTACCGCGGGCCATCGCCGCGAATTTGTCTGCAACAGCATAGTAGGCCCTCCTGATGAGTTAACATTCACAATGGCTGAAAAAGACGGTCGCTCACGAAAGATAACAGTTGCTAATTATTTCGCTAACGAGAAGAGATACAAGTAAGTGTAAGCTTTCTGTATTATGGATTTATTTCTAGACATGGTCACGAGTTAGACAACCATCTCATTTATGCAAGAAATGATCGTCGATAATGGAGCAGGCTCGTCTTGAACTAACTTATTTCTATATCGATTTAGCTGTCATGGAATCCGGTCTCTGAGTCCCAGCTGTGGAAACATTATAAGGTTGATTATCGTATGCTATACGGATTTTGTGTTGTGTTTGGTTAATCTTCAAAAAAAGTTCTCTTTCTTTAAAAACAATTCATTTATGCATCGTTATTTTTCAGGCTCAGATATCCAAAACTGAATTGCTTATGGGTTGGCTCCAGGGACAGAAACATTTACTTCCCTATCGAATTGCTAACAGTTGCTGAAGGGCAGGTATGTTGTCATTTTTATTATCAATTCAATTACACATTTTGTGGGGATTTTGTTGGTAGGTTAAGGTGTAAACAAATTGCCTGCTTGCCGTCGCGTGCAGCGTCCGCATATCAGTAAAACGGTAATTCGGTATAGTACATTAAAATGTTTTTTTTTTTTTATTATTTATTCACATTATAAGAAAGCTTGCAGACTAACAACATTAAAATAACAATAGTAAATAACTAAGTTGCTAATTACAAGCTTCCACAAATATAGGGTGACTGGTAATTAGTGAACGATACTTCAACACGTGATTGTAGTCATGATAACAAATAACTTTTACTATGGAACCAAACCTGAAATCGCGAAAAAAATCTGCTAAGTTCAGTACATTTATGTTCGCCTAACTGGTCAAAATGTACTGAACGTGGCAGATATTATTTTTTGGTCCCATAGTAAAAGTTGTTTGTTGTTTGTGACCGCGGTCTTATGGCTCGTCAGTAAAGGTCGCCGGTGTATAATTGCAATACGAACGACGAACTAGGCTCGCTGCTGTCGTGTTTGCTTAATTTTCTACTCGGCTCGTCGTTCAAAACTGTTTTGCTCGCTAGTCAGTACAAACGAGCCGCGAGTAAAACCGACGTTCTTTAAAACCGCGGTTTAGGCTCGTACGTCGATCACCCACTTAAGAATATTTTTAAACCTAATTGTAAGCAAACAACATATGCTGAAATATGTAACTGGCAGCAGTCCTCTAATTTGTTCTATTAAGCGGGAAGTACATTAGACCGACGTACACGTGGGCCACGCCTGATTTTTGCGTAGAGTCGCGTCCCGTGGCGTAGCTATACGAGGCTAGTTACTTCATAAAGTGTATGGAGACCGACGCGCACAGATCGGCATATGTGGCCCACGTGTGCCCAATGTGGTTTTACCTTTACAACTAAGATATGTACTACTTAATTAAAATCTCTTGCAGGCCTTAGCTAGGCAGTTGAATGAATTCCAAGTATCGAACATGGTGAGGGAAGCCGCTACTCCACCCGATGAGCGTTTGAAGAAAATTACTGAAACAATTTCCCATGTAAGTGTTTTTTTTTAATTTGCCAATTTTACCCTGGAAGTCCCCCCATGAATCAGTTCCAGTGAAACCGGATGCAGCTGAATTTTACACGAAGCTACTATACTACTAAGTACTAGCCCATCTAACCTGGTCACTGTTTAAAATACTGAACTTAAAATTCTTGAAAAGAATGGCATCTGATTACCCTACTTCTGACTATTCATAACTACTGTCAAATATCTACATATTATAGCCGGGACCAACGCCTTAATGTGCTTTCCGAGGCGCGGAGGAATCTTGGATGTTGAGATGGTCACCCATCCATAGACAGACCTCGACCAGTGTTGCTTAACCGTGGATATCAACCCGTGTGGCTGGTATTTTATTTTACTAGTTTATTGGTCCGACATTGTTTCTACCAGTGTTTGACTCAATCTTGTTTAGCTCTTCAATCCCCATATGTGACAGAATACCTGACGAAATGGAGTATTTCGTCCTGGATGTGCGACCTTGCTAGAGTAAACGTGAGAGTGTTGGTCGGATATATCTAATGTAGCCGGTTAAAATGCAATATAATTATCTATTTAGGTATATACGCCTTTTTCTCCAATATTTTATTTTTAATTTTATAGATGAAATATTCCCAAAACCGAGATTTCAAGCGGTTCGGTTTGGATATCTCCGACAAGTTTTATACTGTCAAGGCAAAAGTGCTGGATCCACCCGTCTTGGACATAGGAAATGGAAAAGCAAAACCCAGGTATGTTGCGAATAATATCTTCTCAGAGATTCAGGTGGTGATTTTTAGAACTGGTCAACTCATATACTTAGGAGATGAGACGAAAAAAAAATAAAAAAAAAACTCAGTAAAAAAATTTTAGTTAAAACTTTCTACAGACAATTTTGAGGACAAGTTAGGACTTTTTAAAAATTATAAGTGAATTATTTTATAATATAATTACGTGCAGTACAAAAATGGAGATAAGCTGAAACAGACAATTAATTTCACTTAAACAGCATAGTATACACTATAATTGGTAAGGCTGCGAAAGTCGGTTACAAAACTTAGCGAAGGTAAGTTCAAAGACCGTATCAGGCGTGACCATATAAAAAAAGGGTATTACAAGATTAAAGACTACGTTGAAGACACACTAGTTTGGCGATGACTGCTTCTGCACACGTGGTTTCCTTGGTAGCTCATTGGCTTCATTATTGTACTAACTTCTATTAACTACTCCATCCGATTCGACTCGAATGGATTGGCTATAGAATTAATCTATGTTCTAGAAACGGACAATGGCAGGCGCAGCGTCTCTTGAAGCCGGAACAACTTCAATCCTGGGCTCTCATTGCTATTGATACTGACTCGAGGCTTGATTATGATTCTATGATTAATTTGGTAAGATTTTGTTATTATTTCTGGAGTTGTAATCTGATAAAGAACCTCTAATTATTTGACGTACGTTTAACACATAAAGGTTGGGCAATGTTCAATTATATTCACACACATCACATTGTCTTTCCTGTCAGTTGTCTTTAAAATATTGAAAGGAAAAAAATCGTGAGGAAACTGGTATGTCCTAGAAAACATTTTGGAGATATGTGACATCCACCAACCCACAGCGGGGCTGCATGGTAGATTACGACCCATTCCCTCTGCCAGAGAGGAGGCCTGAGCCCCAGCAGTGGAAACATTATACTTAAGATGGATTATGCTACATTGAAAATTCTTTATTGCATTAACAGAAATTGGTGTAATTGTGCTAAACTATTTCATTTATTTATGTATTTATTATACACTTTATTGTTGGCACTTAAAGAAATAAAACAAAGAAAAAATTAAATCTAAAGCAGATACAACGGGAGCCTAGTAAATCTCAGAACATGATATGGGGTTGTCATAATAAGCGCCATTTTATTACAATATAACTATATTATAATAGATACACAGATACATACATACCAAAAATACAGGCAATAAAAAGAAATGGCGAATTTTGATAATCACAGAGACAGGTAGTGAAGTCTTCATTGTTCTTCTTGTATTATTTCAGATCATGAGTACGGGCACTCAAATGGGTATGAGTATTGCAAAGCCTAAGTTTGTCAACTTGAATGCTACAATGAAGATGATGCACGGAATTTTGATGAATGCATATAAAGATGTGCGTTTCGTCTTTATAATCGTTTCTGCAAGGGGCCGAGATGACTATCATAAGGTATTGTGTGATTTTAATTTTGAAATATTTAGATTAGGGTTCTGGGGCATATTTTTTAGAAATAGCTTGAGGCCCTGGGGGTATATTGTACTATTTTTGCCTTCTGGGAACGACTCTTGTATCAAGAGTGCTTTCACAAACATGTACTGTTACATACACAAGACACTCAGAGTTGGTGCAACTTTCTATAAGCCTTACAAATGTCTGTTCTTTACGGGAATAGAATTTATGGATCGCAGCGTACGCGCAGTAGCCAACCGCCCAGCCACTATACCATATGTAACATGTTATTATTAGCTTTTTATAAACTTTATGGTGATAGCATTGCATTTCTTCCTGCACAATCCCTAAAGTCCACTGTCAACGGACGCGTAGCTTCATAGACGCGTATTCGTCATTATATGCTTGGTGTACACCTGAAACTTACGTACAAGACTATGAAACTGTCGACGAAGCGGCAAAGACACAACGGCACGACGTCGACCGAGTTTCATAATTTTGTATGGAAGCTACACGCCAAGCGTATAATAACGAATACGCGTCTTTGAAGCTACGCGTCCTTACACAGTAGGCCTCAATCCCACCTACGTATGAATTTAGTATTCCGAGCCTCCATTAAACAACAGTCGAACTAGAATAAAGAAATTATTGATGAAGTCTTTCATTTTGAACAGGTGAAACAATTGGCTGAACGCGAGGTGGGTATTTTGACCCAGTGTATCAAGGAAGCGACGGTACGAAGGATGAACGCAATGACTGCTAAAAATATACTGCTGAAGGTAAATATTATTTTACAAAAAAAAAAACAAAAAAAATTGTGTTACTCTGTTGTTTTTACATTTTGGAGATTAAGTTTTAAGGAAATCCTGGTAATCCTTTCTAATGCACTTTTGCACTTTCTAATCAAGCGTGTACACCAAAATAATTATGTCGTAGCGATCGAGATCCGCTGTCGCTTATGAACTATGAGACCTCGTCTTTACATCACACCTTCTTCGTTCCGTCTTCGTTTCTCGTTTATACCTCTCACCAAAATAATTATGTCGTAGCCATCGAGATCCGCTGCCGCTTATGAACTATGAGACCTCTTCTTTACATCACACCTTCTTCGTTCCGTCTTCGTTTCTCGTTTATACCTCTCACCAAAATAATTATGTCGTAGCCATCGAGATCCGCTGCCGCTTATGAACTATGAGACCTCGTCTTTACATCACACCTTCTTCGTTCCGTCTTCGTTTCTCGTTTATACCTCTCACCAAAATAATTATGTCGTAGCCATCGAGATCCGCTGCCGCTTATGAACTATGAGACCTCGTCTTTACATCACACCTTCTTCGTTCCGTCTTCGTTTCTCGTTTATACCTCTCACCAAAATAATTATGTCGTAGCCATCGAGATCCGCTGCCGCTTATGAACTATGAGACCTCGTTTTTACATCACACCTTCTTCGTTCCGTGTTCGTTTCTCGTTTATACCTCTCACCAAAATAATTATGTCGTAGCCATCGAGATCCGCTGCCGCTTATGAACTATGAGACCTCGTTTTTACATCACACCTTCTTCGTTCCGTGTTCGTTTCTCGTTTATACCTCCCATCAGTTTTAGGTCCGGTGCGCGGCCCGGCCGCCCCACTACACACTTCTCCGCTCTGCCACACCGCTTGCTCGCCGCACAAAATTTATAAAATGAGACATCTCTCCTCTCCGCTTGATCCATTTCCATCAAAGCTAAACGGAGAAGAAATGTAGAAATAACGAAATCGGATTGGTCTATTCAAACACATCTCTCGTCTCCTCTCCTCTCCTCTCCACTTCGGTGGATACCGGGCCTGAAAGTTCCCTTCTTTCTAGAGAAATCAGCTATAAACAAAGAAATTTGAATCAATCTCGATAAACGATACGATTCTGGCAGGTTTTTGAGTAGTTTAAAAATTAATAACTTCTGTCAGGGTTTTTCTGCGTGAAAATCGAGAATTATTACAGGGGAACGTCCACATGAATAATAAGTCTCTATATGCTATTCCAGGACATATCCTTGTGTCAAGTTTAATTCAGTAACAAACATCGATACCTGTAAACTCAAAGGGTGTACAGCACGATGACCACAATGTGCAATACAATACAATACGCCCTTGAGCCTAGAGCAGAGATGGCAAACCTATGGCACGCGTGCCAGTAGTGGCATGTGGTAAAGTAATTTGAGCACACCTGTTTCGAGATATTTAACATCTAGTTTATTTGAGATAGCAGTAATTGGTTAAACAAATAAATAATTATGATACATGAATTGTGTGTTGCAAATTAAGGGTAGTATATAGTTTAATTTATTGTTCATTTAAACTTAAAGTAAGAAACGTAATTCTTGGGTAGCACGTCGGAACCGCATCATTTTTATTCAAATATTTAGTAGCACACTTTCCAATAAAGGTTTGCCATCCCTGGCTTAGAGGAATCGATATACTCAAATACATACATACAAAATTTCACCTTAATAATATTAGTACTTATTTAATATTGAGAAAATTAGCGCCATAATCTCACAAGTGACAATAAGTCTTCTAATATCCCTTTTATAATTCGCTTTCAACCAGTTACGATGACTATATTATTTGCCAACAGGTGAACTCAAAATTGATGGGAATAAACCAAGCTATAGATAGCAATACCACACCGAAATGTTTGAGGGATGGAGGCGTCATGATCGTGGGCGCTGACGTCACACACCCTTCGCCTGATCAGGTATGAATTTATTTATTCTATATTCCATTCGCAATAAGATTATTCAAAGCAAAAAGTTTGTATTGTATAATAAAGTAATATTGTATCATTTTTTTTTTGCTTTGAATGCCATCCTTATGCCTATGGAATAGAAGTCAGAATCGGCTGACCGGACGGTGAAAAAGGTTTGTTTAAATGTCTTAATCTTATTGTGAATGGATTATTGTAGTCAGTCCTATTTTTTCTTATCGGAATAGAAGATTACCACGAGGTCTTGAGCGATTCAACGTGATTGCGAAGCGATTGCTTTTTCCCCACGTGCCTGCGAAGTTACCGCTTTAGACACTATTTATTTAAGACAAATCACCGCACTGTTAAGAGTTCGCGTGAAAATATCAAACCAAATGAATGCGATCGCTTCGCTTACCGTCGCACCGCACCCAAATACGTTTGGTCACGTGGGCCACTGAATGTACAAACGTAGAATCGTTTACGTAGAACACCGCGTTAGAGTTACGTAAGTAAAAATTTCATACGAATATGATATTTTATTCTGGTGTCAATATTGTTCATATTCGTGTGAGAGGATGGTCATATTCGTTAATTCATGTTATAGGATAACTTGAGAATCGCTCTCGTCTTCCAAATTTTAAGATAGTATGTGAATGTAATGTAATCCATATTCATATACAAGTGTGATTAATGAATTTTATTATTTTCTTGCAGTCTAATGTGCCAAGCATCGCAGCTGTGACGGCATCTTTGGATCCCAAATGCTACATCTATAACATTGAACTTAGCATTCAAACGCCAAAGGTAAGCATAACCGGTTTTTAAAGAATTTATAAACTTAACACTTGTGATATAAACTCTATCCGTTTAACAATAGGTTCCAAAATCCATAATCAACAGCCTAGAGTTTATTTTCTGCTACTAATTTTATACTATAACGCTAAATTGGATATTTAATTGGCAATGGATTCATTCTAAGCTTGAAAATCGAGTATAATTTTATTTATGTTAACAGAAAGAGATGATCGTCGAATTTGAAGACATGATGTTTGACCATTTGAAGTTATACAAGGAACGTAACAACATCCTCCCGAGGAAGATATTCGTTTTCCGCGATGGCGTCTCTGAAGGACAATTTGCCCAGGTAATTCATCTATCATCATTACAGCTGAAAGACCTCTACTGCTAGATATAGGTCTCCCCCAAGCAGCGTTTCTCAATCTATATGTTTAGGAATCAGAAGTGCAGATATTAAAAAAATAAATACAGTGTGACACACTATACAATAAACAATTCTTTACTTTTAGTTAGAAGAACAAAATAACAATAATTCAAAATAATATTTCTTACGGACCCTTGAACGATGTTCCTGCCACGAATGTGACAGCCGTCAAAGTGTCAGAGGTAGCGGTGCGCGCGCCGCTTTCATAGACTCTTAGCTGTCATTCCTTCGAAAAGGTTTACATATTGCTCTGTGACTCCTTTCTTCTATCCTAACAATATTATATTAATCTATTCTATCTAATCTATTATATATATATAATCTAATTTATGTCTCCATTCTCTCGGTTGCAAAGAATCGCCCCTAATGAGTTAGGGAGTCCGTGTCTACTTAGTGAGACAGTGGGTTGGGGTGGCACTGTGCTAAGTCCACCCCCAGTCAGTCGGAGTGTATATCGACAAGAGAAAGAAATAATATTGAGGAAGGCTATAGATTATACAACATTAATTTCAGTGAAATGTGAAACCCGAAACACGTGTCCAAAAAGTTTACCTAAAAAATAATCGATCTACAAAATGAAAAATCAATGAATTAAATGCTTGTAATGTCACCTGGTTGTCCGCACAAATACTTGATCACCAGGCCATTCGGGTGACTGAAGGGTTGTTTTGCTCCTGCACCTAATGTCCCCTGTGATAGGTCACGGTCTACCGTGACCTATGTTATATTGAGTGTCGGTGGTGTCCAAATTGTGACCGTTTTTTAATTATATTTAGGAAAAATATAACATGGTGAAAAAATTATTGGAACCGATTTAGTCACTGATGGATATAGGTAAATTCCATAATTATACCAGCAGCACCAAGTAACGAATTAAATTAGGAGAAATTAAATTTCAAGTAAAAATATTTCAACAAAATTGATATTGTCCTCCAATCGATGTTTTGAATTATTTTTTGTAATGACTTGCAAGATGAAGATCATGGAACCCTACACTGCGTGACCCAACTCGCACTTGACCGATTTTATCTGTCATATTGTCCCTTGTGTTTTGTTTTATAAAATAATTGCATTATTGTTCCTTTATTCCACTAGGTGATGAACAGTGAATTAGCAGCAGTACACATGGCTTACCAACGAATGGCGGGCCATGATAAAAAGCCAGAAGTACTGTTCTTACTGGTACAGAAACGCCATCATACGAGGTAAGTTAAAAACACAACGACAACGACACGATACACACACAAACCCGACACGTCGACTGGTCGTTACTAAAACCAGTAACAATATAGCACGATAACAATATGGAACTTAAAAAAAAAAAAATTTGGACAACAATGCTGTACAAACTTTGCTGTTTTTATTTTTGTCTAATATTTTATACTAAACAACAAATAACACTGTAAAGAAATCTTTTTCTAAAAAAATATCAAAAAGATTATGCATTGCCTAACAACGTGCCAATGCCGCCAGTCTTTTGGGCACACCAGTCGACAGCGATACGGAGGAGTTTTATGACGCCGTTTTTTAGTTAGGAGTAGGTTATAGTGTATATATAGTTTTAATTAATAAGTGTTTTATATAATTTATATAATTGTGTATTTGTGAAATTAATGTATCAAAAATAGTTTTAAATGAAGCAGCATAGCATTTCAAATATTGGTATGAGGAAGAGATGAGCCCTTAGTCTTTATCATGACGTGTTAAAATCTCACCTGTGCGAGCGAGAAAGAAAGGTGGAGCTATACCCCTACAGATTAACAGTTCAGTTTCCATACCTTTAACAGTTCAGTTTAGGTTGTCAAATGGATCGCGCTAAAGAGCTCGTGGTAGGACTCTGTTGGGGACATCTCGCTATCTCTTTTGTAGACATATAATCTAATGGCGGTGACTTTGACATTTTCTGCTTTATTTTCAGACTCTTCAACGATGGACCCAACAAGAAATACAATGTGGAACCAGGAACAGTTGTCGACACTGATATTGTTCATTCGTCCGAATTGGACTTTTATCTGGTATGCAAACTTTTGTTTAAAAATAATTTAATTAAAAGATTAAATCTAGAACTACATTAGACCGACGCACACGTGTAACACGCCTGATTTGTTCGTTGAACGACGTCGCGTGCGTGGATCAAGTGTAGCTCTACAAATCTAATTTCCATATAAAATGTATGGAGACCGACGCGCCCAGATCGGGGTATGTGGCACACTTGTGCGCAATGTAGTTCTACCTTTACCTCCGTTCACAGGGTTTTGTAATATACGACAGTTTGCAGTAAATTGCTTCGTTTACTCTCTTTGGTTAAAAATAAATGTAAAAATTCCGTGTGCTCATGATTTTATGATCATGAATAGCTTGCAAAGTACGATTGTACTTCAAGTATCCTGAAAAATTGCCAGTGTGTTAAGTTGAATAAGATACACAGTCTGTAAAAAACGCAGCTAAAATAGCCGAGACATAATCATCATCATCCTAATAATGATTATGTCTCGGCTAAAAATCGCTTTTTGCGATAAGACCACCCATTGTTACAGCTATTTCATTTCAAACTCCTCTCACTCAGTGCTGCTACTGTAATATTTATGGTGTAAACTAAAAAGTATCTCGTTTCAGGTATCCCACCAAGCCATAAAAGGCACAGCTCGACCCACTCGCTACCACGCGGTCTGCAACGACGGCAAGATCCCTGATGATGAGGTGGAACAGCTCACTTACTACCTGTGTCATTTGTACTCTCGCTGTATGAGGTCGGTGTCCTACCCGACACCAACTTACTACGCGCATCTTGCCTGCCTAAGGGCCCGATCTCTCACTCAGTAAGTATTTTCTTTTTATTTCACGTTTTGGTGGGCTAAGAGGACCCTTATCATCAATCTAAGCATGGTTTAAAAGCTTGTTAGTCCATCCAACGCAAGCTAACTAAATGTTTGATAAAGAGGCAACGCGAAAAAAGAGAGATACATAAACGCTCGGTTTGCATTTGGTAATTCTGTCTGTTTTTTTTTTAATAGCTTAGAAATTAAAAGAAAGAATCATCTTTCAGAATGTCTGTTAAATGTTCTTCATTTTGGGACATTATCGAGCGTCAAAGTTCACGCAAAATAACAGATTTTCAGCGGGTTAATTTTACTCAAAGGTGAAGGGTTAATAGGAGATATATTTTCGCCCATTATCATACACTCAAAAAATAAAAGTTTTTATTTCCGACTGTTTATAAATGCCTTTTTCTACTTGACATTTTTTTTTTATTCAGTGACATTTACTGTCTCGTGTCCGAACTCCTATACCATTACACTATTTAATAATACTGACTTCCAACAAACATTGAGTTTGATTAGGAAAATTAGTCATTCTAATATGAAACATAACATTGCTTTGCTAGATTTCTTTTTTAATTTTACAGTGGCGAGAGATTCGACAACCGAGAATTGGAGAGAAAACCAAAGCGGCTTCATGTTCTTGACAAAATGCTGCAATTCAGCAGAATGTTCTTTGTCTAAATATTTACCCAAAATATAAATATATCAATATAACCATTTAATATTTGTGATTCTAGGTGTTTGTCATAAATGTACTTGTATACAATATCGTAACTTTCATTCATGCAGTAACAAAAAAAGTAAAAAAAAAAACCAAGATTTTAAAAGTAGCGTAATTAAATATAAATATGGAATATTTAAAACCTATAAAAAAAAAAGAAAATCAATTTTTTAATAATATTTTCATCTATATTTCTTTGTTTATTTAAAACAAAAACGTAATTTTAAGGAATCATTTTTTGTCTAATAGTTTTAAAGATTTGTGATTTTTATTATTCAGTAATGTGATGATTAAGCAGGGATTGTGTCAAATTATACTAATGACACAGTAATATAATCAATCTTTTAAATTATATATTGAATAATTAAATAGTTGTTAGAATTAGGTTTCAATTTCATTGATCATCTGCATTGTCATCTAAGATATTATTCCAAAAATTTTAGAGAGTCCTTATAAAACATTTATTTTTTGAAGCCTAAAGAGATTGTTATTTATGCCAAATAAAAATTGAAAATGTGACGAGAGTTTTGGTCTGTAAATGATTTGTTTGCTAACTCTTATTTTTAAGCCTGAGAGTCTTTGTGTATTTTCTAGATTGCCTAAAAGTAAAAGTTAACCAATGTTAACACACCGGATATTTGTAATGGAATTTAATTGTGTTATATTGTCAACTTATTGTATTCATATTATTGTCAATAAATAGCTTTTTATTGGTGGAGCAAGCAATGCTTTGGTTTCTTTGAAACAATTTTAACCGTAACATTGTTAGTATTGTCGTAAGAAAGATGTCGTTATGGATCGTTATTGACCGTTGACCTATCGTATGCGACACCCTGTCGAAAAACTACCTTAAAATTATTTGAGACGCTAAATGCATTCTAGAAAAGTGTTGTTTATGAAAAGTTAGCGGCGGGCTCGATATAAAGGCCAAAATTGCTTAAACCGGGCGCCCGCGCGATCCCATACAAAACTGCTCCGTTGCGGGTTCTGCGCATGTTTTGCTACGTAATAATACATTAAGTGCTCTATCGATACGACTACATGCACACCGTTAAAGTTGAACTAGTGACACCGCACAGGTAATAATCCGGTTTCCGCGACGGGGAGCCGAGCACATGACACGCGCGTCCCCACGCGGCGGGTATCCGCCGGCGCCCACTTCACGCAGTTTCGGCCCTAAGTCCTTCAGTGCGTTATTACAACAAATTGGAAAGAGCCAATGGCGGGTTGTGGTGGGAGTCTAGTGATATAGGATCAGCCCAGACCTGGCGAAGTGAAATGAAACTTGAGTGTCTCCAAAGAAAAAGCTTGGTGTCAGTCAAATAAATAGCAACATTGTCAATCGACACAAGCAAGTTGCTCATTAATTTTACACTTTTTTAATAAACACAATTCTTATACAACTTGCTGTCTCATTCATGTTATTTTTGTTAACCAAAAGAACATTATTATTTCAACTTTATTTAATTTAAAAGAAGGTTGATATTTGTTTGCTGAAGTTTCATGGTCTGCGCTAACCCATAGACGAGGAGTCGATCGTATTTTTTTATAATTATGTTACACTGTTAATGTAAAGACCTGTTTAGGTATAATTTTGTTAATTAGTGACAGCTCTATTGTAATATTTACGTTTTCTATTATCATTATTAGAATTAGTAATACAAAATTCAAACAACAACATCGCAAGAAAAATTGTCTGTTCCCTAAAGACATTAAAAAGTGCAAATTACATTAATTTCGGAAGTCGGTGTTTCTGCTTTTGTTTTTAAGTTATTTTACTCCGATCTCGGAAACGGTTACTTTGCACTGATTAGCATTGTTCAAGTGGATGTCGTTTACAGCATTTTTGACTTTGTTTTGTTACGAATTCCTGTGTCTACCTACCATAAAGTTTTATCATCAAATATGTTCGATAGTGCATCTCATCAAAATTCAAATAAGCCGAAGCACGGCTAGCTAAAAATGTATTTTTTTTAATAAAAATGGGACCGTCTGGAAAATTCTTTTTTTATTTCATGGTTATGCTATCAAGTCAAATAATAATTTTCCAAATCAGTTCATAAATGACGGAGTTCTGAGGAAATAAAAAAAAAATACAACCCAATTTAGAACCTCCTCTTTTTTTAGAAGTATTTTTTTAAAAACCTAATAAAATAGGATCAGAACAGGGTGTCTCGCATTCCTAGTGTCTACTAGAATCCACATCGTTTATTTCCATCGTAGTAATATACTGTCTGTTAAATAAATCTGTAGTGAATAAATGTTTACATAAGGAAAAACTGGTTTATTTTGCAATTCATCACCCTTCCACCATCCAAGCAGTTTCCAAATTCAAGTAGAATTTATTAACAATAATAGTACATTTTATTACAAGCGGAGAAAATGTCGTCGTAACCGAGGCGGAATTAGCCCGAGCTGCAGGCGAAGGTATGGAACCTATTGTTGGATTTAAGTTTTATTAGACAAAAATTGTCGCGACAATATTTATAGATCTAGTTAGTGCATGTAATTGTCTTACTCGCTCTGAAACGCATGCGTACTCTCGCGTTGATACTCTCGGCTGAATATTTTTTGTGTTCAGGGGTTTATGTTTGATCACTACAATTTGTCAGATATCACTACTGAAATATAACTTTGTGATAGTAACTTTATTAACATATTTAAAAATCAGACATGTAAAATACGTAAAGTTCATTTATTTTTTGTGGAGCTTGAAAGCGTCTGACAGAGGTTATGGTGAACATCAGAATGGCGAATGTACGTCAAAAAAACAGAAATTCTATACTTATGAAAGCAATGTAGCGAATGTGCGTAAAAATTTAAGAAATGTGGTTTTAAAAAAAACGAGATTTTTAAAAAACTTTGTGAGCCACCAGTCTGATATCAAAATGACGGGTGTATTTTTGATCTGAGCAAACTGCTTACTATAAGTATACACGCACTAGCATAGCAATGTGCTCGAACGTACCAAAGGCAGAAACATGCGGCAAAAGGTTTTAAAGTAATTTTATTCACATAAAAGCAATGTTGTAGTAATAATATGAGGAATGTGCGTCAAATTTGAAACAAGGTGCTTTTATAAAACTATTTATGATAGATAAGATAGACAGGACAAACAGACAGACAATAAAGTATTTTTTTTTTATTTATTTATCATATAAACAAAGAAGGATTATCTATATTAAATAGGATTATCTATATTAAATAGCTTAAGTAATCCTATAAGGGTTTTTTTTTTCGGTGCGTAAAAATCATTTAGTGACATCCCCCACTCTTGGGCGAAGCGGGAGATAGTATCAGACTTTTACTGACTAAAAAAACCCACCCGTTCCTTTTTTGCCCTTACACCAGGTCCGACCCTTCCTTTAGAAGTACTATTGGGGCTAAGGGTCTACTTCAGAAGTAGACCCTTAGCTCCAGTAGGCTTCGACCCTACTTGCTAGCGGGCTGGGCCCCTACGGTTTGCTGACAACCCTTTGAGGCGCGTGGTAACAGTACGCGCCGTCAACGACTTGGGCTCGGTCCGGTTGGTTACCGGGCGCCTACGGTGGCCGGAAATTGGGATCGGAATCCTGGCGGCGGCTGGGGCGTGAGCGCCATTGCCTTTGCCTGATGCGGTCGGCCTCTTCCTTTGCTAGCATTTGCTTTGCTGAAGGAGGCGACCGCTGTCACTTCTCCTCGCTCCGGACAATGGCCTGTACCAAGACCCGGCGCAAGAGATCGCCGCCGCGGATCGCCCTCACAAGGACACGGCGATGCTCTGTCCAAGCGGGGCACACCTCCACCGTGTGCTCCACCCTGTCTTCCGGGCGATCCATACAGTGGCGACATCCGGGTGTCTCTTCTGCACGAATTTGGTGCAGGTACTTACCGAACTTGCCATGTTCGGTGAGAACCTGCGTCCTGCGGATGGTGAGGACGCCGTGAGGTCTTTCCAGCCACGCCTCAAAGAGGGGACTTACCGCCATAATTGTGGCGTGCCCAATCTTATAAGGGTTCGGTTTTTCGTAACCCTGAAAACACGCTAATTTAAGTACCTATGCGATAATTATCTGATCTAGGTGCAATTTTTGTCTAAGCTATTTTACGATAAAACTCACCGTTTTGCTGAAAATCGCGAAAAACTTGTTTTTGTGACCCTGAGTATTTTTTTCCAGGTGTCGTGTCGGATCGATGAGGACTTTTTAGATTTCATATATGATGGTGTTTTGAACAATCCTACCAATTTTCAGCTGGGTACGAATTTTTGTAACTTCGGATGTCTAAATTCACCGGTTAACCTCAGGGCACTGGCCCACTAGACCAACAGCCAAGTCAAGTATAAACCTAGATATATTTACAACTGTCAACACTTTAGAAAGCCTCAAAAGTATTGTGGCTGAGCATGCACTTACCTGATGGCATCTACCATCATAGAACGCATCAACATTCATCATCAGATGAGGTTAGTGGTCAAGGCAAGCGTTTAAAATGCCATCTAATCAGTGATCCTCACACCGTAACCACGACATAGTTCACAGAATTACGTAGGCAGGTAACATTAATACGTAAAACGTTCGTAAATTAATTTCCGGCGGTTCTGTCCTATTTAGTGCGGCCTCAACGCCACCTCAGCATAGAGTGCATGTTAATTACCTTGCACTCCGCTAGAGGCCGCCGTTGCATGTTAGACGTTTAAATGTATGCGTTTCATGTCAACATAAATATGTACTGGATGGTAATTTTAGCAAAACCAATCAAACAACGTAGCCTTTTTCTATCCAATTATGTTTAGGACGTCTACCTCTATGCGCAGAGTACTAGATTTTTTTGGCTATTCAAGGTTGTAGCTATTTTTCCTGGCTATGTAGCCAGGAAAGATGGCCACAAACTACGAAAACACGGCGGTGCTTCGCCCAAGCGCAGCACACCTTCAGCATATGCTCCACCGCGTCCTCCGGGAGGTCCGCACAATAGTGACACCCGGGCGTTTCATCCGCACTAATCAGGTGCAGGTACCTCCCGAACTTGCCACGTTCGGTGAGAACCTGCAGCATTATGCGGAAGTTAAAAAACCACTCCTCGAAGAGGAGACTTACCGTACCGCCATGATTATGGCGCGTCCAATCGACGGGTTAAGGTGCTTTACGAGGCACGGAGGAGACACGGAAGGTCAAGCAAGGGTGATCTTAGTGATTCATTTACAGATCGTCGGCTTCAGTTGGCTTCGTAGACAAATAATTTCTAATATTATAAAGCTGAAGACTTTGTTCGAATGCTTTGAAAAATTCTTTTAATGTTGGATAGCCCATTTATTAACAATGAACGACAGACAACGAGCAAGAACAATACCACTAATGCCAATGACAACGAGAGACTAACCGAACAATTCGACAATATACCTACCCGTCCTCATCAACTCAGGATAAATCTTAACAGCGTAAAGTAGTCTAAAGTACAGCGTCATCTCTCGGGAAATTGGGTTACTAATTTATACAAACTAGGCAGATTAAGTATGTTGGGTTTTCGGTGGTAATTTTGGATTGCGTGAACCGATTTAAATATTTTTTTTTTTATTTGAAAGAAGATTTGTTTAGGATAATATATGTAAACTAAGTTAAAAAAAAATGCTTGCATATACGGTTAAATCACAAACTTAGTTTAGAAATTATTTTTTACAACTTTTCAAAAACTGTTCAACCCATCAAGTTCAAAATAATTTTCCTAGAAATTCTCTATAAAGATTTACTTTTGACATTTTATTCATATTTTCTAAACTTATTGTTCAAAAGTTAGAGGAGGTATTAGGGTTACACACATTTTTACGTAGCAGCTACGGGACCAAGTTATAGGTAGGTAGGTACTAGGTACAATACGTGGCTTATAAGTTTAACCAAAATGGCAATCGACCTTCAATGCGCAGTAACAGATTTTACATGCGTAACCATAGCATGTACATGCGTATGCGTAGACACGCATGCACGTAGCATTCTACGTCCGCTATAATTGTTGTATAGAGCAGTATTCTGAACTTTTTTTGTTTTCAAGGTACTCCTAGAAAATTGGAAAATTATGGAGGTACACTATAAATGAAAACTGATTTTATACATTTCAAGAGTGGCTAGAGAGCGCCATACACCCTCACCTTCCGCGTGTCGCTGGTCCTCACTGGACATAGCTAATTCGGGAGGTTGCTGGTCTAACGTCTAGGTGTCACTATCAAGCGGGTGCCCCCTGGAGGAACGGTGGATCATACGGTGGTGGCCCTTCTTGGGTGAAGAGTCAGTGTATCCGAGTTGAGGCAGTCAGCGGCGGTGACCTTTCAAAACATGGTTCACAGCGAGATGGGAATGGGAAGCAGACACCTCTTCCATGAAACATTACTGTTTCGATACTCCTAGCGAAGGAAAGTAGTCGTAGCAACCGTGAGGGAATGGACATGCTCATATCCCGGCCGTCACCATAGGAGACGGTACGAGTATCGGGAGTCGCGAGGCGATCCCCGGGCATCGTCCTTTTATAGGTAGGTCGGTTAACATTGACAAATAGGCCAAAATAAATTTATTTTTTTAACATTACCTTGGTAACTAGGTACTGGCTGACATTATTTTTCCTAGGTACACCAACTAACCACCACAGAACATCAGTGAACCGCGTCACACCCTTTGTGGAAAACTAGTGTATACTGACATTATTAGAAACCACTTTACTAGCGACCTCGCCCGCATGAAACAGTAAGTGCTTTTTTACGGAGACGCGGCGCGTTGGGCGTTCGTCGTACATTGCAGTAGCGGGCCGCGTCATCGCACGCGCAAACACAAACATTATGGCAATGTACGACGGACCACCCAACGCTCCACGTCTCCGTAAACAAGCCCTAACCGTCGGGATCGTACTATATCGGTACAAAAAGTCTTATGTCCTAGTCCTAATCTAGTTTACGGTCTAGGTACCGTGTTCTCAACGAAATTATTTTAGTTTTGATTGAAAATGTTTTTAATAGGAAAGTAAAATTTACAAAGGAAAATGCGAGGACTGCTCTTTGCATGTCCCCTATAATCAAGCATGTCCCTTTGTAAATTCTATAGGTACCTATAGCTAGGTTACTCAAGTAGACTACATTCATTTGTTAGCTTATAATACCGAAAAAAAAATAACTTACTAGACAAACATTCCTAAGCGGGCATGGTTCAGCAAATACGCATTAGGGAACCTTGATAGTTTGCAAAATTAAAATTAATTATATTCTAGGCAGAATATTTTGTTACTTTGACCACATTAATTTTTCAATGACATTTTAAAAATATGAAATTCTGTTAAGGCTGGAACTTTGGTTTTAACTTCGAACTTGGTAACATATAAGAAGATTATAGCCTGGACTAGGATAAATAAGAGATTTTTTTTTACCCGCAGTAAGTAGGTCCGTTCTTATATGTGATCATTTTTTACTGTCACGCTTGCAAAGCTTAGTATAAGTAAATGGAATAAATAAACAGAAAAGTACTTACTATAAATACTTTTTTTTGTAAAAACCGATCCTTTCTGTTACCAAGATATACAATTTTAGCACATATTTCGTAGAATCAAGGTTCATTGAATAGTAAAGTTACCTTTGTTTTTATCATGGAGTTATCACGATTTTGTAGTCGTGCAAGTGGTCACGTAAGCCAGTGTCAGAACTATCTGTCTACTGTCTGCAAATACGGCTTAACCACAGTTATGTGGACCGCTATCTAGGATATTTGGTATACTTGCATTATTGGAACATGGTTTGTTCCTGATTTTTGAACAAATTGTTGGCAGGTCCAATTTGCTTGGTGGGTTTGTCGACAATTTCGTGTACCTTACTTTTTTGTTTAGTTATTATAGGTCTAACATACTCGTACTTATATAAAATAGGGCGCACATATTTAGCATTCAAATTAACTGAGTAATAGGTACCTACAGGTATGCACATGTGTGGGTCTAAATCATTAATGCTTTTAAGGTTTTCAGACTGTTGTGACGACCCTGTATTTTCAATATGGCTGCAGAATCATTCGAAAGAGTTAGGTACTATACTCCCTACTGGAATACAAAGGGTTCCTGAAGGAATGCGAGGAGGTGAAAGCACAGAACAGAAGACTGTATTCTCCTGTTCTGTGGGTGAAAGTCAAACATTCAAACAGAGCCGGAGAAATTATTTAATGATTTCTTACCCCGGAAAAAATATTTTGAATAAATATAACTAACCGTGCCGACATGCAAATGCACACACTTCATTATAATATTCAGGGTCAAGTGAATTTACCTTAGATTATAGAATTATCTGAATACTATGTATGTAGGTAGCTTGTTCTTATAAATTCGTTGTTAATTATACGACTCTGATGGTCGACCAGTGTTCTTGTTTCTTGGTTCAGTTATCCTTGGTTTAGTCATCCTACGACAAGAAATACTCGTAGACCATCAGTTATTTTCGTTTTCTCCAAGATATCATCATAGGTTCTGTCATACACAACAAACGTCCTACAATAGCTTTGAAAAAAAAGTTTATATGCTTTGCACCTCAGTAGTGCCACTTAGCAAGTCAAATTCGAGTAGGTACAATTTAGTCAAGTGTGAGTTAATTGGCAAGTCAAACTGCTGAGTAGCAAAGAAAATAATGAATTTTATTTTGGTAGTAATAAGATGGGGTCATATTAGATACTCAAAAAAAAAGAAACAAACGCTACTTACGTCGTCACGTATTATATTCTCTCCTGTCACTCGTCAGTGACAGGAGAGAATGGAAGAAAAAAACGTGTTGCGCCGACCCCAAGTAAAAGATAAGGGGGATAAGGGCAGGAAGATGATGATGATGATATTAGATACTCAAAACTGTAAGTATAAAGGTCAAATTATTTGGTAGTTAGGAGGGGGAAGGAGAAGTCCAAAAAGGCGGAAATGGCTCGTCAACGATATGTGTGCCATGTGTCTAAACTAAGGTCTTTTAAGAAACTCTCTGCGTCCAAAAATTTGCTAATTACATACTCGTACTTACGTAATTGTTTCATCTATTAATACCTATTAATTCAGTGTTATGCAAGATTTTAAAAAGATAATGAGTAATGTGTAAATGATCAGCTTTCAACTGTAACTTGTATAATAATGTAGTCATACAGTAGCAACCTATAATCTAGCCTGACGTGTATTATAATAATAAAATTAAATTGCGTAACAGTGCTCGTAATTGTCGACACGGGATTATTGGTTTGTCATGATAAATGTGAAAAAAACTCATTTGCATTTAATTGCAGTTATATCTATAGTTATGTCTATAAACTCTCGGCTACATAATAACGTGATTTCAAGTGAAACAAGTTAAAACAAGAATTTTCTACAAGCTTGCTATATTAATCGGTTGACATTATTTTTAATAAGAAATTAACAAGCAATGCGATATACGTTTCATTGGGCTCGTGGAGGTTGTGAGTGTATGAGTGAGTGCACTAGTTCCGTTTACGTTAAAGGAAGTAGATGCAAGGTCTATGCCACCGTCATCCTTCCTTCCGCTATAAGATTATCATATCCTAATACCATTCCTACGCAGGTACTTGAAATTAATCACAATATAACTGTGACATTCACCTATATCGGTACTGCAAAAAAAAAATCGTGTTAATAATACGTTTTGTCAAACTTTAGTACGTTAATCTGTAATTATTGTACGATTGCATGCAATTTGAAAGTTTTAGTATATTTAAACGTAACTTATATTTGACCAATTCGGTTTCAGTGTTGGGTCGAGGGCATATGAATGAGTTGGTTTTGTGTGGACATTCTGTCTCATAATTTGTTTAAAGTTATCATTATTTGCATGAGCCAATATGTTTTAGATTAATCATCAATATTCATTTTTGGAGCGAAGACGTCTTATTGACGCATGTGCCGTGCCTTGTTTGCAATCTTTTATTTATATGCATTAAGTCCGCCTGTGTACCTTTGTGTTGCATAAAGTTTAAATAAATAAATAAATATTGACAAGCGAGGCAGCCTTCGTCACTACAAATCCAACCATGTCTTGTTATATATATATTTTTTAGGTTTGATCTAGACAACAATTTAAATCTATTCCCTTAACTTTCCCTACAATTCTTTTATACAAAAACAAACTACTTTCTGTGAGTACGATGGCTCTTTCGCTTAATTTTTTTAGGGAGGTCATTGCCATCAGTCATAGAATAACTCCTCCCAATCTAGGTGGAATAAGAGGGGTCAGAATTTAACTGACTATGACTCACACATGTTCCGCCATCGTTCTCTTTGCGTTCCAGTGTCAAGCCAGCCTTTCGAACAACCTCGCAGTCTTGGCATGGCTTTTCCGCCTGCCACATGGATCCAGTCCATCTCAGGAGCCACCTTGTAGTATCAGTCATGTCGACGTGGGTGGTATTCTTCCGTATACTCTAATGATGTTTGATATCAATAAGCTTGATTTGATTGATTATTGCCATATCCTACCCACTTTACAACACGACACGTTCTTTATTTCTGAATTCATCTGCATTCTACCTTTATTTTTTATTATTTTTTTAAAGGTTCTAACTTAAACGCAACAATTGACAATAAACGAATGTGTCGACTAGTTTTGAAGGGAAAAATCACACGAAACCACATTATTTTATCCACAATCGGTTGTATTGTCTCGAACTTATTTGAGACAATCGAAATAGCCATAATACCCAATGAACTTGGCACAATTCTGTACTTGTTAAGTAATAACGGTTTTTTTTTCACTATTTGAAGTCATGCTTGAGTGACAGATTGGCAAGGTGAAGGATTTTGGAGTATGCCTACCATGTTTGATGTACCATGTCGTTAAGTGTTTGTTGGTAAATATTTACGGCGGAATAGTGTCATCGGTAAAGATTGATTTGATATGTTATTGATTGTTAGTACTTATTCACGTAGAACTATCGTTTTTTTTTTTTGGCATAAGTTTCAATCGGACATCAGATTGACGTATTACAATAAAAGCGTCTTTTACCTAACTTTTCTTTGCTTGAAAGAGGATTATGTTTTTAGAATTTAGATACCTATGTATCATGTTTGTATTTGTATATGTTTTTGGCACGCCTAAGAGCCTATACGGCTTGTGGCAATTCAGCTTGAGAGGTGATTTTAGATTCGTCTAAGTTTCAAAAAAAGACTTTTAAGCGTACCTAACATTGCGCAAAAAATCTGCAAAAAATTTTTTTTTGATTTTCCATTGTAGTAACACTGGGTATTTTGGTGTATCAAAATATAAGGCTTGAAGAGGCGAATTCAAAAGTATTATTTAGTAACATGTAGGATATAAAAAGTTGAGTGTCAAAAAACCAGACTGCAAAGGACAACTAAAAAGTCAATAATATTTTCATATACAGAAAAAAAGACTTTTTTAGCTGTGGTAAACACTCTTCAAAACAAGAAAATTTTCACAAGATATCTCTGTATCCAAAATATCTGAAGAAAGATGTGTAACAACATCATAATCACGTAAGTGCGGTTGTATGAAAATGTACCTAGTGTTGGCCGCCCTTAAGATCAGCCTATTAACAAAAAAAGTTATGCGTAAATGCAATGTGCATTATAGTACAAAATTATCTATACTCAAATGACATTTGAGTATAGATAATTTTGTACTATAGTGCTAACATTACACCTCTACGGTATTGTTTCAGAGCGTAGCGTAGATACTACGTGATGTTATGTTATTTATTATTTATTTAAAAATATAAGTTTACAGTACAAGACCAAAACACTTATATTCTAAAAACTTAAAGACTGATAAAAATAACATATGTGAATAGACTACCTACAAGAAACTTAAATATATATATATATATATTTACAAATTTGGTACGGCTTGTCGTGGAAGATATCCAGATTTATGTGCTGAGTGAGCAAAGACTTAAGCAGTGTCACGGCTCGAGCTGTGGGCGCTGCAGCGGCTCGACGTGTGCGCACTCCCGGTGGCGCGGTGAACAGTTTCCTCCGACAACGAGGATCCTCGACGCCTCCACCTCCGTCTAGGAATCGGCTTGGCGAAGCCGCAAGACCGGTGGGTCTTACTATGCTTGAGCGGGTGTGCTCAAGCGTAGTTTGATTATCAATCTTGTTTGTCAGGAGTTCTAGAGTGTCTAGTCCCATCATCCCCGTAACAAATAAAGATGGATACCAATAGGGGTAGTACCCGTACATGCACTTATAAATAAAACGGGAAAACTTCCTCTGGACTCGTTCTATTAAAAGATAATACTTAAACTAGATTCCAATCTACTGTGCACGTATGCCTTGTAAAACATTAGGGCAGCTCTCATTCCCTTATAGCTCTAGCAGATACTCTAGCATCTTATTAGCACCTTCACATGTAGATATTATGAGGTCTCTAAAGTTAAGTCTTGTGTCTAACGTAAGCCCTAAGTCTCGAATTTGGTTGACACGTTCCAGCGGCGCCTGTAAGACAGAGAGTGCAGCGGCGCGCGAGAGTGTGAGAACGTCATAATTTTTAATTTTTTGAAGTGCAGACGATTTACCTTATTCTACTCTTCTACGGCTTTTATATCTTCTTGGATTCAATGGAAATCGTCGACATCTTTAACCGCGTAGAAGAGTTTCAAGTCGTCGGCAAAAAGAAGACATTAAGCAGCCCTGACGGTTCCGGTTCAGATCAATGGCCATTACAATAAATTGGGTTGGCCTTGATTTATACCAAATAAGTAGGATGCAAAAAATGCAATAAGTTTAGGTGTGAATCCAATTAACGCCATTTTTGTTAACATTATAAACGACGTCAAATGCCTTTTGGAAGTCAAAGTAGGCGGGTTCCACTTGCTTTCCTGCATCCATTTTTGTCATCACGTAATCAATGAAGTTAATGTGGCTGGTTGCCGTAGATCGAGAATCTCGGAAACCATGCTGTTCATCCGGAACCGACAGTACTGCTATTGATCTAAACATTGTAATTTCATTTATTGCATCGCTTTTTGGTATTTCAGTAACTCGAGACGTCTTCCACTGTAGGAGATATTTACAGACTTCTAATGACAAGTTGAAGATGTATAGAAGTGGCTATTCTAAACCGAAATGCAATCATTAACCAGGAATGGAGGAATTTCATCCGAATCTGCAGCAGAGTAAGGTTTAAGTTACGCACTGCACGCCGCAGCTCTGCTGCTGAAACTGTGCCAACCTCAATACGAGCCGAGCTAGTCACGCTCACATTCACGTTACTCCGCTAGGCCGCGGCCACGTCTAGCGAGGGTATGAAAAATGAACTTTAATATAGAGCAAAAGCATCTGCTGCTTCTTGTCCTGTCAGTAATTTGTCCCCATATATATATTCATAGCACTTTTGCCTTTGGTTTCTCTTGTCTTTGGTATATTCCTAGATTTTTCTCGGATCGCTTGCTATGTCGTCTTCTACACACTTAATATTCTCATCATAAGCCTTTGCTAGTAAAAATTTTACCCGAGTTCTGCAATATCTATAAAGCTGATAATTGAATTCTTTACCATTTGAGTTAATTTTTTTATAATTGTAATGTTTAAATTTAATATTTTGGATGATTTCTAGAGTACCTATACCAAATTGGATATGTATACGAGTAATTTTTTGTTTTGTATGTTTTTACAGTGACGTGTTCGCTGACGCAGTCATTAAGTTATGAAATGTTATTAACAATATAAAGCCATGCGATTGCAGCAATCCCGGAAGATTTGCTCGCATTTATTGACGTCTATCCCATTGTTTATCTTCGGCTGTAGTTCTTCATCAGATATTCATCAAATTTTGAGACCACCTAGCAGACATACTTAACTACTCTTCAAAATAAAAAAATGCTAAAATCGTTTCACAAAAAAATTGGGCAAGTGCGAGTCGAACTCGTGCTCTGGGGGTTCCGTATCAACTTACCTATGTAAATAGTACAATTCCCGAATGGAGGCTTGAAGATTTTTCCGAATCTAAGAAAAAGTTTTTTTGCTTACTCTATGCCAAATTTCAGGATTCTGGGTCAACGGAATTTTGATTCCCTTGAGAGTGGCGAAATATACGTTTTTTTTTTTGCGATATAAACGGCCATATCTTTTTTTTTCCTTTTAAGGTACGGAACGTTGACTGGCCTGTTGGTCTAGTGGTTAGTGGTCCTGACTGCTATGCCGGAGGTCGTGGGTTCGATTCCCACCCAGGACAAATGTTTGTGTGATGAGCACGATCATTTGTTCTGTGTCTGGGTGTTATTTATCTATAATATGTATGTATTTAGAAATATATAAGTATATTTATCAGCTGTCTGGTACCCATAACACAAGCTCTGCTTAGCTTGGGACTAGACGGTGTTGTGTGATAGTTGTGAAAAAAAACAAAAAAAAACCCTAAAAGCATTCGGACAAATTGAGAACCTCATCATTTTTTGGAAATCTGTTAACAAAGCAAAATAAAACGTTAATCTAAAAGAATTTCAACAAAACTAATGATCTTACGTAAGATTAACGAGATCCAATGAATTATTACAATTAATTACAACAAAATTATGGTACTTGCGTGCTCTTACAAGCGTGCTCCATCGTTAGCTACATTATTTATTAAGCCTTTATGCATTAGTAAAAAACTATGTACAAAGGCGGATTTAATGCTTTAGGCATTATCGTTTACCATCAGGTGAGATAGTGGTCAAAGTGTCAAACGCGAGTGTATCAATAATAAAATAAATTATTAAAAAAAATTATCGAATGGACGTAGCCAAAGCGAATTATCGTTGGAGTGTATGTCAAAACGACGTAGATTGGGCTTCTAGGGTTTCACAAATCTGCAGGATGGTTCTGAAGTAGTGGAATTCCCTGACCACGGCGGTTTTTCCGGATAACTATAACCTGGGAATCTTTATGTCAAGAGTGAATAGGTTACTTCTAGGCAAGTGCGCTCCATTGTCGACCACATCGTCGCTTGATTCCATCAGGTGAGATAGTGGTGAATTGCGAGCCTATCAGCAATAAAATAAAAACCGGATGAGTGCGAGACGGACTTGTGCAATTCCCGAATCAAGTCTCGAAGATTTTTCCGAATTTCAGGATTCTAGGTCAACGGAAAGTACCCTATGGATTTTGATTCCTTGAGAGTGTTGAAACGTTTTTTGCGACGTATATGTCCGTATCTTTTTTTTCGTTAACTTAGAAGTTTAATTTTTTCACGGCTATAAGAGACTGCAGAGCTGAGTATACGGCTTTCATCTCAACTCGATACCTCTACGCGTTCCTCAGATTTATCTCGAGGAGGAGGGATTTATGTGGAGGTATCTAGTAAGCCTTTAGGGTCTTAACAAACAGACAAACGGACAACAAAGTGATCCGTTTTTTTTCTTTTGGAACACGGGTGGGTTTTAGTCAGTATAAGTCTGTCATTCCCTCTCACTTCACAGGGAGGAATTATTGAAGATTTCCCAGCAAAAAAATGGTATTCACAAAATGCTACTCATTGCTTGTTTATGACTACTGTACATGATAAGAAACTGGGTTTAGAAGACTCGGTTTCCAGTTAGGAAGCGCGATTGATGTTTCCACAAATAAATTCTTAGTGGTCGTTTTTTCCTTTTATTGAATTACAGGCGAGTTTCTAGAATCTACAGTAGTAAGGGATTTATACAGCCGTTTTTTTTCCCGTTTGCGTGATTGTAGTAAATACTTAGGGCCGAAACACATAACCGCGGTGCGCCGATACATAAAAACGTGATTGTACTCATGATAACAAACAACTTTTACTATACTACCAAACCTGAAATCGCGAAAATAATCAGCCAAGTTCAGCACATTTTCACCAGTTAGGCGAACACAAAATGTACTGACCAGCAGACATTTTTTCGCCATTTCAGGTTTGGTCCCATAGTAAAAGTTGTTTGTTATCATGACTACAATCACGTGTTTAAGTATCGTTCACTAATTACCAGTCACCCTATATTGTCCTATACTACAGGGATAACCAGTTTCTCGAGATTTTCGAGTGTGAATAGACGTTTCTCTGCCATGAATCGTAATAAACTTATGCTTATTTGTTATTAAGAAGACATAAACGACAAAGAAGACACTGGGTATTTCTATTACATAGTTGCAAGTGCATGTACTGTTACATAGTTTTAAGTCTTATTTACTAATGATAAATTGTATTTACATTATATATGTTAGTCTGTAAGGTATGTATCTATGGGCCAAGATGCCTGACAATAAATGATTTATTATTATTATTTTCATTTATTTTTTGTATATACATATAAATTACATTTTTAAATATATTTTTTTATAGAAGGTAATACAAAAAAAAAACATTTAAAAATATAAAAAATAGTAGCCCACCGGCATCGGGAACAGGGTCCAAGCTACCGGTGGTCAGGGCTCCTGGGAGAGAAACCTCCGGACAATACGCGCCGTGTCCAAGAGTACTGCCTTCTGAATCAGACCCTTGATCCAACTGCCTAACGAAAGCCTCCGCAGGTGTTGGTCAAGGCTCTTGGCTATTAAGCCATTGGCCGTCACGACTATCGGCACAATGACTGCTGTGTCCACTTCCCACATGTCGACAACCTCGCGAGCCAAGTCAAGATATTTAGTTTTTTTATCCTTCTCAGCTTTCACGAGGTTCTCGTCATGAGGGACCGCTATATCAATAATCATTGTGCGACGCTCTAGTCGATCTATGACCACTATATCAGGCTTATTGGCAACAATAGTCCTGTCAGTGATTATAGATCGATCCTAATACAATAAGACATTGCCATTGTCGAGAACTGGGTCGGGCACATACCTATAGTACGGTACTTCTTTTTCCACAAGATTGTATTTAAGAGCAAGTTGCTGGTGGATAATCCTGGCTACGAGGTTGTGCCTATGCAAATAGTCTCCGTTAGCTAGATGAGAACATCCAGAAATAATGTGTCGGATTGATTCCCCGGGCCGGTGGCATGCCCGACAGATGTCAACCGTACCGTCCTTCACAATATATTTCCGGTAGTTGTTCGTCATCATAACTTCGTCCATTATCGCACAGACAAAACCTTCGGTCACCAAAACGGAGCCAAGATACGGACGCTAATAGGTCTACAGCGGGCCCATGTAAGGCCCGGTAAAAGCGTCCGTGAAGCTCCTTGCTCTGCCATACTTCCCTGCGGTCATTAGTGTCCAGTATTATAGGTTTGCGCCAGTTCTCGTTAGCTAAGGAGAGCGGAGTGAGGCCCTTGTCCACCGCTACCACATCTCGGTGCATGCCCACGTCGGTTTCCAGGAAGTATTCCCTGAGACTGTACACCTCGCGGTTGTGTAGGGTCTTAGCATTTAAGAAGCCGCGACCCCCGCACTTCCGCGGGATGTACAGTCTCATCACCGAAGACCGTGGGTGATGCATCCGATTTGCGGTAAGCAGTGTGCGGACCCTCCTATCCAAGGCGTCAAGTTCTGTCTGAGTCCATTTGAGTATGCCGAAAGAGTACATCAACACCGGCATGACCCAACCGTTGAAAGCGCGCACCTTGTTCCCGCCTGATAAAAGACTATTCAGTACTTTATTCAGGCGGCCGAAGAAGCGCTCCTTCAACGACCGTTTCACGTCATCAGCATTGATGCCTAACGCTTCCGACATACCCAAATACTTGTAAGTTTCAGTTGAGCAGAGGGATCTAAGGTGTATGGAATCCGTAAGTTGAATTCCCACGGATTCCATAATCTCTCCTCGCTTTACATGCATGACTGCACATTTGTCCACACCAAATTCCATCCTGATGGCACTACTAAAGGTTTCAGTTACCTTTAGTAGCTCCATCAGTTGCAAGTCGTTGGGGGCAAAGAGTTTCAGATCATCCATGTAAAGAAGGTGAGATATGACCTGACCACCTCTTTTCAACCGGAAGCCTAAGCCAGTACCCTCTAGCAGTGTGCTGAGAGGGTTCAAGGCTAGGCAAAACCACAGAGGACTCAGACTGTCACCCTGGAATATGCCACGCTCAATCCTTATCGGTTCACTGTTCTCCCGAATCTGTCGACATCCCGGATAGCGAAGGACTGTTCTCCACTGCCCCATACACGACATCAAGAAGGTGCGCAGAGTTGTATCAACTTTGTACAGTTCTAGCACCCTCATGAGCCATGTATGAGGAACAGAGTCATAGGCCTTCTTGTAATCTATCCAACATGCCGACAAATTCTTTCGAGAACGTCGAACCTGTTGGCTTATGGCCATATCGATGAGGAGCAGCTCCTTAGTACCGCGGGACCCGTTCCTACATCCATTCTGAGAGGCTGACATGATAGAATTTGTCTCAATATGACTATTGATTTTAGCTCTCAGAATGGATGTAAGCACTTTATAGACCGTCGGCAAACACGTGATCGGTCTATAATTTTTAGGATCCGCAGTACTACCTGATTTGTGGAGCAGGTGGGTTATTCCTGTTGTTAGGAAGGGGAGTAGCGACCCTGACTCTAAGGCAGACTGGAACTGAGATGCCAAGCGAGCATGCGACCTTTGGAACCATTTTATCCAGAAATTGTGCAGCCCATCCGGCCCAGGAGATTTCCAGTTAGGCTACGGACGGACTGCACGGGCTACATCTTGGGGGCTGATGGTAATTGCCCCCATTTCTGGTAAAAGATCACATGTGCGCTCGACCTCTCGGATCCAATCACCCTCGATGTGACTGACAGGCGCCGACCAGATGCTGCGCCAAAATGAACACATGGCGTTATCATCCGGCAGGCGTGTATCAGTCACACCTTGGTCCGGTCGCTCCCAAGCCCTGTAAACCCACCTTTCATTACTTTGGAATGTGCGATTCTGAGTGTACCGCTCCACTCGGCGCTTATACCGACGAATACGGCTTGCCCATGCATAGATCTTCTGCTTCAGGAAGTCGATACGCTCTGTGACGCAGAGCAGATAATCTCGAGGACTAATATCAGTTCCCGAGAATGCCCGCCTCACAAAGCGCATCACTCTAGGGCGAGTATTGCCCTCCCTGAAGCAGATAAGCTTGCCGATGAGTGCTCTAGCCTCACCGATACGGCGCTCAATCCTGCACTGCCAGGCCGGCACGGTTGGTCGTGTAGCTCTGTCAAAATTAGGAAATTTACAGTGAGCTACGCGACATGCCGCTACAGCCCCACAGTACAAGATTGAGTGGGTATCAGTGAGGTCTTCGCTGCTATCAAAACAATTTGATAGCTCCGAATCTAAAGCACACACCAGCGCCCTATTTCTCTTGTGCATGGGCAAACGAGGTAGTCGAGGTCTAAGCCCCGGCGGAGTGGAGCGGTACTCCCGCAAAGCGTCCTCCAAAGCGCTCCTCAATCGTTCATTGCACTGGGTACTCACAGATATAGCCGCGTCATCATCGGCGTCACCAACGTGGTCGGGTCGCGGTGAAGCACTAGGGTTGAAGTTGCTCCGCGACCGGTGGTGTAGCAGGTGAAACACGGCTACTCTGCGATTCCAGGCGCAGTCTATCAAGCACAGCATCATCCAACATACGGCTACGCTGGATGACCCGTACCTGATCCGATAGTCGTTGGGCTGTGACGTTGACAGCTGGCTCAAGCACCTGAAACAGAGAGAGCATCCGACCACGGTACGCAGTCAGGTTAGTTCCCCCCTCTGTAGCCCCAAAGTATGAGCGCATGACATTTTCATTAATGGATTGTGTCCATCTCATGCGCTGCACACTTCCACCGACAGCGGGGACCCTATCAGAGGCCGGAGGGCCTCGAGGTCCCAAGCTGGCCGGAGGTCGGCCTCTTCCCCGTCGACGCGCTGGTGGTGGTGTCGTCGGCGGCGAGAAATATTCGTCGCTCGAGCTCGACGCAACTGCAGCTACCGCAATCACTGGACTCACGGCTGGCGCTGGTCCCGGCGGGGTTGGCGTCGGTCCTGGCGGCTGCGAGGCGGAGCTGAGCGGCGAATCCGATGGTGTTGGGTGTGTGTTTGTGTTTCTAGCCCGGCTTCTTGTCAGCATTTCTTTTCCATTGATATCGGACCAAACCAAAAATTTTATGCCATGTTGTCAGGTAAAATCATTCCGTTACTATTGTATTTAATTCTTGTTTTTTTTTCTTGTGGATTTCGGGTGAATAGACATAATTTATAGGTATATTATAAATAGATTTGCTGAAAAAATTTTACGTGAAAAAATACGAAACTGTCAATGTCGACAGCCGGGCCACTATTATTATTATTATTAAAGTTATGGTTTAGCATGAAGAGCAGTGGTGGCCGAGTGGTAACGGCCCCGACTTACAAGTTGTAGGTCGCGGGTTCAAACCAAGCCAGGCGCATTACTTTGTGTAATTTATTTCATCACCACTGCTCTCAAAACGGTGAAGGAAAACATCGTGAGGAAACCGGCATGTCCTAGAACCAAAAGTTCGAAGAAATGTGACATTCACCAAGCCGCACTAGGCCCGCGTGATGAATTACGGCCCATTCCCTCTCTTAGAGAGGAGGCCTGTGTCCCAGCAGTGGGAACAGTAAAAGACTGATGATGATGATGATGATGGTTTAGCAAAATTCTGCGTTGAGGCGGGCGCCACTGCCGATTTCAGCTGCGCGGCGCCGCAATGCGATTATGTGTTTCGGCCCTAACAGTAGAATACAGTTTGCGTCACGCCTTATAAACTAAGTGCTTAAATTACCCTAAAACCCAGATTCCTAAGAATAGTAAAATGGGAAATACATCCATTGTAAGCTGAAATGGCGTGACAGCATTATTTCATAAATTAATGTTAGTCGTAATTAATTAATTTGTGTGAAATAAGGTTAGTTTCGATTTCCACGCTTTTATATTAATAATTCAGTAATTTTATGATATTCTTGATCGACTGGTTACAATACGCCTTGGAAATTTAATTTAACCTGAAACTGAGAATTTTCCTTTATTTTTATGGTGATGGGTTTGGTTTCTGGGTGATTATTTCAAACCGAGAGGACGTCTCATTCGTCTGGCCCAGCTTTCGTTCAGACCTATCTATATTGTGTCGTAAGCTACTAGGCGCAAATGAGTGCCTTTGATACATTTCTCTTTATTGTTCCGGTTATTGTACAGCGTATGTTATGACGAAAGAGACTGCCCTCCACGACACAGGCAATCCTAGTGTGGAGGGTAGTGTATTTTATTATGTTATGTTTCCTTTTTTTTTCTGGACAATAAAGAATTTATTATTATTTATTATTTAGTGATCGGGGAAAACTAATCAGCAAATAAAAATATCAAATTGTAAAGAAAAAACTAGGCCAGACGAATGAAACACACTCTCGGTTTCAGAGAATCATTGTTTTTGGGTTCCGTACCCAAACCGGAAAGAACGAAACCCTTATAGGATAGTGATCGGATAAGTTTCGTTTCTTTTGCTGTCCGTCTGTCTGTCTGTCTTTATCTTCTCTTTATGAAAGTAGCACAAGCGGAAAAAAATCACACAAATAATATAAATATGCTATTAAAATATCATCATCATTATCATTTCAGCCAAAAGACGTCCACTGTTGGACATAGGCCTCCCCCAAGCGTCGCCACAATGGCTGGTCCTGTGCGTCTCGCATCCATCGGACTCTAGCGACCCTGACCAGGTCATCGGTCCACCTTGTGGGAGGCCTTCCAACGCTGCGTCTTCCGGTACGCGGCCGCCACTCCAGAGCCTTTCGGCCCCAACGGCTATCTGTTCTGCGTGCAATGTGCCCAGCCCATTGCCACTTAAGTTCGGCAATTCTGTGTGCTATGTCGGCAACCCTGGTTCTCTTGCGGATATCTTCATTTCTGATTCGATCACGCTAATTAAAATATGACTGCTCTAAAATATTATTACAACTAAAATCTATGCAAATATTATTACGGCGTTGTTTCATCCCTAATAATACACAAATAGACTTATTACATGGTTGAAACGCAAATGGAAGAGCTGAGAGGAAGGTGAAAAAGATTTACTCATAATTCCGCAGCTAGCTTCATGTTCCCTGAATTCCTGCTGTGGCTGGTCTTCTCCCGTAACTCGCAGTGGCTTCTTAATGATTTTTTTTTGTTCGGTGATCTCTGTTGAACCGTAGATACGGACGTTGGCTGCTTCTCGTAGAATTGTATGTATACATGACAGACTGACTATAGAGTCCCTACCGGCTGCGCCAATTAAGTGAACGACAACGAGAGTATTGAAAAAAATACTTTATCTAATAGTTACCGCTAAACAGTAATCGATTCATCTTATAAAATATTGATCTTACATACTAACTTATTGCTAGCGTAGTACACTGTTTCACGTGATCGACAATGACGCACGTCCTAGATAATTCTTAATGCTAATCATGTTTAGGAAAAATACCTGAGAAAAATACATCTGATATAAAATAAATGCTTAATTACTGACGAAGCTAATATTAGTAGATTAGGGTTCTTAAGCATTATTGCTTCGCAGAAGGAGGTGACCGCCTGCCACTCCTCGCTCCGCACCATGGCTGTACTAGGGCCCGGCGCGAGAGCTCGTTGCCACCGATCGCCTCCACGAGGACACGGCGTTGATCTACCTAAGCACATCTCTACTCTATGCTTCATCGTGTCCACTGGGCAGTCTACATAATTGTGACACCCCAGGCGTTATTTCCGCACGAATCAGGTGTAAGAACCTCCCGAACTTACCATGTACAGTGTGGACCTGCGTCATGCAGAAGGTGAAGATACAGTGTCGTCTTTCCAGCCATCCCTCAAAGAAGGGACTTACCGACATATTAATTATGGCGTGCCCTCGTTTTTTGTAGGTGATAAATGAAGTAATTCTCAATCTGAATGGAGAGAGACTGGTTCTTCAGTTACCCGATGCGGTAACTCTTTTACCCTGCTGCTGCTGAGACGTGAGGATTACCTCTCCTACGCTCACATTACTGCTTCCAAGAAGAAAGAATCTGAACCAGGGCTGGACGCTAGAAGAGACTGCCGCCGATCGCCTCTTCGAGGACATGGTGGTGCTCTGCCCAAGCGGAGCAGACCTAGTGGTAGTTTGGAGTAGGTCTCCAAAGTCTCAAGATGCAATTGGCACATTTTGTTACCTCTCAAAAGCATTGGTTCCTTTGGCTACAATACTCTGATCTGTAAATTAGGCCACTATGAAATTTATGGACAAGCGGGACCCTATTATTAAGACTTCCCTGTTTGTCCGTCTGTCGGTCGCCAGGCTGTATCTCAAGAACCGCGATAGCTAGACAGTTGAAATTTTCACAAATTATGTGCTGCTATAACAACAAATACTAAAAAAAAAAAATTAAGGTAATTTCCCATACAAGAAACGCAATTTTTTGCTTATTTTGTTGTTGTTCTCTTGTTTACCAAGTTAATGGTACGGAACCCTTCGTGCGAGAGTCCGACTCGCATTTGGCCGATTTTCTTACTTATCTCACAGGTGGTAAAAAATAACTGTTGATGGGACGTCATTAGGGTATGGAGTTAAAATGGGCGTGCTTCAGGGTTCAATTCTCAGCCTTTTCTTTTTTTTAAAGATTATAATGATTTTCTTCACATGACTAACTTATCCAATACTAGCTTTTGCCAGCGGATTTGCCCACGTGAAAATAGAAGATATAATTATAGCCTATATTACTTGATTGTAAAATAGCATCCTATTGGTAAAAGTTTTTTTAAATCACTCAGATAGTTTTTCAGTTTATTCATTGCAAACAAAAATATAAAAATACAAATCTTTCCTCTTCATGTTATTGGTACCTGTAGATAATTGTATCTCCGGATGACACTTCCCTTATTATTAATATAGATAGAAAAGATACGAATGTCTTACACGTCGACTAAAGTCTAGCTGCTCCTTTGAAATGGTGCGCAGCTAATAACCTCTTATTTAACGCAAATAAAACTGAATGTCTCATGTTTTTATTACCGAATGTCCCTCAACTTAGCATCAATTAAATCCTTGACGGTAATAAACATGATGTTATTGCCGAAATTGTAGTTATAATACTAAACTTCTTCTTCCACTCCTTATTCTGTCTCACTGGGTAGACTTTTCCTGTTATTCAGTGCCATGTGGTTCTTTGACTTGTGTTCACATCGTTAAGACCGAGGGTTTTTAAGTCTCTTTCGACATTTATCATGCAGGTGGTTAAAGGTCTTCCTCTGCCTCTCTTTTTAGTAATCACGAAAAACACATCTTCACATCATACGTAATCATCAGGCTTATGTATTACATATTCGTACCAACTATGGCCTAATTTTGATATTTTGACAATTATGGGTGTAACTTTAAAAGTTTCTTTTGTGTGTTCGTAGCGGACCCTGTCTTTGAGTGTTACTTTTGCTCATCTTATTTTATTATGCAGTATGCAGCTTCAATTCGTGGGTTGTTTAAACTTCACTACCGTTACTGCCGTTTTGTGGACTTGATTTTAGTTCTTATTGGAATTTTGGAGTCATAGAGCACACCTATGTGAATACACTAACTACTTCTTCCATCCATGATGTTCTCTGTATGACACTAGCTTCGATAGAGACATCCTTTGAGAGAACTGAGGCTAGGTACTTTGAAGGCCTCAACCCTAAGGATATCTATGACATTGAGCGTGATACCGAGATTAGATGAGCATGGGAATATATATTTAGGCATAACTATCGATTCGAAATTGCATTGTGGCACACACATTAGAACTCTCTCAGGTAAGTTAAGCTCAGCTGTAATTGCAGTAAGAAAACTAAGGCAATGACAGTCAAGATGCTTATTGCTACATCAGTATGAAGCCACAGCTATTTTCAGTGTTATATCTTATGGTATTTTGCTGTGGGGATCCGCAGCTGACTTAGATTCATGTTTTGAAATTGCAAAGGAGATTAATCTGGGGGTACTCTGTCTTCAGTTTATACTCGTATCTTAAAAAGGATTGTGTATTATTAGTACCTATTCGCCAAAAATTTGGAGTTTTCAAAGTTAGAAACGATTTTTTTTTATACGCGTCGTAATCTTGAAATTATAATACCCAAATGGAGATTACCTAAGACTAACCAATCATTCCTCATAAATAGCATACCTACGCTTTTATAACAAGTTGCCAAAGTCAGTTACAGAAATTAGCGAGGGAAGTTAAAACCCATATTAAACGTATTCTTATCGAAAAAGCGTATTAAAAGATTAAAGACTACGTTGCAGACGCACTGCTTTGGCGGTAAATGCTTCTACATATTTGGCTTCCCTGCATTATCGTGTAAACATCTACTAACTGCTTCATCTTTGTTTAAATTTATTTTTTATTTATGAGATTTTTTGCACAGTTTTTATATTATTCATACCACTGTCTGAGTTCAATAGCGATTCCAATCTTATGATTTATTTTTAGGTTCATTGCTTTTTTTTTAAAGAATATACCTTTTGTATTAGTTCTTCTTAGGAAGGCTTCACTCGTCCGCATATTGGTCTACTGCAAGGGAGTTTATTTAGTTCTCCTGTCCTCCTTGACCCTGCCTCTACCCTTCGAATTGAAACTGTTCGAAATATCCAAAGGCCGTACATTCATCCTTACGGACTGTCTGGCATTGCCACTTTATAAAAAGACTTTTTAATTACTGCCAACTCATTCGCAAAGGTTTACTTACCGGACCATGGACATAATTAGGTCGATGCCGATCTATTTTTACTCAAGTTCAATGTTTGTGGCGGTTGTAAAAAAATATTTACTTTTACGGCATTATATAACTGTTTCGTAAATCGAAGGCTGGAACATCCAGTCGCGTAGTAAGGTCTAGGTTCTTGTATTGTTCATTGTTGATTTTAGTATTTTTTTTCTATGAGATAGTTTTTACGATAAACTACAAGTTTGTCTTTTGTTATCGGAAGTGCGACCTTTGAGCAGGTCGTAGACTAGTCCTAGGTTGTATAGGTCTAGAGAGGAAGTAACGGCGGCGGCAACCTTTCGCGTCCGGCCCTGGTTCGGGTCAGTAATGCGAGAGAAGGAGATGACCGCAACAGGAAGAGAAGAGTCTGAGAGCTGAGTTTGCCACGCCGCGGGCTTGTAGATGATGACCAATGGGTAGTTCGCCGTCCACATCCGGTAAAGACTGAGCTGGAGTAGACGGCGCATAGGCCACGCGCATCTCTTAGAAATGTCTGCAAAACTGAAGAGGCCCAACAAGGCCTGCTAGAACGATTGAAAGAGTTACCTGCGTGGCCTTAGAACGCAAAGGGCAATTGATGGAACTCTTCGCTTCACCTTAGAGTGGAAGTAGTCATTTGCCTTAGACAGTGATGGGTATATTTTGTTTTTGTACATTTTTGGACGTAGTTAGGTTTAGTAGAAATAGTAAGTAATGTTGAAGTTTCTTTCAACGATTAAATGGAATATTAGACCAAGTGCAGGTAAAAAAATGAATTTTTGATCAAAACCATCAATTTTTGGCTTTGACCAAAGCATTTCAAATACGGTTTTTATTTCAAACGCTATTTTCAAAATGACTTCGTCATGCTTATGTCAGCGCATTCTTGTATCGATGTAGGTAACTTACGTGAAATAATGATCATAATACTATATTATTACGATTCTCTTACATCATCGATAGTATTCTACATATTTTTTCCTTAGTGCGGATGCGGTAAGACGTATCTTTTTTTTTGGTTTGAAGAAAAATCGGAAAATCATCTTCGACTTGGCTTTATTATATCATAGATCAGTGAGAGACATTGTATTGAAGTATAAATCAGGGATGTTATGCATACGGATACAGAAAATATTCGGATACAGTTATGGATTACCCGTTAGTTTCGGATAGTTTCGTAGGGATTTTTTTTTTTATTGTTGATAGGTTCGCGCTTGACCGCTATCTCCCTTGCTGGAAAGCGACGATGCGGTCGACGATGGAGCGCGCTTACCTAGAAAATATATGGGATATAAGAAAATTAGGACTACTAAAGCAAAATACGAATAATTTAACAAGATTTGACTTTTATTTCTAGTCTAGGATATACTTAACAAGATATATATTTGGCTAGGCAACACAAACAGAATCCAGTCTTAATTTGTCATTTTTATTTCGAATACCCGATAGTTTCGTTTACGTTTATGGAGCGCTGCAAATAGCCTAGAATAAATCGCTTTGCGTTTGTTTTAGCTAATGAGGGTTCGAGGTCTCATGCTATTGACCCGAAGATCACTGACGTATCTTGGGTTGTATTTCAGAGCGTGGCTCCTAACATGCCTGACATTTGTGTGAAGTTATCAGTATTTTGACGTCCATCATAGAATTTCGAATTGATAGTCCAACATCCCAGGGTGGGTGGAGTGAGCCCATCCTTTTTTTATGGTAGGTAAAATCATCAAATGACAAATCCCGCCCTTGGGTGGGGCGGGAGGTAGTGTCAGACTCTTACTGACTAAAAACCTACCCAGCTCCTTTTATTGCCTTTATTCCAGGGCCCCGGGGTTCATTTTTACATAACTCTAGGCCAGGCTTCGGCCCTGCTGGGTCTCTACATTTTGCTGACAACTCCTTGAGGCGCGTGGGAACGCCGGCCGGACGGTCAGCGAGCTACCCATTGCCCGCCGTCCGCGAGCCCGCGCCTACGGTGGCCGGAAATTGGGATCGGAATCCCGGCGGCGGCAGCGAGTGCGCCGTTCCCTGATGCGGTCGGCCTCCTCCTTTGCTAGCATTACTGGAGTGAGCCCATACTGGGGTGGGACACCCCATACTGCCTCCTCTATATAGTTCTATGCTAATAGTCCAATGAAGAGAGAGACCTCAAGTAACTTGAAGATAACTCAAGACCGAACAACGTAATGCAGAAATGCGACAAGACTGTAAATAATCGGACCAGGGAAGTAGGAAGACCGAGAACGTGGCATTTGACTTATTTTCTAATTTTTTATCCGATGACGGTGTTAGTTTCAATCTCACCCCATCTGATTTGCATTACTACATTAGCCATGACCTAATGACAGTTCGATGACACTAACAATACCTTCCATTTAACACAGATTTTCCGTTCAAAATGATGAAATGTCAAATAGATTTCTTTCAGTATTTCGTTTCTGTTTCAGTACAAAAATATTTTTATAGTGATTGGGTGTTTGTCTTATTTTTGTCCTTTTTAAAGGGGCTGGCATTAGTTTTCCTATTTTGCAATTTGGTCAGAGTTTCCGCGAAAATTGTGTGTGAGGTAGGTACGTATTTTATTTTGAAATCTTATTCTACTATTATTATAAATTATCAAAGTTTAGATATTTATAAGAGTGGATTTTTATTTTTTTATTTTATTTATTGAACGAAAAATAAACAGAAATGATCATCAATATTGTAAAACAATTATGCTGCTCAATACATTATTCACAGATTACAATTTCAAGTACCGGAACTAATTTCTGGATTTAAGTATCTATAAATAAAAAAAAAAGTCAATTTGTAATATAAAGAAAACTTTCATCTTGTAAGAAGTCTACCAAGGTCTGGTATAGTAGTGGAATAATTTTTGACTATACGAGTATCACAGGCTCAGTCACTGGTAGAAATTGGTATTAAGATATTAATTTAATTATCTTTAAATGTTTACTGTAGTAAAATTATAATTTATGCGTTTTCTAAAGAGACTTTGTTTATGTACCTCTGGATGTCCTTGTCCTTGTCTGGTGTCCTGGTGACTGTTGCCAAATAAATACTTTTTCTTTCTTTCTTTCCTTCATTAATTTATTAGTTTCTGACAACTGGTACAGTCAACAAATGTAAAAATAACCAATGTCATCAGAAACAGTTAAAGTTTTTATGAAAACTGATGGATTTATATGAATGAATTTTCTTTTTATTTGAGTTGTGTATTTACTATTAATTTAATTTTAACGGGTAACGCTGGTTACTTATCACCTCTGTTGACTATACAAGATGGTTAAACAATTTAGCATGAACGTACTTAAAAATAAGAGACAATAGAAATAGGTTAGGGTGCGGATGTAAGGTGTGGTAAATGATTGATTATAAAGAGACCTATGAGCTTGCCTTGCAGAAGACAACAATGACTATTATGTGAAAATCTAGTCTACTTTAATTTTTTTATTTTTCTTCGGGGAATGTTATAGAGAAGTTTTTCCCCTGAAAAAACCTTGTTTTATATATCATAGCGTATGCTGAGTTTTCTCACATTTTTATTTAGTTTTCATAAAATTTAGGAAAAATATGAGAGGTACCTTTTTGGCCTTGCATACTTTTTTATTTATTTGTTGTTCTTTCTATAAACATTAAAACTGTTAGGTAGGTTAAGTTAAGAAAATTTGGTAAACTATCTGTATTGCTCTTTTAAATAACCCTTTTCAGGGTTAATAGTGATAAGGCTAGAATTGTTAATTTAAAAATAGACAAAAACTAACGTTAAATAAAACGTGTAAAAAAACTAGGCCACGGAAAAGATAACTCTTTTCCGTGGCCTAGTTTTTTTATTTTTGTTATTTCTATTACACGGAAACGTTGAAGTGAAAAATTTCATTGTCAAATTCCTAGACAAACGCATGTTTATAAAGAAATTAACAGTGAAACATTCTTTATTTATTAAAATAAAAATACATCTATATATTTGCTAATATTATGAAATGGAAAGATTTATATTTTAGTTTGTAATGAATAAAGTAGCCTTTTACTTAATCATTGACTTTTATAGGTTATTTATTTATACACCACTATTTTTTAATTATGGCAAATACTTAAAGGGCTTATTAGAAAAGGTCTTGTTATTATTTAAGTAAAGTCTCAATGCATAATATTCATAAACAGCAAAGTTATGAGCGTTTGTTTATATCCCAAAATCTCACTCAATTTCTGGAAACATTGTCCAGGTTATTGTTTATGAATGAAAGAATGTCAATAAAAATGGAAAAACACTGCGTTTAGTATTTTCTAGTAGTAATTGTTATGAATAATGATTCAATTATGAATTTACCAATAATGACAAATTTTCGTGGACAATTTTGGAATTTCGTTTTTTGTACTTTTGACTACACAAATATGATCAGTAACGGGTACTGATTGAGCCCCATTTTTTTGTGCACTAATTAAAAAATAGGGGTGTATATACACAAGCGAAGCTGCTAGTAGAAGGTAGTATAATATATAGATGACACTTGAACAATATAAAAATAATTGTAATTACTAATTAGCCTGCTTCATTTCACTGCACAGGCCTGCCACCATGACTTCTTGAGATGGCGAGACGTGTTAAGCTAAATCAATAAATATGGCCCTTAACCAAAAACTGTTGAAGTCACGAATAACTGCTTTCACGGCAAAAACTACTAGTGGTCCTGGAAAACTTTGTCCTGGCAAAAAGCGGGTTTTTTTGATGAAAGGAAGATGTACTTTCAAACCATTTAGGGACACACCCAAATATACAGACATTGGCACACCATAATTATGAAGGTAAGTCCCCTCATTGAGGCGTGGCTGGAAAGACCTCACGGCGTCCTTATCTTCTGCATGACGAAGGTTCCCACCAGACATGGAAAGTTCGGGAAGTTTCTGTGCCGGATTCGTGCGGATCCGACGCCCGGGTGTCACCACTGTGTGGACCGCCCGGAAGACACGGTGAAGCACACGGTCGAGGTGTGCCCCAATTGGGCAGAGCATCGCTGTGTTTTCGTGCGGGCGATCGGCGGCGGTAATCTCTCGTGCCGGGCCTTGGTACAGGCCATGGTCCGAAGCGAGCAGAAGTGGCTGGCGGTCACTTCCTTATAAGAAGCAGTAATGCTAGTAAAGAAGGAGGCCGCACTCGCCAGCCGCCGCAAGGATTCCGACCCTGATTTCCAGCAGCCACCTTAGGCGCGGGCTTGCGGACGGCGAGCAATGGGCAGCTCGCTGTCCGACCGTCCGGTGACCGTCCGGACCAAACCCAAGTCGTCGACGTCGCGTACTGTTCCCGTGCGCCTCAAGGAGTTGCCAGCAAACTGTAGCGACCCAGTAGTGTCAAAGCCTAATGGGGCCAAGGGACTGTTTCTGAAAGGAAGGCTCGGCCCTAGTATGAAAGGCGGCGAAGGAACGGGGTGGGTTTTTAGTCAGTAAAAGTCTGACAGTACCTCCCACTCCGCCCAAGGGCGGGAGACGTCATTGGATGATTGAAATTATGACAAAAAAAATATATACAGACAAAATTTCATCCAATTCAGTCAAATCATTTAAGAGGAGTTAGGAGACAAACACACGTACAGAAAAATTATATTTTCAAAGACTAATTAACAAATCACTTTAAAAAAATTACATAATCGACAAAAGACAACCGAGCCGTGACTAAAATTACGAAATAATAAAATTAAGTATAGAGAAGGATTTTAAAAAGTCTCATTTACTGTCAATTGACATTGCCCTGTTTCCAGCCCACGGGCATTCACCTTCCAACTTGCCAGTCAAACACGGAAGCTAACCTACCAGTTACCAACTGTTTTTACATTTCAACATTAACAAGGGCAAGTTCAACCTGCAGTTTTATTTAATACGAAAGTTACTTGATATCAATATTTATGTATGTATAATGATTTGTCCTGGCAAGTGGCATTGTGCTACCATTTACATCAAAGGTCGTGCTCTATATTTTTCTTGGTTTTCATTTTGTGTAGGGAAAGTCAAATAGCTCAAAAGAGCTGGATTTGTTTTTGCTTTGGTGTAACATTTGTTTTATGGATGTCAGGGCAATATTTTTAGGGATTTTTTTTTTTTTTATGGTAGGTAAAATCATCCAATGACAAATCCCGCCCTTGGGCGGAGCGGGAAGTAGTGTCAGACTCCCACTGACTAAAAACCTACCCCGTTCCTTCGTAGCCCATCGTGCCGGGGCCGAGCATTCCTTTCGGAACTAACCCATGACCCCAGTAGGCTTCGACCCTGCCTGCCTGCAGTTAGCAGGCTGGGCCTCATCTTTTGATCTTGATCATATTTTCAAAATATGCAGCTATTTCGAAGTTTTATTTGATAACAAAGTAATATCACTGTCTGATTTCATTTAGTTTTATGAATGAAAACTGTATTGCTTATTTGTACATTGCCTCAAATCTAAACTATAGTACCTAATAGTACGGTACCTCAATTATAAACGATAGATGCTCTCAGATTTTGTATATATATTATCTATATAGAGAAATAGGTGATCAAGTTAGGATTGTAGCGCTATCTAATTATCAAATTTTATTTGCCTAGTAACGTTTTGTTTACTGCTGTGTGGCAATATACATAAGCTGCACAACCCTGCTGATTCTGAACAAAGAGAAAGACAAGAAGAAAGTTCTCAATGATGGTGCACAGCCTCATGCAGTTAATGCATTAATAAAGTTACCCTCATTCAAAGTTGTGTCACTATATTGGTTTGCTAGTCACAAACGTGCATCTTGGCTCATCGCGTTACAAGGATTTTTGACCGAGACCAAATTAGCTAATCTAGACTCCTAGTATGTTATTATATTATTCCTTTATTGTCAAGCAACTAAAACTTATAGATAAAATACGAAAAAAATAAAACATTTCGAAATAATAAACTAATGCATATTAATTAATAAACAATAAAAAAAATACGACAGCAACAACACAATAAATAACTGACTGATTCATTCATTCATTCATTTTTTCATGAATGAATGGATGAATAATTGTCAGTTAATATATATTTTTTCATTAATATCATAATTCTACGTACAATGTTCCGCATAGGACTAAGTGTGGCAACCATGTTCAAATAGATAAATATAATACCCGAGTATTAACTAATATAAACTGCCTCTTTGGTCTCGTAGTCACAAGCGCGACTGCTGCGGGTTCATTTTCAGGTTGGGTACTACCTACTATTGGGTTTTTCAATTAGGAATTACTCTGTAACTGCTCAGAGTTTAGAAGTTGGTGTTGTGATATCCCAATGCTTTAGATAGCACGAAACACCTCTTTTTTTGTCGGTGGGAAAATTGGGGCGGGAGATTTGTCAGACTTTTACAAACTAAAAAGCCACTTCTGTCCCTTCGTTGTCTTTCATAACGGGGCCGAACCTTCCTTTCAGAAACTGAAAGTAGGCCCCAGTAGGCTTCGACCCTATGGCTGGTTTCCTACGGTTTTCTGACAACTCCTTGAGGCGTCCGTGGAACAATACGCGCCGTCGACGAATTGGGCTCGGTCCGGACGGTTACCGCACGGTCAGACCACGAGCTATACCCATTGCTCGCCGTCCGCAAGCCCACGCCTACGGACGAAACACCATTGTTCCTGCACCTGGTTGATCCCTATTTTTGTCGTGCCCTATCAGAGTACAGAATCTTGCTTAAGCACTATAATATCTTCTGTGTATCTGGCTAATCTCGTTTAAGATTGGCCACCATGGTCGAAATTCAGTCGGGATGATTAAGTATATTGTTATAATAAAACTAACACAGCTTTATATTTGTCAGTAAAACCACTCTGTTACTAGACGTGCTTTTTAGTAAAATTGAATATGCACGAAACAAAATAAAATTGACATATTATTGATTTAATTTTATAGACTCCTGGATGTACATAAACGAATACGAAAATTCTGTCAAAAGGACAGAATTACCAATTTTATAAGCTACTTTTTATCCCATAGAAATATTTGGTTCCAGCGATAAGACTGCGAGAACCAAGCGGCAGGGAAAGACTACTCTAGGTAATACGAAAGGAATTTAAAAAAAAAACATCGTGCTATTTAGAGTCCTCCAATAAGATCGGAATTTTATAGGAAAATGTATTATTATTTATTTAGAGTCCTCCATTAAGATACGGTATCTTATTGGAGGACTCCAAATACCACGATGAGTGAGAAATTCATTCTACATACACTAAGTAAAATTCCACAGCCTATACTAATGCATTACGTCTTCATTCAAAGTGTTGTTATGCAATGTCTAGATACATATTGGTTTACTGGTCACACAACCATGTCAGATGGTTGGCTCATCGCAAGGACCTCAATAGTTAATCCAGATTCATAAAATATGTTCTCGCTATTTGCTCGACTGCTCTAGAAAGAGGGTTATGTTTTACCAGTAATTAGGTTTTAACATATCTAGCTATGTAGATTAAAAGAGCAAATAATACTTAATTGTATTTTAGTACATATATGCCAACTACTTGATCAAATAGTGCTATAATTTTATGTGTTTGTAAAAGGAGCAGTAGTTTTTTTGTGCTGACTGATCAAATGACAAATCCCGCCCTTGGGCGGAGCGGGAAATAGTGTCAGACTCTTACGGACTAAAAACCTACCCTGTTCCTTCCCTGCCTTGGATCCAGGGCCCTGGTATACATTTTCATACCTCCCCAGAGCCCCAGACTAGGCCTCGACCCTACTGGGCACCTACAGTTTGCTGACAACTTCTTGAGGCGCACGGGAACAGAGCGCGACGTAAACGACTTGGGCTCGGTCCGGTCTGTTACCGGACAAACGGACAGCTTGCGGACGGCGGGCAATGGGTAAAAGGAGCAGTGTTGGCATGGTGGTAACAACAAACGAGTCTTACTTTACGGGTTCAAACCTATGCTCGTGCCTTACTTTATGTTTGGCGCAGTGGTTGAGTGATTGGCTGCTGCGTTGCTGGTCACGGGTTCGGTTCCTGCTCGGAAAAAATATCTGTATGGCTTACAGATAGTTGTTCCGGGTCTGGGTGTCTTGTGTACGCACCCAAGATACAGGAGCAAATCCTAATGTGGGGAAAAGTAAAAAAAAAAAAACTTTATATGATTTATTAATTAGTCACCACTACTCTCAAAATAGCGATAGCTGAAACCGTATGTCTTTTGACAAATGAATCGGACACATATGACATCCATTCACCTACCCTTACTAGGCCTGCAGAATGAATGTCGGCCCATTCCTCTCATAGAGAATTGGCCTGCGTCCCACCAGTGGGAAAATTATAAGGTTGATTATGCTTATGTTTATATAAAAACCAGCCAAGTACGAATCGGCCTCACACACGAAAGTTTTCGTACTACAATATTGAAAATTTAAAAACTGTGGGGGGGTCTCCTATTTTTTAACTTTATTTTAATTGTATACAGCCCGCTAACAGACGGACAGACAAATAGACGGATGGACTGACAGCGGAAGCTTAGTAATAGGGTGCCGTAGGCTACGGAAGAGACACCGCGGGTGCAAAACTGGTGCTAAATATTTGAAGGTTTATGTTATTAGGTACAGTTTCCTTTTCAGAATGAATTAATTTAAATTACATACTAGATATGTCAATGTAAAAAAAAATATCAATTCTTGAACCGTGATGTTTCTTCAATATACAGTTTCCTGGTAAAGTAGATGGATAACATAACGGTTATTTCTAGGATTCCGTATCTTAAAAGGAAAAAAAGCGGGACTCTTACAGGATCACTTTGTTGACCCTTTATCTCAGGAATACGTGGAGGTATCGAGTTGAAAGTAAAATAATATACTCAAGACGGCGGTCCCTTGAAGTTGTGCAAAAATAAAACTTTTAAGTTAACGGAGAAAAAAGATACGGCCGTTTATGTCACAAAACCGTATATTTCGACACTTTTAAGGGAATCAAAATTCATAGGGTACTTCCCGTTTACCTGGAAACCTGAAATTTGGTATGAAGCAAGGTCTTGTAGCACAAATATAGGAATAAATCTGAAAACTGTAAATCTGTGGTTAGGTAAGTCACAAAAAAAAAAAAAACTTTTTTGGATTCGGAAAATCTTCGAGACTCGATTCGGGGAATGAACTATTTACAAAAGTTTTTTTTTGAAATTTGAAAGGAACCCTCAGTGTGCGAGTCTGACCCATACTTGCCTAGTTTTTTGGCATTCCAGTTACAATTCATTGAGTATAGGACAGTCTTTAGGACAGGCCCTTCTACTAGAGAAGTTTTCTCTGACATATTATGTCACATAATAATCTGTGGTTGCAGGATTGTTCAAAAGAATTACCGTGATCCTGGAACACAAAAGGCAACTGAAGGAATATAGGTGGGTTTTAGTCAGTAAAAGTCATACGATCCTCGCTCCAAGTAGAGCAGGAAGAGTTATTTGACGATTTCCGACCTGAAAAAAAAGGATCTAGTAGAGGTTATCCCCCAACATAAACTACACCTTACATGAATGGAGTAAAATACCCAACTAATAAGTTGGAAAAACCAATTGGTTCCTGTAAAAGGAAGGAATTCAATAAACGACTCGCACTACGACTATCTACACAAAAAAATATGAACCTCCGAATCTGTGACAAAAAATAATTGTGAAGTATGTTGTGCAAAATAAATGCTAATAAAACACTAATAATATACCCTGAAAATATTCCTGAAATAATATTGTTTTAAAATTTTACAACAGCCCCTTATTTCAGTTGTCCTGTAGCGTGCGGCGGTTGCCATGGCAACTCCACGTGGTGCGCGGACGCACTTCCCGCGTGTCGGAGGTCGCGCAACGTTCTATATAATGTGAACGAGTTGCCGAAGCGCACACTACCACACTCACGCGCTTGCCGCCAACATCACCCTACTAAACACTGTACGTAATAAAGGATATTTAAAAAAAGAACAACAATAATCAACGTAATTTTTTTAAATGTAACCTTATACAAGAAAAATCCATTCGTATGGACTTCTGAAGTCCGTTTGTGTTGTGGCATTGGTAATTGTGGACCCACCACTGTACGTTTGGTTCTAGCGGGAGCGGTCAGTCCTGCAGCTCTGAGACCAGTCAGTCTGCGCGTACGCATCTACCACTCGGACACAGTGCGCGCGCAACACAGTGATACTGTGACAGTGACAGTACTTGTAAACCAAACCAACATGAACCACTACGTGAAAATCGTAAGTAATTTTACTTTTGTTTGCCAATTAAAATGTTGTGACCTTCGTGGTTGGGTGATAAGATTTTTTATTCAAATTACTGGCCGTTAAGACAATTAATTTTAATTAACGAACTCGGCTACTGTTAGAACATAAACAAACAATTTTAGACAGATTTGAAGTAGTGCTAGCAATTATGATTAAATAATCGGAAACACGTAATCGATTATTTTTCGTGAATAATTTCGGTAAGTCACGAATAGTCACAGTCATAAGTGTTAAGTGTCAATGATCCAGTTTTTATACAATTGTGTCAAGTTCTTTAACACACGGCTATAATAAAAACAGTTTATAATGATGAACTTGAATCACAATGTTGAAGTGATAATTCGTAGTTTACGTGTGTATATGTTACGCATTTGTATAATGTTTAAAACGTAATAAAAAGTTTGTGTGAATAATATTTTTTATTATTAGAAAGAATAGTGTTATTTTATTGCTATACAATAAATAAAACTGCTTACTAAGAAAGTATATTCAATTTTGATTAATTATAAACTCCTAAAAATGTACTACTTAAAGTATATTAATCATAATTATTAATAAGGACTTTGAAAACTCGTAATGTAGTTATGAATTCAATAACAGAATATGGTGAAGAAAATTTAAGGATAAGGCTGATTTAGACAAGTTCTTCGTAAAATGCTTAAAGTTAGTGAAATAATTAATATTTTATTATCACGTTAATTGCAAGATACACATGCATAACTGAACGCAGTGCGTTTCTCGAATTATGTAACAAACCAGCTTTGACAAAGATTATCCGTAACCACGGTTTTTAATAAAAATCATGTATTATTGAGATTTATGTAACTTTAACGTTGTAAAATTATTGATTTTTATAGATTTAAAATTTAATAATTGTTTTATTGAAAGGCCACTTCCAAAATTGAATGTGTATATTTTTTTTTGGGTTTTAATTTGGATGTATTTATGGAACGATACAACATAACATATCTCAAAACATCACGTCTGTAGTTCCTGAATGGTTAGACGGGGTGCACTTATTGCAACTCACATATCGTATGCTTAATACAAAAAAGGCCTAACTCAAAAAAGAAGGTATTTGAATCTTAAAAATTATGTTTCAATAATAAGGTTCGTTCAGCCATTTAAGCACGAAGGAGTAACAAACATACACATACAAAGTTTCTCCTTTACAATATTAGTGTGATTTATCTGTCAAATTTTGTTTGGTGCTCAGATATTTATTTTGATTTTCCTCTTTTATTGCACCTTCCACTATTTAGTGGAAGGTGCAATAAAAGAGGAAAAAGGCGAATATAAACCAATATATCATAAACACAATACAATTAAATTACACGGATATACTCTAACAAATGATATAATAGATAATTGGTAAATATTAACGTTGTATTGATAGATACTGTTGCCAATTTCTTACAAATATGCTCGCGAACTTTATTTAAATATCGAAATTATAAAAATAATTTCTTCAATACACACACAGAAATATACACAAATATACAGAAACACACACATACACAAATTAACACAATTAATTTATTATACAGAAATTTAATTATCCATATTGTTTTAATAACCAGATCTAATCCAAAGATACTGCAAAAGGCGATATTATTCAACATTAAATTTTTAATCTCCTAGATACGATCTCTAAGCAATTTATTAAACTTATTTCGCAGCCGGGGAAATGTACCGAAATAAATTCTAATTATGCTATTAGAACCGTAACTTACCTTGTATTGTTAGGCAGAGTGAGTCATTTTAATTGTCGTAGACATTAATCAGTCAATCGATAACTTAAAACACGGATTTCCGTGATAACGAATGTTGCCGATTTGTTAAATACGAATATTTTTACATAAATTACAGTAATAGACAACCCGGATCATTATTTTCAAAATTACGACTTATTGACGCGTGATAGACAACTGCGAATATAAAACTAGTTTTGTTTGAAGTACTCGTTCAAGTTTCACTACTAGAGTCTGTCTAAAAAGTCAAACAACTTTTTAAACGAAATAAAAAATTTGTTGCTGGCAACACGAATTTTAGTTGTCACTGTCACTCAAATGGCTATGGCCAGTACGAAACCATTTGATACTTTTATGTTATTTATCCTTCTTTTATAATAAAGAATATCATTAAAGAGACCGAAATATATTCTAAATGAAATTCTGTTGCATTTTTAAGTGGTAAAAAGTCCCCTAATAAATCATTTAAAAAAATACTTAAATATGTTTTATGTTTTATCAGTAAACAATGATCAACACCTTTAAATCATCCTTGAATTTTCAACTAGTGTATGTTGACTACATCAGATTTCATTATACCCTAATAATTACCCAAGTCGATTGACTTTTTAGATGGACTCGACTGTGCTGGTTTACTAGCTGTACCTCGCGGCTTCACCCATTTATTTGGTTACTTCTCCATTCCTGTGGGTCATAGTATAATGTTATATAGCCTATAATCTTCCTCAATGAATAGGCTATTCAAATTTTTTTTCAATTCAAACCAGTAGTTTCTGAGATTAGCGTGTTGAAACAAACGAACTCTTTAGCTTTATTATATTAAGCATAGATTTATTCGACTTTATAATTATTATCTAAATTGCAAACCTAATCTCATTTTATTTGTAGCTTTATTTGTTTACGATCTAAACTAGTTTATATAAACATAATTAGTTACGTGACGTTAAAGTTTCGTTACTGCAGCTGCAATTTAGCATTTTCAATTAAAGACACCTTGTTTATTTTAATCAGTTGATGTTAATAATTATCTAATTGAATTTTATAACTGCACTAAGCTTACGACATCAGTACTGAATAATCATTTCCGGGAATGTTAGAAAGAGTTACAGTGGCCTTACTGACTAAATCCCACCTATGCTAAACACTCGTAGAGGCCCAGCCTGCTAGCTGCAGGTAGGCAGGGTCAAAGCCTGCTGGGGTCAAGGGCCGTTTTCTAAGAGGAAGGCTCAGCCCCGGTATGATAGGCAACGAAGTAACGGGGTAGGTTTTTAGTCAGTAAGGTCTGACACTATTCCCCGCTCCACCCAAGGGCGGGATCTGTCATTGGATGATTTTACCTACCATAAAAAATCTATGCTAAACACAGGTGGGTTTTAGTCAGTAAAAGTCTGACATTCCCCTTTGCTCAACATGAGAGCTGGAGAAGTCATTTGAAAATTTTCCATCTCGAATAAAAGTACTGAATCTGTCGATCATTTAAATATTAAATTGACAAAAATATCAATAAATTTTGAGAAAGCATTTTTTGATATTCATGATCACAGTCCCTAAGCTTCGTCTAGAAAAACGAAAAATTCAATAAGTAATTAATCTGGCTCAACTTCACAAAAGATAGTGTTCAAAAATTGACGCTTCGACTATGATAAGAGGTGCTGAAAAGTTTGAACATTTAGTTACATAAGTTTTAATTGGTTTCAAAAGACTTTTGCATTGTCGTTAATTCATTTTTGTATTGTATCTATTGTTGAAGATGTGAGTATGAAAAAGTATTTATCAGATTTTAAACGTTAAAAGCTTTCTCTCATTACCTACCTACTCACTTTAAATTTGATATAATGAATTATGGCCTTTTTTTTAGCAAGTTCATTATTTTTTTGACTTGGAAAATTGACAAACTCCTCTCTCTCGGCGACTGTTCTAACACTCTCTATCGCTTCACTCTGAGCGGGAGGTCTGCATTTACTGACTAAAACCCACCTGTGTTCCTTTAGGTTCCAAAGACAGTGTAACTCTTTCGAACAATCAGGCGCCCTTTTTAGTAATATTGGTTTCAATAAATATGCTTCCAAAAAAAGAAAAATGTTACATGGATAACGCATTTTTTTAGTTTCTGTTACAAAGTGCATAATAGATAAGACATACGTACCTAAGTTTACTATCATTTAAAATCGCCTAAAACAATAAACCAACTCAGTACGTAAAACGAGTTGCGCCGACCCCAAATAAAACGGGACAAGGGCAAGATGATGATGATGATGAGTACGCAGGCTCACCATTCCCAAATCTATATCAATTTCCAATATTTACCATCAATAACAATTTTCCGTTCAGATTTTAATAAAACAAAAGTTAAACAGTTTGATTTTAAACTATTATTATCTAGTTTCACAATTCATATCATGGCTCGCGATAGACCGATAGACTTGTTCTAAACGATCGCGTTGGATAACTGGCCATTACGACTCGAAGTTTATAAATTGCAGAAAACGGTTCGAAATAAACACTGATATTAAGAAGAATTAATCTAGTTCTAGTAAGTGTCTGTTTGAATTCATTATCTCGGGTTCACAGTTCGTATATTGTAATTTACAGATTTTGAATATAGGGACTTTTTTGAGTTATAAGCACAGACTGACACCCACCCACCACCACGCCCACCTAACTAACCACGTAATAATGGGTACCAACCCAATTAATGGAGCTATCTCCATACTATATATATATGCTATACCTGGGTGATTCTTTGAAACTAAGAGAACGTCCCATTCATCTGTGATAAGCCGCTGGGCGCAAATGAGTGCCTTTGATACATTTAATGATCAGGAAAATAAAAAAAAAACAAATTGTAAAGGAAAAACTAGGCCAGACGAATGAGATACCCTCTCGCTTTCAAAGAATCACCCACCAATACCACTTACATTAAAATATTTTAGAAAAGAGGTAACTAGTAGATGACATTACCTTTTTGTAGACCGCTCGTATATTTTTTGAAAAATTTAACTAAGCTAATAGTCTGTATGTCTTAGCTTAAACTAGAATTGTAGACGCGGCAAACTGAACCCTCTAGGGCTGCCAGGCATCAGCCTGCCAGGGCTGCAAGATTTTTTTAAAGAGTAACCGCGGCCCTGGAACACAAAGTGCAGAGAAATTTCATGAAACTTAAACTTAGAACATAAAACTCTGCTACTTTTCTGATGAAACGTCTTCGATTTAGCCTTTACGCCTTAATTTTCTAGAGTGTTTGAGCTTTCTTGTGGTAATTATATCAAACCACACCAAATCCGCTTCACAAACCTCCTTTTTATACTCCAAAGAGATTTAAAACCACAGACTATTCAATCTACTTAACAATGAAAACAAACAATTCTACAACCTCTTACTAAACGTGATATATTTTTTTGTTTGCCTAATCTTATTTATTTCTACACCACGCCTGTCTAATTGTTTGCAGCGATAAATCAAATTTTAAATTATATTATGCGTCAAAATTTTGATATAATCATGCACGTTTTTAGAGCAAAGAGCAAATCTTTGATAGGTGACAATGACCTATGACTTATACGTCATTTCGAATACCTATAGGTTATTATTGTCATTAATATCAGTGTAATTTTGCAGTTAGTTCATTTTAGGCAGTGTATATTTCAACATCGGTGTTCGGACATGGTTAGTTTTAGTTAAATTTGAAACTGTTTGCTTTACTGCTTTGGCGTAAACGCCAGTATGAACCACCTAATTTACATTCCGTTTATGAGACCTTGGTGGCAATAGTAAGTCCTAGTAACTGCAGTTGTTTTACCAAAAAATCAAAGTGATTAAAATCTAAGAATATTATTGGAGTAGCACTTACTTACCTTTTTTAAGTTGAATAAAAAGGAAGCTTCTATTTTTGGGACTCTTGCGCAACTTACTTCCTAATGATATTAAGTGTGAGCTGTCAATCAGATATGACAAACGACTTCAATAATTTGAATGCATGCTAATTCTGCGTCACATAATTTTTCAATACTCGTTGATTTACTTAGCTATTTTTAGTATTATAACCATGCATGTGATTGCATCACCGTGGACATGCTTCCTAGTTATAAGTTGGGCAATGATAGAACATCGCATTAACACAATTAATTCATTATTATCTAAGATGAATACAGTTTCCATGTTACCTCTCACAAGTCGGTCAGTACTTCCTACCTCCATACATTAATCAAACAACAGTATTTGATTAATTACGGCCAAGGGTGTCGTGAACAAACAATGGTTCTCATAATAATTGCAGTATTTTTTTGTGTGGTTTATTCGCATAAGTATATAATTCATGATCGCCAGGTGATCATCAGTTGGCTCGTGACCGAGATATGCAAAAAGCGACCTTCATGACTGCGCGTATAGTGGGTGAACGACCTATTTTGTATGTGACAGAGTGTGTTGACTTAGTTTTTGTTGTAAGTTCGTTAATTGTCTGTTTAATCTATTGTTAATCGGTGGTAATTGTCTTGTTCTTAAACTACTCGAACGCCTATCTCCTGATACCAAAGGCAAAATAGTAACGAGGTATTTTAAACCTACTGCTCATGAACCTACGTGACAATTCGAGCTTTGTTTTTAATGAACCAAAGCGGTATCACGCGATATTTAAGGGTTTAACGAGTTATTGAAATGTGCTTACATTTATATTTTACTAGCTAACTCGGCGAACTTCATACCGCCTAAATGCATTGATGTATTACGGTTTTTTTTTAAATACATCAATGCCCAAAAGTCAATGAATTTAATGATTACCTTTTACCTAAACTTATTGACCGAATAATGAAATGATTTCGCAGGTCTGCTGGAAGATCTTTTTTTGTAAATAAGCATTATCTTTGTAGGTACTAATGTCTATCATGTAGGTATTACCTTTTCTGTTTTTTTTTTTATGTATACATAAATAGTAAAAAAAAAAAAGATTGAGACCAATGTATTTGACAGTTGCTGTCATTATTCGATGTATTTGGATATTTTTTGACGCGTAATTTCTCAGAATCTTATACAGCAAAAGTCATTAAAATCAGTGAGTTACGAATGGTGTAACTTTGTTTTATGTACTAATATAGAAATAGATTTGTATTTGCAAAGAACTATGTCAATCTTTAAACAAGCGATTGCGGACATAATGTGGTCACAATTTTATTCGTATGTGACCAAAATAATAGGTCTTTAATGATAGGGTTGACGCAGTTTTAAGAGCAGTGTTGTAAGATTGTGTAACACAGAAAGCGCATTCGTAAAATGGTTGTAGAAAGCGAAGTCAGCGATTGCATTCAACGCTTGTTTTAGTTACTGTTTGTATGGGAATTATCAGCTGTAATGTGGTTGATATATGTTTATGATAGCCTGAACAATTTCCTGCAATTCAATACTAATGTGTATGTGTTTGTGTCTGGGTTGGGCATAATCCATGTAATAGGAAGGTTTTATCTACTTTTTTTTAATTCTTTTCCTTCATTCAGTGAAATAAAATGCAAAGCCTTATTTCACGGGCAGAGGGATTGTTTGAAAAAGGAACACAAATGGCAACTGAAGGAACACAGATGCACTTTAGTCTGTAATAGTCTGACACTCGCTTTCACTCCTCCCTGATCGGGAGGAGTTATGTATGTAATGATTTTCCATAAAAAAAAAGAAATGGTCTCAGAAGAATGGAGCAATTTTTGCAATGCTTTGTTTTTAGAAATTAAATAAAATTAGTTTGTAGACACAAAAAATAGGTATCTAGTTACAAAATAACACAAATTAAGTAACTAGTTACAAAATAACACAAATCAAGTAACTAGTTACAAAATAACATAAATTATAATCAAGTCACTGAATAATCCAGTATTTTGAACAACAAACAATGGAATGGCTTAAATCACATGGGAAGTAAACCTGAAGCTAACGATACTTTAATACCATAGTCTTACGGTGTCAATGCCATAGGGATTAGCCTTCGTCAAACGACATTTTTAACAGTCAATGGACGAAACTATTGTAAAGGTCCACTTCCTTTTTCCAATCCAAGTATTACGGCCTTATTGTTGTCAAGGTAAGTTTAAATATGTCGTTTAATGCGTTATAAAGGCCTTGTCTCTCTGTTTACATAAATGTCGACCTCGTAACTGCAGTTTCTATGTAATTGACATCTTTCAATAGTTCTGTGTGTGGTTCATTTGCTTGGGTTATAAAGTTGAAGAGTTTATTTGTTTGAACGCGCATAAGTAATCTTAGGAAGTAGAATTACTGACTCAAATTAAAAAAAAAAAAATAGTTTTGGATAGCCTATTTATTGAGGAAGCCTATATACCGACCCATGGGAGGGGTGTAGAGTTGAAAGCAGGTGTGGCTGAGTGGCAACGGCCTCGACTTACGAGTTGTGGGTCGCGGGTTCAAACCCAGCCAGGCGCATTACTTTGTGTAATTTAATTCATCACCACTGCTTTTAAAACGCAAAACATCGTGAAGAAACCGGTGTGTCTTAGAACTAAAAATTAAGAAAAAAGAAGTAATGTGACATCCACTAACCCGCACTGGGCCCGCGTGGTGGATTACGGCCCATTCCTTCTCCTAGAAAGGAGTTCTGAGTCCAAGCAGTGGGAACATTATAAGGCTGATGATATGCTATGCTGTATAAATTCTCCCTCGCTGGGTGACTAAAACCCCCATTTTTCTTCAGTAGCCCTTTGCGTTCTAGGGTCAGGGTGACTCTTTCAGTCAATCTCGCAGCTATTTTAGCGTTCCTAAGACGCCATCAACTTGTTAGTAGGTATTTATTTTGCTATCAAGTAACCATTCAGTAATCGTTGGGTGACCCAAGACAATCTAAGGACTAATTTTCTAGTTGATTTCTAGCGTAGACGCCTAATTTTTTTTTGCACTTTTTCAGTTTGTTCAATTTTTTAGTCAAGGTTATCGGCTTGTAACGTTATTATCAACTTATGAAACTATCGATGATTTTTCGGACTTTTTATTTTTACCGTTTAGGTTCATAAGAAAGGACATAGTTCATAAGCAGTAGGTAGGTTCAAAATACTATGGGTGGGTTTCTGAATTGAGTATATAATACAAATTATTTGTTTATTTACATACAAACACTTAAGAATAAAAAAGAAAACAAATACAGATTTGCTGCTGATTTCAAATTATTTATTTTAGTATTTTAAGTTGAGAACGTCTGGAACCCTTCTTAAGAAGTAAATTTTAACAGGTTTTCAGGCTAGAGTTTGAGAAATATTCAACTTCAAATGCGTAAATCAGAAATCGGGGGTATTTTTTTTTTTTGTGTTTAGTATAAAAAGATAAGCTCGAAGAGTTATTTATGTTTTCTTTGTGTCAGACTCGGAAATATTCACAAATTAACATAGAACGTCCAATAAGGGTCATTTATCTCTAATATACAGATAATTGCATTAGATACGTATGTATATACACCGCTTCTTATCCCAACTTTTTATAATTTACATATCAACACACAAGATCATCTCATTACATAATTCATCAATAAATCGAGTCATGCTATGGTCGGCAGTTTTCGCAACGTACGGCTGATGAGAAATTTTTTGTATTTTTCTTTACTGATGTAATGGAGAGAGCGAACGCAGGCACTTACGAGTATGTCTGTAGAATGCTGGCAGTTTAGTATTGCAGTTATGGGTGACATATGTGAGAGTTTACGCTATTAGTTATAGTGTGTAAGCAGAAAATAAGAAATAAATAAAGAGCATAACAGACGAAATCGTGTTTAGATAAATTTTTTTTAGAGAGAAGTTTTCGTTTGTTCATTTTTAATATAATTTTGCTTTATGATTTTTTATACCTAGTCCGAAGGAAAATAAAGACCTGCCGGCTTAGTTACATGACTTTTCTTTTAGTCATGTTACTTGTCACGTGTTAGCGGGCGAGAGGCCTAAGACTTCTGAAATGGTTGTCAATTTATTTATTTAAAAGAAATAATAATATTTATGTTCATTGAACGTTTTGTCAACTTACTTTAAACTCATTGGAGTCAATATAACTCAAATAAATAATCAAGGTAATCCCAAAAGAAGATGAGTATATCAACAAGCCGTAAAAAATATTTTAATCAAAATTCAAACAAAAAGCTACTTGTCAAGTTTTCAAGTATTTTTCCGGACATTTAAAGGTCAGAGTGTCACAGCTGATTAGACGTAAAATATATAAAATTAAAAATAAACAAACGATATGCATGTTAAAGAATCGATAAATTTTATTGCGGCAGTCGGAAGGCGGAACTAGTGTCGGTAGTAGGACCGGTCTGCAAGTGTCTATCGTGAGTGTTTTAAAGTGGGTGATCCACTTGGCAGAAATTTGTCAATTTCGATAACCCAATTTTTCATTCGGACAAAGGTAAATTCAGAAAGTTAGGTTGCTACAAATAGCCCAATTTAATCTGTCGTTAATTTTAGTATTAATTAATTTAATTTAGTATGTCGCATTTTAATACGCCGACTGATTCATTATAACTACTAAGTATGTTTAAAAGCTTTATAAAAGACGAATTAATTCAACTGGTATATTTCAGTCGATTGATTCAACTGCCTGGACTGAACTGAAAGAACTGAATCGGTTTCTTTAAATTCGCCGGTCAGTCACGTTAAAAAATATAATTTATTAGCATTTATAAAACACCGGTCTTCTAGACAGTCACGTCACGACTGGAGCGGTTCGCGCGTCTAGTGATTGATCAGCGACGTGACGGCGACGTGATAGTGACGTGACTGACGTGTGTGTATGAACCTTTATCATATGAGTATTTTGATGCGCTTGCGCCGGCTTCCCGCTATGTGACGCATGTTGTACGCTGCCCATTCATGGTCCGTGCAAGCTTTTACGTGACATAACCTACTGGTTTTCTGCGAGTTTTTTGATTTTATAATTTAATGTTTAGGATTTATATACAAGTTCGTGAAGAGGAAATAAATCGATGTGTGAAATGGAAAAGCAATTTCCTGTTTTTTTGTGAAACGTGTTTATTTGTCCATGTCATACACTTTGTCCATGTTTATAGTAAAAACATGGCATAAGTGATATGCCACAAAAATAATAGTTTTTGTCTTGCAATTCCAATTCTTCCCATCCGCCTCATTCAAATGCACGTGCGCACATCAGCATGTGTCAACAGCTGAAGGTCGCGGTCATTTTAAATTAAATATATTAAAAATGTTAATTATTAACATGCATTTAAATAAATTATTCTTAAAAAGATATTATCAGCCGCTTTCTGACGCAACTGGCTTAAATTATTTAAAAAAAATAGAATATTATAAAGTTTTATAAATTTTACAAATTATTTATTGACTAGTAAATTTCAGAATTGTTGATAAATGACGTCAATAATATTTGCATTTTTTGTATTTTTAATATAGTTCCGATGTACATTCCAATTTGATGGGATTCAATATATTATGTATAGATATGAATTTATACGAGTATAATATACATATGTCCAAATAAGTCATTGACTTAACAAATATGTTGATAGTTATGTCCTTAAAAGTAGGTATCAGTCTTAGCCTAGTTTCAAAATGCATGACAAGACCATTTAATTTTATGATTACTTAACCGAATAATCATAGTAATCATACCCTGTTTGACCGGAAAAGTAGGAAAGGCAACGTTACAAAAATGTGGATATATACATAATGGGAATAATTTTACGCACAGCTGGTTATCTACAATTGTCAGTAAATAGTAAATAAATATATGGTGATATTATCCTCTGTATTTTAGTTTAGTTAAGTTATATTGAAATTTGCGACTTACCTTGGATAGAGGATAAGCATTGCCATACAGCGTAGCAATGCCGCTCGTATTTTGGGCACACTACCAGTTACCAGCGATGTGGAGAAGTTTTTTGATGTTATATTTTAGTTAGTTTTAATTAATTTAGGGCTTTTACTATTATTTTATGGATTTATTCTAACTAAAGTTAGTCAAGTATTTTTGAAATAAAAAAAATATTTTGAAATTTAAATGATTAAATATCACTTTTATTTAATTATAATCGCGTGGTACATAAGTTATTTTTGCAAAGAAATATTATCCTTATAACACTAAATCAACCTTGATTTTGTTAATTTCCTTTCACACATTATTTGAAATTGACACTCGTATTGATGTCCTCATATCGAATGATATTGTTAAAAATATGACGGAACTTTCAGTATGCTCAATGAGATTCTATTTCTGGTGACCAGTGAGTTTACAGTTGTTATAGCATTATTAAAGACATCACAGATACATCAAACTAATGTTAATCCAAAGATTGTATAAATGGATGATTAAGATTTTTTTCGACGTCTGAACGAATTTTGATGACATTTCACACACGGGTGTGCTTTACCCGTGTTTCAAATGTACATAAAACTTAGGATACTTTTTATCCAGGGAATATGTTCTCTTGAAATTATCTACTTTCACACGGGCACAGCTGCTGGCAAAAGCTAGTACGAGTATCTATATAAGAGCAGGGTATACACATGCTTGATATGAAATAGTTTTTTTGGCTTAGGCTGTAGGTACGGGACGTTAGAGATTTTACTAGATCTGAATAGGACACAGGGTTGCAGATCATGATCAAAGTCTTCATAAAAAACTCTCTTGTCCTGCAAATTACATAAATATATCTGATTCCAAGATAAGAAGCAGAAACGGACTCGGTCAAGACACCTAATTAAGTATTTATTTTTATCACGGATACACACACTAATTAGCTACAATTACAGAAATACGCAACCATAGAAAAAAGAAACATATTATTATCCATATGTAATAGAATCGTACGGAGAAACATGAGAATGTAAGAAATCCGTTCGTTTGGTAGACCACACTTCGGTTTAGTACTAGACTGTTGGAATGCGGAACTTTTCGTGGACCTAATAAATATTCGTGGATTATTCAGTGCGGGCTATGTGGTCATAGTTAAGTGATGGTTATAGCGGTTTTATGTGCAGCTTGTTCCAAGCACGTGTCAATTGACAAATGACTTAGTGATCAGTATAAAGTCAACTTTGTGTTTGAAAAAGGAATATTCAAATTTAAAACTCAAGCTCAATGCATATTACAAATAAACCAATAAATGCATTTTTAATTTGTTAAGAGGTCGATCAATTAGGAAAATGAAGCTATTGCTAATTCTAAAGCGTATATCTCTATGGAGAAGAACGTGGCAATAATCCACATGGACCCAGTTTTAAATCATGTCATGAAATACCTACTATACTTTATTTAATCCTGGTTGCATTATTATCACTTCTATTATATTAGAGTAATGTAAAAAAAAATGCGAATAAGCAAAAATTGATCATAGTCTCTAGTTACAGAAGACTGGAACAGAGTTCGGGCATTTATGATTAAAAAACCCAAGAATACTTTCGATTTTGATTTTTATTCTGAAATCCTGTTCCCGTTTTTTTTTGGTTCAGTAGATTGTCTTGAGTTTTAACAAATCTCTTAATGATGTTGCTTCACGTTTGATTTCTGATACAAAAAACAATCATCTTGTCAGGTCTTACGTCGTGAGAAAAAAAGTTGTTAAAACCACGGGAAGTTATATTTCATTCGTATCCGAGACCGTTCGAAAACGTGTGAGTGCATAAAGACCAATATGTAGCAGTATTGTTAGTTAGATGGTTATTAATGGGACTTACCGTCCGTATAGCCTGCAGCCTTAATGCCTGGGAATGCATTAATTCCTCGTATCATAATTCAGCTATCTCAAACTAGTGGTTGTTAGGGCATGTCAAGGGGACGTTGATAAATACCTCATTGTTGCCACTTCTCCGCTTGTCAATATAACGATATTAAAGACTATAAATTATAACTGACAAGCTGTTTAAAACAAATGGCTAAATTGTACATAAATTGACGGTCAAAATTGAGATTGAACTTTTTTCGTGAAACAAAAAATTAATCTTAAAATAATTATTTTATTTATCGCAACCAGAAGAGTAATCGAATTGTGTAAACTAACAAAAAAGTGAAACTTCAACTTCAGATTCGGAAAATAGGCTTTAGACGTCCTTCAGTCTACAATGTAGACTTCAATTTAAAAATAAACATCGAAAGTCGTTACATAATACGTTAAATTTGTTCTTGAGGACATGCGACCTTCTCGATACGCTTTCAATCGTGGACAGTTTTATAATCGAATGTAAGTTGGTTACTACTTTGTTAGGTTGGTAGTATAATAGGCGTGGCTGTAATGATGTTGGCATGGACCGCTCTGACGTAGTAGAGAGACCTTGAGAATCTAGGTGACACCCAGCGATCGAGATTGGCACCGCATTCGTCGAAGATGTCAACGCGATGTTGAGATGTTTGTGCATTCAAGTGTACTGAGATGTTATTGTTTGACCTCAGTTTATTTGTTGTTTGCATAATGCTTTTAGCAGTTTACCTTACAATTACGGCTCACTGATCTAAAGTTATCCAAGCCTGAAATAAAAAGTCTACCACATTCATTTGACAAAAAAGTGAACAAATAAATAGAATTTTTAGGTATTTTATTTAGATAAGTTCCTGTTTTACCAGTACTGTATAAATTAAAATTATACATTACGAATGTATTATACAAGCTATACGTTAGGACCTGAATAAAAGATAACGACTCAATCAACGCACTATTTTGAATAATCCCAAGTGATTTAGTGTGTCATTTCTGTGTTTATATGTTCTATCGTGCCTTAGTAAATGGACTATAGTACCTGTCTAAAGCATCTGAAGTGGCATTGAAATAGCATAAGTGTTTAAAAAAATGACTTAGCATGTGAAACTAAATGCAAATTAAATGATGTAAAGAAATCAATAAGCACGTTTTTTTATTATTTTCACAGACGCATTTCTTTATCATCGTCATGGATATTTAAAAAAAAACGGAAATGGCCTCGTTGCTGTAATTAAGTTTATTGACATTCAACAGAATAAATCTGTTGCGAAAAACGCAGCTGCATGCGGCGTTTTGTATTTTTTTTTCAACAGGACGTCGATATTTGCACACTTTCCCTTAAATATTTTAATTGGTAAAAGTTAAAACAGATTTCTTAAGTTCATTTCCCGTGTCAATGTAATTCTGAACTTGGTTCTTTATAAAGAATACATTTAATTTTTCACAGCTATAATGTTTAGGATTGATCACGTAGCAGTTCAATTACGATTGACAATACCGTCTATTTTTGTTTAGTCGCTGATGGAAGTTTGCATGTCTAGAGCCTCTACTTTAACAATAGCAACGCCACGTGACACAGCAAGAAAAGCAGTGCAGTGAATTTCAGCTATTTCTCAAATACGGAAACAAAATTGCTGTTCGAGCTTTATGCCTATGGAGAAATGCTCCATTAATAAAATCTTACTGAGCTTATCGGTATTTATAGTCGCAATAAACATTGTACTCAGCATAATAGCGGTTAGATGTCGTAAATCATGATATACAATATTCAGATTTGCCCTATATAGAGCTTATAATAGGTATGACCTTAGACAACATATTACTTTGATACGAATCGATAATGGCCCGTAAACGTTTATTGCTGGACCTTCTTTATGGATCGTTAGAACAACTGATCATAAGGTATAATGTCGTAAGTATAAGATACGAGATATTGGAAATGCTGCTGTGCATGCATAATTGAACTTTCACTATTAAGTACTGAAGTTCTCTGTTAAAGAGATACATCCTTTTTTATTAAATTAAATCAATCACGATTAGGAACATTAGAACCAGTTTGTTATCCTTAAAGTTGAGTCATTGATTGTCCTGGGTTTTTGAAACAAGGCGGATGTTGGAAGGTCCTGTTACCGTTTAAGGAAACTTGCTTTTGCCAATTCAGACTCTTGTTTAAATTTAGTTTATTACGACGATAATATTCGACAGTATGAATGTGATTAGAGGACCTCGCACTTAAGTGCCCTAAATAATTGAAAAAATCATACGATGACCTCAGATGAATACATACCTTACTCAGATATGAATCAATAATTATCATAAAATAATAGGTGAAACTAGACGCGTGATGTTCAACATTTTTATATTGCATGACCCTGTAAAATATCCGGTATTCGTGATAAAAATCATCTGTTGTGCTAACCTAAACTCTGATAATTATCTTAACACCAAAAATCATCTTCGCATAAATAAAATTTATAATTACCAATTACATGATTATTAAATGGTTAAGTTGTTTGATTCAGGCGGTTTATGACCATGATTGATGACTAATGAGGATGTTATCAGCTAGACTGTTTCCACTTATATTATTACTATGACTATCTGAGATTTATTGGGCATTTTTTCGGTCTATTGTTTCCTTTGCGTTTCAAGGTCTGCTTCGCGTAGATGACGAATAGCTTTAATTCTTTAACTGCACTCTTCCGTTTTGTATACCTACCGATGTTTAGTATGTTGATGTTATTAGCCTAGTTATAATTACATCGATAGTATAAATTTTCTGCAATAGACATATAAACAAAATAGGGCCGAGTATATATATCCTTGAGGTACTCTCCTATCAGGAGAAGTAACCGTTTGCTCAACATGCCTCAAATGCAACCATTTATTTAAATGAAGCTCGAATCCTAAACAGACTTCAGGATAGATCAACAGGCTCTAGAGAAAGTGATAGTATACAAGCGACAAGAATCGTTGGAAACCCAAAATCGAAGACGTACCGTCTTTTTAATAGAGCTTGTTTATCCCATACGTACTAAAAATTTTGATGTTTTATGCGCATTAACGATACAATTTTTAAGAAGAGCGTTATTGAAATCGCACATTGCTATTTCGATAATGATTGTTAATCCCATACATTTGGATTTTTTAACGTCCTATTTATTTGTGATGATCTTCCATTTCGGTGGTGGTACTCATTTTGCAATTCATGATATTCTATGGGCGTTGATGATTGATTGATGACCACGTGCTATTTCGGTAACGCTTCTCAATCAACAAAATTCTTTTTGGATTTTTTACCGATCATTATCGTTGACAAAATGTTACTTTGTCCATAGCTTAAATTAGTTTTGTCGTGCTCTCGTAACCATGAAAATGGGAGCAGAAACCCGATCATCTTCGAAGTGAGAGGCTAATGTGCCAGTTATAAATCCTTTAATACCATACAGTAGTCAAGATGGATTAGATTCGTGAGTATTATTTATGTGCTAAGATCCGAGGCATATCCGTTATGCAGTATCTAAAATGAGTTACTAGGATAAAGTATTGTTGCTTTAAGTCGTAAACATATCATTATCTGTAAATATGGAATAAGTAGATACGGATACCGGTCACTTCCTTCGATATAGTTATTGGCGATCTTAAGAATATCTTAATTCTAGTAGCTGCAAGATGCACCTAACACCTTTTACTGATCCTTATCATTATTCTGCATTCGCTGCACCTAAGCTGTGACATATGGTTTAATAACTTTTTAAAGAGATTGGAAAATCTTCAAGCGAAGGACGGTCTTCTGTAAAACATACTTTATTTACATTGTGTGATGTTTGAAATTCCCTCGTGCAAGACTTCAGCTTTACATCATATTCTTGACCCAAGTAAACGAGTCAAATAACAAGTAATCTAGCTGACCTAATAAAGAGAAATGCAGACGGCTATTACCATACATCGTACATTTATCTCTAGCCAAGCATACACAACGAATTTTAAACACGTTGCGTCGTATAACAATTGCTCGCAGTGAAGTCTGCCTGTTCCGAAATCACTTGTGCAATATAAAATGTAACTGTTCCATAATATGCTATTTATTGTATTATTTCATAGACCTGAAACGGCAATTTTACTGTCGATTGCTTCTTGAAGTGTACTCGTAATAAAATGCGTGTGTAACTCCATTTCTTCAGTAGGTTAGGCGGCCAGTCTATTAATTGTAATCTGGTTTTGATTGAAGATAGGTGTAAATAACTAAATAAATAATTGCTAACAATTACAATAGCTTTTTTCTGTTATTTACTTGGTCCGTTAGATACTTAGATGGCTGATGATATAATTGTAGACTACTGGCAGCTATTTGCCTCAGTAATCATTACTAGTGAAATTTTGTGATGTTTCGCGTTGTTGAACCAACTTATTTCAGGTACTTGTTATTTTTGTACTGATGGTGTTGACTATATTTTTTAGTGTCTATCAAAAATATAGAAAAAGAGAAAAGAAATGATAGTTTTTTTGAAACACAAAAGAATGTTGATGTACTTTGATCCATTGTTTCAAACTAGTGCTTGAATCCAATGATATCGGATGGCCCGGAACATGGCAAACATTGATTTGATCTTCTAGTATCCAACGCTGGATTGAATTAGAGCACCATGACCTATCCAGTAGTCATGACCTATCCAGTGCTTATGGATTTAATCGCTGGGTTAGGATATAGTTATACATCAATGTAAATGCCTTTTCTCCATCTAATAGATACTACGGAAATTTCAAAAAGTAGCCCAAGATCCCAACCATTAGACGAATAATGCTAAATATGGACTTACAACAGTGTCTCGACACAATGGCCGTTGGTCAGTTGCGTCACAGTGTCGCAAGCGCAACTCTGCGTTCACACTTGATTCGGTTTCGCCGCACGCATGCACGTGATTTGTGAATTGTCGTACATACTTAATGCTTAGGCTCTGGTTACATTGAACGATTGTTGATATTGATTATACAAAATTTGATTAAGTTGAAGTAACAATGTTTAGAGAGTCTTAGATAAGTAGCAGTTTTCATCATGTTTCGTATTTTTTTAAATTACTTTCAAAGAGTACAAAGCAAAAAAGCTGGGTTTTGTTAGCTTACTTAAATGAAGTAAAGTTTTCTTAAGATTTGTAACAATCTAGATTCAGCAATTCTTTTCATTACCTTTTTGAACAACGTCTTTAATCGAATGTTTTATTATCATCATTATTTCAACTTGCTGGGAAGCCACTACTAAAGAATGTAATTTTGTATTTTTCATCTGTTGATTCCTTATTAGGTTAACATTTTCGGCATTTCTGTTTTATGGTCTATCATAAAAATTGAATTAAACAATTCAATTATTTTCCGAATATATACATCTAAAATAACAAATACACATTATAGGTACAGTATTAGGCAGCATTTGCAGGTAGGCATTATTATACATACTAAAAATAATAATATGTACAAACGGGTAGAAAAACATATCTCTTAAGGAAATAAAAAAAATCATCCACATTCTCCATTATTTTCCTGTCACATTTAAATCCTATTGTAAATTTGCACAACCGTTAAAAAGTATACTAATTTTTATTTATTTTTCATTTGAACTCTTTCGGTATCACAATAATAGAAGACCACAGTATATCAGAGCATAAGACTCAGGGAATCTCAGTGAAGGACTTTGACTGTTAAACGAGTTATCTGAAGTAAATTCGATCCGTCTCCATGTTTCTACTTAATGATCTGAATAACTTACTGAGTTACCTCCAAATTTGAGTCAGTAATGATGCGTTGTTATGAAATGTTGCACCACTATTTAAATTAATTTATCGATCATTTTTCAACTCTTCATTTATGTATAGAGTAAAGCTGCTACTTTTTAATATAATTAATATCCTACATATAACTCAGCCTGAGGCATGTGTTGAAGTCGTTAAAATCAACTTGCTATTGAGTTACCTTTCACGTTAATCTTAACCGTGTTACTTAAGTCATAAGGTTCGATTTTGGATGGATTGAGTTTCATATGTGCAGTGTACTTAATATGTGCACAAAGAATTTAATATATTCCAAGAATGTAATGCAAAGGTATGTTGTCAGTCAATTAATAACGCTGTTTAACCTTGCCTTAATTTCTGACATGAGAAATTAGTTTCGGATTATTAATTGTTAAGATACCTTTGAGATTGTTAATTTAATGATGTTAAATGATTTAAAAAATAATAATAAATCATCGCAAGCATTTAAGTATTTTTGAAAACAAGCAAGATAAAATAGGGTTGCCTTCATTTTATAAATAGACAATAGTTTTGACTACCATGACCGGTGCATATAACGCGGAAACCGCCGTTTGCCTTTACCGAGAGGATATGGATAATTTTAAATAAATACAAACTCTTGATTCAGTAGCTCGTAAAGATAAAGTACATCCATAGAAATTTAATTCCAATAAATATACTATTATTCCGTACATTGTCGTCCAATGTCAACAAGACTAAAAACCTCGAATCGATTCGCCACCCAATTTTCATTCTAAAATCGGGTAAAGCAATTCGATTATTTCCCGGAATCATACCGAGTGGGTTGACCAAGAGAATGTTATTCAAATCAGATGACCACCCGAGTCCGTACTCGGAACACGTAGACTTAAGTAAAGAACCTTGTCGATACTGGTGCAATGTTTCGAAGAGAATCGGAATAGAAAAGAATTAAGCAATTTTTGACGGAATTGTGACTAACATTGAATACAAGGTGTTTAGGAAGATCTATGTACGATGGGTAATTGACATAATAAAAACAAGCGGACGATATACATAACAGATAAAATATACTTAACATTGGCTCCTCGGTAATATAAAACACCGTGGAAGAAAATTATGAATAAAAACAACAGAATTGGGCAATATATGCTTCTGCTTGAAATAATTAGACTGATTGAAATCTCACAAACCATTAACAAAGTACGGATTATTAGTTCTTGTTTGGTTTCGTAAGGTTTTATATACATCAAGTTCTTAGTATTAAACCATACCTAGGCAATGTATACAATACGGTTTAAAGTAAGGCTTTTATTTAAGGTGTTAATAAAAAAAATATCCTTACCTAACCTGTCCGTATTGGGGTGTCCTAAAATTACATCACCTCCTTCCTTGCTCTCATCTTTTACACACATTACCGGCTGCGCATTCGGTATTGTATAGAATACTTGAATTATACAGATTGCCGGTAACATATACAGTATATAGTCACTTTGTTTTCCGTTAACATTCAGATTTAACACATTCTAATATTTTTTCAGTATTTGGCAGCAAATGTACCGCCTTTTCAAAAAGAGCTGGTTAATACTACACTAAAAATCTCAGCTCCATTTTACCGAGATCGCGCCTGTTTTCATAATTCCACATATTATTCAGTTATGTGGGCAGTTGAGATATAAAACTACAACAATTTTACATCACAATATCCACCAGAAATCAATTTGTGAATAATGAAAAAAGCCATACGGGACAACGTTTAAAAAACGAATACCTGATAAATGGATTTTATTTTTAATCGGTGTTCGATTTTCTATTCGGCCAGTACTTATTATTCATTTCAGTCGCAGATGGTAAAAGTTTGTATTAAATACTTCTTGGTTTAAACAGATCGACGGACAGTGACAATTGGCCAACTCAGACCATTGTGTACAGTTATTTTAGACAACATAACCTTAGCAAACAAAGGTTAGTTTTAGAAACGTTTGTGTTACAGTTTCTTCATATTTGCGTAATTTAATATCCCTTGTCTAGGTAGTATGAATTATTACGACAGATATCAATATAATAGTGAAAACGCTTCTGGCAGAATTGTCTGTGCTTGTGCCTTTTTAATGGTTTTTGAATAAGTATTGGATTGAGTAATCAATTAGTAGTAGAAATAGGAAGGCAGAAACGAGTCAGGAAGAGCTGTTAGGTACACTTAAGATAGATTTATGGTGACTATGGAGAGATTGTAGAGAACTATTGAGTACGCAGAATAACTGTTAGGTAATTTTAGCTTATTATCTATGTGAGAATTGTCTATATCACTTTACCTAATAGTATATTTATAAATGTAAAAAGAGATATTTGTACTTTTTAATTTTGTAGGTAATTAATAAACTCAAAAAAAAAAAAAATTAACCAATAGAATGCTACTTTATCATTAAGTGACGAAGGCTGATATTTTTTACTTTAACACAGGCAAAACCGCTGGTGGAAGCTAGTAATATTACATAAATACATGTTTTAATTAAAAACAGTCTTTAGCGGGCAAAATCTAGCGAATTATAAAATTGTCTATCAGAGAGCATATTATTCATCTCGTTTATGCTTAATTCAATATAAACATTAAAATTAAAATAATTAATGAAATTTAGGAGAAACCTTCAAATAACAGGCGATTTTAATCTCAGTTTTAAGCTCACGCCACATAAACTTGAATAACTTATAAACGATAACAATTTGTTTCAAGATTTGCGTAAGCTATGAATAGTCATTAAGCTATAAGTTTAACTTAGGATTCTTAGAAAATACGAATAATTATAGAGAGAGATATTTGGTAGCTATATTCAGCACTGCGAGTGTATTCTGATAATGCCAAATAAAAAGTCAATGATTTTAATGATGGCCTGTTTCTTTTTTGGGGTAGTTCGTATTAAATCTTTTTTTTCCTTGAAACATTTTAAAACATAGGCCCAGAAGAATATATCATATCAAGTATTCTTACAAAAATTAAAAAAAAAAATGTTACCATCAAAGACTCTTACGCCTGATCGCTGCTAAATTCATTTTTGCGTCAAGTTTGGCGCGGCGCCGCAGGATTGAGCCATTTTTTTTAAGTGATCAGGCAGAAATGATGGTACAATACATCTTTATTTTCTTTACATAGAATATAAAGCGATTTTCATTAATGGAATCAAGTATTTAAGAAGGTTCATGTATATAATTTGTAAGGGTCACTAGTACAATATAATCAATTAACCTAATACTAGTGCTGGTATTATCCTCAACTAATAGAACGACTTCAACAACTACACTTAGAAGTAGGGTTCCAATTTTCATATCACCCGTATTCAAATTCATATTACTAATCTTTTAATTAACGAGTAGTATCGGACTCTCGGTGCTATCGAAACTTGCACCCTGTCAGTTTTGCAACGACTTGTCTCACCCACTCGAAGCAATTTACTAGATATCGGAAAGTCACATTATAGCTGTCAAGTAAGAATTTATGTGAAATATTTTATAAAATTAAATAGGAATCAATGAAGCAACTAGCGGGTATCATCATGTACAAAGCTGCGAACAAGAAGCCATACACGCTCTTTTTTTCAAGGTGGGAAAGCCATCCAATCACTTCTCCCGCTCTGGGCGATGCGGGAGGGTGTGTCAGACCTTTACTGACTAAAACCCACTCCGATTCCTTCTTTGCCTTCGTTCCAGAGCCCAGGGGATCACTTAACCCATGGCCCCAGTAGGCATCAACCCTGCTTATCCTCGTACGATTTGCTGACGTCTCCTTGAGGTGCGCGTGAAATACTGCACGCCGTCAACGATTTGGGCTCGGTCCGGATGGTTACCGGACGGCTGGACGGCGAGATACCCACTGCTCGCCGGCAGCAAGCTCGCGCCTACGGTGGAAGCCAAACATGCTGGAGTTTACTCTATTCTTGTTACAGTGGTTGAGCGATTCTCTTATGTAACAAATATTTGTATTGGCTACAGATAGTTGTGGTCTGTCTTGTGTATGTGAGTTTACGTTTTGTGAACACACCCATGGTACAGGAGTGTTCCTTGAGCAAGGCAAAGATGATAGTTATGCTTGTAAGGTTACGAACCATCAAGCGAATCTTTGGTGACCTTAAGCCTGTTTCCAACTATGTTTTTAGTTTCAGGTTTAACCATGGCTGGTACTGCCATAATACATCTGACCTCATGCACCAATAATTAATGCGTTGTTCAAGGCATTTACTGATGCACGAATGCGTAAAAAAATACTCACCCGGCCGTGCACACAAAACACAGCTTCATTTTGTCATTCAATTGTTCTACTTAAATACGTCGATAAATATGCGTCCATTGGTGATGACCGTCCTAATTTTTTTAGGGATAGTTACTTACTTCTTTCATACATATCAATTAATTTGCGGTCATTTCATTAGTGATCTTTTTTCTAGTCATATAATGAATCTTTCTTGGTATAGAAGACAATAAAAAGTGTGGTGTCAATATTCAGGGCGATGATAAGTCTTTCATCACTCTTGAAATAAGGCACCCACTGGACCCTAGAAACCTTTCTAAAAGCCGTTGTATAACATAATTGTCTGCATACTTCTATCGCGAACAGTTTCATCAATTGAACACTCTAGTTCGTAGACTGCATTTTAACTTGCTTCGTAACCAAGTTAGGATATTTAAACTATCTTATTGCTCTTTACTCTATTTACTTTATATTATATTACTTGCATTTCATAATGAATAATTATCGTACGGTAACGGCATTAGGAAAGCGATTCGTTGATAGGGACCTCGATTGTTACCTGTTTCAGTTAAGTGCAGTTTTATCTTTTAGGAAGTGATTGATGAGTACTAAAACAATACTAATGGTTTATGTGCAAATATTTCAGAAGATTGTTAGAATGATAACTAATTCTGACAGAACACTTTAAATAAAATTTAGAATTATTATAAAATGATCTAAATCAATTTTCTTTTCTTATGAACAGCCTTAGCCTTTGAGAAATTAGACGAAAGGAGATCATTTATTTTGGTCCAAATACCAAAGTGCCGGCCAAGAAAAAAAAATATGGTAATCTGTTAGAGCTTGACCCCTTGAGCATTTTTTATTATCGCACCAAAACTGTAGGACCATTGCCCTGGGTTTTATTTAAGTTTTAAAAAATCATTTTCCGTACATTTTTGGTAACATGAATTGTAAAAACAAAGAGTTAGAGCTTGAATAGAAAGTTCCAGGTAGCTGCCGTTTACCATCACACAATGTGGTGACTTCCCCTCCCCTAGCCATTGTACGCTCGCCCCAACTCTAATATCTTATCTGTTACTTTAGTAGGTACCTGAAGCAACGCGTATGATATTGTATCACTCCCGTCCCAATTGATCATGGATCTATCATATCGAATCAGTCTATCCCTTCTATCCCCGAATTGTTGAGTCTCAGTCGTTGACACGACAGCAGCGTTCGATTCACATATGGACCACGAACGATTCGTCCTGAATGATTTTTCAGGGGCGATCACAGTGACTGATGACCATCGCTTGAAACTCCTGGGCGATGTATGTGGTCTGAAAACCGAAAAGAATGCAGCTCCCGGCGAAGTAAACAAAACTCAAGCAACAGAGCAGCGTGCCGCGCGCTGGGATAAAATGTGAGCTAGAACCCGCTCACCTCGCCTTCTAGCACCTTCAGAGGAAGTAGAGGCTTCTATGTCTGTTCTTAGTCGCCCCGATAAGAGTATCGCTTTCGATAACTGTGACAAAGCGAAATGCTGTATTTTCTACAGTTACAATAACAGCCTACAGTTCCATTGTTTCTCTAGCCCTCAACCAATAGACAAAACTCACCTTGATATGAGAGACGCTAAAGTTGAACGTAGAGCTTCCCTAGCACTCATCGAAGATCCTAATGATCCTTTGTCCCTCTTTATCTCAGAGGAGGTGGGGAATATCATCAAAAAGCTTTAGCTCCGGAAAGACCTCGGCTCTGACGGTGTCATCAACAAGGTGTTTAAACTCTTCCCATCCCAACTCAATACTAATGAGCGTCGTCTTCAATGGTGCATTAAGGAATAATATGTTCCCCCAAGCGTGGAAAAAGGTCACTAACATCGGTATTCCTAAACTATGCAAGTCCAAGTCAATTTTGCCCCTCCAGCTACCTTTTCATCAGTCCATTCAATGTCCTCGATAAAATCTACGAGAGGCTTATTTACGAGCAGCGCAGAGATTATGCTGAAGTTAAGAGTGTTATTCCCAACGGTAGTTTGGTTTACGAATCGAACAAGTCCAGCGATTCGTTGAACACCAATGCGCTGGTTTCCATCAGAACGCGATGATGGACGTCTAGTTTTTTGACTCAACGAAAGCTTTTGGCAAAGTGTAACATAATGGTTTATCATTTAAGCTATATCAACTCGGTGTGCCAGATTGTCTAGTACTCATCTTGCGGAACTTTTTATTGAATCGTACCTTCCACTATAGCTATTGAGCAAGCGGGATTTGTCAAGGGTAGAGGAACAAGAGAGCAGATACTAATTCTTCGACAAATAATCGAAAAGTCTAGAGAGTTTAACATCCCACTCTATATCTGCTTCGTCGACTTCCGCAAGGCCTTCGATACCGTGAAATGGCATATTCTATGGGACGTGCTAATTCAAATGGGAGTACCGCTCCACCTAGTTAGTCTCATACGCCGACTTTATGAGGACGGAACTGCGACTGTTCGTATAGACGACGTTGACTCAAAAAGCTTTTACACCCACGCTGGCGTTCGACAGGGTTGTATATTGTCTCCACTCCTGTTCAACATTTATACAGAGTATATAATGAGAATCGTGTTGGAACAGTGGGACAAAGGGAACTCAGTGGGAGGTAGAAAGGTGTCTAACTTGAGATATGCCGATGACACTACCCTTCTAGCACAATCGAAGGACGATATGGAACACCTGCTGACACTTTTAGAGACAACAAGCCTCTCCTTCGGTCTTACGCTCAACAGAGACAAAACCAAGGTGATGATAGTGGATCGAGCTGAACTGAATCATCCTGATATCACTGTGATTGCCAACTGTGAAGTTGTTCAATCGTAAGTATATCTTGGTTCCACCGTCACGAACACTGGATGATGTGAAGATGAGATTCGAAGGAGATGTGCTATCACACGACCTGCTGTTGACAGGCTGAAAAGGATCTGGTGCAACCGTAACATCACTAAAGCCACGAAAGTCCACCTCATGAGAAGCTTGGTCTTCCCAATATTTCTTTATGGCGCAGAAACGTGGACGGTTCGCCTCAAAGACCGACGCAAAATCGATGCACTCGAGATGTGGTGTTAGCGGCGACTGCTGCGAATCCCTTGGACAGCGCGGAGGACTAACATCTCGATCCTGGAGTTAAAAATCAAACAGAGATTATTGTCGACTGTGCAAGTACGAATCCTTAAATATTTTGGTCACATTGTTCGCAACGAAGATTCCATGGAGCGACTCGTTGTCCAGGGACAAGTGGAAGGGAAGCAGTCACGCGGGCGCTCACCTACGCGTTGGACAGACCACATCAGAGCTGCAACACAAACTTCCATAGTCCAGTGTTCCCGAGACGCCGTTAGCTGGGATAAGTGGAGACACATCGCGGGAGCCTCACTTGCCAACGAAAATGCAACATCGTCAACCACGACCACTCTGTGAAGAGTGAGCGAAAAAGGAGGAGGACCTTCCACTATTGACTACCAGATGGTAGCGCTCCCTCTATGCGATAGTGGGGAGATCTCCTCACCTCCCATACGAGCAGGAGTTCTTCAAGGGTCTCCCTCTGATCACCACATACCTATACCAATTCGATCCCTCGGGAGAAGCACGCTCGGTGTGATCCTAGATCAGCATTTGACCTTAGCTGACTACATAAAGCAAACTTGTACGTATGTGTGCCGCTTTCGCACAAAGCAGGCTCCACTAAATTCTGCCAACCCGTAGGTATGGTCGCATTTTTAATACGCTTACTCCGTCTTTGCACATGCAAAGCCCCGCCATCTCCATATAAGGCAAATACTTCAAAAGCGATCCCTAAAAATCCGCGGTTTTTATATTTCGAAAATCTCAACAAATACAATTTTTTTTTTTTTTAAGTAATGCAGTAAAGACACAGCTACTGGCTGTTTTTTGCTGTTGCATTTTTTTTAAAGTATTGTTATGTATAGGATATTTCATTTTTTGAGAGCAACTTTCTTTGAAAACCAATCATTTTTGAACTTAAATAATACCGAGGCTAATGCTCCCACAGCATTCTTGCCATAATAAAAAATGTTCGTAAGAACAAGTTCTAACAGAATATTATATTTTTTTTCTTTGGCCGGCACTTTTAAATTTGGACCAAAAATGTATGGACCGTGGGTGATGTCCTTTATACGCAATTTACAATTCGTTTTGTTTTTTTTTTGTTCAAATCTGCCTTGACATCCATTGCTATAAAGATTAAAAGTTAGTTATAATTTATGACAATAAAGATTACTAATTGCGACACCTCCAGAGGGCTTAGACCTGCTGAGCAATAAAATTTGTCACAGTTTTGCAAGCAAAGCAAAGTGTATCGAACTTATTACCATATTCGATACAGAAAGCATTTACAACGTGTCCTTAAATGGGAACAGGTATGTTGCGTACTTGCGTAGGGCCGGTACAGACGGGCGGGTGGCCCACTAGACTAGTTGCGAAAGAAAGACCAGCAGTAGTCGTTTCTAGATACGGAAGCAATCAATTTATAATAGTTATAATTCTCGGTCTGATTAGTGATTATGTTATTTTAATTAAACTGACCATTGTTTGCGAAAATTTTCTTTTGAAAAAACTTAGGAATTTAAAAATCTACAGAAGTGAATCGTGTTTTGATTCAAACTTAACCGGAATTATTTTAAAACTTCTACCTAAGACGCCGTCCAAATTGCTTAATACAATTAACAGAAGAATTTGCTTTAATTATGACATTACGAAATAAGCCAAGATCAAACGTAGAAAGCTCATTCTTTGACGTTTGAATCAACAATCATGCAAATATTAGTAACGATCAAACAAAAGCCACAACAACATAATCTAAAGCTAACGTCAAAGTCGCCGGTCTGCCCATCCAAGCACGTGTGCACATATCAGCTGAGTGCCGACTTGCCGAGACAGGGTTCACGCACGCCCAGTCCCCGGCCCCGTTTGAGGTCACATATCAAGATCACATACCTGTTTCGAATCTGTTCTAAACCAGTTCGAGCCCGTATGAATGTATGCACTGCTTACGTCATTTCGTTTCCGTATACTACCTTCCTACTGTCGCAATTGTGAATTGATAAAAGCCGGTTGTGTAAGGTAGATATATTGTTTTGTATGAATATGGAGTATTGGTAGTCTAAACATACTAGCTTATAGAAAGTAGTGAAGGTCGTTGTAGAGTTGCTGTAGGAATGTTTGAAAGAATTACCGTGGTCCTGCAACGCAAAAGGCATCGAATTATGTAAACGATACACTGAATTGATGTTATATTGTTTGTTTTTTTTTCTGGGAAGAAAGCGTGTTGAAACACAGGCTTGGCCTAGCTCAGGAGCAGTTGGATATTTTTTATTGTTTTTCACATATAGTTACGACACTTAAATTTTTTTGCTCAAATGTGTACAGTTTTAAGAAGAAATAAATATTTTTATTAGATATTAGGTTGATAAAGTCAGTAAATTCTGTCACGCTTTCTGGAACCATCTAGAACGGGAGTAGTAAATGATGATTTCTCACGCTTGGTGTTTAGTACAACGTTGTTTGTCCAGTTTATTTTTTTGTTGGTTTATCTTCGTTAGTATGTCTACTTTGTTAGTATACTCTAGGAATTTCGTGAAAGGTCAAAAGGTTGATAACTAGAATAATTTAGGTTTTTCTAGAAGATTATGACTACAAAAAAAAAGTCTTTTATGAATAGAGTAGCAAATATTGATGATGACTGTCACATAGATGACAAAAATATCCTAACTTTAAATATAGAACCGTCCAAAAACTTATTTGGTAGTGCTGTAGAGATTTATATAAGCGATAATTATGTTACTAAATTGTAACACGTTCATATTGATTAAAAGGCTCTTTGTTCAAATGATAACCATGTTGCAGGCCATACGGGTCATATGTATGAAATATTTTTGTATCAGCGCAATGTATTATTATCTGATTATGAAATACGATTTTGTTTTATGTTTTTGCTCGTTCGATATGTCGTTTCCTTCGATGTGTTCATGAACCATTTTAACTAATCTTAGATTTTTATCTAGACCATAAAGTTTATAATAGTTCATATTAATATCAATGCATTCTTAATAATTGTTCTAAGTTCAATTTTTTTATTGTTCTTTTGTAGAATCAAATCGTGGTTCACGGTGCGAATTTTCTAAGTCAGTTTTTGCCTTCTTATTAATCGACCAAAATAGTATCTGACTCATCAATCATACTAATAATATAAAGGCAATATTTTGTATGTATTTGTGTATGTTTTTTACTGCTTTACGCTCACACTGCTGGACGGATTTAGATGAAATTTAGCACATTGGTAGACTATGTCCAGAACTAGCTAAAACAAAACTGGGAGTATGTTTTTTTAATTTAATATGCGCAAGAGAAGCCGCTGATAGAAGCTATAAAGCCGCTGAAAAAATAGTTCATAACGTAACCATATGTTTCTAGATATATATCTAGGAACATATTGTAAAAAATACCTATAACTATATAGTTATAGGTATCTTTTAACAGGTTTTCTGACAGCCAAATAAAATTTGATCGAACTTAGCACTATTGAAGAAGAAAAAATGGGTCTGAAAACGGATGTCCTTGTTGATTCTCAGTGAGACGCAGTTCAATGACCTGCAGCATTAACGCGGAGATTTAGAATTTCTATTATATCTATTTTCGTAAATAGTCAAAGTATTGTTTATTTCACTCTTTTAGTTTCCTTAAAGTCAATTTGTTGTAAGTTTATAGAACAGTAGCCCAATTTTTGTTTGAGATGAAAAATTATCAAATAACTTCTCACTCTCTTGGTGGAGTGAGAGGGATTTTTAGATGGTTTTTAACTATAGGACACCCTTGCTCCTTCCGTTGCCCTTTATGTTTCAGGGCCGATGCACATCTATCGATCAATTCCACAAGTGTAACGACCCCTTGTAGGTAAACGTTGACGATTGAGTAATTTTTCTATTGCATGACTTTTAAGAATACCCTCGTAATTATAACAAAAAACATTTATTGTTGAGCATTAAAATGGATAATGGTTAAAAACCCATGACATTAAGAGGCACGCGTTCTATTAAATGTGTTTTTTTGCGGGTAGACCAGTTTTTGTACACATTGCTCTTGACGAGGTTTGAAAGGTAAACCACCTGCAAGGTACAACATATTATTTTGTTTTTGTGTTTTTACTAAATTGAATTTAGCATATGAATAAGTCACCCAAAGGTCAACGGAAAGGGCTATGCTCGGGGTTTCCTTGCGTGACCGAATCGTATCAGGAACGAAGATATCCGCAGGAGAACCAAGGTCGCCAACATAGCACTTAAGTGACAGTGGGCAGGGCACATTGCTCGTAGAACAGATGGTTGATGAGGCAGAAAGGTTCTGGAGTGGCGACCGCGCACCAGAAGACGCAGCTTTCGAAGGACGAGTGAGGATCGCGGGAATCCGAACGCACAGGACCAGTCGTTATGGCGACACTTGGGGAGGCCTATGTCCAATAGTTGACTTCTTTCGGCTGAAATGATGATGATGAATTTTTTTAAGTACCAACTAAAAATATTTTTCTCTTGTCCCCAGGCTCTAGTCGTGTGCGCGAGCATAGCGCTGACGTCGGCCCAGTACGGATACGAGGTCGACTTCTCTGACTTCGGAACTAGCTTCGGCGGTCCGACCTACAATAACTTCGCAGCAGCAGCGAGAGACCCCAGGGCCAACCCTGGTAAGAGATTCTAAGTTTTTTTTTGTTTTTTTATTGCATGGCTGCATGGTAGGTACTTGGTAGATTCTCATCTGCCAGCAATAAAGCAGGAACTACATTAGACCGACGCACACGTGTGCCATGCTTGATTTGTACGTAGAGTCGCGTAGTGTGGCGTGGATCTAATGTAGCTCTACAAGTCTAGTTACCATATAAAATGTATGGAGACCGACGCTTCTAGATCGGTGTACGTGGCCTACGTGTGCCCAATGAAGGTCTACCTTAAATGTTCTCACTTCTAAGATATTGCCAGAGGTCTTCTCTTTGAAAAAATAGTTCATCATTCATCATCATATATATTCTTTTTTCTTTCGGTGGAATGTCATCAAATATACCTTCTTCTCCGGGCGGAGTGAGAGGGAATATCAGACTTTTACTGACTTAAACCTAAATATACGTATTCCTCCAGTTATCCTGGTGACTCTTTCTGAGTCACAGTAGGCAATGCATATTCTGAAAGTCAATCATTCTATCGTAGTCTATTAAGGAATATATTATTATGCATCACTTAAGTTGCTATACCACCGCTTCTAGTGTATCATAGCTGCTTTTTTATTTTGCATGGACCTAGGATTGGACCAAAAATCTACAAAGTTTGACGCATGATTTTAATGGTCCTTCGGTACGTATTAATGCAGTCTTTCCAGTGTAGAGAAACAGGCATGAATATTTGTATTAAAAGTCTGAATTTAACTTGCTTCTAGTATGCATGTTAAACACAATTTATGCACAGTTCACAACACAGTCATGTAGTTTCAAAGTCACTGTGCTTTAGCACCAATAGTAATACCTGCGGCTAAATCCGTCAGGATTGTTACTATAATCCTGTCTATTCGTGTAAATGCAAATTAAAATGGTACTTTATTCTGCATGGCTTATTCATTTATTTTTATTTGTACATTAATGCATGGTTATTGATAATGTACGTTTAGTAATAGATTTCGTAGAGCTGCACTAGAACCTTAGGTATGATTAGTAAGAGTCACCACGGCTTTTGCAAAGGGAAATTGAAAGTATATGAGTGGGTGTCATTTATTTATTTCTGTATACAGAAAGTTTACAGACTAATAAAAATTTAATTTTTAAAATATGGAACAACGGAAGGGAGGCCTTTGCCCTGCAGTGGGACACAACGGGCTCATAATAATAATAATAATAAAATATATAGGGAAAATATTACAAAATATGTATAAAAAAGTCAGTAAAAGTCTGACAATCCTTAATGCTTTAAAAATCTCATTAAAAATATATTATATTCATAGAGCAGTATTCAGAACTAATGCAACATAATATTATTCTGACGTAAATAAAAAAAAATATGAGTTTCACCTTATCTTACCTCTACTGTTCAATGGCTGATATTAAATAACAAGTCAAACATTAATTATTCCCAAGCAAGGTAAGTACCCCAATAACCTCTGGCCAATTAAAAATGTCAACTGTTTTAGGTATTAAAACAATGTCAAACGTTGTCCTAATGTTTTATTGTTAATAAGACAGACAGAAATACCTGCGTCTCAAGGTTATGTGAAGAACATTGTGCTCTGATGGTTATCTGAGAATTGCGAAACTTCGAGTTAGCCCATGCTATCTACGGCTGATGTTACACGTTTTTGAGCTTGAAAAATGGGTTCGACTTTCAAAAAAAAAATGCAGATATAAGAAACTATTATATATTTAAAAAAAAATTGGTAATTTTAATATATTACATTGAGAAATAGTGAAAATGTGCCCGTATTTTTTGCTTGCGTAGGTACTCTTCGTGCTAATAACGGTAGCGATGAGAATTTTCCAATACATCTACTTGCTAGTAGTAAATAATTATTTTCACTTTCCCTTCTCGTTTGATACACATGATAGATTTTGAACATTACCACTAATAGTCTCATTTCGGAACTCATGAATTATAGAATGTGCGAGATGCGATTTTTTCGTGGTCACGATAAAATTAAATAAATTCATGAGTGTCGAGATAACTCGCTTTGCTCGAGTAATCAAAAACAAACACGTTTGCTAAAATTACAGTGGCTTTTTTTTTCGGTGGGTAAAAATTATTCAACCACATCTCCCGCCTTTGGGCGGAGCGAGAGATAGTATCAAACTTTTACTGACTAAAAAACACCACCACCAGACCATACCATGGCCGAGTCTTCCTTTTGGAAGCAGACCCTTGGCCCCAGTAAGCTTCGACCCTGCCTGCATTACAGTGGCTTGATTACCAATGAATTTTTCAATAAACTTATTATTACTATCAAACACTTAGCAATTTTAACGGTATGCACGCAAATATCTAATGGAATCGATAGACCAATTTTCAAATTTCCTACAACTCTATTCAACATGCTATCATTCAAACGGTTGCTGAATAATTTATTGTTTCGGTATCGCAATCAGTCATCGTAATTTTATCAGCTCAGAGATTTATTCAATCAACTAGTACTTGGTCAAAACATTTCACAATGTTAGTCAAAAACGGACATGCTTGATAAGTAACTCGCGCATGTAGATATATATCGCGTTTGAATATTACGAAAAGTCCATATTGCGTACAGTTTTTGGCAGTTAAGTGCACGTTTAATATTCATTCTTTGTAAGTACGGATGCAGTACGCAAAGTAGACACATTACTATTTTGCAAACGAAGAAAACCAACCTAAAATCATGTTTTTCACACAACGACGACTCACATCGCCGGATGAATAATTAGTTTCCAATTTTAAAGTTTTACTTGATTAATTTAGCGTCAATAAGTAACGATTAGTTAGACGGAAATGTGCTACAAAACTGTCGGATAGCAAACTACTAGTTACCAGTTTACGAGCTGTTCACGATGTGACGATTCTTGCACTAGATCTTGCTCAGGCAGTCCAGTAGTTACTAGTTATTGGTGAAATAGCACCATAATGACATTTTTCTAGTTGCATAACCAGCCATTCCTTAAGGCGCGGCTCTCACTAATGTCCGTAGCGATGAAATTGAGGAAGTACGACTGTGGACGACTGTACTATAATTAATTGCATGTAACTGATATAACAGTCGTTCCTGGTAAAGGCTTTTGTTGTTGCTAGTACAAAGCGCTGGTCCTTTTGCTCTATGGCTAATGTCCTGTGTCGTTTGATAAAACCCCCCCGCAGTGTTTGGTTTTCATGTCGTTTGTCTCAGTTCAACCATTAGTAAATCGATGTCGTTCTAGCTGCATTGCGCGAATTGAATTCCATTGCTGTGGGAAGAAAACGGGTACTTAAAGACCGCAGTTTATAACATAAGCACACCTTTTATCACGTAATTTAAGTTACGAGACCACCTTGCGCCCTAAAATCATTGCAGGAAGTAGATTAAGCTTTAACAGCGAATGCTCGGATTTTGAGCTTATACCTTATAATTAATTATCCATTCAATCCAATACACTTTGATTAATGGACACACCTAAATTCCGGGACGTAGAAGCATTGAGTACAAGGCATATTATTACCACAAAACATGACAGGAGAAAAAAAAATGGCGCTCGCTGAGAAGTTCCGGGAAGTTTATAAAATACTTTGGTCTTTTTATCCGTATTTTATTTACATTGCAACAAGTATTTGTAAAAGCTGTGTGTAATAAAACAAATTGGAATGAGCGAACAAAGTTTCGCTCTTACGGAACCTTTGTAGACTGATACAAGTCTTGCTATATGGAAATTAAACATAATTAAATGGCGAGTCCTTTTATACGGTTAAATAAAGTGCAGTTGTTGGTCTATTTGCATTTTGTTATGTAAGTTATCTCGGTTTTATTCGGTGTACGATGTTGAGAGGGATCTGTAGAGAATGGAGAATGGTTTAGTTTGTTATGAGAAAATCGACTGCATCTATTTAAGACAGTGTTCTTTAAATGTTAAAGGATTTACAAAATGTTTTGTTTTCTTATCTTTTAAGCTGTTTGTTGAGTTCTACCTCCTTCATGGAACCTGTTTCCTGATAGCTACAACCTAAAGGTTTTTAGGGCTAGATTGAATAGGTTACTTTATTTTCCATCGAGTGAGCTAGTAGGCAAGTGCGAATCTATCAATATGTAAAAAAATACTTTTCAACAAAAATAGTCGAATAGGATTTCAATGGCTATTGAAATTCGTTTCCAATTATGGAAATGGTCGAGAAGTTTACTCGATAAGTTTTTTTTATTCAGTTGTAATTTAGAATTACCCCTAGGACTTACCGTGGCCCTAGAATGCAAAGGGCAAAGACTTAGCGTGTCAAAAATTTAGAATGAAAAAACAGGTTGGTTTTAGTCAGTAAAAGTCTAGTTTAGGTGAGAGACACCAAAAAGAAAGGAAAAAAAGGAGTGTCACTATTTCAAAACAGTTGGGCTAGGCAGATTGTATCACTGTCTTGCTCCACCCTGCAGAAGGAATCCACCTCAAAAAAGAAACAGTTGAAGTTTTAGTCAGTAAAAGTCTGTCCCGCCATTTTCCTTATTTGATGACTTTTCACCTCAAAAAAATCCTAGGACACTTATTTTCGAACACGATTTCTTGATTATTTGGACCGTTTTGAAAGACCAACTCATTGCTTATCTTCGGTACGCGGGCCCTTATTAAATAAAGTACCTATCTTTACAAGGACCTTCGTTTATATTCAATATTGAACTTGCAAACTTCGCTTTCCAAATAATGACGTGATTTATTATACGACGGTTTTCAGGTTGTCATAAACAAATAGAAATCTTGTTAAACTGTTTGAATGATTTCTTAATTAAGATTGTTTCAATATCAATTTGGTTTAGAATATAAATATTTTGCTGTGAATAAATAACGGACAAAAGACTAGACGGTAGTGAACCATGCATAATAGCCGATAAATACTTTTTGTTACCAGTCTATATTTTACAAGGGCATCTTGTCAACGTTTTAGTGAAAGAACTTCATAGTGCCACACAAAATAACACGTGACCGCGGAACGCAATATCTATAGCCATTTATTATAAATTTTCATATGTTTACATTTTTAATTTTGGAACGTTATTAATTCCTTTTTATTTTTTGTATTTAGGAAATGCATTCCAAAAAGTTCATGTATTTTTTATTCTCAGTGATATTTCAATATCTGTGTGAAAAAGCGCGGGATCGTACCTAATTGTGAATAAGTTTGACGACCGACAGACTCATAATTTTCGCATTGTCTTTATTTTTTCTTCACTTGGTAAAATGTTATCTTGCTAATTAAATTTTTTACATTGTAGTGTTAAATTACGCGACAATTTGCACAAAAAAGGTTAACGATATTGTTTATTTGGCATTAGTTACGGCTTACTTGATTTGTGTGAAAATAGAAGTCACAGGAGTTATGTAAATTACATGAAATGTGGCACAAACGCGGGCCTTGATCCCAACTGTGTAATACATGATTTAAGTTGTTTAAGTTAGAAACAACGACACATATCGTTGTCACAATTGTTTGTTGTCAAACTTTGTTGGAGACAATGTGTTGTTAAACTTTAATAGGTAAATGTAACGCTAATGCTCTAAGTGTTTATGCATTAAACATTACATAAAATTAGAAATTTATGCGTAGTGTCACGTAATTTGTTGCATTGTGAAGGCAAGGTTATTTGATGTACTTTATTATATAGCTTTAAATATCCATTGATTTTTTAATCGGAACTTTTTAGTGTGGTCTGTGGAAACATTTGAAAGAGTTACCGTAGCCCTGAAATGCTAAGGGTAACTGAAGGTTTACAGGTGGGTTTTAATTAGTAAAAATCTGATACGCCCTCTCGCTTCGCCTTGAACCGTAGCACTTATTTGATAATATTCCATCAAAAAAAAAAGTATCTAATCTATGATTGAACCAAGGTGTAAGCGATAGGCAAATAATGTAGAGCAATCAAATAAGGGCACGGACGCCATGTCTATGGGCCAATTGTAAGGCAGGAGTGTGGTATTAGTCAGTAGGAGTCTTACACTGCCCAGACTGGCTCGTCTGTGAGGCAGCCTGGCCACCCATTCACACTCCGACCAAACAAAAAAACTGGTAGGCCAAGTACGATATGTATATGCAGTCCGGATAATAATAAATAAATACTGATGAAATTCAATTGCTTATGCGAAAAGACAAAAAAGAGTCGTCGAGGTTTTAAATGAGGGAGCACCTGAGCATTCAATGCGTGCAAATTAACATATTAAATTAAAATTTAACCATAATTTGGCCACACGCATGTCCACACCGATTTTCCGCGCCAATGGCTCAAGACGAAGCTAATAAGCCAGCAATTTAACACCACCTGTCTATTATATCGAGATAAATTAAGCCGTACATGCTCTCGCTGGTCATCTAGCCATGGCATATTTTCCGTTCAAATTTTACGTGCGTAACCGCAGTATGACACGGTCTTGGAAGGGTCCTAATGACAGAATCATGCTTCGCCGAGCAAAAACCGAGGACGAGTTGCAAGCCAGCGTTTGACAGAGCGACACTACGCATCCCTAGATAAGAATTAATTATGGCTTCAGCTTTTGCTTCTCCTAAACAAATAATGTTTTGGGTTGCCAGTGTTTTTGTGGTAATTTAATTATTTTTTAGTTAAAATATATTTTGTTAGTAAATCTTGTAAATGAAATACCACTGTTACATAGAGACGGCGCACGGCGTCAAAGGTAACGTAGAATTTAATTTATAAAATGGAAGAAGTTATTTTAATGTGTGCAAAACTATCTATTTCATTAGTTCTACTCAAGTCCAAGTTCTAACAAGGTGGAACGATGTCTTAGTAAGTAAGGGAGGTATTTGACGCACTGAATCGGTCGTGATCGTGATGGTGATAATGATTGGAGCTAGTAAGTGAGGGTCGCAGTCCATCTTGTTGCGAGATGTACAGGACCGGTCATCAGTGACATTGGGGTAGGCCTGTGCAGTGAACGTCTTTCATGCTGAAATGATAACTTTAGTCGAATAATAAAAAAACAAAAAATTAGCTAGACCTTAAAAAGTGGGGCTTTTATCTTCGAGACTTCAATCTTTATTATCAAAACCATAAAGGCTACAATTGCTAATGAATGCCAAGTTTAAAGTCCTTTGTAGCCACTTTTAATTTGATAGAGGTACCAGGAGTCTATAAAAATAGTAGTAACCTAACCCGTAAATGGACATTTTCAATGTTGAATATAGGGACCATTTGTCACTATACGATTTCCATAACGTCTTGTTTTTTTACAACAAAGTTGCACTGTTTTTCTTCTACTCCTACATCCGAATAGACTAGATTTAATTAACTAATCACGTTTAAAACATAAAATTAACATTTTATAAGATATTTGTCGATTTGTATATATTACGCGATTGTGTAACGATGTAGATTGAATATATAAACGTAATAACTTTAGGAATTTACTAACTGATCTCAAACGATTTATAAATAGGTACCAGAAGCCACATAAAGCGATCAGTGTGGGACGTCCCATTTATTTAAGAAGAGGTGTTGAAAAGTTCAAATTCAATTGAATGAATGCTTAAAGTCATGTATTGCTAAAACGATATTGTGACTGTGCAATAAATAGATAGAGCTTTTTTTGACGCTCTAGGGTCGAGCGGGAGAGCGTTTCAGACTTAATAATGGTCTAAGACTAAGGGCTTGTTTACGGAGACGGGCCGCGTTGCGCGTCGCGTTGGGCGTTCGTTGTACATTGCAGCAACCAACGAGCCGCATCATCGCTCACGCAAACACAAACATTATGGCAATGTACGACGGACCGCCTAGCGTGCCGCGTCTCCGTAAATAAGCACTAAAACTCTTCTGTGTTCCTTCAGTAGGCCTTTTCGTTCCAGGGCCATCATAACACAGTAAAAGCGTGTTACTCCTGAATCAATATTTTCAATCCTTCATTCTGAATCAGCCGACGCAATGTAGGCTGATCCTATTTCCACTCTGGGCTCACAGATCTTTCGACCAGTTAAACACAAGCTTAACTTTACCGCCACGGTTGGTGCTGTGATTGAGTGATTGACTGCTGCGCTGCGTGTCGCAAATTGACTTGTTTTTAAAACACGGACAAAATAAAAAAAAAGAACTGCAAAATAGAATGTGATTTCAGATTGACTTTAACGTTTCGAAGCCAGATTTCCTTCAAATCCTCATCAATAACATCGATTATCATCTTCTAGCACTAAAACGTGGTTTCGACAAGAATTTTAATTACAATACATTTGAAAATAAACCAGATAATATCATGTAAGTGTGGTTAGTTTAATTGTTTCGTGTTACAGTCACGATTAGCTTAGCATTTGCTAATACACGTTCTTGCGGTCTGTTTCGTGGTTCCAATGTCATGGCGATGCACCGTTCTGTAATTAGAGCATGATACTCATTTGCGTGAAGTTTTTTAGATGTTATAGATTTACGCATAGTTATTTTATGGTTTGGAGTTAATTATTAATAAACATTCTTCGTTTTTGCGGTATTTTTTTTCGGTGGGTCAAAAATCATCCTTTGACATCTCCCGCCCTTGGGCGGAACAGGAGATAGTGTCAGATTTTTAATAACTAAAAAACCCACCCCGTTCCTTCGTAGCCTTCGTACCAGGGCCCTGGTGTTCACTTTCACATTTACCCATGGCCCCAGAATAGGCTTCGACCCTGCCCCTACAATTTGCTGACAACTCCATGAGACGCGCGGGAACAGTACGCGCCGCCGACGACTTGGGTGGTTTTTGCGGTTATTTCTTGTAATATTTTCAAAGGAAATTTAGTCTGCGTTTTATGCGCATTATTATTTTTCACACTGGTTAGTTAGTTTCGCGAAAGAAAAGGGGGCCGTCCATCAATTTATGGCTACAGTAACCTTCAAAACACACTAATGTTATAAAGGCGAAACTTTGAATGTAATAATAATATAATTTATTATTCAAAAACTATCGCACAGCCAAAGACACTTATAGATACTTATATATTTCTATATACAAACATATTATAGATAAATAACTCCCACAATGCTCAAATATTTCTCCTGGGCGGGATTCGAGCCCACGACGTCCAGCATAACAGTCATAGCCACTAACCACTAGACCAACAGGTCAGTCCAAGTCAGCCAGTGTCAATGTGTGTGCGTAAGTTAGTTTACGCTCGAATGGTTGAACAGATTTTGATGAATCGTGGCACACGGTTAGACCATGTGCTGGAATAGAACATAGCCTTTTTAAAACGAGAGTATTTTCACTTGGGATAATTTTCGACTTTGATGCGGTAGAAGCCACTGTAAAAAGCTAGCATATACATAATTTCTTTTGACTGTGTATTCTGTGTAATAATATGACAGTTCTCAAACAACTAAAGGAGTACAATGACTCACGAGCATTTGTAATACACGATTTAGTATCAGAACTTGACATCCTACTTAGCCAAAGTACGTCAGTTTCTAAGGACAAATATTTTGCAACGACCATTTATGTCGCGTGCTAGAGGTACAATAGAAAGACAATAACATTTATCATTAAGTATGTATCTCGGAAGTAAATTATACCTATTACCCACCTACATACATTGTACAGGGAATTGTGTAAATAGTGGCTTATCATGAATCAGCTGTCGAGGTTGAGTTTAATAACCTATGAATGTATTTCTTAAGTATAAATCGCAGTAAGATGGTTGAAGCCGTGATTTAATTAAATCCCTAGGCATATAGCTATATAACTAGTTTCTGCAAGCGACTTCGCTCGCGTGGAAGTAAGTTTTTTCATACAAATTTTAGAACCCCGTTTCTTCCTCGAAATTCTCTCTTATAAAATCTATCGCAAAATTTCACGCTCCTATTTCTAGTAGTTTTGACTGTGCATTGTTATGCTAGTCAGTCTGTTTTCTTGTAACTAACTATATATATAGTTAGTTACAAGAAAACTGTAAATAATTCCAAAAATATAACTTCTTCTTTTCGAAACGATGGTAAACTCGCTAAACTGTTTAGGCCCAGTAGTTGGCTACCTGCAGCATCGGTGGCACTCATTAAGTCCTCTAAAGTGCAGGTGTATGGGCTCTTGGGGCACTCCAATGTATGACTCATCTTCTGAACGGGGCACTCACGTTGAGTGTCCGACGGGTCTATTAAACCCCATTTTGCCAAGTTGTGTTTGCAGCGTCCTTCCCGAGTATGCAAGTATAACGTTGTATGATAATAGCACGATCTAGTAATATTATGTATCTGACTGGACTAATCTAGTGAAATAATTTATACGTGGGGATATATTTTATTTTATTTGCACATCTACATAACAAAGCAAAAAAGAGCTTTTTCTGTGCGTTTCAATGCTTCTTTGGAACTACCAACAGAATTGGAACAGAATCAACCAAACCAATCAAAGACGTGAGTGAAACCGCAGGGGACCACTAGTTTTAAATCAATCCTCATAATTAAAAAAAAAAACAGTTGTTTATGAGGTATTAACGTCCTCATATTTAAGTTGAGCTACCGGATATGAAAGGTAAGGGAAAGAGACGCATGTAAGTAATTTTAATCAGCACCTAATTATGTATAATCTGATTCAAAAAGAGTAATCAGTACATAATTATGTATATCCATAATCCGATATAAAGAGGCCAAGTATGAATTTCAGTTGTATATTAAGTTTTGATGACCTTAGTTCTTGCGTAATTGAACTTAGAATAATTAGTGATTAAAATAGCTGTAAATATTGCGTCAAAGGGGATGCTTATTAATAGACAAGAGTATTCTTGACTATTAATATTAATTATTGAAATTATCACAGTTCATACCTATGAGGCAGTGACTTCAAAAAGTTTTAATTCCAATGTGAAATTTGGAGATTCAATTAATCTGTACTAACTAAGATATTTAACGTATATGTTCATAAATAAAGGTAGCTTTGATTTGAACGGTAGAAGAAATAAAAAGTTCATCTGGATCTGAAGCAATAAATTACGAAAATAATGCTAATAAAAGTTTTCGAACAATTATAAAAAGTTTAAAAAATAGCTGAAGAAGATTGCAGAGTTGTTATTCTCATCAAGAAAAAACACATCGTTCGAGCCAATACATATATATGAACCTTTTATTTTGTTGAGATATTTAACCTTTAAACAGGAAAATCATATAAGAAATCAACATTCCAAACCAAAAATATTGTCCCCACTATCAATTTACTATTTCAACACATTATTGTCTCATAACGATACTATTAATTATGCGTTAGTAACATTATTGTAATAATGTGTACAATCGTTCATTGCGTAATGGACCTATGTGGGCCACTGAAATAGCCGTGGGGGCCAATTCGGGCCAATCATTATGATTTTTAGCAACCGTTTTTTTTGGGGACCTAATTTGATAATAATAATGGACTATGAAATGCGTTGGCGATAAGCAGAAGTAATTTTAAGGAGTGATTAGAATTTTATTAAGCCAAAATACTATTTAACGTAAAAGAAATTTAGTAATGGAGTTTCTTGCCGGTTCTTCTCCATAGAAAACGAGCAATTGGAACCGTGCACCGGCTTCTGACGTTTTATGAGTGCCCGTGTAGGTCCATGTGAAAAATCGTTTCTTTTTTTGTAAAGTGGTTTTGTTTGGCCTAGTAGAGATTGTAAGTATTACTGTTGAATTTGTAGTCTTATTCGATTCCCGGATCTGTTATTAGGTCATTTGATGCTCCAAGAGGGTTTAGAGTCTAGTTTTTTTGCCCTGTTTGGTGAATTATTATTAAACGTATTTAGTGAAAGGTTCGTGTAACCCACTTACTCTAAAACAATCGGCCTAGGCAGATTGTAAAATAATCAACGTAGTGCCTGATTAATATTTATTAAGACATTTAAGTTGTCTATTTATAGAGACGTAACTCTAGAATATTACTAATAAATATACATTTATGAGTAAAGTTATTTGCAATAAATAATGTTATTATTAAAGCTTAAAACTAAGAAGACTTTTATTGGGATATAAACAGATTTGATTAGGAAGATTATACTTCCTTATTGCAAACTTCATACGTGAATATATTAAGATATATATGACTAATCCTTGACAGATTCACATTCATACAGAGAGAATAAAAATATTGATTAAAAACAACTGCTTTTATATTTAGAACTTTTAAATTAGTAAATATTAAAAAAAAAATCATAGGTCAAAAAATAAAATAGACTGAGTACTTAAATCGTGAAGTTACGTATCTATATCATCAGCAACTCAAAGTTAGTAGGAATAGTACAGTTTTTTTGGGGATGAATATGACCACGGAATAAAGAAAGTAGATATGACATGATTTATGTTCTTGAAGACAGTTATTTAAATCTATGGGTAGAAGCAGTTTTTATAATATTACCACGCTACTTTGCAAAGAGGGAAGAGCTTGATTATTTGTACGTAGAAAAGTTGATTCGATTTCGGAACTTATATAAAAAAACGACACTATTTCCTTTTCTTACGTATTAAATCATCAAATATCTTCTCCTTTTTTGGGTGGACCAGGAGGGAGTGTCAGACTTATGCTGACTAAAATCCAAAGTGTTCCTGCTATTGCCTTTTGGGAGGGCCACGATAAATCTTCTGAACAAGCCCTGACAGGCAGGCCAAGGCAAGAAAACGCAAGGTTACATTGAGACGGGTGACGAGAATAAAACAGCGGGATAAGTTAACAACACTATAAATACTTTAAAAAACTTTAACGAAACCTGACATATACAATGTAATGAATAAACCGATGTTCAAATACAATTTATTTGCAGCTTTTCTACATAATATTCCACCTGCATAAACGTAATGCTTTATCTTACAAACAAACAATCGATTTACATAAATTATGTCCTAATACAGCAAAAACTATAGCTAATAATTTGATCTACAATTCGACTTATCCTTGAATAGCCACATAATACCATAATTGTCCCATTTATGTCTCCCATTATGTCAATTACTAGTGTCTGACTAAACAGCTGAAACCGAATCCAAATATTCGGCTTCTCTTCTAGTTTAGGCCGAAACCATAACTATCTGTAATGTTATAGTTAATGGTCTGCGCGATATTTTGGTAGAGATACTGCGGCTTTGGAACGCATAGAACAACTAAAGGAGCACAGGAGGAATAAATAAATGGTTTATTTATGAAATATATAATATTTTGAATGTAGTTAATATTTAAGAGTACTATTATATTAGGTTTATATTAGTTGATATTTTATGTTGGTTTTTGTACTCATTACAATAAACATCTGTTACTGCAACTGTTTTATTAGTTTATTCCACTTGGAAATCTGACCCAATAATGACACTCATAGGCTACTTTAGACTTTTAAACTATTTAACACCACCGCTGGTACAAGAATGCAAGTTTAGGTCGAGCCGAATATTCACCCGATTTTAGGCTGAATCACCCCTTTGAAGTTGAAATCACTAGTACTTTTCGCAGAAACCAGCATTTTCACCGAATTTCGCTTATGCCGAAACTTGTGTCGGACACTATCAGTTACATCTTATTTGTCATAGACCAACATTCATTACTTTATAATTTGGTTAACAAATAATTAACAGTTAACTAAAGGTTAACGAAAGCTTATCGTGCTACTGATTTACATTTGAAATTAATTGTGTAATAATTGCACGATAAGTCGTATTTGGACTTATTTATTGTTCGCTAATTAGTAAGTCTATCAAGGACTTTTAATTTGAAAGGTTTTCTTTTGGTATGCGTAATTATCTAGGTTTTTATCGTAATTATTTCGGTTGGTATTACTTTATGGGTTGCTTAACTATTAATCTGATTAAGTACGTAGCGGATAGAATTAAATTAGATTAATTAAATAATCAGGAGGACGTTTCCCAGTTTTTTTCAGAACTTTTTATTCTACTTTCAGTTTCACAGAACCAATGATTTTTCCAAATTTTTTGTGAATTTTTTGACATTAATGGTCGCTGATGAGATTTTGACTTGATTTTGAACATATTTATATGAACGAGAATTGACCTTCTGGCAGCAAATATGTATGATTTATAATAATAATTCTCAATCAAAAACGCTATGAAATAAACAAAAGCTTGTTTGACTATTTTTTGTAATTCAAAACAAATAAAAGAAATTAAAAGTACAACACTAAAATAAATTAATTTAGAGCGTCGACCTCATAAATAGTAAACGTCATTAATCTTTTAGAGATACTTAATGTTGTGAATAACGTAGCATATCATTAATATCATTGGATCATATAATGAAGACAGTTGTGCGGTTGGTATGAGGAAATAAAAATAAATATCTAAAAAAATCTGTGAGTGAAGCTTTAATAACATAAGAAGAAAAAAAAGACAGATTTGACGAAATCTATATTTCTTCCTTATTTTAGCAAGGAATATATTGAGTAAAATGTAGCGAGTTTTTATTTCATTCAACATTTTTATATTATTATTTTTTTTAATGTAGCGAGTTTTTATTTCATTCAATATTTTTTAATTATTTTTTAGTATAGACTCTCGTTTGTTATTATCTCAACCCAAGTGATGATGTAGTTGACGATAGAGCACGCTTAACTGGTAGTAACCTTTTTACTCTTGACTGGAAGACTCCCAGATTGTAATTATCACGAAATAGTTATATTAATTTAACCAGGCACTGATTTTAAATTACATCACACCAGTTGCTAATCTTCGATCTGGTTGGCTGAGGCAAAATCCCACTTTAATCTGGCTACAGTAGACTAAAGATGATTTTTAAGTGAAATTAAGCTAAATGACAAATAGTACTCCACTAGTACCGGGAATGGGGTATACGCTGTCGGCGACTTTTTTCTCCAAAAGTGAGGAACCTTATTAATAAAAAATACCACTTTTTGTATGTAATAAGACCTTAATCCATCTACCTAACGAAAGCCTGTATTAATGGCGGTTTGTGGCTTTTAGCAGTTAATAATAGACAGTAATACAGACTCTGTACTGCCACTGATAATTGTCTTACTCAAAATCTCCAGAACACGTACAATTTGATCTCAAGATTCTGCAGTCACTTTTACTACGAGGAAGTCGCAAATACAGTTTACTCGTAGAGGCCCAGCCTGCTAACTGCAGGCAGGCATGGTCGAAACCTGCTGGGGTCAAGGGCCGTTTTCTGAGAGGAAGGCTCAGCCCCCGCACTATAGGCAACGAAGGAACGGGGTAGGTTTTTAGTCAGTAAGAGTCTGACACTACTTCCCGCTCCGCCCAAGGGCGGGATTTGTCATTGGATGATTTTACCTACCATAAAAAAAAAAAAACATTTACTAAAATTGCTCTTTTAGCAATTTTTTGTATCTGTTGGATATTATGGTGTTTACAGAATATTCTTAGGTATACCTGTCATGATATAGTCATGCGGAAACACGGAACTAATAAGGGTGACGAATGTAAGATGACTGAGATTACACGTTTGTACTTAAACGTAACATGGAGTGGATGCAAGAATTAATTGACATGCCCTTGCGTATAATCTCATGACTACTTAGTTTCTTTTAGCTCGGTAGGTAACGGGATGGTAGAATGTTAAATAGAATGACTATATATACATACGAGTACTCCTACTAGTCTACTCCTTCAGCTTTGCTTCCAATGTGTTATGCGAGAAATGTGAATATTTTCGGGGTTAAAATTAGCTTTTGGTATTCAAGGAAAGTGTAGCATTCCATGTCACTGATTTGTGACCCTCGATGATAATTTTATGCTAGTGAGTAGTAGTGTTTGAAAAAGGATTCTGATCCTATTAAAGCCAGAGCTTTGAGTCCAAGAAAGTTTACCGAGAACAAAAAAAGAAAAAAATAGGAATTTTACTTCTGTACGATTTGTTAGTTTAGATTGGTCTAATGGTCTCTGGGTGGAATTAGATGGCATGTCAGACTTTACTGACATCTGATCTGTGATCTTACAGTTAGTCTTTGAATTCCAGGGTCATGGTAGCTTTTTCGAACAGTTCCACAACCTTAGCAGGACGAGCGCCACAAGTTGTTTGAGAGACTTGTTTTGCTCTCTTTATGGCCTTTACTTTATGTTAAGGAAAGTGTTGATACAAATATGAATGATAAAGTTACGCATATTTATGACGCATAACTGTTTTTTTACAGAAATGTGAAAATCTCATCGCAATCGAAAACAATCTTAATCCGGTTGACTTTACATAATACGGCGTAATTGCATAATATCTCAATTACCGATTAAGTTATTGATCGCAAATCTTCATTATAGTGTCAAAGGATAAATAAAGTTTACATTGCCATATTGAATTACGGTTGATTGAGAACTTTGGTAGATAATATCGGCATGAAAATGCAAGTATTTTGTCTATATTAAGAGGGAAAGGGTGTTTATCTTGTGTTAGGAACTAGTCTATAGTTTATCTCTAGGATCTAGCCTTTATTGAAACTTCAGTTCTAGTGGTATAATTTGATTATCTTGTATTATCAGGCTCAGATCTGTGAGGTAAAACTGAAGCAATCATCTACAATGGACTTGATTGTGGGTTTTGTATCTTTTCGATCTATCTTGCGATCATAGGTAGTCATAGGCTTTTTCTGTCTGATAGAAACTCTTATAACTTGTGATTTCTCAGAATCAATCTGCCAAGCCTTTTCCGAACCCACTGTAGGTGTGAGCTTGCAGAGGGCAGTAATGGGTAGCTCGCCGTCCGGCTGTCCGGTAACCATCCGGACCGTGTCCGAGTCGTCGACGTCGCGTAGTATTCACATAATAGTATGAACAACCCAAATAACTGTAGAATACTTTGTTCAAATGAATAAGACCTTTTTAAACCAAGTCGACCAATTTAAGTCGTGGTGGTCCGTTCTTTATCTGAACAGCTCCTTACGCCCCAAGGAATGAGTTCAAACCCAGCGAGCACTAATGTGGCTTTTCTGAAGTCATACGTAGCTTTCTGCGAGGTATTATACTATAGACACCACTGACTCGCGGTGAAGGAAAACATCGTGAGGACACCTGGACTTAGGTCTTCAGTCACCAATCCATACTGAGCAAGCGTGATGGTTACGCTCATGAGAAGAACCTACACCTTGCATATGGTTCGTTATAAGGTAACAATCCTGACAAACCATTATTTTGTTTTTTTATTTGATAAGAAAAAGCTCGCTGTAAAGCCATTGCTGACTTCATTTTCCCCTGGATTTTAGAAGCCGCAAGGCGATTTCTGGCCACCATAAGCGCGGGCTTACGGACGATGAAGTGTTCCACGAGCATCTCAAAGAGATATTAGCAAAACCGATGGGACCCAGCAGGATCGATGTCCTGCGAGGGCATCATAAGGATACAAATGTTGGTTTTGTATGACACGCCCTCTTGCTTTTCACGAAAAAATAAGGTTACCGATTTCAGTTAATTGAGATTAATGTATATATTTACGCGTGTGCTTAACAAGTTTCTTAATCAAGTACTGTAATTTATCTTAAAGACTGTCACACCCAGTGGGCAAAGAATGCCACAACAGACAACTGGCTGTGCGATTTAAGGCAATTTTATCGCAGGAAAGGTCGGATAGAATATATTTACGAAGTCAAGTTGAAGCGTAGAATAAGTTTATCCGCTAACTAATTTGCTAGTGGTGAACTCAAGGCTGTTAGGTAGCTAGTCTATGACCATCCCATGGCCATGATTCCAATGTGAAATCAATTTTCATTTTTTGCTCCTTCTTAATAAGCAAAATTACCAAAATTAAGTTAACCATGGAACCAATGAAGCGATTTATACCTACATAAATAGCTTCTACGCCACAGTAGCTAAGCAAACTAAAACTACTGGGGTTCAATAATAATAATAATAAAATGATTCAGAAAGTACTCCTGGACACGGCTCGTATTGTTAGGAGGTTCCTTTCTCTGGAGCCCTGACCGCCGGTAGCTTGGACCCTGTTCCCGATACCGGTGGGACACTATTTTTTATATTTTTAAATGTTTTTTTTAATGTGTTTTTTTTTTTAAGAAATATTTAAAAATATAATTAATATGTAAATTGATTTAATAAAGAGAATAATAATAATATTGCACACAACACCTTCTAGTCTCAAAATAAGCAGAGCTTATGCTATGAGTTCGTACTCAAAGCCACAAACCAAGTTCCAAATCGCACGGCCATTTGTTGGTTAGTACCAACAAATGGCCGTGCGATTTGGAGGCACTTTTATAGCCCACCTAAGGGTGTGTTATTTCAAGAGTGCATATTTCTAGGATACAAAATTCTGTGTGCTATTTCAGGACATGGTCTTCGCGTGTGCCAAATTTCTCAATCCGATTAGCCGTTTGGGCATGAATGAGTTACAAGCACACACACTCGTACATATATACCTACATACTTACGCTTTTATAGTATTAGTACACAGTATATAATATTAGTACAGTTTACTAGAGTGTGATTGATTTATCACAATCCAGGATTTGCGTGTGCGTTCTGTGTTTTTCCCAACTTTCTTTTTTGTTTAAAGGCCATTGTCACTCAATTATCAAGCAATCATAGTGTCAATGTTCTATTTTTTTCATTGTCAAATTTACGTTTACCTAATTGATAAAATCTTGACAATTGATTAACGATTAAAGATTGAAACTTTTGTCAGATTGCTGACAAATTTTATAATGGTCGTTAGCTGATCTTTGAACTGACAGATTGATTATAATCGCTCCGTCTGGTATGATCAAAAATAAACGTTCCTTTGTTCGTTTTCGATTTAATTCTGAGAATGTTGTGAATGTTGAGGTTGAACTGAGGTTATCTTTTCTTGAAAATAAGCTTTTTACTTGTTACTGCATTGAGTTTACTGAATATCCCTCTATTAGATATATTTTTGTATGTCCCCTGCAGTTTCGCCCGTGCCTTTGGTTATTGCTGCACTCCTACTGATCGTAGCTTGATGTTATATAGTCAGCCTTCCTTATGGTCTATCCAACACTACAATATTTTTTCAATACGAAACAGTTTTAGTTCCTGAGATTTGCGCGTTCAACCAAACAAACTCTTCAGCTTTACAATATTACTAGCAACCCGCCCCAGTTTTGCGCGGATGTTAGAGATCATTGAAATTGTCGGCTTTCCTATACTATGATATTCATGTATTATACATATATATAAATTTCCTCAACAATCACTCTGTCTATTGGTGGAAACTGCATGAAAATTTGTTTAGTAGTTGTTGAGTTTGTTGCGTGCAGACAGACAAACGCGGTAAAGGGCTTTGTTTTAAAGATAGTATGTGTAGATTGTTTTCTTAGACAGAACATAATCTAGTTTTGTGTTTATTTAGACCCCTTACCAGCTACCAAAAGCCCTATGTATTCATAAGAAAACAAAATAACATAAGATGTGTAACTGTTCCAGGTCCAGTGCTGTTCCCTCCTTCTCCCAACGGTGACCCCTCTCAGACCAGCGGCGTGGTGGTAGGAGCATCAGGCTACGGCTTTGTACCCCCCGGCTCGCAAGGTAAACCCTACGGCCGATGATTACCCCCTAGTCTTACGTAGTTAGAACTAATATTAAAGTATAACATTGTAACACGAGGTTTATAGAAAAGTAATTTTTTTTGAGCATTTTTGCTCAAGAAATAAACCCCTGTTTGACAATTTCTGTCAAGGAATAGTCAAACAGTTCTTTATTTCTTTTCAAATTTTAAATTTAGACAAATAATTTAGTTTGGCTTTATACATTATGCATTTTTTTTTAAGGTTTACTAACAAAACGGTGGTTGAAAATCTTAGATGTATAGGATTGATTGCGATTTTTCATAAAATCAAAATATGTAATATAATAAAAAAATAGTTGAATTGTATATATTTTATGAGTTATTGTAAGTAGAATGTCGTCGAGGGACGAAGACTGGCGTTGAGGTAAAACTAACAATTTAAGAAAGTTACAAATTTTCTAGTCTCGTGTTACAAGTTTGTACTATTAAATGTAACTATTTAATATGTTATTCTACCAAGAACTATTAATTGGAGAATAGCATATTGATTGTAAATTATTTTTGTTTTATATTGCTATAGTTTAATTTAATTGCATGGGTAGTTTTTGCATGAGTTGTTCCCAACTGACTGTATCCCACGGGATGGATTGTTCATTTGGCCTCGAACTTTTAGTGGGAGAATGGGATATCAGTTTTGTTATATGTGTTACATTTAAAGGCCAACATCGCTGAATAAGCGATAGTAAAATAGCTCGCAATGCGCTGTGACTTCTTTCAAGCAGCCACATTGCGAATATCGCGTCGTGGCACATAAAAACCTGGCCATGATACGTTGTGGCAATAAAGAAAATCTATGACGCTTTTTGAGCCCTAATGCGGGATTTACACGGCCGCACGCCGCACAATTATCGCGAAAACGAACCGTATAAATGGCAATTTGGCTAGTCAGCTGGTGATTAAAGTGAGACTGAAATCGACTGACAAAAAGTCAATCCCATAACTGATGCAACCACACCGCAAAAAAAATCTGTTCGATAAATATTTATTATGTTTATTTATTGAAATGCTCGAGTTGCTGGGACATTTAAGTGGTGTATGACAGGCAAAATCAAACTTGCGGAGGAAGTTAGATATTCTAAATGGAATAGGCTTCCTGAAAAATTAGGATTATGTCTTTAAAAAATCCATACAAGACATTTATTTCGCGATGTGGTTACTTCATCGTTTAGGGCTTAGAACGCGTTACGGCTTTTCATAATTTTTGCAACTCTTCATTGCCATTTTTATATGTGAAACGTGAAAATCGAGGCGTGACTGTTTGAAAAATTCACGAGTTTCGAGCCATTTTTTCGCTCATTGAGCGATTTTGATGTTTGAGGGTACCATGTGTATATAAAAAAAATTGCTGGTAAATTAGGCATGTATATTTATATTGTATATAAAAGAGCTGAAAAAAAAATGTATTATATAAGTGTTGCGAATGAAGTTGTGATTAGAGCCCATGTTATTTATAATTTATAAAAATAAACGAATGAATTTTTATCTGTTTTATTTTTTACCTTTGCGTTGCACAATAATACGCATGTTTGCACTGCCATTTTATTTAGATAGTTATCTACTAATATGTACGTAGTATTAATGACAATGGAGAATGTAATTTGTAATTAGCATTGTAGAGTAGTAAATTAATAGCTTTTTTTAATTACACTGTATCATAGTCAAATTAGTCGTGATCCAGACTTTGGCACGATTTTCTTGGTAAAGCATGACGAAAGATATCCGCCGTCACGTCTGTTTAACTCCAAGATACATAAAGAAAACAAGGATGTATATAAAAAGTTAAGTACATAAAACACTGGGATTCAAGAAGGAGATAATACAAGTCATTAAAATAATTATTATTTTGTTTGTTTTGAATATTCTGTTTTTCACAACCGGAAACATGTTTGGTTTAATCTTACATTAATTATTAAACAAAACATGTTTCCAAGCATATTTGAGCATCTGCTCATTATAAATGATAAGTTCACTTGTAGCTATAGGTATAAGATTATACACTAAGCATAAAATTATAATTTATAAATAGCTGTCGGTTTAGCATTTATTGATCAACAATAATAATAAAAAGGCCGGAAATTAAAGCTAGAACTACATTAAATCGACGCACACGTGTAACACGTTTGATATGTACGTAGAACGACGTCGCGTGGCGTCGCATAGCGTGGATCAAGTGTAGCTGTACAAGTCTAGTTTCCATATAAAATGTATGGAGACCGATGCACCTAGATCGGCGTGTGTGGCACATTGTGTGCGCACTGTGGTTCTAGCTTTAATGTCTTGTCGAAATTGTATTGGTTTTAACATAATTTATTATTTTTAAAAGGTATAATTAAAACGTATATTTCGTCCATCATTCACCAGATAACCGAATTAAGTTAAACAACAAAAGCTAGAAAGGTAAAACGATTAACATGTATGTATGTCAATAAAACTAGGTCGACTACTAAGATTAAATTGTCGACATATATTATTACTTGAAATTAAGAGCTGCGCTACAATCGGTGCATATCGAAAGTCGTGATTGATTCGACAATAGTGGACAAAGAAAATAATTATAAATAAACTTAATAGGGAAACGAGCGCTTGCTTTCTGATCCGGCATTATGAAGGTCACTTGATCATGCACGCAAACTTGCCGGAACGAGTGATCTGACTCTGACATTAGGCTGTTTACACACGAAGACAGTCTCCGGTCAGCGATTGACTGCTAGATAACTGTTTAATTTTTTGAAGGAACTTCACGTGACACGATTGTCGTGTGAAGGTCAGAATAGGTAGTTGGTCATTAAATTTCGATATTGAGCAGCTTCAGGTTAGACACGAGGTTGATCTCAATGTCGGGAAAATAAAAATGTAATATTGTTTTTTTTTTTTATATAAACTTGTTTGTACGCCTCATACTGTGAACAGAACATATACATTTGGACAGGACCTACACGTCATGACATAAACATTTTTAAAATCCAGTTTGCTTTAGGCGGTCTTGTTGCACAGGACAAACTAAAAGTTAAGGAAAAAGACATGTCAATTTGTATTAAATTCTGATATGACTTTATTCTTATTTAAGGAAAAGGCTGTTCAGATGATGACCTGACATCTCGCTATCTTTCCAAAACAAGTGGTGCAAGTCCGTCTTAAACGCTGAAAGTTAGATGATTGATTTTTATATAAAAGGGACAAGCGTCTTTCACTTTTCAATTGTTATAGTGAGAACCTGATTGTTAACGGTTAGGGTTGGATCCGGTATTGTGTACATTTGTAAAAAAACACTTAAAAACTTTTTTTTTAATATAAGGTAATGTGGAATTAAATACCTACTAGGTATAGAATTAACATTTCGTCCTTCATCAAGAATACGAATATTTTAGCCATTTGCCAATGGGAAGTAAAAAAAAACTGTTAATTTATTAATATGATTAAAAGAATATGCACTGTACTGATTCACCCTTTTATAATTTCACAACGGGAACTCCAGTGAGTAAACCGAAATAAAACAAAAACTGAATAAGTGTGAATGTGTCAGGTGATTGAAATCATGACCAGTTGACTAACTCGCCTGGTATGTAGGGGGCCTTATGCATTATGAGCTGACGAATTGACCTGAGGGCATTGCATTTTGACACGTCAAGTTATAATCTATCAATTAAATTTGAGTTGTAATAACTTTGTATAGGAAACATTATAACGCAGTTTAAAGTAGTTTTGTCGAATATACATATATATAGTTTAGTTGAATGTAGCTGAGTCATTGCTGTTGAAATGTCTGTTACATTGTGCCGGCATTGTTCCTGAAATGTAACCTCACAAATACTTGCAGACAGCTTGCACTCAGTAAATTCAAATTGCTTCGTTTGTGTACGAACTTAGAGAGATAAGTCATTGTAGAGGTTGTATAACATACTATTTATTTAAAACTAGCTTTTGTTGTTCATCAAGAATACGAATATTTTAGCCATTTGCCAATGGAAAGTAAAAAAAAAAACTGTTAATTTATTAAAATAACTAAAACAATATGCATTGTACTGATTCACCCTTTTTTAATTTCAAAACGGGAACTCCACTGAGTTAAGCGAAATAAAACAAAAACTGGTAAAGTGTGAATGTGTCAGGTGATTGAAATCATGGCCAGTTGACTAACTCGCCTGGTATGTAGGGGGCCTTATGCATTATGAGCTGACGAATTGACCTGAGGGCATTGCATTTTGACACTTTAAGTTATAATCTATCAATTAAATTTGAGCTAGTTGTAATAACTTTGTATAGGAAACATTATAACGCAGTTTAAAGTAGTTTAGTCGAATATATATAGTTTAGTTGAATGTAGCTGAGTCATTGCTGTTGAAATGTCTGTTACATTGTGCCGGCATTGTTCCTGAAATGCAACCTCACTCAAATACTTGCAGACAGCTTGCACTCAGTAAATTCAAATTGCTTCGTTTGTGTACGAACTTAGAGAGATAGATCATTGTAGAGGTTGTATAACATACTATTTATTTAAAACTAGCTTTTGTTAGTGGCTTCGCTTGCGTGAACGTCAAAAACTATCTCAAAGGATACATTATGTTATATTTCCAATTCCGGGTTGTGGAGGCCAGCTATTCAGTTGCTCCATGTAAAAATTCAGCCGCATCTGGTAAGGCTGAAAACCGGCCTCAAGCTAGTCCTATTCCAGTAAAGGGTTTATCCGCGTGCCAAGTTTCATTAAAATTTGTTCAGCTGTACATACTTACAAACTTTTGAATTTATAAGTAATAGTAATACTTATTATAAAGTGTATGATAAGATAAGATGTTTATTTTGCAAATATGAGTACAAAAAACGGTGACATAAAGATATAATAAGCATCAGTCATATTTAACCACAAGGCATGCAAATGTACAAACTACACGGAGATTCTGAGTAGTATATTTGAGAAATTTCGTGCAGTTAAATCAAATTGAAATAAAAAAAAAAATAAGTACGTCACAAAAATTACATACAACAAAAAACAAAAATTGTCATAAAAAAATAAATGTGTTTTTTGTTAGGTTTAATTAAAAAATAAATATACCCAGAAACGTTTTCGAAATTAAAACACCCGCTTAAATTAAGACTTCATCAAATTAATAACACAAAACAGTATGAGACTAAATTATTCATAACGAACCTTTTTGATTGTGTTTGACGAAATTTCTCGATGACTTCATATATATTTTCGGGTTCACTTTCAACCCGGAATATTCAATTTGGGTACTCATAATCTCGTGGGCCCTCGTCCCACGGTCAAATGCGTTTTAATTATGAAATTGACATATCACAAGTCCATGGGTTGCGCACATTTTGTAATTTAATAAAAGAGTTGGGACTTACGAAATGAATTGAGGCCTGCTGGCGCCATTTTTAGTCAGACCTTTGATATTAATCTAATGAATATTTATATATAAATGTTTGCTCACACAGAAATAGGGTGTTGTGTTGTGTGTTTGTTTAATTCATTCACATTAGAACCCTTTTTGTTTTATGTTTTTAATAAATAGGCACACAAGAAGAGCACGTGGTTAAATATAAAAATCACACTTGCCATTTGCTCCGCATGCGTAACCTCCGCAAATGTCCTTTTCATACAAGTATTTATTGTAAAGCGTGCGATTTTTTTTCTTTTAAAAATTTTCTGCATGAGGAGCAAATCCGCATGCGTAATAAAATCCGCATGATATTAAAAACGTTCTTTTAAATCAAACTCCAAGTATAAGCAATATTTGTCAAGGTTTGACTGTGGATGGATGATCTTAAATAGCCTCGGAAAGCACATTTAAGCCTTTGGAGAGATCTTTACGGAGATTCGGAAGCCTGAGCTTGGAAATCAGGGGAATAACTAGGGGTTTTGTGGTACCCAGTCGTGGAGGTCAGACAGGCAGTCGCTCCAAGTAAAGTATTGGTACGTACGTACGTACACACACAATTATGCTGCTGACGCAATCAAGATTTATCAAAATAGGTATTTTTAGGGTTCCGTGCCTCGAAAGGATATAACGGAACCCTTATAGGATCACTTTGTTGTTCGTCTGTCTGTCAAGATCACGTGAAGGTATCGAGTTGAAATTAAAACCTTCATTCACGTCTGCGGTCCCTTGAAGCTGTGAAAAATCAAACTTCTAAGTTTACGCAATAAAAGATACGGCGATTTATGTTGCAAAGAATAAATATTTCGACACTATCAAGGGAATCAAAATTCATAGGGTACTTCCCGTTGACCTAGAACCCTGAAATCTGACATGAAGCAAGATCTCAAAGCATAAATATAGAAAAAAAAACTGAAAACTATAAATATTTTGTGTAACAAAAAAAAAAAAAACATTTTTTTCAATTCGGATCTTTTAAACTCAATACGGAAATTGAACTGTTTTCATAGATAAGTTTTGCATGAAGCTAGGTCTTATGGCATAAGTATAGGAATAAATCTAAAAATTGTAAAGTGCTTACGTTACACAAAAAATCTTTTTTCGATTCGCAAAAATTTTCCGAGACTCGATTTTGAAATTGAACTATTTACACAAGTTAGTTTTCATGGAACCCTCAGTGCGCGAGTCCGAGTCGCTCTTGCCCAGTTTTTTTTTTTTTAAGTTAAAATAAGATCGCGAATGTATACCAGGCAAAGAAGGAACGGGGTAGGTTTTTAGTCAGTAAGAGTCTGACACTATCTCCCGCTCCACAAAACGGTGGGTCATTGGATGCTTTTACCTACTATAAAAAAAGTCAAGCACGAGTTTATATCTTACAAAAAATGGAATTAAAAAGAAACTATTTTAAAAATAGCTGAAATCGATTCAGAAACCAATCCTAAAGTTATTTTCGAGATGTGACTTTACTATGTTACTTTACAATTACGTTTTAATATCTCTTGATACTTTCTAAGCGTTTCTTGTACGACAGCAATTGTTTTAACCGAAGGGAGGAAAAACGGATATGTCTTGAAAACTTTCTCCAATGTTGCCAACTTAAGACAGTTTCATAAGCTTTTTTCGCTGTGACAACTCAGACATGTATTCTGTTTTGTGGTAGACTTGTTTGTTTTGCTTCGTCATTATTCTGAAGACATTCTTTATAAGATTTGTTATAAAAGTTCCCCTATGAAGGAAAATTGAAGGTATAGGTCGATACTTAATTTTAATTGTTTGTGAAATGTCTATAGATATATTTTTTTATTTATGAAGCAGTAGTGGATAAAATACTCTTATATATAGATTAATTTTAAAATAGATACAAGTTTAAAGGGCAAAGCAATTGCAAAGTGTGACTCTGTGTGACCCTGTAAAATTAAACCCCTGATTCCGAAATTAAATAAGCCTGTCATCATTTTCATCATCATCATTTCATCCATCCACTGTTGGATATAGGCTTCCCCCAAGTGTCACCATAATGATCGTTGATGTGCGTCTCGTATCCATCGGATTCCTGCAACCCTCGCCAGGTCATCGGTTCACCTTGTGGGGTTTTTTTACCTATACTGTATAGAAATTGATATATATATAATATATTTCCACAACTATCACACAACACCGTCTAGTCCCAAGCTAAGCAGAGCTTGTGTTATCGGTACCAGACAGCTGATAAACATACTTATAATTCCTAAATACATACATATTATATATAAATAACACCCAGACACAGAACAAATGATCGTGCTCATCACACAAACATTTGTCCTGGGTGGGAATCGAACCCACGACCTCCGGCATAGCAGTCAAAGCCACTAACCACTAGATCAACAGGCCAGTCAGATGATTCCTTGTTGCCTATGAACTAATAATAATAAATTGAACAGCCATAGTCAGACCACAAGATTATTAGTTTGTTGGGAAAGAAGCAAGCTTAAAAATAAGAGGATTGTAGCCAAGCACCATAAATCTGAAAAGGTTTATGAATACCTAGTGTTACTCCATCGTTGTCGTACTTAATATTCGCAAAATAATCTTTTGATTTCCGAGTTTGGTTAAGTAGGCATTATTTGTTTCTACGTCTAGTATTTAACAGAAGCATATAACAGTTTAGATAGAACTTGGATTTTGTGTAAGCTCGTCCATTATTACTAGTACGTAGGTGGACATAATATTGTTTTAGTTTGGAATCATTGATATTATAAACAAAGATACGTTAAGCGCTAACATCGCAACCAGAAAACCTAGACTCGAAACTCACACATCTATGATCAGTGTCGTCACTGTCGCAAACCTACAGTCACTGATAGACAAGGACAGAGATAAAAGCTGCCGCTGTCGTGCAAGCGAAACTGCTTTAGCCACAATTAGGCAACGGGCCTGATTTTAGCGGTCCACGCGCTAGAAGCGAGTCACCTATCCTCCGCTGTTTTGATTTAATCTTAGGTGGTAATTCATCAAATGATTCTTACCAGTCTGGATAAAACGAGATGGAGTGTCAGACTTTTACTGACTAAAATCCACCTGTGTTCTTTTAGTTGTTCTTTGCGTTTCAGATTCACTGAGAAGTATCAGTCCTAGCGAACATGCTTTAATCATTACATGTATTACACACTAATACTATAAAACCGAAAGTTTGTGTGTTTATTATTTCATCACGCTCAAACGGCTGAACGGATTTGGATAAAATTTGGCACACGGGTAGACCATGTTCTGGAATGACATAATTTTTGTCTCGGGAGTATGTTTTCTTGGGACAAATTTCTACTTTTACGCAGGTGAAGCCAAAACATTAAACGTTTGTAGAAGTAGAACAAAATAATATAATATAATAATATTCCACAACTATCACACAACGCCGTCTAGTCCCAAGCTAAGCAGAGCTTGTGTTATGGGTACTAGACAACTGATAGACATACTTATATATTTGTAAATACATACATATTATAGATAAATAACACTAAAAAAAAAAAAATAGATAAAATCATTCTCCGTATTTGTTTGTTTATTCGCAAAATCATAAATCACAGAAAGAAGAAGAGAATTTCTTTTTTGTACTTTACACGGGTCGTCATCATCATTATTTTAACGGAAACACGTCCAATGTTCAGACAAAGGCCTCCCCAAATGTCGCCACAACGACGGTACTATGCTCTCGCAACAAGTCATCGGTCTACCTTGTGGATCTTGCCCTTTATATGGGTACCTTAAACCATATAATCAATATCTGTTCCCAAAATTAACATAGCATTAACTAGTCTACGTGAATTTTAGTCAGTTTAAATTGTAACATGAGTTAAATTCTAGGTTTGTTCTTAATGAACACGAGATCTTGTCTGACTTAAAACTTTGCACGTCTGTAATACGTGCATCGCTTGTTCTGTGTAAGGGTAAGGTTATAGTGATGGGTGAAGCGACAAGCGATCAGCGTTTTTATAAATTGTAGGTATTTACTTTTATAGGCTGGTAAGCAAGTGTATTTATTGATTTTTTGTAGGCTACATTATGGCTTTAAGTATTTTCTCGAATAATTTCTTAGGTGTTATTAACTTAAAAAAAATCAAACTAATATTATAATGTATGTTTGTTAATTCTTTATGCTCAAACAGCTGCACGGATTTTAATGAAATTTGGTGCACAGGTAGAACATGTCCTGGATTTTTTATCTCTATATACATATACTACCGGGACGAAACCGCTGACAGCTAGTGGGTAATTTATATACGATTAAGTTTTGGCCAACAAAAGTCAATAACATGTCCAAACCTGACTATCTTACTAATGGGACAGAAAATAAGAATACTAAATAGAAACAAAAGTTAGGAATTGACAGTGGAATCACAAAAACACACAAACACAAATTAACAATGTGTCAAGTTTTGTATCTCCTTAGCTCCTAGACTCCTTTTAATTCAGGAATCTTAAAACGCAAAATTATTTTTTACACCATTGTGACAGAAATCGAATGAAAATTAAGAAAAACATTACTAATTAGGTACCTTTTTAGTGTCAGTTCCAATGCAGTCACTACAACCAATTATATTGTATATTAGGATGATGCCATGAGGGCATCATCCAACTCCATGTTCAAACTTGCACAAAAGCGACATAAAATTAATCATTCGATCCCGCTATTTCCTGTAACTTGGACAGCACTGTGACGGAAGTGACGCGTCTCGCCGTAGCGGCGCCGGCCCGGAACCGGCTGAAGGGTTGCCCCGTCACAAATCAAGTTATGAGAAACGCCACAAAAGGAAACTTTGTGCATTTCCGAGCCGACAAGCATGAAATCCGACACAAAGCATCCTGCACAATTTTAAACCTTAAAACTAATTATGTAAGCTCCAAAATTCATTGTGAGTGATGTGAAGCACTCTTCAATACTGATATAACTTTACTTGAGTGATTATTTTTGGTATATTGAATGTGTTTGGAGCATTTTGTACGAGTATTAAATTGTTAGCGAGGGTAAACAATAGGTACATGTTTTTGTGGCAGTCTTCACAGACTTTAGTCCATCTTGTGCTATTATATGCTCCCAGGAGGATGAGAGTGTCTACTGTTTAGTGCGAGTTTGTTTATGTTAGCGCAATCGACACATTTATGACGTTAGACTTCCAATCAGAGATCTAAGCACGGTAAACAAAAACAACTGGAACTCAGCACAATGATAACTGCGTTCGCGCATGGCATCGGAATAGTCTAATCTAATTTAAAAAAGCGGTATCATCCACACGCTATAAAAAAGAAAAATGAGCTCTGTTAGTAGTAGTATTAAATTAGGTACCTTAGGTAGTCCTGTCTAATTATTAATAGGCAAAAAAGCTGTGTGTGCACCTACCTACTCTTTCTATCAGCAAAAATATTTTTAAATTTAAATTGGATTAGCATTTCCGGGCTAGAGATATGCTAACTTACTTAATATATACCTCTAGACAAATACTTACATGCAATTAATTTTACTACTTCATAATTTTAGAAATTAAAATAACTGCTGCAATACAGGATGTTTAGATACTAATCTTTAATCGGCAATCAATAAAATGTGATTGTCGATCAGTTACTAAAGTATGGGAACTGTTATTTATCTGAACTAACATAGAATTATGTGTTAATAGTAATATCTAGTAACTTATAATGTGGACAAAAAATCGTCTTTAATTAAACTAATAAATTATAATTCCGTTTACTAATTAATATTTACATATACTTAAATTGTATTTTCAAATATTTAGAAAGAAAAAGAAAACAGAACATTTAAAAATATAAAAAAAAATAGTAGTCTACCTGTATCGGGAAAAGGGGTTAGCTACCTGCGGTCAGGGTTCCAGAGAAAGAAACCTCCAAACAATACGAGCCGTGTCCAGGAGTACCGTTCTCTAAATCCAATCGCCTAGCATCCTAATGTGTTGTTCGAGGCTCTTGGCTATTAAGCCATTGCATGACACGACTATTGGTACAATAATCGCCGAGTCCACATCCCACATGTCGACAACCTAGCGAGCCAACGCTACTTTAGATTTAGTGTTTGATTTTTTATATTCCTTATTATGATTTTTTTTTTGGTCTTGATTCGAATCTTTGATAATATTTCCATTCCTAATTTAAGGTACATTCTTTCAAGATCTTTATGATTAAAAAGTTAATATAATTAATTTGTTAAAAACAATAAAAATATAATAATATTATTATATCAGTCACACCCTTTATAGTTCTGAATGACGTTTTACCAGTGAGTTGAAGAAACCCTGAAATATTGCGAAAGTGTTACCATTTAGTTACGTATTTAGTAAGGCATTGGAGGCCTACCAACATTTAGACAGACACAATACAAATAATATTTATCTATAATAATTACCGTAAGCGATACAATAGAAATGAAATCAAGGCAAAAAATACGACAAGACTCTATTACAAGCAACTTATTGTTCATTGACTTTTATTATTTGATTCTAACCTTGTGGTCAATTTTGTAAATATTACAAGCAATCAAATACACATTAATGTTTTTAAGTCATAATTATTTGAAAGTATAAAAGTCTAACGATTTGTCGTAACAGTGTGCTTTAATAGTTTAATTATTAACTTAGTAATATGCACCTATTTAAATTGTGAGCTTACCAAAATCGTTAATGACCCAATAGTTATAGCGTAGGAGCTCCAAAGTCGTGAGTTCGATACCGTCGGTTGCATTATTTGCCGCATACCTTTGTTTGAACTCCAATAAAAAGCTTCACAATAAAAATATCTCAAACTCAAAGTGCTGAAAGTTATTATTTACGTTGTTCATAATTTACCTCGGTTTAAATTATCGACATTCAGAGTACAGCCTGTGAGGATAAAATCCCCGAACAGATAGATCATAATAACGTACTCGAATAATCTTTATTGTCTTATCATGACCACTGTTTTCGATCGATTCATGACATCCTCTATTGAAACAGACATTTTTCACTTCATACACTCATTAATCTATGGAGTTTCTTTGACATTTGTCAACTAGGCAATCAAGTTATTGTTCTTTACAATGAATGTTATTTAAAATTTAACTCACGTATTATTTTCTTCTTTCAGGACCTGCGATACCGAGGTTTTTCTACAGAAGACGTATTTATCTAAGAAGGTAGAACAATTAGTTAAATAAAAAAACGCGAAATGGTGTCTACGTTTGTTTGTACAAAATAATTATTTAATTATTATTACCTGAGTACCTTTTTGTGTAAAATTAATGAAAATCTTGATTTATGAACGTGTAAATGAATGCAGTGTGTATATAAATATTGATTAAGACGTATTTCACAATTATACATAATAAAGTGATTATTATCAAGAAGTGTCCAAGAGCCCTTGACTCAAAAATATATAACATCTCATCTTTAAATTAAGGCAAATCTTTAACATAATTATCATGTTATGAGGTAGATATATAACTACGTAAAGAATTTGCCTTGATTTAAAAAGGTACTAAAGGTGACGATTGTAAGCCAAGAGGGCATGGAAAAGGTACTCGTGACATTCTATCAGCGATATAGATTGTAATTGTAATTCTTTATTGTACACAAAACTTAATATTAATACAATTGATCCCACAAATAATTACAATTGTTAGATTGTCCAAAATATATGTGCTTGACGTAAGCACGCTACAGAAATGAATATACTTGACGTAGCAACGTTATCGAAATGTATGTGCGTGACGTGGGCACGCTATCGGAACGTATGTGCGTGACGTAAGCACGCTACAAAAAGTTTGCGCTTGACGTAGGCACGCTACAGAAATATATGTGCCTGTGCTAATTTCAGCATGTCTACCAAGCTTCCGAAATTTTTGCGCTATCAAATTGTATGTGTTCGACGTAAACACGCTAAGGAATTGTATGTGCTCGACGTAGACACGCTATCGAATTGTATGTGCTCGACGTAGACACGCTATCGAATTGTATGTTCTCGACGTAGACACGCTATCGAATTTTATGTGCTCAACGTAGACACGCTATCGAGTTGTATGTGCTCGACATAGACATTTTACTGAAATGTACATATGTGATAATCGTTACACACCGCTGTTAGAATGTTAATCGGCCAAGAGTATTATTTTGGATCAGTGCCATCAAATATGACTACAATGTATGTAAACCTTCTATCCTTAAAATGATGCCCCAAGGTCTTGCATATTAGTTAAGACTATCTGATCCTTAATACAATAGCTATTCAAAGTAGAGGTTTGTCCTACAAACTAAGTATGTCAGGTTAAACTTGGAATCACGTCATATTTCTGACTTCATGACATTATGTTTCACTTTGATTGGGTTATTTGGGCATCATTGCCCAAACCAAGCTGGTTCTCGTAGATATATATACAATGTGTTGTTTTTAATATCCCATAACTCAAGGTTTATATTCTACAAGGAAAAATAATACTAAGAGTCCTAGAATATGTGGTTCAAATATGCATGGTTTCGAAGATATCATCAATCATAATTAATTTGGGTCAAAAATTGTCACACGCATGACAAATATTTACTTTTGCGATGTTGCCAGTCATCGATGAAATCTACAGTAGTTTTCAAATAAACAAATTACATTACATATTTTGCCGTTATATTTCACGTCAGGGTGTTTTACATAGATAATTGTGAATTTGTAGAATTGTTTTCTATGAAGAATGAGAACACGAAAAAAAACTATTGAACAATAATTCATATACCAGTTGATTTTTTGATATTTTTATTTAATTTAATTTTATTTATTGGGGAAAACAAACAATAATACATACTCGTAGAGCATAACATAAAGAAATAATTAAAATAGACTAACAAACGTGATATCAACAACTTTCTTCATACACTGATATGGTCTCATTCTTACCCTAGAGTTATAGGTTTTAAAAAATCACGTTGTATAAGAAATATTTGATAGAGTTGTGTTGTTTAAAATATGGCTAACTTTAAGCATTTGTATACCAGTAGTATGACTGTACCTATTGTAAACGTATAATGGCGGAAGTGACTTTTTCATTTTGTAGCGAAATAAAATAAAAAAACTCACTTTCGCCACTATACGTTTAATTTTTGATATACAAAATATGAAATAATTTTATCTTTTAAAAAATCTCAAAATTAAAAATTACCGCTAGCTTTAGCGTGAAACCTGATATTTTTGGCGTACTTCTTCGGATTCAGATTTTGTTTATTTATTAACTTTTCGTTCTTTTGTTCCTTGTTATTTTATAAAATTATTTCATATTTTGTACATCAAAAATTAAACGTATAGTGGCGGAAGTGACTTTTTTATTTTATTTCGCTACACTACCTAATAATTTTGATACTATAGCTTTTATCATGAAGACAGATACTGAAGATTTTTATTTAGTTATCTTTTACAGAAAAAAGTAAATAAATAATTATTAATAATACTTTATGAAATATTACTAAGATTGAAAAAGTTAGAGGATGTTTAATGAATAATCGATAATTTAAATAATACAGGGTTGTATTCTTGTATAGCCCTGTAAGATTTAAACTCAAATTTAATGTATACAACTATAAAAATTTATTACTTTTTATCCAACGAAACTTATCAGATATTTTGTATAGTTACACAACATTAGTTTTAATATATGCAAAATCTGTAATACGTGTCTAGTATTTTTATGTCAAAACTTCATAACTGTATCATGGAAAAACACAAAGTCATAAACTTGTTATGTTATCTGGTTGTCCGCACAGATACATGGTCACCGGGCCGTCCGGACGGTGTTTTTGCCCCCGCACCTAGCTATGTGCTGGCTGTTAATGCTCACTATGACCTGCTATAACCTGTGTATATTAAGTGTCGTTGGTGTCCAACTTATGACCATTTTTAAATATTTCTGGGAAACAGTATAAAATGGTATAAACAATTTTGGAATCGATTCTGTTATTGATTACATATTATGACTGACTGACATATATTATTATGTTGAATCTAAATCTGCTATCAGCTTGAAACTGCAAGGCTATTTTTTTTTTATGGATTCTACATTTTAATCTTTTTTCGTTTGTTGGCTAAAAATGTTCATTAGTTTATTGTCTTGTTTTTCCTAAAATGTTTACTTTAACTAGGTCAAAGTAAAGTAAAGTTAAACATAAAAGTATTTTGCTTTTATGTGTAAGAATGCCACCGTATGTCCCTTCTGATACCTCCAGGGAAATAAACCAGGATACGTCGATTTTGTGAGTTTGAGGGAGTTTATACGTTAAACAAAATAAATTCTTGGTAAAAGTTTTGACCACTTTTCAATTCTTTAGAAATAATAATAATAAAAAAAACTAATTGCACGTTCCAAAGCGTACCGAAGTCAATACAGTGGTTCTTTTATTAAAAATCCGTCCAAAACAAAATTGCTGTTCTTAAATAAAAATGTTTTTTTTTTTTAAAGCAAAGTGCTAACAAAAAGATGTAACATAGCGGGCATTTCTGCCTGATCACTTAAAAAAAAATCGCTTAAATCCTGCGATTCGGCGCCAAACCAAACCCTTTGAAATTTTCGTTTCGAGTGCAAGCAAAAATGAACTTAGCGCTGGTCAGGCGGTAGTGTCTTTGATAGTACATATCAAAGGCCACCCTACAGAAGCTACAATTGTCATTGAAATAATAGTGGAGAACGTCTTATTCTTTATGTACCTATTCTTATAATATTATTTAAATACAACACAATGACGAAAAACTGTGATAACCATAAAATAAGTATGTATTTACTGAAGGAATGACCGATGTAAAGTATTTTTATACCACAAAGTATGTGCCGAATGTTGTATGAACAATGAGAATTTCTATGAAAAATAATGTAAATAAATATAAATATGAAAAATGTATGTAAATAAAACTGTAATATATTTTCCATGTTCGTTTTAATTATACACCGATTGGAGGGTGACTTGCTAGTTTATTTCGGACATTGCTGACAGCCCCTGCTGAGGCACGGGGTAGCACGCAAAGCTGTTGGTCCCTAGGCTTATCCCTAGGATATAAAAGATCCTTGATCTTTGACAGTCGTCTGGTAGTCCAACGCCAAAAAGTCTGTATAACAGTCTATCCAAAAAGTATTATGTTTCCTAGGAGCTTCGTTTTGGAGGTATGGTAGTTAGTCGATCTATGCTAGTTGGGAGTTAGCTGGGGTGATGATGATGGAGGACGATCTCTGTCGTACTAATTAAAAGTGCAGTAAGGAGGATATTAGTAGTTTTTTTTTTTAGGATTAAATAACTAATAGAGCTCATTACGAGAAATCCGAATCTGTGAGTAACTCAATTTTCCAAAAATCCTTCTGTTTTTAAAAAAGTCTTTATATCTAGTAATTATATCCTGCCTGAAGAAAAAAAACTTATGGATATTTTTTCAATATTATTTTTGCGATTTTCTATTCTTGTCAATAAAGATGCTATTTTTATTAACTTTACATGTAGCCTACAAAAAAAGAATCAAGTTCAAAGTAAAAATATCCTTTATAGGGGCCGATTTTATGTAGATTTTTCCTTCAGAACATGTGCTCTAAAAGTGTTATCGGATATACGTGTGTAGTAAAGGTAAATGAGATTTGCGCTCTCAGATGTAGTTGCTAGTAACATCAGTCTGCTCTCGCGGCTGAATTCATCGGCTAAACGAAATTCGCTCTTTTGAAGGGTGAATATATCACAGTATGGATGATATCATTCATATTATAAGTAATACGTACTACAAGGTATTATAAGGGGCTTTGCACATGGAGCAACTTAAGTTGAGGCAACTATCAACTTTTGAAAAGTTTCCTGTAAAAAGTTGATAGTTTCTATAACGTTTACGATTGCCGCAACTTATGGCAATCTGTGAGCAATTTTCGTAGCGGCAATGCTAGATTGCCAAGCACAGGGAGAGGGAGAGAGAGTATGAAATCGCCCGACGCGTTATGATTGACGGTTGAGGAAACCGGCAACTTTAAAAACCGGTGTAATATTTAACAGTTGCTAGTTGCAGCAATTAGGAACTAACTTAGTCATCGATTACAGCAACTGAAAACTGTTGACGATCAACGAAACTCGAAACTCGAGTCGCTATGTGTGCGCAGTCCAATTGAAATATATGTAAACAGCTAGTTGCCAGTTGCTGCAATAGTTGCTCCATGTGCAAAGTGCTTAAAAATACATTTCATACTCTTTTTCTAAACTTCGAATTTGAAAGGTTGCTTTTACAGATTTTACACGTGTATCGGAAAACCTACCTATAAGATTTTTTTTCTATAGTCTCGGCCTGGAAATATGGGCTCGGCAAAAGGGGAAGGAGTGAAACTCTGATATCTTTTCAAATCATCAGCAGAGGCCTCCTCTGCTGATGATTTGAAAAGATATCAGAGTTTATACAAATAAATTAGGGTAATATTAAATTGAAAAGTGATTTTCAACAGACTGATTGTTCCAGTAGCCAAAGTTGTACTGAGGACATTCATATGCCGTGTGTTTAAAGGCAGTAGAAGTATGGAACCATCGTCCGCCATTTCCAATCTGATGGTGTGTGTTAGTTAACTGGCAGACGATACTGAGAGTTAGTAGTTTCTTTCATAACTTTAGAGGCGAAAGTTTGTGAGTTTGTGTGTGGGTTTGTGTGTATATTTGTTACTTCTTTACGCTCGAACAACTAAACGGATTTCTATTAAACTTGGTACTCGGGTTGAGTATGTTTCCTTGGGATAATGTTCTATTATTATGCAGGCAAAGCCGATGATTGTAATTAGTTAAGAATAATGCCTGATTCCTGTGCGGTAGACGAAGACTGACTAAGAACAAGATGAAGAACGTACGATAGAAACCTCTACGGTACGGAATAAGAATTTTGCCTCGTTGTTTATACCGCGTACATCGAAGGACTGGAACAATTTGCCTGTTGTGGTTTTCCTGTCCGATTATGATTTAGGAATCTTCTAGGCTAGAGTGAATGTAGTCTTAATAAACTATTGCGCCTCACCATCAACAGTTGGATCACTGTTTACCATCAGGGGGGCTCGGTCAAATACTAGTTTATGCCAATTACTAAAAACATAACTTGTTCATGGCATGGTGGCTTGTGGTGGTAGTAGGGCGAAAAAGGGATGCCTATTTTTATTAGCAAATAAAAACAGTTACTGGGAATGAGCTAGTTAGACCAACTTATTTAATTGATCAAATAATTCTTGCCTTTCCCTACAATTACTCAACGTCCTAGCATTTTATCTGCCTTCACGAACACATCGTGTTTATGCTAATGTTTTGCAAAATGTTACCTTGTACAAATATTTGATAGTTAGTGGTCTATTTAGTGTAATCGTTAAGCAAAGTTAACATGAGAGTAATCATGATATATTTAGGTTTAAATTACACATACTTGTAATTACTGCAATATCACATACTTGTATAGCAAAGAAAATTGATATAAATAGAATAGGTGTTATGGAAATATTGTAGAAGCAATTTTTTTTTAAAGAGTAACCACGGAGTTTTGCTGGTTATTCTACATAGGAAACGACCAATTGGAACCGTGCTCTAGCTTCTGAAATTTTATAAGTGCCCATCTAGGCTTATCTGAAATAAATGCTTTTGAGTACGAGTTTGATTAAGGTTGAATTAAAATTGGATCCGAATACCAGATTTTAAAGGACTTTGAAATCACACTAATATTATAAAGATATTAATATTTTTTTTATGTATGTAGGTACGTATGCCTGTTATTCCTTCACCATCAAACAGCTAAATAGATTTAGGCGAAATTTGGCGAACGGATAGACCATGTCTTAAATACCTAGGACATATGTCTGCCCCTGATAGTAAAAAAGACGTATCTAACAAAAAGTAAAAATGGATAAAAAAATGTTTTAATGAATGAAACGGGAAATCGTTTGCTGTCTTCGAGTAAATTAAAATATTTACATATTGAAAGTTGAAAATAAAGCCCAATATAATGAGCTTTAACTTGGTTTAATAATAATACGAATTTATCAAATCATTATAGTAAAAATAATAAAAAAACATTTTCATCTTAGCATAAAAAATTAAGAAAAATATCACATACTTAATTGAATAGACGTAAATGGCTAGATGCGTCCTTTAATTTTCAAATGCTTTTGGCTGTACTTTTCTTCTAAGTATTTAGTTTATTTATCTAGTACATATTTTTAACAGAAATGACCGCATATGGTTATTTCCGCCTTTTTTCTTAAGGATTAATAACTATATAGATAACCCTTGACTAAGATAGAATGTTTATAAAATAATTTGATATTTCTTTTATTTAAGGAAGTGTATTAATAAGTTCTTAGTTATCATAATAAGCTATAGCCTAATGTATTATTAGTAAATAAAACACAATTGATATAATCAAATATTTATTTTAAAGTCTTTTGACCCACATAATAAAACAAAATGCTATTCTTGGCACAGTAAATTATTAAAATCAGAACTTTAAAAATGTAATACTTGAGCAACGTTTAGCTTAATCAGTCGTATACTTCCCTTCTTGGTCAGTTGAATTACATTTTCAGAAGCCAGAACAGCGTAGTTTTCGGGCTTAAAATCTTTTCGTTTAGGTTTCTCTGATACGCGAATGTTGTTTTGTGGTGAGTTTTCTATAAAATCAGTATCTGAATCAGAGTTGATAACACTACTTTTTTGGCTTTTTTTTCTGGAAGAACGTAATCTTTATCAAGAACTGAATCATCAGAATCAAAATTACTTAGTGTTGAACTGCTGCTGCTGCTGGTAGTAGCTGCAGTGGTGATATTATCGCAGACTTTATCAGAAAAAATACTGTCAGTTGTAGGGACTTGGTAAATTTCTTCAGCAATATAATCCCGAAAAACACACAATTCAATAAAAATAACTGAATAAAAATCAAAAAATCTATATAGGTAAGTCCTCATAAAAATGTCAATGTATGAAATAACTCATATCAATGAATTATTTACTTTAATTTAGTATTTTTACTATAAATTTTAATTTATTATACTTTTACTACAATTTGTACATAACTTAGGTAGTTACAGTAAGACTGATATTATTATTTTCCTGCCAAGTCATAAACAATTGATGATATTATTTGGCACACTACGGTAAAATAAAATTGCACACAGCTCTGACATTATTATAGCCTACAAATTTTGTAAAATAATAATAAATATACTACGGTACGGTACGGTTGACAACTGTCGGGCATGCCACCGGCCCGGGGAATCAATCCGACACATTATTTCTGGATGTTCTCATCTAGCTAACGGAGACTATTTGTATAGGCACAACCTTGTAGCCAGGATTATCCGCCAGCAACTTGCTCTTAAATACAATCTTTTGGAATCAGAAGTACCGTACTATAGGTATGTGCCCGACCCAGTTCTCGACAATGGCAATATCTCATTGTATTGGGATCGATCTATCATCACTGACAGGACTATTGTTGCCAATAAGCCTGATATAATAGTGGTCATAGATCGACTAGAGCGTCGCACAATGATTATTGATATAGCGGTCCCTCATGACGAGAACCTCGTGAAAGCTGAGAAGGATAAACAAACTAAGTATCTTGACTTGGCTCGCGAGGTTGTCGACATGTGGGAAGTGGATACAGCAGTCATTGTGCCGATAGTCGTGACGGCCAATGGCTTAATAGTCAAGAGCCTCGACCAACATCTGCGGAGGCTCTCCTTAGGCAGTTGGATCAAGAGTCTGATTCAGTTACCTACCATAAAAAAAAGGCAGTACTCCTGGACACGGCGCGTATTGTCCGGAGGTTTCTCTCTCAGGAGCCCTGACCACCGGTAGCTTGGACCCTGTTCCCGATGCCGGTGGGCTACTATTTTTTATATATATTTTTTTTTTGTATAGCCTTCTATAAAAAAATATTTAAAAATGTAATTTATATGTATATAAAAAGAATAAAAGGAAATATACTACACGCAGCGAAAACTTGCGCGACCGCGACACATCCGTTCTCCAACAGACTACTCGAGCGCAACTAGCGTAGAAACTGGTTAGGCGCCATACTAAACATTCACAATTTTAAGAAAAATGGACGTTTATGCACACTTGCGCCTCTTTTATTAAGTAATAAGTTGTATTATTTTTATTCAACGTAAGGTATTAAGACGCTTATGGCAAATGCGTCTATGCGAAAACTATTTTACGAAGTAAATAGGGCGCAACTGGTCAGATGTGGTCTTTTTTTCTTAATATGAAATCAGTTTTTATTAAGCGCGTTAGACGTTAACGCGTATTTGAGTCTTATTAACTTCCTCTTAGAAATAGGGACAAATATGCGCCTTTTACATTACCGAACTAAAGAAAAAACTACAGATTATAAGGACATTATCTACACAAATGCGACTTTTCAACTAAGTTTCAGATAAACTCGTCCTTTCATCTTCAATTGGGTTTAAAAAAATGAACAGAAGCGCCTTATTTCGTTGTGTTAAAAACGCACTGGAGAAAGGTAGCAAAATATTAAAAATACAGGCAGATGCGCCTTTTTTTTCTGATTCCGGAAATGTATATAACTCAAATCCGGAAAAAATGTTAGATGCGTCTTTTTTACTATCGGGGGCAGATGTATACTTTATATTCCGAGAGTATGTTCCCATAAGATAATTTTCAACTCTCGGTAAAAGCGTGGGCAGAAGCTAGTTTGTAAGTGTTACTTATTTTATGTCTCACATTACTTTTAAGTAATTTATTATGCACAAACATAGTATCTTTTTTTTACTTTTTACTAGAAATCGTTAGACAGGACAAGGCTATTCGAAAATAGCCCTATTTTAAATGTAGTTTGTTCCTTCCCCCGATTTTTCTTCAACCCCAAGGACACGTATGTTTTCTTCAGAGGGTTATTTATTTTTAAATTAGATTCGGTTTCGGATGCTGTCTACCTTCTATTTTGTATCCATTACGGGAATCTATCACGCCTGCACACGGGCTTCAAAGACAAGACGGACTTTTTCTAAGAAAATTCTTTTTGATATTCAAATCATGAACGGAAATCCGTTTACTGTGAGTAAAACAATTTTAGATATACGGGTGAAATATCTATGCAATACTTTCATTTGTTTTGGAACTATTTCAAGTGTACTTTTGTCTTTCTTAGTAGATTTTTTACAATAATATTATTTTCAACGGCTTCAACTTATGATCATTATGTCGCCTAATGTAACACTAAGATTTAAATGATGTGTCGTGATAGCCTGCCTCTTATTAGGGCATGCAATATCGGAGGGTTATCAATTCCGGAACTGGATCAGATACTGGAGAGCTAATTCCGGAATTCCGGAACTGGTTCCGGAATTGGTATTTTTATTTTATTTATAATTGTCTTATTGTCTCTGTTTGATCCAGCAAAATACAAAAAAAAAAATGTTTTAAATGAAACAAAGCTTAGACAAATTAAACAGTAATAAAAACAAGTGTGGAGGGAGGCCTTTGCCCCGGAGGTGGGACGAACAGGCTAACAAAAAAAAAAAAAAAATAGTCTCGAAACAGTCTCCTTCCTTTATAAAATTGTTGTAAATCAGTCTTTTTAATCATTTTAAGTTACAAATTAACAAATTTGTCATGATTTTTCCTTATTACTCTAATTAGATATACTCACTATATTCAAATCAACAACATTTATAAAAAACAAAATAAAGTAATTAAACAGTAAAAAAACATAAAAATAAGTCTCGAGTTAGTATCCTACCTAATTAAAATTAATATAAATCAGTCAAAATCAAAAATTAATAAAATTTGTTTACCATTTTCCTTAATTACTCTAAAATATTCTAACAATAATAAAATCAATAAAATGAATATAAAACCAAATAATGTAATCAAACGGTAACAAAAATAAAAAATATTCTCGAAACCAGCTTAATATTATTGTAAATCAGCCTTTTAATAATTTTGAGTTACATATTATACATATTTGTTTTTATAAAATCAAATAGAATAAAGAATAAAAAATATACTAACATGAGAATTATTGATAGTGATTAATTGAGATCAATTAAATTATTTGAAAGAAATATTATTTTTTTGACAAGAACCGTTGTTCTTGGTAATGAGTTCTTAAGAATAATAACGCGTCTAACATTTTATCTGATAAAGAGCTTCGTATTCGGTTACAAAAGTATCCAGCACAGGAAAAAACTCTCTCACTTTCTACACTCGTGGGTAAAACCGATGAAATACACGTACGATGAAATATATGCTTCAGTCAAATATACACCTCGGTCTCCTCCGTTATCGTTGTGGAATATTCCACAGACGTTACATTGCGTGCGTTCAGAACAATATAATAAAATCAAAATATTAAAAAAGAAGACATGAATATCGGAATTCCGGAATTATTCCAGTCAATTCCGGAACTGAAAAATTAGTCAAATTGATCCGGAATTCCGGAATTACGGAATTCCGGAATTGCATGCCCTACCTCTTATGCAGAAGGTTGCGGGTTTGAAATCGGGCAGCAATGAGATTTTTTCAATTCATATGGACTTTTTTAAGTTTATCTAGGTCATTACGTAAAGCCGTTGGTCCCGGAGGTAATTCGTAGATATTTGACAGTCACTGCAGTAGACGCCAGAAAGTTTTACCATCATTCCGTCCAAGGAGTATCGCGTTGATGGTGTGGAGGTCTGCTAGGCAGTCGCTCCTTGTAAAATATTGGTATTCTGCCGCACCCGGGTAGACTGCAAATGGACTTCAACACTATTGGGAAAAGGCTAGGAGAATTAGATTATTTCCGTTTTAAATAAAACGAGACAGATCGATTTCTGATTTTATTCAATCAAGCAGTTAGTTTTTGTAGAATCGGCTTTAGAACCAAAAATATTTCTTTGCGCAATAGATCAATTACCTCTTTATTCTTTAACCAAGATATATTGCTGTTCGTCCAATGATGATCAGGTATATGAAAAAAAAGGAAAAATTTAAAACATTATATATACAGCCTGTAATGTTTCCACTGCTGTGTTGTGGATGATTTTTAAACATTTTAAAAATTATATTTGTCACCTACTATAGACCATGATTGTATTGCTACTTACGGATTGCAGTTGCATTCAGGTTTAACTGGCATCGGTTCAGGCTGAGATGTTGGTGTAGGTGGTTGTAGTGGATTCGGAACAGGATCTGGCTGAGCGGTTGGTGTGGGTGGTTGTCCTGGACCCGGAACAGGTCCAGGCTGAGGAACAGGTTCAACAGAAGGTCCAGGTATAGGTGACGTTGGTCCTGGCTGGTTTACTTCAGGTTTAGGTTGGATCTCGCAATCAGGGCTAAGTTCTTTCACCACCGCATTCCATAGCTTCTTTTTTAATAAAAATGTACCATCTGTAAAAAGTAAATTCAATATTATTTAGATTTCTTTATACCCATTATCAAGTGGCGCCTTTGCCAAATTAAAAGTTGTTTTAAAAGTAAAGTTTGTCAGTAACAGTCATTGATATATATGTACTACGCACTAGATGAGGCGTGCCGTACAGTCACTTTACTTCACTTAATTGACCTGCAGGCCGAACACTTTTACATTGATGGCATTAGTGCAGTTTTGACGTTCATGCAGTATCAGAGCGACGCTTATAAATACAAATTTAAGTGAACTTGGACATATATAATAATTTTGTAGTCAAGTAAGTAAAACCATTGGTTGTTCCAGCAATGTAATAGCTTCTACTATCGTAATAGTACGTTAGAGAAGATATTATTTTATTTAAACTCTTCCCCATTTTACAATCATAGACTAAAACATGCAGATGTTCCCTCCCACAAAAAGCTGAATTAGGTTTTTACCTACAGCTAGTTTACCAAATACAGACTTCGCACGGTCTTTTATACTGTTTGAAATTTTTAAATATTTTATTTAATTCTCTTTCTTTTTTTGTATAATTAATAATAATGTTTTTTTTTTTTTAAATAAATTATGACGAAATGTCAGCAAATCATGAGGTATCAGTTTTCATCGGTAAGTTTTGTTGTTAATCATGCTGTCATTCGTTAGCACTTAGGTAATTTAAGTACCATATTACGTGCAGGTTAACATTAAAATTTGAATTAGGTTCAGTTGAACTTGTAATCTTATTAGTAATTACTGATTGATTTATTTGTTTTACTGTTATGGAGATCTCGTTTTTACATACACTATAATTACATTTTGAAATAGAGTATCATTGTAATGAAGTATTGTAGGCAAGAAATTGTGTCACTTCTGCGGTATAAAAATCTATATAGATGACATGTCATTGCAATAAGTTGAACGAAACGCGTAAGTACTAGGAAATTCATGGCGCTTTAGGCCTTTTGGTCGCGAGAAAGTATCCTCTATAAGCTGTCTTAGCGCTGTAAGTTTTAAAAGTTTTGTTAGACGATATAATGGCAATCTAGCGCTGCAGCGATTTTTTGTTTGAACTTTTCAGTATTTTGACAAATAGTTTATATGAACGTGCTTGTCTATCGCAAGAATATAGGTCGATGGTAACAGTATCTTTATCAGACTATAAACAGAACTGAAATAATAATATCCAAATAGGTAATTTGTCGTTTTACTTTGGTTCTAGTTAAAAAATACAATATTTCTAAAAAGCTTGTAGGTTTTTTAAATAATTCAAGCGCCAATAAATTTCTCGGAGCAACGTGTAGCTTAATTAAGAAATAAGTTAAAATCGTATTAAAATTTATTTTGAACATTTTTCTCAAGATTTTTAAGCTCCTCAAGGGCTGGCTTTTTATCCTGGTTAGAGATTAAGCATTGCCATACAATGTAGGAGTACCACCAGTCTTTTGAGTACAAAACATCTGACAGCGGATAGAAATTTCAAATATCTTCATATTGGTGTATATTAATATGTTGTACGTGCAAACACACGTTCGGATTTGAATTAATTTATGTATGTATATTCGAGTTTGTCCCTGAATAGTTTGAAAATACAATTGAAACGCTGCAAACAGGCTCTCAATGGTTTCTTTTTCTGAATAAATGCTAGCAGAACAAAATCTGTCGGGATCGCAAGTATATTATATTATTAGAGTTATAAAGTTATAAAATATATATATGTAATAAAGTTTCTACCATTGGACATCGCGACGTACGGCGAATGTCCACACTTACGTTGTTAAAACTTCTATGGTCCGGACTAAGCGTTTCGCTTCGTCGTTTATACCGCGTGCATCGAAGTCAATCTTGATATCAATATGGCGGGTGCGCACCTTGATTCCGAAATAATTTTGTTCGGATGGTGGTACAGATTTTTTAGAGCTAGGTACAAAATAATACGTTTTAGATATTTTTTTGGTAATTGGTATAATTTAATTCACTATGGTGTGTACCACCAAGTTTTATTTACCAAGAACTATCCCACTGATCAAGTCTGTGTTTCTTTTTACTTGAGGTACTTATTAGGTAAAATTTTTTGGTATAATTATATTTCATGAGTAATGAACAAATATTATATTTTTATATCATCGAAGTATCATTTGTCATAGGTATCATTTTAGCGAATCGCTATTGGCCGAAGCAACTCTTGAACTTTTTCATTTTCCAAATGATTTATTTGCCACACCGAAACAACAGTTTACAGAATTTTGGTCACAAATATTTAGACGGTTATAGTATACGGTAAATAACTTGAACCATTTGCTATGATTGCGCGCAACCCTCTACTTTGATTGGGACCCGAAAATCGGTTACTGTGCATTCAAGGTCGACCGCCATGATGGTTCAACTTATGTGACAAGGATTATAACAGACTTAGGGTCTCAGTCCAGAGAGGGAGCTGCGCGTGGCCGTAGCGGATGGTTCAACTTAATTGTCGCGTACTATAATTGGTAGCATTTTCAATATTAAATTATAATAGTGTCATAAAAGTCAATATTTTGTGGTATAAAATTTAGTGACAGAAACGACTCGCTGCGAATCCGACTTCACACAATCTTGTCTGCCCTACCCCTAGAGTGTAATTTAAACCCGCGTAGAAGTGGAGGGGTTGGTTGAGGCTGGCTGGCTTCGCCGGCCAGCAAGCCGAAGCTGCGGTGGTGAGCGTTGAAACCATCTGCGACTATAAGCTCGCGTGGGACCGCCCAAACCCCGCAGCGTCGGAGCAGAGACAGAAAACCTTCCATGGTGGTATAATGAAGGTTCGGAAACATAAAACTTAGAACAAATGATAGTTTCGTTAAGTTTTTCGGCCAAATGAAACGTTGGAGTAACGAAAAAATTCGAATTGAGAATAGGTCAACTGATACAGTGGCAGACGTGACTTCGATGAAATAAAAAAAAAACGTAACGATAATAGTTGAAAAGTTTTAGGTGAACTGAAATTCGGTCAAACGTTTTTCGAACTTATTATAGGTAACCTTTCGAAATAATTTCGTTCTGAAGGAGGTACAGATTTTTTGAGCTGGGTACAAAAAAGTACGTTTTAAGTAATTTTTTCAGTAATTGGTATAATTTGATTCGCTATGGTACTCCCGCCATGTTTTTTTTTTTTTTTTTTTTTGTGGTAGGTAAAATCATCCAATGACGAATCCCGCCCTTGGGTGGGGCGGGAAACAGTGTCAGACTTTTACTGACTAAAAACCTACCTTTCCATTCCTTGCCTTTATCCTGGGGCCTTTGGTGACAGTCTCACATAACCTTTGGCCCCAGTAGGCTTCGGCCCTGCTGGACCCCTACAGTTTGCTGACAACTCCTTGAGGCGCGCGGGAACGGTGCGCGCCGTAGACGACCTGAGCTCGGACCGGTCTGTTACCGGACGGACGGACAGCGAGCTACCCATTGCCCACCGTCCGCGAGCCCGCGCCTACGTTGGCCGGAAATTGGGATCGGAAACCCGGCGGCGGCGGCGGCGTGTCCGCCTTTGCCTAATGCGGTCGGCCTCCTCCTTTACTAGCATTACTGCTTCGCAGAAGGAGGCGACCGCCTGCCACTCCTCCTCGCTCCGGAGCATGGCTTGAACCAAGCCCCGGCGCGAGAGATCGCCGCCGATCGCCCCCACGAGGACACGGCGCTGCTCTTCCCAAGCGGGGCACACCTCGACTGTGTGCTCCACCGTGTCCACCGGGCGGTCCGCACAGTGGCGACACCCGGGCGTCGTCTCCGCACGAATCTTGTACAGGTACGGACCGAACTTGCCGTGTTCGGTCAGCACCTGCGCCAAACGGAAGGTGACGACGCCGTGGGGCCTTTCCAGCCACGCCTCAAAGAGGGGCCTTACCGCCTCGATCGTGGCGTGCCCAGCACGAGGTTGCGACAGTCGCTCTCGCCATTTCACCATGAGATCCCGCCGGAGCTCTGTCCGCCATGCCGCGACTTGTCGCGGCAGCGGAGTTTCGCCCCGACGTTGCATCTCCACGCGTAAGTCATGCATGTGTGCAAGGACTGTTGCCTCCAAATCCCACGGTGGTAGGCCAGCAAGGAGGCTCGCCGCTTCGCAGGACACCGTACGGTATCCGCGGATCATCCGGATGGCCATGACCCTCTGGCAGGCGGTTAGCCGGGCCGCCACTCGCTTCCGTAGCGATGGCGCCCACACCGGCGCACCGTAAAGGGCCATGGACCGAACGATGCCTGCGTAGAGCCTCCGGTAGGAGGCGTCTGGACCCCCTAGGTTCGGCAGCAGCCGCTTGAGCGCAGCCCCAGTCGCATTCAACCTGGGAGCCAGACGTCGGAAGTGCTCCTTGAAGTTCCACCGGCTGTCGAGGACGAGTCCCAGGTACTTCATCGTCGACCCGACGCCGATGTGAACTCCTCCTACCGTTAATTGGGAGCCCGGAGGTGGCGCGCTCCGAGGGCCGTGAAAACACATGGCCTCGGACTTGTGCAATGCCACCTCGAGTCCCAACTGCTGTATCCTCTCCACGACTGTCGCAACCCCGCGCGTCGCTAGTTCGACCGCCGCCTGGTACGACCGTCCCCGCGCCAGGACCAGCGTGTCGTCTGCGTAACAGACCACGCTGACCCCGTCGGGGAGGTCGGCGCGCAGCACGTAGTCGTACCCGATGTTCCACAAGGGCGGCCCTAGTACCGATCCCTGCGGAACACCGCACGACATCTCTCGCCGTTTCAACTCCCCCTGATGACCGGGGTAGATGATGAACCTGTCCGACAGGTAGGCCTCTATCACCCGACAGAGGTAGTCGGGCACCCGGTGGTACCGGAGTGCCCTACCAATGCATCTCCAGGGCAGGGAGTTGAAGGCGTTGGCGATGTCCAGAGACACCGCCAAGACACACCTGCCCCGGGACATCGCATCCCCCGTCGTGAGGGCTCGCACGCGCATGATGGCGTCCACAGTGGAGCGCCTCCTGCGAAATCCGAACTGGCCGTCCGCAAGATCCGGCCCCTTCCGTGCCAGATGCACGACGAGGCGGTCTGCAATTACTCTTTCAAAGAGCTTGCCCACCTCGTCGAGCAGCACAATGGGCCGATACGCGGACGGAGAGTCCGCGGGGCGCCCCGGCTTCGCGATAAGGACCAGTTTCCCCGTCTTCCAGCGAAGCGGGAACTGGCCCCTCTCCATGCATGCGCTGAAGAGCCCTCTCAGTCGAGACCCGAGTTCCTCCATGGCCAGGACCCAGGCTTTTCCAGGCAAGCCATCGGGTCCTGGGGCGGTGTTCTTGGCACTCAGCCTTCGCACCGCCACTCTCATCTCCACCTCGGTCACCTCTGGAGCATTGTTGCCGTCGTTGCCGTCGTGGTCCGCATCGGACACCGCCGCTGGTGGCGGAGCCATAGGCGGGGGAGTATACTCCCCTCGCGTAGGGAACAGAGCGCTCACCACACCCTCCACGAGCTGGGGCCGGAGACTCTGAGTCAGCGGGGGAGCCCATGGGCGGAGTTTCTCCATCACACTCCCGCCATGTTGACTTCACCTTCACAGTATGGTATTTTTGCTAGAAAATCTTTCGCAGTACAGTTTTTCGATGTAACGAAACATTGCAGCAACGAAATGTCAACTTAACAAGGCGTCGCAGTATAGAGATATTGTTGAGAGGTTTTCGAAGAAACAAACTTCGATGATATGGCTTTTGCACTGACGTAGGATTTAATATTATTTCTATACTTGTACTATAAGACCTTGCTTTATACCAAATTTCAGGGGCCCTAGGTCAACGGAAAGTACCCTATTATTTTTATTAGTTTTGATTCCCTCGAGAGTGTCGAAATATCCGTTTTTTTGCGTCATAAACGGCCCAATTTTTTTTTTAAGCTAACCTGGAAGTTTGAATTTTCGCAGCTGTAAGGGACCACAGACTTGAGTATGTACATATTATTAATTTTAACTCAATACCTCGACATGATACCGAGATAAAGGAACTTGACAGACAGACAGACGACACGATGTACAACAAAGTGATCCTATAAGGGTTCTGTTTTTTTCTTTTCAGTTATGGAACCCTAAAAAAACATCAGTGCTACTATAAATAGCTGCCTCTTTGCCTTCTGGATTATGATTTATTGGTGCTTGGTGAACTCACGAATTTGATAAATTAGCATTTTTTTTTCGTTTCTATTTCAATCTTGATAAAAACTAGTTAGCTTAATAAAAATATTTTTGTCTAATGATTCTTAAACCCAACCGTATAAGTAACCGTATACAGATAATAGTCAATAATGATAAATTTATTCATAAAATAAACTTCAAATTGCTTTCCTGTCCAAGTTTTATCACTTCCTATACACCTAAGGACGATTGATATGTATTATTATTTTTTATTTTATTTTATTTATATATTTTACCTACTTACTTGCAAGTCCAACAGCAACAGTTAAAAACAAAACGTATGTTAAAACGTGCTGAATCGCCGCCATCACTCGTGTTATTTGCTTTCGTAACTTATCTAGTATGGTATGTAACTACGGTTATATAGGGGAAAAAATAGTGAGATTTATTAGTAAACCATGAAAAAGTGCTAAAAAATAGTAATCTATTTTTTTATGAATTTTTCGTGACTACACGATAATATTTTTGGTCATAAATGTGAAAGAGTAATAAATTTAAATCTAACCGTGCCTGATCCACTATTCGAATATTAATCTATTGTCAGTCACAAACGGATGAACGGATTTATATGTATTTATCATGACGTAAAACTCTTATCGGGGAAAGCAATAGTCGAAATGGCAAAATGGTCAAAATTCATAACATAATGTTTCGAGTTTATCGCGGTAAGTCCCCTCTTTGAGGAGTGGCTGGAAAGATGTTACGGCGTCCTCAACTTCAGCTTCGACTCACTATGTCTGGTGAGGACGTTCCTGCACCGGATTCGTGCAGCAGAAACGCCCGAGTATCAACATTGTGTGGACCGCCCAGATGACACGGTGGAGGTGTGCCCCGCTTGGACGGAACACCTTTGTGTCCTCGTGGGGGCGATTGGCAACAGCAACCTCTCGCGACTGGCCCTGGTACAGGCCATGGTTCGGAGTGAGGAGAAATGGCAGGCAGTCGGATCCTTCTATGAAGCGGTAATGCTAGCGAAGGAGGTGGCCGCAAGCGTGAAGGAACGGCCCTCACACTCCAGCCGCTGGGATCCTGATACCCAGTTCCAGCCACCGTAGGTGTAAGCTTTCGGACGGCGAGCAATGTATAGTACGTCTGACGGATCTTGGCGCGTCTGAAGTTAGGCTGTGCGAACTTTAGCGCTTATGCACTCGTAAAAAAATAAATGTTTTGAAAAAATAAATACCAATAGCAGTTGTTGTTGCTGTTAACAACAGTTATTGGCATTTATTTTTATAAATTATTTATTTGGCGCGCTTATTTTGAGCGCTAAAGTTCGCGGAGCCTAACTTCAGACGCGCCAAGTTCCGTCGGACGTACTGTAGTTCACCATTCAGTCGTCTGGCAACGTCCGGACCGAGCTCAAGTCGTCGACGGCGCGTACTGTTCCACGCGCGTCACAAAGAGATGTAAGCAAATCGTAGGGGCCCAGCAGGGTCGAAGCATGGGTTTCACCACAAACCCATGGCCCCAGAACCATAGGCTTAGTGAAACTCAGGGCAATGGAACAAAGGCAAATAAGAAACAGGAGTAGGTTTTTGTCAGTGAAAGTCTGACACGCCCTCGCGCTCCACCCAAGTGCGGGAGATGTCATTGGATGATTACCCATCATAAAAAATTCCTTCCAAGTTATCCTTATTAAGTCCCCTAATGTACTGGTTTATAGGAAAACTGACTTACTAGTGTAGTTATATAATAAAGAGTTTTCTATCGATATAATGTTGTGGTTTTTGTTTTCTGGGTTCTTAGGGACTACCGGGACTACTTACGTTTTAAATGATGTGTCGTGATGGCCCACTGGTTAAGGCATCCGCTTCTCATGCATGAGGTTGCGGGTTTAGAATCGGGTAACAATGTGAATTTTTTATGTACTTTACAAGCTTTTATTTAGTTTCACCTGTCCCGATGTTTGTCTGTAATCAAATCTTATAAAATAAATTTAATCCACTACTCGGTTACCGATGTGTAAATCAGATGAAAATGCAAAATTATTATGACGTGGAATTGATCTGATGATGCAACTGGATGGTAAATCAGCCAAGTTAACATTTTGACCAGTTAGGCGAACATAAATGTACTGACATACCGATTTTTTTTTGCGATTTCAGGTTTAGTCCCATAGTAAAAGTTGTTTGTTATCATGACTAAAATCACGTGTTTAAGTATCGGTCTCAAATCACCAGTCACCCTATACACCGTTAAATTTTGGTCGTTTTAATCCCGTGGAGGGTCGATTCGGTACATTAAACACTATCGATTTGTAAGGATAAAATTAAAAAATAAAGTACTTTTTTTCTAAAAGTCGAGGTAATATACGCATGCACGAAACTATTTTTTTTAAGTAAACGAGTCAATGAGCTTATAGGTAGTTGCCGGGCGTTGCGTACTAACTAACTACAGTTCATTGGCCTCGCTCAGATGACGTTAACTTAAAGAAATTAATTTCGTACATGCGTAAATTAATTCGAATTAAAATAATTTAAATTAAAAAATTTAATTTAAATTTAGTCTTTACAAATCGATAGTGTTTCATGTACCTAATCGAACCTCCGCGGGATTAAAACGACCAAAATTTAACGGTGTATACCAGTACATTAGGGCACCAAATAAGGATAACTTCAAAGGATTTTTTTATGATGGGTAATCATCCAGTGACATCTCCCACACTTGGGTGGAGCGCGAGGGCGTGTCAGACTTTCACTGACAAAAACCTGTATAGCTACCGCGCTAAAAAAGCTTGCTATCAAAATAATATTTTCAATGAAAACTGATTTCTAAGTTTATCTAGGATATTACTGATCCCCATGCCTCTGAATCGGAGAGCACGTAAAGCCGTATCAGTCTGTCCAAGAAATATCGTGTTGATTGAGGAGGTCTGATAGGCAGTCGCTCCATGTACAGTATTGGTATTCTCCCGCAGCGGGTAGACTGGATATGGACTCTAACACAATACGGAAAATGATGACTTACGTTTTAAATGAAACAAAGCAAATCGATTTCTGTAAATGATATTTTATTTAATCAAGCGGTGATAGTTTTTGTAGACACTGCTCAAGTATAAGGCTGCTCGTCAAATGATGATCTGGTTCATGAAAACAAGGAAAAAAATAAAAATCCATAATATATACTGCCTATGTTATTCCCACGCATCCCCTTAGAATCCTTATTAAACATTTTGATTCTGTGAGAGTTTTGTGAATGTTATTTTTTAATATTTTGCTTCAAATAATTTGGTCCTTCTTCGAATCGGAAAAGTTTTTTTTATTTGATATGAACTACTGCTTGATTGCGATCCCACTTATGGTAAAAGTTATATAAAAGTTGTTATAAAGGTTAAAGTTGGTATATAAAGATATAAGTGTGTATGTGGGTTTTGGATAGACAGGTAGATCATGTTCTGAAATAGAGTACTTTTATCCCAGGAGAATATTCCCTTGGGATATTTTTCTACTTTCATGCAGCTGAAGCCGATTGCAAAATGAAATGGGTTCGAATCGAGAAAATCATTAACTATTATGAAATTAATAAATTTAAAACTACCTGTGCCCGAACCAAATCTGGAATGTTGAATTGAAATCAATCTATTGTTACTCACAAGTGGACAGATTATACATATTTATCACGACGTAAATATAATACATCAACTTGAGATCACTGTTCTGATTTTATAAACAAACATAGTAAAAAACAAAAAACATTTCCCGGAACATTTTACGGAATTCGCGTGCGCTGTTATTCCATTCATTTCGACAATTGTAAATGAAGGGTTTGTCTTGTCGGTGGCTGTTAATATCGCCAATGTCTTTAATACCCTGAAGGAACTCTGGCATCATCACCTACTTCATCGTCGTTAATATAGTGTATATCGAACAATTTGCCTGCTGCGGTCTTCCCGTCCGAATATAATTTAGGTGTCTTCAAGGCTGTTAACAAACTATTGCGTCTCACTATCAACGATTGCATCACTACTTACCATCAAGAGGGATCACAGTCAAGCAATTAAAAAAAACACTTCAGTCTGTGTTATGGCCGAGACCTATCTGACGGACAGGACCGTAAGGCATAATCTATCCCGATAATCATCCTTCTGCGAAGCAGTAATGCTAGCAAAGGAGGCCGACCGCATCAGGTAACGGCGCTCACACCGCAGCCGCCGCCGTAATTCCGATCCCAATTTCCGGCCACCATAGGCGCTGGCTTGCGGACGGCGGGCAATGTGTAGCTCGCTGTCCGTCCGTCCGGTAACAGACTGGACCGAGCCCAAGTCGTTTACGGCACGCACTGTTCCCGCGCGCCCCAAGGAGTCGTCAGCAAACTGTAGGGGCCCAGTAGGGTCGAAGCCTAATCTGGGGCTCTGGGAAAGTATGAAAATGCATACCAGGGCCATGGAACCAAGGCTAAGGCGGAACGGGGTAGGTTTTTAGTCAGTAAGAGTCGGGGGATAAGGGCGGGGGACGTCATTGGATGATTTTACCTATATTTAAAAAAAAACCCAGTAATCAGAGAGATGACGGCGTTAGTGTAGTCATTAAATACCCTGCCAAGGAGTTGCATTAGGGAAGACCTCCGGTATCACCGGATGCCCACAAACTTCAGTCCGTTGTATAGTCGAGACCTATTCGATGGACAGAATCATAATCTATCTTAGTAACCAGAGAGAGTCGTACGGCGGCGTTAGTGCAGTCTGCTGCATTGATGACTCGCCGGTCCTGGCATAGAGGGGATCACACCAGTAGCCGATTTAGTGATACGCAGGGTGGCGACATGTGTTTTCATGGCCCTCGGAACTCGGAACCACCACAAGTGGTTTCAGACTTTGTTACTTTGTTATATGTGCACTATTTATCTGTTTATTTTGATGTAAGCATATTCATGAAAATTATAACGAAGATTGCTTAGTACAAGAAATTGGCTTTTTAGAAAACCGCTTTTTTTTAAATGTACCTTACCCCTGCCTTCTCCTGAACCCTAACGACACGTATATTGTCTTCAAAGGGATCTGGTTTCCCACTTTCTATTTTGTATCCATTATGGGAATCTGTCACATTCACGGTATACAGCCTTCAAAGACAAGATGAACTTTAAAAAAAAAAAACATTATTTTTATATTCTCGTACATTCATGGACGAAAAATCTTTTTACTTGAGTAATGATGCATTGTGTCATTGTGTCGCTTTTCTACCGGTTGCATTTCGGGAAATGTGTGTCGGAATTGTTTAATTTGATTCGCCAAGCTTGTTCCATCTACGGACTACCTGACATACCACTATGCGCCACCAGTACATGGTTTTGGGAACACATTAACTGAGCATACAGCAAAGGAGTCAAATTTCTCGCCAGCGTCTGTGTTTTCTAATGGTTGCAACCTTGGGGTCTTTAAGTCAAGTGTTAATAGGCTACTTCTAGACAAACGTGATCCACCGTCACCTATATCGTCGCTTTCCATAAGATGAGATAGTGGTCATGCATGAGCCTAACAATGAATAGGGAATAAAACAATAAAATATGCTTAGGAGATAAACCACTCTTAAAGTCAGGGGTGGTATGTTGAATTCTCACCGAAACGAAATTTGCTCAGTGTTAATCCTAAAATTAAAAATTACTGAGAGTTATTGCTGGCGTTGGTTCTGGCTGAGTTACTGGGATAGTTTCAGGCGTTGGTACTGGATACGGAACAGGTGTTGGTTCAGGCTGAGGAGCGGGTTCATTACTGGGAGGTATTGATGGCGTTGGTTCTGGCTGAGGTACTGGCACAGTTTCAGGCGTTGGTACTGGATACGGAACAGGTGTTGGTTCAGGTTGAGGAGCGGATTCATTCATAGGAGGTATTGATGGCGTTGGTTCTGGCTGAGGTACTGGCACAGTTTCAGGCGTTGGTACTGGACACGGAACAGGTGCTGGTTCAGGCTGAGGAGCGGGTTAATTACTGGGAGGTATTGATGGCGTTGGTTCTGGCTGAGGTACTGGCACAGTTTCAGGCGTTGGTACTGGATACGGAATAGGTGCTGGTTCAGGCTGAGGAACGGGTTCATTACTGGGAGGTATTGATGGCGTTGGTTCTGGCTGGGGTACTGGCATAGTTTCATGCTTTGGTACTGGATACGGAACAGGTGTTGGTTCAGGCTGGACAGCGGGTTCGTTACTGGGTATACATGGTGACGGTTCTGATATAGGTACTGGCTGGTTAATTACGGGGTTTTGATCTTCTTTTGGTTTTTTTTTTTAGGTAGGTAAAATCATCCAATGACAAATCCCGCCCTTGGGCGGGATGGAAGTAGTGTCAGACTCTTACTGACTAAAAACCTACCCCGTTCCTTCGTTGCCTATAGAGCCGGGGCTGAGCCTTCCTCTCAGAAAACGACCCTTGACCCCAGCAGGCTTCGACCCTGCCTGCCTGCAGCTAGCAGGCTGGGCCTCTACGGTTTGCTGACAGCTCCTTGAGACGCGCGGGAACCGAACGCGCCGTCGACGACTTGGGCTCGGTCCGGTCGGTTACCGGACGATCGGACAGCGTGCTACCCATTGCACGCCGTCCGCAAGCCCGCGCCTACGGTGGCCGGAAATCGGGATCGGAATCCCGGCGGCGGCTGGGGCGAGCGCCCCGTTGCCTCTGCCTAATGCGGTCGGCCTCCTCCTTTGCTAGCATTACTGCTTCGCAGAAGGAGGCGATCTTGTTTAGGTTGGATCTGGCAATTAGTGTTCGGTTTTTCCTCCTTCGGTGTCCATGGCGTCTTGTTTTAAAATTGTACCGCCTGTAAAAAGTAAAATTTACAAAGAATTAATTTTATTTCTTTATAATCATATATTAAGTGGCGCCTTAAGCTCGTGGACAAGCAAACACAACCGAAGTTTGACAGTATTAATATTTATAACAGACTAAACTAAAGGAGATCATTTATTTTGGTCCAAATTCCAAAGTGCCGGCCAAGAAAAAAAAATATGGTAATCTGTTAGAGCTTGACCCCTTGAGCATTTTTTATTATCGCACCAAAACTGTAGGACCATTGCCCTTGGTTTTATTTAAGTTTTAAAAAATCATTTTCCGTACATTTTTGGTAACATGAATTGTAAAAACAAAGAGTTAGAGCTTGAATAGAAAGTTCCAGGTAGCTGCCATCACACAATGTGGTGACTTCCCCTCCCCTAGCCATTGTACGCTCGCCCCACCTCTAATATCTTATCTGTTACTTTAGTAGGTACCTGAAGCAACGCGTATGATATTGTATCACTCCCGTCCCAGTTGATCATGGATCTACCATATCGAATCAGTCTATCCCTTCTATCCCCGAATTCTTGAGTCTCAGTCGCTGACACGACAGCAGCGACCACGAACGATTCGTCCTGAATGATTTTTCAGGGGCGATCACAGTGACTGATGACCATCGCTTGAAACTCCTGGGCGATGTATGTGGTCTGAAAACCGAAAAGAATGCAGCTCCCGGCGAAGTAAACAAAACTCAAGCAACAGAGCAGCGTGCCGCGACAATGACAAAACGCTCAACCAATAGACAAAACTCACCTTGATATGAGAGACGTTAAAGTTGAACGTAGAGCTACCCTAGCACTCATCGAAGATCCTAATGATCCTTTGTCCCTCTTTATCTCAGAGGAGGTGGGGAATATCATCAAAAAGCTTTAGCCCCGGAAAGACCTCGGCTCTGACGGTGTCATCAACAAGGTGTTTAAACTCTTCCCATCCCAACTCATAATACTAATGAGCGTCGTCTTCAATGGTGCATTAAGGAATAACATGTTCCCCCAAGCGTGGAAAAAGGTCACTAATATGGATATTCCTAAACTATGCAAGTCCAAGTGAAGTTTGCCCTTCCAGCTACCTTTTCATCAGTCCATTCAATGTCCTCGATAAAATCTACGAGAGGCTTATTTACAAGCAGCGCAGAGATTATGCTGAAGTTAAGAGTGTTATTCCCAACGGTAGTTTGGTTTACGAATCGAACAAGTCCAGCGATTCGTTGAACACCAATGCGCTGGTTTCCATCAGAACGCGATGATGGACGTCTAGTTTTTTGACTCAACGAAAGCTTTTGACAAAGTGTAACATAATGGTTTATCATTTCAGCTATATCAACTCGGTGTGCCAGATTGTCTAGTACTCATCTTGCGGAACTTTTTATTGAATCGTACCTTCCATTATAGCTATTGAGCAAGCGGGATTTGTCAAGGGTAGAGGAACAAGAGAGCAGATACTAATTCTTCGACAAATAATCGAAAAGTCTAGAGAGTTTAACATCCCACTCTATATCTGCTTCGTCGACTTCCGCAAGGCTTTCAATACCGTGAAATGGCATATTTTATGGGACGTGCTAATTCAAATGGGAGTACCGCTCCACCTAGTTAGTCTCATACGCCGACTTTATGAGGACGGAACTGCGACTGTTCGTATAGACGACGTTGGCTCAAAAAGCTTTTACACCCACGCTGGCGTTCGACAGGGTTGTATATTGTCTCCACTCCTGTTCAACATTTATACAGAGTATATAATGAGAATCGTGTTGGAACAGTGGGACAAAGGTATCTCAGTGGGAGGTAGAAAGTAGACACCTTTCTACCTCTTGAGACTTGAGATATGCCGATGACACTACCCTTCTAGCACAATCGAAGGACGATATGGAACACCTGCTGACACTTTTAGAGACAGCAAGCCTCTCCTTCGGTCTTACGCTCAACAGAGACAAAACCAAGATGATGAAAGTGGATCGAGCTGTACTGAATCATCCTGATATCACTGTGATTGCCAACTGTGAAGTTGTTCAATCGTATGTATATCTTGGTTCCACCGTCACGAACACTGGATGATGTGAAGATGAGATTCGAAGGAGATGTGCTATCACACGACCTGCTGTTGACAGGCTGAAAGGGATCTGGTGCAACCGTAACATCACTAAAGCCACGAAAGTCCGCTCATGAGAAGCTTGGTCTTCCCAATATTTCTTTATGGCGCAGAAACGTGGACGGTTCGCCTCAAAGACCGACGCAAAATCGATGCACTCGAGATGTGGTGTTGGCGGCGACTGCTGCGGATCCCTTGGACAGCGCGGAGGACTAATATCTCGATCCTGGAGGAGTTAAAAATCAAACAGAGATTATCGTCGACTGTGCAAGTACGAATCCTTAAATATTTTGGTCACATTGTTCGCAACGAAGTTTCCATGGAGCGACTCGTTATCCAGGGACAAGTGGAAGGGAAGCAGTCACGCGGGCGCTCACCTACGCGTTGGACAGACCTCATCAGAGCTGCAACACAAACTTCCATAGTCCAGTGTTCCCGAGACGCCGTTAGCCGGGATAAGTGGAGACACATCGCGGGAGCCTCACTTGCCAACGAAAATGCAACATCGTCAACCACGACCGCTCTGTGAAGAGTAAGCGAAAAAGGAGGAGGACCTTCCACTATTGACTACCAGATGGTAGCGCTCCCTCTATATTATTATTTTTAATACGCTTACTCCGTCTTTGCACATGCAAGGCCCCGCCATCTCCATATAAGGCAAATACTTCAAAAGCGATCCCTAAAAATCCGCGGAGCCTATCATGTCTAAAATGAGAGTTCTTTTTGACCAAAAGGGGATTTTTAGGGGAGATCATAAAATCTCCATCATCCAGCATTTCATGAAACGCTTTCCAACGTTTTCTTAACACTACTATTAGACACCGCAACCCCACCTTCTGATATTGACCGTCTAAAATGAGTGCTTTTTTAAATTCGCCGTCATATGCTTTTTATTATGTGGTTCTAAAAGATAACTATATGGGTACTTGTTATGACTTTTCTAAGCAATTAAAGCATTGAGCATTACACCGGTATTTTTATTCTTCGAAAATCTCAACAAACACATTTTTTTTTTTAATAATGCAATAAAGTCATGCAGCTACTAGCTGTTTTTTGTTGTTGCATTTTTTTTTAAGTATTGTTATGTATAGGATATATCATTTTTTGAGAGCAATTTTCTTTGAAAACCAATCATTTTTGAACTTAAATAATACCGAGGCTAATGCTCCCACAGCATTCTTGCCATAATAAAAAATGTTCGTAAGAACAAGTTCTAACAGAATATTGTATTTTTTTTCTTTGGCCGGCACTTTTAAATTTGGACCAAAAATGTATGAACCGTGGGTGATGTCCTTTAAATTATGATATTAAAATACTTTATCGTCGTAACTTTAGTTTTAAATCAAAAATTCAATATTTCTAATAAAACCAAGAGGTTTATCATTTTTAAAGTGCCAGCACATTTTTCAGAGCAACGTGTTGCTTAATTAAGAAATAAGTTAATATCATGCAAGGATCTTATATATTTTACGGATATCATGTTATAATCCTCGACAAGAAGTTGAACCGATTTTCGGGTTTCAGTCGACGTGGGGAAGTTAAACCATTTGCTATGGTTACACGCAGCCCGTAACCATAGCAAATGGTTTAATTTATTTATCTATACAATGATCTGTCGAAACGACTTGTCACTTGACGCGACTCAAGGGCTGGTTTTTACTTTGAACAGAGGATAAGCATTGCCATACAGCGTGGCAACGACGCCAGTCTTTTGGGCCCATTACCAGTCTACAACGAGAGTTGCTGACGATTCGGACACAGCATATTCGGACGCAGTGTCCGTATACTAGTATAATCGACACATTCTATTTTTAATCTTTTTTCACTGACATTTCGGATTCCACCAAAATTGAAGCTGTTTAGTACATTCAGATATAAAAAGTTATAAAGTAGAATTTATTAGGCAAAGTTGCTGCCTTATATCAAACCAAAAATAGTTTTGGTACCTAACGCTTTTTTTCCGTTATATTTTATAACATTTTATCTGACTACTACTCTATACTAAACAGTGTTTTCGCTTAGTAGAAGTTGTTGTTAATAAGAGAGTTTAACTACATTAGCTAGAGGCTAGGTTTATGTTGAGTGTATCATATGAGAAAGACCACCTTCCGCCTCTGTGGGTACTTTGTGTTGTATGAAGACTAAATAAATAAAGAGGATAGGTCTATGACCCAATAGGGATAGTACAATACAGTTATTGAATGGTTGATATACTTTACAATGTAATAACTATTAATATGTTTGTGTCTCTAGGGTTTAATCATAATTTTTATCTTCTTTGCTGAGCATTACCTAGCTATTATCTTATCCTTCATCTCACAGATCTTCAAAAGCAACCCTGAGTTTATGTCGTGTGTAAGGTTAAGATAAAGTTATAATAACAACCTATTTATATTCTTCTTCTTCTTCTAGAATCTATGGTTTTCGTTTCCCTCAAAGCTTTTGGGCCTAGTGGGTTGCCACGTTTATAGTACCTAAATAGGTTAAGTTGTAATAAATCTTGTAATGTACTCAAATGTACTTGATTCTTTGAATCTTCTTATTTACTACGGCACAGTTGACAGTTTTCATCGAGCTCCGAGAACCAGGTTACAGGGACTATTTACGTTTTAATGAAACAAGGCAGATCTATTTCTAATTTTATTCAATCATGCACATTATTGTAAAGTTTTTGCAAATGCTGCTTGCTGCAAAAATATTACTTTGCGCATCAGATCAATTAGTTCTCTATCAATCCTTAATCCAGAAACAGCTGCTCTGTTGGTCCAATGATAAGTCGGTACATGAAAAAAAAGGAAAATTTAAATCCATAATTCAATACATACAGCTAGGTACACAGCACTACTTACTGTAGAAGGGGGTGAAACTTAACCTAATATGCAAGTCTCGTGCGGAGTTTGTAGATAGCAAAGCATAGCATCCGCCTTATAATGTTTCCACTGCTGGGACTCAGATCTCTCTGGGAGAGGTAGTGGGCCGTAATCCACCACGCGGACCCAGTGCGTGTTGGTGGATGTCACATGTCTTCGAATTTTTGGTTCTAGGACATGCCGTTCCCCACCGAGTGTGTCTTCACGCTGTCGTCGTGGTGGAGCTTGTGCGTCTCAATGATCCTGAGGGCTTTGCCGGTAGAGTCACTCATTCCGGTAGGTCTCAAGGGAGAGACCAGACTAAGAGAGACATGGGGCGGAGCTTAACATCGGGTATCCGCGAGGGGCACACCGTCTGAGAACTTCAGCAGTTATTGCTTTTCTCAGACGGTGTGCGAAACATTTTTCACCGCTTTGGTGAATTCTTCTTCTTCTTATCGTATCGATGGTTTTCTTTTCCCTCAAAGTTTTTGGGCCCAGTAGGCTTTGGTGAATAAGAAGGAGGTTCACTTCTACGAGTAGTACAAGTCTGTTCATAAGACATGACAGTGAAACTGAACAAGTATGATATCTTTGGGGACCCCACCCCATAAAAAAGGCAAAGCTGTGTTCAGCATCAATAATGGAAGCGACTCATACAAAAAAACTACCCCAGGAGGGTACCTGCTGCACTGCAGTAGGAGAATCCCTCACTGAGCAGTGTTCGGTCAGTCCCACGTATTCTGGGGGGGACAATGATCGCTTAAAATCCCAATCGGATTTCTACCCGTGCTTTACGGGCACTTTGAGCCAGGGTGGCTCATGCACCGGTAATGAAGAGATATTAAATTCTACTCCCAGCACATCCACGGCACCGGAATCTTTAAAAGCTCAAAGAGTGCCAAAGGGGGTATCGACTCGAGCACATTTTATGCGCCCGCCTACCCCAATAACTGACGAGATGTCTAGTGACGCCAGTGAGGCTTCGCTCTCGCAAAAGCCATTTGCCTCGGGGAAATTGATTAAATCGTGTCGGGGACGCACGCGCAAGTGTACGCAGATACCGAGAAGTGACGAGTCGACGGAAAAGACGAAGAAGAAGGCTGGTAAATCGCTTAGCCTTAGTAAGCCTTTAACTGATGGAGCAGAAAACGGCGAAGGCACGGATTCTGAGTTAGTGAGTCCACCACCTAAGCAGGCAAAGACTAGATCTTCAGCACAGCAAAACTTACCAGAATTGGAGATGTTGGCCAAAACGATGCAGGCGCAACCAACGGCGGAACTAAGCACCTGCATTAAAGACAGTCTTAGGGCCACCGAGGAGGTTGCTAATGGCTCCCGCAACCTTAAAAGTAGCTTTGCCTATAGCCTTAAGTTGGCCACGCGATCGGCCGTTGAGGTGAACGTGGAGAGGCTAGAAACAGAAAATGCTGACTTAAAGGCTCGCCTTACCAGTCTCTCAGCGCAGGTCGAAAAGTTGACCGCGCAGGTTAGCCTTCTCAGTAGTAAGGGTGAAGTTACTGTAAGCTCTACCATGGTAGTCTCCTCAATGGGGCATAGTCAGACTACTGCAGCGGCTGGAGTTTTCGGATCGAATGAGTGTGAGGCCCAGTTTCGTCGCTCCATAGCGCTAGAGATTGGAGGTATGGTAGATGACAAACTAGCGGTTTTTGAGAGAAGGCTGCCTCCTGAGAAGCCTTTGCGTCCACCACTCGCTGCCGATATAAAGAAAGTCTCGTCATCGGTTGCTCAAGCGCAGACAATTGCCGAGTCTTGTTCAGTGCTTAACCCTACAAAGAAGAAGGGGAAGAGAAAGGGAAAACGCAAAGCCGTGGCACCGGTAGTGGATTTGCCTGCCGTGTCTGCGGCTGAATCAGAGACGTGGTCCACTGTGATGGGGAGGTCTTCTTGCGCGACGGGTTGGAGGACTTCCCAACCCGTCGCGCAAGAAAGTGTCCCGAAAAAAAACTAGACAGTCAAAATGCTAGGGTTCCCACCACAGCAGCTATTACGGTTTCGGTAAGAGAGAGATCATCCGCTAAACTCGGCGAGGTCATGTACGCATTGAGGCTGCGAATCCGGTTGGCTGACCTTGGAATTGATACCTTTGGCCAAAGAAAGCTGCTAATGGCGGAATGATTCTTACCATCGCTGGCGCCGAATCTTCTCATAAAGCTGATAGTTTAGCTAGCCGCATGCGGGAGGTTTTTACTGACTCCGATGAGAAGATTTCGCGCCCAACAAAGAGAGCAAAAGCGAGAATTTTGGATTTGGATGATGCCGTCACGCCTAATGAAGTAGCAGCTGCTATTGCCAAGGTAGGCGGCTGTTTTAATGAGGACGTAAAAGTCGGTGAAATTCGTCGTCCACCTGTTTCTTTAGGGCACGTCTGGGTCCGTGCTCCACTGGCGACGATAAAAAAGCTGTGGTCTGACAAGTGTATGCGCTTAGGTTGGACTTCAGTAAGGTTGCAGGTCTTGGGCGCGCGTCGTATGATGTATTTCCGTTGTCTCGAGCCTGGGCACGGCCGTCGCCAGTGCACTAGTGCGATTGATCGGAGCACACAGTGCAATGCTTGTGGAGGAGCTCACAAAGCCAGAGAGTGTATAGCGACGTCCACGTGATGTCCGTTATGTTCAGACCAGGGTCGTCCAGCAAATCATCGACTGGGAGGTAAGAAATGCGCACCGCGCAAGAAACGGGCCTTGCATGCTCCTGTAACATCACAAGAATTGGCGCCGGTACCACTGGGTGCGGGCCCTGTGGAGGACATGTATACCTCATCTTCCCAGCCCTAAAAGTTCTCCAATGCAACTTGAACCACTGCCGCAATGCACAGAATCTTTTTCTGCAAACCATTGCGGAGTGGTCGGTTGCCTTGGCGGTGGTAGCTGAGCCCTACGGCCTACGAGATCATCCTCGATGGTTCCGTGATACCGTGGACTCCGTTGCCATTTATTGGGCTGGTGGAAGCGATCGGTTTCACTGTTCCCTACTGAATAAGGGACAAAGATTCGTTGCTGTGGAATGGGGATCTCTGGCTGTAGTAGGCTGTTACGTGTCTCCCAATATTTCTCTTGAAAAATTTGAAAGATATCTGGATGGGGTTGCGAACTGTATTCAATACAAATGCTCATCTCGTCCAGTACTCATCTTCGGCGATTTCAATGCTCACTCGAGAGCTTGGGGAAATAATCGGGATACACCGAGGGGACACACGGTACAAGACTGGGCGGCGACACTTGATCTTCGACCTTTAAACCGGGGGTCAGTGTCCACATGCATTAGGTGGCAGGGGGACTCCTTCTGTTATCCGTATGGTAGCGAAATGGAGAGTGGCGGAGGAAATTGTCACACTATCTGACCATCGCCACATCGTTTTTGATGTGACACTACGCCCCGCTGATAGCCCGAGCCGTCTAGGATCTAACCCACTAGTGCGACGTTGGGTTCTTAAACGGCTCAATCGAGACATGCTCATTGCAGCCGCTAATGTCGCAGCTTGGCCAGAAAATGCTCGTTCTTCAGGAATCTCGCCCGACCCAGAGGCGGCTTGGTTCCAGGACAGGATGACTTCGATCTGTGACGCTTCCATGCCCCGAATCAAATGCGCTCAGCGTCCTGGTGCGACTTATTGGTGTCAGAAGACATTGCGCAGCTGCGCCTTTGCTATCTGAGATTTCGACGGCAGTACCAGCGCATTCGACGTAGAAGAGAGCCAAGAGCTTCAGATGAGCAAATAGAAACAGCCTATAGAGCATACCGAGAGGCGACAATGGAGCTTCAACACGCGATCGCGGATGCCATGTCAAGGTCCTGGAGAGAGCTACTCGAAGGGCTGGACAGGGACCCTTGGGGTAGACCATACAAATTCGTCATGGCCAAACTGCGTCCCTGGGTCCCCCCAATCACGGAAACCATGGATCCGAGACTGCTGGAAAGAGTTGTAAATACGCTTTTTCCGGTAATAAGATACAGTCCTTCGTCTCTCTTGCCACCTTCAGATTGGTCCGACGAGCTGGGGGTTACTGAGGGGAGTAGGATCGAGCTGTAAGACGCATGGCGGCACGTAATACCGCACCGGGCCCTGATGGTATTCCCGGCCGCGCGTGGGTTCTGGCTTTGGATGCTCTAGGGGAGCGCTTAATACAGTTATTTAATAGCTGATACCCTGGTATTGGCTAGCAGGAACATCTTCGACGAGACCATCCAGCTTTCTGAGCTTGGTGTGGCAAGAGTCGTGGCTTTGATCCGTGAGCTGGGTTTGGAGATAGCCCCTCATAAGACTGAGGCAATCTGGTTCCACAAACTGCCGAGGACCACCTGTGTGGTCAAACAGACTGTCAGGTGTCCGTCGCTGCAGGACTAAAATTAATTGTTTGCAGCGGAAAATGCCCATTCGCATCGCACGTGGATACCGAACGGTATCCTTTGAGGCGGCAACTCTCTTGGCACGCTTTCCACCACTGAATATCCTGGCGGATATGGACGCAAGAATCTACTACCAGATTCGTGATATACGCCAAAATGGCAATAGCGTGCCGGGAATCGCTGTAGTAAGGCTGAGGCGGCAGGAACGGCGACACGCGTTTGAGAGGTGGCGCGAGCGGCTACAGCAGCCGCAATTCTCGTACAAGCGTGTTGTCGAAACCGTCCTGCCGCACTTGGAAGCCTGGCTGACAAGAAAGGAGCGCATCTCCTACAGACTCACTCAGGTGCTGACCGGGCACGGTTGCTTCGGTGAGTACCTGAACAGAATCGGTCGAGAAGCCACAGCAAATTGCCATCATTATGGCTTGGATTCTGCACAGCACACGCTGGAAGAATATCCAGCATGGGCCAATGAGCGACGAGACTTGGTCGTCAAAATCGGGTTATATCTGTCTCTGTCAGGGCTATGCTGGCGGAGCCAGAAAACTGGAGGGAAGTTACTTCCTTCTGTGAGACCGTAATGGTCCAGAAGGAGGCCGCCGAGCGAGATCGTGAAAGGGCTGAACCCACTCGAAGAAGACGGCGTCGGGGAGGCCACCGCCTCAATGCCTAACACGCCGTAACCCCACTTGCATCATCCAATACAAGTGGGACTTTGAAACCACGGGCGCTCAGAGTGGCAGACTCTGCCCGCCCATTGAGTGATTCCAGGGATGACGGTGGCACAGTGATCACGTGGAAGGCTTAGTCTCTTCAGGGATGTGCCGTAACAGGCGTTGCACTGAGGGGGTTCCGGAGGTAACGGGGCCCCTCCTACGTGCTGATGGTGATCACCGGGGTGGTTTTAGTCAGGTAAAAATCCCACAATCTCCGGACTTATCCCCAAAGTCCGGGCGCCTTTTGAAGGTTTCACCTCAACAAAAAAAAAATGGACATGCCGGTTTCTTCACGATGATTTCCTTCACCGGTTTGAGAGTAGTGGTGACGAAATAAATTACAAAAAGTAATGTGCCTGGCTGGGTTTGAACCCGTGACCTATAACTCGTAAATGGGGGCGATACCACTCAGACACCACTGCTCTACGAGTTTGTAAATACTATTTTTTAATATTGCAGTTTTAACAATATTTTCTCCTTCTAATCACACTAATAATATTATAAGGGCAAAATTTTATATGTTTGGAACTCCTTCACGGTCCAATGTGTAAACGGATTTATATGTTTGCAAAATGAGTAGACGGGCGAAGCCGAGAAGTACAAGCTAGTAGTTTATATATATGGGCTTGGGTTCGGATTCACGACCATGTTAAAGTTGCGATTCCACTGCTCTACGAAATCATTTCTTTCAGCATTCAATCAGTGTTCAGATTTCAGACTAGTTCTTAGGTTTATAGATAAAATAAACTTACGGGAACACTATATTTTCTGCAGACTTTTCTCCAGCGCCGTTGCTTCTTAGGTTCGGCTTCACTCGGTTTGGTATAAGGTACCTGCTCAGGCTGAGGAGCGGGTTTGCGATAAGGTACAGGTATAGCTGGTGTTGGTTCTGGCGTGGGTGCTGGTTTAGTTTCAGGCTGTTGTTGTTGACACTGGATAGGTTTTGGTTGAGGAGGAAGGGCAAATTTGTAACTGGTTTCAGGTATAGCTGGTGTCTGGTCTGGCATAGGTGCTGGTTTAGTTTCAGGCTGTTGTTCTGGAGCCAGTACAGGTACTGATTTAGTTTCAAGCTGTTGTTCTGGAGCTGGTACAGGTACTGGCTTAGTTTCAGGCTGTTGTTCTGGAGCTGGTAGAGGTACTGGCTTAGTTTCAGGCTGTTGTTCTGGTTCTGGTACAGGTACTGGCTTAGTTTCAGGCTGTTGTTCTGGAGCCAGTACAGGTACTGACTTAGTTTCAGGCTGTTGTTCTGGTTCTGGTGCAGGTACTGGCTTAGTTTCAGGCTGTTGTTCTGTAGCTGGTACAGGTACAGGCTTAGTTTCAGGCTGTTGTTCTGGAGCTGGTACAGGTACTGGCTTAGTTTCAGGCTGTTGTTCTGGAGCTGGTACAGGTACTGGCTTAGTTTCAGGCTGTTGTTCTGGAGCTGGTACAGGAACTGACTTAGTTTCAGGCTGTTGTTCTGGAGCTGGTACAGGTACTGGCTTAGTTTCAGGCTGTTGTTCTGGAGCTGGTACAGGTACTGGCTTAGTTTCAGGCTGTTGTTCTGGAGCTGGTAGAGGTACTGGCTTAGTTTCAGGCTGTTGTTCTGGTTCTGGTACAGGTACTGGCTTAGTTTCAGGCTGTTGTTCTGGAGCCAGTACAGGTACTGACTTAGTTTCAGGCTGTTGTTCTGGTTCTGGTGCAGGTACTGGCTTAGTTTCAGGCTGTTGTTCTGTAGCTGGTACAGGTACAGGCTTAGTTTCAGGCTGTTGTTCTGGTTCTGGTACAGGTACTGGCTTAGTTTCAGGCTGTTGTTCTGGAGCTGGTACAGGTACTGGCTTAGTTTCAGGCTGTTGTTCTGGAGCTGGTACAGGAACTGGCTTAGTTTCAGGCTGTTGTTCTGGAGCTGGTACTGGTTCTGGCTTACTTTCAGGCTGTTGTTCTAGAGCTGGTAGAGGTACTGGCTTAGTTTCAGGCTGTTGTTCTGGTTCTGGTACAGGTACTGGCTTAGTTTCAGGCTGTTGTTCTGTAGCTGGTACAGGTACTGGCTTAGTTTCAGGCTGTTGTTCTGGAGCTGGTAGAGGTACTGGCTTAGTTTCAGGCTGTTGTTCTAAAGCTGGTAGAGGTACTGGCTTAGTTTCAGGCTGTTGTTCTGGTTCTGGTACAGGTACTGGCTTAGTTTCAGGCTGTTGTTCTGGAGCTGGTACTGGTACTGGCTTAGTTTCAGGCCGTTGGTCTGCAGCTGGTACAAATATTGGATTAGTTTCAGGCTGTTGTTCTGGAGCTGGTACAGGGACTGACTTAGTTTCAGGCTGTTGTTCTGGTTTTGGTACAGGTACTGGCTTAGTTTCAGGCTGTTGTTCTGTAGCTGGTACAGGTACAGGCTTAGTTTCAGGCTGTTGTTCTGGAGCTGGTACAGGTGCTGGCTTAGTTTCAGGCTGTTGTTCTGGAGCTGGTACAGGTACTGGCTTAGTTTCAGGCTGTTGTTCTGGTTCTGGTACAGGTACTGGCTTAGTTTCAGGCTGTTGTTCTGGTTCTGGTACAGGTACTGGCTTAGTTTCAGGCTGTTGTTCTGTAGCTGGTACAGGTACTGGCTTAGTTTCAGGCTGTTGTTCTGGAGCTGGTACAGGTACTGACTTGGGTTCAGGCTGTTGTTCTAAAGCTGGTAGAGGTACTGGCTTAGTTTCAGGCTGTTGTTCTGGTTCTGGTACAGGTACTGGCTTAGTTTCAGGCTGTTGTTCTGGAGCTAGTACAGGTACTGACTTAGTTTCAGGCTGTTGTTCTTGAGCTGGTACTGGTACTGGCTTAGTTTCAGGCCGTTGGTCTGCAGCTGGTACAAATATTGGATTAGTTTCAGGCTGTTGTTCTGGAGCTGGTACAGGGACTGACTTAGTTTCAGGCTGTTGTTCTGGTTCTGGTACAGGTACTGGCTTAGTTTCAGGCTGTTGTTCTGTAGCTGGTACAGGTACTGGCTTAGTTTCAGGCTGTTGTTCTGTAGCTGGTACAGGTACAGGCTTAGTTTCAGGCTGTTGTTCTGGAGCTGGTACAGGTACTGGCTTAGTTTCAGGCTGTTGTTCTGGAGCTGGTACAGGTACTGGCTTAGTTTCAGGCTGTTGTTCTGGAGCTGGTACAGGGACTGACTTAGGTTCAGGCTGCTGTTCTAAAGCTGGTAGAGGTACTGGCTTAGTTTCAGGCTGTTGTTCTGGTTCTGGTACAGGTACTGGCTTAGTTTCAGGCTGTTGTTCTGGTTCTGGTACAGGTACTGGCTTAGTTTCAGGCTGTTGTTCTGGAGCTGGTACAGGAACTGGCTTAGTTTCAGGCTGTTGTTCTGGAGCTGGTACAGGAACTGGCTTAGTTTCAGGCTGTTGTTCTGGAGCTGGTACAGGAACTGGCTTAGTTTCAGGCTGTTGTTCTGGAGCTGGTACAGGTACTGGCTTAGTTTCAGGCTGTTGTTCTGGAGCTGGTACAGGAACTAGCTTAGTTTCAGGCTGTTGTTCTGGAGCTGGTACTGGTTGTGGCTTACTTTCAGGCTGTTGTTCTAGAGCTGGTAGAGGTACTGGCTTAGTTTCAGGCTGTTGTTCTGGTTCTGGTACAGGTACTGGCTTAGTTTCAGGCTGTTCTTCTGGAGCTGGTACAGGTACTGGCTTAGTTTCAGGCTGTTGTTCTGGAGCTGGTAGAGGTACTGGCTTAGTTTCAGGCTGTTGTTCTAAAGCTGGTAGAGGTACTGGCTTAGTTTCAGGCTGTTGTTCTGGAGCTGGTACAGGAACCGGCTTAGTTTCAGGCTGTTGTTCTGGAGCTGGTACAGGAACTGGCTTAGTTTCAGGCTGTTGTTCTGGAGCTGGTACAGGAACTGGCTTAGTTTCAGGCTGTTGTTCTGGAGCTGGTACAGGAACTGGCTTAGTTTCAGGCGGTTGTTCTGGAGCTGGTACTGGTTCTGGCTTACTTTCAGGCTGTTGTTCTAGAGCTGGTAGAGGTACTGGCTTAGTTTCAGGCTGTTGTTCTGGTTCTGGTACAGGTACTGGCTTAGTTTCAGGCTGTTGTTCTGTAGCTGGTACAGGTACTGGCTTAGTTTCAGGCTGTTGTTCTGGAGCTGGTAGAGGTACTGGCTTAGTTTCAGGCTGTTGTTCTGGAGCTGGTACAGGGACTGACTTAGGTTCAGGCTGCTGTTCTAAAGCTGGTAGAGGTACTGGCTTAGTTTCAGGCTGTTGTTCTGGTTCTGGTACAGGTACTGGCTTAGTTTCAGGCTGTTGTTCTGGTTCTGGTACAGGTACTGGCTTAGTTTCAGGCTGTTGTTCTGGAGCTGGTACAGGAACTGGCTTAGTTTCAGGCTGTTGTTCTGGAGCTGGTACAGGAACTGGCTTAGTTTCAGGCTGTTGTTCTGGAGCTGGTACAGGAACTGGCTTAGTTTCAGGCTGTTGTTCTGGAGCTGGTACAGGTACTGGCTTAGTTTCAGGCTGTTGTTCTGGAGCTGGTACAGGAACTGGCTTAGTTTCAGGCTGTTGTTCTGGAGCTGGTACTGGTTCTGGCTTACTTTCAGGCTGTTGTTCTAGAGCTGGTAGAGGTACTGGCTTAGTTTCAGGCTGTTGTTCTGGTTCTGGTACAGGTACTGGCTTAGTTTCAGGCTGTTGTTCTGGAGCTGGTAGAGGTACTGGCTTAGTTTCAGGCTGTTGTTCTGGTTCTGGTACAGGTACTGGCTTAGTTTCAGGCTGTTGTTCTGGAGCTAGTACAGGTACTGACTTAGTTTCAGGCTGTTGTTCTTGAGCTGGTACTGGTACTGGCTTAGTTTCAGGCCGTTGGTCTGCAGCTGGTACAAATATTGGATTAGTTTCAGGCTGTTGTTCTGGAGCTGGTACAGGGACTGACTTAGTTTCAGGCTGTTGTTCTGGTTTTGGTACAGGTACTGGCTTAGTTTCAGGCTGTTGTTCTAAAGCTGGTAGAGGTACTGGCTTAGTTTCAGGCTGTTGTTCTGGTTCTGGTACAGGTACTGGCTTAGTTTCAGGCTGTTGTTCTGGAGCTAGTACAGGTACTGACTTAGTTTCAGGCTGTTGTTCTTGAGCTGGTACTGGTACTGGCTTAGTTTCAGGCCGTTGGTCTGCAGCTGGTACAAATATTGGATTAGTTTCAGGCTGTTGTTCTGGAGCTGGTACAGGGACTGACTTAGTTTCAGGCTGTTGTTCTGGTTCTGGTGCAGGTACTGGCTTAGTTTCAGGCTTTTGTTCTGTAGCTGGTACAGGTACAGGCTTAGTTTCAGGCTGTTGTTCTGGAGCTGGTACAGGTACTGGCTTAGTTTCAGGCTGTTGTTCTGGAGCTAGTACAGGTACTGGCTTAGTTTCAGGCTGTTGTTCTGGAGCTGGTACAGGGACTGACTTAGGTTCAACCTGCTGTTCTAAAGCTGGTAGAGGTACTGGCTTAGTTTCAGGCTGTTGTTCTGGTTCTGGTACAGCTACTGGCTTAGTTTCAGGCTGTTGTTCTGGTTCTGGTACAGGTACTGGCTTAGTTTCAGGCTGTTGTTCTGGAGTTGGTACAGGAACTGGCTTAGTTTCAGGCTGTTGTTCTGGAGCTGGTACTGGTACTGGCTTACTTTCAGGCTGTTGTTCTAAAGCTGGTAGAGGTACTGGCTTAGTTTCAGGCTGTTGTTCTGGTTCTGGTACAGGTACTGGCTTAGTTTCAGGCTGTTGTTCTGGTTCTGGTACAGGTACTGGCTTAGTTTCAGGCTGTTGTTCTGTAGTTGGTACAGGTACTGGCTTAGTTTCAGGCTGTTGTTCTGGAGCTGGTACAGGTACTGGCTTAGTTTCAGGCTGTTGTTCTGGAGCTGGTACAGGTACTGGCTTAGTTTCAGGCTGTTGTTCTGGAGCTGGTACAGGGACTGACTTAGTTTCAGGCTGTTGTTCTGGAGCTGGTACAGGGACTGACTTAGTTTCAGGCTGTTGTTGTGGAGCTGGTACAGGTACTGGCTTAGTTTCAGGCTGTTGTTGTGGAGCTGGTACAGGTACTGACTTAGTTTCAGGCTGTTGTTCTGGAGCAGTTACGGGTACTGGTTCAGTTTCAGGCTGTTGTTCTAAAGCTGGTAGAGGTACTGGCTTAGTTTCAGGCTGTTGTTGAGCAGGAAGAGTGGGTTCATAAATGGGTTCAGGTATAGCCGGTGATGGTTTTAGTATAGCTGAAGTCGGTTCTGGCATAGTTACTTGTTTAGGTTTAGGCACTTGTTCTGCATACTGGACAGGTGTTTGTTCAAACTGAGGAGCGATTTCGCTACTGGGATCAGGATTATAATTTGGCTTAGATAAGGGATTGGATTTAGGTTTCGATTCTGGCGTAGATTCTGGTTTAGGTCGAATCTTGCAGTGCCCACCTGTAAAATAAATAAAGAATTAAAATAATTACAGCCTCATGGTCCTCACCGGACATGGTAAGTTAAGGGAGGTTCCTGCGCCTGATTCGTGCATAAAAAACGTCCGGGTATCACAATATTGTGTGGACCGCCTGGAGGACACGGAGGTGCATACGGTAGGGGTGTGCCCCGATTGGGCAGAGCACCGCCGTGTCCTCGTGGAAGCGATCGGCGGTAACAACCTCTCGCGCTGGGCCCTGGTACGGGCTATGTTCTGGAGCGAAGAGGAATAGCAGGCGCCCAGGCGGTCACCTCTTTTTACGAAGCAGTAATGCTAGCAAAAGAAGCGCCCGCCCTCGCGCCCTAGACGCGGTAAGGGTGGGCTTGCGGACGGTGATCAATGGGTAGCTCACTGTCCGACCGTCCAGTAACCGCGCACCTCAAGGAGGTGTCAGCAAAACCCAGCAGGGTTGAAACCTACTGAGGCCACAGCTCCGCTTGTGAAAAGAAAACCCTGGGCCCTGGAATGCAAGGCACATAAGAACATAGGAGTGGGTTTTATTCAGTAAAAGTCTGACACGCCCTTCCGATTTGTCCAAGAGCGAGAGAAGTCATAAAAAAAAAATTTGCGTATTGGTCATGTGTACAGATGTAGCAGTTGAGTCCAAAGGCAAAACTAAAATACAAATGTTTGTTTTGTTTTTTAGTTTTGCCTTTGGGCTCAAGAAAAAAAAAATATCAGCGATATCGATTGTAAAAAGTTCATAATATTTGCGATTAAGAAGATTGCCATTTGCAATTTTTGTATTACATGTCAATCTCACACATTTTGAATTTATTCTGCTTTGTCCATACATAGCAGAATAAATTTAAAAATGTGTGTATCCATATTACTCCATAATATATACCTACTTACCAGCAAGTTCAATAATCACCGGTAAAACCAGAACATATATTAAAATGTATTCATTCGCCGCCATTGTGTTATTTTGATAACTAATACCAGGATGGTACATAACTTTAGTTATATACAGCAAAAACTTATCAGATTTAGTAGTGCGTCGTGAAAAAATACTAAAAAATATTAATCGTGCTATATTTTTATGAACTTGACGTACTACTTACGTCAAATTGAGCCTTGAGCTGACTTTTCTTCATTAAATGAATAAAGTGTAGATAAACAAAAAACTTAAATGAGCCCCGGTATGATAGGTAACGAAGAAACGGGGTAGGTTTTTAGTTACTAAGAGTCTGACACTATTTCCCACACCGCCCAAGGCGGGATCTGTTATTGGATGATTTTACCTACCATAAAAAAAAAAAACACCATGATATAACAATATAACATTTTGCCATTTCGACTATTGCAATAGTAAAAATGTTCTGCACGCCTAGCCAAGTTACGACCATTTAGTTTCGAATCTCTTTCGTCAAACGCCTCGAGTCGGTAACGCCTCCTATTCCTTCGTTCTGACCACGTGACTTAGCCTTATATTAAATGACATGAGTATGGGAATGACATCATGGTATTCCCATACATTTGAAGTATTCTACTAGAATTAACGATTGTACAGTAATCGGTCATAAATCCATTAGCAGTTTTACAAATCTATCGCATCAAATCGAGTCGCACTTACGACCTTTTACTATAAAAAACATTTTGCACACATTCACAATCTCGTACATTGCACTCTTTCATCACTATCTAGTCAGAAAAAATGCGAAGTAATGATCATTAAGTAATGTGTCATGTCGTGGCGGTATATTAAGATAGTTGTATTTAATTTTAACCTTGATGGTATGTGTCTCTCTGGCTTAGCGGTTAACACGTTGCTAAATAAAACTTACACGTGCAAGCCTGCTTTCGAACCCCAGCAACAACACTCTTTTTGTGTTTTAATTGCGAATCCTAAATAATATATTACTATCTACGTTAAGTTAGACTCGATGAAATGTTTCCTTAACTATTAGTTAAACTTGTTATTTGTAAAAAAAAAATAGGGTAAATGTGAACAGAGTAAACTTACCGGATTGAATAAGTAATTACGATATTGTTAGTTGGCGAACTTTGTTAGGAGTGCTTGTGTAATTATTGCGATTAGTGTGTTGTTTGACTATCTGATTCGAGATGCAAGCAAATATTCCTATTGATGCTAGGTCAAATATTGTCGCTTTGCATAATAATGGGTTTAATATTTCTCAAATTTCAACTGAACGTGTAAGTTATTTTTAAAAAAAATTATACTAGGTATGATGATACATAGTTGTAGTGTATTGTTTTTCATAGTATATAAATAGCAAGTTGCAAGTGTGTATTAAAATATTTTTGTTTATTTTTTTTTAAAGACATACCTACTGTGAGCCTTTGGATAAAGAGATTTGAGGAAGAAGGCAGTTTGAAGAATCGTGTGAGAAGTGGAAGATTCCAACTATAATGTATTTAGATCAACCAGGCGGGCGAGTTGGAATTCATACCTACGCGTGCCAATTAATAGCTACAATTGCGTCGAAGTTTTAAAAGACATAATGGTATGCTCGGAATGTTTCATAATGTTTATCCCTCGGAAGACTTTAGTGAACTTAATTTTGTTCAAGATAATTGTCCGTTAAATATTGTCAGTGTTGTAAAAGAGTGGTTTAGTCGACATTAATTAATTGGAGAATTTGCGTGGCACAGATATATGGGCAAACATTCTCGCCTCCATGCGACGACGTCTACTTAGCTGCATTGACAGTAATGCAGGTCATACAAAATATTAATTAACAGGCTATTTTTTTTACAGATGTAATGGTCGTAATATAGTAATACGTAAGTTAGGTTATGTTTGTAAGTTTGGGGTTAAGCTTCAATCTTCTTTTCTCTATGAGAAAATGAAAAATTAAGCTATTTTCTCAATAAAGTTAAAGCATAGGAACGATTTTACTTTCATAGCAAAGAAACACAAACTTGATAAAAATTTAGGTTTCTTAACTTATTAAATATTTTTGTAATTCCTCCTATTATTTTATTTTAACCTAAAATATGTTATCCCATTGATTAATAAAAAGAGTAATCAATTTCTTTTTGTAATTTTTGGTTAATAATATTATAAACCCATATTTATATATAAAGTATTTAAATATTACTAAATAACTAAAACATTAATTTAAACATAAAAAATGGTTATATTAAAAAAAAAAGTAAAAATAATTGAACAGGCTTTAGGATGATTTCCTTAAATCTCTACTATCCATTCCTTATTCAAATTCCCCGCCATTCAACCACACATAGCACCGCCATCTGACGGCGGAAAAAGAAGCAACAGTTCGAACTGAAACGACGGGCCGGTCGGCATAAATCCACGCGCGCGGGGTGACAAAAATCTGAAAATATCATGAAATATAGCGCCTAGCAATCCAGTATGTTGATCAACCGTGTCCTAGAATCCTGTGAGTACCTTTCTAATTCCAATTTCTAATATCTTTTAGCCAGTTCGTAGTAGGAAACTTTTAAAAGCGTCCCTCGCAAGACACAATAACTATCCAATAATAATAATTTGGTTATAAACCTGAGCAAAACGAAAGCAATGCATTTTTATCAGCGACGAGAAAACCCAAAACGTTTGTATTCCCTACAAGGGCTGTGATATTGAGCAAACTAGTACGGCCAAGTTCTTAGGTATCATAATTGATAGCCAACTTACTTGGAAGCCTCATATAGAAGAACTATGTAAGAAACTTAGTAAAATCGCATATGCTCTTTTTCAACTGTCCAAGAAAGTTAACAGTCAGGCTCTTATAACAGCATACCATGGACTGGTTTCGTCTGTTTTGCGCTATGGCTTGGTTTTCTGGGGGCAGTCTACTGATAGAGAGCTGGTATTTAGGCTGCAAAAGCGATGCACCAGGTCAACATTATTATTAAAGTGAGAAGAAGCCAAAATATCTAAAATTAATTAATCATTGCCGGAAGTTAAACTCCTGACGATAGAGGTTTTAACAATATGGAGGACTCTATTAAAAAAAAAAACACCAAAAAAGTATTTATTTATTTTATTTATTTTACAATTTATGTACACACAATATAACAAAAAAAGATAACACATAATAAATAATAGTACAAAGGTACTGCTTATTTCTAAAGAAATTTCTTCCAGCAGACCTGCTAAAGGAGAAATTATAAGAAATGTAGACAATAGTGTGTAGGAAACAAGAGAAGAAGAAAGTGTGAAATCTTAATCTAAGCTATCAAATAATACATAATATGTAGTTAAATATAAAATAAAATACTTATATGACTATACATAAACATTACATAAATATATATACAATATATACATATAACTATCACGGTTGAGAGGAGAGGTAGTGCTCTTTTACTCTTTTTTTAAAGAGTGAGATTGATTTTTAAATCTCGAATGCTAGGCGGAAGTGAGTTCCACAACCTTACTGCATGGACAGAGAAAGAAAAGGAGAAGTAACTAGATTTATGTGGATGGGATTTGAGAAGGGATCTAAGGTGTGATCTGCACGGCGCGTCACTAGGACGAGCGTAAGAAAAGCAGTCAAGTAAGTAGAAGGGATAAGACGGGTTATGTAAAATGTAAAAAAGGAGACATAAAATCCTTGTGTTCCTGCGAAGACGGATAGGGAGCCACTTGAGTTCCTTGTGAAAGTGAGAAACGTGGTCATATTTTCCGATAAACCGAATACATAAGTTTTGTAGTCGCTCAAGCTTGTTCAATAGCTCCTCAGTAGCATCCAAGTAGCAGGCGTCGGCATAGTCTATAATCGGCTGAATAAGTGTTTGGGCTAAACAAATCTTAGTTTTCAAAGGCAATAGACCCTGGAGGCGCTTAAGCGAATGGAAAGAAAAATTTACTTTTCGACTGACTTCGTTGACCTGCGCACGCCATGAAAGATTTGAGTCAATAATAATACCTAAATCTTTGGCAGTTTCAGTGTAGTTAATACGAACTCCATGAAGAAATAAAGGCGGTAAAGAAGAAACTACAGCCCCACTGCGAACGAATCTACTACCTATGATCATGGCCTGTGATTTTGTTGGGTTGATCTGCAAACCAAATGACTTAGCCCAAGCGCTGACACAATCCAGGTCATGATTCATAGCAGCGATAGCAGAATCTGCATCAGCAACAACAAAATGTCGATAAAGCTGCAAGTCATCTGCGTAAAGATGGTAACACAACTTACTAATTACTTAGATATTTGATTATGTTTTTCTTATTTGGTACTCGTCCAAATCATCATCATCATAATCATTTTATATTTTAAAATGAATAGCTGTTCGTTAGTCTCACTAAAACTCGAGAACAACTGGTTCGATTTGGGCAATTTTGGTCTTGAAATATTCGACATAAACCTTCCCGGTTTAAACGAGGAGAAAATATGCAAAAATTCACAAAAAAAAAGACTATTAGGCGGTACAAAGTTCACAGGGTAGTATGAAAATATAAATAACGATAAATAAATAAGTAGTTGAAGTTGTCCTTTAGATAAGTGTTATCTTGTTCTATAGTACCTCTATCAGCCAGGATTGGTACCAGTTATTTTGTTTTCAATAGCTCACAGTATTGTTACAGTAAACCAGAAAATGACTTTGCTTGATTTAACCGAACCCATTGGAGTAAGTCAGATAGCACACAATCTGAAGGGAAATAGGTGTCCATCGAAAAATGTGGAATACCCAGTACCTTGAAAACACCACTTTGTTGGCAAAGTTTTATGTCCAAAGTGTGTGTGATTGGTTCATGAACTTTTCGAAAATTATATTATCAGTATATTACAAAGAGAATCATTGGTTTATTTAGGGTATCTGTCACCGGCAATCCGGTATTATATACAATACCTAGGCAAAACTAGTATAGTAGACATTCAATAGTAATGTGTGTATATTTTCAATATTATTCGGTTGGCGTAATAATAATAATTATTATTTTTATTAATATTTGTATGCCACTAACCGTGGCAGAACACAGAGACACTTGTATAAATTTTGTAACACCTAAATTGTACCTGTGTGCACAAATAAAGTTTTTGTATTTGTATTTTGTATTTGTAAAAACTGTTTAAAAAATGTACAGAATACGATTTAAAATAAGGCTTTTATTTTCAGGTGGTGTTAAAAAAAAACCCTAACCTAACTTGTCCGTGGCGTGGTGCCCTAAAATTACGTCACCTCCTTTCCTGCTCTCGTCTTTTACACACATTAAAGGCTGCGCATTCGGTATCGTAAAGAATACCTAAATTATACAGATTGACGGTAACATATCCAGAGTGTAGTAAAGGGTCTTTCAACAAGGACGGGTCGATGTTGAAATTAAATAAAACAAGCTGTATGTGAGATATTAAAGAAATATTTTTTTTTATTTGAAAGGCCCATTTATGCATTATTTATGAAATATGACATCGTTTAAATGTCCGCCGCGGCTTCGAACGGTGGCACGGATCCGAGAGGTTCAATTTTCAATTACTCTACTGCATAGATCCGGCTGAATCTGAGCGATAGCCTGCGTTATGTTGACTTTTAGGGCATCGGTTGATTACGGATTATTGGCATAGACCTGCGACTTGAGAAAACCCCACAAGATAAAGTTTAGCGAGGTCAAATCGCACGATCTTGGTGGCCAATTCACGTCACCTCTGCGAGAGATAACCCTATCCTCGAACCGTTCATGCAGAATGTGCCATTGTGTCACAGGCTGTGTGGCACGTAGCGCCGTCTTGTTGGAACCACATGCTGCCCACGTCCATATCGTTCAATTCAGGCCAAAAAAATTGTTAATCATTGATCTGTAGCACTCGCCGACAGTAATGGCCTCGCCATCATCGTTTTCGAAGAAGTACGGACCATATACCTTGACATATTTCATAAATAATGGCATAAATGGGCCTTTCAAATAAAAAAATAATTTCTTTAATATCTCACATACAGCTTGTTTTATTTAATTTCAACATCAACCCATCCTTGTTGAAAGACCTCTAAATTTCTCTCAATTAGCAATTATACTGATGGTATGTCATAACATCTCCCAAAAAATTAAATCGAGTACGCGAAAACTATTCAAGTTAGCAGTCGATGCAAATTAGAGTAAGAAGATATCCTTTGAAGGAATGTACTCATTACACACTGTATATAGAGTTGGGACAGTTCTATATGTACTCGTATATACTCGTAGTTATAATACTGATTTATAGTCCACAATATATATTATTGCTCGGAGATGTTAATGACTTAACACCTATTCCACCTTACATAACTTGGCACCCTATACCAACTTGATGTTAGAGATGATGATGCTGCTTGATGATAGAGTAGATTCAAAAGCGAGCCAAGAGCGAGGCAGCAAGGGAGAGAGCAAGGCACTTGTCGAGTCAAAACTCCAAAGTCAAATTTGTAGCCTGTCGGTTTTCTATCGTTTACCCTTCGGAGAGTATGCATTGAAAATGCACAATTTAGTACCGCTAAGTCCGTTCTAACATCGGACGACTAGACATACGGCGTTGCGACACTTGTACTTGGTGGGCATCCCAACAATACGTACAAAGAGATTTGAGAATACATTCATTTTGCGAACAGGTGTGAAATTCCCTATCGGAGTCTCTGTTTCTGGATAGCTACAACCTAGGGGTCTTTAAATCAAGAGTGAAATGGTTAATTCTAAGTAAGCGTGCTTCATCGTCTATAACATCATGGCTTGCCATCAGGTGAGATAGTGGTCAATCACAGACCACGTAAGAAACGGTATACTTCGTTCCAGAACACAAATCACAGATGTAGGAAACTCAGCCACTAAATTAAAATGGAACTGAGCAGGCCATATCTGCTGTTTATCGCAATTCAATGTTCGAAGGAAACCTTGGATAGCATCCCTAACTATTGGACCCGACGACGCGGCAGGCCTAAAGCCTAAAGCTAAGGACAGAGACATGTGGAAGAAAGAGAGGCCTTTGCGCTGCAGTGGTATACCACAGTCTCATAAAAAAACTTCCAAATATTAATGTTCATCATCATCATTTCACTTGAAAGATGTTCACTGTGGATATAGGCCTCCCCAAGTGTTTCAATAATGACCAGTCCTGTGCGTCGGGCATCCATCGGATTCCCGCAACTTTTACTAGGTCATCGGTCCACCTTGTAAGAGTCTTTTCAACGCTGCGTGCAACTTTCAATTCGAGACCAACTACAAAAGATGAAAAATAATATAGCAGTGCTCTAGATTTTGTCCAGTTATTCTAGATTCATATAATAATGAGGTATTTTTTCCCATTTTAAAGTTGATCCTCTAGACTTTAGAGTCTTGTTTAATTTATTCGTATTTATTTAAGTAATTTTATTCCCTTATTCTTGTATTTATAGACTGTCACTCTGCAGTAATTGTGTAACAAGGTGAAGTATAAGTGTTAGCATTGTGAAATGATGTCCAATACAGAAAGATTTAAAAGTGTTGCACCGTAAGGGAAAGAACATATTAACAAAACAAAATATATATCATGCTTGCTTCAATTTATTGTATTTTTTTTTTTATATTTTCTAGTGCTGACAGTTATTTGCGGCTAATTAAGAATCCATTACCATGAATATTTATAATAAATTGTCTAAATTAAATACATTTATCGGAGTCCATTTTCATGCAGCGGTCATCGTCTTAAAACGCTTGTCTGTGGTTCTACCTTTTCTTCTTCTTATTCTAATAACTGAAACAAAAATAGTTAGTTAGATTCCGATTTATATTTACATGGATTGTCCAGAGTTTTTTTCATTCAGTTACTTTTAAGACATCACAGGCAACATTTAGATACTACTTGGTTTATTTCATTTTGTGAATCGAAACTGGAAAAATTATGTTGTCACTCTAAAAGACAAATGTTATAGCATTCATCACTATTTTTTGATAACTTCGGGAGAGTATAACAATCATCTGTATAATGTTCTCACTGCTGGGATTCAAGCACTAGGACAAGAAATGGGCCGTAATCCACCACACGGGCCCAGTGCGGGTTGGTTGATTGATTTAGGGAGAAACAATAGAACAATAACTAAAGTACTAGATGTGAAAACTAAAAAATAAACTAACGATCCAATAATAACAAAAGTGAGTCCAGTAGATTTGGATCGTTATATACAGACAGATAGAAACAAGAGTGATCCCATAAGGATTCCGCGGTTCTAGTCAGACGTACATAATCTTTAAAAAACAGTTATACTCATGATTTCTAGCATGTCTGTATTTATAATTTTGCGGTTTGACCACGGTTATATAAAAAAAAATAACATAAAATATATTTATACCTTTAGTTACGATTGGGTACTTGATCACGGCAGACGCACAGTCTCGTCTTATATTTACGTGGCTGTGGAGACCGTTTGCTGGCACGTTGTCGAGCTGTTAATAAAATATGAAACACTATTTAATAATATCAAAAACAAAAATGATTTATTGTGTGACTGGTCTGTTGGTCTAGTGGTCAATGGCCCTGACCGTAACGCTGTAAGTCGTGGGTTCCCACACAGGACAAATGTTTGTGTGATAAGTACGATCATTTGTCCTGTGTCTGGGTGTAATTTATATGTAATATGTATGTATTTAGAAAATATAAGTATGTTTATCAGTTGTCGAGTACTCATAGCACAAGTACTGCTTAGTTTGGGACTAGATGGGTCATCTACAATGTTAACAACAATGTTATAATGTCAGAACAAAGTTATTTTATTTACACATTTGGTTCACGGAATAGTGTTCGATTTTTAATGTGTTTTAAATAATTATAGTAGGTAGTTTTTCCTCACCGCTTGAGATAAGACTGAGTTTTTCTCCCAACAAGATGGCTGGTAGACTTTTGGGTCCCTTTGGTTGATTTGATTTAGACGATTTTCCGGGTTTGGAAGGTTTGGATGGTTTAGAGGGTTTGGAGGGTTTGGAGGGTTTGGAGGGTTTGGAGGGTTTGGAGGGTTTGGAGGGTTTGGTGGGTTTTGATGGTTTAGAAGGTTCTAGTAATCCAATTCCTGGAAAAGAAGGAATGAAAAACTATTATAACAATACGCCTAAAAACACGACCAATAAGGTAATGTATACAACAAACCAGAGAGATCACATAAGTCAAACAACAGAATATTAAATTTAATGGATGATATAAAAGTAGCCTGAAAGATGCCTGAAAGTAGGTATTACAGTTACTTCAAGTATAAAAAAATTGAATCTATAACAATTAGTTAATAATACTTAGCATTATTTATCTATGTAAGTAAAATTGTAGTTTTTATTTTGGGTTTCGCATGCTACTTTTGTAGGAATGTTTTAAAGAAATGCCTCTTTCAAGTGTTCTATGTCTAAATTCTCACCTATATTGATTCCAGCGCTTGCCAATGCTCTTGCTCGACCTTTTCCTCCTGTAATTTAGCAATGCCAGTTAAATTTGTCTTAATTCACAAGTACTCTACCAAACCAACCGATCGATGGTAGAATGAATTCGGCGTAGATCAACAGCACCTAATGCTAACACACCGATTGACTGATATCGATCGATCGATTACCGTAGTAACAAAGAATTAGAACATACGATTAAAAATCGGACATCAAATCGATACAGTATGAATTCATGTTGATGAAAATACTGTTCACATGAGGCTGTCAAGGCTGATAGCACAACAAAACTATCGGACAATCTTTTAAAGACACAAGGCTACAAGGAGTTCAAGACAAACAGTGACAATTTATCAACACTAGCGGTGGACAAAATGCCAACAAGTTTGCAATTAACCACGCGACATTTCAATAGAGCATGCGCATACATTTTTGAAGTTTTCGAATGTCGTTATCAATCATTAAATAAAAAATCACTTTGACTAGGGGTGAAACATCTCTTAGATGTTTGAAGGTGATGCGATGCTTCCCATGTTTGTTTGGTGTGTACAGTAGGCGGCAAGTAACTTGACTAGAGATTTTCGTGGTGGGGTAGCTCGAGCATTTCAAAATGTATTCAAATATAGGAGTTTTATCACAAAATCTCGAGTCAAGTTATTTGCTGCCTTCTGTACTCGACCTTTTTTTTTTAATAATATTTAATTCATTCTCACTTGAGCTTGATCTTGAGTAGGCCAGAGACTGTGCATTATTTCCACATTTGCCGCGTTTTCCACTGCATACTATAACGTTAAAAATTTTGTATTACTTTACTTATTAGGTACTGATTATGTACCAATGTCATGTCTGACTGTCTATTTAGTATTCACTTCAATCGGAATTTATTTCAATTAATGAAATGTAGTAAAATAATTGTTAGTTGTTGTTGTAGAGCCAAATCCCAACGCCAACATGTATTACTTATTTTTCGATTGAGATTTGCAATGGAGAAGTGTTACTACCTATGTACTTAAAACATTCGCAAACCCCGCAAACCTAATAGCTTGAGCTAGTAATTTATCTAATAGTTTCGATAAGAGGGTAGTTAATTTGTCATCTTACCACTGCTGGAAGCGCTAGCTATTGCCTCTGACTCTGAATCAGAATCACCTCCTTCAGACTCTGCAACAACACAGCATAACCTAATTTAGAATAAGTTTATTGAAGCGTTATAAGAACTTGACACAATGGAGAAGTCTGCTTCCATTAGCAATGTTGGTTTTACCAACTAGTTTGAAAACTAGAACAGTCAGATGGCGATATACCTGGGCTTGGTTCTGGCTCAGGTTCTTCTGATGGCTCAGCTTCTGGTGCCTCTTCTGGTGATTCTTCTGGTGCCTCTTCTGGTGCTTCTTCTGGTGCCTCTTCTGGTGCGTCTTCTGGTGCTTCTTCGGATGTTTCTTCGGGTGCTTCTTCTGGTGCTTCTTCTGGTGCACCTTCTGGCGCTTCATTTATTTCTGGCAAAAACGGTATAAAACGTTAAGTCAAAATAAGCCAACGTGCCAGGTTAACGTTTTTTTTTACAGTTTATTTGCTAACTGGTAGTGAATACACGCATCAGAAAAATGGAAAATAAGGTAGTGATAGTTGTTTAAATGAGCACCACAAACGATATCTTAAGATTCATTGAATTCCCTCATTCAAAAAGAGATGTATAACTTATACCTTTCTAAAGATCAGAAATTACTGTTTTAATTTGAATAACCCAGAAGACAGAGTTCACCAGCTATCTCTCTAAAACAGTCTCTATCCACCGTAATGATCTAAACAGTCGCTTTAGCATTATAACTGACGGTTGAGACTTTTCTTTCAGACTCTACAATATTTTTTTGTAGAAAATTTGATTTTGCTTTCAATGTGAAAGGGGTTGTGATTAATAAAATAAGTAACGGGAAAGAAAGTAAAAATAGTACCTTCAGCATTTGCGACAGCTGTGGAGCTGGCTGAAGCATCGCCCTTTGTTGAAGCTGTTAAAAAAAAAAAACTCAATACTTTAGAGTCGGACCTTGTTACTGTATTTGATAACATTTATATTTATAAAGGATAGGAATTTGTTTTTTCTGAAGCTGTACTAGTGTTAGTAGGTTTTTTTTATGGCAGGTAAAATCATCCAATGACAAATCCCGCCCTTGGGTGGAGCGGGAAGTAGTGTCAGACTCTTACTGACTAAAAACCTACCCCGTTCCTTCGTTGCCTATAGTGCCGGGGCAGAGCCTTCCTCTCAGAAAACGGCCCTTGACCCCAGCAGGCTTCGACCCTGCCTGCCTGCAGTTAGCAGGCTGGGCCTCTTCGGTGTGCTATAGTGTTAGTAGGTGACTTTTTGGCTCGGGAAGACCTATACTTGGGTTTTGGACACACCAAACTCACGTAACGGTCTATCCGTGTTCCAAACATTTTCCGCTTCATTGTAAAGGCGTAAAAGTGTATCAAATGGACAGAGTTACTTGTCATTTATTAATATGATGAAATTATAAATCGAAATAAATTGAAAATTTCTATGTTTGTATAGTAACTACATCACTGAGTAAAAATTAATAATAAGTATGTTTTAATTGTTTACCTGAGGTTTCAGACTTTGCGTCGGTCGACTCCGATCCATCTTTGTTGTTGCGTGAGGCTGTAAATGATTAATATTTTTGATAAAATTTTACACACTATGATATTAAAATTATTAAAAAAATATTTAATGCACCACGAACAAATCTAATAAAACTATCATCTGTTTCTAAATAATCATGAAATAACAAAAAAAAATTGTCAGAATTTCTTAAAATTGAAAATTTTTAACATGCAACAATTCTGTAGTTTTCGATGTTAATATTTTTGAAATCAATTAAGAAATCTGTTACTACAAAAGTACCTTCAGATGATCCCGATGTCTGGGCTTCTCCATCTTGGCCCGATTTGGCAACTGAAAAATAAATTGATGTTAATTTTATTAACTTATGATATTTATATATAATTTTTGGCGACTTTGTGTTCGTAGTTGCTGCTTAATATTGCTATAATGTGCAAGACGATTTCGACTTGTTGCTTTGAGAATAAATTAAAATTGGACATTTGTTTTTCTATTCAAGCATGCTCCATCGTCGACCATATCATCGTTTACCATCAGGTGAAATAGTGGTCAAACGTGAGCCTATTAATAATACTAAAAAAAAAAACAAAAAAGATATTGTTAAGTACACGTGAAATGTTCGCACTAGTCGATACAATAGAAAAAATAAGCTTGAATTAGTACGAGTACTGTATTGTTTTGCTCACCACTTTGAGAGCCAGTAGAGACAGATTCCGATGATTCTGGTTCTGATCCTGGTGCTGGTGCTGGTTCGGATCCTTGTTCTGGTGCTGGTTCGGAACCTTGTTCTGGCGCTGGTTCAGGTCCTTGTTCTGGTGCTGGTTCAGGTCCTTGTTCTGGTGCTGGTTCAGGTCCTTGTTCTGGTGCTGGTTCGGAACCTTGTTCTGGAGCTGGTTCGGATCCTTGTTCTGGTGCTGGTTCAGATCCTTGTTCTGGTGCTGGTTCGGACCCTTGTTCTGGTGCTGGTTTAGATCCTTGTTCTGGTGCTGGTTTGGGCCCTTGTTCTGGTGCTGGTTCGGATCCTTGTTCTGGTGCTGGTTTGGGTCCTTGTTCTGGTGCTGGTTCAGATCCTTGTTCTGGTGCTGGTTCGGATCCTTGTTCTGGTGCTGGTTCAGATCCTTGTTCTGGTGCTGGTTCGGACCCTTGTTCTGGTTTTGGTTCAGATCCTTGTTCTGGTGCTGGTTCGGATCCTTGTTCTGGTGCTGGTTCGGATCCTTGTTCTGGTGCTGGTTTGGGTCCTTGTTCTGGTGCTGGTTCGGACCCTTGTTCTGGTGCTGGTTTAGATCCTTGTTCTGGTGTTGGTTTGGGTCCTTGTTCTGGTGCTGTTTCGGGTCCTTGTTCTGGTGCTGGTTTGGGTCCTTGTTCTGGTGCTGGTTCGGATCCTTGTTCTGGTGCTGGTTCAGATCCTTGTTCTGGTGCTGGTTTGGGTCCTTGTTCTGGTGCTGGTTCGGATCCTTGTTCTGGTGCTGGTTTGGGTCCTTGTTCTGGTGCTGGCTCGGACCCTTGTTCTGGTGCTGGTTTAGATCCTTGTTCTGGTGCTGGTTTGGGTCCTTGTTCTGGTGCTGGTTCGGATCCTTGTTCTGGTGCTGGTTTGGGTCCTTGTTCTGGTGCTGGTTCGGACCCTTGTTCTGGTGCTGGTTTAGATCCTTGTTCTGGTGCTGGTTTGAGTCCTTGTTCTGGTGCTGGTTCGGGTCCTTGTTCTGGCGCTGGTTCGGATCCTTGTTCTGGTGTTGGTTCGGGTCCTTGTTCTGGTGCTGGTTCGGGTGCTTCTTCTGGTGCACCTTCTGACGCTTCATTTACATCTGGCAAAAAGGTGTGAAACGTTTAGTCAAAATAAGCCTGATGTCACGGTCTTGTGTGCCAACGAGCCAGGTTAACGTTTTTTTTAAAGTTTATTTGCTAACTGGTAGTGAATACACGCATCAAAAAATGGAAAATAAGGTAGTGAGAGTGGTTTAAATGAGCACCACAAACGATATCTTAAGATTCATTGAATTCCCTCATTCAAAAATAGATGTTTAACTTATACCTTTCTAAAGATCAGGAATTAAATGTTTTAATTTGAATAACCCAGAAGACAGAGTTCACCGGCCATCTCTCTAAAACAGTCTGTATCCACCGTAATGATCTAAATAATCGCTTTAGCATTTTAACTGACGGTTGAGATTTTTCTTTCAGACTCTACAATATTATTTTGTAGAAAATTTAATTTTACTTTCAATGTGAAAGGGGTTGTGATTAATAAAAAAAGGGTAACGGGCTAGACAGTAAAAATAGTACCTTCAGCAATTGCGACAGCTGTGGAGCTGGCTGAAGCATCGCCCTTTGTTGAAGCTGTTAAAAAAAAAAACTCAATACTTTAGAGTCGGACCTTGTTACTGTATTTGATAACATTTATATTTATAAAGGATAGGAATTTGTTTTTTCTGAAGCTGTACTAGTGTTAGTAGTTTTTTTTTTTTATGGTAGGTAAAATCATCCAATGACAAATCTCGCCCTTGGGTGGAGCGGGAAGTAGTGTCAGACTCTTACTGACTAAAAACCTACCCCGTTCTTTCGTTGCCTATAGTGCCGGGGCAGAGCCTTCCTCTCAGAAAACGGCCCTTGACCCCAGCAGGCTTCGACCCTGCCTGCCTGCAGTTAGCAGGCTGGGCCTCTTCGGTGTGCTATAGTGTTAGTAGGTGACTTTTTGGCTCGGGAAGACCTATCATAGTAACTACATCACAGAGTAAAAATTAATAATAAATATGTATGTTTTAATTGTTTACCTGAGGTTTCAGACTTTGCGTCGGTCGACTCCGATCCATCTTTGTTGTTGCGTGAGGCTGTAAATGTTTTATATTTTTGATAAAATTTTACACAGTATGATATTAAAATTAATAAAAAATTATTTAATGCACTACGAACAAATCTAATAAAACTATCATCTGTATCTAAATAATCATGAAATAACAAAAGAAAATGTCAAAATTTCTTAAAATTGAAAATTTTTAACATGCCACACTTCTGTAGTTTTCGATGTTAATATTTTTGAAATCAATGAAGAAATCTGTTACTACAAAAGTACCTTCAGATGATCCCGATGTCTGGGCTTCTCCATCTTGGCCCGATTCGGCAACTGAAAAATGAATTGATGTTAATTTTATTAACTTAACCTTTTGAATACCGTAATTAGAGACACAATAGAAAGACAGTAGGTGGCGGACACCGGTGTTCTCTTGGGGCTTCACAGTTTAAGATATATATTTATAATTTTTGGCGACTTTATGTTCGTAGTCGCTGCTTAATATTGCTATAATGTGCAAGACGATTTCGACTTGTTGCTTTGAGAATAAATTAAAAATTGGATTTTTTTTTTCTATTCAAGCATGCTCCATCGTCGACCATATCATCGTTTACCATCAGGTGAAATAGTGGTCAAACGTGAGCCTATTAATAATACAAAAAAAATAAAAATACATATTGTTAAGTACACTTGAAATGTTCGTATTAGTCGATACAATAGAAAAAATATGCTTGAATTAGTACTGTATTGTTTTGCTCACCACTTTGAGAGCCAGTGGCGACAGATTCCGATGATTCTGGTTCTGATCCTGGTGCTGGTGCTGGTTCGGATCCTTGTTCTGGTGCTGGTTCGGATCCTTGTTCTGGTGCTGGTTTGGGTCCTTGTTCTGGTGCTGGTTCGGATCCTTGTTCTGGTGCTGGTTCGGAACCTTGTTCTGGCGCTGGTTTGGGTCCTTGTTCTGGTGCTGGTTCGGATCCTTGTTCTGGTGCTGGTTCAGATCCTTGTTCTGGCGCTGGTTTGGGTCCTTGTTCTGGTGCTGGTTCGGAACCTTGTTCTGGCGCTGGTTTGGGTCCTTGTTCTGGTGCTGCTTCGGATCCTTGTTCTGGTGCTGGTTCGGATCCTTGTTCGGGTGCTGGTTTGGGTCCTTTGTCTGGTGCTGGTTCAGATCCTTGTTCTGGTGCTGGTTTGGGTCCCTGTTCTGGTGCTGGTTTGGGTCCTTGTTCTGGTGCTGGTTCGGATCCTTGTTCTGGTGCTGGTTTGGGTCCTTGTTCTGGTGCTGGTTCAGATCCTTGTTCTGGTGCTGGTTTGGATCCTTGTTCTGGTGCTGGTTTGGATCCTTGTTCTGGTGCTGGTTCAGATCCTTGTTCTGGTGCTGGTTTGGATCCTTGTTCTGGTGCTGGTTCGGATCCTTGTTCTGGTGCTGGTTTGGGTCCTTGTTCTGGTGCTGGTTCAGATCCTTGTTCTGGTGCTGGTTTGGATCCTTGTTCTGGTGCTGGTTCGGATCCTTGTTCTGGTGCTGGTTTGGGCCCTTGTTCTGGTGCTGGTTTGGACCCTTGTTCTGGTGCTGGTTCAGATCCTTGTTCTGGTGCTGGTTTGGATCCTTGTTCTGGTTCTGGTTCAGATCCTTGTTCTGGTGCTGGTTTGGATCCTTGATCTGGTGCTGGTTCAGATCCTTGTTCTGGTGCTGGTTTGGGTCCTTGTTCTGGTGCTGGTTCGGATCCTTGTTCTGGTGCTGGTTTGGGCCCTTGTTCTGGTGCTGGTTCAGATCCTTGTTCTGGTGCTGGTTTGGATCCTTGTTCTGGTGCTGGTTCAGATCCTTGTTCTGGTGCTGGTTCAGATCCTTGTTCTGGTGCTGGTTTGGGTCCTTGTTTTGGTGCTGGTTCAGATCCTTGTTCTGGTGCTGGTTTGGGTCCTTGTTCTGGTGCTGGTTCAGATCCTTGTTCTGGTGCTGGTTTGGATCCTTGTTCTGGTGCTGGTTCAGATCCTTGTTCTGGTGCTGGTTCAGATCCTTGTTCTGGTGCTGGTTTAGATCCTTGTTCTGGTGCTGGTTCAGATCCTTGTTCTGGTGCTGGTTTGGATCCTTGTTCTGGTGCTGGTTTGGATCCTTGTTCTGGTGCTGGTTCGGATCCTTGTTCTGGTGCTGGTTCGGATCCTTGTTCTGGTGCTGGTTCTGGAGCTTGTTCTAGTGCTTCTTCTGGAAAAAAGATTTTAAAACATAATTTAAGAAAAGGCCTGATTCTACGGTCTTGTCAATAAGCTAGATAATCGATTTTATTAAGTTAAGTGGTAAAAAAAGTTTAATAAACGGTTCTTGATTTTGAAACACAAAAATATTGATATCTTATAAAAAATCTGTGTTATGTACTGTTATAATACTATTAGGATTGCCTATAGTATTACGACAGTACATATCACCGACTTTTTTTTATATATAATAGAGACTAGAAGTCAATATAGGCAATCATAAGCATAAGTATTATGATTGACCGATAACTTTTCTCCTTCAGATTCTGTAATAGTTTTTCAAGTATTCATATTCATATTAACCTTGATTTACTAGTCAGTTAATTTACATTTGAGAGTTATTCAATTTCGGTTTTTGTTTTAGATGCTATATCTGTAGGAAAGTTTTACAATAATGCCTTGTTCAAGTATATTATAGGTCATGGCACCGTATTACTTCTGTATCGTGAATGAGTGTACAAACATGTAAACTAGCATACACAAAACAGGAAAAGAAGTATTCTAGTATGTCTAAATTCTCACCTATACCGCTTTCAGCACTTGAAAATGCTCCTGATTGTGCTTGACCATTTCCTCCTGTAAGGTAATAATGCAAGTTTATTTATTTGTCTTCATTTGCGTGTGTTTTAAGAAATATCACATCAATTGATCCACGGTAGAATGAATTCAATGTCGATCAAAAGTTTCTACTACACCCAACACTGAAGTCCGATCGACTGATGTCGATCGATCTTTTCGTGTGAAATTTGCAGAAAACTTAAACACGCTAATTTGTTCGCTTGGGGGCTCGACTAACTATTAGATACAATCAGATACAGTATAAATTTATTTAGATCATCCACTCTACAAGACTATAAGGGCCATAAGACTATAAGGGGCTCAAGGCAAACAGTGGTCTATTGGCGCTAGTAATTGTCGAAACGCCAGCAAGATTGGGATTTTTGGGTTTGTTTGACCTTCAGTTTTCTTTTGCGATTTCGGGTTTACTTTTCATAAATTCGTTGGTTTTGCTACAGAAATAAGGTGACCGCATCCAATTTCCACTAGTTCTGGACCAAGCTAGCGGGACACACCTACATCTTATACTTCAACGTGCTCTCCGAGTGGTCCACACGATGGTGATAGCCAGCCGTTTCGTCCGCCTGAATTCGAAACAGGAAACTCCCAAACTTACTATAAATAGATTTGATACAAATTATGTACATTTAAATCATTCTTACTTGTGATTGAACTTGAGAAGGCTTCAGCCTGTGTTTTACCTCGGCCTTTTCCATTGTATGCTGTAAGAATAAAAATATCATATTAATTTACTGAATGACTGATTATATCTCAATAAACTTGTAAATTTTTGAGAGGAATTTATTTATAATGACGGTCTTTTATGTAATTCACTAACACTAAAATTCCAGAATCACCAAATTATCACTTATTTTCTGACGAGGGTAAATGCGATTGATTAGAGTTAACCAATTATTTTTTTGGTTTAAATTTAATTTCAATCTTACCTATGCTGTAAGCGTTTGACTCTGCTTCAGAATCATCTCCGTCAGACTCTGTATCGACAAAAATATATTATTTAGTCTAAGTTTATTGTTTAGTAATAATTTGAAGAGGTGCCCCTTCAAAATAAAGTAATGGTTAGTTTCTATATCCAAGGAGAGAAAAATAAATGTCACGATGTTTATTAATGCAGCGTTGCAAGACATATCAAGATTAGCCGATGACCTGATGAGGATTACGGGAATCCAAAGGATGGGAGACGCACAGGACCGGTAGTTGTGGCAACACTTGGGAAAGGACTGAGTTTATATAGAATACAAAAGAGGCATTAAAACAGTAACTTTCTTTGTCTCCTATGTGCTTTCGTCGAAAGTTTGTATTAAAAATTAAGGGATATCAAAATTCTTACCAGCAATCGAAAATGCTCCAGATTGTGCTTGACCTTTTCCTCCTGTAATGTAAAAATGTAAGAAAATTTTGATAATTGTCTTAATCAACATGTGCTTTAGGGTTACCACAAACATCGATCGATGAAATAGAGAGTTGACGTCAGTCAACAGTTTCCATCACACCGATGCTAACATATCAATCAAGCAATGTCGATCGATTGATTAGTGTGAAAAAATTTGATCATTGACACACTTGTTTGCTTGTGCACATGACTGTCAATCAAATATCAAATCGATGCAGTATGAATTCACTATCATTAAATGTTGTTGTTCGTGATGTCGTGGCTCATTGTCAAGTCTGATTTTTTAAATATCAGGCAAACTCTTACCGCCTTATTCCAAAACGCGATCTAAAATAGTTCCGGGACTATTATTAGGTTTGATACCGATTAAACGCTATCTAAATGTAGTTTTCGGGATTATTACTATACTAATTAAAAGCGATCTAAATGTATTTCTCAGACTATAATTAGGTATAATGCCAATTAAAACTAGTAATAGTCCCGGAACCATTTTAAATCGCGTTTTGGAATAAGGCGGTTAAACACTTGTATTCTTTAGAACTTGTCCAATAGTTTTGTAAGTTTGTAGTAGTTTGTGTAGACTGACAGTGGTAGTCTGTCGACGCCAGCGATTGTCAAAATGCCAAAGAATTTGGGATGGACCACGTGACATTTCAATATGCGCTTCATACATTTTTGGACTTTTAGAAAACCGTTATCGTTGATAGAAACTCTCCTTTTGTATAGAGAAAGTTAAAATTGTTTAAATGATCCCTTCAATTCAACAGGCTGTGCTTCCAGGAGTTGTTTGGTTTTAGAATTGTCATTTTTTGAACAAATTATATTTAAATCATTCTCACTTGTCACTGATTTTGAGAAGGCTTCAGACAACGCTTTACCTCGTCCTTTTCCACTGGACGTTATAAGGATAAAAGTCATAAATTAATTAACTTAAAAGTAATTGATTATGTTTCAATAACATATTCAACAGTTTCTTTAAATTAATCAAACATCGATTTATTTAAATAAATCAAAGATAGTAAAACAATTATTTCTGTTTTCATTATTCGCGAGATATAACTTAGTTTTTTATTAGAATATAATATTATGTATATACATACGATTGAGTTATGATATTACCCAAGTGTATTGAATGTACAGTAGGCATATACTGCTAGGTGGGGTCGACACCCAATTTTTTAGTTTTAATCATAAGATAATCAAATCATTATCTCAAAAAGTTCTAATCACTTACCTTTGCTGTAAGCGGTTGCTATGGACTCTGAATCGGAACCATCTTCATCAGACTCTGTACCAACACAAAATATCTAATTAAGTCTAAGTTTATTGTATTGTAATACCACCAGTTTGAGAAGCAGAGTTAGATGGCAACGAACCTGTACCACTGGATTCTGAACTTGTTGATTCTTCTGATGGCTTACCTTCTGGCGCTTGTCCTGGTGCTGGTTCTGGCGCTTGTCCTGGTGCTGGTTCTGGCGCTTGTCCTGGTGCTGGTTCTGGCGCTTGTCCTGGTGCTGGTTCAGGTGATTGTCCTGGTGCTGGTTCTGGCGCTTGTCCTGGTGCAGGTTCTGGCGCTTGTCCTGGTGCTGGTTCTGGCGCTTGTCCTGGTGCTGGTTCTGGTGCTTGTCCTGGTGCTGGTTCGGGCGCTTGTCCTGGTGCTGGTTCTGGCGCTTGTCCTGGTGCTGGTTCTGGCGTTTGTCCTGGTGCTGGTTCTGGCGCTTGTCCTGGGGCTGGTTCTGGCACTTGTCCTGGCGCAGGTTCTGGCGCTTGTCCTGGTGCTGGCTCTGGCGTTTGTCCTGGTGCTGGTTCTGGCGCTTGTCCTGGTGCTGGTTCTGGCGCTTGTCCTGGTGCTGGTTCTGGCGCTTGTCCTGGTGCTGGTTCTGGCGCTTGTCCTGGTGCTGGTTCTGGCGCTTGTCCTGGTGCTGGTTCTGGCGCTTGTCCTGGTGCTGGTTCTGGCGCTTGTCCTGGTGCTGGTTCTGGCGCTTGTCCTGGTGCAGGTTCTGGCGCTTGTCCTGGTGCTGGTTCTGGCGCTTGTCCTGGTGCTGGTTCTGGCGCTTGTCCTGGTGCTGGTTCTGGCGCTTGTCCTGGTGCTGGTTCTGGCGCTTGTCCTGGTGCTGGTTCTGGCGCTTGTCCTGGTGCAGGTTCAGGCGCTTGTCCTGGTGCTGGTTCTGGCGCTTGTCCTGGTGCTGGTTCTGGCGCTTGTCCTGGTGCTGGTTCTGGCGCTTGTCCTGGCGCAGGTTCTGGCGCTTGTCCTGGTGCTGGTTCTGGCGCTTGTCCTGGTGCTGGTTCAGGTGATTGTCCTGGTGCTGGTTCTGGCGCTTGTCCTGGTGCTGGTTCTGGCGCTTGTCCTGGTGCAGGTTCTGGCGCTTGTCCTGGTGCTGGTTCTGGCGCTTGTCCTGGTGCTGGTTCTGGCGCTTGTCCTGGTGCTGGTTCTGGCGCTTGTCCTGGTGCTGGTTCTGGCGCTTGTCCTGGTGCTGGTTCTGGCGCTTGTCCTGGTGCTGGTTCTGGCGCTTGTCCTGGTGCTTGTCCTGATGTTTCTTCTGGCAAAAAAGGAATCAAGTATATTGTTAGAAAAGGACTTATTCCACGGTCTTGTGAGCTAATGAGGCGAATACACGGATATGTTAATTTTACTTACTATCTGATCGTTCAACCGTACTTATAAAAGAAAAAGGAAAAATAAAGTAGTGGTTCAAATGCCTACCATAAACTTGACCATGTTGCAGGCATGCATAAAACGTTACTTTTTTATTAAGACATTTTTTACAAAATTACTGAACAGTTACAATATAATGAATAAATAACGAATAAATAGAATTTTTATATTCAACTACAAAATAAATTATTTTTAATTTTATTAACCAACATGTGGCCAGCTTTTACCACCAATCTCTTTAAAACAATCTGAATTAATGATCCATGCATCGTAACGCCATAAACAATCACTGATGCATTATAGTTAACAGTTGGGTTTTGCTTTCAAATACCTACTATAATATAATGTTGTAAAGGTGTTTATACTCAGGCTGCTTGTTGCCAACACAACTAGACAGTAAAAATAGTACCTTCATTGATTGCGACGGTTGTGGAACTGGCTGTGGCATCGCCCTTTGTAGAAGCTGTGAAAAAGATCATTTCATTGGTTTTGACCTTACAATACTATTTTATTTTGACAACTCTTAAATTATAGTAAGTGTATATAATTAAAAGCTTTCAATTGACTTAAACAATACTTAACATATTACAGTAAAACTAATAAAAACCCTACGCTAACTACGACTAACTAAAATATGGCGTCAAAAAACTCTTCAAAAGACTGGCGGCATTGCCACTCTGTAAACAACATTATAGGCTTTTGCTTTTCTCTAGCTTTTTTTAGTGTAGACATCTGAAACTTTGCCACGGGAACGTATTATCGAAGCAGGCTAACACCTGGGTTAACACCAAACTCAAATTATGGTCTATCCGTGTGACAAACATTGAAATCTGCTCAGTCGTGAAGATGTGAAAATATAAAAAAAATTGACAGAGACTTGTACTTTTCTTGATATGACGTGATTATGAATTGAGTAGAGATTAATAATAATAAATTTGATTTAATTATTTACCTTCGGTTTCAGATTTTGAGTCGGATGATTCTGTTCCATCTTTGCTATTGCGTGAGGCTGAAAACGATTTGTGATTTTGATAAAAGTTTACACACGATGACCATATATGTGACTATTAAACGATAATTCAATGCATCTCGAACAAACACGAGAAGGTATCTCCGTATCTAGACTAAAAAAAATAAAAAGTGTTGACCAAATCGCTTTACGTGATACTTCTTAACTCGAGAGGCGATTAATATATTAACATTTTTGGTAGTTTTCTATGTTAATATTTTAAGGATTAATGAACTATATATATGTTACTATAAAAATACCTTCAGACGATCCCGATGCCTCTGCTTCTCCTCCTGGGCCCGATTTAGCAACTAGAAAGTAAATTGTTTTTAATTTTGGCACCTTACAGTTTGGGATAAGAAGATAAGTAATATAAAATTTATAATTTTTCGTCGAAGTAATTATATACTATTGGTATAAGACGGAAGAGGGCTTCGACTTGATAGGCTATCACTGATCTATTTTTTGTTACTTTTACCGTGGGATTAAATCAGAAAAAAAAAACAAACTTCACACAATTCGATACGATAGAGAAAACTGCTTCATTAGCATGCATTCTACTCACCACTTTGAGAACCAGTAGTGACAGATTCTGATGAACCTGGGCCGCTTGATTCTGGTTCAAGCTGATCTGCTGGTTCTTCTGGTGCTTGTTCTGGTGCTGGTTCTGGGGCTTGTTCTGGTGCTTGTTCCGGTGCTTCTTCTGGCAAAAAAAAAATGTATGGAACATATGGCCAGATTCTTCGGTCTAATGTGCCAACGGTTTTTTAAAGTTTATTTGTTAACTGGTTGTGTACATACTTTATACAAAAAAATGGTTCAAATGCCCATCAAATGTGAACATAAGTTTCATTACTAATTACGAAGATGTATTTTGTATTGGAAAACGCGGTTGGGTAATTACTTTCCGTAAGAAGTTACAATCATTTAAATAAAATAATAATTTTTAACCAGTTTTGATAACCAACTATGTGGACTACTCTCATCGCCCATTTCTCTGAAACAGTCTGTGTTATGATCCGTCATAATCTGACGGCTGGTTTCATACACACTCTTTTCTACTTTAGGTAAATATGATAATTGTTGAAAGCGAGATACTACTTAAATAAGACAACAAAATTACTAGTCTGAAGATAGATCTGATACTGTGAGTTTCTTTTAGTATTAAATTCTTAATGAATAATAAATTAGTACTCAATAGGAATTTAGAAAGAAGTCAAGTTTTGTGTTGTGGTTCTCAGGCTATCTCGGAAGGAAAGTTTTAAAGGAGCGCCTCTTTCAAGTATTTTAGTATGTTTTTAATAAATTCTCACCTATACCGCTTTCAGCACTTGAAAATGCTCCTGATTGTGCTTGACCATTTCCTTCTGTAAGGTAAGAATGCAAGTTAATTTATTGATCTTAAGCCACGAGAGCACTAAAAGTTGCCACACTAGTCGATCGATGGTAGAATGAAGTCGACGACGGTCAACAGTTTCTACTACAGCCAATGCTAGCATCCTAATCGACTGATGCTAATTGATCGACTGGTGTGAAAACTCCAGAATATTGAAATTCAACTACATGGTTTGCTTGTGCGCATGACTATCAATTGGACTTCGGATTGATACAGTGTAAATTAATTTTGATCAAATATTCATGCTAAAGGCCACAATGCTGCCGAGGCTAGTTGTCAAAATGAAATCTGGAATGAGATTCTTTTTCTATTTTCTTCTAAACTTTGGACTTTTTGGGAGTCTTTAATGCTGATTGAAAGCCCTTTTCCAGAGATTGAGGGATGTTTAAAGAATTCCTACAGTTAAACAGATTGTCTGTGTTTTTCTGTGTTTTTTTATGTGTACTCGGCTTTAGATTTATCAATTTTGAAACAAATTAGATTTAAATAATTCTTACTTGTGGCTGAACTTGAGAAGGTTTCAGTCTGTGCACCTCTGCCATTTCCACCGGATGCTATAAAGATAAAAATCTTATATTAATTTACTCAATAGGCACTGATAATGGCTCAATAACATGTCTGTTCTCTTATGTCTGTTCATCGTCTCTTTAATAGACAATTTAAAAGGAATTTAAAGGTAGTAAAAGAATTGTTTAACCTATTCGGATAAGCAAGATTCTAGAGTCATCGAGTATTACTTATTTTCTGTTAAAGAACATATTTTTACATGATTATACTTGCTAGCTTGAACCGATATCCAGTTCGTAGTTTTGGTTATAATAATAAAATAATGAAAGCATTATCTTACCGCTGCTGAAAGCTTCTGCTATGGACTTTGAATCCGAATCTCCATCAGACTCTGTATCAACACAAAATATATTATTTATTTAGTCTAATTTTATTGCATTGTTACACCCCTTCAAATTAAAGTAATGGTAAGTTTCGAATTCTAAGAAACTGGAAAATAATTGTCTCGTGTATATGATATTTCAATAGCACGCTTGCATATATTTGTTATGTGTTCTATATTATTTGTATTCCATCTATATGTACTGAACCAACCATTTAACTTTAACTTTTTTGTGTTCGATAGTTTTTATTATAGACAAATGTTGTAGTATGTCTAAATTCTTACCAGTACTTGAATATGCTCCTGATTCTGCTAGACCATTTCCTCCTATAATGTGACAAGAATATTTAATGGCCTTAATCTGCATGTGCTCTAAAGCTACCATACCAACTAATTGTTTAAAAAATTAAGTCAATGTCGATCAACAGTTTCCACTACGCCCAACGCTCACTTTTAGGATGGGAAATCATCCACTGACTTATCCGGCTTTAAGTTGTAAGAATGCTCCACCTCACACACACATACATATTCTTTTTCTTTAGTTTTAGACTAACACAGACTAAAAGCTACGTGTGTCATTCACCCTTTTGCATTCTTGAGTCATGGTCATTTTTTCAAATGTAGCTCTAGGCCGGTTCATGCTCGTGATGCCCTAGCTGTCAAATTTGACAGCACTTCAATACTATCGGACAAACTCTTTAAAGATACAAGGCTACAAGGGGTTCAAGACACCTGTGGCAGTCTATTGGTGATTGTTGAAATGCCAAAAAGTTTTGGATTAACCATGTTACATATTAATAGAGACATAATATTTTTGAATTTTTTTGGAAGTCATTATAGCTAATAAAAAGTCTGTCTGTCTAAAAACTAAGGCAAACAATTTCATTTAAATCATTCTCACTTGTGAATGATCTTGTATAGGCTGTAGACTGTGAACTGCTTGTATCCTCGGGTGCTGTAAAGATAAAAATCTTATATTAATAAACTTGATTGATTATATTTCAAAAATTCTTTATGAAAAATACTGAAGTTAGCCAAAGCTGTAACTGAATTTATTTCAATGTATTGTAGTAATAAACAACTATTTTTATGTTAATAAAAAAGATTGAGTCGTTCGTATTGTTGATCGTTGAGGCCGATAGTCATTTTATTTTTTATTTTCAAATTATTATCTTACTACTGCTGCAAGCCTTCGCTAGTGACTCTGAACCAGAATCACCTCATCAGGCTTTTATAACTAATTTAGTCTAATGTCATTGTAGTGTTACAAGACTTCGATGCAATAGAAGCTGCTTGCATTTTATTGCCTTACCCAACGGTTTGAGTACCTGGGGAGACAGATGGCGATGAACCTGTGCCGCTTGATTCTGGTTCTAGTTTTGGCTGATTTGCTGGTTCTTCTGATGGCTTACCTTCTGGTGCTTCTTCTGGTGCTGCTTCTGGTGCTGGTTCTGGTGCTTGTTCATCTTCTGGTGCTGATTCTGGTGCTGGTTCTGGTGCTTGTTCTGGTGCTTGTTCTGGTGCTGGTTTTGGTGCTTGTTCGGGTGCTGGTTTGGGTGCTGCTTCTGGTGCTGGTCCTAGGGCTTCTTCTGGTAAATAGTATGAAAAATATTATTAAGAAAGGCCGGATTCCACCGTCTTGTGTGCCTAAGAGCCAGATACATGGTTTTTTGAAGTTTATTTGTAAACTGTTTGTGTACACACTTATAAGAAAACAGAAAAATAAAACAGTTGTTCTAATACCAACCACAAATAAGACTTTGAAATTCATTGCCTATTAATGCAGGAGTAATTTTTATACAGACGTCTTTTAGAAAATTATTGTTGGTAAAAACTTACAAATAATGAAAATAAATTGTTTTCATACATTCAACTAGAAAATACAATTATGTGAATTGTTTGCAATTTTGATAACCAGCAATAGGGTACTGGCTAATATGGTATGGGCTCTTACCACCTATCTTTCTAATATAGTTTATGTTATCATAACATATCTTATTTTGATTGATTTGAAATTTGACTGATTTAAAGCAATCGCTTAAGCAATATAGCTGACTGGTTGAGTTTTCTCCCTCAGACACTATGATAATACTTTGTAAAATAATACTTTGTTGCGTTTGGTTATATTTGAGCTGATCATTATAATTATCTGGCCCACAAAACTTTTGCTTATACTAGTGAACGAGGTATTGAGTTCAATCTAAATGGTGACGGAAGAGGTAGTAAAAATAGTACCTTCAGCATTTGCGATGGTTGTGGAGCTGGCTGAAGCATCGCCCTTTGTATAAGCTGTTAAAAAAGACATCTTAATACAATTGTTTAGAGTCACAACTTGTTGCTGTATTTTAACAGCACTTATAAAGGATGGGAATTTGTATTTCCTGAGGTTTTGTCATTTATATATATCAAAAACTTTGACAAGGGAACGTATCATCTTCAATCGTTTCTGTTACAGGTCAAATTCAGGTGCCAGGTGTTCCATTCGTGTGTCAAAATCGTAAAAGTGTGAAAATTTAACAAAAAAGACCAATTTAATCATATAAATGTACAAGCATTTATATGATGAAACTGTGAATTGATAAACGAGTGACAATTTCATGTTCGTTTAGTACTGCATCATTGAGTAAAGATTGATAATAAAATAAATGTGTTTAAATTACTGACCTTCGGTTTCAGATTTTGCGTCGGATGATTCCGATCCACCTTTGCTATTGCGTGAGGCTGAAAACGATTTGTGATTTTGATAAAAAATTACACACTATGATATAATTTTGTGGCAATAATTCAATGCATTACGAACAAATAAGTTATCCCGGCACCAAAAGGATTGAAAAGTGTTGACTAAGTCACTTTAAATTGTTCATTTTGAACATTCGCTATTGATTTGATATCGGTATTTTTGTATGTTAAGGTTTTTGGGATTAATAAAGTTACATGTATATGTTGCTACAAAATTACCTTCAGATGATCCTGATGATTCTGCTTCTCCACCTGGGCCCGACTCGGCAACTAAAAAATTAATTATTTTTAATTTTGATAACTTACCTTATATAAAATTTTGTAATTATTTGTCGAAGTCGTTACATAATATTGATATAATGTGCAAGATCATTTCCACTTGATTGGCCATCATTGGCCTTTTTGTTGCTTTTGCTTTAGATTAAATCAGAAATATGAAATAAAACATTGCAAAGTACAATTGAAATATTTGCACAACTCTATACATGAGAAAAAGCTGCTTTGTTACTCGTAGCACTCTATTGTTTTACCCACCACTTTGAGAACCAGTAGAGACAGATTCCGATGAACCGCTTGATTCTGGTTCAGGTTCTTGTTCTGGTGTTGGTGCTGGTGATGGTACTGGTGCTGGTGACGGTTCTGGTGCTGGTGATGGTTCTGGTGCTGTTTCTGGTGCTTGTTCTGGCGCTGGTGCTTGTCCTTCTTCTAACAAAACAAGAATAAAAAATGAAGTTAGAAAACCCTTTTTTTCACGGTTTTGTGTATCTACAAGCTGTACTAAGCTAGTACATACACACATATATTATATTGTTTTTTTTTTTAAGTTTTTTTACTGACTGGTTGTGTACATATACACACAACAGCAAAATTAAATTGTGTAATCAGCATTCAAATAGAAAATAATTTGTTATTGATTTTGTTAACTAAAATATTTGGAGAATTCTCACCAGCCATTTTTTTATAAAAGTCTGATTATCGTAAATGGTCTATCGTTATGCTCTAAATTGCAAGCAATTGCTTAAGCATTATAACTGAGAGTTGGATATTCTCTTTCAAAGTCTATATTACTTTGTAAGCGTGTTTAGGTATACACATATGCGCTGCTTATTGCTTACAAAACTTAATTATGCTTTCACTAGTGGACGGCGTAGTGATTTTAATAAAAATAGTACTCGTACCTTCAGCAATTCCGACGGTTGTGGAGCTCGCCAAAGCATCGCCCTTTGTGGCAGCTGTTAACAAAAATCATCTCAATACTTAAACTGTATTATAAACAACACTAGTAAATAATGTTAAATAATGTTAAACAACACCAGTACTTATAAAGGATTGGTTTTCCTGAAGTTTTCTCGCCATAGATATCTGAATTTTTAACCGGGGTAGATCAAAACCTAGGTTTCAACTCACCAAATCCGTGTTGCCGTAAGGCATGAAAATGTTTCAAATAGACAGTTATGTTCCTCTAGTATATCATTGAGTAAAGAATAGTAATAAATTTTAATGCATTTTATTTATTTACCTGCAGTTTCAGTCTTTACGCTGGATGATTCTTCTCCACCTTTGTTATTGCGTGAAGCTGTAAGCGATTTAAAATTTTGATAAAGGTTTACACATGATAACATGATAATGTTTAGGCAAGAATTCAATGTACCACGAACAAATAAGTTATCTCTGTTTCTAGACCAAAATAAATCAAAATTGTGGAGTAGATTGCTTTAAACTGTATGTTTTTAACTTGACATATTGGAATTCGGTAGTTTTTTTATGTTAATATTTTTAAGATTAATGAAGATATATGTTACTACAGAAGTACCTTCAGACGATCCTGATGTCTCTGCTTCTCCGCCTGGGCCCGACTCGGTAGCTAGCAAATAAATTATTGTTGTTAATTTTGATGTAAACTTCAAAGATTCAAAGCATTTTATTTCAAATAAACAATTTACAGGCACTTTTGAAAACTCAAGAAGTCGGTCTGTCAGAAAAAATGATGCTAATTGCACATTCCAAAGCGTAGATCTCTATGGAGAAGAATGTCTAAGAAACTTCTATAAGCCTTAATTCATAGTTACTCGATTCATCGAAACAAAACTTCCAAGGAGTGGTATTATTGGTATTCGTGGGTCACATGTGTATAAATACGTAACCCTTTTAGGAACTGACACAGGGCAGACGAGATTATGACCCACCAATTGAATATTTTGGTTCAAATTCATAACACTTACTACTTTGAGACCCTAAGATGATTCTGCTATCAGTAATTTTACTAGGAGGATTGCTAGGCTTCTGTGGTTGCGAAGGAGGAATCTCTGCTTCCGAAGCGGGACTCTCTGGTTTTCTTCCTCGTTTGCCTTGTTTCGTATTGCTAGATTGTGAACTGGCAAAAGAACTGGCCACTGAAGATAAAGGATAGAAGAGGTTAGTATCCTATATATGGAAAAATATATTTTGTCGTGCACCTGGTTTTAAATTCATAATAAATAAGGAAATCAGAGTAAATACGTTGATTAAGGTAAGGTGTTTTTGATAAGTTATAGTTGCTCTTTACAACCAAAAAAAAAAAAAAACTTATACAGTCGCAAATTAAAAAAAAGAGCCTATTATGAAGGCAAATTGTTATTCAGTTTTAGTTAATAGGAGGCTCATTCCTTACTGCTTTTTAGAAATATGTATTTTTATGTACGTACTAGATCGAGAAGAAGACTTTCCTCCTGAACTGCCAGAGCTTGAAGAGGCTGAAATTAAAAAAAAAAGCATTTTTTTTACTTTTTAAGTAGGTACCTACTTAATAACTACTTACCTAAAAATTATTTTAACCAGTTTTCTGTTATAGAATTATTTTAGATAATTTTACAAAACACAGGAAAATAAAATAAAAAAGCTAGCAAAGTTCGAGTCAAGTGTGTAATTTGTCCACCTTGTGGGGGCGTTCCAAAACGTGGTTGGTTTCATGGACCAACTATTCTGCGCGCAATCGACCCTACCAACTGTGGCTTATTAACAGAGTTCCAGTGATTACGAGGGTATTGTACGCAAATTAAAAAGATACTGTAGAATTGCGAATCTTATTTTTTGAAATTTGTTTTGTTTTTGATGTGGGAAGTTATCAAATGATTTCCCCCACTGTAGGGCAGGGTAAGGAAGCGTGTTAGACTTTTATTAACTAAATTCCACCTGTATTTTTTTAGTTGTATTTTGCGATCCAAGGCTACGGTAACTAATTTAAACGAACTTTGAACCTGTGGGAATAGTTCGAAGTTCGTTTAAAGTAGTAAACAAGTGAACTTTGATACTACTTGTGGAATTGATAGTCACCTGATGATGAAGAACCACCATACAGACCTGTAAACAGTAGAACGAGTGTGAGAAATTAATTTTAACCTAATGGATAAAGGAGAAACTGATAGATTTTCAAAGTTCATTTTTTTTTTTAAACTCTCAATATCCAAATTGTCTATTTATTAATTTCGACAAACAATCCTACTTTAATAGTAGGATTTTGCTTGTTCTTAAATTCAAATACTGAGTTTAGGATCCGGCCACATGCATTCGTTTAAATGTAAAGTCATCAAATTTTAGAGGTATTTAGGTACTTAATAAATTTATCTCACAATAATATTAAGAATTTAACAAATTTACATTCAGATACTTAATTAATTAAAAAGTATTTACCGGAACCGTAACCTGGATATCTGAAGAAACCGGGATATGCGCCAAATCCTGTATGAATAGAAGGAAGAATTAATATTTTCCACTACATTATTTAAAATTGTGTACGGTCTATTTTATAATTTAGTTTTTGTTATGTCATTTCAGACCAACTTGCCCAGTTCGTTCGTTCAAACTATTAATTTGTCCTTTTTGATGTTGAATTTCGTAATGTGTTTCTCAAGCTATTTCTGTAGGAATATTTTAAAGTAAAACCTTGTTTATGTATTCAGTTATGTTTAATTTCTTACCTGTACTGCTTTCAGCATTCGAAAATGCTCCTGATTGTGATTGGCCTTTTCCTCCTGTAATGTAACAATGCAATCAAATTTATTTGTCTTAATCCGCATATGCTGTAAGGGTTACAACACTAATTTTTCCATGGCGGAATATAGTCAATGTCGATCAAGAGTTTCCACTACACCAATCGGCGAACATCTGTCGGTCAATTGGTTAGTATGCATCCGAACATTGACATGTCACTATTTAATACGCTTGTCTACACGACTAATAATCGAACAACGAATTACGAGTAATACAGTATGAATTCATTTTGATCAAATTTTCATGTTCGTGATATCTCGGCTAACAGTCAAGTCTGAAGGTGTCACAAAAAATCAAAGAGACAAAACTAAAAGTCTCCAACCTCATGCATACAAAGTTTTGTACTTTCATCGCTAATGCTGATGGAAAGTTTCTTTATACAGAGGCTAAGGACTGTTTTGAGGGACAATTGAACAGAATGTTTATGCTTCCCGTGTTTGTTTGTTGTTTAACTGAATTTAGATTTGTCACATTTACAACAAATTATATTTAAATCATTCTCACTTGCGGCTGAACTTGAGAAGGATTGAGACTGTGAGCTACTTCTGCCACTTCCACTGGATGCTATAACGATAAAAATCTTATATTAATTTACTTCTTGTACATTGATTATGTCTCTAGCTTTTTCTTTTGGTTTCAATAGCAAAATAATCAAATCATTATCTTACCACCGCTGAAAGAGCTTGAAATTGCATTAGAATCATCTCCATCAGACTCTGAAGCAATAGAAAATATGTTATTTAGTCTAAAATTATAGTGTCTTTATAATAATCTCTTCAATTGTATTGTGGTTAGTAAGTCAGCTTTGATTTCCTGCGTGAAAAAATTACTGTCTCGAGCGTATGCTATTACAATACCACGCTTGCATATACTTTGTATGTTTCTTATATTCAAATCTTCATCGAATTTATATGTTAGTAGTACCCTAGTAGAGTAGTTTCAGTAGCTTTTATGCAAATTCAAGGGTTTTTTTTTTATTTATTTTTTTAAGGTAGGTAAAATCATCCAATGACAAATCCCGCCCTTGGGTGGAGCGGGAAGTAAATGTCAGACTCTTACTGACTAAAAACCTACCCCGTTCCTTCGTTGCCTATAGTACCGGGGCTGAGCCTTCCTCTCAGAAAACGGCCCTTGACCCCAGCAGGGGTCTATAATTGTTGCAAGTTTCTTTCTACTAAGTCCTGCCAGGTCGTGTGAACTTTTTAGAGTGGCTTAATCATTTTATTGTTTTTGTCCTATCTTGCTTATCTAGATTTATTTTCGTTTGTTACATAAGCATTCCAATCCAGCTGTACTGATATGTGTGAGTTCTCCATAATTATATATTTCTAAAAAGCTCTTAAAAGATATACTTGAGTAACACTTCAAAATTTCGTGTGTGTTGGGTTTGTGGTGCTGAATATAGACAGGCAGAATAAGCAGGTATTTTTTTGCTTTCCTATGTCTATCATGTCTAAATTCTCACCTGTACCGCTTCCAGTGCTCGAAAATGCTCCTGATTGTGACAGACCTCTTCCTGTAATTTAACATGCAAGTAGATTTATTTATTTGTGATCATCGGACAAGCACTTAAAGATATGAAGCCACAAAGGACTCAAGATGAACAGTGATAGTTTATCGGCGCTAGCGATTGTTTGGTATTTACAACGTGATATTAAATATCAAATATTCAAATTCTCACCTACACCGCTTTCAGCACTTGAAAATGATCCTGATTGTGAGCGACCACTTCCTTCTGTAATGCAACATGCAAGTTTATATATTTGTACATATATGCTCTAAGGTTTATGACACTAATTGATCGATAGTAGGATGAAGCTGACTTCAATAGACAGATTCCACTACACTCAATGCTAATATACGAGTACAAAGATCGCTCGATTGGCGTGAGAAAACCTGAACACTGGATTACTATGACTGTGTATGCATGTCTAACAATTTGAGCTTTGAATCGATATAGTATACATTAATTTTGATCAAATGTTCGTGTTCCTTATATCTTGGCTAACTGTAAAATCTGAGTGCATCTTTCATGTAATATAAGCCCTTAAAGAAATAAAACTTCAAGGGACTCAAAAAAGGGATAGTCTATTGGCACAAAAGATTATCGAAATGCCAAAAGTTTGGGATTGACCACGAGACATTTCAATATCGCTTCCATATGTAGTCTTGTACTTTCGTCGTTATTGCTGGTATAAAGTCACTTTATCCATAGGCATTTTTGATTAAGATTGTACTTGGTTTTAATGTTACTGCTTTTGAAACAAATTATATTCAAAGCATTCTTACTTGATTCTGATCTTGAGAAGGATTGAGAATGTGAGTTACTTCCGCCAAATCCACTGGATGCTATAATGTTGAAAATCTTATATTAGTTTACTTGACTTATTCGTAATAACATGTCTGATTGTCTCTTTTGTATTTACTTCAGAAATAACTGGTTCCAATTAATAAAAGGTAGTAAAACAATTGCTTCTATAAAATACGAAGGACTTTTATTGCTTTTTGAAATAGGATATATGCGATTGGATAATGTTAGCACCTAAGTACTTCAAACATACGTATACCTGCTAACTTAGGCTTAAATTTACGCTCACTTGCTGGCTTAAGCCGATATACATTATTTTTTGAAACATTAATTATTTTTTTAATCTTACTAATCGCTTCTTCAATTAATTATCAAATAGATATCTTACCACCGCTGAAAGAGTTTGACATTGACAGTGAATCCGAATCATCTCCTTCAGACTCTGTAGCAATAGAAAATGTGTAATTTAGTCTAAATCTATTGTATCGTTTTAACCTTTGATTTCGAGCGTGAGAAAACTAAAGGTCTCGAGTGAATGAACTAACACGTTTCCACATAATTCGTATGTTTCCTATATTCGGAACCGCCAACCTGCGGTGTTTCCTTTTTTTTTCTATGATTGTTGCGTGTTTCTTTTAGCCAAGTACTATCATGTTGCGTGTGCTTCTCGGAGGCAGGCATTATCATCTTTCCGCTCTTATCCTATGTTACTTGTCTGGATATACATACGTGTGTTACATAAGCATTCCAATCCTGGTTTACTGATAAGTATAAGGGTTGGTTTTGGATTTAAAAAATTCACAGGAAAATTATGAAGACAGGAAAAAAATATGCGTGAGTAATATTTCAATATCTCGTGTTAGTTGGGTTTGTGCAGAATATAGAGAGGCAGAGAAAGTACTTTTTATGTTTTTTGTCGTTTGTTGATATAAAATAAATAATATCTTACCACTTGAAGCCATACTGCCTGCGCTTGATGAGCTGCCATCTCCGTAAGATGCTGTATTTGAAAAGTATTTATTATTAAAGTTTCCTTCATTATAAAACGTTTCATTGACTTTTTTTTTTCAGTAGAATTGTCTTCTTTTCATGTCGATTAAAGATGAACCAAGAATGAATGGTTTAAAAAATGCAATTTGCGTTGCTATGAGCCAGAATTGACAAAAATCAAGTTAACTAAATATATTTATGAATGTTTCAAAAATGTATTTTTTTCTTCTAAGCTAGGATCACAAAATAAATGACCAGTATTTTACTGCACAGAATATTTTTAATTTTTATAAGGATCTGGCCATTCTGTAATATGTCAATGTTATTATGATTCCGTTGTGGAAAAGGGTTAGTGTTGTGTGGAGTAATTGACCACAAACATTATCGCATACGATCACTATAGAACAATGATACTTTGAATACATCATAGTACGATCCCTGAAACATCATTTCAAATTCAAATGGTAATCAGTGCATGTCATTTTGGTAGCTTTGACAAAAACAAATGAATTTGTTTAATTATATGTGCATTGGTTACCAACGGTGCGTAGTGAGTAAATAAATGGATTTGTATGTATTATTGTAAATTTTAAGTATGACAAAAATGAAATAGGCAAAAATGAATGAAGTAGTAAAGATAGTTTACCTGATTGAGCTAAAGAAGAAGATGAACTTCCATAACGTATTCGATCTAAAAAGAAATAAAGAGTTGTAGTTATTACTCTCTTTTTGATTAAAGATGGTCTTTAACATTCTCTGTAGGGCATTAGGTAAATTAGGCTCCCTTATTTCATTACATGAAGCTACATTGGCATTTACAAGGAATATTTTTTTGGTCTTTTAAACTTTTATGTGTACTTATTACATGGGTTTGGAGTTTTTTGTACTCCAAAGCAGGTAATTTTTCTGAACAACAAAGGTTTCAAACCCAGAATCATGTAAAACGGGACTGCTATGGATAAAAACCGTTCTATGTATGATTAAGCTCCATGAAGTTTATTGTCATATATCGGGCAAAAATATCCATATTTTTGCCCGATATATAGTCAGCTATATATAGCGATATATAGCAGTAGCCTAGGCTACTGCTGAGGAATTCTAGATGGAAAGACTCAATAACAGTGCCTGAGCTGGGACTGAATATGTTAAGTCCTGGATCCTGGCTAGGCACGGAGTTCAATAGTAGCGTTTACAACCACTAGCATAGAGATCGAGACTGAGACTAATAGAAATATAAAAATAATTTGCTATGCCGAAATTTAAAAGAGGAGTATACACTTACTTGCATTTGAGGCTAGAGAGCCCAAAGGCAAAATAAATAAAACGAAGAAAGCCCAGGTTTTGGTATCCATCTTCGGTCGAGTGACTGTACTGATGATTGCTAACCAAGGCCCGGGTTTTAAAGGAAACGAAAGACAATTAAAAAACAATAATACAACATTCGTGAGTAATTAATTTAATAAAAAAATGTATTTCTGAAATATTTCTATACATTTATTGTAATCGTGATCCATGGATAATATAATATTATAGATAACAATTTTCACTGAAAAGTTTAGTAGGTACATAAGTTATCGTCATATTCCTTTTAACTTCTACTTTTTTTATATTTAAATACTATGTTATAAATAACAGTTTGTTCGTTTGACGTGCTTTAGCTCCCCGCATGCTTCCATAGAGGAAGTTAAAAAAATCGAATTAAGTGTCAATTTTTTTTTGTTTTTTACGTAATACTAATAAAAGTCGCTAATTGGTTTAGAGCACAAAACTTCATTAATTTCTTGTATCAAAATATTGACACACATAAATATCGGTTCTCTTTAAATAACCTTTAACCGCCTGGGGAGTCTCCTTGGGCGGCAGCTGCGGCATGAGGATGTCACATTACTGCTGTGCAGGAGGAAGCAATCACTACCTATTCCGCCTCGCTCAAGACCATGGCCTGAACCAGATCCAGACGCAAGTGATCACCGCCAACAATTCCCTCCACGAGGACACGCTGGTGCTCCATCCAGGTGGGGCAGACTTCTATTGTATGCTCCACCACGTTCTCCAAGCGATTCGTACAATGGTGACACCCGGGCATTTCTCCCACCTGAATCCGAAACAGGAACCTTCTGAACTAGCTTTATCCAGTAAGGACCTGCATCAGACGGAAAGCAAGAACGCCGTGGCGCTTATCTAGTCCAATAAATACTTTAGAATTATTTTTTTAAAATTAAAGTCTAAGGAGTTGAATTCCCTGCCAGAGTCTGCATTTTCTAATAGCTTCAACCTAGGTATAGGTTACTTCTAGGCAATTGTGCTCTATTGTTAATCACGTCATTGCTTACCATCCGGGGATATAGTGTTCAAACGCAAGTCTATCAATAACAATTAACTAAAAGTTTAATAATAATATCCTGCCTTTTCACTCCATTTATTTGTATAGTTCACTGCAAGCACTCAGTAGTAATATTTTGACCTTAAACTGGCCTAATCCAGCGGAATTTCAAAGCAAGAGAAAGCACCTTTTACATCATATAGTTTTATTACTATTTATCGTGGAATATACAGAATCAGAATAGTTTATTTCAAATAGACCAATTACAGGCACTTTTGAATTGCCAAAATATCGGTCAGTCCAAAAAAAGTGAAGCTAAATAGCTACAGTAACATTTCTACGTAAAACCAGTAATCAATAATAATTCCAATGTTTAGCGGCTCTCATTCTTATTTCACTCATTTTTAGATGATTTCACACTTGTTTTTTTTTTTATATATAATCATATCTTACAGTTCCAAATAATAAGTAACGTTATCTTTTCTTTACTTTACGTCATTTCTGTTATTTTATCTTTACAAGTTTCATCTAAATAAACCTATTAGGCTTTTATTTCCGAAATAAAACGACTCAATATAGGGTGCAAAATATGCAGTGAGACAATACCGTCTCAATATGCCTATTTTTCACGAAGCCTCTCGATATGAATGTAGACATCTTGCTTTTATGACGGTAAGCCATAGAGTAGATTTATACAGAAGGTCTACTTTATTTGGGTATAGATAGAGCCCACCTCGGCAAGTACGAAACTTTCGCATGAAATCTTACCTTCTCATTAACATACATTCTATCTCCACCTCCTCTGAGCAAATGCAGAGGAGGTGGAGATAGAACGGTTGATGATCGCTGTTATAGCAGGGGTACGAGGAAGAGTCATCATCATAATCTCAAGCGAGATATGGTCACATGGCCCCGAGAATTGAACTTGGGTAATAGCCCACAACGCTCGACAAGTACGAAGCTTTCGCATAAAATCTTACCTATGCATTAACAACGCATTACCAATTTCTCTTAATCTAACAATTTAATAAGACATACTCGTAACTCAAAGCTAACAGTTTTTACTCCCATGTTTTTTTCCCATGCAGCGGTTAGATTCGGTTCCAAGTCAGCAACTGTTCCGTGACACCTTTTTTATTTGTTTAATTCTTTAACTTAATTTTGTGTCGTACACCAGCTTTCGCTCCTACCTTGCGGCCTGTACCTTTGCCTCTACTATGATTGCGTCTATAACATTCTAAGCCTACGTAACGAGAACAAACACACGAAAAACAAATTCTCTTATGAAGTCGTCTTTGACAGCGACAGACCGACATCGCTGTATCTCCATGCTCTTTTTTATATGCGTATAGACCTCACCTTCTTTCTATTTTGTTATTGGTTTGAGCTGATTTCAATATACAGACGAAGCCATTGCCAGTTCATGTTCAGTTTTTCTCGATTTCACCGTCGTCGTGTGCACACTGTTATTTTGTGAAATTTCTTTACAAATATTCATATTATGTTTAGTTTTAAATATAAATCGAATTTTAGTATACCTTGCATACTGTAAGGTATGTGGATTTATGTGGCTTTGTGAGTTTTCTTTTGAAGCTATTTTTTTATATTATCCTTCTTTATTATCTTATTAAAAATAAGTAGTAATTCAAGTTTAGGAACAGCATTTCAGTCACTCCTGGCTCCAACCTGCTACTGTGAAATTCTTGGAAGAAACTAATTACATTCGCAGACCTGGGAACCAAAGGACGCTTGCATTACGATTAAATTCCCGGGTCAGCAACAGCATGTATATCAGTAAAAATTGGGAATTAAGAAGTAAAAAATGTAAACAAAATGAAACAACTTAGTGCTAAAATAATGTTTTATAGAGTGTAATTTTACCATTGTTTTATGCTTGCATCTATGTATATTATCTAATAAAATACAATCTTAAATCAATATATTACTGCTATAAATCAATATTTAATCAACGCACGCCAACACGAAGTTATTAAAGGTTAAAACTATATTTTTATTCGGAGTATACAGTGCGAAGTAAATTGAAAAACTGGTAGGACAAGCTACAGATCTGAAAAGAGATAAAAACCATGAATATAAACGCCATTTGATACATCGTTTTGAATATTATCATCATCAACCATAAATTTTTCATTTAAGGATAATAATCAAATGATCATTAAAGTATCACATCACTCTCTTAATTAAAAAACAATGTTGTGTAACAAAAGCGGCTGCAATATTTTTTTTACTTTTAAACATTACTTTTGTTATACTATTATAACTGTACATACCCCACTGAAAGCTCCTAAATTCATATTCTTGTAACCCTTGGCACTAAACTCAAAAGGTTTCTGAACACGCATCAAGAATATTAACAACATCTTCTTTGTATCAAAATCAGCATACACCCAATCTGCGAAATATATGGCTTTCTCTAATTTATTACTCTGGAAACGATATAAATAAATTATTATTTGATCTTTTATATAAAAACTTTTGAGGCACATCATATTTCAGCCCATACGAGCTGATAATATAGATTAAAGATTATTTAGCATAGCGTAGATATAGATTTTAGTAAGAACACCAAACCTAATATTTTTTTAGCATTGGGGCAAAAATATTAGTTCACATACGTGATCACTGAGTAGCTGTCCCATGATGCACTGAATGAATACTTCCAAGAGCAAAGAACAGAAGAAAGAAAAGTAACGTATCGATTTGTAGAAATCGTCAACCACCTATAAAACAAATAGTCATTAGCTCATTTGTAAACCCTCTAAAAACCGATGAAAAATAAGTGAAAAATATTACTGTTGCTGTAAATGCTGTTAGACATATAAATACAGATCCAAAAGCATATGTTAGAAACATTCCTTCTCCCAAAACGCTATCTAGCTTCGATGTAATTCTGGAAATAAAAGAGGTAATTTATTATTTTGGAAGCTGAATATATAAACATAAAACACAAATATCAACAATCATAAGAGTTTCTTACTTGGCCAAAAACTGGTGCTTACTAATAATAAACTTCAATTTGGTTTTGATCTTGTAATGAATTTGCTCAATCTCTTTTCCTTCCTTGATTTTAACCACATCATCATAAGTGATAAGCCCTTCCATGGTACTCCCGAGAATTTTCAATTCCATACAAATGTATCGAGTAAAAGAAATGTGAAGAATATTAATAAATACAAAGATAAAAATGACGACCGAAGTCATGAAGCTTTCCCAGATATATGCAATGTTATACCACTGCTGCTTGTCAAAAGGGTACCAGCCATCGAATGGGTACAAATATTGCTTTCCTTTACCAACAATATTATTCTGGCAAATCATAATTATTCTGGGAAATAAATCGACAACTATTGTCAGCACTATGGCATAATAGAAATCAAATCTCACAAGAAACCTTGTAGTCTGCGTATACTGGTTTAAAATTGACTTATGTTCTGTAGTATCAGCAATTGTTTCCCATATTTCAAATCGAAAATGTTTAAATATTTCGTCGTACACTTCTTTATTTTTATGTATTTTTCCATATTTAACCAGTATCATAAGACAGACTCCGGTATTAGGAGTGATGTTGATGACTTCGAACCAGTCGAAGTCGTTCATGCATATTAAGCAAAGGGTGACGATTAACTGAGTAGTAACGAGAAAAAGGAGGCCATACGTAAAGTAGAAACAGTACGTAGACAGTTTGGAGTGGCTAGTGGAAAGATAAATGAAGAATTTGGCTCCGATATTACTGATGAAATCCATTTCACCCAAAAAATCTTGTTTGAGGGCATCGTACGTTTTGTACGATTTACACATGATTATAAAAAAAAACCTTCCTTCTGGGGCAGTCAAGTGATTTTGGTACTGTCTTACTCGATGCTTGAACAGTAGTGAAGTAAAGCTATAATCTTCTAAATAAATACATTGAATTGTCTAAGTAGACATTGTAACTGACTCATCCCTTTATATTATACGATTATTTTAAAATTAGAAAAGTTCTAAGTAAGTTGTTTAGAGTTTGCTATAAAGTCGTAACGTGTAAAAGTTCTTGAAAGTCAATCACGATATAATAAATGACTAGTTGTTTCCTTAGATCAAAAGGTTCACATTTATGCTAGTGTGCTTATTATGCGGCCCTTAATAATTTTAGATTCAATGTAATGCGAATTGATCAAATAGCTTATATTAGCCCGCGGTTCTTGGGATTAAATTATCGACTTATGACAAATCAAATGCAGGTCAAGCAAGTGATTCGATTGTTTACTGAAATTTATTTAATCAATTACAACAGCCAGCCTACGATAATTTTCCTTTCCCTATTGAGCGTTCGGCTGTTTTGCGCGAATGTGACGGATATCTTTCCTATATAATGATTATGTTTATTGGTTAGTTTTAAAGTTCATTTCGCGTGAATAAGTAAACTGGTTTTTTTTTTCTTTTCTTTCTATTCTTTCTGTCCTTCGTATTTTTATTTTTTTTGAGGTGGTAATTTATCCAGTAACTTCTTCCGCTCTAAAGTGGAATGAGATTGTGTGTCAGACTTTTACCGTTTAAATTCATTTGTCTTTTGTGTTCTTAGAGATATGTGGAACAGAGTGTAAAATCCCGCAAAACTCCGTTGAAAAGATCTTCCAACCAGACGGGTGTTAGCTCTGGTCCGAGCACCTACCCGATAGTTGATTTCAGGTTGAACTTTAATATCACAATGCCGTATTTATGCTATCTATGTACACATATGGATTGCAATAAAATATTGAGTATTGAGTATTTTCAGTTTTAGTTCATATGTGACGTAATAGATGTCGCTAGATATTGGGCCACGGTCACTTTTTAGAACGTTTCGGGAGCCCTAATAAGCATCGATCCTAATAAAAAAAAAAACAAAAATCTTTTTATTTCAGACATATTTTTTCCCATTTTTACCGAAATTTAGTTTTCATGATGGAAGCCAAGAAAAAATGCTGTTTTTGTGATGGAAAAGCATCTAATAACAATAAAGCATCTAAATTCAAATATATTTTAATTTTTATATTTTTAGTATTAGGATGTATACGGTTTGATACCTTAGCATCTCCTAAATCCTACAAAGGTTATGCGCGGGAAAAAACGTGTACCTAGTATAACTAACTAACTTATTGATTTATGATAGTTGTGAAAAAGAAGATTTGAAGAGAATCCTTTAGATGCTACGCCGTCAGATTATGTGATTGAGGTAAAAAATACTTGCGATAGCCTGCTGTCATCAAATCAAAACTAAATTGTAAGGCAATTGGAAAATTTTCTTCAGTACAAAATGAACAAAAATGCGTCATAATTTTCCGAAAGAAGATAGATTTGGTGGATTTTTCATCGTATTTCTTCGTAAGTGTATTGAAAAACGTCGTTTGATACACGTGGAGATTTGTCACTGCAGCACTCAGCTCCTTAACACCCTCGCCTGTACGGCGACAACCTTGTCGTGACCCGTACTTTTCCGATACATTTTTACAGGACGTATTGTGTCATAAACACTAAGTAAATTAATGTCTTTTTTTTTACTATCGCTAAATCACAGCAAGGTGGACAGGTGACCTGGTGAGGTTCCTGGGAATCCGATGAATACGAGATACACAGGACCAGTCGTGGTAATATTTGGGGGAGGCCAATGTGCAATAGTAGACGTCTTTCGGCTGAAGTGACAGCAACTGAAAACAGATTATAAACCGTTAAATTTTGATCGTTTTAATCCCGCGATGGGTCGATTAGGTACATGAAACACTATCGATTTGTTAAGAGAAAATTAAAAAATAAAATACTTTTTTTAAAACTGGAATTAATTTACGCATGTATGAAATTAATTTCTTTAAGTACACGTCAGCTAAACGAGACCAATGAACTGTAGGTAGTTAGTACGTAATGACCGACAACTACCTACAAGGTCATTGACTCGTTTATTTAAAAAAAAAAACAATGTCGTATATTACGTCGACATATATGCATATATTACCTCGACTTTTAGAAAAAAGAACTTTATCTTTTAATTTTATCTTTAAAAATCGATAGTGTTTGATGTACCGAATCGACCCTCCACGGGGTTAAAACGACCAAAATTTAACGGTGTATATTATTATAATTATTTAAAAAATATTCACAGCTAACACTGACATGGCATTAAAAGTCAATCGAAATCCCACAATTGTATTGGATCACTAACAAAAATAATTTGAAACTTACTCCTGTCATTTTAAAGTCCAATTTACCTTGCACAGCTCTATAATTTGATAATAGGTCAAGGAGCTTTCAAACGTAGCAATCTCTCATAATTCCCATTGTTCAAATCACAGGCGAACCCCACATCGTTGGAAGTCTTTGATGCATGCTTAATATGGATTAATTCGTTGAGTGTATGACATATACGGGGTACGTACTTCATGCTAATGCCATACAAGTATGGCTTTCTCCGGCTTTGCAATTCCCTCAGGTTATTTGCTGAACAAAATATTGCAATTTGATGAGCACTTCAAGTATTTGTTATTGGTAGAATTAATTTGCATTGTAAGCACGAAGAAGTGGTGGTATTAGAGCATTATCATGTACTTTGGAAGTAGTACGTAAAGAGAAGATACAAAAATTATTATTCCGGCGATTCAATTTCGTATAGAAAGACCACACGAGATTATGGCCTATACTTCAAGCCCAAGTTGGTTTACCCCTTTTTTATTTTCTAGGTGGGAAATCATCCAATTACTTCTCCTACTCTAGAGTGGGGCGGGACGGTGTGTCAGACTTTTATTGACTAAAACCCACTCCTATGTTCCTTCTTTGCCTTCGTTCCAGGACCCCGGGTTTCTCTTTTGCACAATACATGGCCCCAGTAGGCTTTGGCCCTGCTGGCCCCTACGGTTAAGCTGACATCTCCTTGAGGCGTGGAACACTACGCGCCGTCGACGACTCGGACTCGGTCCGGACGGGTACAGGACAACCGGACGAAGGAAAATGGATAAAAGCCTCAATTGATGATAATAAACAATAAGCACTTGCTGTTAATCATCTATATGACGTGGTAAATCTTGAACATTTTTTTCATTTTGCCCTGCACTAGTAATTACTCCTATATTTTGGATGCGTTCACAAACAAGTAGACTCACATACACAAGATGCTCAAACCTGAAACAACCAACGCAACAAGGCCAAAAAAATATTTGTTTCTTATGGGAACTGAATTCGAAAATAATAATAATGACATTGAAATTGGTTATGTAAAGAGAAGGGATGAAACACATCTTACTAGAATAGTTATGAGTTGAGTATACCATGTGGATAGATAGAGAGGGAGGCTAAACAATAGAGGGATGAATGTGAGAAAAAAGAGAGTTAGTGATAGTGTGACGGTTAATAGAACAGAATGGAAGAAAAAACGTATTACGACCCCAAGTGACGTCATAATTATATCTATAGGTAATGGTGACATAGACATACGACACACAAAAGTTCCATACCTAGGTACAAGCTATCAATACCAAGTAACGACAAAATTTCTCATCTGCATAAACGACTTAGATGTCATCCTTTGTGTCTTCCCCAAACATTGGACTGACAAAATATGACATCATTACGGTCGAATCGAGGACCGAATGTTCATTCAAATTGAGAATCCAAAAACGCATTCATCTTTAAATTGTGTTCATTTACGGAATGCGTTCAGAATCTTTATAAATGCGAACTTACACGCTTTGCGATCATCTTCAAAACGACCCGTATAACTTGAGCTTCCCTTCCTCCTGTATTTCTAAAAGAATGGGAGAAAAAGGGCTCTTGAAACGAATTTGCGAGGGCCATTTGATATCGGTTCTGTAATACATACGGGTCGTACAGAGCCCTTTACGTGTATTCTTATTCACACGCAGTGGGCTACGTTTTCATATCTTAGATGAAAATATCTTTAGAGTGGTTAATACAATTTTTTATTTAAATTTAGGGTTGTCAGTGTAGAAACATCAGAAATAACACTATTAAGATATAATTATACGAATACACGAATACATACATACAATACCAAATAATATACTAATAAATATCAAATATATGATTGAGTCAGAAGAAGAAAATTCAAAGCGAAAAATAAAGCTCCATCACCATTTTTTTTAACGTTGGTAGCGTTATTTTATTTGTTTTCGAAAATTTAAAAGTAAGTATTGTGTATTTAACACAGCGTCTACTTTTAAAGGGTGGTCTAGAGTATGGCTTTTAAGTAACTAATATTTTACGCATAACTCTATTTGAAACAAAATAGTTGATCAATGGTAACCGGTATAAAGCTGCAGATCGGATGGTGGTCAGTAATATTGATGTCAAACTTCACACAGTAATTGGTGAATAATAGGTATGCACCAGCAAAGCATAAAGTCCAGGTATTATAGAGAATTCCTAGTATATAATAGGATTAGGCAAAGTACATAATAGAAGACAAATACATCCTTTGCTAAAATGTAGGAGTTAGTATACCCACAAAAATAGAATAGGTTCACAAGGGTTGACGTATGCTGCAGTGAGCGATCGTTGCTTATGTCACCTCCTTCGTAAAGACATACATTCCCAGGTATAATCTGCATTGTATAGAAAGTCTGCATTGTGTGGAAAGTTTCTACACAATGCCAATAGTTAAAATCCTAAAACCACAATAGGTAACTCAAAACAACATGTTGTACAACATTGTATTGTCACTGGTTTTAACATCTCTATACTATTCCCCTTTTTCCATCAAAATGAAGAAATCACAAGGAATAATAAGGCGTTGCGATGGTTATGAGATAGATATGTTCCACCTTTCAGCCCTACACAATGGGTCCTCTTGAACGCTTTATTTGAACCGGTAAAGGTCTCACACGTCAAATTTCACATCCTGAATAGAACTCCCCTTACCACGGAACCCGGAATCTTTATAAATAGTTTTGTGAAGACGGTGTTTAATTTAATGGAAATCCGGATCTCGAAAGTCGGATGGCGTGAAGTCAAGGGATTGTGCGCAGTTCCTGAATTCGTGTTTGATTTAATTACTACGTATTTCATTACGGTTGAATGTTAGAGGATTTGATTGAATGCGGAGTTGGATATTGGGGTTCTAAAAATAGTGTGTGAGTGAGGACCATCTTGTTGGAAAGAGGACCAAAAGTTATGGAAAATTGGGCTACGGTTTAATGAGGTGAAGATATGGTAAGATCTGAACTTCAGAACAATGGCAACCATACAACACATACATATTTCCATACAGACACATTCATGTATACAACATTAGTTTTGGTATATGCGAAACCCGAAACACGTCTCTTGTATTTTTAGGTATATAAAAAATCTATGATCAATATTTCATAACTGCGTCATGAAAAATCACGAAGTTAGAAGCTTTTTATGTTACCTGGTTGTCCGCACAAATACATAGTCACCGGGCCATTCGGGTTACTAAGGGTTGTTTTGCTCCTGTACCAACCTGTACGCTGGCCCTTAATGTCCACTATGACCTGCCGCGACCTGTGTTGAACTTAGTGTCGGTAGTGTCCAACTTATGACCTCTTTATAAATATTTTTGGAATAAATATAACATGGTGTTAAAATTATTAGAATCGATTTAGTTACTGATTCTGAACAAACAATATTCAGGTTTTGATTTTTATATACTCGTACTAAAAATAATGTTGTATATCTCCCATGCAATAATTAAAATTGTAAGCAATTCTTTGTATCATTTCGCTTAAATAAATTATTTTTCAATCTTTTCCTTTCTTTCATTTAATATAACTGCAAAATTATAATATGTACTGACAAAATAATTTTAACATACTTTGGGAAAGCTGAACATATTATGTAGAGTTATAGTCGCTGACTAGTCGACAGATTTATTCAACCATTATACCAACTAGTTGTCTAGTAGGTACTACCGTCCACCAACCATTACAACCTTATATAGTAGATAACATTAATGTAATAGATCTTTACAAATGTACGACCAGTAACAAAAACTCAAGAAAAAAAAATACAATGTAAATAAAACAAATATTTATTTTCTTTCATGCTGAGCAGCTATCAACGTTAACATCAGCATCCAATGTATTTATTTTTATAGCAAACAGTTTTTCTTGCTCCAGTCGCCAATTAGTTCTTTGAAACAACATAATGTGAGTAGTTCTTTACATTTTTCACGAGCACAAAATTACAGTAGAACAAAATGTAAACAAGAACTCTTAACTGTATAAGTGGCTCGAACTGTGAGGGTGCGTCCCACCTGAGATGTGCGAGGTAGCTAGGCAAAGCGAGGATGTGTAATAGCGTTGTGAAATTGTGTGAATGTTTTCATCAAAGATGTGCGAGCAGCTTGCGGGATGGTGTTCAGTTTATAATTATTATTATCTCTTGCACACAACACCGCTCGTTTGTGCTTAAAAATACCTAATTCCACTAGTGTTTCTCACCACAACTGCGCTAAGTCAGATTAGGAAAATTAAGTGATCTTGGCGCTGACTCTCGAGTTTAATTCCGATCGCTTGACATTGGAATTGTGACGTTAGGTACTCTTGAATTCGATGCTAGCGCCAAATTGGTTTAAAATTGCGTGACCACACGCCAAGCTCAATCCCCATTTTACTTAGTTTCCCAACAAGGTCACGCAATTTGGCCCGAGCATCGATTTCAAGAGTACCTAATGTCACAATTTCAATGTCGACCGATAAGAATTAAACTCGAGAGTAAGCCCACTTATCGGTGGATAATTCCCTCGTGCATCGCCTAGCCCTTTTTTTTGTTCGAAATCATCAAATAACTTTTCTTGCTCTGGACAGAGCGAGAAGGAGTGTCGGAATTCTAGTAACTAAAATCCACCTGTGTTCCTTCTGCCCTTTACGTTCCAAGGCCAAAGTAACTCTTTCAAATATTCATTCCCGCAGCACCGCCTTGCTACCTCGCACATTACTCTTGGAAGAGCACACCTAAGGTACTTATTTTGAGCTTCAACGAACGATAAGTATGCGCATTGTACTAATTAAAATAGTCTACTGAAGACCGGGGCGTTACACAAAAGTACACTTTTACAATATAATATAAGGTTTCAAAATTAGAATCTACCATCTTTTTAAGAGGGTACTTGAATATTTTTGTCGAGTAAGATTTCTCCATATTTAATGAGCCCGTTATTTCAGAGCGTCTGTCTGTCTGTCGTCTGATCTTGTCATCTAATGGAAATAAAATATCCAAGACCTCTGAACAAGTCTCACAATATGTCCTGTTTTATTATTTACCTGAGATCTTGAATTGTACAAATAAGGGGATTTAGACGTCTGTGTTTTTAAAATGGTAGAGAAAATAATGTTAATTATAAAAAAGTAAAAATGATATCTTTTGTGTAGAAATTTTTGCGAGTTCTACAAGAAAGGAAATTGAACAAACCTGAAATCTACATAAGTATTTGATTATATAAAAGCAGAAACAAACTGACTGACATACATATTAACGCACAAGTAAATCTACTGGGACTAGGAGTGTAAAAATTGCACGACGTTCCTTTTATGATGTAGGCGAGCACAAAGAAAGGATTTTCCAAAATTCAGCCCCTAAAGGTGCCATTCAAACCTCGGCTGCAGGCTGTGGATGCTTCCACAGGCTGCGAATGCTGACAGGCAGCCATTGCCTGCATCCGCAGCCGGGAGTGATTCCGGAGCTGGCTGCACATTCTGCCAGCCGTAAATCTATGATTCAATCAGATATGAGCGCTATCGGCTCCGAGTAGCGATTATTCCGGGTTTTGTCTTCACAATTTGGGGTGATGTAACTTTGTGCGCATTGACTTGTGGCCTCAGCACGACTGGTCCACGATAGGCTGCATTTGCAGGTCACCGCAGCACTCACAGCCGAAGCTTGGTAGCATATGCGGCCGCAGCCGCGTTCAGAATGGTTTTTACAAAAATCCATACTTCTGCATAGAAAACCAGTTGTGTAGTTGTTGCCGGCTTCCTGCAGCCGCCGCATGTGATGCCTGCATCCGCAACTTGCAGCCGAAGTTCGAATGGCACCTTAAGGCTTAGCACGCACTGCGATTAAACGCAAGCGGTTTAGGAATAGCTGCAAATGCAAAATCGCGTGTCACTTCGTAAAATTAGTCACTGAAAAAATCGCTAATGCGTGCGCTTGTATAGAAAGCCATGTGTTATATTTTTTGCGGTTTCAGACCTGCGGGAAAACGCGGGCGTTTAATCGCAGTGCGTGCTAAGCCAAAAGGGATGAAACGGGCGTCTAAAATTTGGAAAAACCCGCTTTCATGCAGGCGAAGCCGCTGGCTGAAGCTTAACAAAACACATTATATGAATTTCCAGTTAGAAAGCAAAAATGAGTCGAACTTTTCCGTATAAAAGAAAATTATCGTTGCTCGTACCCACTAGTTCACAGTTCACGGAAAAAAGTTCAACTTAAAACCCAAACAAAATCGTAAACAGATTACCGTGTATTACCATAGTTGAGCAATATTATAGGTTCATCCACCTCCAGGCCAGTCTGGGGCAATTCGTTACTGTAATGTGAGCAATCTGTCGTTCGCGGGGCAATATAACTCAGACCACGTTATAAGCGCCCTGTTCGCTATAATGGCGATTTTGTTAGCTTCTTTATTGTTATTGTGATAGAAATAGTTTTTTTAGCAGTCGACAGGATTGACGCGATCAATTTGGAGGAGTTATGAGGCAATATTTTCTATGTGATGAGCCAGACTGTAAATTAGAAGCGGAAAAAACAAGAACAGGAAAGATGTTTATGACTTTTCATAACTTTTTTATTGACAAGGAAACATGTTATGATAACTGTAATTTTAAATTTTTGCGACTTTTGTGTGCCACATTTTTTTGTTTTACACATATTTTGTGCTACATAATTGTATGTATTTTTTGTGTTACACAGTTTTTTGTGCTACATATTTTTGCGCCACCAATGGATCAAGCCTTTCTTTATTCTTTATTCGTTATTGTACAGTATAACAGCTTCAAAAATAATTGGAAAATAGACGTAATGTACATAGGGGAACTTAACTCAAAGTTGAGTTTTCTTCCAGGAAACCATTGAGTGATAGAGAGAGATTACAGTAGAGGGTAGGACCCTCTTTCCAAGTGTTTAGGTTAATTTTCAGTCAAACTAAATTTTGATAACACCGACTACTGACACATAATTTATAATTAAAGCTGAGTATTATTTTAACTCAAAGCTGTTACATCATGTCCAAATTGTGTTTATCGTGTGACCGTCATAATGAAAATGGTAAAAGTATTGTAGTATGCCAAAATGTGGCATGACTACGACCCCTTGTACAAACCCCTACTTAATTTCAACCCCAAAAAATGATTTAACCTTGACTCACATGCTCCCCACACTTTTATAAATTTTGACCATTGGGGTTATGAAAATATTTTTCTTTTATTCGGGTCGGTTGCATATGAGTAATTCCTGAGAACGCACTATACTCGAAACTATTAGAAAATGGGGACTTGCGGAACAAAATGTAAAGTCCAATATACCTCCGTTAAAAAGAGAAGATCCTCCGACCAAACAGGTTTTAGTTTTTTGACCTAATAGATGATTTTGGATTGTTGTATATGTTCAAATCACGCGTAGCACTCTAATTGCATAATGCAAGATTTCGGATTTTATTTCTTATGTAGCGCCACAGAAGTCGCTACAAAATCTATACTAAAATCAGTTAGGAGTTTGAGGTACATAACCTAAATTGTATTTTCAAACTTCACTAAGACGGAAGTGTAATAAAACAACCATGATAATTTAAGCTAGCTATACACAAAACTACTACACAATCGTCTACATACTCAGTCCTACATCACAAGTTCGAAACTGCTTAATTCGCACCTCGTCCGTTCAATAAATCCACGAGGCAAACTAAGGGAAAATTGTAAAATTGAGATCGTTACTCATATAACATTGCACACAAGGACCTTATTAAACTTTAAAGGTCTGGCCCATTATTCATGAGTAGGATACGGTATTACGGTATATAGTCTCAGGATACGGTTGGATATGACAGGATACGACTACAGTTGATTCTCCCCACACGTAATAGTCGTTATAAATTTGACAAACTTTATTGGCTATTAAAATAAATAATGAAATTGTTCGTGTTTCGTTGTTTGCACGAAAGTACGTCAACAATTAAATTGTAATGTTACAAGAATGTTCACGATTTTGTTTATTTTCATTTTATTACAGGATTTTTTCCTGTAGTTGCTGTGAAATTTACGTAAGCATAATGTGCAGTATGCTAATAAATAAAAATGACTGATTTCCTTATAAAATATATTTCATATGACTTACTAGTTTCTGCCGACGGCTTTGCCTGGGTGTATTATCGAAAATTATCCCAAACGAACATACTCTGAAGATAAAAAGTATTTTGCACACTATTTCAAGACATGGTCTATTTGTATGCCAAATTTTATTATTGTTATAAGTACGAGTATATAAATATTCATCAAAATCTTTACAAATTAAAGACTGTTCACCGTTGGACGTGGATGCCGATCGTTGTGGCAATACTTGGGGGAGGCCAAAGTATCGCCACAACGAACGGCTTGGTGCGTCTCGCGTCCATCGAGTTCTGGCGAACCCGCACCAAGCTCGGTTTACAAACATTATATAAGTAACTAGCGGTCCCGGCAGACGTACTGCCCGAAAGTTGGCTTTGAAAAATGATACCTGCTTACAGACCCACTCAAATAAACTCACGAGATTTCATCCAAATTGGTCAAGCCGTTTAGAAGGAATTAGTTGACAAATACACGTAAAGAAAAATTATATTTATAAAGCAAACTTTTGACTTTGCCACATTGGTGTGATTTGTCACCAAACGTAAAAACTAGGAAGGTTAAATTTTGAATATCAATTTTCAGTAAGGTTTTTATGTTAGGTATTTCCAGTTTTAAAGTAGGGAACTTGACGTAAAATTGTAGTCATAGAAGAATTCGACACATTTTTAACTTCATATTATCTATTGAAAACTTGAAAATTTTAACTTTTCTGCATGACGCGCAGGGTAGACAGCATTTTCTTTGTTCATTTTTACGCTAGCCACGTAAAGCTACGCGCCTGATTTATATTATGTTTCATTTTAAAAATAGGTTACCAATGGAAAACAAGAGGCTTATTAAAATGAAAGAGAAAACAATGTTTTTAAATAAAACAATAAAAGGACCATCATTATAAACAATATACAAGTACTACAGCATTCTCTATGAAACCTCATCCTTCATAGAAACTTATCTGTTTATTAGAGAATCAAAACACCCCAGAATACCAACTAAATAACAAAGGAGACTCAGTAAAGAAACTATTCCATGAATGAAGCCAAAAAGGCAATATAATAATTAATAGCTTATGTCCACTAGCCTACGTCCAGTTTAAGCACGATACAAAATACACAGTATAACAACTACAAACAAACATCCAAATCGAAGTAAGATAATCTAGTAACATTTGCAATGCTATCAAGGGCACAAGACCGATTTTACAAAGTGGTTTTCATAGAAATTTTGAGAACTAGAAAAAATCATATGACTCGTCCTTGCCTATCAATGGGAGCCTGTAAGCCGGTGGTACTCTCGTCAAGGCCACAACTTGGTCAATATGACATCAGTATATTTATTTATATTTTATTGTGCATTAATATAATAATTGATCTCGTATAATGGTAATTTCTTTTATTTTAAGAAGGAAATCATCAAATAACTTTTCCCACTCTGGGTGGAAAGAAGTGTAAAATTTTTACAACCTAAAACCCATCCGTGTTTGTTTGGTCATCCTTTTAGTTTCAAGACCGCTGTGATTGTTTCGAACGATCTTGCAGTTCTGAATACAATGGAAATCTTAAACTAAAAAATATAGCTTTGGCAGTATAACATTTCGTGATTATTTCTATTTTTTTTTTCTATTGTTTTTTATCTACTTTCGCTAGATTACTAGTCAAATGTCTAGTTCGTCATATGTCAAAATAGTAAATATCAAAATTAGAAGAACTAGACAATTTTACTATATGTCTGTCATAACGCTGTAATCAGAAATGCATCGGAATTAATGAATCGAATACAATTAAAGTCAAAAACTTCCTAGTTACTTAAAATTTTGTGCAAATTCAAAACATATAAGTTAAATTCTTGTTATAAAAAACTTTTTTGGAATGTTTTGTATTATATGTCTTTTTTTTTAACTGCTCCTTCTATAATAATATTACAAACTCAGCCCAGTTGAGCTACTGTTTGATACTTCTCTGTGGCCATAGTACGAGATGTGGTCACCGGTAGAATTTATAGAGGAATTATTATTGAAAAGCTCCCTTGGTTTTGGACAAATTGTCGAGCGTTGCGAAGCAACGGCGACCACCGTGTGGGGACACAAGGTTTATTGTTTACCGTTGTAGTTATGATATTGGTATCTATAGGGTAACGGATAATGTTGACGAGGGTATCTCAATTAGTAGATTTTAATTTAGTGCTTTGAAATTGTGTACGATGTTGAAAGTTTCACATTATTTAGCAGAATATAGAATCTATCACTATAAATTCAGTTTTAATTTTCAGTATTTCTCTTTGAACTGGATGAAACAAGAGCCCATGATAATAGGAAATACTAATTTGTTTTTTTTTTATATGGGAACTCATCAAATAATCTATTCCACTCTGGATGATTTTATTATTTGATGGTTGGTTTTAAAATTATTTGAATTGTGATAAATACTTACCCCCGATTTCTGATTTGAGCATTTGAAGTTGAGTATTACTCAAACTCTACTTTGGCCTGTAAAACTGTCAAAATTTGGCATTTAAGTATGGTTTGAGACGTTCTTAACTCAAAATACTCAATTCAGAAACCCGCCCTTAAACAAAAAGAAAAGAGATTTGAAGGCTAAGGAATTGTTTTCTGGAAGTAAAACATTCATTTTAGTTTTAAGACAATCTTCACTTACAAACAAACTCACTTATATTTCCAGTCAACATTTTCTATCAGTAGATTTTTACATTTATTTATATTCAAACAATTTTCAGCTCAATTTAGAAACAAAACTGTTCTGCTGTTGTAACATTATTTGATTTCAAAGCAACAGAAAAGCTTACAGAGCGCTTATAAGATACTGTCATGTTTCGTGAAAGGAACATTTTGCTTTGTGTCTGGTCTTGTTGCTTCGGTCGGGAACGTGATGATTTAATGTTTTCCTGAACATAGCGAGACTGTAAGCAAACAAAAGGATAAGAGTAAATACAGAGAAAAATGTCATGTCTTTCTAAAGTCTACTGAAATTCTGCTATTGATAGTAAACAACGGTGATGAAGCACATTTGTCTAGAAGTATCCTATTCTTTTTGAACTTAAAGACCCTCAGCTTAGAGCTATCAGGGTACCTACGTACTTAGACTTATTATTATCGTCTTCCTAGCCTTTTTTCCAACTAGTTTGGGGTCGGCTTCTGGTCTAATCAGATGCAGCTGAATACTATTATTTTACATGGAGCAGTGGTGACCGAGTGGTAACGGCCCCGATTTACGAATTGTAGGTCGCCGTATTACTTTGTGTAATTTATTTCATCACCACTGCTCTCAAAACGGTGAAGGAAAACATCGTGAGGAAACCGGCATGTCCTAGAACCAAAAATTCGAAGACATGTGACATCCACCAATCCGCACTGGGCCCTCGTGGTGGTTTACGGCCCATTCCCTCTCGTAGAGAGGAGGCCTGAGTCCCAACAGTGGGAACATTAAAAAAGGCTGATAATGCTAATGCTACAAGGAGCAAATGCCTCTCAGACTTTCCACAATCCAGTTACGGGCAACACGATACTGCTTACAAAGACTGATGAATAGAATTCTACTCCTTAGATGTAAGTACTCACAATGAAAATATTTTCAAAACATTTATTTTGGTCCTTCATACAACAATGGTATATCGCCGTAGGTCTTGATCTTGATGCTTGGAATGGACTTGTCCAAATAAAATTGTGCATTTTGCGGTTTTTTTTTTAATACTCTCGAGAGGACGTCCTACCCATGTGCCAAGTTCGTATCATCCAAAACAGTTCAAACCTGACACCTTATATCTATTTTTATTCATCTGTTAGTAGTGTCCAAACAGGGCATCAGTTTCTCCCCTAATCATTAACATAAACAAGTCTCTATCTACTGTCCATCAAACTTTCAATTAGATAAAATATGAGCACCGTACACCCCAACATCATTATAAATCATACATATTCGGTATACCTGCTACAATGTTCACCCTAGTCAATGTTCCGAGGGAACAATAACGTGTGGTCATTCTCCTTTAGACGAAATTCAATAAATTCGGACAGCTAGGGTGGCCATCAACTGGAAACTTTTGAATCGCCGACAGCGGCCAAGCAACCATACAATAAGATACGGTCTTTTGTCCGCAAAATTGCCTTATTTCGTGGTGTACCTAATAAGGGTTTTCTGGAACTATCAATTGGAAATTGTAATTGAGTCTCTTTGTAGTCTTTTGATGTCGTCTGCATAGTACCTACTTTTTGATTTGCTTTCTGCTTTGTTTGTCCCAACAACTATTTTCGTTCTGATAAGATAAACTATCCATTTGTTTTGATGAAATGTACCTAGTTATGTATTTGTTGGTTATTGGATATTGTAGACGAAGGAGGTTATGTAAATTTGATGCGATTGGAATATTTATTGGGTACATCGAATTTGTAATTAGATATCTTCATCTTGTTGAGTCGGTCCTCTGGGAAATCGTATCGAGTCGGAGAGACATCGTGGCTCTGCATGAATTAGGAAAGATAAGCTTGGTATCTTGATTTGCTTGTTAACTAGCAAAGCTTGTGAATATATGATCAAAGGTGACTAGCTTTTGTTGTGGATCCTTTTGGTAGTTTAATGGTATAGTGCGGTCAGTTTTCTGATTCGGGAATTCGCATAATTGTGGCTCAATTTTACAAAATCTTTTGAGTAACAAATTGTTTTTTTTTTATTATAAGGTATAAGCAAACTTGCTAGAATCATAACATTTTGTAAGTATTTACAAAACAGAGGAACACAAGGACAACCGAAGGAGCACGGTGAGCTACAGCCAGGTAAAGTTTATCACTCCCTCCATCCTCAAAAAAAAATGTAGGTACCTAAAAATATTGTACTCATTTTATATAGGTACGAGTACTAATATTATAAAAATGTCTTTTTAATGAATGAACTCAAGAACTACAAGACTAATTTTCAAAATTATTTCATCAGTAGAATCCCACTTTATTATTGAGTATCATAGGCAATGTGTTTTCTATTTTAAACAGACGAAGCCGCTGCAAAAAGCTCTGTTATATTCATGTTCGAGAATACGGACACTGCAGCACTGGTCAATCATAAAGCTGATGCCAATTAATTTCAACAGGTGCAAATCCAGGACCCTTCATATGAAAAACACAATCACTATAGTTACCTATACCTATCTTAGTTATCCGTATAGTATGAGGAGTCATTATACTTGATACAAAAGCTTTCAAAAGAGCAACTCGCCAATTAGTGTAACTACAAAATATGTATATTAATTGGGAGAGTAAGGGTGAGTCCGGCCTAATTAGGGAGGTACAAGAGTCGTGTTTATTGTTACTGACCGAATGCTACACACAGGCGGAAATAGTTGCCAGTTTGTAATTCATTTGTCTTTTAAGAAGGACTGAGTTTGGAAAAATATAGTTATTTTTATTATTTTTAACGTTAAACCAGACTAATTAATTTACGCATGTACGACATTCATTTCTCTAAGTAAACGTCAGCTGAGCGAGGAAAATGAAATGTAGGTAGTTAGTACGCAACGGCCGACAACTACCTATAAGGTCATTGACTCGTTTACTTTAAGAAATTAATTTCGTAAATACGTATATAAATTCGAGTTTTTGAAAAAAGTACTTTAATTTCCTCTTTATAAATCGATAGTATTTCATGTACCGAATCGACCCTCGGTGGGATTAAAACGACCAAAATTTAACAGTGTATATAACTAGCGACCTGTCCCAGCTTCGCACGGGTGTAATGGTGATATTAAATATATTATGCATGTATTATACGAGTACATACTCGTATAAACCTTCCTCTTGAATCACTCTATCTATTAACCGCATCAAAATCCGTTGCGTAGTTTTAAAGATCTATGCATACATAGGGACAGACAGCGGAAAGCAACTTTGTTTTAGACTATGTAGTGATTCTATAATTAAATCTCCCGACCCAATTTCGATCACGATTTACCACGTACGGGGATCTCAACGAATATTAAACAAGTGAGTTCGTAAGAGAAAGTATACCAGCGTTAACGCAATAATGATGGACATACACTCTCACTAAGACGGCAATGCAATTGGAAACGTCCTGGGTATCTGGAGCAGAGCCAAAGGTATAACGTGCTTTATGAGGCGATATAACACCATTATCGGAGCCATTCCTGTTGGAATAACCCAGTATATTTTTTGTCCGACCAGGGATTCAAACCCTAGACCTCACATACAAGGAAACAAGGAATGCAAGGCAAAGAAGGAGCATAGGAGTGGGTTTTAGTCAGTAAAAGTCTGACATGCCTTCCCACAGCACCCAAGAGCGAGACGTTATTGGGTGATTTCCCACCTATAAAAAAGACCCCACTCTCAACAGTTGCACTCGCCACCACGAGACAAGAAGCAGTCAAAAAATTATATACCGATATAACAGCTTATAAAAGTAAAATGATTAGTAAACAAAACAGATTTCTTAAATATATTTCCCCAGCGAGATCGTAAACATTTTTCTTTGAAGTTGTTTACTAAATTATTTTTTATTTATGATGTCTTTTTTTTATTTCAGTGCAAGAATTACATTTCTAATATTGATCTTAAAAAGCAGACAGTCATCGCACAACAAAACACAAAAATACAGAACAGATAGAAATTTATGAAAACTACATTAAACAAATAAACTTTAGAACAATAGAGTAACTGAACTGTAAGTCCGTGTGTATCAACAGACAAATTGCAAAACGAGCATCAGCGAGTTGGTCCAAGTGGCCGGACAGTCGTCAGGGATTTAGAGCCGATATAATCTGAGATGAGAGGGACTGAGGCGCTGAGGGACTGACGCCACACCCGACAGATTGAATGAGGAGCGACTGTCGATGATTCGGGTTGCGTTACCGTGAGATAGTTTAATTAGGTGGATGATTATTGTTTTATGTAATTTTTTTGACAATCTAGAATGCTTTATCTCTTATTTTGTATCAATCGAGATCTCAGTCAAGAGCACTCTTATCATTAAATCAAAATAAAGAATGTGTAAATTGTATTCTAAGAAAAAGTACATTAACATTTTACATGTCTGTTTAACTTTTCCTAAACCACGCAACAGATTTTGTTGCGGTTTTCACTTATAGACAAAACAGTGCCATAGCGGGTTATGCATTATGCACACAAAAATTAAACGTAACAATTAAACAGTTTTAGAAGTCAAATATAGAGCCGAAAGGAAAAAATAAAACACATAACATGATTAATAGTTATTAAAATTTTAAAGTCTAAATTTGAGTTCCAAGTTAAAAAAACGTAATAACTTTGAAGATAAAGAACTAAATTTGTGTTATTTAATTTTTTTAAATATTTGCATGCTATTGTCCAAGGCAAACATGACGTTTTATTTTAATTATTACATCTCTCTCAACCTAGCATGCTAACAATTTCTTTTGTGATGTGTGTACTGCATTGTCATCACTTTATTAATTTCTATTTTAAGTTCTACTGTCAAGAGAGTGTTAAAAACTTAAGGAAAGTATTTTTTTTTTATTGCTAAAGACGATTATAAAATGCTATCTGTTTATTACTAGCCGAACAGCTTTCTGTTTGACCACAATTTGTAGGAGCTGAAGAAATTCTTACAAATTGTTGTCGCGTAAAATTTTATAATGGTTTTGTAACGTTTAATTATTTACTTGTTGTTTCTAGTTGTACAAGTTACACTTTAACTACGTAGGTATAAACAATAAGAAATCAAAAGTATTCAGTAGAATCACCGTCCATTTTATTTCCACAAAATGGTGTTAAGACAGGTCCATAAATAAACCTAAATTCTTGCAAAACGACAAGGCTTACTACAAATTGTCGTCGCGTGAAAAATGTTTGCGGTCCCTGGCTAATCTTTATTCAGGCACGGTCAATCCAACACGGCACCGACTATTTTTCACAACCGCCTCGTTTGTTCGGATATTCGTAAATATTTCAAGCTTTATTACCAACATCAACATAATGTTATGGGGTGAAATTTTACAAAACGGAAACAAAAGATATAAAGCAACATCGTGGTGCTGAATCTTTTTCTGTATTAATGCTGTATTGGACGGTTTGTTATGATTTTCTTGGGTGTGGAATGCGAATTACTTGTGAGAATTATGCAGTGTTATACATTCTTGAGAGTGTATTTTCAGTAGGGCTTTGTCTTCAATAGGCACACGTTATTTTAAAACTCATAGTTTTTTGCATCATGACAACATGTAAAATATTAGAATCATGTTTCATTTAAACAAGGAATAAAATGTTAATTTTCTATGATTTAAATAGAAACAGGTTTTCAAAATTGGAATTCTCTTACAAAAGAGAAAAAGAAAAGGATAGGTACTTTTCACTCCAACCAGTCACAGATTTTGTAAGTTTTATGCATCTATCGTTCTCAATTCGAAAGAAAATATAAAAGCGCTAGCCATTTATTGCAAAAAAAGAAAACAGACTTTCAAATCGTTTTTAAAGTGCTGCTGAAGTGAAAAGATACCTATGCAATAAAAATGCACGTGTAATCTAAAACAAATTGCTGCAAGTGTAAATGGAGCGTGGTGCATTACTGCGTCGCTGGCGGGATGAACAAGTCCAAATTGTTCCGATAGGACACCTGCGGACTAGTGATGTGCTCAGCTGTACTGTACGGATTATAGTTTTTTTTTTGTATTGGAGGGACAAATGCACTTTTTGTACGTTATTTTTCTCTTGTGTTACCAGAGGTATTCTCGCATGAATTAGTCAAGAACGGTTCCAGTAGAATATCAGTAATTATTGGTGTTACACTTTTTTATGTGACCTAAGCGTAAATGCCGCGCTACGCTTATTATAAAAATTAAATTGTAATGAATTTCATTACAATTAAAAACTGTTTTTTTTATTGATTGATTTTTTTATTGTTTTTTTTTATGATTTTCCCAATTTATTAATGACTTTCGAAAATTTTCTTTTTGGGTGAGGCATCTACGTAACAACTTTGCGTTGCCTACAAAATGCTATACCTACGCATCCTGGAATAACACAAATTATAATTAAATAGATTCACCAACAGTGCAGTCTCTTAAAGCCTAACTTATCATAATACTGCGGGAACATATTTTGAAACAGTTACCGTAACTCTAGAATGCAAAAAGCAACTGAAAGAACATAAGTGGGCTTAACCCAAAGGTTAACTGGTAGATAATGCCTTGTTACATTATGTCGGCCTAAATACCACTACTGTACATGAAGTTTAAATAAATATATTTCACTAAACTGAAGTTAACAATAGTAAAAGTGTTATTTCAGCACTGTAAAATCACTGAAATCTGCACTGTCACCGTATTAAATTTGAAAGCATGCTCGGGACTTGTCTAGGCGACATCCTCGACTACCCACTATACTGCCTTCAAAAACTAAAGAGCAGTATCTCAAAAAGTACGAAATATCAGTTTTTTTTTTTGCATCAGATCATTTTTAACATTTGAAATTAAAAAAAAACCCGAAACCTTATTGAAACCAATGTTTTTTTTTTATTAATGTAAAAAAAAACTTTTTACTATATAAACGTGAAAGTAATGAGACACACTTTACGCTCTAATGGAGGACTTCACATGCTTTTCATTGACATTACTAGTGGGAGTTTAGCTGGAGTAAACTAGTTTTTTATTATAAATTACATGTTATATCTTTAAAATGATAATTAAAAAAAAACTGTTACCGTTTTTGACAAAATCTTTTACCGTTTTCTGGTTTCCAATTAAAGACAAAGGTACACTCCAGGCTCCAGGAAAAGGACTTCATATACAACTTTTCAACGACATACAGAGCTGACAAATCCACGGACAGAAACTAGTTTTAAAGAGACGTTACCTCCTCGTATATCATTAAGGTGACGATTTTTTTTAATTCATTTTATTCTCGAAATTAATTTTGATTGAGTTACCACTTTCTCGCTTCTGATGGCAGTATAGCTTTATAAATAAATGATCGTCCCTTTCCTTGCATTGTCTATGTTCTTCTAAATTGCATCGGAAAGATTGAACGAAAAACCTTTCCTCAAATATTTTAGAGAAAATGGGAATTACGTTCTTTAATGGACATTTAACAGGGAAAGATTTTATAATATGTGTGTCTGGATTTCGAGATGAGGTGTTAAAAATTACTTCTTTTTTACAAAAAGCTTAGTCGTTATTTTTTTTTTCACGGGTTTTGCAAAAGAGAACCCCAGGGCCCTGGAATAAAGGCAAAGAAGGAACAAGATAGGATTTAAGGCAGTAAAAGTCTGAAACAGCTTTCCGCTCCACCTAAGAGCGGGAGCAGTCATGATGATTTCCCACCTAAAAAAATCTTTATTTTTTAGAGCTGTTTTTTTTATTTGATATGAGCTCGACTGCGATTCCACCTACTGGTTGCTCCTACTTTGGCTGGAGTGATGGGATGTCAGACTTTTACTGAATAAAACCCATCTGTGTGGTTCTCAGTAAATTATAAAATTTTCCTTCTGTTAGCGATATAGAACGGTGTCTTATAATTTTATGAAGCATACACCAATCACATAAAACTATTTCATTCTCCGAAAAATATATACAAATTATAATTTTATACAGTTTCTTGAACCAAAAACATCACAGTAAATTCGTGGGATGTTTCGACCTAACAACCCCTAAATAATTTTTTTTTTTGTACAAACAATAGACCGTCTTAATTGTACTTCCCTACATCACATAACTTAGACACCCACTGGTTCTCGTAAACCCGAAACGAATTATGTTTAAAAATAAACACAAGAGACTGAGCGGTTAGCGTAATGAAAATAACCGTAAACATAGAACCGCAAGCCGGGCTTGGCAAAACCCTTACCCCGGGGCAAGAATTCACGCGGGTCCGTTCAGTCCAAATTAGACATTATTGAGTCAGTTATTTAATACCATAGGGTACACGTGCATTTTTGGGTTATTATTATTATTATTGGGGGTTACATAAGCCTCGTAATCCAATGAACTCTCATTACGCCGCGTTTTGGGCATATCTTTATTTGCTCTCGCGGTTCTACTCAAGCCTCTTGATGCCGTTAACGGCACGCCACTGATAGACGTTTCTGCTTCAAACGGCAACGTAACGTAATTATTAAAAATTGCCGTTATTTACAAGGAAATGGTTTTTATTAGAATACATTTTTCAAAACGTAGTTAATTTTGTGGAAAATTTGCGTTGTGCGTTTGTTTTTATTGCTTGTTTCATCTTAATGCTTTAGGAGGTTGTGTTTACATGTTTCATTTAATTTAAAGTGATCCACTTTGGGGTGGCTTGTTTGAGATATTCTAAAATGAATCTTCATTTTAGGATATCTCAAACAAACTGCCCCATAGATACGATAGGTTATCTATCCTTTTTCAAAAAAAGTGGTAAATTATCATTGGTGGAGGTCTCACACACAGACACTTGGAGGAGGTCTGTGTCCAGCAATCGACGTCTTTTTGCTGAAATGACGATGATGAGTATAATTAGCAAATATATTATAAACATCGTCAAAATGATTTAACTACTTTAAAACGTCTACTAGGTTCAAACCAAAAAGATTTAATATAATTCAACAAACGTCATAGAAAGTATAATTAGAACTAGATTTTATACAACGTCGGAATAGGTAGACAGAATTACTGTATTCTTATAACTAGGTAACTTGTTAGTTAATTAATTTTTCAAATCGTTATACCTAAAGGTACACGGCTATAGTGTATACCGTCGTTCTCTTTACGGAAATCCAGGGTTTTTTTATCAAAGCTAAATTCTTTTAAAAGATAAATTCATTTTAAAAATTAAAAGTCTAATTTAAACCGGTTAATCGACAGGGAGGCGCAACATTTTATCTCGCATAGACTGCTGCGCTAAAGACTGAAATAAAATTGAACTTTAGACGTTAAAACCCGGTTGGAAGGGGTGAACGGGGGCGGGGGGATGAAGAGACCCTGCCCGCTAACCATCGTGTTTATGACTTCTATAGGGAAATACAATGCGATATACCCACTAGATGGGAAAAACTTTTATCCCACACATGTACGGAACATTAGGTATATTTTTCATATTTTTGCCGATGAGTTTTTCATGTTTATGTCCTCGTAAAGTTTCTAGTCGTTTAGTTTGCAACAGTGTTCGCTCCTGTTTACGTTCTATGTATGAAATTTTCAGTGTTACGGGCACTGAGCGAGTATTTATTACTGAGGCATGATACTCTGTTGATAACGCCCCTTAATGGTGTGTTTTCCCATTTCTTATGTCTGTTTTATGTTGTGGTAATGTACCTAGTTTGTAGTTTATTTCAAAAACTATTCTATAAAATGTCTTGAATTTGAAAAATGAATGTCTGAACACTAATAACTTTTCTTTTATATTGTCTCACCAATTTATTATTTCTAAGAGTATTGTCACTAGGAACCGATGTAACAAAGCTTCCAAAAAGTTATGACAAAACAAATGAATATTTACGCCCACAATATACTATTGTTCTCAATGCCATCTCAAATGAAAACCACAAATAATTACTCCTCAAAACTTTGTCACTGGATTTCGATTTCACCCCACACAATGCTCAAACGACATAGGCCCCCACGGGAGCTCTATTGACACGAGTACACGACCCACCATGATGGCACTTGGCAACAAACACGATTTTAATCAATACATCAAACAAAACTTAGCCACTACCAATAATAATTAAAAGCGAATCATTATATAGAATATTTGTAGAGGACCAAAGGGATGTTTGGCCGCGGGCGAGACGGCTATTGCATAAGTAAGACATAGTTGGACGCAGGGTTGTCTCTTCAAGGAGTTGTCTTTTTACTCTTTTGACACACTAGCGAGGCTTCAAGTAAATAAACGATTTATTATTTTATTCATTAAATTCTTTACAAATACTTAGTAATGTTTACAATTGTAAAACAGAATGTCTCTGTGATATCTACCTATCGATGTAACTACCAACTCGAAGTAAGACCTATGCGTCAGTGTCTGCAACTTATTATTTGTGATTAAAGAAATCGAAATCTGACCAAATTTTTTTGTTACACTATTATGTGAATTCCTCCTATATCGCAGATTTTTTTTACTGTTGATTAGCTCACGCCAAATCACTATTTCCCCTGATGGAAAGCGATGATGTGGTCGACGATGGAGCACTCTTACTTAGAAGTAACCTATTCACTCTTGACTTAAAGATCTTCAGGTTGTAGCTATCTAGAAACATATACTCTGGCAGAGAATTCCAGTCCTTAACTATTATTAATATGCACAATGAAAGTGTTCCCAAAACGTTTTAAGCGTATGTTGATAAAGATGAATCTTACTTATGTGTGACAGTTTCCATAACTAGTGCTGGACAGCCCTGACCAATAATCCTATGCCCTCATGTAATCCTTGTCCGCAAGATGATGATTGCGTCCCATTTTAGTTTACAAAAGGTAATCCTTTAAGAGGAACTATTGGGGAATTTTGATAGTAGTTAGTGTTTACGATGTAAATTCTACTATAATATCATAAACCTTCCTGATTGGTACCTTCGAACTTTGAAAGGGACGAAGAGTTTGCATTCTGAAGATTATTACGCAGATGTAACTTAATGCGTGAAAGAACTATGTTTGAAGTTAGACCTTATCTAAATCTACCTTTGGTTATTATGTGAAATGTTTTGCACCCCTTATTGAGATGGAGATATTTCTTAATGTATGTCAAATGTTTTGGATAACAGGCAACCATTTAGAGAATTTTCCTTTCCTAACTTACGTGGCATTTATTTATTTAATAAATATTACTAATTATTAGACATAATATTTATTTAAACTTTATGTAAAATGTGGTATATAGGTGGATTTACACAACAGTACAATACATAATTATTTATTTATTTTTTAATAAATAAAAATACTATTCTTTGACGTTTGTCTTATACACACCATTACACAAGAACCTCTTGATAATTATACGTTTTCCCTTTTATTCAAGGAGTCCTTAAGTACTTACTAAATGACTGAAACTGAAGATCACGACCTACCAAAATAGAAGGTTATGAGAAAATACCTAGGTCTTCTTATTGTTCAAAAATTTTACCCACAAACGTACTCGTACCTTTTCTTAGTTACAAAGCAACACAAAAACAGCATCGGAAAAACAAAAAAATAACCTCGCACCACCAATTGCGTGGAACCTCTTGGCTTTCATGCAACCCTCATCAAAAAGCGTTATATTATCAAAACGCACATTGTTTAAGGCTACGGTCAGGGTAAGGACCTTGAGCGGATGCTACGGAGCATCGACGCGTTTTCTACCGGTTACATTTCGGGGAGTGTGCGTCGCAATTGCATAGCCTAATTCCGTCTAGCCCATTCCATCGTCGGACGTACGGCGTTATGCCACCGGTACATGGTGGATATCCCACCTATACGCACAGAGCGTTGTGGGAACACTTTCATTATGCGTACAGCTAAGGAGTGGAATTCCCTGCCGGAGTCTGTGTTTCCTGATGGCTACAACCTGGGAATCTTTAAGTCAAGAGTGAATAGGTTTCTTCTAGGTAAGCGCGTTCCATCGTCGACCGCATCGTCGCTTTCCATCAGGTGAGATAACGGTCAAGCGCGAACCTATCAATAACAAAAAATAAACGGTGTTCGCAAAGTATCAAAATAAAATATGAAACCGCTAATTGAGTCCTTACTGACGTGACAAACGCGTCGTGACACAGCAGCTTCGGTAGCGAACGATAATCTATTATTCCATCCTGAGGAAATACGTTCATTATCATCATTGCAGCCGAAAGACGTCCACTGCTGGTCATAGACGTACACCAAGTGCTGCCGACTGGCCTTCCTCTCCTGGTCCCTCAACCCTCACCAGTAGCCCGATTCACGTAATAAAAACCGTAGCGATATCGTAGCGACTTGGTCGTTTCTGACATTTTCGTATTCTCATCCTTCAAACAACTCCGATTTAGAACTCGTTCGATCGAAAAGTCGTTGAACCGTATTCAGCTAGTTCAATCGTGTTTCAATCGTCATTCAATCGTTGGCTCAATGGTATTCAGGTAGACAAACGTTGTTTGATCGGACAGGACGCCAGCGACTACACGTCAAATATTACGGTTGAAATGTCGTTGAACAGAAGTTAGTTTTAACTACAGGGCGTATTGTGTAAATCTTATTTATGAGAACAATGCATACATAAAGTTATCGTAATTGTAACGAGCAATGAGACACGACTTTTTTTTAGGTCGGAAATCATCCAATGACTTCTCCCGCTCTTAAGCGGAGTGAGAGATTTTTATTGACCTTTGACTTGCGTTCCAGGGTTCCAGGGTTTTGCTGAAATCTCCTTTAGGTATGCGTGGAACACTACACGCCGTCGACGACTCGGACTCGGTCCGGACAGTTACCAGATGGCTAGCTACTCATTGTTCACCGTCCGCAACGCACGCCCACGCATACGGTGCCTGGATATCGGGTTCGGGATCCTAGCCACTGGGGTGTGAGGAAGTCCGTTTCTTCACGCGTGCTGTTTCGCAGAAGGAGGCGACCGCCTGCCATTCCTCCTCGCTCCGGATCATGGCTGTAATAGAGACCAGCGCGAAAGGTCGCTGCAACCGATAGCCTCGAGCACACGGCGGTGCTTCGCCCATGTGGGGCACTCCTCCACCGTAAAATAATTTACACGAGATAATTTGATTGAGATTCATATTGCTATTAGCTTCAAAACATAGAGCACTTGCTAGTTATTGTTATAGTTTATGCAAAGCACTTCATTCATTGACTAAATTCTAGTAAGTAACTGTATAGGGTGTGTAAATAAAATAATGATCAATTGAATAAATCAGTTTATTATTTAAAAAACAAATAAAATAAATTATGGGTTTATGTCTGTTGCTAAATCTATTCGGCTGCAGGCTGCTCATCATTTGCCAAATCAACAGACGAGATATTGACGAATAAATTATGCAAAATGCCTTTCTTGTCTCGTGCATAACAATAGTTTTAGAATTGACAGTACAATCAATTGCTGGAGGGGTTCATCAAATCTGAAAAAAATTATTTAAGTTCTTGTGATTATGACTTTCTAATTGTCTAGATCTATCAACAGCTCCGGCCTAAATAAGTTACTTTATTAAGAATCTGCAGGCGATTGAAGCGCAGTTCCAACGTGTAAAACTTCCCACATTTGAAGACAATTGAAGAGCAACTGCTCTTCTGCAATTTTCCACGGTGCTCTTAGTTATTCTTCTCCACCATAGCATAGCATCAGGCCTATAATGTTCCCACAGCTGGGACTCAAGCATCCTCTCTCGGAGGAGGAATGGGTCGCAATCAACCACGCGGGCCCAGTACGGGTTGGTGTATGACACATATCTTCGAGGTTTAGGTTCTAGGACATGCCGGTTTCCTCACGATGTTTTCCTTTACCGTTTTGAGAGCAGTGGGATGAAATAAATTACGCAAAGTAACGCGCCTGGCCAGGCCGCAAAGTGACCTACAACTCGTAAGTCGGGGCCTTTACCACTCGGCCACCACTGCTAAGGGTAATAAGGGGGTAGTAGCCCTTAGCAATTACAATCAGGACGCTCTCAAGGAGTAAATGTTACACATACAAGGTTTAATAGGTATCGATAATTAAATATTATTTGCTTTAACGAAAGTTAAAACCACTGGTGTTTTTGTATTTGGTAGGGACTTATCAGGTTAACAAGAATATGTAATAAAACGATTTCTTTAAAAAGTGCCCCCTAGTAGGTTTTGAAATGACAATTTGATGTGTCATATTATTTTGATAGATAATGCAGAGACAAAATATAGACTTTACGTTTAAAACCGCAATTTAAAAAGTTTCTATATGAAATGTGTATTTTAAATAACAATTTTCATTAAATGGTTATTAGTATCGTTTATAATTCTATTTAATAATTGATTACACCGTAAATCAGATTAAAAAAAATTAAATTCTGTATTTCATTTTGCTGGTAGAATACATAATAATGTAACTGGCAATAAGACGTTGACAGGTCGTTTAGTTCCAATTACGTTCCGATCCAGTTGAAATGTCGTTCTATCGAAGCTCGATCAAGGAATACGTGAATACGGATTTTGGATAGGACTACGATCGAACGACAATCGAACGACAATAGAACTTCAACGACATTTGGATTGTTTGATTTTACGTGAATCGGGGTACTGGTCATAGTCCACCTTGTGAGTGACCACCAAGGAGTCTTTCGGTACGCGGTCACCACTTCAAAAACTTTTAGCCTATCGACTATTTCCGTGAGTAATGTGCCCTGTCCACTGCCACTTACGTTTAGCAATTCTTCGGGCTATGTCGGTAACTTTGAAAACACGATAGAAGGCCTTTTGTAGCGAACTCTCCCTTTAAACGTTTTTATTCAATTCAAGTTGTAATTGTGTCCCAGCAAAAATATTGTTGAAATTTAGGGAAATTGTGAGTATTTTTGTTCCTTATAAATATGGTAACTGCCAAAACGCGCCCGCCACCGCGCCCGCACCCGCTCTTCTCACTACTCGTTCTCTTTGGACAACATCTGAGAGTACGAACGAGTATCTGTTTCTGCTAGCTCATGTTTTCGACGCCATTATTCGTACGTCTCTTGACGAATAAAAGAGCATTTCACAGAACGTTTCGTATGCTGAAAGGGTTGTTCACAAAAGCCTTTTTAAAATACTTTTGGCAGGCATGTGCATAATCAACCCCCCGCTGTTCTTAATAAATACGAGTACCTGTTCTGAGTAATTATTTGGACCCTTGTTTTACTTATTAGTTTGTTCAAATGCAATGTTTTGTATTAATTGTTTGAATTTGATTTTGTTTTTGAAATCTAAAGCAATTGTGAAGAAATGAAGTTTGTTTTAATGACAGGATTTTTCGAGTGAAATTCAGTGGCTGTTTTAATTATTCGCAAAATAAATGGATACGTCATAATGTAAAATTGGTGTAGTTTTATATTCCAATTTTTTGCATAACTGAATAGTATATGGAATTATTGAAACAGATGCGGTCTTGGTAAAATGGAACTGAACATTTTATTAGAGTGTTGACTATCTCGCTAAAACTTGTCAAGAAGCCAAATTGACACATTTTCTGCCAAATGCTGTAATAGCATTAGAATGTGTTCCATCTGTGTCCTATTGCAAAACTAAAGTGAATGTATTCTGTATCAAAACCAAAAATGTAGGTAGGTGCCTTTGCAAAGTCAAAACATGAAAAAATATATTTATTTATTCTTTGTATGTGTTTGTATTTTTTTTTTCTATCCCATAAATTTTACCCTTAAAGAGTTTTAGTCTCTTCTCCACGTTTGTAGCCTCTTTTTTTGGGAGGAGTTCATCCAATGAATCTTCTCGCTTTAGGTGAAGCAAGAAGGCGTATCTGACTATTACTCACTAAAACCCACTTGTATTACTTTTGTACGCCTTTCTTGTTTCAAGGCCGCGGTAAGTCTTTCTAAGAATCCAGTAAGCACATCGAGTTTGTTGCCTAACAAATCATATTACTACCAGCTGCTACCAGTAACTTCGTTCACGTAATAGCAAAAAAATAACCTAGGAAAACCTACTCCCGGAAGAAAAAGTATCCTATGTGCTTTTCTAAGACATTGTCTGGCTTTGTACTAAGTTTCATCCAAATCCCTTCAGGAGTTTCAGCGTGAAAGAGTAAAAAACATACTCACACTAACAAACTGTCAACTTAATAATAATAATTACTATGTTATTAAGTGTGATATAGTGTGACAGCTTAACTACCGACGTTAAAAACACGATAGCTAGTTAGGCTTTTTATTTCATACAGCACAATATTTGAAAAAAAAAATGCCTAGCCACAATTTCACAGAAAAACATACACGAAACCGTCAAAGAAAATGACTTTTATCCACTAAACGACTTTGAAAACCGATATCAACAAAATATTCTTCCATCCTTCGGGAGCCAGCCGAAGTTAATGTAAACAAAACGTAAATATAGTATAATAGTATCAGGTCTACAATATTTCGATAAACAGGAAGGTACTTTACATGGCTGGAGTAGGAAGAGCGAGATAATATCCCAGGGGAGGAAGTGCAATTTCACTGCCATCTTGCAACTATATAAAATAAAAACATGAAAGTATTACAAGCCGAGAGATAAAAAAACTTGTCTTATTTGCAACTATTTCTATTAAATACTATGTTTATTTTTTCTTTTATTTAATACTAGCTTCTAGCACTAGTTTTGCCTGTGTGACAGTAGCAAATACATATGGCACTTAGTGATAAATTAGTATTCTATCATCATCATTATCTTAGCCAAAAGACGTCCATTGGACTTAGGCCTCACCCAAGTGTCGGATCGGATTCCCACAACCCTTGCCAGGTCATCGGTCCACCTTTTACGAGGCCTTCTAACACTGCGTCTTCCATCCAATACGCGGTCGCCACTCCAAATCTTTTCGGCCTCATTGGCCATCTGTTCTGCGAGCAATGTACCCTGCCCATTGCTAGTTTAGTTTGACGATTCTTCATGCTATGTCGGCAAACTTGGGTCTCCTGCGTATATCTTCATTTCTGATATTATAACCTTTCCATTGCCCTTTGGGTGATTTCAAGTTTTCTCATGAGGCCCATTGTGAGCGACCACGTTTCTGTACTGGCAACACGCACTGGTCATAGACTTTCGTCTTGAGACACTGTGGTATATTGGACGAGAAGATACCGGGCTGCATTCTATTGGTGAAAGAGTTTTTAAAATCGATCCTCAACAAAAAAAAAATACAAGATTTCAAATCTTTGGTCTTATTATATTATTAGTACCTACATACAGTATTGTTTATAAAATCTTGTTCAGTACTCACGTAATTAAAAAATAATTTTGAAATCTTTTTTAATAGTAGTATTTATTTAACATTTAGAAGAATGTTATTTATTTTGATTAATTAAAATGTAAAGATAATTACCTAAAACTCTGCAAAAATGGAAAATAAATTTATGTAACATTAAATTTTATTAATACTTCTAATTCAGATATAAAAAGTCTTATTAAATGAAAATATAATATATATTTTATTTTAAAACAGTCTTAACCCTAGAAAGATAACCTACGCCTCAGAGGCGCCCGCGTTGGTTTGAAATCGCTGTCTCTTCCTAATGAGCGCGCGTATCTACCTATCCTTCTAAGTTAGCTCAATGGACGCTGCACAGCGTCACAGGACGGCCGGTTTAACGCGGTAAGTACCATAGTTTTGCAGTTACGACTAAATTTTGCGCTCCAAAGGCGCATGGTTATCTTTTGTGTGACATTTAGTGAGAGTAACGATTTGTTTATACTTACATAAAATATTTGTAATAACTGTTTATTTCTTTTTTTTAGCATGAAATCTTTTTGCCTTCATCATGACGAGCCGGAGAACACTAACTGATGATGCAATATATAGGTTGATCGCTGGAGAAGAAGAGAACGAGCATGAACGAGAACAAGAAAGTGACAGTGAGATAGAAGATCATTTGAGTGATGACGACATACAGAGTGATTTCGAAGACGAGTTTATCGATGATGAGGTGCGTCAACAAATGAATGATACACAAAATGAAGAGGATATAAGTCCAAAGGCGGGCTGGACACTTTCGATCAAATGTGTTCCTCAATGTCATGTTCGAGGAAAACCAATAGATGGCCAATTTCTATGTTTTATGGCATTCTGAACATAGCATTCGTCAATTCTTATGTTATATATTGTCATAATATTCTTGAGCAAAATGAAAAGCCTCTAAATAGAAGGAATTATATGAAAAAGTTAAGCACCCAGTTATCAGAATCGTGGATGAAGGAAAGACTGGAAGCTCCTACTTTGCCAAAGCATGTGCGAGATAACATCGCAAATATTCTTCCGAAACTGGTTGTGCAGAACGATACCGATAATGAAGAAGAACCTCCAGCCAAGAATTGACGGTATTGCACCTTTTACACTAATAAAAAAAAAGAATGTCTAAGATGACTTGCGCCAAATGCAAGTTTGCGGCGAACATAAAAATGATGTTTGTTTTGAATGCCTGTCAAACCAAATGATTATAATTTTCACTGATTTTTTTAGCTAATTAGTTGGCAAGAAATAATATAATTAGTTTTATGAAAAAAGGTATTATTTTTTGACACTATGTTCCTGTAAACAGAAGACTGCTAATTTTGTTGATTTTTTCTAGAGCTTTTTTTGATTTATGTTTAATTTTTAAAATATATAAAATATTTCACAAAAAAGCTTTTTATTATTAGTTCATTAACCACATATTATAACAATTAATTAAAAAATACAATAAATAGGTATTTCATAAAAAAAAAAACAATCATATATCGTGCGCCTCCGAAGCGCATGGTTATCTTTTGTGACTGTCAAAATATGGTTATCCTTCTAGGGTTAACATAAAGCCATTTAACTGAAACTCTATAATAATTAAAATACTCCATTAAAGAAAGTACGTACTGATTTACTGCTGAGAGCCTCTTAATTAAGAAAAAGTATAAAATAACATACCGGTACATTCACCTTAGTGTACTGATAAAGGTTATTGCATTGTAGATGTTCTTGCTTCTTAGTTAAATGAGCCGGAATTGTATTAACAGGCCTATTGGACTAGTGGTTAGTGGCCCTGACTGCTATGCCGGAGGTCGTGGGTTCGATTCCCACCCAGGACAAATGTTTGTGTGATGAGCACGATCATTTGTTCTGTGGGTGTTATTTATCTATAATATGTATGTATTTAGAAATATATAAGTATGTCTATCAGTTGTCTACTACCCATAACACAAGCTCTGCTTAGTTTGGGACTAGACGGTGTTGTGTGATAGTTGTGGAATATTATTATTATTCCTTAATATGATAATGATGATCATCATCAACGCAACCGTAAGATTTCTTCTGCAGCATATTGGCTTTCTTAAGTTTTGACACATCGACCAATACTACTCAACCTTCTTCTAGCTGATCTTGTTCTTGTGCCTGTTACCGGACATTTGATTCTACTCAGTCAGGACTTCAGTCAAATTGTCTTCCAGTACGTGGTAAATTTTCATTCGGGCATCTAAAAGCAGCATTAAATATATATAATAATATCTCATACATTACAAGAAAAAGATCACTAAAAATAACTTACGCTGAATTTGGAAGGAAAATGAGCCCAACCAAAATCCCAAGCAAAAAAACAGTGGCTAAATTTGAGTAACGTAAATTTCGCTGCTACGTGCGGATGCATGTCTGGCCACTCCCTTAATAATAAAGCACAGTGCACAAACCCCAGACACCACTTACAACAGTTTACGGTAAATAGCGCCATAACAATTTAATGCTGGCTTGAATAGCTCGGATATGTGCTTAAAGCAAAACCTGGATAAAAGTATCTCTATATTCTATGAGCTTCTTCATTTTATTAGAAAGTACTTGTCAAAGTTTATTTCATATTTATTTATGACTAGCTGCTTCTAGCGGCTTCTCCCGCGTGATAGCAGAAAGTTATCCCAAGGGAACATTCTCCCGGGATAAAGAAAATAATTTTCGTAACATACTTACACAAAAGTAGAAATGGAATAATCCACCCTGAAGTATTTGGCTTGAAGTAGCTTTCTGCCTTGTTGCTCAGAAACGAATTTTCATTTTATCTGCAAAATATGCCTGTATAAAAACGTTTCGCCGTCACAAACGCGAATTACCATGAAAATAGTATCACATGGTAGATGACAATTCTAAATCCAAATACCCAGTAACTGTCTACATTACGCAAACACACCGTACTAACCAGTGAACCAAAACAACACAACATTTGTACAATATACAGTCAACGTCATCTGCACCTCATCAAAATATCACATTACAGAATCACAAATTCATTCCGGGCCGCCAATTATCCGTGAGCGTTCATTTTCCGACTCATTCCCCGGTGTAATGATCACGTGGTGATTTTGACAGTTGCCCCGGCTTTGCTAGCTGTCATTTACGTTGACGTTTTAGAGCGGCGAATGTTCGTTTTGGGCTCGTGTGTTTTTAGATTTCTTTTAATCATATATGAGAAATATGAACTAAAAAGGAGAACATATATTATATGTTTTAGAATATATATGTATTTTTACAAAGAGAGCATTAAAAATTCTCTCTTAGCATAAATTTCAAAATCGATTCTGAAAAAATAGGGGCCAAATCTAAAGGCAAAGATTGATATATTTACTCAATAGATGTTAGGTTATCCTACAGACAGAGTACCTTGTTTTCTATACCAAATTGCACACCACTTAAACAAGTTACTTTAATTCAAACGTCCCACAAACAATTTTTATGCCAATTCTTGAGCTCGCCGAGTGAAACCACCCCTCAAGGCATGAACCGAGATCCAAATGCAAATGTCAGTCGTTAACATGCATGGCGTGAAGTCGGCCGTCTAATTAGGAAAACTACTCTGACAAGGACTGCAGATATCATTTTGCGAAATGGCTATGAAAATTTCTAGATATTACCTCTTAGAGTGAGTGTTTATGTCGGGCCGTTTGTTGTAATATTGCGGGTTAAATTCTGATGACTCGATTATTTGTACCCTTTATGCGGTGTTAGACCGTGATAATATTAGGGATTATTCACGACTCTTTGTATGCTGTAGTAGATATGTCTTAGCTAAGAAGCATAATCCTAGCATTAGGCTGCCTACCCACTTGAGCGGAGCAAGTCTGCGGAGCGGAGAAACGGAGAAATATTAACCAATAGAATCGCACAATATCTCGCCTCTTCTTCAGTGGACAGGGAGCACGAACTAGTTTTAAAATTCATACAAAAACCGGGAAGTGGACCCCTCCACTTCCCGGTTTTGTATAATAGAACGGTTTTGTATAAGTTATAGAAACGAGTGCGGGCGCTTTAACTAACTATAGCTAAAACAGTCTGCAACTCCACTCCGTATTACTTACTCCGCTCCGTAGCCTCGCTCCGCTCTGGTGGACAGGCAGTCTTAAGATCTGAGATAGCCATTTTATAACCATCTCGACCAAATTTCGATCAGAGCGGCCAATCACAACGGAGATTAACCAAATACGCAGGGTAGTACTCAAGTGTGTGCGCAAACACAGTGCACTCTCTACCCCTTTACTCTCATAGTCCGATGGGACGGTAAACCGTTACGATCGGGGAGAGATTAGGCGCAAGACCAACAGCTGTAGTTGTTTTTCGAGACACGGAGGTATCACAGCACCAACTTCCAAACGGGTAGTTACAGAGTAACTTCTAACGGAAAACCCAAACAGCGTTTAAAGAACTATTAACTAGAATTGAACCTAAAACTTAGCCTTCTTACTTGCGATCACAAGACTGACAAAGGAGTTAATTTATATATATAAAAGAAAAATACCACTCACTGATTAATATCAGAGACACCTAAAAACGAAACTCCACCACTTTCCGGTCACCGTAGGCGCGGGCTTACGGACGGCGGGCAATGGGTAGCTCGCTGTCCGTTTGTTCGGTAACAGACCGGACCGAGGCCAGGTCGTTTATGGCGCACACTGTTCCCGTGCGTCTCAAGGAGTTGTCAACAAACCGTAGGGGCCCAGTAGGGTCGAGGCCTAGTCTAGGGCTCTGGGGAGGTATGAAAATGACAGGGAAGGAAATGGGTAGGTTTTTAGTCAGTAAGAGTCTGACACTATTTCCCGCTCCACCTAAGGGCGGGGTTTGTCATTGGATGATTTTACCTACCATAAAAAAAAACCCCTTATGTGGTAATAAGACTTTCACGCGACTGAAGCCGCTAGCAGAAACTAGTATTAGACTCTATGATCAGCAGAAAATTGTAAGTCAAACATCATTATTAGAAATCAAAAACTTATAACTGCCTCAAAAAAGATTAAAAATATTAATTGCTGTAAAACCATTTGTAACACGTCAATATACCAAACATACAACGAACAGTCGCTACTAAAAAGATCTATCTCCAAAATCCACGACCTAAACCTGCTTCGTCGTTGTAAATTCTAAAAGATTGAAACTTAGTAAAAAATATATATCTAGTTTAGAATTTATTGAAGTGGCAGTTAGGGGACGCAGTTAAATTAGTTCTTCGAGCTTCTGAAATCGACGGAGCAAGTTTCAACCCCCCTTCTCCCACCACAGCATCCCCCCATTCACAAGCGAAGCGGGCATACATTATAAGTTTACCAGCAAAATATAAACATACGGTAGGAAAAAGGATATTTTAAAGTTTTCTATTTTAAATGAAATTGTGGGCTGTATATCATAAGAAGTTTTGTTTGTAACTGTTATTGGTCGTGAATTGTAGCCACGTTACTTGTTAGTAATGTGGTGACTGCTGAGTTTTCTAAGTTTTGTCTGCAAAACTCTGCATTCAGTTTTTGTGGGTGTGTTCATTTCAATGCTTTCAGTGTTATTTACGAGTATCTATCCTACACCTAACAAAACTGTTTTAGGTTCGTACACTCAAAGTAAGGTTCAGTTGAAAATCATCGTCACGTAACAACTATGTAGTTGTCGGGAATTTTGCTGAACTATTTTTATTTGTAGCAGCCGTAAGACATAAATTTTTACTGTTTTTTTTTTAAGTTTTTTCACTGTGTGTCTGTGTGTCAAATATACATTTTATCTGTCTTTCTTTCGCTTTTAGTTTAAAGAAATATTATGTAATTACAGAGCCCTCGTTTCTGACAACAAATTATACATGCGTTACACATTGTATGTACACACTCATAGCAACTTACGTTTGACAATATGTTTTCTTCGTTTTGGTATTTTTTTTTTATTTATAAGTTTTTGACGGCCCAACGAGTCGACGCAGCATGTCTTCTTCATCAACTCATCATCAGCATACTATTCAAGGGGTTTTCTCTTCTTTTTTTTAGTCTTTTCATTCTTAGCAGAGTGCTCGTGGTTATCATGGAGGTAGCTTTCCGGAAACCGTCAGGGTATGACTTCCCCGCCACTTTTGCATGCTGGCAGTCGCACGGGCGCACTCGTTCAATGGTCGCCAACAGCCGATTCGATTTGGTCTTGTTCCGTCCACCAAGAGGTTAATGTCAGTAAAGACACATGTTAAAATAAATTTATATTTCACTAATAAACTAGCTGTTTCCCGCGAGTTTGTCTGCGTCCAACTCATAATACAGTAAATTGCTATTTGGTCACAATTTCAAGATGTTTTGATTTGCGCAGACGGCGGAACTCTATTCTTTATTTTTTTATAAAAGTAGCTTAAGATACCCATTATAACATGAGTTATAATGGGTATCTTATGCATTTTTGCCATAGGAGTCGAATTTACTTTCAAATATATTTGAAAAAAAAAACAATTTTATTATTACAAACGGGCACTTCAATTTTATTTATGTGTAAAAATAAAGATATAAATTTAAAAAATAATGTAAAAACTCAAAACTTTGAAATATACAAACCAAAAATAATAATACGTAAAAAAGAAGGACAACCGCTATACTCCATGTAAAAGCAGGACTAACTTGTCTGTTTATTTGTATTTACGTTTATTTAATCAGATTTTAGAGTCATTACCCGAACGACATCGTGCCATCAAATTCCGAGCGTCTAAAACCCTTGAAAATTCGATTTCTCGTCAAAGACGCCATCATATTGGCAATTTCGCGTATTTATTAGTTTCCATAACGGTACAATTGCTCTTGAACTAACATACTACGTATTCGAACTATGCTCAAGTAATTGACTTTCCTCTCCGATGTATTATAAGCGGCAATAGCTAATCTACATTCTCAAATACTTACTTACTTATACCTCAGCAGTACATGGTAAGACCAGTTTTATTGACCCCTGTGCGGGTTTAATGTTTTGTTAAACTTGTGTGTTATTTCCTTACAGTTCTGTTTACAGGGGTCTAGTGAATATGGTCGGGAGTCTAGTATGGTGCTTGTCTGTCAGTGTGAGTAATTAAGTTACGCAGTATAAATGAAGGGTCTCATGCTATCTAGAACAGGTAATTAGTTTATGCGTCAATTGAGCCCCTCATTGTAATTTGTACTTGCGAAGGAAATGGAAATTTTATAAGCTAGGAGGTATTTTTATATTTTAATCTTGTTATGAATGTTGTTTACTTCCGCAGGTAAAGTTTTGTACTCGGATTTTTAATCAAGTAGATATGTTCTTACTCTTTTGTTTACAAAACTGTAGGTAAATATTTTGTAACTACATTGTAGTTACCTACTGGTTTATTTAATCATTTCATTCATGCAAGTACAGTGCAAAAACAAAGTTAAGCTAAAAAAAACACGGCAAAAAATATTTCTTGATACTCTTACTCGAAAACTCGCTTTAATCTATATATTTTATTTTTATATCTATACCTAAATAGTTCAATTCCCGAATCAAGTTTCGAAGATTTTTGCGAATCGAAAAAAATATTTCTTTTTTGCGACTTCAAAACAGTTTTCCGATTTATTCTAAAACTTGTGCTGTGAGACAATACTTCTTGAAAAATTTTAGGGTTCTAGGACAACGCGAAGCACCTACCTTATTAATTTTGATTAACTTTAGATTTCCCCGGCCGTATCTTTCTTTGTCGTTAACTTAGAAGTTTGATTTTTTCACAGCTTCAAGGGAAGCCGACTCGGGTAGATGGTTTTAGTTTCAACTCTGTACCTCCACGCGTTTCTGAGATAAAGGGTCTTGACAGACAGACAAACAGACGGACAACAAAGTGATATAAAGGTTTAGTTTTTCTCCTTTTGAGGTACGGAACCCTAAAAAAGGCTGGGCATATCGATTTTGCACATAATTGACATTTTAATGGACACAATTTGGTACTTGCTTGTCTTTGTTTATAAATTGTTAAATCAAATAACAAATAACGCTAAAAATAAGTCTTTAAATGAAAACCGTTAAAATTGGTTATAAAACGAAGTATCAATTAGCACTTTAAATATTTGTGTGATGAAAAGTGCGTGCGTGATGGAATCAACTCGCTGTCTCTTTTCTACGCACGTAACCAAATGGTGACGACGTCACTTTTCTGTATGTGCATCCTTTTGCTGTTACTTGACAGTTTTCCCTTCCACCTTTGAAAGGTTTCTACCTTACGTAGTTTAAAACGAACTTGAAAAATCTTTTTTATTGGCGAATTTGGAAAAAAGTATACTTTTTAATACAAATAAAGTAAACATGTGTCAAGTCCCCAATTATAGAACATTTTTTTTTGTTACCTAGTTATATAGTCCAAAAAATAACATACACAAAAATGCTTCTTATTTAAACTATAATTCGCTCTGACAGTGTGTTAGCCAAAATTGGCTTTTCAATATAACGCACATGGTCGACCCTTTTGCCAATTATTATAATTAACTATAAGAGGAAGTGACCTCTTGGGCTTTAAGGGACGTAACTTTGTAATGCGGCGGCCATTTTGCCAGATTGATGGTAACAAGACATTGGACTTAAGTCAATATTGCGTTGTTGAGAAGTTTGTGAGCCTTGTTTGTAGGTAGTTAAGGGGTGGTTATTGGGTACGGGTTTGTTCTAAAGAGTTAATGGGCCCCTGGAACACAAAAGGCAACTAAAGGTGGGTTTTAGTCTGTAAAAGTCTGACATTCTTTCTCGCTGCATACTAAGGAGGATTATCTGAAGATTTATCACTCGAAAAAACCACAGTTAACGTACCAGCCAAACCACATTTTAGGATGAATTAGTTTCGCCGAGGCCAAATTAGTACTCATTGCTCGCGCGCTTCATAACCACCATATCTTTGAGTAATTATAAAAAAAATAACCACAAAGGCTGAGACGGGAACTCCACTCTGCTCTGCTCTGAAAGTTAAGGCGGGACCTTAACTTTCTAACCTAACCTGTCCGTGTCGGGGTGCCCTAAAATACCGAGCTCGCTTCGCTCCCTTGTGGACTAATATGCGGGTTTGGCCTAGGGGAAAATAGTTCATTCTAAAATTGGGTTTAGCCAGTAACATAAATGTTTTATCTGCCATCATTCATTAAATTTTATCCACCAATCCGTGTTGGGCCCGCGTGGTGGATTACGGCTCATTCCCTCGCCTAGAGAGGAGGCCTGTGTCCCAGCAGTGGGAACATTATAAGGCTGATGCATTCATTAAAAGTAATTGTATTTTAAGTGCATACCTATTAAATGTGCGCTCAGTTTATTATTATACAGGAATTTAATAATACGTTGATTAAACCTGGTCTATGTTCACAAATTCTAGTTTACTTTACAAGTCTGGCTCTTTCATATTTACTTTCACAAGACAATTCATTACGCTAACAAAGTTATAAAATCTTCGATGCAGTAAAAATGCAAATAATAATAAAACCTTAACATAAAAATTAGCCGTAACAGCGAATTCGAATACAGAGAAAACTTTTGCAAAGTTGGCACAACTTCTTGATCATTATTTCTCATGTTGGCAGACGAGAAAATATTCGCAAGATGAACTTGCTTCATTATAGTTTTTATTTTCTCTTTTATTATGTTGAATGTGATTGAGTCTAAACAAGAGGAATGAGTGAATGAATGCTGAGTGAACGGAGTCGAACAACCACGAATAAAACAGTTTTCCGATCAATGTTGGTTATGTTTACTGCTTAAGTGCAAAACTTGAGATTGGCAAAGCTGAAATCGCTTTCTGCTAAATGTTGGTCTAGACGGGTTATTAAAAATTTATTCCTCATAGATTTTTCGGTAAATATATTGGTTTTTGTTTGTATTTGCATTGTATTAACATTTGCTTGTTTGTCTATAGATCAATTTAATTTTACCATGCATAATTTTGCCTTTTGTTTGCTTTTACAATAAAATGTTACGAAGAGTTGCTTATTTACAAACTCTAATAAAGTGAATAAAATATTTTTTATTCGCTACACGATTTTCTTAACTTTGTATGTTAAAAACAAAATTATAGACATTATATTTTGAATTTTATTTAAATGACTTGTTCAAACTTGAGTTACTTTAAAAACGTTTTCAAGTCTATCGACGAAGTTTTTATTTTAAAAGTTAGAGAAATTCAAAAGTGTGGAACTATGAGATTTTTTTGTCATTTGACTTTTGTACCACTGAGGGTCGGAGTCACCGTGAATTGAGTTTAACATTCAAAAATCTCGATTAAACGAGGAACGTGACCTATAAGTACAATATATTAGAATAAATAGGCCCATAAATGTTTTAAGAGCTACAACAATAAACTATTTGGCTAGCTACATAGCTTTATATTTCACATTTAATATTTATCGAGCCATTAAATCACCGATTTATGGTGATACAAAAACAGTACAACATTATTAAAATAGTTACGAAACCACTTTGAAAGTGACATCACAAAAACATATTAATTTAACTTTTCGCATAAACATTGTCATTGTCTTGTAATCCAATTTTTGTTACTACGTAATCACTCTAAAAAACCTTATGTAACTTGCCGTAAACATTTTTTTTAATCACACTCTGATTTTTCTAGTCCAGTATCTCAATAAGAGATGGCGCTACTCGTCACGGTCGGAGCGAATTTTGGGGTAAGTCGAAAATGATTGAGGGTGTGCATTTCCCAAAGCAATTGATTATATGTTTTTCGATGATTCATTAAATGCAATATATTATGAACAGTAAAAATAATGTTATGAATAGAAGTCTCATGCGTGGAGTAATATTCATACCTTTTAAAAACAAGACACCACGCTTGTATAATATGAAGGAGTGGGTTTCCACAGGGCAAAACTTTGACCGTGACCATTTCCTTTTTATTTAATGAAACTTAATGTACCTACAGTAGCGCTACCTACTTAGGTAGACTTAATACATTAAAAAGCAGGTATTTTTCTGTCTCTTCTTTTCATCTTTTACATTATTAACTCATTTCTCTTGTTTTTCATCTTTATAAGTAATTCAATTTTATCCCAATTTTTATTATTTAAGTTTATTGCCTTTATTTTAAGATCTTTCAGCCCTTACCAAGAATTATCGATAAATAGGCATCGATGTGTTTTGTAATTTTTTTAGTGTACAATAATTATTATATTTTATTACAGTCTTAAACATAATAGGGGATTACACTAATACTAATAATCAGAAATAAAACCAAAACACAAAATAATGTTGCAATATCGGCGTTTCGTAAGATTTTAGATTTAAAAAACTGTTGAAAACATTACCATAAATTCTACCTATGACTTAGCATCATCATTTCAGCCAAAAAAACGTCCATTGTTTGACATAGGCTTCCCCCAATTGTCGCCACAATAGATGGTCCTGCGTGTCTCGCGTCCATCGGAGTACAGGTCATCGGTTCACCTTGTAGGAGCCCTTCCAACGCTGTGTCTTTCAACCTATGATTTATGAGTAAGTAATTTATAAATCATAATATCAGCGGACACTGTGGCACCACGAGCATAATGTATTCTCAAACCGTTATAGAAACGTTAAACAATACACCCATTCTAAAATTAACGCAAATAAAATAAAACAATCAATTCCCATAAAACAAATAGACTTAACAATCATAATCAAAAGCGATTTAATATTAACACAATCTTAATAATAGGAATATTAATTACTTCAAAACGAACTTCGAGTCATCGTCTAAGAGGTCAGTCCTGTGGTTGAAGCAATTATTATAATGAAATACATTAGTTAAGAGAAGGGTTGAAACCTCCTTTGTCTTATACTCTCGTTAATATGTATTTATGGGGACATTCCATGTTATTTATGGCGCTTTTTGGCATTTTCGGGGAAAATATTGGGTTGGTGATCTTAATGTGAGTGATTAAGATGTTGAGGAGTGATAATCGAGTGGGGAATTAATAGTTCGAGGTGATGGTTCAAAACGTGAGAGGGGTTTTAAAAGAGGTGTTGTCTTATTGTTTTTTTGTTTTCAGTACTACCAACCCTCCTAGCAGTTCTGAGGATACGACGGGTTTGGAAAATCTCATTAGGTGATTTTCCAAAGTCGCTGCACTTTGGGCACGCCATAATTATGGCGGTAAGTCCCTTTGAGCAGTGACTGGAACGACTTCACGGTGTCTTCACCTTCTGCATGATACAGGTTCTCCAGGCGAGAAATGGGTAGCTGTTCGCCATCCAACCGTCCAGTAACCGTTCGGACCGAGCTCAAGTCGTTAACGACGCGTATAGTTCAACGCGCGCCTCAAGGAGTTGTCAGCAAATCGTAGGGGCCCAGCAGAGTCGAAGCCTACTGGGGTTAAGGATCGATTTCTGAACGGAAAGTTCGGCCCCGGTATGAAACGCAAAAAAAGAACAGGAGTAAATTTTTAGTCTTTAAAAGTCTGACACTATCTCCTGCCCTACCCAAGGGCGCGGAAATATCTATGGATGGTTTTCCAACCGAAATAAAAGGTCTTGTCGTTTTAAATTTCGATTTCACGACCGTGTATGCAAATAAAAGCCAGGTTGGTTAGGTAGAGGAAATTTATTAACTCCTTTTGAAGCTGTACGCGTATATGTACTTAAAGTTTTACCTTCATAGATGGAAGGTAAACAATTCCAAATGAAAAGGTAAAAATCTACTTAAGATATATTTCGTGTCGATTTTTCTGTATATTTCGTAATAATAGTTTTATAGAGCTTAAATAATAAAAAATGTAATATTGATTTTTTTTCTCCTTTGCCCCCGAGAGGTGAAGTGTGAGTATATTATTATGTAGTACGATACTTATGTGTGCGTGTACTTAGCTATGTAAGCAACTTTTCTTCATATTACTTTTTTATTGTAATTAAGTATTAGTCTAATAAAAGACACCAAACTTTAAACACTGTTTCCATTACTACAAGCCAAGGTTCCAACATCACACTCTAAACAATTTATTCTACGTGCTTAATTTTAAAGGACCGTATCGAAAAATCAGAGGGAAATTCGATTTGTCGTCCCTATACGTCAACCTCGAATAAACAATGCGAATAAGATTTTAGTTCGAAAACTGTATATGGTAACATATGCAGTGCAGGTATGCGTCGGGTCTAACGAAGACCGTTCGTTCGGAGAATACTTGATGTCACAAGGATTTTTAGTTTGTTTTTTGGACCGAAGATGCGCTTAGAGTAACAGTGTTTGAATATACAATGGTTTTTTTTTTTTTGGGGTTGTTGTAGTTTTATATAATGTGATGTAAACATTTATTTACTACTATCCCGATGGGCTTTTCTATCAGTAAAAGTGATGAACTTCGATACAAACTTTCATTCATTTATTTTAAAATTATTATTGAGCATTTTAAAAAACCCTGATGTAAGCAAATCGTAGTGACCCAACAGGATCTAAACCTACTGGGGTCATCAGCTACCTGAAAGTGAACCCAGTCGAGAGCAGTGGTGGCCGAGTGGTAATGGCCCCGACTTACGAGTTGTAGGTCGCAAACCAGTAGGGTTCAAACCCAGCCAGGCGCATTACTTTGTGTAATTTATTTCATCACCACTGCTCTTAAAACGGTGAAGGAAAACATCGTGAGGAAACCGGCATGTCCTAGAATCAAAAATTCGAAGACATGTGACATTCACCAAGCCAGCTTCGACAGGGTTGAAGCCTGCTTGGGTCATGGGTCAGTTTCTGAAAGGAAGGCTCAGCCTCAGCACGATGGGCAACGAAGGAACGGGGTAGGATTTAAGTCAGTAAGAGTCTGACACTATTCCGCTCCGCCCAAGGGCGGGATTTGTCATTGGATGAATTTACCTACCATAAAAAAACCCGGACCCTGGAACGAATGCAAAACAAGAACAAGAGTGGGTTTTAGTCAGTAAAAGTCTGACACTATCTCCCGCTTCACCCAAGGGCGGGACATGTCAATGGATGATTTTTCCACCTTAAGATAAAGTGCCCACTCGGCAGTTATATTTTCTTTTTATTATGATACTAGCAGCTGTCAGCAGCTGCACTCACGTGGTAGCAGATTATCTCAAAGAAACATACTCCCGGAATAAAAAGTCTACCCCTGGACCAAGTTTCATTGAAACACGTTCAACGTTGAGCGTGAAGAAGTAACCAACATCCATAAATAGATACACACACACACACAGACTCACAGACCTTAACCTTTATTATATTAGAGTGATATAAAAATATAAATTAATAAATAAATGTTTTGCTAACCCCAAAACTGCACCAATTGATGGTTAACTTTGTTGAAATTTGAAGAAGGAAGAGAAAATTGGAAAGATTACACGATACTATACTATATAAAAAACATACAAATTTGAATTTTTTATATGAGTTGTAGCTGTATTACACTAGGTTTTGGCAGAAAAACATCTATCGAGTCAGCTAGTTTGTAATAAACATGTCGTGTTTCTAGATTGTTTTTATTTGTCAGAGATTAAATGAATTAAAAAACATTATTAGGGAAAACTTTCTATATCTCCCTTCTTTTTAAGTGCAAACCTAGTAAAATATTACATAATATTATATTGTTTGGCAAAACTTCACATAAATAACCTCTTATATTCCGACCAATTCAAAACTTGACTATTAGAATAACACAAAACTTCTTCCCGAGAACAAAGTACAAGGGATTATTTGAACTGCATTAACAGACATAAATATTAAACGCAGCTAACAGCTCATTCAAGCTTGTCATTACACCACTCAACCGTTCTAAGGGTCTAAAAAAGAATTTTCCTAAACATCAAATAGAGTCAGACATTTTGAAGAGAAGTGCCCTCGAACGATCCCCAGATTTACATGTAATTATCATTTTTGATTCTCTCTTCTTTTGTGTAAATACTCTTCTAAAAGGTAACGCCGTAAATGACATAATGCGGAGGAAGATACGCTGAATTATTTATGTGATAATACGGCACTGTGAGCCTTGGCTTTTTAGTGAGGGGTTAGAGAGTGGTGCATAATATCGATAGTTTCATTTTAATTTAGTAAATCTGTTGTACGCTATATTTTTTTAAACGTTGCCCCACACTAGGAATTATTCCTGTATCGTAGGTGCGTTCACAAACATAAACTCACATACACAAGACACTCAGACCCGGAACACATATTTGTAGGCAATACGAATATTTGTTCCGTGCGGGCGCCGCCGCGCAGCCCGCAGCGCAGCAGCCAATCGCTCAACCACTGCGCCAACCGTACCGTCTCTTATACCTATCTTATATATCTACCTATCTCTTATAATATCTATTAAGGTTCTATTGAAAATAAAAGTCGTTATGGAATTTGAAAAGAAGTAGCTTTTATATTCTAAATTCAATGTTGACCAATTCTTCCTTTTATGTGTAATAAGTATAAAAATCTGCATAGTCTTAATCTAATCTATATAATTCCAGTCCACTTATAATCAGTTGATTACGTCTCATAATCTTTTACCTGTTTTTATTATTATATTATTACTTTAGGCTCGTGTTTGACCACTATTTTTTATAAGAATTTATAGGTTCGCAACCAACGCAAATGTGAACCACGCTTGCCTAAAACTAATCTATTCACACTTGACCTGACCCAAGGTTGTATCAACATTATATTCATATTCATCGTATCTCCCCATCACTATATCTCATCTACGTTTCAGCGTTAAATACGCTTCAATGGATATTACTTTTGGGGATTTTTGTTGCTTAAATAAATTATTACATTTGACTAAGAACAGGTTTTAATGAATTTCAAATGGGACCGACGTAGACTAATATGATTTACCATTTCACTCTTGTTGCTTTAACGACATGAAAGGGAATTCATTTGGGGTTTGTCAACGTGTCGATATTTGAAATTGAATAATAAATAGGTAGGTGTGCTATTTTATTCATACCAAGATGAGATGAACGGGTTTTATGCCCTTCTTATTTAGGTACCACAAGAATATGGTTTTATGTAGTTTCGGTAACGTATTGAAAGTTACTTAAAAAAAAAAAAACAATATCTCAATTGTTTCTACACTGTATTTATTGCGAATTTTTTTATAAGAGAATTTTCCAAGAAACTTTCAGAATTATGAAAAAAAAGTATATAATTCTTGACGCCATTTTAAAAAAGTAATTTACGACCATTGTTAAAAAAAAAACCAATCTGACGTCTCAAAAACATACTTGAATACAAACTCAGATACCAATTTTACAACAATACAAAATATCCAAGTGTAATCGTTGCAGTTTAACATTTCACTCCGCCGCCATCTTTGTTGGCGCCAAAACGTTGTGTTTGACATAAACATTATTCGTTCGGATACAACACGAAAACAACTTAAAATTGACTTGCTTGCGAGTGATGGCTAATAAAAATTGGGAAAGCAAAACGAAATTGGAGTGTCGACGACGGTAAATTGTAAAATATTTTTGTATGTTTTTTAAGCTTTCGTGACATGATGAGTAGGTTTGTTAGTATTCGCAAATTTGTAAATATTTCACTAAATAATAGGAACATGGGTTATTTTTTTATAAAAGTAAATTGGTATACTTTTCATTTTGATTCTTAATGAAAAATAATAACTAATCATAACATAGTTAAAAAATAACTAATATTTAAGAAAAAATCTTTTTCTATTTAATTAAATTTCAATTACATACAGTATGTTTAAGAAATATGCTAGATGTTTCTCAGATAATTGCCTCTTTTACATTCTTAATAACTGAATAATTTCATATCTGCATATGAAAACTGAATTGTTGAAGTTCATTATCAAATTCTAGCGTTCAAAAGATCCTAATTTAATAAGACAGATAAAAAATATAGTATTTAAAGACAAAAGAGAATCGTTTATAATGAATATAAAATATTTAAATACTGTAATGATTGTTTGCAATATTAAAATTAGATTCTACGAATAAAATAAACATTTCATTGTTGCTTCGTGTTTCACAGATATATTGGATTAGTTCTGTTGCGAGATTCATTAATAATATTTGTTTTCATTAATTGTGCGTCCAATTTGTCTTCATTCAGCTAATTGATTAGTTAATCTTACGTAAAAGCGTTCAGATGCTGGTGTTAGACCGGCCTCACACCTTATTGTATGAACCAGCCAATTCTTTTCTTAGCGGGAAATTTTGGAATGCCACCGGTGACCCCTGGTTGCTACTCTGGTGTGGCGATCTTAACCGTCGGTGGCATATGTATGTCAATGTGAAACGCCGTGGTGCCTGTTTGCAGCACGTTGCCGTGTCGTCCAGATGGATGGTACCGAGTCATGATGAGCATCTACGGCGCCGTGTCGTGACCAACTAGGCAACATCGGTAAACCCTTTGGTTAAATACTAATTATTTTTGACGACGCATCGTTTGAGCAACATTGTATCGTGCATCCTCTCAACACGTTACGGAACCATAAATCTATCTGCACAACGCGGCAACGTACCGCAGTCAGGCGTCGGTGTCACATCGTTCGACGCACGGCATCGTAGAAGCGCCGCACTGTTTCACGTAGACGATGCTGCGCCGTAGTAATGTGGCTAGACCCTGTGACTAACAAGTTGCCTGAATTTATCGAGAAACGTTCCATATCGTAAGGTGTGTCGTCGGCCTAAGACATAATTGTAATCGTATAAAAGTAACAGTTGATGTATTAATAAAAATTGAAAATAATGTAACTTCATTTTTTTTTTAAACTTATATTTATTATATGCGAAACCCGAAACACGGGTCTAGTATTTTTATGCAAAGAATCTATGAATAAAATTTCATAACGTTATAAGCTTGTTATGTTACCTGGTTGTCCACACAAACACATGGTCACCGGGCAATAGCCAGGTGACCATGTTTGGTGGACCATAATTGGGGGTTATTTTTCTCCTGCAGCTGTGCGTTGGCTCATCATGCCCGTTATGACCTGCCGTTACCTATATCGGTGGTAGCCAACTTGTGACTTTTTTCAAATATTTTTGGGAAAAATATAACATGGTGGAAAAAATATTGGAATCGATTCAGTTACTGATTCGGAACAAACCACATTCAGCTTTCGCATTATACTAAAAGTAATGTTGTGTATATAATATTTTCATTTTGGTTTAATGAAGAATGGATTGTATATAAAAAAAAACAAAGACATGTGACATCCACCAACCCGCACTGGGCCCGCGTGGTGGCCCGTACGGCCCATTCCCTCTTCTAGAGAGGTCTGAGTTCTAGCATTGGGAACATTATAAGGCTGATGCTATGCTATTTAAACAGGAGCAAAATAAAATGTTCCGTTTTCTTTAATTAATTAAACATCAATTTTTTTTTAACCTAACCGTTTTGAACTGCATAAATGAATAAGATAGATTTAAGTTTAAGTACTTATTATGTAACTTTCTTGGTGTACAATAAAGTTTTATTCTATTCTATTCTATAACATAATATGGCACAACCAATTACTGTAATTACGGTAGGGAAAATGGAACATTACGTTATTCAGGATCGATTTTTCTTCAACAGATTTAAACATTAATTTATTGCAGTGCAAATGCAGTCTGTTATAAAAACAAAAAATAACTGTATGGTAATATATTATTATCAGAAACAAGATCTCTCGCTCGACGAACGACAGCGGCGACGTAGAAAAACTTATTTTTACGATAGTTTACGATTTCCGTTTCTATATCTACTATAGAACTGTTAACGCGTAAAATTTATTATTTATTACATTTGTTGCTACTTTTGTACAAAACTGCAGACATAGGGACGTTAACGCTTTATGTGTTTTTGCTGAATAATAAAACCGCCCCTTGATGGAAAGCTTCGGTCACTACTGGCCTGGAAAATTCTGTGAATATATTTTAAAATATTCATGGAAATTTATTCCAAATATTTTTATTTGTAGCGAATAAATATATCTGCAAATTAACTTTAATATTAGTAGTCACACATTTATTTTGTTTGTAGGTACTCATACCTACAAACAAAATAAATAATATTTTTAATTTATATTTTGCTATGAACATGATTAATAAATAATTATCTTCCCAATTTTCCAAATTTCAAAATATTTAGTGAGAGGTGTTGTGTTGTGTTGTATGTGACTAATTACTCATTCTATATACACATATATGGAATAAGTAATTAGTTAGCTTTATTTTTTTCTCTTTTTTATTACGAGTACCTTTGTTAGTAAAAACATCTTTCAGTGTTCGTAAAATAAAAGAGACTTTTTCCAATAAAACTAGATTTCAGAAAAGAACACACCAGATCCAATCTTAACACACTCTCATCCCGAGTCATCACTTAGCCAAGCAAAATTTGACAAACTTCAAAGCTTCTCCAGGCATATAGATAACAAACTTATCAAGCATAAATCTCAATACAAATGGCTCGAGCCCATCTCTCAACATCACGCAAACATAACTGGGCTTTCAGCAGCAAATTTCACACACGATAGCGCCCCCTTACATACTACGTGTTACTTTTAACAAAGGGCAAATCCTCATGAAATGACATAGGCTGACAGTATCCACCGACGTCGAACATTATCGCAAAATACCCTTAACTCGATTCGTTCATATAATATTCATGACAGGGCCCAATCTTTCAAAAATTGACACCTTTTTGCCGGGGTTACCCTCTCCCGGGATGGACAAGTTTTCTGTGTTGCCAACGGTGAATAAATTACTGGACACAATGGGGTTTTTGGTTTACGACTGCCTTTAATTTATTGTGGGGAAAGTAATGAAATATATTAATGGATTATTTATTGATGTTATTATAATATCAATGAGCTGTCGGAAGTTGGCATGGTGTATTGATATTTAAGTGTCCATTTGTTTGAATAATTTTTTTAAGGTCTTTTTTACAAAGTATACTTGGTAGGTTGACAGCAGGACGAAAATATGCATCTTTGAGATGAGAGGAAAGAATAGATAGCTACATTGTATGAATCTGTATCACAGCTGTCACCCTCACCATTTTATAGCAATTGTAGTATAGTGTTATGATCTCTTCGGCAAAATTGCCATACCTACCTAATGTAACTAAGGTGGATGTGGACTTATATTAAGTAAGACGTAATATCTCTTTCTGTAACCATTTATCACTATAATTTTCTTCCCCGATGGAATTAAAATTATTTTCCTTTTGAATTTAATACTAGATACCTACTTTCGAGATTTTATAATTTACATACAATAAAATAGATACAAATAAGAAGTTAACTAGTATCGTAATAGTCTGGTAGTGAACCGTGCATTGTTCCTAGCAATGTGAATTTTTCAATTAATTTGTACGTTTATAAGTTTCTCTAGGACATTACTGATACCTCGCGCCTCGAAAAATACGGAAAGCTGTTGGTCTTGGTTATCAATAATAGACTTTGACAGACGTTACAGGTAGTCAGACGCCAGAAAGTCTGACCATCAGACTATCCAAGGAGTATCGTGTAATCCAGAAAACGGGTAGTGGAGGTCTGATAGGCAGTCTCTCCGTGCACATACATGGCTATTCAGCAGACCAGTTAGACTCGACACCGACCCCATGCTAGTTGGAAAAATGCTAGGGAGATAATGGTTAAAATAGGAAGGGAAGTCAAATTACAATATAAATTAAATGACTACCAAAACCCGGCCATATCAACAACTGTACAAATAACTTTAAAATACGCATATAAAACCTCCATTAAATATATTGGTCAACATCTCCGGAATATTTTTAGAGGGTTGACCTATGCACACATTACTTAGCAATAAAGCTTTAAAACAAATAGGTAGCAGACTCCCAGGAGATTGAAGAGTTGATCAAATAAATGGTAGGTGAGGACCCTACGTCACTCTACCCACAGTAACTAAAGCTGATTGTTTGTTCAACGAACATAGATTTTTCCACTTGATTGTCTGATTTGATTTTCTTGAGGGCCTCCTCCTTGGTTGCCGAGCAAATAGATTGTCTGATATAATCCTCTTCGGACAAGTCCAGGGTTCCCATTTACCTTTTTTAAAAGAGTTTGTTTTCGTTTTTGGTTTATTTTCCGATGTTGATTGGGACTGAGATTTTCGTGTTGTCGCTTAGGTGATATATGTTTTCTATTGTAATGTTCGTTTGTGCAACAAAAGAAGATACAGTTTAAAGTTTTTGTTCAAAGTTCAAATATATATTATTTCATAAAAACATCAGAAGTGTGTGCACAATTCCAATTGAGAGTTTTTTGTAAAGAAGAACTGGCTTGAAACTCGGTAGTAACTCTTTTAAAAAATCTTAGTCCGGTCAGGTATACCCTTAAATTTGGTTCGTTTTAATCTCGCGGAGGGTCAATTCGGTACATGAAACACTATCGATTTGTAAAGAGAAAATTAAAAATACAGTACTTTTTTTACTAGGTTTTGAAAGCCATTGTAATTATCGCACTCTAATTTTAAAACAGTACTGGGTAGTATCCCATCTCAACGTAATGAAAAATTATCTACGCCATCAAACAACAACAAAAACTTGCCATAAAAAAAAAACATTTCCTTTTATTTTTCCTTTGTTAAAAAGAAACAAGGATTCTATTAAGGATTATATAAAGTTGTCGGAACCCCCTGTTCCGTGACGTTTCCTGACAATCTCGCGGCGACAAGCGTCTCGAATCTCTTTCATTGTCCACTTGTCATTAAGTTTTTGTCTTTCCCCTTCTTACACTTGGATGTTAGGCTTATAGACCGGTGAATACGGCGAAACAATGTAGCCAACAGAAGCACAAATGTTGGTTCTCTTGTTAATTGTTCTTTTTTATTTAAAAATAAATAATAAAATAACACCCACCCTTATGGTGTTCATTTGTTTATCACACCCACCACATTGAATTTATATATTTTTTCAATAACCTATATTACTCAGGACGATGCAAGAATTCTAACGATACCTCATACATGTAAATCGGTTCCGTCATTTAAAAGTTATAGTGGAGTAAAGAAACTCACATAAATACATACATACCTTTTTTGGGCAGTCGTGTAAAAAAATAAAATCTCTTGTATCATGGGTGCGTTCACAATGTAAACTCGCAAATTTTTTCCGTGCGGAAATTGATCTTGCGACATTCAACGCAACAACCAATCGTTCAACCACGGCGTTAACTTGCTGCCAGAGAGAACCCATCATTTCAGCTGAAACACATCCATCGGTGGACATAGGCCATTCCAATCATCACCATAATCTTGGTGATTACCGTCCTCGGCTCTCTTAAGACCTCGCTTAATACTCAGCGGTAATCACCAACATTGTTGAGAAATTTCTACTTTTTTCAACGGTATCCCAAAATTCACTCAAGAAAGTAATGCCAAACCTTATTTCTGTGGAAACTTCGAACCGATCACTAATAATATATACGTCCCTTTTCACTTTCCTTTTGTAAATCTGAAGACGGTTCAAACTTCGTTACAAATGTTAACCAACCATTCAACCCGTGGATCACTACCGAAGATTTAACGACGACAAATGGCCACGGATTGACGACACATTTATTTCACTGACATCTAATGTTATAGTGCAGATTTATTTGTTTCCGACAGCATCGGGAAATGCCATTATAATGGATACGCGTTTTGACAGGCTTGCTAATTTGTCATTTGAGTTGTACGGAGTTTGTGGGACTGTTAATGGCATATATTCTCTGTGTAGTGTCATCTTTTAGTTCGAGAAACAATCTGATTTCTCTCTGATGCGTATGAAGTGAACAGTCATTTGTTTCGTCCGCCTCTTCCATTAAATGCTATCATTATTAGCCAGCATTATTTCCAACTGACGAATCGGTCAGAGGTTGATCAACTAGCTACTGCGCTGCCAACGTGTCGCTGGTTTGATTCTCGCACGGAATTGTATGGATTACTGTTAAGTGTTCTGGGTCTGGGTGTCTTATGCTTTTGAACGCACCCACGATAAAAGAGTTATTTCAAGTATAAAAGCAACGCCTTTAATTCTTCTTCTTCTTCCTGCCCTTATCCCATATTAATTGGGGTCAGTGCAACATGTTTTTTTCTTCCACTCTGTCCAGTTGCCCATCACACTACCTCCCTTTTCTTTCATATCACTCCTCATACAATTCATCCATCTCTTCTTCGGCCTTCCTCTTCCTCTCCATCTACGTGTAAACTCAGAACTCTTTTAGTAATGCGTTTCATCCCTCCTCTTCACATGACCATACTTCAACTTTTCAGTCACTAGCGCCACTTTCAAACTTCCTCTAATATACGCAACTAAAGCAACGCCTTTAATTAAAAAAAAAACAAAACACTGTGTCAATGTGAAAGTTGTGATATATTTTATCGAACGCGCATTAGTTATTAAAAAAAAAAAAACTTATTTGCTTGAATTAATTTTAATAACTTGAGTAAATACCAATGATTCGAGTGTAAATACGAGTATCTTACAAGACAACACTGGTATTACACCAATGACAGCCCTATTTCTTGTTCAGGCGATTACTGACAATTCCAGGTTGCCTGGAAAAGATCGCGGAATGCGATAACACCGCCCGTTGTAGTTATGTATGAATTTTAGTTTCAGTTTCCTTTTTGTATGAGAAATCGTAATATTTTAAATATCTTAATTACATATTTATGTAATTAACATAAATGTGTAATTAAGACATTTAAAATAAATTCTTCTCCATGATTCTGGTCTCCTTGTAGTTTGAGAGAGACTCTGTGAAATCGTGTACAATAAAGAATATACATAATAATAAAGAAAATAATAAATAATTAAAACAGACATCATACTAATTTATTTGTAATAGTAAAAATTTAACACATTTTAGACTTGAGTATTAAATGAACGTATTTAGTTTTTACGCTTAGTTTGAAAAAAAACTCTTTTTCCTTATGCAAGCAATTTCTTTCTGTAACCGAATAAATTGCCCAAGAAATGAACATGTAATTCGGTACAATATTCCTCAATTGGAAAAATTAAATGACGGAATCCGTATCATGTGTGTGGTAACAAGTTTACACGGGCGACCCGTTCGAAAGGCGATCCGTTCAGAAGGCGACCCGTTCGCAAGGCGATTGGAATTATCCTGCATTCGCCAAAACTGCTGACGCGATGTAGAGATATTGCTGTAACGATGTTGTAGAAGGTACTGGATGTGGCACATGACTTGGTTATATAGTGCTTAAAGTTTTCAATATCTTTGTCGGTTGAATTGATTTCTTTTAGGAGAAAAGTGTTTTAGTATAATCCAATTTTTTATTTCTATTATTCATGAGCGTTTGCTTATGAATTGCTCTAGTTAATTATGAACACCTAGTATACCTAATTATAATTATTGTATCACAGGCTAGGGTCTGGCAAATCGGTCTGCCACGTAATTTGAAAAGATTTCCCTCCTCTATTCCTATTGGTAAAAAATAGTAGAGAATGTTTATTTCGCCTTTAATTGGTACAATTATAAAAGTTTACAAATTACTCGCAATAGTTCTGTTTCACTCATATTTTCTTTGAGACTTGATAAACGTTACTGCTGCTGCTATAAATGTAAATACCTAATTTTCTATCAAAGTTACTCATCGATTTGGAAAGAAAAAGAGTATTAACTGAAAGTTATCTTTATTAGCTTTTGTTGTCTATTTACTGTTTTATTGTTTCTGTGACACTGATTGATTTAATCGTCCTTTCCAATATTTTCACTGACACATCCAGTCTCTCTACCTCCACGTCCCTCGTACGTGGTCGCGCGCTCTGCTGTAATGAGCGGCGCCGGGCGACCGCACTAACTAGATTACCTGACACGGGTCTCGCATTGTAATCGCACAGACACTATTTTTTCCACATTATTAGATGATGTTGTGTGGTTGCGTGGCCCTCGTAGTTACTCAAATGTCTTTGTAATTGAATTAGGGATATTCATTAGTTTGTATGATTTTCGTGGAAATTGGTGTGGAATGAATGTGCTTTTTTTGTAGGAACCTGAAAGTGATTAGGTTAATACAGTGTAGTTGACCGTAACCGAGACGGTGGCACATAGTGTTTCAGACGCGCCTCTCTTGGACGTATAAGAGAGCCACTCGCCATTATGGAACGAGACCCAAGGGGATGGTTGTTACACCAGGGCGGAGGACATCCATGAAAATTTCCACACCGAAAAAAAACCGGGTATTTGACCGTATCTAGTGTTGTTACATGGACGGGAAACACTATAGATAGACGGTTTATATTCTACCACCTTAAAGTTCAGGGTCGGTAATATCCAGGGCTGCGGGATAATTCGAAAGAGTCACTGTGAACCTAGAACATGCGTTCTAGGTTCACAGTGACTCTTTCGAATCACTGTGAACCTAGCAACTGAACGGCAACTGAAGGAACATGGGTGGGTTTTAGTCAGTAAAAGTCTGACACTCCTTCTAGTTCCAAGCAGAGCGGGAAATATTGTTTGAAGTTCGTACCATCAAAAAAAAAGGACTAGTAACATCCTACAAAACTTTTTTATTACGGATAGACTTGTCGTTTGATCACTGTCCTACCTGATGGAAAACGATGATGCAGCACGCCGCGCTTGCCTAGAAATAACCTATTCACTCTTGACTTAAAGATCCTGAACTGGACTTTGTTAATTCAAGATTCGTTTAAGGATAAATATATAGTTTATTTCACCACCACTGCTCTTCTCTAAAAATGGTGAAAGAAAACATGGTGACGAAACTGGCTTAACCTAGAACCAAAAATTTTAAGACATGTGCGTGGTGGATAACGGCCCATTTCCTCTCAAACAGAGAAGGCCTGAGTCCCAGCAGCGAAAACATAATAAAGCTAATTATATGCTATATTAAATGAAAAGGAAGAACCAATGACAAGAACGGGTTGGTTTTCTATTCAGATTCTACTACATTTCAATTTGAAATAGAAAATTGAAGTAAAATACCACAGCTTATCCAATCACGAGGAAAGTCGAATAAATTGATGTAACATCGCACGATCTATAGCAATAAATATCACTTTATATTGCTCGTAACCATGCAAACTTCGTGATCGGAAAAATGAAAAACTTACAATAACATTTAAATGAATGAAAACCGTTCAAAATGATGTTATTGTTTCATCAAAAATGAACACAAATAAAAAGTTGAATTGGACTCATTGTAGGCATTTTTTCTGTGTTGATCCGTCATCATAAATGGCGAATGGGAACTATTCAGTGCGCTATGTGGGTAGAGATGTTACGGAGTTTCGATTTCGATTCCGAAAGTTCTGATTTTCTAATTAATTTTGCACGTTCGATTCTGATTTTTGTTCCGATACATTTTATTCTGAACGATCCGATGTAATGATGTGATTGCACTTATATGACATTGTGAATATAATTTTAATGTCTATTTTTGAATAGTTTATTTGATTTTAATTTTATGTATATGTGACTATGTCTGAAATAAATGAATTAATTTTATTTCAGGAGATATACCACTTTACATCATTTTTTAAAGGTGGAAAAATCATCTAATGACATTTCCCGTCCTTGGGCCGGAGCGCGAGGGTGTATTAGATTTTTACTAAAAACCCACTCCCTCCTGTTCCTCATTGGTTTTCATACCAGGACTGAGTCTTCCTTTCAGAAGCAGACCTTTGGTCCTAGTAGGCTTCGACCCTGCTGCGCCCCTACGGTTTGATACCACTCTACCCCTGTGCCTTCTGTTGATTACTCTATCACTAGTCGTTTTGTTTCGTATTTGGAATATTGTGAAAACTCTCTTCATTAATTACCTATCCGAGTTTTTATTAGTTTTTATTTGACAGTGTTGCCTCCACCTCTGCCTCCGACTTCTGTTCCGATTCCGGTATTAATTTCGAAAAAAAAAAACAAAAAAAAAAACCCCACATCCGATTTCGATTTCAATGTAACCATTTTTGTTACATCCCTAGTGGGTATTAAAAAATAGCGATCATGATTCATGTTGCTAGTTAAATATTGAACGTGTTTTTCATGGATCGTATTTTATGTTAAAAGCATCACGATTACGGCTGAACACGTGTTTTTTAAATTATATGTTATCTATTCAAGAAGTTATTTTATTAGTTCTTTTATAGCCCTCGAGACCACAAATAACTTAAAGTTAGTTTTATTTTTAATCATAGACATAGTGATTGTTAATTTATTTTACTTTTGTTTCCAATTTTAAGCATTTTCTTGGCTGAAGCACAGGTTCTCCATAATACCTACAGGAAAATAAGTAATTGTGTTGTTTTCAACATTTAATATATTTTATTGTAAACGTGCCCTATTATATTATTTAAACGATGTTATTATTAATGTTTTTCAAGAAGAACATCGAAGTGATAGTTTGCGCTTTTGTTTTTTTTTTTGTTTTCCATTAGTAATTAAAAAGTATTTAAAGTAATATTGATTAGGTCAGTTTGAATTATTCTAAAAGATCGGTAGTTATAAATCATATTTCTTTTTTTGAATAAAATCCATATTTTTTTAGAAAGGTATTATCATTAAGAGAAAAGAAAACTCAGTTTTGTAAATAAAGGTATATCTAGTGCTAATCAAAACAGCACTCTAGGAGTATTTCCTGTGTCAAAATTATTAGGGATTGGGTAATGCTTAACACGACACGTTTTGAAGAAAACTCTACTCGATATAGTCGCCAAGTCAATAGATAAAATCCTCGATTAATCACAAGCGGTTACTGATACATAGGCTGAGTCAAAGTTAAGTCGAGTAGAGAAAATTACTTATAATACAGATGCTAAATGCATGTGCCATCAGTCATTCAACCTGGTACTACCTGCACCTATCCGTTGAAATTCTTAACCCTCCATTTCCATCGCCGGAAAAATCAAGTCAAAATGCTCACTATTCTGCTCTATAGTTTATTGTCTATCAAGCTCTTTTCCTCTACCATAAACCACAACAGAATGATACATATCGTGCAATAAAACCTTTATTAAAATAGTACACGCCGTCGATTAGTGCGTTGAGATAGCGACAGTTAAAGTACTGTGATGGCGCCCTTAATGGTTTCTACGCGTATTTCACCCTTATTATCTATTTACAACCCGCATTTTATTATTGGGGTTAAGACGAACAGGGCATAAAGCGCTGGCGCACAGTGTGGGCGGAGTTAAGGCTGCTTGTCGGTTGAAGCGGAGCGAGTAAATGCAGAAAAACAAGGGCTAGTGCTTAAAAGGTGTTAGTACGAAGTAAAATTGTGTCAAAATCAAGACGTTTTAAAGCATAGGATACTTTTGATATTGTTCTGAAGCAGCGGTAACGTTTTTACATTCACAAATAAGAAAATAAGGGGATCCAGGCTTGCATGCTTTGTTTAAAATTATTGCTTTGATTGATTTTTTTTTTTTTTGATTTGATTGATTGAACTTTGATTGATTAATGTAAGGTAAAATAATTAAGGATGGGCCAGACGGATGCAATCCCGATTTCCAACAGGGATCACCTTGGTAGGAGCTTGGTTTGTGCGTTTGGGTTGTGTTGCGGCTACACAGATGTACCAGTCATTGCCTGAAAAAGGCGCCCGCCATTAAAGGACGTTGAATTTTACTTTTTGTTGATTACTTTTATTGTAACTAACTAGATCACCCCTGTTGGAACGGTAGACTACATCCATCTGGTTCATGCTTGAACCTCGGCTCTAATCTTTGCTTAGACAGAGTGGTGAATTCATCTGGATTAAATACGTTCATATTTACCTAGCTCGAACTCGCTCCGCTCCTCTTTGCTCGCAGCTTTAAAGGCGAGTGAGATCGGACGATCGTTAAGGGATGTTTTTACGACTATCAAACGATACTTTGAGAGATGGTGTCCGGTAGTTGAGTCGTAACTGAACATTTTGTAGTCGTTCAGATGGATTCTAGTTTAATTTAAAAGGTTTTTCTTTCTGTTGATTCAAGTGTTTCGATGTTTTATGAGTCTAAAGTGCCTTTGTTTAATCGTCGCCTTTTTCAGAGTACCTGTTCTAAGCAATTTGATAAATTGAAAGGGTGTTTATTTTAAAGAGAAAAGAATTAGTATCTACAAACGCTAGAACACTTAGGTATTTTCGAGAATTTCTCTGAAATTGTCACTGAAGTGGCTACTTTGACTAAACAGAAAAAAAAACACTCACTAGTTTTCACAATGATAGCAAAGCCATTTAAAAAAAAGATAAAGTGTACCTACCTAGCATAATTAAATAATATTATTATTTTATTTATTTGGGTGGTTTACAGTTAACAATCTTTATAGTAATATCTTATGTACATATAAAAATAAATAGCTGTTCGTTAGTCTCGCTAAAACTCGAGAACGGCTGGACCGATTTGGCTAATATGGGTCTTAAAATATTCGTGATAGTCCAGGGAAAGTTAAACGGTGAAAAAATATGGAAAAATTTACGAAACAAAAATACTATTAGGCAGTACAAAGTTTTCTAGGTCAGCTAGTAATAATAATATAGCTTGATACATTCAACCGATAACGATGTGACGAATCGGTTTAATTAGATAGCCATGAAGATGGTTTTGCAAAATATATTTAAATTTAGTGCAGGAAGTAGATCACACCGGGTATCATCTAGTATAAAATGTAATAACAGGGTAGAAAAAAATATGCCATTCCCAAACTTCTAGGTTTATTAAGGACTAGCTGACCCGGCAAACGTTCTGCTATATAATAATTGTCAAAAAAAAAAATACGACGATTACACCTGGTAGTTAAAATTAATTAATGACGCACTCAATCTTATAAGACCAGACAGCTACTCGCTGGAAATATTTTCAGAGGGTGGAGGGCAGCATCCGGTGAAGAGACTTTCAGTGGCCAGAAGAGTGATTCAGATCTTGTTAAGCATATCTATTACTAGCTTCTGCGAGCGTCTTCACCTGGCTGAAAGTCGACTTCTCCATACAAACTTCCATACAATCTTCCTTAGGGGTGGCGTTTCGTAAAATCCGTTCTTAGCGGATGTCTACACCCTATAAAGAACCTACTTGCCAAACTATAAGTTTTTAGTTTATAGTTTCTGAGATTTCGTGATTAATCAGTGAGTGGTATTTCGCTTTTATATATTTGCCGTTAAATTTTGGTCGTTTTAATCCCGCGGAGGGTCGATTTGGTTGTAGCGATTTTCGAGCGGAAAAACAGAATATTATCATATATGCACTAGTATATCCAAACTAAACTCGTACACTTGTTTCCAATGTATTTCCACTGCAACAAATTATTCCAAAGGAAACTCCCCAAGAATATTTTCTTCTCATCCAATTTGTTAACCCGTAGCAGCTGCTCAAATCTGTTTTGTACGTGATCGAGCTGTAAGCAGTTTAGTGTTAATGAACAAGCGTCGACTTTGAGCCGTAAGAAAATCTCTAAACAAATGAACTAGTACTTCAAGCTCTATGAAATGGTTAAAACGAACCTTTTTACTTAGTGATGATCCTTACAGATTTTACAATTTAATTAAATATAAGTGCGGAATAGTTTTATTTTGTGCGCTGGTTACGGGTTACTCTTGAACGGTATTTTGCTTAAAATCATGAGTTAACCTTTAACTAAACCTTTTTTCTTTTTGAGGTAATAGGCTCTCCCGCTCCACCCAAGAACGGGAAATATCATCGGATGATTTTCAACCCAAAAAAAAAAGCGGATTGAAGTTTTGTGTAAACAATCGGATAAAGTGTAGTGTTTCTAGGAATAAATCCAATCGTATATTAAATAGATAGATAGTTTTGTTAGGGGCAGGGTTGTCAATACTTTTTTAATTATATTTTAATATCCGATAGTCTACATATAGTAGTAGATTTGCTAACTCAAGGGCATTAGATACTTTATTCAGTACTCGCTAATCGTATATTAAACAGACATATAAGAGTGTTGTATAGCTCTCTATTACTAAAATCAAAATATAATCTACATAGTTTTAGTACACAGAATTTTACCCATCATCATCATCATCATCAGCCGTTTAATGTTCCCACTGCTGGGACACAGGCCTCCTCTCTAAGAGAGGGAATTTTACCCACCAAAAACAAAACCGACCAAAAACTTCCATTTATGATCACAACTAAAAACGATACCCCAAAAATATATTCTTGCAAACTTCTAAGTCAATTACGTAACTTATGTTGTCAAGATCGCTAAAGTAATCTTGAATAACGATAAGTGATTTGAGAGACATGCGACGATCACCATAAATATCTTCGGAATGGTTGGGGATGCTGCAATCACATGACATTTACCAGCCCACTACCACTTTGCCAGAACTTATGGGTAGGGGTTCATTTACCTCGTTTTCTTGACGAAAATAGTCGTTTTCTGTACTGGAGGCTTAGGGAAATGACTATTAGATTAGCCGTCTTGCCAAACGCTTAGAATAATATGAGAAGTGACGTCACAAGTGAAGTGATAGGTATTCTTTCTTTTTTTTAGGGTTCCGTACTTCGTATCATTTTGTTGTGTGTTTGTGTGTCAAGACCTTTATCTCAAGAACGCGTGGAAGCATAAAAAAACAGAATGTTTTTTATTGTTTTTCTTTTTTACTGCATTACAGGGTTAGAGGAAACCCCCGTTAGTTATAAAATGTAGTAGTGCTGGGGAGAAATAGGGAGTTACCTATTTCTTATACTACTACTTTTATAATGTTGAGACCCATACCATATTTATGACTAATAATTTAATTTAATTTACAATTGTATTTAAAATACAACAATTTAAAATAAAGTATCGAGTTAAAATTAAAAACATATACTCAAGTATGCGGTCGCTTGAAGATGTGAAAAAATCAAACTTCTAAGTTAACGACAAAAAATCACACGGCCATTTATGTCGCAAAAAACGTGCAATTCGACACTATCAATGGAATCAAAATCCATAGGTTACTTTCCGTTTACCTAGGACTCTGAAATTTAGCACGAAGCAATGTCTTATAGCACAAGTATAGGAATAAATCTGAACTATTTACCTAAATTAGTTTGTCGGAAACCCTTGGTATGCGAGTTAGACTCGCACTTGCCCAGTTTTTTAATCTTTACCCCACACTAGGAATAACTCCTGTTTAAGGGTGCGTTCACAAACATATAAACTTACATACACAAAAAACCCAGACCCGGAACACTTTGAAGATGATTTAAAATGTTGCGTTTAAGAATTTGGCGTAAGAAATCCAACAAGGAAATTTTGCATCGATCATTTCTTAAATGAGTATTTCTCAAAATACATGTACATCTTTGAAAAAAAAAGTGTGCTTTGAAACAGTTCAAAAGTTTTATATTTATAAATCATCACACAAAAAAAACACACACTCAATTTTGTAGGATGAATATTAATCTTTAAGATAACGAAGAATTATAGCTATAATCATACTTATTATCAAATATTTCGATATTTTAAAAATAGCTTTTTTTACCTTTCATACAAAAACCTGTTTGCCACTCTACCTTTTTCATGTGTTTTTGTTTCATAAAATGCGATACGTAACTAAATTATTGTAAATTTCTTTGTATCATCGTTCTACAGTAATCGCAGTTTCTGTATCAAATTGATTTTCTATGGGGTGTCATAGTGAATTGGCAATTTAAAGCAAAAAAACAAAATGAGTCGCTCTCATTTACTATTTAGTTATTACTCTTTAGTTACGATTTATTTCTACTTTCCCATGATTTCTGAACGATTCCGTAATTTTTTTACACGGACAACACTAGCTTCACTCTGATTGGCTATTGGTTTGACGTCTCCGCCATTACATCTATCGTGAAAATCAGTGAGAACGTGTGTGTTTTGTGGGGTTACTTTTTCGAGACAGGAAGTAAAATCAGCGATTTTTCATAGAACGGTAAGTCTTCATTTACCCATTTTTTGTAATACGTGTTGTACGAATATTTAATAAGCTTTTATATTTGCTGTAACAGCTTTTATCAATAAATATATTTTTTCTGACCTCAATTTGTCTAATATTTCGTAACGTTTTTTACGAATTTCGTTACGTAACGAAAAAGTACAACATAAAGCTGAGTGTATACTGTTATAACCTGACTAAGCATAGTAATATTCACTACTTAATTTATGAAAAAAAAAATATATAGAGCGTCAATAACTAAAGGATTGGATATTATCTGCTATATAGAAGTGCCACCAGCAAAAAATAATGAAATAATTTAAATTACGTTTTTATGTGATTTAACAACTTTTTACCCCTGATATTACTTACATGAAGTTCTATTGAGAACTTCCTCCTTTTCGTCGGTTAAAAAACCTCGCGGCTTTGTTTCAATTCGCTTGAGAATAGAATTATACCGATTGTTACAAATACTTAACTCTTGCTAATGACACTTCTGTAGAGATGCCCACTATACTTGTTGGTTTGACTTATCAAATTGGTTATTACTTACAACTGCTTATATACAACTGCATTACTTCTTTTGTTTTTTAAGGAATGCCGCCAAAAACCAATGCCGAAAGGCAAAAAGCTTACAGAGAACGACTCAAAAAGGATAAACCAAATAAATATGAGGAAATCCGTGTCAAACATTTGGAAAAAGTTAAAGAAAATATCAAAAAGAAAAAAGAAATTCTTACAGAAGAAGAAAAACAAGAGCTACGAGCAAAGTGGAGACAAGCCAATGCTATAAGAGCTGAAAGAAAAAAAAAGGCCTACTCTACGACAAAACAAAACAACACATTGGAAGTAAGAAAAAATGCTAAAAATAATACAAATATCCTAAAGGAGAGACTACAAAAGCTTACTGAAGAAAATACTCAATTAAAACGACGAAATAAAAATTTAAGACAGGCCTGCAATCGGATGAAAAAGCGAGTGGAAATTCTGAAAAAACGACTACCCCAACAAATTAGGCCTGATAATGATGCTATTTCCATTGAAACTCGTCAGTGTGATGACACACCGTTAACAAAATCGAATAGTTTTTTAGAAGAAACTTTACCAAATGTGTCCGTGACGGAAAAAGAAAAGGTAAAAAAGAAGTTAATTTTGCTTAACACAATTACAGATTCTTTAAAAACAGAGTTTAATAAAGCAGATACCAAAGAGAAGAAAGTACTAAAAAAAGTTGCTACCAACGATATTGCAAATAAATACAAATTAAAAACAGCTATTTCTAATGTTCTTGGTCTGAAAGGAAGAATAAGAAAGACGAAATCAATAAACGAAATGAAAAAGAAATTCATGAAAGATATACAAGATTTCTTTGAAAGAGAAGATGTAAGTAGACCTAGTGCGGGAAAAAACGAGTGCATAACGAGAAACAAAGAAAAAGTGCAAAAGAGATATTTAATGGAACCAATATACAAGCTCTATAGAAAATACAGGTTAGAGGGTGGTAAAGCGTCTTTGCAAACTTTTTATCGTTTTCGACCGTTCTCCGTTGTGAAACCAAGACTTCAAGATAGGAATACTTGTGCTTGCATAAAGCATAGTAATTTATCTTTCAAGGCAATATCGTTGAAGAAGCTAGGTTTGCTTCAGACATCTGACATTGACGAACTTATGAAAAATGTCACTTGCAGTAAATGTTTTAAATGCATGTACTCTGAGTGTTCTGAATGCAAAAATAAGAAACTAGCTGTTGATTTGACAATAAATGAAGACAGCCCTGTGGAGTGGCTTCAATGGAAAATAGGCACACACACTTATATTAAAATTGACAAAAAGAAATGCGTAGAAAAACAGACGAAAAAGTATTCAAAATAGGTAGTGAAAGGGACAGTGAATGCATTGATAAAAGAATTTCAAAATGATGTTCAAAAATTTAAAACTCACTACTACAATGTTCAACATCAGTACTTGGCGTGGAAAAAGTGTATTGAAAACCTTGATGAAGACGAAGCTGCATTGATTTGCGATTTTTCAGAAAACTTTTCGTGCAAGCAGTCTGAAGAAATTCAGGCGATACACTTCGGAGGGTCTAGAAATCAAGTCACATTGCACACTTGCGTCCTTTACAGAAAAAATGTGAAACCCCAATCGATATGCTCCATATCCCCAAATAATGAACATGGTCCTAGAGCAATCTGGGCCCATTTGGATCCAATAATGAAACTGTGCCAACACTTTACCATTAAAAAGATTCATATATTTTCTGATAGCCCTACAACTCAGTACCGCCAAAAACATAATTTTTTCTTGTTCCAACATAATATAGAAGAATACGGATTTGAATATGCAACTTGGAATTTTTTTGAAGCCTCTCACGGCAAAGGGCCAGCTGACGGGGTTGGTGGGGCATTAAAGCGCCAACTTGACAATCATATTTCACATGGCAATGACATAACCAACGCAAAAGAAGCATATGACTATTTAATGGTTAACAGTAAAGTAAAAATGTTTTATGTTAATGAAAACGACATTCAGAAGATGACCAAAAATATCCCTGAAAATATTATTCCCATAAAAGGAACAATGAAGCTGCATCAGATTGTAACGGATGGCAACACGACAATTAAATATAAATTGCTGAGCTGCTTTGATTGCCAGAAAAACATCTGCTGTGATTGCTACTACACTAAAGAACATGAACTTCTATCCAACACCCTATCAGAACCAAAAGCATCATGCAGTAACAAACCGCAAGCCTTGAAAAAACAAAAACCAGCAGCGAAAAGATTCAAAAGAATAAATAGTTCTACTACGACGGAGAGTGATGTCAGTATAAGTTATCATAGTGATTCAGATCTGATAGATGCGGATTTTTGGAGTGAGGACAATGATTTACCCAGGATAGATGACAGAGAGAGTGATCAAGACTTAGAGGTCAATGTCCATTTGAGAGCAAATATAAAAGAGATTTATTTATGATTTTTGACGTATTTTAGGGTCAAACACAAATAAAAAACTAATAAATACCTTTCAAAATCAATCATAAAAAAAAAATATTTTTAAATACACTTTGATGTCATGTTTTTAATTTTCAGGACACATCAAAGGAGGAAAATGTTAAACGGCAACCCCCAGAATAAGTAACATTGTTATCTTCGTCAAGATTTATGTCTGCAAACCATGCTTTCTATGATACTGAAGTAAAATGCCTCAAGGCAGACGAAACACAACAAGGCAAAGAAAACTTTAAGAATAAAGGAAAAGGAACAGGGAAGAAAACAGCAAAGCAACAAAAAGATATGGAAGAAGACAAATATCCAATTGATATAATGAATGTATTAAAACAAAAAGGTGAAACAGACAAACCAAGTAAAGAAATAAAAAGTCATGAGGAAGAAGGATCAACAACTGATATCAATACAAAGCCAATAATTCTCGAGGATTTAATAAGTGACGAAGCTGTAACTACGGATGAAAAATATATGAGTGATGCAATGTCATTTAATGAACCGGAGTTTAATTTCAATGATTTGGACAATGTAGATGTTATAATACAAAATAATAATGCAACAAAAAATAACACTGAATATGAAAATAATGAAAATGTACCAATTGAAGGCACTCACAAAGTCAAAGGCGAAACATGTGGACTGACTATTCTTAACGACGAAATACTGGAAAATATACACACAAAAAAGAAAGTGGTTTATAAAGGACTTAAACCTCTATCGCTTAATAATTATCTTCACGCGCCAAAGCGATGTGATCCAAAGATTAAAAAACGGATTGTCAAACCAAATGTGTTTCGGAAAGAATTCAATTATTACAAAGATAAGGAAGAAATTTATAAAGCGCTAATGGATAGTGATTCTAATTAAGTTTTTTTATGTTTAAAATAACGTCAGGTTTTCATTTTTAAAAGATTGGGAAAAAAAAATAATTTGATTAAAATAGTATGAATGATTACTCCCTTATTTTATTTCTAACCCCTTAAGTATTTGGGTACATACTTACAAATATTTCGTATTGAATAAATGAAGAGCATTCACAATATTTCGCCAATGTGTAACCAGCCTTATGGTTACTATTTAGTTACATCTAAGGACTATTTCGTAACAATATTTCGTTACTACCATTTCGTTACGTACATTTATTTTGAGAAATACTCAAATACAACACGTAGTGCAGCAAAGTCCTTTCCATATTTAAATAGCCCGAGCATTTTTACCTTTTACAGGCAAAAATGTATGAATGCATACAAAATACGTAATGCAAAATAGGAGTGCGCTATCTGTTCTTGATGAATAATTGAAACTTTGGCATACGTGGTGCTGTTTACATAATGCAGCCACTAAACATACCGGTGCTTACTTAATAGTAAGTTAGCATGCAAATCGTCACTTAAGCTAGTTAGGTGTTTCAGTTTTGAAGTAAAATAAATATGTATTACTTTGTATTGTAATCTTTTTTGAAAGAATGTTGGATGAGATATCTTTTGGTTCTTCACGAGGTATGTTATGTATGCATTGGACTGGCCTGTTGGTCTAGTGGTTAGTGGCCCTGACTGCTATGCCGGAGGTCGTGGGTTCGATTCCCACCCAGGACAAATGTTTGTGTGATGAGCACGATCATTTGTTCTGTGTCTGGGTGTTATTTATCTATAATATGTATGTATTTAGAAATATATAAGTATGTTTATCGGCTGTCTGGTACCCATAACACAAGCTCTGCTTAGCTTGGGACTAGACGGTGTTGTGTGATAGCTGTGGAAATATTATTATTATTATTTGAAAGTGTTATTGTGGTCTTTAATATCGTGCGGATTTCATCACGCGTGCAGATTTACTCCGCATTCGTAACCTCAACAAATGTCTTTTTCATACAAGTATTTATTGTACTGCGGACAATACGCATGTGGGACGCGCTTTTTGCCTTTTGAAATTTTCTGCATGCGGAGTAAATCCGTGTACTTATGTGATGAAATCCGCATGATATTAAAAACACCTAAAGGTAAGTCCCCACACAGATAGGTTTTAGTCAGTGAAAATCTGACGCGCCCTCTCGCTCCACCTTAAAGCGGAGAAGACACGATAATTTCCCACCTTAAAAGAAAAAAAGAGCTCTTTTAGACGAGCTTAGGGATTGTATGAAAGAGTCACCACAGTTTTGGAATGCCAAAGGTAACTGAAGGAACATGGTTTTTTTAGGTGGGAAATCATCTAATGACTTCTCACGCTCTAAGACGAAGCGGGAAGGGGCGTGTCAGACTTTTACTGAGTAAAACCACACCCATGTCCCTTCTTTGCCTAGCGTTCCAGAACCGCGGGTTTCACTTTCGGGAAGCCAATCCTTGGTTCCAGTAGGTTTCAACACTGCTGGTCCAAAGCCTGCCAGGTTTTGCTACCATTTCTATGAGGTGCGCGAGGAACATTACACGCCCTTAAGGATTCGGGCTCGGTCCGGATGATTACCGGACGGACGAACGGCGAACTACCCATTGCTCATCGTCCGTAAGCCTAGGTCTGCAATGGCTGGAAATCGAGGTCGGCATCCTGGCGGTTGGGGCGTGAAGAAGACCGTTTTCTCAAGTGTGCGGCTATTTCCTTCGCTAGCATTATTACTTCACAGATTACTACAATCTTGTCACTGTCATAACTTAGTTATTCTTATTTCACAAATATCACACAACGCCATCACTCCCAAGCTAAGCAGAGCTTGTGTTATGAGTACTAGACAATAACTGATAAACATACATACATATTTCTAAATACAAACATAATTGACAGACACAGAACAAATGATCGTGCTCATCACACAAACAATTGGCCTGCGTGGGAATCGAACCCACGACCTCCGGCGTAGCAGTCAGGGCCACTAATCACTAGACCAACAGGTCAGTCAACTGACTAAAAATAATTCAACATAATTAAAAAAAACAACAGTAGAATCAAGTTGCTGTGTATGCAGCAGCTCTATGATGTCAGGTAGGTATTCCTTTAGAGCAACTTATTCACTGACATTATGTTATGAAATTGATATTGAAATTTTCTATCAATACCAGCTTAGGGTTGCTACATGGTTGCTACAATTTCATAAATTTTGACAAATATTACGATTTCTGATATCTCATCTCGCAAACGTCATATTGTGATTTTTGGTGTGTGTTTTTTGTACCTATACCTATCTTGTTTTCACTGACAAATCAAATACGTGGGAGTAAAATATTTTTGCTTGTAGTATGAAAGTTTATTTGATAAAGAATTGATTACTCAGAACCTGTCCGTCGGAGTGTAAAAAGATTTTTTTCAAGGTATCATTTATTTTGGAAATTACAGGGCGTGTGCTTGGAATTGGTTTTTCATAAGACTTTTTTTCAACCTGTGGTAATTTAGAATACAAATACAAAAAGTTTATTTGTGTACACAGGTATAATTTAGGTGTTACAAAAATTTATACAAGTGTCTCTGTGTCCTGCCACAGTAAGTGGCATACTAATATTAATAAAATAATAATTTAAATTTATTAAAAAAAATACACTCATTACTATTGAATGCTCACCATACTAAGAAGCTAAAAACCAATTAAAAACCTTTTAAATAATCTAGCAAAATTGGTATTTCTTCATTAAGGAATGTTTTCAATTCAATATAAATCTTAATTCAAAACCCAATTAAGTATTCCAATAACTCATTCAACAATCCAAAATTTATCACCTAAAATATAAAATAAAGCTATAAAAGATAATTTGATAGCGTTCATACACGAAATAAGCGATGTCGCGTTGAAAACATATTAAAATATTAAAACCTCCTTGATTATTCAGGGGACGTATTTAATTAAAGAAAGTTCTGACGCTACATAAAATTTTACAACCCTTTAATAAGACATAAAAGTGGTGTTAAGTGTAGTTTTAACGACGAATATTAATTATTATAGGCGCCACAAGATATTTTTCGGTATTATTAAATGGGTTTATTGTTATGAAGATTTTGAAGACGATTTTGTAAAGAAAATACAAATTGTAAACGCGATTTGGAAAAAGTGTGTAGAATTTTTTTACTTACTGACGTTTCGGACACGCTATGTTGGGACACAGTGTCCAAATCTCCACTTTATTTTTTTCAGTAACGATTCGAATACCATTAAATTAATGAAGCTGTTAAGTACTGCCAGATACAAAATTTTTAAAATATAGTAAGAAGTAAAAAAAGCATTACCAATTTAAACTATTTTAAGGTGGCTTTAAGCCATCTTAAAGCCACTAAAGGATGGTGCCATCTTAAAAAACAAAATACTGTTAGTCACAAAAGTATTCAAAAAAATAAAACAAAAATAATTCAACACATATATTTAGTACAAAAATTATCTGCGCAACTTTTTTATTTTTTTCTTTCATAAGAACCTTTTCCGACAGTAACAAACAACCAAAAAAAGAATTAGCGAAATTGGTGTAGTAGTTCACGTGTGATAACATGACAAAGGGAAACACGGATTCATTTTAATATATATATAGATAAGTAAATTAATTAAATCAATCAATGTGTTAGTTGACGAGATATTTCTTATTTGATTGATCTTAATTAAAATTTATACTACAAGATATGTTTTTAACGATATCCGAATTGTCATAAAAAAAATATTGAAATTGAAAAATGTCAATTGGAATACTATCCGAACACAATCGTGTTCAAAACGTCAAAGTCGAAAATTGAACAACATGAGAAAAATATTGATGAGAATGATGGATTTGAAGGATTTGGAATTTGACGGAGGCCTACATGAGCACACTGTTCAAATTAGTCGTATCCTATGGAGAGAAACTGACAAGAAACTCCAACGTAAAAAAAAATATTGAATTCACAATATTCCCATATTACAATATTACAAGTATGAGAGGACAAAGTAGACCGGTTAACTTTGCATTCAAAAGCACAATAAAAATCTATGAATCCGCGGATTCCACAGCGTTCTCAGGTTCCAAACATTCAGCAAACATTTACCTAGTTATAGATGCGGTCCGACAAAATGACAACCACACGAAGAAGCTTACACTACACATACAAGTTCCTAGCTATAAGTGAGATCCGTCAGTACAAGTTGACAACCACACGAAGATGCTTATTCATACAAGTTGTTTAGTGGAACAAATTTAAAGCAATATCCACCAAAATTCATAGTCGTATCCTTGTCTCATTGTATTCGTCTACAGTTTTTTTTAAAGACGGCCATCTTTTTGTCTCGTTAAAAATGTCACGTTAGAATGATGTATTATGTTTTAATTTGGACGTTGAAAATCATCCAATTATTATTTCTCAAGATGTGTCAGACTTTTATTGATTAAAACCTACTTGTGTCCTTCCGCTGCCTACGTTCTAGGACCACGTTTTTCCATTCATTACACTGGATTTCAATAATCATGAAGTCAATAACCTCTTAAGAAATCATTCCACTCAATTCCACTACTTAAAAGATGAAACACTACATTGTATACCGAACTAAACTAAAATATAAGAAGATACATAGTTTTTCTGTCACCCTCACTAAAAAGGTCTGTAACTTTGGTAGTAAAATCAACGAACCGTTACAGATAAACATTAGAAGTCGCCGTACCGACACAGACTTTGAAATACTGAGCGAAGACAATTTAAGGTGAGGACACATTGGAGCATTTATTTGTAATAGAATATCGAACCATTTTTAAAACCAAAAGCTAATTTTGTTAAAAATTGTGACAGCTGTTTGTTAGAGCATTACGTAAAACTGTAAATGTTAATGAAACCTAAGGGTGGAATCCTGGTGTCCTGAAATACAGGCCCCAAGCCTAGTTTAGGCACCAGTTTCCCACAATATGCATATATCTAACTTTAAGAATTAAACATTTAGAAACCAGAAAGATGACGCTAAACATGGGCCAATTTTAGTTCTTTTACCACGCATGTTTTTTTTTTTATTATCATTACTAATTGCTACTATTTTGATGTACAGTTAAGTTAATTCTATTATATTAATAGGCTTGTATTTTACTATCATATTTTATAATCAGTGATGTGGTCGACGGTGGACCACGTTTAAATTAAAGATCCCAAGGTTGTAGCTATCAGGAAATACAAAATCCGGCAGGAAATTCGATCCCTTATCTGTACGTATGATGAAAATGCTGTTTCCAAAATGTTTATCCATCATAAACCAGTGGTGCAAAGGCGTACGTCTAGAGGTCTGATTATGGAACTCTTTAAATTATGGATTTTGAAACCTACTTACAAGTATTTTAACATTTCATCGAATGTAGACATGAAAAACCGCAGTGTGTATCAAAAAGTGCATATATTATGTACAAGAAAATCTCATGAGGATTTCTAGGTTACGACTTTGAGCATTAAAAAAATACTGACTAGAATAAATTATGAATAACAGAAATAACGTTCTATATAATTGAACGGTTTATAAACTTAACGTGTTACATATTGTATCAGTACTTACTAATCTTTTTTATATAAAATATCATTTGATATTATTGTTCGAAAAAGTTTCCGCAACCAGGGGAAATTATTCGATGATTTCCCACCTAAAAAATAGGGTACAAATTCTTAATCTTTTCGAGTCGAGATTAACTATTATTAATTTAGTAGATATTGTAACATTCGATTAAACGTCACATTACATGAAAAAGCTTTTGTGTGGACCAACCTTTATTACGTACTCGCTTTGTATTTAACTTTGTGTTTATTTTAATCGTAAATAAGAAAGAGGGATTCGTAAGGTGATTTACATTCTGAATTCAGCAATAAAATCTAGAGGTTTGACCTTTCATATGTCTTTGCAAATAATTTATTTGTAATAGTCCTTCGAACTTGACCTAGTCCGTAAAATCTTTTCTTAGATTTTTTTTATTTATATTTGATAGGCTCTTTGTCTTGTACGTTTCTATGGTTTTTTTTTATCTTCAAACACTTGAAATAAAGTTATGGATAGGTTTCCATTATTTGAGTTCTACTTAGTGTTTCAAAGTTTTGTTTCAGTTATATTGAAATTATTTATTTATCAGATTTTAGTGTTACGAAGTAGTTTGTTGCGTTCTTCATTTTAAGAAAGTTTGTTTAAAAGAAAATGTACCATCTTCTGATTATATAGTTTCACAAGAGTATTTTTTTGTAGATCTATTCAGTAAGGTTGCGTAATATTTTGACATTGAAGGAGGTTGAATGAGATAATTTCATATCAGCTAACGGATTGGCTTGATAAATGTTTTGAAGGATTTGACAGTTATAGAATAGTTTAAAAAAAATAGAAAAAAAAAATAGTATGTCGCTTTTCCAGTCTGTTTGTGATCTTTGAAGTGAATTGAAGTTATTATTACATGAACATTTCTCTGAGTTGTTTTTCTTCATACAAATATCCCGGAACCGAGGCCTGCCTGAGCTGAGTTCCGACAATACCTATATAGCCTCTTGCCTTCATCAATAAATAGGCTATCAGATGCTAGAAAGTATCTAAAATACGAAACCTACCATAAAAAAAAAACTAATATTTCCTTAGAGTATCGCTTTCAATCAAATAAGTCAGTAAGTAATCCCTAATTTTGATAACATTAAAGTGCATATAGTTAATTGTTACTAAAATAAGGTATCTTCATCATTTTATTTCAGTCGATAATGTAGGGGTATAAATTTCGAAAACAGCAACAGAAGCTCGAACAAATAATGTAAAAGCACTAATTGCTAACAATCTGCTAAACGAGGGACCAAACTAATGATGTCTTATTTATCAAAATTTGTTCAAACGTCTAGTTTCCGAACCATTTATTTTAAACTTACTTTTTGACTTATTGCAAAGTAAAAGTCCTAAAGGAAATCACGTGCTGGCTGGTAAAAAAATATAGTATAGTACACGGCAAATAAGTTGAAACAAAATGGCCGTCGTTGCTATGGTTGTGCGCTTCGATTGGGACCCAAAAATCTGTTACTGCACATTGAAGGTCGATCGCCATTTTAGTTCAACTCATGTGCCGTGTATTGTACTACTAGCTGGATTTCTTTGACAGACGTTATACGCACGCATGAGGAGTTGCGCCGCATGCGGGGCTACTACCCGATATCACGCCCATCTAGCGTGCGTATTCCACGCATTATTGTAATGCTTGTATGAAAAGGACATTTGCGGGGGCTTCGCGTGCGGAGCAATCCCGCATGCGTGATAATATCCGCACGATATTAAAAACACCCAGAAAATCATGTACCATTCTTGAAAAGAGGCATCGTCTTATACATCAATCACAGAACGAAACAAATTCCAATTAGCAAATTCAAAAACTTTTTGAATATACGTTTAGGAAAAGTAACATTAAAAAACCAATATCTATTCTTTTCTTTCTGAATACGGCATTTATCCACTTGTCATTTCTATTAATGTTTAGTTGTCAACATTGTCATAAATCATAGCATCGCCTTGCCCAGTAACTGGGTTGTAGAGATTATACAACCTTATTTACTTGAATATACTAAATATGCAAAACCCGAAACACGGGTCTATTTTTATACAAAGAATCTATGTACAAAATTTCATAAATGTATCATGAAAAATCATAAAGTTATAAGATTGTTATGTTACCTGGTTGTCCACACAAACATATGGTCACATACATACATATTTCTAAATACAAACACAATTGACAGACACAGAACAAATGATCGTGCTTATCACACAAACATTTCGCCTGCGTGGGAATCGAACCCACGACCTCCGGCGTAGCAGACAGGGCCACTAATCACTAGACCAACAGGTCAGTCAACTGACTAAAAATAATTCAACATAATTAAAAAAAACAACAGTAGAATCAAGTTGCTGTGTATGCAGCAGCTCTATGATGTCAGGTAGGTATTCCTTTAGAGCAACTTATTCACTGACATTATGTTATGAAATTGATATTGAAATTTTCTATCAATACCAGCTTAGGGTTGCTACATGGTTGCTACAATTTCATAAATTTTGACAAATATTACGATTTCTGATATCTCATCTCGCAAACGTCATATTGTGATTTTTGGTGTGTGTTTTTTGTACCTATACCTATCTTGTTTTCACTGACAAATCAAATACGTGGGAGTAAAATATTTTTGCTTGTAGTATGAAAGTTTATTTGATAAAGAATTGATTACTCAGAACCTGTCCGTCGGAGTGTAAAAAGATTTTTTTCAAGGTATCATTTATTTTGGAAATTACAGGGCGTGTGCTTGGAATTGGTTTTTCATAAGACTTTTTTTCAACCTGTGGTAATTTAGAATACAAATACAAAAAGTTTATTTGTGTACACAGGTATAATTTAGGTGTTACAAAAATTTATACAAGTGTCTCTGTGTCCTGCCACAGTAAGTGGCATACTAATATTAATAAAATAATAATTTAAATTTATTAAAAAAAATACACTCATTACTATTGAATGCTCACCATACTAAGAAGCTAAAAACCAATTAAAAACCTTTTAAATAATCTAGCAAAATTGGTATTTCTTCATTAAGGAATGTTTTCAATTCAATATAAATCTTAATTCAAAACCCAATTAAGTATTCCAATAACTCATTCAACAATCCAAAATTTATCACCTAAAATATAAAATAAAGCTATAAAAGATAATTTGATAGCGTTCATACACGAAATAAGCGATGTCGCGTTGAAAACATATTAAAATATTAAAACCTCCTTGATTATTCAGGGGACGTATTTAATTAAAGAAAGTTCTGACGCTACATAAAATTTTACAACCCTTTAATAAGACATAAAAGTGGTGTTAAGTGTAGTTTTAACGACGAATATTAATTATTATAGGCGCCACAAGATATTTTTCGGTATTATTAAATGGGTTTATTGTTATGAAGATTTTGAAGACGATTTTGTAAAGAAAATACAAATTGTAAACGCGATTTGGAAAAAGTGTGTAGAATTTTTTTACTTACTGACGTTTCGGACACGCTATGTTGGGACACAGTGTCCAAATCTCCACTTTATTTTTTTCAGTAACGATTCGAATACCATTAAATTAATGAAGCTGTTAAGTACTGCCAGATACAAAATTTTTAAAATATAGTAAGAAGTAAAAAAAGCATTACCAATTTAAACTATTTTAAGGTGGCTTTAAGCCATCTTAAAGCCACTAAAGGATGGTGCCATCTTAAAAAACAAAATACTGTTAGTCACAAAATTATTAAAAAAAATAAAACAAAAATAATTCAACACATATATTTAGTACAAAAATTATCTGCGCAACTTTTTTATTTTTTTCTTTCATAAGAACCTTTTCCGACAGTAACAAACAACCAAAAAAAGAATTAGCGAAATTGGTGTAGTAGTTCACGTGTGATAACATGACAAAGGGAAACACGGATTCATTTTAATATATATATAGATAAGTAAATTAATTAAATCAATCAATGTGTTAGTTGACGAGATATTTCTTATTTGATTGATCTTAATTAAAATTTATACTACAAGATATGTTTTTAACGATATCCGAATTGTCATAAAAAAAATATTGAAATTGAAAAATGTCAATTGGAATACTATCCGAACACAATCGTGTTCAAAACGTCAAAGTCGAAAATTGAACAACATGAGAAAAATATTGATGAGAATGATGGATTTGAAGGATTTGGAATTTGACGGAGGCCTACATGAGCACACTGTTCAAATTAGTCGTATCCTATGGAGAGAAACTGACAAGAAACTCCAACGTAAAAAAAAATATTGAATTCACAATATTCCCATATTACAATATTACAAGTATGAGAGGACAAAGTAGACCGGTTAACTTTGCATTCAAAAGCACAATAAAAATCTATGAATCCGCGGATTCCACAGCGTTCTCAGGTTCCAAACATTCAGCAAACATTTACCTAGTTATAGATGCGGTCCGACAAAATGACAACCACACGAAGAAGCTTACACTACACATACAAGTTCCTAGCTATAAGTGAGATCCGTCAGTACAAGTTGACAACCACACGAAGATGCTTATTCATACAAGTTGTTTAGTGGAACAAATTTAAAGCAATATCCACCAAAATTCATAGTCGTATCCTTGTCTCATTGTATTCGTCTACAGTTTTTTTTAAAGACGGCCATCTTTTTGTCTCGTTAAAAATGTCACGTTAGAATGATGTATTATGTTTTAATTTGGACGTTGAAAATCATCCAATTATTATTTCTCAAGATGTGTCAGACTTTTATTGATTAAAACCTACTTGTGTCCTTCCGCTGCCTACGTTCTAGGACCACGTTTTTCCATTCATTACACTGGATTTCAATAATCATGAAGTCAATAACCTCTTAAGAAATCATTCCACTCAATTCCACTACTTAAAAGATGAAACACTACATTGTATACCGAACTAAACTAAAATATAAGAAGATACATAGTTTTTCTGTCACCCTCACTAAAAAGGTCTGTAACTTTGGTAGTAAAATCAACGAACCGTTACAGATAAACATTAGAAGTCGCCGTACCGACACAGACTTTGAAATACTGAGCGAAGACAATTTAAGGTGAGGACACATTGGAGCATTTATTTGTAATAGAATATCGAACCATTTTTAAAACCAAAAGCTAATTTTGTTAAAAATTGTGACAGCTGTTTGTTAGAGCATTACGTAAAACTGTAAATGTTAATGAAACCTAAGGGTGGAATCCTGGTGTCCTGAAATACAGGCCCCAAGCCTAGTTTAGGCACCAGTTTCCCACAATATGCATATATCTAACTTTAAGAATTAAACATTTAGAAACCAGAAAGATGACGCTAAACATGGGCCAATTTTAGTTCTTTTACCACGCATGTTTTTTTTTTTATTATCATTACTAATTGCTACTATTTTGATGTACAGTTAAGTTAATTCTATTATATTAATAGGCTTGTATTTTACTATCATATTTTATAATCAGTGATGTGGTCGACGGTGGACCACGTTTAAATTAAAGATCCCAAGGTTGTAGCTATCAGGAAATACAAAATCCGGCAGGAAATTCGATCCCTTATCTGTACGTATGATGAAAATGCTGTTTCCAAAATGTTTATCCATCATAAACCAGTGGTGCAAAGGCGTACGTCTAGAGGTCTGATTATGGAACTCTTTAAATTATGGATTTTGAAACCTACTTACAAGTATTTTAACATTTCATCGAATGTAGACATGAAAAACCGCAGTGTGTATCAAAAAGTGCATATATTATGTACAAGAAAATCTCATGAGGATTTCTAGGTTACGACTTTGAGCATTAAAAAAATACTGACTAGAATAAATTATGAATAACAGAAATAACGTTCTATATAATTGAACGGTTTATAAACTTAACGTGTTACATATTGTATCAGTACTTACTAATCTTTTTTATATAAAATATCATTTGATATTATTGTTCGAAAAAGTTTCCGCAACCAGGGGAAATTATTCGATGATTTCCCACCTAAAAAATAGGGTACAAATTCTTAATCTTTTCGAGTCGAGATTAACTATTATTAATTTAGTAGATATTGTAACATTCGATTAAACGTCACATTACATGAAAAAGCTTTTGTGTGGACCAACCTTTATTACGTACTCGCTTTGTATTTAACTTTGTGTTTATTTTAATCGTAAATAAGAAAGAGGGATTCGTAAGGTGATTTACATTCTGAATTCAGCAATAAAATCTAGAGGTTTGACCTTTCATATGTCTTTGCAAATAATTTATTTGTAATAGTCCTTCGAACTTGACCTAGTCCGTAAAATCTTTTCTTAGATTTTTTTTATTTATATTTGATAGGCTCTTTGTCTTGTACGTTTCTATGGTTTTTTTTTATCTTCAAACACTTGAAATAAAGTTATGGATAGGTTTCCATTATTTGAGTTCTACTTAGTGTTTCAAAGTTTTGTTTCAGTTATATTGAAATTATTTATTTATCAGATTTTAGTGTTACGAAGTAGTTTGTTGCGTTCTTCATTTTAAGAAAGTTTGTTTAAAAGAAAATGTACCATCTTCTGATTATATAGTTTCACAAGAGTATTTTTTTGTAGATCTATTCAGTAAGGTTGCGTAATATTTTGACATTGAAGGAGGTTGAATGAGATAATTTCATATCAGCTAACGGATTGGCTTGATAAATGTTTTGAAGGATTTGACAGTTATAGAATAGTTTAAAAAAAATAGAAAAAAAAAATAGTATGTCGCTTTTCCAGTCTGTTTGTGATCTTTGAAGTGAATTGAAGTTATTATTACATGAACATTTCTCTGAGTTGTTTTTCTTCATACAAATATCCCGGAACCGAGGCCTGCCTGAGCTGAGTTCCGACAATACCTATATAGCCTCTTGCCTTCATCAATAAATAGGCTATCAGATGCTAGAAAGTATCTAAAATACGAAACCTACCATAAAAAAAAAACTAATATTTCCTTAGAGTATCGCTTTCAATCAAATAAGTCAGTAAGTAATCCCTAATTTTGATAACATTAAAGTGCATATAGTTAATTGTTACTAAAATAAGGTATCTTCATCATTTTATTTCAGTCGATAATGTAGGGGTATAAATTTCGAAAACAGCAACAGAAGCTCGAACAAATAATGTAAAAGCACTAATTGCTAACAATCTGCTAAACGAGGGACCAAACTAATGATGTCTTATTTATCAAAATTTGTTCAAACGTCTAGTTTCCGAACCATTTATTTTAAACTTACTTTTTGACTTATTGCAAAGTAAAAGTCCTAAAGGAAATCACGTGCTGGCTGGTAAAAAAATATAGTATAGTACACGGCAAATAAGTTGAAACAAAATGGCCGTCGTTGCTATGGTTGTGCGCTTCGATTGGGACCCAAAAATCTGTTACTGCACATTGAAGGTCGATCGCCATTTTAGTTCAACTCATGTGCCGTGTATTGTACTACTAGCTGGATTTCTTTGACAGACGTTATACGCACGCATGAGGAGTTGCGCCGCATGCGGGGCTACTACCCGATATCACGCCCATCTAGCGTGCGTATTCCACGCATTATTGTAATGCTTGTATGAAAAGGACATTTGCGGGGGCTTCGCGTGCGGAGCAATCCCGCATGCGTGATAATATCCGCACGATATTAAAAACACCCAGAAAATCATGTACCATTCTTGAAAAGAGGCATCGTCTTATACATCAATCACAGAACGAAACAAATTCCAATTAGCAAATTCAAAAACTTTTTGAATATACGTTTAGGAAAAGTAACATTAAAAAACCAATATCTATTCTTTTCTTTCTGAATACGGCATTTATCCACTTGTCATTTCTATTAATGTTTAGTTGTCAACATTGTCATAAATCATAGCATCGCCTTGCCCAGTAACTGGGTTGTAGAGATTATACAACCTTATTTACTTGAATATACTAAATATGCAAAACCCGAAACACGGGTCTATTTTTATACAAAGAATCTATGTACAAAATTTCATAAATGTATCATGAAAAATCATAAAGTTATAAGATTGTTATGTTACCTGGTTGTCCACACAAACATATGGTCACATACATACATATTTCTAAATACAAACACAATTGACAGACACAGAACAAATGATCGTGCTTATCACACAAACATTTCGCCTGCGTGGGAATCGAACCCACGACCTCCGGCGTAGCAGACAGGGCCACTAATCACTAGACCAACAGGTCAGTCAACTGACTAAAAATAATTCAACATAATTAAAAAAAACAACAGTAGAATCAAGTTGCTGTGTATGCAGCAGCTCTATGATGTCAGGTAGGTATTCCTTTAGAGCAACTTATTCACTGACATTATGTTATGAAATTGATATTGAAATTTTCTATCAATACCAGCTTAGGGTTGCTACATGGTTGCTACAATTTCATAAATTTTGACAAATATTACGATTTCTGATATCTCATCTCGCAAACGTCATATTGTGATTTTTGGTGTGTGTTTTTTGTACCTATACCTATCTTGTTTTCACTGACAAATCAAATACGTGGGAGTAAAATATTTTTGCTTGTAGTATGAAAGTTTATTTGATAAAGAATTGATTACTCAGAACCTGTCCGTCGGAGTGTAAAAAGATTTTTTTCAAGGTATCATTTATTTTGGAAATTACAGGGCGTGTGCTTGGAATTGGTTTTTCATAAGACTTTTTTTCAACCTGTGGTAATTTAGAATACAAATACAAAAAGTTTATTTGTGTACACAGGTATAATTTAGGTGTTACAAAAATTTATACAAGTGTCTCTGTGTCCTGCCACAGTAAGTGGCATACTAATATTAATAAAATAATAATTTAAATTTATTAAAAAAAATACACTCATTACTATTGAATGCTCACCATACTAAGAAGCTAAAAACCAATTAAAAACCTTTTAAATAATCTAGCAAAATTGGTATTTCTTCATTAACACTTCGATCCACAACTACCCAACTTGTTCATACAAAAGTAGACTCTAAAGATCGGAATTAAGGCCTATAGTGGCGTGGATGTGAGAGGACACCGGTGTCCTCTGAGCTAGGACAGATTAAGGAATGTTTTCAATTCAATATAAATCTTAATTCAAAACCCAATTAAGTATTCCAATAACTCATTCAACAATCCAAAATTTATCACCTAAAATATAAAATAAAGCTATAAAAGATAATTTGATAGCGTTCATACACGAAATAAGCGATGTCGCGTTGAAAACATATTAAAATATTAAAACCTCCTTGATTATTCAGGGGACGTATTTAATTAAAGAAAGTTCTGACGCTACATAAAATTTTACAACCCTTTAATAAGACATAAAAGTGGTGTTAAGTGTAGTTTTAACGACGAATATTAATTATTATAGGCGCCACAAGATATTTTTCGGTATTATTAAATGGGTTTATTGTTATGAAGATTTTGAAGACGATTTTGTAAAGAAAATACAAATTGTAAACGCGATTTGGAAAAAGTGTGTAGAATTTTTTTACTTACTGACGTTTCGGACACGCTATGTTGGGACACAGTGTCCAAATCTCCACTTTATTTTTTTCAGTAACGATTCGAATACCATTAAATTAATGAAGCTGTTAAGTACTGCCAGATACAAAATTTTTAAAATATAGTAAGAAGTAAAAAAAGCATTACCAATTTAAACTATTTTAAGGTGGCTTTAAGCCATCTTAAAGCCACTAAAGGATGGTGCCATCTTAAAAAACAAAATACTGTTAGTCACAAAATTATTAAAAAAAATAAAACAAAAATAATTCAACACATATATTTAGTACAAAAATTATCTGCGCAACTTTTTTATTTTTTTCTTTCATAAGAACCTTTTCCGACAGTAACAAACAACCAAAAAAAGAATTAGCGAAATTGGTGTAGTAGTTCACGTGTGATAACATGACAAAGGGAAACACGGATTCATTTTAATATATATATAGATAAGTAAATTAATTAAATCAATCAATGTGTTAGTTGACGAGATATTTCTTATTTGATTGATCTTAATTAAAATTTATACTACAAGATATGTTTTTAACGATATCCGAATTGTCATAAAAAAAATATTGAAATTGAAAAATGTCAATTGGAATACTATCCGAACACAATCGTGTTCAAAACGTCAAAGTCGAAAATTGAACAACATGAGAAAAATATTGATGAGAATGATGGATTTGAAGGATTTGGAATTTGACGGAGGCCTACATGAGCACACTGTTCAAATTAGTCGTATCCTATGGAGAGAAACTGACAAGAAACTCCAACGTAAAAAAAAATATTGAATTCACAATATTCCCATATTACAATATTACAAGTATGAGAGGACAAAGTAGACCGGTTAACTTTGCATTCAAAAGCACAATAAAAATCTATGAATCCGCGGATTCCACAGCGTTCTCAGGTTCCAAACATTCAGCAAACATTTACCTAGTTATAGATGCGGTCCGACAAAATGACAACCACACGAAGAAGCTTACACTACACATACAAGTTCCTAGCTATAAGTGAGATCCGTCAGTACAAGTTGACAACCACACGAAGATGCTTATTCATACAAGTTGTTTAGTGGAACAAATTTAAAGCAATATCCACCAAAATTCATAGTCGTATCCTTGTCTCATTGTATTCGTCTACAGTTTTTTTTAAAGACGGCCATCTTTTTGTCTCGTTAAAAATGTCACGTTAGAATGATGTATTATGTTTTAATTTGGACGTTGAAAATCATCCAATTATTATTTCTCAAGATGTGTCAGACTTTTATTGATTAAAACCTACTTGTGTCCTTCCGCTGCCTACGTTCTAGGACCACGTTTTTCCATTCATTACACTGGATTTCAATAATCATGAAGTCAATAACCTCTTAAGAAATCATTCCACTCAATTCCACTACTTAAAAGATGAAACACTACATTGTATACCGAACTAAACTAAAATATAAGAAGATACATAGTTTTTCTGTCACCCTCACTAAAAAGGTCTGTAACTTTGGTAGTAAAATCAACGAACCGTTACAGATAAACATTAGAAGTCGCCGTACCGACACAGACTTTGAAATACTGAGCGAAGACAATTTAAGGTGAGGACACATTGGAGCATTTATTTGTAATAGAATATCGAACCATTTTTAAAACCAAAAGCTAATTTTGTTAAAAATTGTGACAGCTGTTTGTTAGAGCATTACGTAAAACTGTAAATGTTAATGAAACCTAAGGGTGGAATCCTGGTGTCCTGAAATACAGGCCCCAAGCCTAGTTTAGGCACCAGTTTCCCACAATATGCATATATCTAACTTTAAGAATTAAACATTTAGAAACCAGAAAGATGACGCTAAACATGGGCCAATTTTAGTTCTTTTACCACGCATGTTTTTTTTTTTATTATCATTACTAATTGCTACTATTTTGATGTACAGTTAAGTTAATTCTATTATATTAATAGGCTTGTATTTTACTATCATATTTTATAATCAGTGATGTGGTCGACGGTGGACCACGTTTAAATTAAAGATCCCAAGGTTGTAGCTATCAGGAAATACAAAATCCGGCAGGAAATTCGATCCCTTATCTGTACGTATGATGAAAATGCTGTTTCCAAAATGTTTATCCATCATAAACCAGTGGTGCAAAGGCGTACGTCTAGAGGTCTGATTATGGAACTCTTTAAATTATGGATTTTGAAACCTACTTACAAGTATTTTAACATTTCATCGAATGTAGACATGAAAAACCGCAGTGTGTATCAAAAAGTGCATATATTATGTACAAGAAAATCTCATGAGGATTTCTAGGTTACGACTTTGAGCATTAAAAAAATACTGACTAGAATAAATTATGAATAACAGAAATAACGTTCTATATAATTGAACGGTTTATAAACTTAACGTGTTACATATTGTATCAGTACTTACTAATCTTTTTTATATAAAATATCATTTGATATTATTGTTCGAAAAAGTTTCCGCAACCAGGGGAAATTATTCGATGATTTCCCACCTAAAAAATAGGGTACAAATTCTTAATCTTTTCGAGTCGAGATTAACTATTATTAATTTAGTAGATATTGTAACATTCGATTAAACGTCACATTACATGAAAAAGCTTTTGTGTGGACCAACCTTTATTACGTACTCGCTTTGTATTTAACTTTGTGTTTATTTTAATCGTAAATAAGAAAGAGGGATTCGTAAGGTGATTTACATTCTGAATTCAGCAATAAAATCTAGAGGTTTGACCTTTCATATGTCTTTGCAAATAATTTATTTGTAATAGTCCTTCGAACTTGACCTAGTCCGTAAAATCTTTTCTTAGTTTTTTTTTTTTTATTTATATTTAGAAAGGCTCTTTATCTTGTACGTTACTATGGAGTTTTTTTCATCTTCAAACACTAGAAGTAAAATTATGGATAGGTTTCCATTATTTGACTTCTACTTAGTGTTTCAAAGTATTGTTTCAGTTATATTGAAATTATTTATTTATCAGATTTTAGTGTTACGAAGTAGTTTGTTGCGTTCTTCATTTTAAGAAAGTTTCTTTAAAAGAAAATGTACCATCTTCTGATTATATAGTTTCACAAGAGTATTTTTTTGTAGATCTATTCAGTAAGGTTGCGTAATATTTTGACATTGAAGGAGGTTGAATGAGATAATTTCATTTCAGCTAACGGATTGGCTTGATAAATGTTTTGAAGGATTTGACAGTTCTAGAATAGGTTTAAAAAAATAGAAAAAAAAATAGTATGTTGCTTTTCCAGTCTGTTTGTGATCTTTGAAGTGAATTGAAGTTATTATTACATGAACATTTTTCTGAGTGGTTTTTCTTCATACAAATATCCCGGAACCGAAGCCTGCCTGAGCTGAGTTCCGACAATACCTATATAGCCTAGTAATAGTCGCGGGGTTGTGTAATACCTATATAGCCTCTTGCCTTCATCAATAAATAGGCTATCAGATGCTAGAAAGTATCTAAAATACGAAACCTACCATAAAAAAAAAACTAATATTTCCTTAGAGTATCGCTTTCAATCAAATAAGTCAGTAAGTAATCCCTAATTTTGTTAATATTATAGTACATATAGTTAATTGTTACTAAAATAAGGTATCTTCATCATTTTATTTAAGTCGATAATGTAGGGGTGTAAATTTCGAAAACAAGTGAAGCTCGAACAAATAATGTAAAAGCACTAATTGCTAACAATCTGCTAAACGAGGGACGTAACTAATGATGTCTTATTTATCAAAATTTGTTCAAACGTCTAGTTTCCGAACCATTTATTTTAAACTTACTTTTTGACTTATTGCAAAGTAAAAGTTCTAAAGGAAATCACGTGCTGGCTGGTAAAAAAATATAGTATAGTACACGGCAAATAAGTTGAACTAAAATGGCCGTCGTTGCTATGGTTGTGCGCTTCGATTGGGACCCAAAAATCTGTTACTGCACATTGAAGGTCGATCACCATTTTAGTTCAACTCATGTGCCGTGTATTGTACTACTAGCTGGATTTCTTTGACAGACGTTATACGCACGCATGAGGAGTTGCGCCGCATGCGGGGCTACTACCCGATATCACGCCCATCTAGCGTGCGTATTCCACGCATTACAATAAATACTTGTATGAAAAGGACATTTGCGGGGGCTTTGCGTGCGGAGCAATCCCGCATGCGTGATAATATCCGCACGATATTAAAAACACCCAGAAAATCATGTACCATTCTTGAAAAGAGGCATCGTCTTATATATCAATCACAGAACGAAACAAATTCCAATTAGCAAATTCAAAAACTTCTCGAATATACGTTTAGGAAAAGAAACATTAAAAAACCAATATCTATTCTTTTCTTTTTGAATACGGCATTTATCCACTTGTCATTTCTATTAATGTTTAGTTGTCAACATTGTCATAAATCATAGCATCGCCTTGCCCAGTAACTGGGTTGTAGAGATTATACAACCTTATTTACTTGAATATACTAAATATGCAAAACCCGAAACACGGGTCTATTTTTATACAAAGAATCTATGTACAAAATTTCATAAATGTATCATGAAAAATCATAAAGTTATAAGATTGTTATGTTAACTGGTTGTCCACACAAACATATGGTCAACTGGCCATCCGCGTGACTGAGGAGTTAAATGATAAATGATACTCGTATTTATTTTGCAAATACGTTTTTCAAAAATACTTTTACTGGTGTGACTGGTATTGGTATTCATCTGCATCTGGTTAAATTTGAAGCCAAACACATAATTGAAAAAAGCGGTTGGAGATTGGAGTAGCGGTTGGTATTTTTTTTTTATTTGATATAAACTAGTGCTTGACTGCGATCCCATTTGATGGTAACCAGTAATGCAACCATTGATAGTGAGGCCTACTAGATTATTATGATATAATAAAAGAGTAGGTAGTTGATTAAAATATTTAATTATGATATTTTCAATACCGCTATGTTAGAAACCTTCAAACCTAAGGTTATATACTCGTGATCCTAGAACGTAAAAGGCAACAAAGCACCACCGTGTCTTCCTGGAGGCGATCGGTGACAACGACCTCCCGCACCGGGCCTCAGTACAGGCCATGGTCCGAAGAGAGGAGGAGTGGCAGGCGGTCGCCCCTTTTTGCGGAGCAGTTATGCTAGCAAAGAAAGAGGTCGCACGTGCGTGCGCGAGGACGCGGCCCTCGCGCCCTAGCTGCCGGGATCCCGATCTCCATTTTCGGCCACCGTAGGCGCGGGGTTGCAGACGGCGAGCAATGGGTAGCTCGCCATCCGACCGTCCGGACCGAGCCCCAGTCGTCGACAGAGCGTATTGTTCCACGCGCTGTCATATCTGGGCCCCTAAGGTTTGCTGACATCAAAGAGAAGTCAGCAAACCTTAGGGGCCCAGCAGGGTCAGGGGCCAAGGGAGAAGAGCGTGAGAAGTGATTAGATGATTTCCCAACTCAAATAAAAAATATCCTAAGTTATATTACGTCTCTTCTTAGGAAAGTTTTGAAAATAGAAAATAAAATCAGACATATTGTGCATTATAATGGTTTTTTTTATACAACACTAACTTGTTTTAAGATAAGTAAACTATATTGCCCTATAAAAATGTCTAACTTATATTATCCACCCCTTCACCGTATATTCCACCTCTACTTTTTAAGGCCGAAACTATTAAATCCAGACTTAGTATTTTACAGCCTAACATTAACAAATACCAATAAACTTTTAGCTCAACACTTTAATTTTTTTTTTCACAAAAACACGTTAGTTAATTTTCACTTTCATTTCTAGCACTAGAGCTATAATTCAATGGAGGACATAAATTTTTCGTACGGCACTTTTCGACGGGCTTGCAATAGAAAGGCAAATTAATTTGTTTTTCTCACAATGGTCGTCTAGACAAACGCGTATAATTCAACTTTCACTTAGTCCTTAACAGACACTAATGGCCGAAAGCCGAGGCGTATATTAAGACAACAAGACTGTATATCATTTGTGTCAAGTGGATTGTAAAATGTACAACCCCATGTGTGAATGTGGTTGGGTTTGTGTTCACTCTACACCGGCTGTTGCAACGACCAATGCATTTCATAATGAAGCATTTTTGGAGTTGTGATTACGAAGAGATAATTGCCAAAACATTCGCAACCATTCAATAATAAGTTGTCAAATTTTTTAATGTCTCTGAATAAAAATGTAACAGTCGACGTTAATGTAACTAGGATATAACAAAATTATTTTGCAAATGCATTCCACCAATGCTAAAAGTGTCCAAAATTCCTTTTCAAAAGAGATTTATTGCTACATGACTGACTGAATTTGTAGATAGAATTTTTTATTAAATAAACTAGCTGTGAACCATGACACTTCTACTAGATTAGTACATTTTGATACAAGTGGGGAAAGTTTATCATTGCAGCCGAGGCGAATTTCTGTGTATAGTGTATTGGAGCCGAGTGCTGCAGTGACAAATCTCCACGTGTACCAAACGAGGTTTTTCTATACACTTACGAAGAAATACGATGAAAAATCCATCAATTATCTATCTTCTATCGGAAAATTACGACGCATTTTTGTTCATTTTGTACTGAAGAAAATTTTCCAAAGTTCCCTTACAATTTAGGTTTGATTTGATGGCAGCAGGCTATCGTAAAATTTTTACCTCAATCACATAATCTGGCGGCGTAGCATCTAAAGGATTCTCTTTAAATCTTCTTTTTTACAACTATCATAAATTAATAAGTTAGTTAATATTAAGGTGTAATTTTTTTTCCTCGCGCATAACTTTTACAGGTTGAAGGAGAAGCAAAGGTATCAAACCGTATTCATCCTAATATTAAAAATATTAAAATTTAAATATTTTGAATTTAGAACACAGATAATTGGTAATTTGTTGTATATTACTTACGTAATCATGTCTATTTATTATATTCTGTTTGAAAACACAATTAAGATTTTCATTAAATATTAAAACCTTAAAAATATCCGCCTCTTTGCTTAAAAAAAACTAAACACCCTGGACCGCGACGAAGTAGGAATGAAAATCCCTAGATTTGATAAATTAAAAAAAAAAAGCACGCGGGTGATAAACATGCCATATTGATCCAGTAGTGCGATAATTATAAGAGGCAGTTTTCGAGTAAGTGTATTAAAAAAAATAGACAATAGCATTATACAATGCAATTGTACTTTGAACCCTTGACTGTATATTATATGCAATTAATAAACAAGTTATGCCAAAACCGCAGTCGAAATGTCGTAAGGCTCATAAAGTATGTTCAAATAAGTAATAGCTTTGTGTTTTATTTAACAAAAATTTACTTAGTACATGAAAAAAAAAATTGTTAAAAATCAAACGCAAGCCAACTGAGAGTGACAGCATTCAATGCGCGTATCAAGATTTGTCACATTAATTTAGTGATGATTTTCGTTTCAAAAAATTATTACTAAATGTTGTATAGACACAAATGTACGGGTATGTCTGAATTATATAAAGTTTGTACCATGGTACTTTTGCAAACCTTACCCACCTACGTCAAAACAGATTTTACTTCGCTATTTACTGGGTACCTAAATAAATATTAAAAAATTAAACAGCTCTTAAAAACATTTTCTGTTTTACGATCCTCGACTTAAAATATCTGCGGTTGTAACTGAATTACAGATAGGAGGTATTTCAAACTAAGCTATAAACTATCCTAAGTACTAAATCTAAAAGCACTGCTAGTGAAATAGCGAGCAAAAACCGACCAGTTTTATTCCCTATAGTTTTTCTCAGAATTTTAACGGTCACTCTCATCTAACGGACGCCATCTTTGTTTTATAACTACATTCAAATTTAATCTAACTGAGTGGCGTCGGATTGGAAATACGGTCATTTTGGTGGACGGTGGGCTTGCAGTATTCATTATCGGTCCCCAAACGACCGGAAAATACCACTTCTGTCTGTCCCTTTTTCTGAAAAGTTGAATTTGTAATGAATGTCACACAATACTGCTCTGTTGATTGAATTGGTGGTTATTTAATGCAGATTAAGTTTTTAGTTTCTTTTTTTAAATATCATTTATAGATATGCAAATACTTTTAATATTGTTGAACGTATAAAATGAAATTTTTAGTTCAATGTGAAAGAAAAGGGAGATAGTGTTAGCCTGACGGGTGACAGGACTGAATGAAAAAAAAAACGTATTACGATGACAACAAAGAACAAAGACAGGAAGAAGTAATAGAATTTTAAAAACAGCACTTACAAACAATAACTTTTTTTGAAGGACAAATTGCGAAAGGTCTCTAAAAATCGAACTCCTGGATCCTGTATGGAAATCCTATACCAATTTAGGGAAAGACACATTGAGTTACACATAGACGTCGTCTGTTACTCTAGCTTCAACACCTACAAACCCGACTCTTTATTTATCCGATGGCAAACCCTTTTGTGCCATACGAGTCCACTCTCCTAATGGCCATGTTTTGGTATCTACGCGGACTAAGGACGCGATTTTAATTATTTTCGTTCAATTTACGAGTGGCCATTAAATGAGAGGTCCCTTGTGTCCCATTAGAGGTCCCGTTTATATTTTGTAAGGTCCCAATCTTGTTGATAACTTTACAACATAGTATTTTATTCGGGGCGAGAATTTGTGTTAATCAGAACATTGCGTTGGGATAATGGGAACGGGAGGCCTGATGCATGCGATATGTTGGAATATTTAATGCTTTAGCAATTAGCGGGCGGGAAATAATTTAACAATGCTGTTTCATGTTTGTAGTGGGAAACGTACCTATTTATTTGGAGTTTTTTACTTTTTTACGTCTTGTTTATTTTTCTCGGGTCTACGTTTATTTTAAGTTTTTTAGGCTGTATTTTACTTCATGTTGGATGTGTTAGAAAACTAATATCTCATACCGAACTGCCATAAGTGTCCCTACTCCTGCTCTTGCGAGGATATCAGCACCACTGACGCTGCTACTAACGTTACCGCTCGCTGGGTAGAAATTATCTAAGAAGTTAACCATCGACTCCAAAAAAGAAGAGTTTTTTATTTCTTTGTGTGTTCGTTATTAGTTAGACTGGTTGACAAGGTTTCTGCCACATGGATTCTGGTATTTGTTCGTTTTTATTCTTACTTAGCTACCTACGCTCAATACAAAACGCTTTAGATTGTGGTGACACAGATAAAGTCGCTGGCACAAAAAAAAGTAATCATTTTCTAAAAGGCAGCCAAAAATTCCAAGAAGTTCTTATGGTAAACATTTTTTTTTTACTAGTGATTATTTTCTAAAAAAGGTCACTCAAAAGAAATGTCCAACATCAACCAACAATAAATCTTCAAAAATATGGGTCAAGGCTTCTAAAAGGAAAAGTTCTGCGCGTGTTATTTATTAATGCGTCGTATCTTTCGAAGCACCCTTCTTCCACGTCACCCCTGTGCTGGTGCAACCCCTAAAACTTTCGAACATTGCATTTTTTTTTTTTAATTAGAAGGTTTAGGGCGTTGCGGGCTTATAAGGGATTTGATCGTTGACGATTTTGTCGTACGTTTTAGTTAAAAGCTTGGTGTAGATCTAGCATATCCTTGATCAAATACTTCTCTCTACCCTTAACCAATATTTCGGCAAAACCTACATATGTTAATGACTCCCTAACTATTGATCGTCATGCAGTTTTTTCGGGTTTAGTCGGGTTATTTTTAGTAGGTAAAATCATCTAATGACAAATCCCGCCCTTGGGCGGAGCGAGAAATAGTGTCAGACTCTTACTGACTAAAAACCACCCCGGTCCTTCGTTGCCAATCGTGCCGGGGCCGGCCCTTCCTTTCAGTAACTGACCCATAACCCCAGCTGGCTTCGACCCTGCCTGCCTGCAGCTAGCAGGCTGAGCCTATACGGTATGTTAAACGGGTTCTAATTTTTTGTTCCTGACGTTATGCCAGTGGGTTTAACTGGGTTTTTGTCTTAAAAGTATAATTAATGATAAATGATATTTATTTTGTAAATAGGTTTCAAAAAACATGAACAATATTACATGTAAATTTTTTTTTCGTCTCTTTACACTAGATGAGGCCGGTGTTTCTTTGCTGACTACCCTGAGAAGAAACACCGAAACAAACTCACGGGTCAAATTCTTTTTCCAATTTCATACAGTAAACATAATAATGGTCAAATATTATAAAAACCATGCAGATTAGTGTCTGATATGGTCTTTTGAAAAAAGAACCACTCAGATTTGAGTGGATCTGTCCAGTCAGTGCAAGCATTTGTCAGTATTCGTGTAACTCAAACTGAGGACTATTAAGGAGCTCAACGTCTATCTTCATAATTATATTAGAAAGGTACCTACAGTGTTAGTCACTGTAGGTAAGGAGAAATATAGAAACTAATCAAAAATGAAATTTTATGCCAGTCCGAATTCATAGAAGATTTTTTTTTCATGGATTCCACAAAATAGAATGTTCGTTTATGTTTTCTCAACAGTGTGTAAACCGACGATAAAACGTTAGATCTAAGTATTATAACAATTTTAGTCCCTCTCACGATAAAATGAAAAAAGCCTATAGGCTTTATAAAAAACTAAATACTCGAATTAATATACGCATGTACGAAATTAATTTCTAGTAAACGAGTCAATAACCTTGTTGGTAGTTGCCGGTCGTTGCGTACTAACTACCTACAGGTCATTGAACTCGCCGAAATGACGTTTACTTAAATAAATTAATTTCGTACACATTAATTCTAGTTTAAAAAAGTACTTTTTTAAAATTTTATCTTTACAAATCGATAGTGTTTCCTGTACATAATCGACCCTCCACGGCATTAAAACGATCAAAATTTAACGGTGTATATATCCAATATCCTAGCATACCTATGATGATTATGTCTAACATCCGTATTTATAAAGAAGTAAATACTTGTCATGAGGTAAAATCATACTAAGTCATTACTTGTGTAGTGTGAAATCTTAATTCAATTTTTTTTTAACCTTATAATAGAAATAATTACTTAAGTAGTTACTTTTACTCAAATATTTAGTTTTACTTGTTTATAAATACGGGTGTAAGATTCTTGTAGACGTAATAAAAAAAAAAATTCAGTCAGCAGGAAAATTGCTCATATTGATGATACAGAACATGAAACCCTACTATATTTATCTTGCAAACCCATCCTACGACCAGCGCAGAATAATAATTATCAATTTTCTCGATATTTTTGTTCCATTCCTTGGAATTACCTTGATCGGTTAAGGAATATTTATTTTATATTTATTAGGTTGGCCCAATTCAATTAGGTAAGGTAAACCACAATTTCTATTCCTAGCTAAAGACAAAATCTGCTTTATTATTGAACCATCATGGCGGTCGACCGTGAATGAGTAGTAACCGATTTTCGGGTCTCGATAGAGCTGGCGAGCTGCGCGTAACCATAGAAACTGGTTCAACTTATTTGCCGGCGGCTTCGCCCGTGTGAAAGACGGTTTACCCCGTTAGCGGTTTTTTTTTTTTTTGGGTAGGTAAAATCATCCAATGTCAAATCCCGCCCTACCCCGTTAGGGGTGGAGTTTCGTAAAATCCGTTATTAACGGACGTTTACACGCTATAAGGAACCTACCAGTCAAATATTAAGTTTGTACGTATTATACACCGTAAAATTATGGTCGTTTTAATCCCGCAGAGGTTCGATTCGGTATAACATGAAACACCATCGATTTGTAAAGATAAAAATGAAAAACAAAGTACTTTTTTTTAAACTCGAATTAATTTACGCATGTACGATATTGATTTCTTTAAGTAAACTTCAGCTGATCGAGGCCAATGAACTGTAGGTAGTTATTACGCAACGACCGACAACTCCCTACAAGGTCATTGACTCATTTACTTACAGAAATTAATTTCGTATATGCGTATATTCATTCGAGTTTTAGAAAAAAAATCTTTATTTTTTCATTTTCTCTTTACAAATCGATAGTATTTTATGTACCGAATCAACTCTCCGCGGGATTAAAACGACCAAAATTTAACGGTGTAGTTTCTGAGATTTCGTGATTAATCAGTGAATGGTATTTCACTTTTATATATGCAAAAACAATAAAAAAAACTCTTACAATGTTATACGTGACATAATTTTTTCATTGAAACTCACAAATGTAGGACCTTTCTAGTAATTGAACGTTCACTATTTTTTAGTTAAAGTCGATACTTGAGTTTGTGGCGATGAAAGTAAAGTAACTCGGATTATTAATTTAAGTCTCTGTCTGTCTGTATACATACGATGTCTTATTATAATTTATTATCATAGATTAACCAAGAAATATCTACAATTGGACATAGATATCTCACCAAAGTCGTGTACCAAGGTTTCGCATCATCAGCGTAAAACGACGTTTATTTTCTTTTAGAAAATTGTGTTATTGCAAACTTCAGTACCGTATGCTTTTCATACTTTCTTTAAATATAAAGTATTTCCCGTAAGTCCTCATTCAAAATAAAATAAACTTTAAATTGATGTACATTTATAAAATTAAAATTATATTCACTACTGATTTCGTTTACGATATTTAAACTTAATTAAAATTTCCTTTTAAGCTTAAGATTAAAAACCCAGGTAAAGGAATAGCTAATAGATTTACTTTATAACGAACCCGTCTTTAGCAACCAGGTTTTTGTTTCTTTTAAGTGGAAAGTGTAAATTACTTCCAAGTTATCTTACTTTAAAGGCGTAGGTTTATAAATATTTACTTTTTGAGTTAGTTTGTACTTCAAAAACTTTATCAGACAATGTATTTTTAGGAATTTTCATGAAAATAACCCATAATTGAAAAGCTAACCACTCCAATTTCCTTAAAACAGTAACGTCTTTTTTTTATTAATAATTATAAAATAGGGGCCATAGTTTTCACATAGTTCCTAGTAACCAGTCCACTGAAGACTCCAAAAACCCTAGCCCTATTGTCTTTATTTTCCATATGTCACAACTAGCAATGCGTGTACAGGGACAATCGTCGGTTGACATCACGTTCCATTAAAAGTATCTAAAGGGCCTCTGTGAGTTGGTTTCGGCTCATCGTACGCCTTCCAAAGGACCAGGACTTTAGGGTCCTGTGATATATTGATGAATTATAATAATAATTTTATTTCAGGTAAACAGCACTCTTATTATTAATTCCCTTCCAAGTTGTTGACGGCGCGTAGTGTTCCACGCGCGCCTCAAGGAGATGTCAGCCAAATTGTAGAGGCCCAGCAGGGCCGAAGCTTCTGGGTTCGCTTCTGAAAGGAAAATCCGGGGCCTTGGAACGCAAAGCAACGAAAAATTGGAGTGGGTTTTAGTCAGTAAAACTCTGATACGCCCTCACGCTGATTAGATGATTTCCTACTTAAAAAAACAATTGAAGTGTTCTTCACTTCGCACTATGTTGTCTTGGTGCTGTGCTGTGGTATTTGTCCGCGAAAGCGATGGAACACCACGCCCCGCGGCCAAAAGTCTTCTTCCATAGCAAGGTGCAGAAAACGGTTCGGTACTCTTACCACAAATGCCTCAAAATTGACGTTCCGGTGGCTTCAACTTTTGGCTGTTATTATTTTTTAAAGGCTCGCGTTTGACCACTACCTCACCAGATGGTAAGTGATGATGTGTTCAACGATGAAGCATGCTTACTGGATCTAGATTTAAAAACCCCTAGATTACATCTATCAGGAAACACAGATTCAGGCAGGGTATTCCACTCCTTAGCTATACACACAATGATTATGAAACTCAATAAAAACTAAAGTTGAAAATACAATATAAAGTTAATCGTTTCATTTTAGATGCACTCGCTGAATCGTGACACAGAAACCTTCCTGAAAAACACAATTTAAAGAATTCGTATCAACCAATTTTAATACACATCTCTTCAAACAAATTGCAACAAACGACCCCTCATATCTAAAAAGAATCAAACCACGATAATCCGAGACGAGAACAGGTAAATAGCTATTACTCGCTCCGTTGGACTAAATATGATAAGATTTGACAAGCTCAGAATCCGTCATCTGATGGATGGCCCTGTCGAACCCCTGACGGCTTCATTTCATGGCTTTTTACTAAATAAAGCCGTGCATGATAACAGAATGATAACGATGATTGATTGCATTGAAGACTTGAGTAGTTTTCTTACGTCTTGTGATAAAATTGTCAGGGCTATATTTTTTTTTTTTTTTGTGTTGGCAGGATGGGGGATATGTTTTTTAAGTGGTGGTCTTTTATTAAAACTTTAACGTCTAATTCTCTATCACATATACCTTTTTCTAAATTCTTATGTCAATACTTCCTCTAAGTTTGTGATATCATATAAAGTAGTCATTAAAAAAACCCGGCATGTGCGAGTCGGCCTCTCACACTAAGGGTTCCGTACAAATTGCGGTTTACGATTTATGACTTATTAAAAAAGAACTACTTACTAGATCTGTTTCAAAACAATTTTAGGTGAAAGTTTGCATGGTAATGTACATCATATATTTGTCATTTCATCATCATCTTATTTTAAAAGTTACACACATTTTACCACTTTAGAAGTGTCTCTCGCGCAAACTATTCAGTTTAGAAAAAAATAATATTAGAAACTTCAATATCATTTTTGAAGACCTATCCATAGATACCCAACACGTATGGGTTTGATGAAAACAAAAATTTTAGTTTCAGTTCTAAGTAGGTATAGGGAACCCCAAAAATTTATTGTTTTTATTTTTCTATATTTCTGTGAAAATCTTAATGCGGTTCACAGAATACATCTACTAACCAAGTTTCAACAGTATAGTTCTTATAGTTTCGGAATTAAAAGGCTGTGACATACGGATGGACAGACAGACAACCAGACATGATGAATCCATAAGGGTTCCGTTTTTTGCCATTTGGCTACGGAACCCTAAAAAGTGGCTATAGGAAATCAGACGACACAAGCACGGTTGGTGTACTAGTTGAGTGATTGGTTGGAACCTGCATGTTGCTGTTTCGATTCCCGTACGAAACAAATACTTTTATAGCCTTCAGATATTTGTTCAGGTTCTGAGTATCCTGTGTTTAAAAACACTAATGGTAGAAAGTAGGGATTTACAGATTCAGATTCATTTTATTTGTAAAAACATGTGTAGATAATCTACATGGTAAGATGCTTAATAAACGTGTTACATACCATTTTTTCAGTCAGCATAATATATATGCAAAGGAATAAAGACACAGAAGAAATATTTTTTTCCATAGTATGTAATTTACTGCAGAACGGCAGCTAACAACGTAAACACATACTTTTCACAACATACTCCTTTTATATACCAATACAGTAACATTGTACATGCCCCTCGAACTATTTTCCTTTATGCTACAGAGGAAATTTGATGCTGTAACGACATGAAATGTATTGGTAGTGCCACGATAAGGCACTTCTGATTTCCTGACGAGGTACAATATTTTTATTTTTATAGTGTATGTGTATGTTACCTACGAAATATGAAAATGTAGTAGAAAACACTGGTTGCTAGTCCGATTTTTCTACCAAATAATACAGTTTAAATATTTTGATTTGCCCATGGTCACTTAATTTTGACGATTCTTCGCAGCGCGGGCAGGGCAGGTACATTGCTTGCAGAACAGATGGCCGCTGGAGAAGACACAGTGTTGGAATGCCTCCTACAAGGTGGAGCGATGACCTGGCAAGAGTTGCGGGAATCCGATGGATGCGAGATGCACAGGACCGTTCATTGTGGCGACACTTGGGGAGGTCTGTGTCCAACAGTGCACCTTTCAGCTGAAATGATGATAGTGAATTGGGTTTTGAGCAGCAGTGGCCTAGGGGTAACAGCCTTGACATACGAGTTCTAAGGCATGGATTCAAATAAAGCCAGGTGAATTACTTTGTGTATATATTTCATCATCACTGCTCTTAAAACGATGAAGGTAAACGTCGTGATGAAACCGACATGTTCTAGAATCTCAAATTCAAAGATATGTGACATCCACCAATCCGCACTGGGCCCGCGTGGTGGATTACAGCCCGTTCCCTCTCTTAGAGAGGAGGCGTAAGTCCTAGTAGTGGGAACATTATAAGGCTGCATAAATGCTTTTTTTCTTTTTAATTAAATGAATTTTTTTTTAATTGGGAAACCATCAAATAACTCCTGCTGTTCTAGGTGGAGCGAGAATGAGTGTCCAACTTTTGTTGACTAAAACCCACCTATGTTCTTTCAGTTGCTCTTTGCGTCCCAACGCCATTTTATGGCTTTTAAGCAGAAGAGGACTAAGTAAAAGCTGCTAACCATCAGGACCTCAAGTCTGCTACGAGTATTACAATAGTGTCACAATGGTCTATCATTGATTTCATAATCATTGATTTTGACAGGTTTGGTAATCTACAAATGAGAAAGATTTTTTTTAAAGTTAGATTATTTTCTTTGTTTTACGTTTCATTGTGTTTAATGTATGTTAAATTTTATTTGTCTTTTACATGGTAAAATATCATTGAACCTGTTACAAAATTAAACCTGAACCCCTTATTTGCAAAATTTTCAAATGATCAAATACTGATACTTCATTGAAAGAAGCATAAAATAATAATCTCCTACATATTGACAGACTCACGTATGCAGTAATCTGCTAAATTTTTTAGTTCCTGTGATCAGTGACCTACCATTAGAACGTCATTGTGCAGTCATTGCTTTTAATAATCGATATTATCATTATATTACAACTCTTTTACGAGACCATTGATCGATAATTATGATTTAGCAGATTACGAATTTTTAGCAAAGTAACAATGGGATCACGTTGGAATTACGAATTCATAAAAATAGCAAACTTGGGCCCCAGACGTCAAGCAGAATGTACCTGGAATACTAGTAAAACTATTAGTTTAATCATTATTCATCCATTCGTCCATTAATTAACATTAATTTTAACTGCGAATTTACAGGTAATTTAACAAATAATATTACTTAAATAGTTGGCATTTGGCAACAATTAAAATACCTGCATTCAGATTACAAACGTAAATTGGATGAGCCGTGAATAGATTGAAAATTGCCAACTTGAACATAATGAGATGAAATTAAATGCTTAAGTTGAGACAAATTACAAAGAGCGTTTTCTTGGATAAGTTCGCTACGAGAGAATGCCTGTCTGAAGTACAGCCTTATTAAATCAGATTTTCATAATATCGCGTTAGTATCAAATACATTCAGTAGCAAAATGTAAAGCCCTAAAGAATTTCCTCATGCGAAATGATTTAACTTCGAAACGAGACTTCTTTGGGAAAAAATTGAAATACATCCCATTTCCCCGATAATTCTGCCCTCGCCGGCGCCGAGTCGAACTCCCCATTGAAATCGCAACATTATTCATTAAATGATACTTTAAGCGGCTCGCAATTACGCAGGACCTACTTCGAACTTTATTCACAATTGGTAAATAATTATAATTATCACTGTGGCTCCCTCTGGTGATTCCACAAAAAGGCAAAGCGTAAAACTTCTTGTTGACGCCCTCTTGGTTATTAAAATTTTCTCCACACAAATTCGTCTAAACTTCACGCTTGCACAACTTTCCACCGTATTCTCGTCACGCTAAAGTAAATATTCCAAGGTATAATTTTTCTAAATAACGATCAAAGGGAAGTTTGATTTTGCGGTGATAATTGTGGTGAATCCTTAATTATTTTGAGGGTAAACTTTCTCCGAAGTTAATTTGAGGTGGATGTTAGATTCCTTTTAATGGACACTCTTTTAGGTGACTTCCAATTTATTTGGTTGACTGGAATATTCATTAAAACCGAGCATTGACTTGATATCCTTTTAACGACGGACCAAAAAAGCTTTGATGAATTTCCTTTCTGTCTTTGATTCAAATTTTACCTTAAAAGGTAAACAGATTTAATCCTCTGCTCGTGAAATATCGGATATCGTGTATATCATGCAAAGTATTTGTTTAAAATACAAGGCAGACGCGGCGTGTTGTGCTTCCCCGCGCTCAAACATATACACTATAACTTTGATACGAATTTATATCACACGACGCTCGCACCCTTTTAGCATTCCCCTCGCAAATCCCGTCGAGCACCCGAATGTAGATATACCTAGACTCAGTCGGTACCTAGGTATTATGGTTAGGGGAAGGGGCGAGGGAAAGGGGAAGTAATTACTAGGGGGAAACATCAAGTGTGTCACAGGGAGACTGTGTTGTAAGGACAAAAATGTGAGGGCTGACTGCATAGAAGGTAAGTGTGTCGCCACGCATCAGTTCACTGTGTCACTGTTGATCTTTTGAAGATGTTTCGTATAACTCTCAATATGCACATATATGCAGTTTTTGGGGGACGTGTGTACGTGCGAACGCGACGTCAACAGAAAAATACATTCTGCATACAACGGAACTGCGTTTTAAAATTGTTTTAAGCACGTGCGTGTGTGTGAATATTTATCAATGAAATATTATTCTTTGCATATTTATACCAGGCGCAAATATTTTATTACCTGATACGGCATGAATTGGTAGCTGATGAAATAATAAAGGACGAAAATGTTTACGAGTTTGATGATCTGGTTATTAAGAAATGAAAATGTTTTGCGGTGCTATACGAATAGACGAAGAAACTACAGATTACGTAGAGGCATTTATCAGTAATCTATCTTCTATCTATATATATAAAAGAAGAAACTGACTGACATATCAATATACAGCCAAGACTACTGTGACGAGGAAACTGTAATTTTGCACCAAGCTTCCTTTTATGACGTAGACCAGTACTAAGAAATGTTTTTGGAAAATCAATTTTTAAGCGGATGAAAAGGGGTAATTTCTATTGTGTGCAAAATCTCATTCCGTTTAGCAATGTACTGTAAAATTTGCACATATAGTACCTAACCAAAATAAATAATAAAATAGAATAAAATCCTTTTATTTCAGACATATTATTTTGGTCCATACTATTCATCTACCAGTTACATACTTATAAAGGTTGCCATTTTTTTTTTCAGAACTACCTCCAATAGATAATATAATTTAGATGGTCTTAAAGATTTTATAGACGACTCTTATTTCTAGGATTCATAAACTTGAAACTTGGCAAAAATTCTAACCAAAATGAATAAAAACACTTTCAATATAAGTTTTTCAAAATTACCCTCAAAATAAGGGATGTTAAATTTTGAAAAACGAACGATTCTCATGAACGAAGTCCCTGGAGTAGTAGATAAGGCTGATATACATTGGTACAGTAGTTGGCGCCAGTATCACTGGATTATGGCGCTGGATCAGCACTGTATCAATGTAAACATGTTTCAATCCAACCCAGCTCTGATAAAGTGCTGATCCAGCACCGGAATCCAGTGATACTGGCGCCAGCTACTTTATTAATGTAAATCAGCTTTTAAAGGTGTTTTTAATATCATATGGATTTCATCACCATGCGGAATTGCTTCGCATGCAGAAAATTTCAAAAGGCAAAAAAAAACGCGTCCTGCGTACACATAGCTAGTATTACAATTAATACTTGTATGAAAGGACATTTGCGGAAGTTATGCATGCGGAGCAAATCCGCATGCGTGATAAAATCTGCACGATATTAAAAACATCCTTAGTCATAAAAAATAACATCTGAGAGCGATATCGTAAATAGACATTAAATATAACATAACCACAAGATTGTCAAAAAACGGAAAAAATAATAAGTAAAAATTTACACTCAAAAACAAAAAGTCTTTCAAAGTAGCCTGTGTTCATACAAAAGATTTTTCACAAGCTCTCCAACGAAACGTATCAAAAACACCTAATATCAAACTTTTAGAACAACTTTTCCGCATTTCATTCTCCGAATAACATTTTCGTCAAAATTTCTCATCTCAATTCCATCAGCTGCAGAGGTCTGTGCCAAACATAAATACAGGATGATATAGTGTTGAAAGTATTCATCAGTTTGATTGTGGCTCGGGAGGGTAGGGTGTGGCAACCCTGTTGCCAGGGGGTTGGCTGACGCATGGACAGGGAATACCTATGAAGCCATCGTGGATGGACATGACAGACTTGAAGCTATTATTTGTAAATTCTTAGAATGTACTGCAGTAGTAACCTTCAACCTGTGAATAAAGATATTGGGGAATACAGGTTTAGGGTTTGAAAATGTTTACATTTAGAAATTTCTGATAATAACAATTTACGTAAATGACCGACGATGTCTCATTATATTCGTAACACTGGAAAGGTAATTTTGTAATATGATGGACAAAAGCGCTCCATCATAACCAAATTTTATATTAAAAATACAAAATTTGGTTATGATGGAGCGACATGGTCAATATTATGACAATAGAGCTCCTTAACAAAGGTTTTAAAGCGTCTATCCTGAATCCAACTGACGCCGATAATACGAAACATGAACAACAACACAATTTTAATCTTATCAAACATCGAATTGACATAATTTCTAATAGTCTTATCAATATCAAAACAAATTTAAACAAAAAATGAGCGCACGCGGAAAACACTAAAATTTCTAACTTCACAAAAACCAGATATAGGAACCCTATAGGTATGATTATCTGCAGATTAAACCCTGCTAGGGGGCCCAAGTACAATACTGGCGTTGCTAGGTTACCAGACTTCCCCAAGGTCAGAATGCTTCATAAGCGCATGTATAGACTATCAAATTATACGAGGGGAGGCATGTACTTGCATTGCAATCGATTCATTTTATACTTGTGTTATTAGGACAAATATTTTGTAGCGTTTGGAGTCCCTTCTGGGTTTTTCATTGGTTGTTTTATAATTACGGATATGTGCGTTGAGGGATGAGTTTGTATTTTGTAGTTCTTTTGTTTTGTGTCTGTACGTGTTTTCATCTGGCTCTTGCGTTTTTGTTTCTTTTTTGACTGTTAATTTATTTATGGATGTATTAATATTGCTTTTACTGTTTTTTATGGAATCTTTGTCATATACAATTTAGTCGGAGTTTTTGTAGGAGTTTAATTTAATTACTACCTTCAATTATTACACTTATACCTTTCATAATAAATTGTAAATGTAAAAAGAGTGATTTTACCTTCTTATGTGAAACATGATGTTCTGTATAATCTCTAGTTATTTGAAAGTCAAACTTATAACGGTCACCTGTTTTTTTTTCTTTTCAATTAACCTTTTTACTTTTCTATAAATCGTAATGTATATACAAAATAACATGTTTTCAACCAACTTTCAATAAAACTTTCTAACATTGAGAATTTTATATTTCGAACATGAAGTCTGCATTAGCTATTGGTCTCTTGTGGCAGAAAAACGTTTGATACAGCAAATAGTAAAAAACTTGTATCCAATTCTCAATATATTTCGACTGAGAAGTCAGACCGCATATTTGTGAAGCCAACTGGGAGGCAGATAAGCAAAATGGCATAAATAAATGAGTAAGCTTTTAAATAAATGCATATACGAGTACAAGTACATACATAAATGTATCCTCAGTCGTATTGAAGAGACCTTTGTTTGATTGATTTGATTTGTAGCAGATATTGTATTGAAAACTAAAGAAACTTTTAGATGTCTTTAAGATAAATAATAATAATAAGTCTATTTCGAGTGCCATATAGTGGCATATAAAAAGGATATAGCCACCAAAAATCGCGGGATGTCAAAAGATGCAAGACGCACATGGCCTTTCGTTGTGGTGATACTTGGGGGAGGCCTACGTCTAACAGTGGACGTCTTTCAGCTGAAATAATGATGATGATGATTTTTTTTTCCAGTGGTAAAATTATCCAATAACATCTTCGCGCCCTTGGGTGGGGCGGGAGATAGTGTTAGACTTTTATTGACTAAAAACCTACTCCTGTTCCTCCGTTGCATTCATTCCATTGTCTTGGTGTTCACTTTCATATTATCCATGGCCCCAGTAGGCTTCAACCCTGATGGTCCCTTGCGTTTTGCTGACAACTCCTTAAGGCGGCCGTTGCCTCATGCGGTAGGCCTCTTCCTTTGCTAGCATTACTGCTTCACAGAAGGAGGCGATTGCCTGCCACTCTTCTTATAATGAGGATGGAAATGGACAGTCAAAGTTGTACACCTATAAATGTTTATATTGTACTGTCTCTTATATTATTTATAAAATATTTCATTCGATTCGTTCTACTTATTTGACATCTCTAGAACTACTGTATCTTCCCCTTTTATTATGCGTACAGCTAAGGAGTGGAATTCCCTGCCGGAGTCTGTGTTTCCTGATGGCTACAACCCAGGAATCTGTAAGTCAAGAGTGAATAGGTTTCTTCTAGGTAATCGCGATCCATCGTCGACCGTATCGTCGCTTTCCATCAGGTGAGATAGCGGTCAAGCGCGAACCTATCACTAATAAAAAATAAAAAATAAATTCTTCTTGTCCAAATATGAACACCTGTGTTTATTTTACCATATATTTTAAAAAGTAACTTTGTTTTGCCACTTTGCAGTTACCAGCATGTAACTTTTTTAGTCGCCACAATAGCCTGGAAACCATTAGATTCTGTCTAAAACAGTCAAACGACTTGGGTTACTATTAGGGTACAATAAAATCTGATATAGTAACAATGGTTGAAAAATCAAGGTTATCAAGGTTTTGGTCATTGTTTACTAATAAGAACCTTATAAAACATTTCGTACATAAGTTTTTTTTTTTAATTATTTAATATTATTACGGAAATTTTTAACTATAAGAAATGTAAAAGATTTTTATTTAGAATAAATTTTGGTTCTTTAATGATATTCTTTACTAAAAAAGTAGGATAAATTATTTAAAAGGGTCAGACTGTTTCGTACCGGCCAAAGACATTTGAGTGACCAGTAAAATTCGTGTTGCCAGCAATAGATTTTTTATTTCGTTCAAAAATTCCCAAGTCGTTTCACTTTTTAGACAGACTTGCACTTCAGTAAATATACCAAACAGTGTAACCCAAGTTTAGCATAAGACTTTTACTTACATTTTATATTCTAGCTATTACCATCCTACTGCTGGGCAAAGGCCTTTCCCAAGTCCCTCCAGATATTCTCCCACGCCGCCTCCAACTAGTCTGCGTGGAACGCGACTAAATCATCTCGTCACCACTTTCTGGGCCGGCCTCGACGGATCTTTCCAACTGCTGGGACTCACTGCAAACACTCTTTCCCAGAAATACTTTACTGAGATTTAAGTAACAAAATAAGCAAGTAATACGACGAATAAATACGATAAATTCCTGATGTGTGTTTTTCCTTGTTACAGATTCATTTCAATTCCTAATAAATAATTTGTTTTACGTGCGATTGAATGCGAGTGTCAGTAAACGTTTTACACGCCTTCCCGCTCCACCCAAGAGCGCGAGAAATCATTAAATGATTTCCCACCTAAAAAAATATATTTTATTTCTAACCATTATTTTCGCAACCATTTCTCTGTCATTAACAATCATTTCACATAAATAATTCCACTCAATTAGTTCGAAATTAACCCTACAAATGCGTCCGGCATTTAGAAAGAGATGGATGAACTTCATAGGGTTAACATATAGACCAATTTAGTTATAACATAACGCCACGGTCGGTACCATTTGTTCAAATCCAAGTGAATTTTTCTTTCCTCTGCTCTGTCACCGGGTTATTTACGAGGGGTCTGCTGTGTTTTAATGCCTTTTCATTAACAATTTTAAGGTACACTTTATTGAAGTCGTAAATTACTCGCACAATTGCCCGAGTGCACTGTCAGAGATGTAATTTGGAAAAAAAGATTAAATTGGTCCGAGGAGTGTACGGTACAATTATTTTAATGTTCCCGTAAAAAGTTTTGTGATAATGAATTTTGTCGCGACAAACATAAATACTTTCCATGGATACAACTTTCAATTTGCAAACGTCATAATATAAAAAAGGCCAGTAGGTATAGTGAAAACTATTTTGATCCAATCAACTCTCTTTGATCAGATACAGTATGAACAGAACACCATAGTAGCTTCAATTTAAAATTTCAGTACCACCAACATACCGTGAGCTAACAAACTATGCAATTCGAAGTTTAAATTTTAAAAATTGAATTGTCACCTCTTTTCCATTAGCCAGGAAATCTAGTATGGTTTCCATAGCTTTAAATTATTAATTAACCCGCCATCGCCACGTGGGGATTTATTGGAAAGGGGAGATGAAAAAAATAAATCACATAATGAAATCGGAGCCACCCCGCGGTCTCTACTCGAATACAAACGGTTGCCATTCCAATCGAGCTCGACCATGCGTGAAATCGTCATTAATATCGTACGAGTGCGAAAATACTAAATAATACGAGTACTGATATATTTATGTTCATTAACTTTTGGCCTCATTTCATTTCATGATATTTTGATAGACTTTTAGCTTTGTTTCATATATGTTATTTAAAGCGTATTATGTGTTTAGACTTAAAGTCACCAAAAGGGCAAGGGCTATGCTCGGAGTTTCCTTGCGTGATCGAATCAGGAATGAATTTATCCGCAAGAGAACCAGGGTTGCCGACATAGCACATAGAATCGCCAAACTTAAGTGGCAATGGGCTTGGCACATTGCACGCAGAACAGATGGCCGTTGGGACCGAAAGGCTCTGGAGTGGCGGCCGCGTACCTACCGGAAGACGCAGCGTTGGAAGGCCTCCCACAAGGTGGACCGGTGACCTGGTCAGGGTCGCTGGAGTCCGATGGATGCGAGATGCACAGGGCCAGCCATTGTGGCGACACTTGGAGGTGGTTTAAATAATGATGAAGATGATGATGATGTGTTTACATGATTTTTTTCATCCTTTTTTAACAATTTACTTAAAGCTGTATTACTAGAAATATAATTCAAATAAATTAAACTTAAAGCTATTTGAACAACGATGTAACTGAACTTACCTTTAAAGTTAACATCTAAAGTTGCATCCAACTCTACTATTCCTGCCAAATAACCTCGCTAAAAAACATAGTTACTTTTTTCGCCGAAAAACTGCCGGTATTGAACATAGGCGAGTCGGTCGGGTCGGCCGGGTCGAGTCAACCTCAATGATCGGGCCTATGAGTCTCACTGCTTTCGGATTCCTTCGACCCACAAAAGGTCATCGTCAAAAAAAAAAAACCAACACTGCATCTTTCGGTACACGGTCGCTACTCCAGAACCTTTCGCCCCATCGACCATCTGCTAAAAGTGCCCCGTCCACTGCCACCTTAATTGGCAATTTTTCGGGCCTTGTCAGTAACCTTTATTCTCTTACGGACATCTTCATTCCTGATACCATAGCGCTAGAAAACTCCAAATATGTCCTTAAAAACATACCTACATAATTTAAATTCTACAGCTGTAGGTACAATGCATCTACATTTCTTTAAAGGAGACATAATAAAATTGATGGCTTCCATTTTATAGGTCTGACTTCTACCTTCATCGAATATCGAAGTCTAGTGCTTTCAATATCCGATACAAAGGCAATCCTTTTAAGATTAAATTAGATTTAGATTATACAGACTGATCTTTGAATTTATTTTTCTATTATTTGAGAGATAGTCGCCATTTTATTTTTGCTATTAGCAGCCATTTGGTTTAGTAAGAGATATATTGAGTAAAACAAGTTTTGACTGTAACCATATAGTTTAAAAAAAAAATGTATTTTGAGTAAAATAAGGAAAACCCATTTTTCAATACACTTCTAGAAATCCTGTCTTATCTTTACCGCTTTTGGGCACGCAAATATCTGTTTTTCGCACTAGTGCGGAAAAGTGCGCAAACTGGCCTCTGCCACAATTGATTGTATTTGTTGTTATCAGGCTGGACGCTAAGCGATTCCCATGAGTCGCATGTCAAACCCCATTTATTTATTTTTAAAGTAAGTGTATAGTTACACTTCGTTTGATACACGTGGAAATTTAACTTAATAACACCCGGTTAATAGCACCGATTTCATCCTCAGTCGCAATGACAAACTTTCTCTACTTGTATCAAACTGTACCATTTTATAACATTGTACTTATCTTTTTCTTTCATATACCAGGCCATTCAGAAAGTTTTGCGAAAAATAGTTTTGATATATACAGCACTTAGGTTATTTAGACGTAAAAATACCATTGTTTGAATTTCGAATTTCCTTCCACATTTTTTGAGAGCCAAATCAAAATAACGTGTCTCATTTAAAAATGGATTTGCATCGAGAACATTTTCGTGCGATGATTTTATACGATTTTAAATGTGGCCTAAAATCTGATGAGTCATTTGATCGACTTCAAATTGCTTTTATGGATGAAGGACCTTCAAAAGCAACCATCTACCGCTGGTATAGCGAGTTCAAGCGTGATAGCCTTACTTCAAAGGATGAACAAAGGAGTCATCGTCCTACGACGGCTGTCACGGAATAAGTGTGCTAGCAGTAAAAAATTTAATTTTTAAAAGAAATGCCCGGAGTGGCTGACGTCTGTGAGCTCAGTGTTGAGGCTGGCGCGCCGCGGCCGCCGCGCGGCCCGGCACAACAGGTTTCGGTGTCCCGACCCCCGCGCCTTCCCCGCGATGGTCCATGCATGTGTGGAGCGCCGACATATACTTTTAAAAAAAACCCATGTGATTTTCAAAAAATAAAATGTTATCTTCCAAAGTCTTCATGATTACAAGACATTCTCCGATTTACAGTTCTACGAGTATAACTTATCTAATTGGCAGTATTAACAAAATTATTACATTTCTTTTACTAACCCAATCATTTCTAACTACAGAAAATCCCTCGCACGTCCACACATCTGCGTCATACCCAAAAGGTTGGCCACACCGTGAATACTAAACTTCATATAATATTGATTATTGACCTTTTCGTCGTTCAATTTGACCAAACCGAATCATACGATTAATCGAATATTTCTCGGACTTACTCGCATAATTTATTCGATATTCCAAAGTTATTAACCCCTAAATAATGTCAAATTTAGGATTCTAACCGAAGTTTTCAATTATACCTGAACTTTCGAAGGCCGTTAACTTTAATGACGTATAAGATAGTGGTTGTTTCTTCATACTAATACATAAGTATTTTAATTCTATACAACTTTTTTATTTTTATCAGAATGTAATTAGATAATCTATCCATAAAAACTAATATTATAAATGTAAAAATCTGTCTGTTACGTTTTCATGGTTAAACTATTAAACTAATTTTGATGAAATTTGAAGAAGGACATATAATTTTTATCTAGCTTTGACTTCGCGTCAGCTTTAACCGACATTCACGCGAACGAAATTGTGGACAAAAAGCTAATAATATATATATTTTTTTTATTATTATACATAGGCTCTCGTTTGACTACTATCTCACCTGATGGTAAGCAATGATGTGGCCGACGATGGAGCACGCTTGCCTAGAAGTAACTTATTCACTCTTGAATTAAAGACCCCTAAGTTGTAGCTATCAGAAAACACAGGCTCCGACAGGGAATTTCACTCTTTAGCTGTATATTATATATAATTTTAATGCGTAAATATATAATTTTATTTTATTAAAAATACGTTGAAACAAATATTACAAAATAAGAAAAAGTCATGTACAGTGGCAAACATAAAGCAATTAAAGTTTCATGTCTTTCAGATAAATGATGAGATACAACGAATATTTCTATATAATTTACAATTTTATAAATTTTCAAACCTGCAATACACCTCTTTTTAAATACTGCTATTTTTGTAGCAAATAACAGTCTCTCTTTTGTAACGAATAAACGGCTCCTTTGAAAAGTAAGTGAAGAAACACACTCACAAATCCAAAATACAATACTATTATTTGAAAATTTATATCCTAGTGACGCTTTAAATTGTAAGGACGCTAATCGAAATCTTATTTCATATGGCAAATGTACCGTGAAAGGAAAAGCCTCAATGTCTCACAAAAGATACTAGAGTTTGGTCACATATATGAATGGCCGCACGGATGAACACGTTTTCAATAATATACACCGTAGTTCGGGAATAAAGAAGGAATTGTCGGGAAAATGGATTTATTTATATCTAGGAGGTGATATCTAGTGGGCAGTTATATAGAAAATATTTGTGAGGATTAGGTGTCTCCTGGTCGTTAACCTGTTGGTATGCCTACTAATAAAAATAATAAAATATTAAATACTAGCTGTGCCCGCAACTTCGTTCGCGTGAACGACGAAACTTATCAATGAGTTTTTTGTGTAAAGTGCTATTTGTGTAGAACGTTATCTATCGAGCATACCGGTATTAATACTTCTGTCCTGGCGCGGGCCCTTTGTGGCTAATTACAATAGAAGCGGGTGACGTAACCTACGACAAACTTATTATTTGCGGTTGGTACAGTAATCGGGTCTAGGGATCGAACCGTAAAATTAAGTTTGTTTTTTATTGTATACACTTTTCCGGGATAAAAAGTACCCAGTGTGGTGCCCGGGATATTAAACAATAATTATACCAAGTTTCATCGTAATCGAATCGGTAGTTTTTGCGTGATGCCTTAACAAACAGACAGACAGACAAAAAAATTTTTAATAACTTTTTTGGGTTCGGTGTCGGTCTAGTAACACCCCCTGCCATTAATTTTTTTGATATTTTCAATGTACAGAATTTTTACTTTTACAGATTTATTATAAGTATAGATATTTTCCGTTAAGACTTTCACTTTTATAAAGTCACTACACATAGAAATATAAAAAAAGATTAGGATTATAAGTTAAAAGAATTTAGAATAGCGTCACACAGCTAAACATGCATTGTCATCCAAACTAAACGCGTATACAAAATTTCAGCACAATCGGATGAAGATATCTGCTTCAAAATCGAGTAGGAATATTCCACCCGCACAAACATAATTAGATTGAAATTTTAATAAAAAAGCTTGTAAAAATGAATGAATATTGAAACAATTACTAGTGTTAGTTGTACACTAGATTAATTTGGAAACCTTTTGTTTAATTTGAAACTAAACATTTTTCCATCTAAATAAATATATAAACTTCCATGCTATTATTTCAAATGAGAAAGTAACTCTGTCCTATGCTTTCACGGTTAAACTCTTAGAAAGGACATCTAGGCTTTTTATTTGGCTTCGTGTCATAGGTTAAATCATGGGATAAAGTCGCGAGCAAACGCTACTATCAAATATAAATAACATTTCGTTGGCTTCTTTAAAAACTATTAGATAGACACTAGTGTACACACTGACTCTCCCAGCTCCGCAATCCAGTATCTCCTCTTTAATATATTCCGTGTCCATTCGTCCATGCAAGCCGGCCGCCATTTTGTTCCTCATTCCTCTCACGTTTGCGTTCCTTTTTTAACAGCCAACAGAATGTGCACTGACTAAAATTACAGTGTTTTTCGACGACATCCCACGATGTTTTGATTCCTCTATTGTATTGATTCGAGTCTTTTATCGGTGTTTCCCTGATGTGAATGTTTGATGGAACACTGTTTTGTATATTTTTTTACTATTTTGAATCACAAAAATTGCTACACACCCGTGTTGCAATTTGAATTAGCCAAAAAAAAAACAGATACTGTCGTTTATGTCGTAAAAAACGTATACTTTGACACTCTCTGTACCCATGTCAAATTAAAACATTTAGAATTTTGTATAGCTTCCTTTACGATCCCGCTTTAGAAAGTAAGAAATCATTTTTATATGCTTCACATAGTGTAGGAAAAAGTAAGAAGAAAATTAAGATTAAAAAAGAGCACTAGCATTGTGTGTCTCATGCTGCGCCAATTGATAAATGATATTTATTTTGCAAATAGGTTTTTCAAAAACACACGTCAATGTATTTTTGTCAGTTTAAACTAGATGAGGCCGGTGTTTCCCATCTGACTACCCAAAGAAGAAACACCGAAACAAACTGAGGGGAAATAGGTGCCTTTAATCGTAGGAAACAAAAATACCAATTCTGAAGATCAGGTAAAAGTGAATGCGTAGTTTTTTTTTTTAGTTCCGATCTATAATCGAATGGCCACTTATAAGAACATTATTAAAATTCAGTGGATCTTAAGATGAAAGCACTAGGGTAGCAAACCAAATTTAAACTTTCTTAAATAAGCTAACCCTACGAAAGACTTTTCATGAAATTGACATTTAATAGAGTTTGACAAACTGAGAGAATTGTATTGATGATATTGTTACATATGTTGATAATTAAATGCCGGCTTGAGCAACAGGCAGCAGAGAACTTTATTACCACACACTATAACGACCAATCACCGATAGCCAAATGTCAATGGATTAGTACTAAAATCCTTTTCACTATCGCTTACGTCGTTAGATGACTATATACATATATATACTGATAAATTGCTTGGCACGTAGCGTAGTTCGATTACGGCGGAAATATGACTTGTTATAGTTTCACGGCTTAACAATATTAATAATTATAACTCAGCCAAATCATATTTGTTACGGTCGTAAATTACATGTTAATGAACATAAAACCTGACATGGATGCGTAAGAAAATTAAAATTTCTAGGGATTCTGTGGCGCTTCCACCTTAGTAGATTTAAGGCCAGAGATAATAACTACAATAATTGTCTATTTCTTACCACTAAAAAAAGTTTATAATGTAAAGGAAGTTTAGCATAGCGTAGCATCAGCCTTATAATGTTCCTAGTGCTGGGACTAAGGCGTCCTCTCTAGGAGAGGGAATGAGTCGTAATCCACTACTCAGGCCCAGTGCGTGTTGACGGATGTCATATGTCTTAGAATTTTTGGTTTTAGGACACGCCGGTTTCCTCACGATGTTTTCGTTCACCATTATGAAAGTGATGATTGAACAAATTACACATGAAAGTAATTGTGTCTGGCTGGGTTTGAAACCGCATTAGCTGGGTTTAAACTCGTAAGTTGGGGCTGTAACTTAATTTAAAAGGACTGTATACAAACTATTGTACTGCAGTATATAATGTAGTGGCTGTGATATGCGCCAAGCAGTTTTGTCCCTATCCAAAACGAATTGTATTTTTTAACGTATCGTAATATACTCACATCAAATATCAAAACAAAACTAAAATAATCTAAAAGGCGAACTTGAACTATTTGCTAACTATAGCCATTCACCAAAATATGATCCATAACTCCTACAGACAAACGTAAACACACAATTAAATACTGTGGTAACAAAACAGTTATAAACTTACTTGAGTCCACATAAAACGCAAACCAGACAGTCTAAGTAACTTATTTTAATAAAACATTACATTTTACGTTCACGTTTATTGAAACTACTTTAGAAATTCGATTTTAAAACCGCTCCGTGGTTCAAACACAAACAAATCGTAAAGCTAGCGTCATAAACAGCAAACACCTTGGTTGATACAAAAGGAAATTGCTTATTTTACGTCACTGTTTTTTTGTTAACAACCAGCGCTGGTGCGATAGACCAAGATATAATGGCAGTCTCAAATGTTTGAAAATAAACACTTTTATGATGTTAGATGGCACGATGACTGTCTCACTGTATGACGTATGATTTGGCTGAGAATAGATCAGGCTATCGATTCCCTGGAGTGTCGTAAGCAACAAGGATTATGCTCGTCCTATCATTCAGTGAAAGCTCTCGACAGTAAATTGGATAGCTCGTCACGGTGAAAAGCAAAGCTAAATATTCTGTATCTTTACGTAGTAGACCACCTACAAAGCTACAAAATTAAAATTGAGCTGAGCAGGCCACATTGCCGTAAATCAAACAGAAAAATTAGATGTAAGTGGCCACTCATTAGGTTCTAAAGAATAAAAACCGGTGACAGGGTAGATTCAGAAGGAGACGAGTTAGACTTTTACCTAAAGAATTGACCAGATGATACAAAAGATAGAAGAAAACGGAAGAAACGCCTTTGTCTTCCAGTGAAACACATCAGGCCGAAGCCTATGAGCCTGATGAACAAGAACAAGTCATTATTGAATCAAATACAGTCAGTATTTTCCTAAAGCGCCTAAAAACCAGCGCTCTGATATAATTATACACGCATGAATTTTCCTACACATTCGATTTATAATACAATTTTATTTTTAAGGCCGCCGAACTATTTGGCCACATTTGTCGAGACAACACGAGTATTCGTCGAATCCCGATAATGTAGACACAGCATTATAAGCATTTTATAGATAGAGAATCAAAGAAAACTCTCGTATCGTGAGCACAGTGGGAACAGACAGGTGCAGGTCTGGTCACAATCCAGCTCACTTATAACTTGTTACATTATCTGTTAGAACTTTATTTTTCTCACTAATACGATGTGTGAGGGTGTACTGCAGAGTGTAGTGTTTCATTTTATACGATACAAGCGAATTAGACAATCTTTTTAATGGATTTTTTTTCTACTTATAAGTTTTAGTGTATACAACCTTATTATTAGTATATGCGAAACCAGCAACACGCGTCTAGTATTTTTATGCAAAGAATTTATGCATAAAATTTCATAACTGTATCATGATAAATCACAAAGTTATAAGCTTGTTATGTTACCTGACTGTTCACACGAACATTTGGTCATCGGGCCATCCGAGCAACTGAGGGGTTGTTTTGCTCCCACACCCAGCTGTGCACTGGCACTTAATGCCCGCTATAGCCTGCCGTGACCTGTATTGTACTTAGTCTCGGTGAAGTCCAACTTGTGACCATTTTTAAAATATTTTTTTAATAAATATTACACTGTGTAAAAATGATTGAAATCAATTCAGTTACTGATTCTAAATAAACTATATTCAGGTTCCGCAATATACTCCTACTAAAAATAATGTTGGAGAATTCACTTGATGGCAATTTAAGGCATATCGTTTTGTCCAAGCTAGATATAAAAAATCTCAATAAAAGTTAGAACTATTTGGTTGTTAGCAATTAAGAATACATTTTGCACATAACTAAGATAAAATAACTAAAATAAAAGTCCTTTTCTTTTTTTCTGCAGACACTGGACGCCAAAGTAAATTAACCAACAGTGCGAAATTATACTTAAATAACCTTGTCGAGAAAATATAAGGTAAAAACAGCTCGTAGACTAATTTGCTCTTGCTATTGTATTTTTAGTTTGAACAAGGAAAAACTCCATTATGCGCAATAAAAATAACAAATAGGTATCTACGTTGCCAACATAAATGCACTTTACCATACACTCACACAAAAGCAATTTATTACTGAAATAAAAATCAAAGCTTTTACAAAAAACCTATTCCAATACTTGTAGTATTATTTTGAAAAAAAAAAAATACAAGCGAAGCATCAAATTATTTTAGCTCGCTGTCCGTCCGTCCAGTTTCCACGCATGCCTCAAGGAGGTGTTAGCAAAACCATTGGATCCCAGTAGGGTCGCAGCATACATACATGGGCACAATCATGAGTTGTGCGAAAAAGAACTAAAGAAAAATGAAGGCAAAGACGGAACACAAGAGTGGGTTTTAGTCAGTAAAATTCTGACAGCCCCTCCTGCTCCGCCCAAGAGAGTGAAGCCATTAGATAATTTCCCACCTAAAAAAAGCGTCATTTAAACCAACATTTTAGGAGGAATTTGCTTTTCAATTTTGCGTAATTGAGAATATATTTATGTTCATAACTGTACCTTGTTCTTTCTTTATAAATCGTCTATTGTTTCCCTAAGAGTAACTTATAAATCATTTATTCTTTTCGTTAGAGATTAAGTAAACAAAAGATAACAATCCATCTACAGAATAGAAAACAAAAGCTGAACGAGACACGATCTTCTGAAGTGGACCGTTTTATATTATATTTATCTTTAATTACTACATGACGATGAAAGCCAAAAAAATGTGAAGTTGGAAAGTTCTTTCAAGTTATAGAGGGTCTGTATAGGATAAAATTATTTTAGTAGAATTTATTAGTAGTGTATTTTGCAAAGTTATGAACTGTTAGGCGCTCTCGGTCACTCGGCATTGTTCGGCTGCTGTCGTGAGACATCGGAGGTGGCGAGCGGTGGCGGTAGCGAGAAGATGTGCGGCGTATGAGACTTTACTCGCGCACTCAATACATTTGCCAACATCAAAATGGTACCTATTCGGGAATTAGAATCTTTTCAAATTACAGTCCACAGTTTTAATTCAGTCCTTAGATAGGTCCCTAACATTATTATGGTCTATCCTTGTACCAATTTTCATCCGAACTCATTCAGCCGCCATCATCATCATCATCACCATCATCGTAATCATCATTTCAGTCGAAAGACGTCCACTACCGAACATAGGCCTCTCTCAAGTAATTTCTTTCTTTACTTTTTGTACGCAAATATTTTTGTTCATATTTTTATATAGTCTATGCATGTAGACATTCACAATCTTATTTTTCACTTAGCTATGTGAAGTTTTTACCGTTAATGATTCTAGAGTGTTTAACACCCAAACCCAACACGGAACCCAAAAAAGAATAAAAGCCTCGAAGCATAGAATAATGACGTGATCCGAGGCTAGGGAAGGAAAATGCGGAAAACAAATAGCGATTTTCTTTTGTTAGCTTATTATTCTCAGGGGCATTCATTACTCGGCCTGGTGTGTACTTAAGGTTACGTTACCGTGTTTCTAATGTGTTAGTATTGTATTAGACTTATATACGACCGGTAGTATTTTTCTTTGATTGCAGGAAAACCTCTCGTCTATGTAAGTTTTCCTTGTGAAAGCATACAAAGCTATATTTTCTATATGTTCGTGTTTGCGAAGCTTTGAATCTAAGTAGAATAAAGGTAGAACTACATTCAATTGGGCCAACGTGGTTATATGTTACCATATTATATATTATAAATATGGTTTACCCTAAATGGTCTCCACAATTTGTTCTACTGTGGCGATGGCGATCTGTCCTAAATCAATATGCCGAAGTACACCCTCTTCTAGTCTGTTTATGTTACTTTATTGTAACGAGAGTGAATTCACACTAGCTCTCATCTTTCTATGTGAATTTGGCGCTAAGATTAGGGGTGTCGCATCTACGCTGCTGTCTTCCTGTTCCACTCAGTGCTAGTCTCAGTTAAATTGTGAGTTTTGTGCATTGAACAGATAAGTTACTTCAGAACTGCATCAACACCGCTTAACCTTTGTTCTATTGTGTTGGGAACAACTCCTAATCTGAGTGGACCAAAAGAGAGTGTCCCACCCATGATCTGGAGGACTGGATGTCTACCACAAATAACACACTTATTAATTGTTAAAAACTATGTTGGGTTGGCGACGTATTGCGCTGAATCGTGGTGTCGTGTAGCCTTCCCGAAAAGCTCCGATACACGACACCCATCGAATAAAATTTTCCATCATAAAAGTCTCCACACAGTACATGAGATTTGAAGTTGATCTTGTGGCGCGACTCTTACATTAAAATTTCACCTGTCGGGATGAACTTGGCATTTGACTCTTTGGATCAATCCCATAGGACTTCGCTTATTCCACAGTCACATATGCACACTATGCACAACCCCATCAAAGGCCATCCAAATATATCTTCCAACACTAACTCCAACATCAATAAACAATCTAAAACTCTAAAGGGTAGTTAAAATTTTACGATCTCGTGTGAAATTTAATTAGAGACGTGTCACACTGTGATGCGGTATTTTAATAATGTCCTGCAGTCCCTACAGGCGATTTATGACTCTTAAGGATGCTTGACATCGTTAAACTTATGAATGTGAATTAAAGTTTTATATCGGTTTAAGTCTGAGAGGATCTTAAAATTGTTTGGATGATGGGATTAAATTGGAATGGAGTCACTTTCACTCAGTCTCTTACAGCTAGAGGACAAAATCTGCACTAAATGATTACACAAATCCTGTGAAAGCTTTATTGGTAAACAAACGAGTAAAAATACGGGGCAAAATTGGCCAGAGATTGCCCTAGACAGGGAAGTTTGGAAGGAGAAAGGGGAGGCCTTTGCCCAGCAGTGGGACAAACAATAGGCTCTCAAAAAAAAAAAAAATACGAGTAAATACCCAAAAAAACATTTCTAGGTGTTTTGTGAAAATGTTCCTACTCGTAGTTCATTATGTTCTGATTTCGTTATTCAAAATTAAAATAAAATATTACTAAATATACAAATAAAAATGAAGTTTATTTAAGTTTCTCGTTGACCACATTATTTTCTTTTTTTAATAATAATAATAAAATTTAGTTTCCAAAAGAACTTAGTACTATGTTTACAGGTACAGTTAGGCAAGATAATTTTAGGACAATTGGATGTAGTTTCTGTAATCGAGCTAGGCAGTGCCTTTATTACGGTTATCAGTGCCATTTCCTTTAACTTTATACAAAAATATATGCCAACAAAGTGAATGTTCCTTATTGTACAATTCATCAATTTATTCAATTATTTTCTAAAAATTAATTATAATTACAAAATTATTGCTTACTATCAGGTGAGATGGTGGTCAAACGCGAGTCTCTATCCATAATAAAATAAAAGTCAAAGATTGCAAATTACAATGACAAAGTATTCAGAAATAAGAGAATATAGATTTCTCAAAGTTCCAACTACTTAGTATTACTTTTCCCAAACGTGCACTCTAGAAGTTTTTGATGCTAATTGGAATTTGTTTCGTCCTGTGAATGATATTCGTACAATGCATGACTAACATAAGCAATATAACTTGCATACAAAGTTTATTTTAGATGTTCGTATGTAATATTAAGATGTCCAACTTTATAATGAAGTTACGTGACTCTAGAACCATTGCTGTTCGGTGTTTCAAACAAGTTCTGTAATTTGAGTTAAGACTCATTAACCGTCGGATGCTATCTAATCTTATTTGGGATCAGGACTGTTTTTCGTCCATTTGTCTTTCAAGCAGTCTATTCTACTTTGCCATCACTGAGAGCCAATATCTTTTCAATTGTAATTCATAAGATATTGGTGAGCTTGCGGTAGCAGTCAGGGTCACTGCCCTGACTGTTATGCCAAAGATCGTGGGTTCGATTCCTACCCAAGACAAATATTTGCGTGATGAGCACGATATTTTGTTCTATGTCTGAGTGTAATTTATCTCTAGTATGTATGTATTTAGAAATATATCATTTATCTAGTACTAACAGCACAAGTTTGGCTTAGTTTGTTACTAGATGACATTATGGGCAAATTGTGTAATATATCATATGATATCTTATGAATTACGCTTTTTGACCCCCGACGGAAAAGAGGGATTTTATAAGTTTGACGCGTCAGTGTATCTGTTTGTCTGTCCGTGGCATTACAGCTCCTAAACGAATGAACCGATTTTGATACAGTTATTTTTTTGTTTGAAAGCTTTACGAAAACATTACGTCAGAATGGTTCTTAGCTACAATTTATGAAGATTTCTCCAGGTGTTCAAGGTCATCAGCTCGTTTAATAACCCCGACTCAGCGGCACTTATCTTTAAAATACTTTAAGTTCTTTTAATGAAGTTAAAAGGCTGAAAGAGTAATTTATTAACTTATTTTTTTACTTTTTATATATATTTTTTTTTTGCATCGGGGTTTGCTTAAATTTTTAATTTTATATTTATATATCCGCAGTTGATTTGTTGACAATAAAACAAGGCACGTCATCTGGTGGCAACTAGAAGAACTAGAGTTGGCGCGTTTTGACAGAGTCAGGCTTCAAGGTTGGAGAACCCACCGATAATGACGGACACGGTACGATTTTGCTTACATCTCCTTGAGGTAATTCGCGCCATCAACGACTCCGGTCTTTACCAGATGGCCAGAGCTACTCAGTGCTCATCGACCGCAAACCGGCGCCTATGATGGCCGGAAAACACCCTGCGACTCCCTAAGCGGGGTCTTCTGTGGCGGTGCGCTGGAGCGTGAAGATATCCTTTACCTCACAGCCCAAGCTATTAGACCTATACTTGCAATTTGCTAGTAATCAATTCAACTGAACAAAAATCTAGACTCCAAACTGCTACTGAAAGAATTAAGATTGAAAAAAAACTACCGACATTTTGACTGGCCCGGAAATCACAAATCTTGACAACAATTAGGACCACTACACCACACAGGCCGTCAAGTAATTCAATTGCATTAAAAAGCCAATAAATTAACTTTTTTTTAATTGGCAATGAAACACATCTTGCAAACTGAGCTTCATTAAACACAAACAAAGTTGCCAACTTATAAAATAACAGCCTCCTAACACAACATTTTCCGCAAAGCTCCTGATTATTACCAGCCTCCGTCTGGCTATTGTGCCGCATATTTTCATTAGGGAGGCAGTACACTGTTATCTACAAACGTACGTAGAACGGAACGGAACGTTTATCGCACGAGCGGCATTCCCGCTTCCGTTGTACGCACCACAACATGTTAGGGTAGGGTTTTCACACAAATGAGTGATATTAATTATTACTAGAATTTGCCGCCTGCTTTGGCAGCGTGAAAATAAAAAAAATATAAAGCCATATTAAGTGATAAAACCGAAAAAACTAAACTATTATAGAAACCCCTCAGCCAAACTTAAATAGATACCTTCCATCCATCTTCAAATCATCATGACAATTCTAATAATACCAAGCACGGCTAGGATACACTGATTTATTATAGAATTCCGTTTCTTACCTACCTTCCGGCTACATAATCAGATCAGTTTTATTTATGCGCCTTCTTCCTTCAGTCAGTCACCGATTGCATGTATAATCGGGAGTATAATCTTTCAAACAAAATAAAAAAATTCAAAATTGGTTTACAATTGACCGAGATATCGGTGAACATACATAAAAAAAATACATACAACCGAACAAAGAGCCACAAAACAAACCAAAAAAAACGTCCTCCTTTTCGAAGTCGAAACTCTTTAAAATATTGGTATAGATTTAGTAGTAAAAAAAGGCAAGACACCAAATAACAGTTAAATGTAATTAACTTACTTTAGGTTAACATATTTTTGTATAAATAAATGCCTCATTCAATTTTTTAATTCACCGTTGTACAATTTGGTTTAGTGGTCATTTGTTAATTCTGTAAAAATAGGTGCAATTTTTTTTTAATTTATCAATTTCTTTTTTCGTTATGCTAGAAGTTTACGTGTGACGATTTGGACTTCTTATGATAAGCTGAATAAGGCAGAAACAAAAAAAAAACTAGAAAACAAAATCTAAGTCACGTGGTAGCCCTGCCCTTAACACGCAAACTGTCACGCACAATATTACTCGAAAACTACGAAATCCTCCGAGATTGGAATTATTGAAGCTTATATGCTATTTGCAGAGATTTTTACGTTACACTTGTCAAATATAATACAGGTTGGAATAAGATTACCTTTTTGTGAAATCAAATTTTAGTTTCAATACTAAAAAAGAAGCGTTGTACACATACAAATGCTTGTATGTGTAGGGTTTGTTGATTTCATACAATTATTTAATTTGAAAGGAATAACATAAAACCTCACGAATACTCCCAAAGGTTTAGTTAAAAATGGACTATTTTATTTGTTTATTTAAGTATAGTAGGTTTTTTTTTTTTTTTTTTTTGTGGTAGGTAAAAATCATCCAATGACGAATCCCGCCCTTGGGTGGGGCGGGAAACAGTGTCAGACTTTTACTGACTAAAAACCTACCTTTCCATTCCTTGCCTTTATCCTGGGGCCTTTGGTGACAGTCTCACATAACCTTTGGCCCCAGTAGGCTTCGGCCCTGCTGGACCCCTACAGTATGCTGACAACTCCTTGAGGCGCGCGGGAACGGTGCGCGCCGTAGACGACCTGAGCTCGGACCGGTCTGTTACCGGACGGACGGACAGCGAGCTACCCATTGCCCACCGTCCGCGAGCCCGCGCCTACGGTGGCCGGAAATTGGGATCGGAAACCCGGCGGCGGCGGCGGCGTGTCCGCCTTTGCCTAAGGCGGTCGGCCTCCTCCTTTACTAGCATTACTGCTTCGCAGAAGGAGGCGACCGCCTGCCACTCCTCCTCGCTCCGGAGCATGGCTTGAACCAAGCCCCGGCGCGAGAGATCGCCGCCGATCGCCCCCACGAGGACACGGCGCTGCTCTTCCCAAGCGGGGCACACCTCGACTGTGTGCTCCACCGTGTCCACCGGGCGGTCCGCACAGTGGCGACACCCGGGCGTCGTCTCCGCACGAATCTTGTACAGGTACGGACCGAACTTGCCGTGTTCGGTCAGCACCTGCGCCAAACGGAAGGTGACGACGCCGTGGGGCCTTTCCAGCCACGCCTCAAAGAGGGGCCTTACCGCCTCGATCGTGGCGTGCCCAGCACGAGGTTGCGACAGTCGCTCTCGCCATTTCACCATGAGATCCCGCCGGAGCTCTGTCCGCCATGCCGCGACTTGTCGCGGCAGCGGAGTTTCGCCCCGACGTTGCATCTCCACGCGTAAGTCATGCATGTGTGCAAGGACTGTTGCCTCCAAATCCCATGGTGGTAGGCCAGCAAGGAGGCTCGCCGCTTCGCAGGACACCGTACGGTATCCGCGGATCATCCGGATGGCCATGACCCTCTGGCAGGCGGTTAGCCGGGCCGCCACTCGCTTCCGTAGCGATGGCGCCCACACCGGCGCACCGTAAAGGGCCATGGACCGAACGATGCCTGCGTAGAGCCTCCGGCAGGAGGCGTCTGGACCCCCTAGGTTCGGCAGGAGCCGCTTGAGCGCAGCCCCAGTCGCATTCAACCTGGGAGCCAGACGTCGGAAGTGCTCCTTGAAGTTCCACCGGCTGTCGAGGACGAGTCCCAGGTACTTCATCGTCGACCCGACGCCGATGTGAACTCCTCCTACCGTTAATTGGGAGCCCGGAGGTGGCGCGCTCCGAGGGCCGTGAAAACACATGGCCTCGGACTTGTGCAATGCCACCTCGAGTCCCAACTGCTGTATCCTCTCCACGACTGTCGCAACCCCGCGCGTCGCTAGTTCGACCGCCGCCTGGTACGACCGTCCCCGCGCCAGGACCAGCGTGTCGTCTGCGTAACAGACCACGCTGACCCCGTCGGGGAGGTCGGCGCGCAGCACGTAGTCGTACCCGATGTTCCACAAGGGCGGCCCTAGTACCGATCCCTGCGGAACACCGCACGACATCTCTCGCCGTTTCAGCTCCCCCTGATGACCGGGGTAGATGATGAACCTGTCCGACAGGTAGGCCTCGATCACCCGACAGAGGTAGTCGGGCACCCGGTGGTACCGGAGTGCCCTACCAATGCAACTCCAGGGCAGGGAGTTGAAGGCGTTGGCGATGTCCAGAGACACCGCCAAGACACACCTGCCCCGGGACACCGCATCCCCCGTCGTGAGGGCTCGCACGCGCATGATGGCGTCCACAGTGGAGCGCCTCCTGCGAAATCCGAACTGGCCGTCCGCAAGGTCCGGCCCCTTCCGTGCCAGATGCACGACGAGGCGGTCTGCAATTACTCTTTCAAAGAGCTTACTGCCACATTAACTACATTTAACATTACTGAAAATAATTGCTTCACTATTCGTCTGATCTATATGACAATAAAGGCGTAAATAGCAATTGCAATTATTTGCAATTTTTTTATTACTATATAAATCAGCATTACATTAAAAATATACAGAAATATATTATATACAATTATTAATAGAACAATAGATTATTTTTAATAGAAATGTTTAAATTTAATTTAATTAAAATTCTAATTCTGTATTTACTGTACTTAAGGTAGAGAAGATACAGGTATTTTTAAATCCCATAAATATTTATAATATGTGAGCCTTTTTTTCCATTTTCTTTTTTTCCATATGACTTTATCCAAAACTGATTTTTCCATATTCTGCTCAAATCTGTTCTGTAGCACGAAACACTGTTCCGATGACTTTTTATCGACACCGTTACCGGCCCACACTGAAAATTAGCGTTGTAGACTCATCGCACAAAGCCGTTTTACGCAGGCCTGGCGCTTTTCTTTTTTTTTTTAATGTAAAGAGTATAAAGGTTACTCTTTGTAAAGAGTAACCTTTATGCATAACTTTAAGAGGATACTAAAACCTAAAAATACCTTTAAAAATACTGGAAATGCATCGATCAAGATCAAGCATAAGTTATATAAAGCTAAGAAACTAAACTTTTTTTTTATTTGATCTATACTAGTGCTTGACTGAGATCCCACTTGATATTAATAAAACCAAAAACTATGCTTTCCTTACCTTAGACATGGTCTATATCGGAACCATCAAAAATCACTTGTACTTTCATATTTTGATTCGTGATTGTTAGTATCAGCTAGAGATTTCATTCGCATCATTCGCATGAAAGTAAAAAAATAGAAAGCTTATGTTACTCAGCAATAAAGTATCAATCTACTAGTGAAAAAATGTTCAAAATCGATTCATTATAAACTTAAATACAAACCTATTTTTTCTTTGCCTTCGTTCCAGGGCACTTTCGCTTCGACCCTGCTGGGTCTCTACAATTTGATGACATCTCCAGACGCGCGTGGAGCACTACGCGCCATCGAAGACTTGGGCTCGGTGCGGAAGGTTACCAGACGGCCGGACGGCGAGTTATTCACTGATCGCCGTCCGCAAGTCCACGCCTACGGTGGTTGGAAATTGGGATTGGGATCCCGGCGGGTGCGGCTGCATCCTTCGCTAGCATTACTGTTTCGCAGAAAAAGGTGGCCGCGGAAATTGTAGATGTATGCAAGAACTGTTGCCTCTAGACCCCACGGTGGTAGGCCAGTAAGGAGGCTCGACAGTATTTAAGTTTGATTATTACAAACAAAAATACAATATCCTTTCTCTTTATAATATCAGTACAGATAATACATGACTAAAAATTATCTGCTGGAAAACCCGACACAACATAGTAAGTAAAATTTCTTTAAAAGAAGTGTAGTTAGTTGCTTTTTGTAGACAAAAGTATTTCTAACACGATTTTTTTCTTGTAACATGCAAGAATCTGCTAAAACAGTTCCTATGTCTATAAAATACCCTAATAAAATACACTCTGATAAAAAAAAAAACTCAACAAAATTTCAAATTATAATTGCACAAGGAACACGTTTAATACTCCGACAGCTAAATTCCACCATCATAATAACGTAGCGTTTACGGAGCGTAGCATGTACGTTAGTATGTGGTTTCATTAAAGCCTTAGGAAAATGTCTGGCGAGACTACAACCCAACCTTTTGTTAATGAAAGGTTTTGGATATCAAGTTTAACTTCAGATTATATTTAGGTTTAATACTAAATCTGTTGGAAGGAGACTGAAATATGGTTCTGAACAATGTTTTTTTAGGGTTCTGTTCCTCAAAAGGAAAAACGGTGTCCTTATAGGATCACTTTGTTGTCTGTCTGTCTGTAACCTTTATCTCGGGAATGCGTGGAGGTATCGTTTTGAAATTAAAACCATATATATACTCAGGTCGGTGGTCCCTTGAAGCTGTAAAAAAATTCAACTTCTAAGTTCTAATGGAAAAAAAGAAGGCCGTTTATGTCGCAAAAAAAGATATATTTCGACACTCTTAATGGAATCAAAACTTATTCGTATATATTTGGCACGAAGCAAGGTCTTATAGCACATGCATAGGAAAAAAAAAACTGAAAACTGTAAATTTTTAGTTACGTCACAAAAAAAACTGGTTTCCGGAAAAATCTTCGACACTTTCGATTCGGGAATTGAACTGTATTCATAGGTAAGGTTGTACGGAACCCTCGGTGCGCGATTCCGACTCGCACTTGCCCGGTTGTTTTGGTGTGGTATCATATACATAATTATAATCACTAAATGACATCTACCACTCTAGAATGGAGCGCAAGACTTGTCAGGGTTGTACTGACTAAAACCCACTTGTGTTCCTTCATTTGCCTTTTGCGTTTCCGCAAGAGTTACTTTCAAATTCGCGTTGTCTTATGGCTTTATGATTTGGTGGTATTTAATGGTGATTTATTTTATAAGGGCGGTTCTTTTGCAGCACATATAACATATTTATCCTTTATTATCCGAGTTACAAAAAAATCATAATATTTTAGTTACTAGCCATCGAAAACTATAATATATAATCTGTAAATTGTTTTATATATCGCTTTTGGCTACCTAAATAAGCAAAATAACAATAAATCATGAGACTGTTAAGTTTGAAATTATTTATTCGACAATTATTATTATTGTTCGAAACGAAAACCCTATATATTAGTCTGTAGTTAGACAAAACCAGTTTCCGTTATATGTAGTCTGATTCAAAGCTATAATACTATTATGCAAATACCTTATTGGAAAATTTTTAGGTTCTTTGGGGGTGAGGCATTTCGGTAATGGGGTCGGAGTCCGCGTCTCCTTTTCAAAGAACTTTCACACCAACTGATCAACACTGCGTGGTTGCGCGAATTTGCTGTGGTGTGGACTGTAGGTTTGAAAAGCGATCTAAGGTTTGTTAACAATATGCAGGTACTGCGTCTAGCGTTTATTAATGGGATAAATGTATTAGGAAAGGAACACTGACCTTTTAACCTCGAAGGTTTCACGTGGCGCCGGACGGCGATCCTCGACTTCGCACATTTAAATCACTGCCAGGTCCTGTTTTGCACTACACTGCACTATTGTTGAGTTTTGAATGGTTGGATCACGAAATAGCCAATTTTCTTGTAATTTCGGGCGGGCGATGTTAGCGGTGCGGTCACATTCACAATCGATGCACACACGTCAATGTCAAATCATTTCTTGCGGTCGTGCGGGTGAAGGAAAACGTAAGGGATAGGATTGCTAGGTCAAATAAAAAACGGTAATTTAAAAAACTAAAAAACCCGACTGCTTTTCTGAGCATTCATGAAAAAGCCCTAAAACAAGAAAAATCTGGCAGTTGGGACCCATTCTAGAATTGAGAGCACATACCTATATTACATTGCAGATTACTCCAATCTATTGACTAGACGGTTGGCTTTCTAGAATGGGTCCCGACTGCCAGATTTTTCTTGTTTTAGGGCTTTTTCATGAATGCTCAGAAAAGCAGTCGGGTTTTTTAGTTTTTTAAATTACCGTTTTTTATTTTTTATTTTTTTAGTTTTATTTTATTACGATATCACTTTCAAAGTAATTACGAATCTAAAGACACCTCTCAAACTAAAATCCATCGAGCCGTTCAGGTCGCAGAGCGTGCCAAATATTTGAATTAGGCGCTAAAAATCCACCATTTTGTTTTTTTTTTATTTTGATATACCCAGTGTCACTCTCACAGTAAATACGAATCTAACGACACCTCTCAAGCTAAAATCCATCGAGCCGTTCAGGCTGCAGAGCGTGCCAAACAATTATACATACATACATACATACATACATACATACATACATACATACTCCCGAAAAACATAACCCTCCTTCTGGCGCAGTCGGGTAAAAAATAAATTACAAAAAACAAAGTCGCGGATCATAGCAAATTGGCGCAACCATTCCCCCCGGGTTTGAAGGGTTACCTTCAAAGAAAAGAAAAAAAAACAAAAGCGAAACTAAACCCTATTACTAATCTAAACTATCAATACTAGGTAGCGAAACAACTTATAACTAACTATGCCACTACTACTGATTAGGCAGAGGGCAGAGGCGAATAACCGGACGCAGGTACGATCCAGTTGCGGTTTTAACCTTTACGACTCGCGTTATTCCGTTCGAACCCGGAAAAACTTCTTCCACTACACCAAGAGGCCAGTGCAGAGGAGGCGCACTCTCAGTTTTCAGTATCACCACAGTACCGACTGTGACTGGATCTGAAGGAGTGTTCCACTTTTGACGCGACTGCAGCGTATGCAGATAATCTGTCCTCCATCGCTTCCAAAAGGACTGAACTAAGCTATCTAGCAGAGCGTGACGCGGGTGAAGCTGCAGTTTGTCAGTCTCGACATCTAAAGCGGGCAAATATTTAAGAGGAGTCGTCGTCAAGAAGTGAGCCGGCGTCAACGCTAGTGGCTCCGATGGATCACTAGACAAAGTCCGACACAACGGACGCGTATTCATCAACGCCTCTACCTGAGCGAGTACAGTGCTCAACTCCTCGTACGAGAGAATCTATTCGCCTATGACCCGAAACAGGTGCGACTTAAGGCTTTTAATATTCGCCTCCCAATTGCCACCAAAATGACTAGCCGCTGGCGTATTAAAACACCAATCAATGCGATTCTCAGCTAAGACATGGGCGAATTCACTTTGGTAGTACTTGGAGCGTAAGAATGTATGTAATTCCGAAATATTGCGTCGCGCTCCAACATAATTTGTGCCGTTGTCAGAGTATAAGCGCTTAACGGGACCACGGCGAGATAAAAATCGTTTAAATGCAGACATAAAACCCTGCGTACTCAAATCACTGGTTAACTCTATGTGAACCGCACGAGTTGTCATACAAACGAATAGGCAAATGTATGCCTTTGTGGAACGTATACCACGACCACGGGCAATAGTGACTTTAAACGGTCCAGCATAGTCCGTCCCAGTATGTATGAAAGGTTTCACCGTCTGTACAACACGACAAGAACGATGGTCGGCCATTTCCGGCGCGTTGAAACGCGGGCGGAGCTTAAAGCAGGGCACACATCTGTGCACTCTAGCGCGTATCAAATTGCGAGCGGAAAGTATCCAGTACTTCTGTCGAAGAATGGACATTAATAAATCGGGACCAGCGTGACAATTCACCTTATGGTGATAGTCCACCAACAAATCCAAAACGTGATCCCTGCGTGGTAGAACTACTGGATGCATTTGTTCAAACTCTAACTTAGCATTTCGCAGACGGCCACCGACACGAATGAGTCCGTCTTGCAAAAATGGTTTCAAATGTTGAAGTGCGGGACTACAAGGTTTATGTGATTCTAAACTACGAAATTCTATTGAAAAATAAAATTTCTGCAACTCTCGAAGTACAACTGATTCAGCTCTATCCAAATCAGCTGCGATTATAGAACCACGCGATGGTAATAATCTCAAAAATCTTAGGACGTAAACTACACAGCGTAATAGTCTCGACCAAGACGAGACTCGATTAGACAACAACAAAACAACTGACTCTTCACGCGGAACTGATACTACAAGCGTATGTTTCTTCTCCTCGGGTGGTTCTGAAACAGTAGCGGGGTTAAACGGAGCATTTGGCCACTCGTTAGGAGTGGTATGCAGCCAGGGAGGGCCACAAAACCAAAGCGGATGATTTAAAATTTGCGCAGGAAGCAAACCACGTGAGAGACAATCAGCTGGGTTTTCTGTTCCAGCGACATGGAATATATTTTCCGGTGACAATTCAGCTTGAATCTTACGTTCCAAGCATAGAAAGCGTTTTTCTGCGGAGGCACGGGAGCCACCGAGCGAAAAAATATCACCCTTGAAAGGGAGCGCGACAACATAACGACCATCTTTATCACGAGTAGTCGTGCGGGTATAAATCTCCTCAGTGACCTGATCCTCAGGGCTGAGAATAGGCGGGACATTGACCTCTTCAATCTCCCAGAACTTGCGGATGGTAGACTCAAGCGGCGGCTCGACGGTGCAACAGTGCGACACAGTCGAGTAACTATTTAAACAAGCGGGTGCGGATCCAACTATAACAAACCCGAGAACTGTTTCCAGTGCGTGCGGAGCGGGGTACATCGGAAGACCTTGAATTTTACGTGATAACTGGAGATGCGGGAGAATCGAAGCACCGATCAATAGATCGATATCTCCAGGGAAAGCGTAATTTCCGTCGGCTAACTGCAAGTTCTTAAACTCCGTCAGCATGGACGTGTCAACCGGTACCGTGGGCAACCGATCCGTAATCTTATCTGCGACTAGCGAATCCATTTCAAACAAACGAAATATTACGATTAAAACGTGAACTAAATATTATTTTAATGGAACCGTGAATGGTTGCCTTTAAACCTCCAAAACCTTTCACTTCTGAGCGGGATGACCAATTATTAAAACTAAAACCAAGGCGTTGACAACAATCCCGAGTAATAAAATTACTCTGGGAAGCGCCATCTAGTAGCGCTCGAACGGTGTGCGGTTTGCCAAAGGCATCTACAATGACAACTTGCGCGGTCGCAAGTAAAACGGTAGTGATTTGAGTACCAGCGGCGGAAAGCGAACACAATGTTACGTCGTTTGCACTTGCAGCAGGCCGCGCGTCACAAGCGTCGCGCGTCTGCGCAGGCTGCTGCTGCGATGGCAGCTTACTACTCTCAAAATGTAAGAAGGTATGATGTCTAGCTAGACATTTACGACAGCTAACACCACTGTTACATGACGTAACCAGATGTTTGTCACTTAGACAATTAAAACACAAATTATTAGTGCGGACAAACTTGTAACGATCACTAGGCGATAATCTCTGAAATCCCGAACACTTGTACAGCTGTGTATGGCTACCCTTACACAGAGAACAGTCAGGTGTTGAGACGGTATTAACTAGCGTATGTGCAGTCTTGACTGACTTCGATGACGCGTCTATACGGCGATCGGAACCTGTCCTATTCGTGACTTCATGACGTGCCGACGTGCGCTGCAATACCTTAATATGGTCGCGAATAAAAGATTCTAAATCTTCGAACTTAGGTATTTCTTTGCCGCGCTGAGTCGTTTCAAACAGACGAACAGTTTCAGGATCTAATTTATTTAAACCGATATACAAAAACAAAAAGTCACAGAGTTCATTGACCTTTAGGTTCTTTACTGCACGAACAGATGATGCGAAAATATTTAAAAACTTCTCTAAATTATGATCGTTACAAACGGAAAAACTTTTCAAATCGAATAATTGATCTAAATATGCGGTGGCTACTAATCGCTTATCTTCGTATTTTGTTTTTAAAGTGTCCAAAACTAAAGTGTAATTTTCAGCGCTAAACGTAATTCCAGCACAGACAGCCTTTACCTTACCGGTCAATTTTTCTACGAGATAATGCAATCTCTCGTGATCTGTCAGCGATGTGTTCCTATGTATTATATTTTCGAAACTATCTATAAATAAATTCCAATTTCGAATGTCACCATCAAATTCAGGTATTTGAATTGGCGGCAATCGTGGGCGTTCGCGAGGAGGGTTGGATAAACCACTCGCGGGGGGGGGAGTCTCTAAACTCCTAGCAATACGTTTGATACGACAATACAAGTCATCAAAGGACGACAATGCCTGATAACTCACACAGTAATCAGGATTTAACTCCAACTCTAAAATGTTTATATCCTTAATTGTAGATTTAAAATCCGCGCGCAAACTATCTAAAGTTTCCAACGAACACAAGAAAGCATCTCTAATCGCCAGATCCGAGGTTTGCAAAGATTTATCACAAATTGATTGAACACGTGAAAACTGTGAGTCCCTTTCAGCGTATAAAAGCTTTAACTGAACCTTTAAATCAGTACTAACCTTGGTTCCCTTAAGAGACATCTTGTTTTGATATATTCACACTATACACTCAAACAAACACTTAACGAATTATTAAGTAAGCGATAATTATCAGATAACAATATGGTAGTATTGTAAACAACAAAGCGAACGGCGAACGAACGGAATAACCTGTCTATATAATCTATGGTTTATCCGTTTCCTACAAATATTCACTCAACAATGAACGGGTATTTTTGAAATGCGTCTACCTACATGCAATTTGTAGGATGGTCGAATGAATTTTGTCAAGAAAAAGAATGCGATCGATTTATATCTACGCTGATATTTACGTAGCTAACCATAACTATGCGGTGCGGTTGACGGCGTAGGTACCGTAATTATCAATGGCTCTTTAACTATACGAGCGAAATAACGTATAGTTGCCTAAATGCCTAGATGCGGGTTTTCTACTATTATATCTAGGTAAACAGGCGCGTTGCGTTTATTCCCTATGGAACAAATACTATATTGCGAAATTACAAGAAAATGATTCACGATCCGGCTCGAAGGACCAAAAATAATGGTTGCGCGAATTTGCTGTGGTGTGGACTGTAGGTTTGAAAAGCGATCTAAGGTTTGTTAACAATATGCAGGTACTGCGTCTAGCGTTTATTAATGGGATAAATGTATTAGGAAAGGAACACTGACCTTTTAACCTCGAAGGTTTCACGTGGCGCCGGACGGCGATCCTCGACTTCGCACATTTAAATCACTGCCAGGTCCTGTTTTGCACTACACTGCACTATTGTTGAGTTTTGAATGGTTGGATCACGAAATAGCCAATTTTCTTGTAATTTCGGGCGGGCGATGTTAGCGGTGCGGTCACATTCACAATCGATGCACACACGTCAATGTCAAATCATTTCTTGCGGTCGTGCGGGTGAAGGAAAACGGAAGGGATAGGATTGCTAGGCCAAAAAAATAAATTACAAAAAACAAAGTCGCGGATCATAGCAAATTGGCGCAACCACTGCGTGACCAGAGAGCTGGGCCGTTTTTTTTTCCAAAGAATAGCATTGCCAGTGGACGTGTCAACGTTGCCAGTCTTTTGTGCGTATTTTTAGACGATACCAATGAGGAGAAATATTTCGCCGCCTGAGTGTGTTCTCTTTTTGCACAGAAATGCCATTATAACTTAAATGATGGATGTTAAAGTGCCCTAGTTTCCCATATAGCACTTTGGAGGATTTAATGAGTGCCAGCGATGCTGCAGTTAACGTAGCTACCTACTGGGCTCCAGCAGTTTAGCAAGTTTACCATCGATTCGAAAACAAGAAAAGGAATCCAATTGATTTTTTAATTAACGAAAACGAGAAAGTAAAAAAATACTTACATATTAAAAATAGTTAGTCAATATTCATTTTATTTTTGTGGAAACACAAATATTATTCATTTCTAATTTAGACCTAAGAAGCGTTTTTATAATAATGAGTACCTATAACATGCAAAAAAAAAGACGTGTAAAAGTGATTTTGAAAAATCTATTTGAAAAATAATTATCATTTAACATTTATCATTATCATTTAACACTCAAATACATGATAACAGAAAAAGATAACATTAATTTTAATTAATTAAACAGTTGTGACTCGTGAACACGTAAAGGTGTGACTTGGTTTTATCTTTTATAAAAGTTAAAATAATATCTACTTATGAATATTATGTACAATTGAACATCTCACCTCATAAAAGCGACAAAGCACGTGATGGTGCAGTTTATTAAAAACAATTTATATAGCTGTGCCCCGCGTTTCACTTATCCCTGCTATCGAAATAATACAAATATTTTTGCTCGGCGTTCCTTTCAACTGTTATTTTCTTTTTCTCAGTTCTTAGGGGTTAAGGCATGAGGTTAAGACGCAAAAAATAAAAAAGAATCTAAATTTTTTTTTTTTTTTTAGCTAGCTCTGTTTAATTTGTGAAAAATAATAATCAATACTGTAATTGTAAAAATGTGTACGAAATGTGTCGAAAATAATCATAAAATTTACGTCTATCTTTGACTTTTTTGGCCAATTTACAATGCAACAACAATAATGAATCAAATCTTAATGCAAAACATAGGTTTTTCGGATTTTTAATAACTTTACTCATTTTTGGGTGAATCGATAAGATGCTTCACACTTCATAATATACTGCAAGCATTAAGTTGTTGCGCAGGGATCAATAGGGCATTTCAAGGCCTAAATAACCGAGAACCTTCTTCAAAAATTGAGCTATAAAATGTAATTCCAGAGACAAGAGCGTTTGAACAAAAACACAAACATTCCCTTTGGCATTATCATGTCATAGTATAAAAGATAGATTTAATTTAAGTAAAAATATGTAAAGCACGTAAACACACTTCATAAACCTTAATTAAATGAAAAACAGCTTATTAGAACTAGTTGCGATATTATTCTTGAAAACTCTCGTCTTGAGATCTGTTACTTCATTTATTCTAACTATATAAAATAAATATATTATTATATGAAATATATTGCTGGGGGAATGTATTTCTTTTACGGTTTTTCTGTTTTAAATTTTCATCTTTACCAGGGTTTTTTTTTTAATATGTCTGAAGTATCATTTCATTTAAACGAGATGTGACTGTATTAATACTAAGAACAAATACAAGAAAGAGTACGTGCCTATTGAGATGTTCAATCAGTTTACAATTCACCAGTGGCTTCGCTCGATTGGAATTAATAATTTTTCTATATCTTTAAAAATCTTTTTGAACCGTTTGTTGGCAATAAAAAATCAGCCAAGTTCAGTACATTTTGACCAGTTAGGCGAAAACAAATGTACTGACCAGCAGATTTCTTTTCGCGATTTCAGGTTTGGTCCCGTAGTAAAAGTTGTTTGTTATCATGACTACAATCAGGTGTTTAAGTATCGTTTACTAATTACCAGTCACCCTATATATATATTATAAGGTTCTTGGTGTGCGAATTAGAAGATGATAAAAACAAATTGTACATTAACAGTATTGAAATAACATATAAGTACATATGTACCTATATGATTGAAAAAGAATGTAAGGAGCCAATTAAGAAACCTCAGTAAAACATCAAAAAAGAACCTATCAAAACTTGAAGCCTCGACTGCCTTCAAATAAACCTGAGCTTTCAAGAACCCTCTAACTCTAGTACTATGCAAAGTTTAATAATAGGTACATCATAAATATATGTACTGTACAGAGTACCACAGACCCTATATTCGGATGTCTAGCCGAGGTACACCGCAATTGTGAAAAGCCAAATTGTCGGGTTCGAGAGCATAAGAGGTAGTCTCGTAAAATTAATATGTAGGGAGTGACTCTAGCTAAATGTGGGCAGTATTAAAACGGGTACTAATAGGAGGGGAGGGGTCCTTCACAACCGCAGACTTTATGTCCTCAGACCAGTCTAGAATTATTAATTAACCGAATGGTGATTGCATTCCTTGGTCGCGGTCTCCATAGTTATTTGAGTTCATAAATTAGTAATGGTTCGAGATGACAGCTTACTGCTTTCGAGGCAGCGAGGAGGTACGGTGTTCGGTTTTTAATTTTGAAGATTTATATTTCTTTGTCCTACGATTGTTGCAACTAAGAAGATTGAATTTTAAACTGTTGCCAATGCTGTGAAAAACTTAGTTTAGAAACTCGTGATTAAAACGATAGCAGCCACAACGCTGCATGTCCAAGGTTAAGCACCACTTCCCGAGGTCAGTCTATAGATGGCTATAGATGGGCGACTATTTTAACAAGCCAGGAAATCGAACATTAGTCTTACAAATGGGTACAGTAGATTGTGACTCTCATAATGAGAATCTAATAGATAGCCAACACTGTGTATAAAATTTACCAATATTCTGAATACTAATTCTTTATTCGCATGTGCATTCGGCGGTGATCGTGTTATTTAAAATCTAAAGGACCAAGGGCCAATAGACATTAACTGCCCGGTAAATAAGTTGAACTCGTTACTATGGTCATGCACAGCCCCCCGCTTCGATTGAGACTCCCAAATCTGTAACTACGTATTGAAGGTCGATGGCCATTTTGCTTCAACTTTTAAGCCGCGTATAGTTACAGTCATCTGTACCTCTACCATGAGTTTTTTTTTGGTTCTGCAAGTGGCCGCTAGAGGCGCTGCAAAATTTGCCATACAAAATATTTACGGCGTCGATATCGAGTAGCGACGAATGCTATTGCTTAAAACTCATGGTAGAGGTACAGCTTAGAAACTGACATACAAAAACGTGAGCCGTTACCGTATACTTTTTATATATTGATTTTTATTTATTACTAAAAATGTTATTTTAAGCTTTAATTAATTATACACAAAAAGTAATCCACACAAGAATATTTGAGTCAGCCCTCATCCTCAATAGAATTCTAAGCAACCATCCCAAGAGCGCACAAAGAACAACAATCGCATTCATTTGACGTCTAATTTACATAAATATGAGATTTTCGCGAATAATCATACTTAAACACCGTTGATTCGGAATCGTGGTACAATGAGAATTGCTTCCGACCCGCCGAGCAATATGTTTAAAGAGAAAATTTGAATATAACTTACGCCGCGTATCTTGTTAAAATTAAGGATTTAAATTTAAATTTTGTGAAGCGTCCTGGGGCGAATAGGTGAAACGAAATAAATATGAATATGAATGGGGAATCAGACAAGTACACGAACGGGTTTCGAATTATTAACTTTTCGAGTGCACTCGGTTTTGCTTGTACCGTCGGAAATGTAAGCCTTTTCTCGAGTGTACGTCTAATAAGGTTGTCAATTTTCTGAACGTCAAATACCTTTCTACTTTTGAAACGTATGTTATTTATTATATAGAGATTATATGTGAACAAAGGCGGATTATTTTCTGTTTATTTGTTATTGTTATTGCTAATAATCCCTCAGGAGTTGTTGGGGTTATAAAATATATCGAGCTTAAAACCGTATTCAAAGACATTACCACTGCTCAATTCTTGGACATTTATTGCTAGCATCAAATGCTAAAAATATTTCACATTTCAGAGATCCACAAACAAATATTTCCGCGTCGATTATGCCGACGGTACGCAGACATCTCAAAATCAAGCACATAGGCCAACGGAGACAATTTAGTCGCAACGTATAATTTGGGTTCCGGCTAAGGACCGGAGTTGACCGACGAGCACCGAATTTCAAGAGCTCCTTTATCCGAATAGTGCCGGAAACTAGAGGTGGGTGAGTCCCTTTTTTTTTTTTTTTAATGTTGCTTTTGTCTCTGTTGAGTTTGATTGTACTTATTTTTTTTTTTTTTTTTTGTGAAGGCACTCTAAAAAGATCTTCTAATAGTAAGAGGTGTGTAAAGTTTGAGAAACATTTCAAATCATCGATAGATTTTTGAAGTAAACATGTATGAAGTGAGTAGGGATTCGCTACTAACAGTTTTTGAATGTGTTTGATATTAAAAAGGGTTATAATTATATAGCAGGATGTTTAATTTTTTTTTTATGGTAGGTAAAATCATCCAATGACAAATCCCGTCCTTGGGTGGGGTGGAAAATAGTGTCAGACTCTTACAGACTAAAAACCTACCCTGTTCGATTCATTGCCTTTGTCCCAGGGTCCCGGGTAACATTTTCACATAACCTATGGCCCCAGTAGGTTTCGGCCCTGCTGGGCCCCTACAGTTTGCTGACAACACCATGACGCGCCCGGGAACAATGCGCGCCGTAGACGACTTGAGCTCGGACCGGTCTGTTACCGGAAGGACAGACAGCGAGCTACCCATTGCACGCCGTCCGCGCCTTCGGTGGCCGGAAATCGGGATCGGAATCCCTGAAGAAGAGAATGTCGCAGGGATTAAGTCCACCTTTGTGTTGCATGAATTTTGACCACTATCACTCAACTATCAGGAAACATAGATTTTGGCAAGAAATTCTAGTTCAGATGTAATCGTACGCCAGATGAAAGTATTGCCAAAAAGTAGTGTTGTGTATACTGGTGGCGCATTGCTGTACATTTGGTGATCCGATGATGAAACGCACTCGTGTTTTTTTTTTATATAGCTTACTTAAAATCAGTAGCATTATATTCCCGAAAAAATTTCAAACCAAAATATTCAGCTGAGTGCTAAATATTTTGGCAGCACTCACTTAAAAAGAAACAAAATAGAAAAGCAAAATCGCCATGAAATCCGCCAAACATTTTAAAAGGCATATTGAAGCTTTTAAAATTCCGCCATTTTTATTATTCCTCTTTTAATTGCTGTCGGTAACAAAGGAAGATCGAATGACGTAAATTAAGGGAAAAAGTCTGCTTTTTAGGATCTATTCACGCATTGTTTGAATAGTGAGTGTTTCGTTTTTAATTAAGTTCGCTGATTAAGAAGAGCATTGGGTGGAAAAAGTTTTTGTTCGATTCGTGCTTTTTCTTGCACCCTAATCTTAATTGATTGGAGATACTTTTTTATTTTAATTACAAATAGGATTGATTGGCACAAAAAATATTAATTCCATTTTCTTATGGAGACTTTTTTTTTAATTCTGCGAGTCAATAACTTTAAAAGAAAAGGACAATGACGAACGAATCTTTACGAATCTTTTTCTGTAGCGACAACAGTTAGGGTACCCTAGGATTATTCGAAAGAGTAACTCTGGAATGCCAAAGGCAACTGAAAAGATATAGGTATAGGTTTTTAGTTAGTAAATTTCTGACGCTTCATCTCCCAGAAATCACCAAATACCTTCTGCTCCCAGAGCAGAAGTTTTTTGGTTATTTCATTCTGATTTCTCCCCTTAAAAAAGAGATACCTGCCCATACTGGCTTATCTGAAAATTCTTCTATATTCGTTGAAAACAAACATGGTGATGTGTTCAGCATTTGGAATAAACCGATAGTTCAGTGCAGGTGGTGCCCTATCGCTCTTTACGGTGCATTGCACACGTTGGATTTTGCTACGAACGTTTTGGTTTTTCTTGCAATGTTTTCTATCCAGACAGCGTTTTATAGGTGGTCTACAGTCTTTCAGAAAAATACCAAGTTAGATTTACCGATTAGTGACAATTTATCGTCAAGATTTCTATCTTGAAAAAATATTTTTGTAATTTTTTACACTTAAATAATAAATTCTTCTGGCATTGCTACAGGTATTGCTTACACTATTCGTTCAGGAAAAAAAGTAAAATGTAATGTGATATAATGTCACTAAATTATTCGGAAAAGCGTTTTGTTTTCCTTATCTTTGCAGTCCTTTATTCCAGTAAAAATACGTAGCGTTGCACAAAATTTAAACCGTAACCAGCACGTATGCACGACATTGCTGCAACGTATATACGAGTACCAGGCGTCCATAACCAAGAAGGCATTAGCCAGCAACAGCTGTTCAGCTTTCCGTACGTGAACCGAAGTTAATTAGAAGCCCTGCGAACCGCGGTCCGGCTGCGGTTTTAATAATTCCCACCGTCCAGAGAATTGATATAAATGATTTTGCTGGACCCCACACTAATTTGAGACCCAAGTTTTGCCCTTACTTGGGATTAATGACTGTCTGAATAGCAACATGAGCTTAGTTCTGCAGTAACTCATTTTGTTGTCGAACGGGCATTCACTTTGAACTTCAAACAAATGTTTGGAAGCACGTAATCGTGTGTTTAAATGAAGGAAACTCTTATTTGTTGTTTTGTTTGCTTGTTAGGATTGAAAAGCGCGCTGCACTCAATGTTTTGTTAGATCAAATTGTTGTTTAGTAGAATAAAAGTAACTAAGTTAATTTAGGAGATTATTTTTTTACTTTGCACGGATTATATTATCAATCTAATCCGTGCAAAGTATATTCACTACTCGATTTAAAACGGACCACCCAAACAATAAAAAGCCTTAAACATGTCATTAATAAATAACAATAAACCATTCGATCGATCTTCTAACAACCCAATTAAATTGACTTTTCCCTCTACCTCACATAAATCGTTGCATCTATTTTCAGGTGCGAGAAATATATCTTATGGAAGTAAACATAAGGAAAAGCTCATTAAAAATATGTAAGAGCAGACTCTGTCACGGTTCACGACAGTTCGCTTCTCGTCTGCGTTGGTTGCGTCGCGTCAAAGTTATCCACAGTTATTAACTGGCATGTCAGTTTCTAATTACTCGATCCAGTTATCACCTGCGACTGACGGCTACATTTCTACCCTGTCTGCGCCATTTTAAATCGAGCCATCGTCTTGGCAACAAAGTAAGCTACAGAAAGCTCACGTTACTAAAATGAGAGGTCCCCAAAAACTGGTCCTTCGAGCCGGATCCCAAGCAACGTGAAGTCGCGAAATATGTTCAGATGACAGCTCCATTATAGTAATGTGTCAAACAAGGGGTTTAAGGTATTATTAATGGTGGGAAAGGTAATAATTTTCTTTGTTTGCTCGCGCTGGAAGCTTTTGTTTCTACTTGTTAATGTGCCGTTGCAGACAATGGTGCTACTGTTATTAGAATATAGTAGACAGCGGTGATCTTCTAACAATTTCCTTAGTTTTTGAATTTTGATTCTGTAAAGAAGGGCTATGGTTAACCAGGGCCTTTTCTCTTCTTCTTTTTTGTATATGCAAACTAAACCGCCTTTTTATACTCGTACTACTTATTATTTTGTATTAACTAAAGGTGTTATATGTACAAAAATATTATTGTAAATCCTGAAAGCTGATGACTATCAATGCCAATCATCATTAAAAATACTCCATTATCATTTGCATTCCGATAATGGATACTAAATGATCGATCAGTTAAATGTACTCAGTAATTATGCACTGATAAATGCGATTGCACTATCGCATTTATCAGTGCATAAGTCATGTTGATAAATTCTCTCTATAAGTTTAAAAATACTTTCTTCAAAAATATCTTAATGCAAATGATAAAAAATACGTACACATACCTCCGTTGAAAAGGGAGGATCCTCCGACCAGACAGGTGTTATGTCTGGTGGGCTATTGCCCGATAGATGATTTCGGGTTTGTTCTATATGTTCCAATCGCGCCGCGAATCTTACTTGCGCGATGCAGGATTAGTTCATTTGTGACGACATAGATTTCGCTACATCACTCCCCTCCGGAGATCGGAGATCGATGGTTCTTGATGGTTCTTGATGCTTCTTGATGTGTGCCAAGCCAATGGAGGTTGGTTCCAGTGAGTCGGAACCGGATTCCGCATAGTTCTCGGTGAGTCGGAACTGTCTGCGGTGATTCCCCAGTGAGTCGGGGTGGTGCTATCCCAGTGAGTCGGGATACGATGCTGCAGGCTCCAGTGAGTCGGAGTAGTGCGGCTGGCTCCAGTGAGTCGGAGCGGTGCTGTGCGACGTAGGGCTTGACTGCTGTTATCGACCAGGAGAGGTTCTTCAAGGCTCTTCATGTGACTGGCCGAAGGTGCAGATGTTTAGCCAAGGTCGCTGATGAGGCTGAGGGTGATGACCAGGTATGACCAAGAAGGCATGCTGGTGGTCAGGATACCCATATAGCCGTGGATGCTGGTTGTATGGCTCGCTGCTCGAAAGCTTGAGGAAGTGATGATGACGTCACGAAGTAGTTGCTGCACGAAGGCTGCGCTGACGTTCTTTGTCGAGGGTCACCAGTTTGGGGGTATGCGGAACAGAGAGTAAAGTCCCGCTAACCTCCTTTGAAAAGGGAGGATCCTCCGACCAGACAGGTGTTATATCTGGTGGGCTATTGCCCGATAGATGATTTCGGGTTTGTTCTATATGTTCCAATCGCGCCGCGAATCTTACTTGCGCGATGCAGGATTAGTTCATTTGTGACGACATAGATTTCGCTACAGTATTATAATACTCTGAATTTGACTTGTTCAAACAATTTAAAAATAGAACGATAGTTTAAATTCATTTAGAGATTAATGCTTTATATGATGCAAGTAGATCCTAAGGCCGTGTTTACGGAGACGCGGCGCGTTGGGCGTTCCGTCGTACATTGCAGCAGTGGGCCGCGTCATCGCTAGCGCAAACACAAATCTAAGGCAATGTACGACGTACCGCCCAACGCGCCGCGCAACGCTCCACGTTTCCGTAACTGAGCACTAACACGATTCGGCACCGCATATTAGCACCGAGGATAATACGGAGCTGATACCACCATAACCGAAATTATCAGATATCTGAAACAAAAAAATATCTGTAACAGAAACCATTATAAAAGTTTCGGATAGTTTTGGATAAAGGCGGAGTCGGATAGAATGACAGGTTACGACCAGTTTTGTCTGTCATGAAACAAATAGCAATTTAGATTAAAAATAAAAGTCAAATCTTCCTGTTTATATTTTATTTTTATCATTTTAAAATTCTCATATCCGTTACCGAAATTACCCGAAACTAGCGAAAAACCGAAATATTTTTTTTTAATGGGAAATTTTTCATTGTCTTCTCCCGCTCTTGGGCGTTTGAGATTTTTATTAATTAAAACCAACTCCTGTTCCTTTTTTGCCTTCGTTCCAGGGTCCCGAGGTCCTCTTTCATACAACCCATGGCCCCAGTTGGTTTCGACCTTGCATGGCCCCAACGGTTTGTTAACATCTCTTTGAGGCGTGCGTGGAACACCACGAGCCGTCGACGACTCGGTCTCGGTCCAGACGATTACCGGACAGCTGGATGACGAGCGTCCACATTGCTCGCCGACCGCGAACCCACGCCTACGGTGTGGCTTGAAATCGAGGTCGGGATCCCGCCTGCTGGGACGTGAGAGCTGTTCCGTCATGCGTGCGGCTGCCTCTTTTGCTAGCATTACTCCTTCGCAGAAGTATAATACAATACCACTTGCCATGCCGTCTCATCCTCGCCTCGGACCGGGGCCAGTACTAGGGCCCGACACAAGAGGTCGTTGCTGCCGATTGCCCCCACGAGGGCACGGTGGTGCTTGGCCCAAGTGGGGCACACATATACCGTATGCTCCACCGTATCCTCCGGGCAGTCCACTAAATGGTGACATCCGAGCTTTACTTCCACTCGAATCCTGTGCGGAACCTCCTGAACTTACCATGTCCGGTGAGGACCTGCGTCCGGCGTGAGGACGTCGTCCACACCTCAAAGAAGGGACTTACCACCATAACTAAGGCGTGCCCAGTGGCCAGGCCCTTAAGAGTAATTCTAAAAACAACGATTAAACTCACAAAATCCTTGCAATAAACCAAAATAACGCTAAGACGAAATGAAGACGATAATATAATATAATCCAATAAACAAAGTATTTATCAGGGGCTGTCCTTAAGACACGCCAATAGAAAGCCACGCTTCACTGGTCCTTAGATGCGCCTCATCCAATTTCACGGTTGGTCCTCATTCTCCTTTGTTAATTGTTAATTTGTATTAAGAAATTTTTGAGATTATTGATAAAGCTTATTAATTTTGCGAGCGTAAAATTGCGTTTTATTTTAATTGTAAAAGGGCCCATGTTGGTAATTGGTTTAGTCGACTGGAAAAGGTTCTAAAAATAACATAAATCATTAAATCAATTTCAAACGCCATCTATCAATGTCTACCGTTCTCAGCGAAATGTAGGAATTTATACTGTTTTAGTCTATAATTTCGATTTCAGTTAGCAAGCTTTAATAATAATCCATATATTATGAATACACACGTCAAATAAGCTATATCTCTCGTCATATACAGGCTGCGTCAATAACTCGTCCCCTCGCCATACACCGCCGTTTTAAACTCCACCCTGTGTACAGAAACATTCAAACTTTGCAGACAAATTCGATCTGTGCGGGGCGATTCGGACCATGCATATTGTAGCTTTGTTTACGCAATAACAAGCTTTATTTTAATGCAATACGGAACATAATTGTGTATACTGTATTGTACCGGGTATGGAATCATGAAGTCCTGGCTCATACAGCCGCGTTTACATAACATGAGTACCTATGTTGTAGATAGGTACAGTAGGAGGTAGATAAAGCTTTGAGAGGTAAGTCTGTGCAATTTAAATTGAAACGTCAGATTAAATTCGTCGAACTGAGTTTTTATCAAAGGATACTACAATGGAATTAAGTTTTTGGATCAATTAATTCAGGTAGGAGCGAAAATGTACTAATTGATTACACTTTCAAACGGATAAAAATGTTCAAGTGATTAACGTTTCTACCTATGTATATTGACCAGGTGACCTTTCGCGCTGGGCCCTAGTTGTGAGTACTAAGGAGGCATGCGGAGCAGCGGTCGCCTCCTTCTGTGAAGCAGCAATGCTAGCCAAGGAGGCGTCCGCAAGTGTGAGGGAACGGACATCGTCACGCTTCAGACCAGGACCCCGATCCTGATTTTCACCCACTGTTGTCCGAGGGCCGAAGCCTACTGGGGCTAAAGGTTAAGTGAAAATGAACCCCGGGGCCCCGGATCGAAGGCAATGAATGGAACAGGGTAGGTTTTTAGTCAGTAAGAGTCTGACACTATCACCCGCCCCACCCAAGGCCGGGATTTGTCATTTGATGATTTACCTACCATAACAAAAAAAAACTGTTGTCCGGCGTGAGCTTCCTGATAAGTAAAATTACATTACAAATATCCCCAGTGCATACCAATCTAATTTACACTACTTTGATTTCTTTATACCATGAGCGTCCAGCAAAGGTTATTTAATAACTAATAATTCCCCATCTATTGTAAGAAGCTGGCGTGGGTAGGGAGGGGTAGTGAACCAGTCTTGGCCCCTTATAATCCTTCACACTTCACTTCATTCGTTATTCCAAGAATTTTCATTGTTGGTAATTATGGATCTGGAGATAAAAAGATTATCTCGCGATTTTAATAATTGCAAGACTGGTGTTTGGACGGTTCGATTAAAATTGCGATTTATTGTTAATAAGATTTTTGGAGTCCTCTTTTCTGTTACGGTTCGAGAGGCACGCAATATTATAAAACATACCTAATACTTATAGAAAGCACTTTTTTTTCAATCAACTGAAGACTTGACGAAATGGTTACGATAGAGCAAAACAAATATTTTCTGCCTTCGTGAGAAAATCTTTAAAAAGCAATTACTAGGAAGTATGAGATCTTCACCGCATTAAAATCACTCCTATGCTCATAATCCATACATAGAAAGGGCTCTGTGACCTCTTAAAGACAACTTCGGATCCCCTTCTGGGCAACAGCTGTTCAAGCACGCCTCGGTAGAAACTGCAAAATGGTCTCCAGAACCTCATTGTGTATGGCAGAATGTGATCACTCTTCCATCTTCCTTATTGTGATCACTCAGTTGACGGACAGAGTTTATGGATATAACATAAGCAGATGCTTTACTTTGTATATATTTCATCACCACTGCTCTCAAAACGATGAAGAAAAACATCGTGAGGTAATTTCAACTAGTACCTAAAAAAAACTAAATAAAAACCTCCTCCTCCTCCTCGATTCATATTTCTCATTACTGAGGGTCTTGCAGTTCCCGCTGGATTAGCTTGTTATTGATGGTGTCTCTCCACCTGTGACGGTTCTTGGCGTCATGAAGTGCGACATGTAATTGGATGTCCAGTGTGGAGCGGACCTGATCTTGTTGAAATGAAAAACAAGGCATGTGAAATCTACCTTGTCCCAGGGTCTGCGTGGTGCATACGACTCATAGATTTCCTAGACAAGACTTACCTTCGTGAAGTGAGCAGTAGGAAAGTAAGAAAATAATTTCAAAATCAATCGGTTTTTTGTAGCAAATCATGACTCTTTCGAACAAACAGCCTTAATAAACCTTAGGATTTATCTGGTCTATTAAAATTCCTCCCAGAAACGATTGCTGTCTAAAAAAAAGTACCTTGATATCTGGGTCATACAGGATACATATAATTATATACCTGCGCTAGTCTATTGATATTCCTGAAGTGCAAATAAAATATACTACAAAATAATAGTTCTATTAATGCCTAACTGACAAAACACCCAAAATGCTGATTTTAGGCAGTTCTGAAAGTGTGTGACAGGTTTATTTTAGCTTGGTGGTACTATTTGATGGTGTTATTAAAAAAAAAGGAAATCGTCCTGATAAGCTAATTACAAGTAGGAAGGAGAGGTGATATGCAAGAAGAGCGAGTATTGATTCACTTTCGCTATCGGTCGAGGTCAGTTGCGCGCGTTGCACTGGGCTACTGGAGCAACGCAGCAGTGTACCCCAAACCATGTAGCTTAGTGCATCGCAACACCGTGTCCCTATAAAACTATACCCATTTCAACAAGTATCCCTAAACCAATTAGAAATAGTTCGGGGCTAAATTAAAATGGCGAAAAATTTGTGGTCCAAAAATATGTAGGTCGCGCAATAAAGGACCAACCGGACTATCAAAGGACCAATGTGTGTTGTTAAGTGATAATAGTGAGTGTGGCATAAATAATGTGTTATTATGATCTGAAGACCAAAGCAGGAAAATGTGGTCCAAAAAAATAAATATAGGTTGCATAACAAAGGGCCAAAAAGACTACGAAACCAGTGAGTCACCAAAGAGTAAAGTGTCTGTGATGTGCTACAAAGAAGTGCAGTGCAATAATAGTACAGTGCGTTTCCCCATTTCTAATCGCAGATTTTATTTTCTGACCGTACCTCCCTTCTTCTCCCTCTTCCTTTTCCCCTTAGTTCCCATAGCTTATCGGATCGTTTTGCTTGCCGACACACAATCTCCTAGACATTTCTTAGAGGCGTAAATACGATTTGCTGTACTGAATCCAATGAAAAGTGGAAAAGATTAGAAAAGCTCCACTTGCTGGGTGAGGTGCCAAATATAGCGGGAAAGGTGGGCGTATTCATAAAAGATTAAGAGTAAGCGATTTTTGGGGAGGCACACGTATCGCGGTGGAACAGGAAAAACGCGTGACCCATAAAGTTATTAATAATATTTGAATCGGTTGGTTGCTTTTCATAGCAAAGATCAGAATGTTGAGCTGTGAAACAGATGGGTGATAAAAGATTTCATGTAGCGGAAATAAGAATGTTAAGATATTAGAGTATAAGGATATGTGGTGTAACGAGAATAAAGTGAGAAATGAGTATATTAGAAGAAGTTTAAAAGTGGTGCCAGTGACCAAAAAGTTGTAAGAGCATTTTTTGCCTTGGCGTGGTTATGTGAAGAGAAGGAATGAACCGCATGTTACTAAAAGAGTTATGAGTTTACAGGTGGAAGGATGGGAAGCCAAAGAAAAGATTGATGGATTGTGTGAGGAGTGATGTGAAAGAATAGGGAGTTAGTGATAGCGTGATGGTTGACAGGACAGAATGGAAAAAAGAAAGATAATGAAAAATTTACGTGTACAAGTTTTTTTAAAAACCCATTTGCAAAAATAAATATCATTTATCAATGATGATGATGATTATGGTTGATTATCATAGCTTGAGCTGTTTTTCCTTAACGTTAAGAAATGATTCGGAATAAAGCCCTAATTTTTTTGTTTCTATCGTCTGGATACAAATGGATGGTTTTCCTGGTTTTTGTGACCGATCGATAGAACGGACTTTTATATTTAGCTCGCGGAAATATACCTGTGTTAATGCGAAGCTCGCGCACACGTCATGCGCCTTAGCCATCCTTTCGACCTAGTTCGGGACCTTTCGGGGCCACTCGGGAACACAAATCAATCACATTTCACATAAAACAGGTAATTTATTGCGCGCGCATCCTTCCGTGAGTCTAGATAGACAGTGTCCAATGAACGAATGAGCCATTTGTTTGTTTGAAAATTGAAACTGTGGTCGCGCTATGTTATAGCAAAAATAACAAACAATGGCTTCAAATAAGCTAAGTGATTCAGTTTGTGATAACTGTTTTGGTTTAAAAGTAAATGAGAAAACTCCACTATAAAACCGAAAACCGCCTAAAAAAATACTGGGCTAGAAATTGTCGAAATACCTACTTATCATAATTTTATTCTCCAATATCTTCTTTTACTGATCTCTGAAAAATATAAATAGACATTTTATTTTATTTATCAGGCCGATCGTCTTTTTGATGTTTCGTTTTGGTCGAAAATCATTAAGTAACTCCTCTCTCACTGGGTGAAGCGTCTACCCGAACTTTCTCCTTATCGGAAGAGGAGCTTATTGCTCACCGTCTCTAAGCTTGGCGTTGTCAACGCCCAGGGTGTCTCCAGTGGAGGCCCGAGCGAGAAGATCATCTCCGCCTCACACTTTCGTGGGACGACTGTTTCTCATTCTCTCTCACTCTGTACCATGGCCAACTTGGATGTAGCGGTCGCAGTGATGGAAACTTGCAGCCATGGCACCACTTGCACCACTCGTTCGCCTTGCGCTACGGGTTGGTCGGTTTAGTTTCATTTCTAACTCAGCCTTCAATAGTTGGGGTCCTTATAATTATCACAGTTTTGTGATGAACCATAATACTTGCGCGACCAATGACAACAAAAACCATAAAGGGCTCCACAAACCAACCCGCTAACAGTGGCACCTACATTTAATCACCTTCGACTTGACGGTTTAAGAATTGGCACGTCCGCTTTATTCAGATTCTCAAAAGGGTTAAGCCTTTTGTAGTACCGAGTATATTAGTGAAGGAGTGAAATATAAGAAATCCCATGCGTTAGATTGGTCGGGACCCCTCCAAAGCTTATCCTGTAATAATGTTTATTTTCCATCAAGAGAGGCACCTGAACACGCATGGAGATTTAAAAAAATATTTTGGACTTATCTTCTTTGGGAGATAATTTGAAAGCTAAGCCTTTGGCTTTGTAGCATGTGGGACTGGATTTCATGACATTGTGTTTCCAGTAATTCTTGGTACGGTGTTTCTTTATTTCTATACCTTTTTTTAGTTTCTATCTGCTTTGATCTGTGTGAGTAAATAATAATAATAAATCAAGCACCAAGTACCAAGTATATTAGTGGAAGAGTGAAATTTAAGAAATCTTATAATTAATAAAGCAAATAATTTCGAGTCTATCCCTAGTAGTTGAAAAAAAAAATCCCTAGCCGATGAACGCATAGATTTTTTTAAATTTATTATTGGTAGGTTCGCGCTTGACCGCTATCTCCAAAAAAAATTACGATACTATTTGAGTTATTCGGATTTACATGCTTCGGCAAATAAGACTTTACTATGGCAGTGCTCGCGTTGTGCGTCCGCCCACGTCTACGCCATAAACGGCACTGCAGATCACAGATGCCTCTATACAGGTACGAAAAGTGCGCGTCCAGCAAAAGTAATGCCCAAAATGGATATTTAATAATTATGTGCTTTATACCAATACAATAACCAGACTCTTCTGATATAATCCTCTCTCGTATTTGAGTAAATTTGCCACTATTTTTATGTCACGATCAAATGACTTATCAAAGACTCATTTACAATTTTGTAATTTGCATGCCCATATGATGGCAAAATATGGAGGACTCTGTTATATAAAAAAAACAACATCTTAGTACTATACCCATGTTTGCAAAATAAATGTTTATTATTATTATTATTTCCTAAAATACATTTAAAAATATAAAAACAGTAGTCCGCCGGTGTTGCGAGCAGGGTCCAAGTTACCGGTTTAGGGCTCCGGCTTATTATTATTAAGACTAGGACTCTATGCCCATGTGAAAACGGTTTCTTCTCCATAGAAACTTTAGACTCCCATTTCACCCCCATAAGGGATAAATTTTGGATACTTTTTCCTTAGCGTATGACTAAATTATAATAACTACTTATCTGCGTGTCAGCGGTTCAGCGGTTTGAGCGGTATGTGTGATGGTCTATTTATTCACAACAGTTACTTTTTTACATACCTGTACATGTGTATATAATATCATACGGTAAATGAAATAAACTATTCGGGAATCAAATGTAACAAATATTTTGGGAATTCATCGTGAGGAAACCGATGTCCTAGAACCAAAAAATCAAAGACATGTGACATCCAGCAACACGCACTAGGCCCGCGTGGTGGACTATGGCCCATTCCCTCTCCTAGAGATGAGCCTGAGTCCCAGCAGTGGGAACATTATAAGGCTGATGCTATGCTATGCTGTTGGGAAATCAAAGCACACAAAATAATTCTATCATCTATTGCTACTTGGTTACTGTAGAACCTCATCAGACACAAAACTTCTACCGTTTTACTCCATCTAGCTCGACAATAATTAGCTCAATTGCAAACTTCCCGTTGGGACTAATATCGCTCCATCTACGTCGTCTGCTCTCTACTATATTACTAATTAAATAACTAACCACCTTAATATATCTGTTAGATTCACTGGAAGTTTTAGTAAATTCATCAAATCTATTTAATTCACTAATTGCACTAATAACTAAATACGTCGAGTCTACCTCTTATGTATTCGGATTTGATCATAATTATTTTGTTCAGACTTCCTAATTTAGTTTCAATGATAACGCTTTTGTACTTAAAATTTTATTTTGGAAATTAGTAATTACTCCTTTGATGAAAGTGGTTTATTTCTACGAGCTGAAGCAGCATACATCAAAGCTAAAGCAGCAGCATGAGTAGTAATCATATGACCACCCATTTCCCTTACACACTGTATATATTTGCATTCAAAACAGTATCTACTCTCAGAAACTTGCCTCTAAAAAAAAACAATGAATTAATTCTTTACAATTTAGACAATCACAAAACTGCATTATATAGGGTGACTGGTAATTTAGTGAACGATACTTAAACACGTGATTGTAGTCATGATGACAAACAACTTTTACTATGACACCAAAGCTGAAATCGCGAAAAAAATTTGCTGGTCAGTACATTTATGTTCACCTAACTGGTCAAAATGTACTGAACTCGGCTGATTTTCATTTTATCCCGTTAAATATTACATTCCCAATAACATCTAAGTATATTAAATGTTTTAAGCAAAATACTCTCTCCCATTTTAAACATTTCCGTTATAAATAAAAATAACCGACCGTACCGTATTTTCCCGTCCCAACTTTAGACATAAAAACTCTCGCTTTAAGACCATCCATAAAACCCTAGATACCCATCTACACGATGTTTATATCGCTCTTTGTGCAGTTTGCATGCAACTATACATCAAAGCAACACAAACACTCTCTGATCTTATAAATAGCTGTATAAATGCAAGTTCACATCGTAAATCACCGAGATTATCTCTGGCGTCTTCTTCTCGCGTCTTCTTGCATCTTTTGGGCTTGCATGCATAATTTATACCACACTTATCGTTTGAATCGTGTGAGAGATAGTTTATTTTGTAAAAACGTTGGCTGAGTATTTTAGTTGAGATCAGAATATCTTGTTATTGGTTTTTTTGTAGTTTATTTACTTATTTAATACTTCAACCTTAGGATGATGCAGAGAAAAATAGTACCAAGTAATAGAGTGAAAAGTGAAAGAGAAAAAAATAGCACTGAAATTAATAAAGATTTACTCATTGTTTCTTAACTACAGTTTTCGTTTAAAATTCAGTTTAAAACTACATTTTTATAAAAAAAAAGAATATGGGAATAAGTTTAGATTGAGATATTTTTATCAAATTTGTTTGCTTCCAAATATGTAATTGAAGTGATTACACATATATTAAAAAAGTTTCTATTTTTTCGCATCCAGTCTGAAGCAGAAAAAAAACCTCGATCATATTATTTTTTTCCAAAAAGACTTAAATTCTTTATAATTTTCAGATTGGTATAAATGGAAAATCTAATAATATTTGAACATAATCTTAAATTCATTTAGGATTATGTAGCTTACAAATAAATAAAATTACATAATTTATTATTCATTTTAATGGAATTAGTAAGTATAATAAGACTACTTCAATTTATGTATTATAATTGAATTTCACTTCGGTTCTAAAAAAAACATTCACAAAATGTAAGTGTAATTTCAAAATGATTAAAAATTTTTGTGACCCTGCGAGATTTATCAGAACACCAATTGGATACTTGTTGTAATTCAGTATTATATAGACAATTACACCAACAAGCTGATAAAATTGATAATTTTTTATGCAATCACAAGGTGACTCGGCGAATTACGTACCACTTCACCTAGGCAATGAATGAAGTAATTGCTTTTTACCTAAACGTATTGACCAAATGATGGAATGATTGAGACCAATGTATTTGACTGATATTCGGGGCGGAGTAGAAATAGAATCTACTAAAGCAAATATCATTAAAATCAATCCAGCTTTTCTTAATGTAACTAACATTACTTTATTTTATGTATATAGTTTCGTTACATTGTTGTATTATGATCAACTTACATTACATTTTCATTTTTTGTTCTATATTTTTATCGTGAAATCAGACCACTGTGTTGCCGGCCGCTTGCTCGAACAGCGATTCCTGCTTATAATCCCAAATTTATGGACACCGACGAGCTGATAAAAATTGTATATCTACCCTTATTTATCGGCTTCCGAACAAATGACGTTCGAATGTTTATTTGCATATGTCATCCACTTTATGTGGGTTTATTTTATGTATGTTACTGCTGAAGAATGTTTTTGCAATTTATATTATTTTAGCTCCAAGTAAGAAAGAAAATTATAACTATCCGGTAGGTACCGTGATATTTGGGTGTGGTCTTCAGGTGTACCTACCACAGACGTCTGTGTTAAACTTCGGACTAAAACACCTGTTTGGTTATCTTATAAAATCCTAATCCTAATCTAAACTTGCACGACTTCTAAAAGTATATTTCACCGGCCAGCCTATATTCTGAAAAATTTGTTTCCCATGCAATCATCTTTGATGTCACAGTGAACATAACCTAGCATATTTTGGGTTCTCGTAATCAACTCAGCTGAAAAACGTCCAGAACTGGACAAAGTTTTCTCGTAAGTGTCGTAACAGCGATTGGTCCTATGAGCCTTGTATCCATCCGATTCCGGTGAACATCACCAGGTTCTAGACTTAGGGCAATAGCCTCTACAAAGTTGGTATCTGACAATGAACGATGCCACCGAGTGAGAGAGATATCTAAGAAGAGCGAGCTACAAAGGCTGGATTGACCCAGCCTTTGTGATTGTTTCAGCTCGTTGCTCGCGAAAAAATACCTACAATAATGTAATATAATAATATTCCACAACTATCACACAACACCATCTAGTCCCTAACTAAGCAGAGCTTGTGCCACAAGTACTAGACAACTGTTAAACATATTTATTTATTTATTTATTAGAACTTTAAGCAACACAAGGGTACACAGGCGGACTTAATGCCTTAGGCATTCTCTACCAGTCAACCAAGGGTGGTGAAGAGAAATCATGGCAGGTGCATAAAAAAAAACCAAAAGAATATTAAGAAAACAAGGGTTCAAATATCTATCTGAATATATCTATATGAATAAAATACACATACATATATATTTCTAAATTATCACTTATAATACCACAAGAGCTTCAAAATTATCGGGTATTTCCCGATAGGTTCGTTGCAAACAAATGAAGGAGTCAAGTTTTTCAGGTTAAAAAATCACGAGCGCGAAGCACGAGTGATTTTTCCTGAAAAACTTGACGACTTTATTTATTTGCAGGGAACCTTGAGGGAAATGCCAGATAATTTTGAAGCTCGTGTGGTATTCGGGGGATTATTTTTCCGTCCCAAATGTCGGCCAATAGAATCTCCAATTTTCACAATTGAATTCAACCTGTCAGTTTGACGTGTGGTTAATTTGACTGGATCATGTTTTGTTTTTTATATATAGCAACTACCAGAGAAAATTTTCAAAAAATTATCAGTATAATACCATGTAGGTTGTACCACGTGACGTCGAATGGTGCAATTCTATTGGTCGATATTTGGGTCGGAAAAATAATCATAATTATTTATTTATAATATTCTGTTCATAAACACTATTTGATTTTTTATTAAATATTAAAACCTTAAAAATCTCTTTCCTCTTCGCTATAGTATTTATTTATATAAAACAAAAAAAATAAAAACACAACTAAATAAAACTATATTTATATACAAACTAAAGGCAATAATACTCGTAGTATATATTTCTAAATATATACTATTATAGATAAATACACCCAGACACAGAACAAATTATGGTGTTCATCACACAAACATTTGTCTTGTATGGTAATTGCACCCACGACCTCCGACATAGCAGTCAGGCTACCAACAACTAGACCAATAAGCCAGTCAAACATGGAAGGATTTGGAGGAGCCCTTTGCCCAGTAGTGGGTAAATATGGGCAGCTTTACAAAAAAACTTATAGTCCTGATTCCTATACTTGGATTTCTTTGAAAATACGTAAGAAATCCACCTGCACGCAAAGTATTCCAGTACCACAAATAAATCTCAAGTAAGCCTTCTAACAAACCTACTTAAACTATGTACATGTGACGTTACTGAATTCCATCCACTAATTCATATCCATTTAACAGAAATAAATCCCTCAAAGCTGAAGGAATCCGTGCAGATTTTCAGAGGGTTTCAAGCTCGAGAATTAATTAGAGCCAAAATTAAAGGTATTTCGTTGGCAGTGCAAGTTTCGGGAACATTTTCACGTTTTCTAGGGATTTTCATTGCGGGCTCAGTCGGTGGCTAGGTACGATTGAAATTTTTCGAGTGGAAGCGACAAGGCTTACCAGAGACATGGATATAGATGTGTTGGAAGTGATTTGATAATAATAATTTAGATGGATGACGTTTTATCTTAGAATGGATTCTACGTGATTTATTGCATGAATTTAAAAATTACATAGTTCTAACGTTTTCAAAATAAGCTGAAAGTGTAATATTCTGGTATATCATCTTATCATAGAGCAATGGTGGCCAAATGGTAACGGGCCCCGACTTACGAGTTGTAGGACGTGGATTCAAACCCAGCCAGGCGCATTACTTGGGGTAATTTATTTCATCACCACTGCTCTCGAAACGGTGAAGAAAAACATCGTGAGGAAACCGGCATGTCCTAGAACCAAAAATTCGAAGACATGTGATATTCACCAAGCCGCACTGGGCCCGCGTGATGAATTACGGCCCATTCCCTCTCTTAGAGAGGAAGCCTGTGTCCCAGCAGTAGGAACATTAAAAGGCTGATGATGATGATGATGATGATATAATATTTTTTTTTTATAATTACTAAAAAAATGTATAGATATATTTTTACAATTTGTGATATATTTTGTAATATTCTTTCTCTCTCATTTAATACGATGTTTTCTTTTGTTTAACCGATATTTGTTTTGTAAGTAGAATGATAATGCCAAAACGATATTGAATCTCGACGTTTTATTTTCAATAATGTTTTATAAATATTATTTATGGCATATCTAGAAACACAGTATCTGTACAACACCAGTACTTTGTAGTCGACAATAAATAAAGTGGTGAGACCCGCCACCACTGTCTGCAGTACAGCCAATTGAAATTTTATCCCGGCTTTATGCCCATCGGTGCCGATAAAATGGAATAATATAAACAAAATATCACCCATACGTATGAGCAGAGATTTTAAATCATAACCTTTGGGAGTTAGTGGTGTTTTGGTATCGTATGTCATTATGAAAGTGGATTTGGTTATATCTCTTGGCATTTGAGGTAAATTGTTTTCTAGCCGTTGGCTTTGAAAATAACTCAAAATCAATATTGGTTTAAACATTTTAAAAACAAGCTTTAAAAAATGTTTACCATATTGCATTGAATGTAACGTATTATTATTATTTTTTCGTATACTTCTCAACCACCCCTGTTACTTGATACCCATATCTTAAACGTGCATAAAAAAAAAAAATTGTTTAAGAGTCCGCCATAGTTATATTTAAAATGATGCCACTAAGCTAACCATGCATTGTCATTCAAATTGAACATGTCTGCCGAATCAGCTCAATTGGTTACGGGTAACTGTTGTGTAAAACGCAAAATTTATATAACACTAAACAAACATACATACGCAAGTTAAATAAAAGCTTGCAAACTCGCTTATGTAGCTTCTTGGCAGCCCAAAGCATTTGACCATGTCGATCACGGTATACTGCTGAACTAGATTAGAGCACTATAGAATTAGAGGAAACTTATTACTAAAAGATTATCTGTCTAATCACATTCAAATTACGACAGTTGATAAACTGTATAAGAGTTCCTAAACTGTAGACACACACGTATCTCAAACCATTAAACTACTTACCTACGGAGTTCTCCTAGGTAGCATACTTGGTACTCCATTGTTCACACAATCCATTCATCTGTTCTTTGACCTCCCTCTCCATCTCCATGCATTCACTTGCCAATATCCATCTAAATAATACTACGTACTAAACAAACATAATTACACGTTTTATTTACAAAGGTATATATTTAAATAGTTTACCTTTAATTTTGATATTAAATCCACGTATCAAAACTATGCTTGATTTAAAAGGATTCCTTTTTAAAACTTAGAATCAAATGAGCAAATATTTTAAACCAAATATACAAAGTAGTTCAGTTAAATTCAGCTGGCCCTGTGGTACAAATTCTATTTGTATTAGTTCAGTAAATAAACTAATTTAAAACTACACTGTGTTCATAAGTTTTTGAAGGTCAGCCAAGTTAGAAATATACGGCTGTCATGTTGACCATTAAAACTTAAAGGAACAATATATTAAAAAAAAAATTGTAAACCCAATACTGGATATAAATTTATTTATTTATTTTATAATTTATGTACGCACATGGAAACAATAATAGATAAATCTATACTAGTAATATTTATAAGGCGGATTTTTTTAAATTTGTACTGAATAATTACAAAAACAACTAGACCGATTTGAAAAAATCTTTCATAAGTTTAATTCTACTGAATCATGGAGTGAAATGGGGTATATTATATTTTCTTCTTTTGCATGGTCGAAATTAGTATAATTATGTAAAACAAACTGAACTAAAACTGAATTGAATGGAACTATACTAATTTCTATGGAGACTTCAGACCAGAGAAAGGAGAATATTATTTATTGATTATTTGTTAATTGAAAGTTAGCAGCTTCTATAAACAGCATATTTTATATAGAACTTTATAAGAACAAACTTACACAGTGTACAAAACTACGCAGACATTATTATAAATATTACAAGGAGCAGTCATTGAAGTATTTTTTTCAATAATTGCTACTCTTTTTAACAAAATGGAACCTTCTTTGGTACCCTTTGCGGAACTCATAAAAAGAAAAGATTTACCGCAAATGTACTCTGTATATTCAAGGCAGATTCTCCCTATTATTTATGATACAATATCTTACACCCTTGAGGTTAAAAATCAACAGTTACTCAGCCCCATAAACCACAAATGTGGGTTTAAAAAATATCGGTATCCCGTTACCGGTTACCATCGCACTCCAATATCCATTAGGAATGACTCAATATCGTAAAGGGCCGGCCTTTGCTTGAATACAAACTACGGCAATGCTCCATTGATACAACGTAATACCTCATTTCAAAAGCCTTTGCGGTCTCGTCGATGTTATCACTCAATAATGTTTGGCTTTTGAAAAACGTGCCCTTTTTATTTTATGACTTAATTTCAGAGAAAACTGTGGTGTTTTTTGTAGGGGACATTATTTTTGAATGGTTTCATTACTTCGGCTTTGGAAGTAGAATCTCATTTTGATATATTTATAAAATAAAGATCTTTCGATTTTATTACATTTTACGCAGTAATTATTTTTTATTTCAGCCTTTCCACCGTTAGAAGAAAACTTTTCAGACCAATTTACACACAGACCAGTTTTTATATAGTTACAATTAAGACCACGAGTACAATAAAATTGTTTTCTGCTACGACTGACTTGTCCTAACAGTGGAAAGCTCTACAATTCCCTGGCGTAGCACTGCTACGAAGCTACGAGAAGTCGCTTTATGTTCTACGAAACTAACACGCAAGCGCAATGATTTTTTTCCACAACAGATAAGATATTCATTCAATCAATTTATTATCCCTAAAATTATATAATTTTCCAAGAAGATAAAAATACGAATTCAAATTTTTTTTGGTACTAAACTAAGATCCCATTATTTTCATCCAAGTCGACGACTCGAAAAATTATTCCCGCCTTATGTCTGCTTCAATCCTTGTTCAGCATTTTTAAAACAATTTTATACAATTTTAGCTATTTTTATTGCTGTCTTCATAAATTCGCACACGTATACCTGTCGCGAGCAAGTCTAAACAAGCTTCTAAGACGTGGCACTTAAGGTGAGGAGTTGACTCTGCAATAAATCATAACACATTATCTTTGAAAATGACAGAGAACGACTGATGTATGAATTATTTATTAGCATGACGCGGTTTTTTATCCTGAAGAATGAAAGTTGGGTAGTTTTTGAGAAGAGTAATAAATCTATGGTGATACTCATATGTAAATAGGTGACACTATGACTATCTCTTTGGTCTCGTGGCCACAAACGCAGTCGCGTCACAGTCGTAAGCGTGGGGTGCTGGGATCAATTCTCAGTGCTATTAGGTTTCTCTATTAAATATTTTTTTGGTGCAGCCCGGAGTTGGGAAATTGGAGGTGTGACACCCCCGGTCCCCCGTGCTTCGGAAAGAACGTAAAGCCTTTGGTCTTGCACCTGTTCTTTCTACGGTCGTGTTAAATTGTCATTTCATTTGAAATGATGTAATAATCATCTGCATACTTGGCTGATCTCTGTTTGATTGGGTTGATAATGTTAAATGGCATCCTGGTTAGCTCACCGGACAGTCGGATGTCCGGTAACCGTCCGGACCAGGCCCAAGTCATCGACGACGCGTGTCGTTCCACGCGCGCCTAAAGGAGTTGTCAGGAAAGCATAGGGGCCCAGCTGGGTCGAAGCCTATTGGGGCCATGAGACAATGTGAAAACACTACACCCGGGACCCTGAAACGAAGGCAAAGAAGAAACAGGAGTGGGTTTTTTAGTCTGACACTATCTCCCGCCCCACCCAAGGTCGCGGAGATGTCTTTGGATGATTTTTACCCACCTATAAAAAAACCCTAGTTATTATTTATTTAGGACAAGCACGTGTCATGCAAAAGGCGTGTTAACTGAAACGAAAAGTAAAAACAGAAATTATCAATTTTACTTCATACTTAGGCAGAAACATCATCGGAATTGAATTTATTTCCTCAACGTTATGTTCAGATGTTTTAAATAAAAAGGTAAATATTTTTTTATAATTTCATGAGTACTTCAGGCATACTGACAACATTGGAATTTCATCTCAATTATTATGCCATTTATCTTTTTACATATAATTCTTCTGTTGGTGTGTTTGTCACCTAACTCCTGCTAAATGGTTTGACCGATTTGGATGGATCTTTAAGTAGGTCCTTGAATGGTTTTGAAAATATATATTATACAGTTAAACCCAGTAGATGGCACTGCAATTGGATTGTCCATTTTTAAGGTTCCGTAACTCAAAAGGAAAAATGGAACCCGTTTTTATAGGATGACTTTGTTGTCTGTCGGTCAAGACCCTTTATCTCAGGAATGCGTAGAAGTATGGAGTTGAAACTTAAACAATATACTGAAATCTACAATCCCTGGAAGCTGTGTAAAAATCACTTCTAAGTTAACGGAAAAAAAAGGATATGGTCAATATGGTCATTTATGTCGCAAAAAAAAATACGTTTTCAACACTCTCAAGGAATCGAAATTCATAAGGTACTTTCCGTTGACCAAGAATCCTGAAATCTCATAGCACAAGTATAGGAAAAAATCTGAAAATTGTAAAGTAGTTACGTCCCAAAAAATCTATTTTTTTGCGATTCGGAAAAATCTTTAAGACTCGATTCGTGAATTGAACTGTTTTCATAGTTAAGTTTGTATGGAACCATCAACCCTCAAACACTATCATCAAACGTCTGATCTGCGAGTAATGTGCCCTGCCCACTGTTTCTTAAGTTTGGCGATTCTTTGGAAATAATGTATTGTTGTACTCTATTATCTCTAGAACCAAAGTCTTTACATCTTTTGTTTTTATTGAACAAAGGCTTTTTTTTAATCCCTAACAACCATCAACTATAATTGAAACCTAAACGCGATTCGTCATCCATTTACAATCAAATTTTCTGCTACCTACACGGTTGAATGATTTCAATGCATTATTCAGATGAAAAATAAACAATAAAATATAAATCAAAAAATGGTATCGGCAAGTAATCGCATTTTTTATCTTTCAATAAAGCTAACAAGTTCGAAACGCATTCATAGAGAAATTGCTTACTTATTATGATTCATGAATATTCAATAAATAAATTGGATATTGATAGAAAATCCATTTAATTTTTGTAGAAAAGCTTTTCTGAACTAATGAGGTGGTTCAGCACCAAAGTGTTCTTTTCAAATTTTTAAATTTAAGTTCCTTTGAATTCTGAAAGCTGAATGCCTATTAGCAGATTCTTAATTTGCTTTAGTCGAGTATATTTTGAGTTTTGATCCCATTATGAATAAAAAGTGAATATTATAAAATCTAATCTGTGTAAATAGTCGATTATCTTAACAATAGTGATGTGCCATGTGAAAAAATATTGCAGAAAAAGTCAGTAACACGTTTTATCGATCAGAAATGTTATTACATGCGGGAAGCGAAAAGCGGATGAATTTCCATATTAAAATCGCTATCGCGGCACTCTATTACTGCACTATTGTGCACATGATGTATGTTTTCCTAACATCACGCGCGCGATTTCGGTTCTGACGGGTGGACGAAGAAAGAATACCGAAGGGCGGACCTAGCCGAAAATGGAGGGGAGTGCGATTATGGAGGGGAGTGCGAAAATGAACGAGTTGACGAAAAGGGCGCGTGCTGTGCGGATCCCAGGTGAGTAAGATTGATGTTTGTTATTTTGTTGACTTTTTTAAAGTAATGCAGTTGTCTTGATAATTTTTTATAGTGTGTAGGTATTGCCAGAATTTTATATTTACATTGTATAGATCGTACCGGCAAACATGGCCAAAAGATCGCCCGAGACAATGATGTTTGATAGGATGATGGGTAGAAGCTTTTGCCCAACAATGGGACAATACACCTTGCTTATTAAAATTTAATTGTGTAGTGGCTCTCTAGTCATTCTCCAAAAAACGATTATGAGGTACCATCGCGGTCATTTATACATGATGACTTAAAAAAAAATTTGCTTGAATCCTGCGGCGTGGCGCCAAACCAAAGCCTTTGAAATTTTCGTTTCGAGTGCAAGCAAAAATGAACTTAGCAGAAGTTAGGCGGAAGTGACTTCGATAGTACTTTTGTACATCATTTGGTACTTACCGACAATATAGTCAGATCTAGTTCAACTAATGAATAATTGAGATAAAATGTTTTAAAATGTGTACTGACAGCTGCATCAATTACCAATTACCAAATACCAATACCTTAGAAAAGGGGCTAAACAGTTGATGACTCTGTGCTATTTTTAAATATCTATAAAATGTGTGGCGACACTTTAGTCACCATGCAAAAACAATAATACTGTAGCACCACAAACGATTTCAAAATCTATGTTCGCAACCTTATTGCACAAAATCATCCAACTAGAAGATGCTACAACCGTTTACAACATTTTTTTTTTCAGTTATCTCGTAATCACAACAAACGACTTGCAAATCCAAGTTCGTACCCACATTTCACAAACCTCTCACCCAACTAGAAGGTGCTACAACCGTTTATAACAATCTCGACAGAAAAACACGGATATTAACATCCATCACATTATTATGTTATGACTAACTGTTATTTTACGAGCACCTAATGGCTCGATAAGGGTATTTTATTATTCCCTAATGGCTTATACCTGTCTTAAAGCGTTATTCGAACGATGCATTATGACCATACATTGTGGCGCCAATTTCGCATAATGGACCCATCTTTATTGTCTTTCAAATGGTATTAAAAGGCTATATAAATCTGATAGTTTGGAGTTTACAGGGTATTGTGTTATGAAGGTATTATATGTGTGAATTTTACTGGGTAAGAGGTAACAGTATATACAGAATGACTTTTTCACACATAGTCAATCTGTTAATAAATACAATGTACCCTGTATATTATGAAGTAATTGAGGAAAATATCTACAAATAATTTCGATGCAACAAATGCTTGGTAAGTAAAAAGATAGACTAAATTCAAATGAATCACTTAAAATGAAAGTTTGTAATTAAAAAACATAAATAAGAACGTTTTTATTATTTATCAAAAAATATTAAATATAACAAAGGAACGACTAAGAGAAAAAAGTGGATTGTATTATAAGGGAGAAAAATAATATTTTTTCAATACACTTGCTCAGAAAGTGACTTTTATTGCACTACACTTAGGTATATAATGGCACCTGTTACCAAACTGTGACATTTTGATTACCATTACGCACTAGTGCTGTAATGTAGCTATAACCTTCTTGTTCAACCTCTTAGTTCGCAAAACAAATTTTGAATACGAAAAAATAAAAATTGTTTGTGGTCTATGGTCGTCATTTAAAGATGCGCGCGGTTTTTGGCGTAATTTTTTCGAGTAAAATTCATGGTCTGTATTAATAAAACAAAATCAAATACTACATTTTAAAATGTTACATCCCTATTGTCACTACGAATGACATAAACGTAAAAACTTTTCACACAGGAAAACAAGCGACGACTAGGCAATATGATCAAAAGACCATATAGCCATAGCCTAGCGCGTGCTCATAGTTCAACAGATATAATTTTTTTACCGCCATGTTATGAAAAATTTTACTAGTTTTACCGTTGTAATATTAGTTAACTTAATTATTTTTCTTCACAAGTGTATTGAAAAACGTCGTATGATACACGTGAGTAATGAACGTTACCGTTCTTGGCTCTCTTAAGACCCTCGCCAAGGCTCGGGTCTTAATACCGCCTCGACGGTAACCTCCTACATTACACACTTGTATCACAATGTACTATTACGGCGAGGGTACTTTTTTTAATCCAGAGCGAAGTGAGGGATTGTTTAGTAAAATCCTGAACGTAGCGAGAGCAAAACTATATTTGCGCCCGAGTGTTACACTCCACTTTTCATCATCCAGTATGAGAAAATAAAAGGCGCCTCATATTTTAACGTAATACTATTATTTAATAAAACATAGAGTAACTATTAAATTAAAATTAAATAGTATCAAATAATAAAACAACTAAAACTTTATATTTACTTTAGAGACATTTTCGCAATTATGAAAATTTATTGTTACACTTTATTAAGAAAATTTAAAATGTAAAACAATCTCTAATTGTTTTACATTTTACGTTATCCATCACATTTCTTGCGTCAGTTCTAATACTTTCAGGAGTTAATTCTATAATTTCACTGTCACTTGAAGAACTCATTTTTCAAAATAAAACCATGAATTTATAACGATCCGTGCAAATTTACAAAAACGTGGGCTGTAGTTCGCGCGTTTTTAATTTGATTTCTTTTTTTGTATTTAGCCGGCGGCGGCGCGACTATGGGCCGTCGAACCAGCCAGTCTTTATTCAAACAATATTTGCGTTCGATTTCTTTGGCGCTGAACACTAAGAAGTTCCAAATTCAAAAAGTGCGCGGCAAAGATAATTGCGGCGCACTTATAAAGAGGATTAAAAACTCTTTACTGCCCGCTAAAAGTTTCTTATAGAAAACACCACTTTTGGATGCATTTAAAGGCGAATAAAGTCGTCCTTTTCAAATAGGTGGGATGAAAATGTATCTCACTAACACATCGACATAATTTTAGTCACACTAAATAATTAGGACGAAAGTTTGTATGGAAGTGTGTCGAGGACTTCATAACAAAGGGGTGTACATGCGAAAATGACATTTTTTTGTTTTTAAAGGCAATAGATAGTACAAAACAAGTTTTTAGCTGTAGTTAAATGTAAATACATAAAGAATCTTAGAATAATATAAGTCTATTTAATTTTCCCATGTACGCCCATTTGCTATGAAACCCTCGATGTGTATATGTTTGTAATTCCCTCACGCTCAAATAGCTAAACATATTTAGAAGAAATTTGACACACGGTTAAATTGTATCCTGAAGAAACAGCCTTTTGGGTAAGTTTCTATTTTCGCGCTAGGAAGATAACTGCGCCGAATATTTCATCAAAACAGAACACACAGGTATATTCGTTCTATATCCATGTTGGTGGACAAATTTTCTACGCAGCAAAATGGCCTACATAATCTGACCTCACCAAACCCATTCAAAGTACGTGCCACCCTAAAGGATCAGTCTCCATTGAAGAAATATTACAAGTTTCTCACAAAGCTTCATTTAATTTGCCAGTTCTTGATGTGGAAACAGAATCCATTATAACTTAGTACCAACAATTTAAAGTTTTATGTAATCAGTCTTTAGTTTTAATCTGCATTAAAATATTTTAGTAAGGAGGATAATAACTACATTATTTAGTACGTTTACTAAATATTAGGTAATTATAAAATAAAAATGTCATAATTTTTCGAATAGGTGTATTCGAAAAATTATTATTTTTATTTCGAATAGGTGTTATGAAAAAAATTGACGTGTAAAAGTGTTTTTAAAAAATCCATTCGCAAAATAAATATCATTTATCATTTATAATAAAAAAAATAGTAATATACTTAAAAATAATATTATGATTTGAATGTTTTTTTTTTTGTACTAAGTGGTCGTCGACGCTCAACAATCAACATTTCTGAAAACTTCTACTTGATTAAACAAAACTTCAATTAGGAAAACTAAAAAGTAAGAACTCATCCGTGAACCCTGAAATTACTCATTAACAAGTTTATTGTAATATCCATACCATTTTTTTCTAAACGACTTCACCCGCTATGGGTGGAGCGAGAAGAAGTTTCCGATTTTTACTGATTAAAACTCAACTGTGTTTCTTCAGTTTGTATTTTGCTTTCCAGGGTCGCGGTAAAGGTGCCATTCGTACCTCGGCTGCAGGCTGCGGTGTGCGGCAGCACGTTCGCGAATGTTTCCATAGAAATCCATTTTACTACACAGAAAATCAGTCGTGCTGCCGAACCTCGGCTGCGAGTGTTGCCGCGACCTGCAGCTGCAGCTACGCTCAGAATTGTTTTCACAGAAATCCATATATAGAAAACCAGTCGTGCAGCTGCAGCCGGCTTCGTGCAGCCACCGCATGTGCTGCCTGCATCCGAGGTTCAAATAGCACCTTAACTCTTTCGAAAAATCTCACAGCCTTGACAAAAATTTTCATACCTTGAACCTCGCTCCAGACTCAAAATTTAAACGTGCGACTGACTCTCCAGTAGAACTCTCACAGATATTTTGTGCAGAATACACAATTGAACAATGATTTAAATTTGAACTTAACCTTGCAAAAATATCAGCGTGAATTTTAACCATCGTATCAACCCCTCACTGGTCAAAAAATCAATATTGTTGCTACCCAAAACTTAATTTGTTAATCGGAATCCGTACAAAAACTGCGCTTTTAATTGAAACGAGACTCTCAGTAGAAGCCTATAGTGTCCAGATTATTTAAATATAGCGGCTAGCTAGGGGGATGAAATTCGGAGGGTCAGTACGTAATTTTATAAATCTGAATAGAGCTGCATCCACACATAATATCTACACATGCATTTTGTGAGTGTAGTGTTACCTATTCAAATATCAAAGGATTATAAAGTACCTACTAAAGAGAATGCTGCTGGATTTCATTGCGAACATGATTATAGATGTTAAAAGACTTCTTCTAATTGGTTGGTCTAATTGGTTCTGTGCCAACTCATCAGCAATGGTCTACTGATGGCTTTAAGGACTACAATAGAATAATCTTCGTTTTTGATAATGCAATATTATCAATATCTACTGGGTATATTTATTTCGTGGACTTGTTACTTCAAAGCAAATATTGGGAATAGATTGGTCAATTTTAAACTTTGTTAGATCGATTGATTGCCGATCGAAGATATTAATCTATGTCGGCCGATTGTTTTAGAAAGATCAGTCAAAGATCAGATCGACGTCGATTGTGATATTCGTTCATCGATCGATGATTGACAACTATACCGAAGGATTCACGGCCGACCGCGAAGGAGATGGCGGGGATGACTACTATACTTTCCTCTGGAATTTGCAAGAAGTGTGTCAGAGAAGGAAACAATGAAAGGAATAGAAGGAAGCCTTTGCTTAGCAGTGGGACAGTATAATAATAATATAGCCAGGAGCCTCGAACAACGCCTTATGAGGCTCTTATTAGACGACTGGATCAAAGACTTGGCTCAGAAAATTCTACTCTTGGACACAGCTTGTATACCTAGTAGAAGGTTCCTTTTTTTGAAGTCTTGACAGAACTTGAACCCTGTTCCAAATACCAGCGGGAGAATATAAATTACATTTTAATGAATTAATTAAAGGAATAATAACACCTAAAGCTAGAGATTCACGATATAAATAACAAAAGGGTGCCTTGTTTATAGTTTAAACATAAAATTACTCCTACATTTGTAAACGATGTATTTTGCATATTAGACAATATTTTTATTGCAATAGGGCACGCCACGCAAATTTTATTCGGGTAATAGTTGAATTTGAAATGTTTGCTTAGCAATTTTAACTGTTGTCCAAAGTACAGTCAGTAAAAAAGAATATTTCCCGTCTGTCTTATTCAATTTGGAAGACTTGGGAAAAAAGAAATAGTAACTAACTACGATTATATTGATTTACTGTGATAATTCAGAAAATGTGATTTATATGTAAGAGAGTTGCATGTAGAGATGCATGTAAAGTAATGTTTACCGTTTTAGAAGTACTGCGTATATAAAATAAAAATATTTATTTTCTTTTATTTTATCATTCTTATCAAAGCTACCGCTGACTGTACGAAACATTCTCATGGACTCATTGGGAACTAATGTTCGAACTGTCATTTTTCGAGAACAATATTATACTCTTGGACCTTTGGGGACAAACTAAAAAAGTTACTTGTAATTTTGAGATTTTCTCATATTTATTTTTTATCAGACAAAATAGTCTACAAAAAAAATAACGTATTAGATGTTAGTAACAATTTAGCAACTAAGATTTTCTGTAAATATTCTATAAATTCATTGCAATAAAATATTTAAAAAAAAAGAGCATTGCTTATATTTTTATTTCATGTTGTTAAACACTGTTAAAGACACGGCAGTAACTTATTAAAAATATTAAAAAAAAAAATCTTTCATGTCCTAAAAGTTAAAAAATTAAGGTGATATTTTTAATTTGCAATATGGAAACCTGGAAGAAATCGCCGTGTGCGATAAGTCCGCCGATTATTATATATTATGTCATTTTATTATAAATTTATAAATTGTAATCTTGATGTACAATAAAGTGTATATAAATAAATAATATAATATTTTTAATAAATTACTACGGACATCATAAAATAAAAAAAAAAACTTTCTTTTTCACATTACTCTCATCAAAAGTTTAAACAGAGAAAAGATCATTAATCATTTACTCAAAGCGATACCTAAACAAAACAAGAAGAAAGTAGTAACTAACGATCAAGTTAACATCTCATTCAAATTAAAAATAAACAAATATTTTACTCTGGTTTGCACAAACAAAAGGCAAAAATACTCAAATGGCTATTTTATTTAAATTTACCAGTGAACGCAAATTAAGAAGTAGTGGAATTATAAAGGAGTTTATCTCAAGTGTACGATTTCTTGCTAACAAACTATCGTCTGGGGATGTTTTATAATAAAACTGTGCTTCGCTAAAATATTACTACACTTTCATGATATCGGTTGAAATCTTTTGAAAAAACGACGAAAAAAGGTTAATCGGCACTTTTGTACCCGAGATAGTGTCGGTAATTTTGCAAATAAGTGTATTTCAAGGTTCTATAAATATAGAAAATAATGTGTTTTGTAGACTAAAATTGCTATATCGTATTTAATAGTAAACCATACGATAACTTTTCATGTTTAAGAACAATAACATTGCACATAGAACATTGCATTACATTTTTTTATATGACATTTTTTGAATGTTTTTTTTTTATTGTTTTTCTAATCTTTATGGAAATTTTGTTAATGATAATTGTATTTTAATTGATTTCATTTTTTATTTTTCTGTGTACTAGTAACAAGCGTTTTGGTTTCAGCTTGTAAGCTTGTAATGTTTTCCTAAATAAATAAATAATAAAAAACCTCGAATATTTCGTAGAAACGATTGTTACGAGTTAAACTAAGTTACTGTATTCTTTATGTACGAGTATATGGATGGTAGCCAGTGAAAGAGTATGTACAGTAGGCGCGTGTTCCCTATTGCCGCTACACCGCATTGCTCGAATTTGTTATTGCGCGTCATTTGTTATTGCGCATTTTCCTCGCACATCTACCTCGCTGCGGCACATCTTACTCGCCCTACTACATAGCTTAGCAATAGTGGAAACGATCACCATAAATTCGTAGCTTAGCTTTTTAAGCTAAACCTTTAGACTGGTTGTCATGCGTAGATTTTTGACAGTCGTTACAGTTAGCCAGACGCTTTGAAGTCTGACCATCAGTATATCCAAAGAGTATCATGTCGTTCAGTAATTGAGTTGTGCAGGCCTGATGCACAGTCGCTTCATACAAAACACGGGTATTCATCCGCATTATTCAGATTAGAACCGAACCCAAACTAGTTGGGAAAAAACTAAGGAAAAGATGATGAACCTTGAATATTTGGTATACATTTTAGTTTAAGATTATTATCTTAAACTACCTATACCTGATATTAGATAATTACCTACACTAACACCCGTATTTATAAAGAAGTAATTACTTGTTACTAAGTAAAATCTTATTATGTCATTACTTGACGTTACAAATCTTCATTCAAAATTCAATTTTTTCTCAACTATAGAATACAAATTGTTATCTAAGTAGTTACTTTTACTCAAGTCATTAGTTTTACTTGTTTATAAATATGGGTGTTATACTATGTTACAAAATGTATAAAGATAACCAGATATGAAAACTTCCCATCTCATCATTATCGCACCGCTAGTCTGCGAGAACTTTTACATACCCTGAACCATTGTTATAATATAAGGAAATATACGTTACGCGCTAACATCACAATAAAAAAAACATAGACTCGAAACTCACATATCTACGACCAGTGTCATCACCATCGCAAATCTACAGTCAATGATGGACAAGGACAGAGATAAGAGCCGGCGCTGTCGTGCGAGCGAAATTGTGTTAGCCGCCGAATGTTTACAATTATGAATTAAGTGAGCTCTATCTAACTTGGTTCTCAAAATGGCAACCAACACAATAAGTAAAATTAAATAAATTAAGAAAAAAAAAGTATTCATGTACAGTCAGTCAGTCAGTGCAGTTGCACTCTACCGACACTAAAGTATGTAAAAATTCTTTGTAAAAGAGGGTCAATGGATCATTACCCATTTAGTTTGTAGCATAGAATTTAAAATATTGAATAAACTAGTTGCCGAACACTGGACTTCTACTACAAAGAAATTTTAGACAATTTAGCATTGTTAGAGTGCAACTGCACTTTTGACCCCTGACTGTACCTACTTACGAAAGAAATGAGATACCATGTGATTTGTTTTTTTTTTTCTATTTGAATGATTTGTAAAACGCATAGGCATTTTGATAACCTTTACCCAAAATAAAACAAAAAAAAAAAATATTTTTTTTGCCTATTTTTGCGTAACACCATCGTTTATGTCATTCGCCGATTGCGACTAAGTAAAATCATACCATATGGGCCTGATTTTGAAGGTCCCCACGCTAGAGGCGAGTCTCCTATCTTCCGCTGTTTTCATTTAATCTAAGCCCTGGATCTACCCTTTACTTAAATCATAAACATATTTTTCATTCAAATAAAACATGGGTATCGAAAGTGTTTTCTAGTATTTACCGTTGCTCCTCGATTTTTCAATCTTCCCATCACGAAATACCTCCTTTTTGCACTATTTTTGTCTACTCGTACATGGAAGTTAAAAGAGAGTATCGTACACAAAGTACCGGTCCGGCTCGGTCACGGTTCGGGTCCGGTACATAAATATTACGAAGCAATCACTGTAAATACTACTACACAAACAAGTATATCTACCGGTTGTCTGGCGAGGATGTATATGGGAAAATGTTAGAACGTTTTTGTGTTGAGAGTAGCTGCATGAGTACTGTGACTACCAAGCAGGGGGCCAAGTCTGCTATTTTTATAAATTCGTCATTCCAACACGATGCCATTGTCATTTTGCTAAAAGTTCGTAATCTGCAAATCGATCTGTAGTTTTTTAGCTGTCAAAGTCAAAGTGACATTAGGTACTGCTTACTGTTTATTTAGAGCGGCCGCCAGCCGGCGTTTTCAGTGTTTTGGTGTTGTTATTGTATCAGTATTTGGTTTTTGTTATGATATAAGGCAGACATTCATTTGTCGTTATGTAGGTAAGTACGAGATTACCATTTTATGCCATTTCTCTCAATGGAGTGTCGGTGGTTGATCATTGGAGTCGCCATTATATTAGTAGATTACCAAACTTGTCAAAATCAACAATTATGAAATCATTGATAGACCTTTCTGACACTATTATAATAGCAGACTTGAGGCCCTGGTCCTATGTAACGTGCAAACTGGCATATAGTTTATCTGAAACTCATTATGAATGTAGATGTAGTTAGGAGCTAAAAACATGTTCTAAATCTTAAAATGAACTCGTTTTATCTACGAGCAGAATATGTACAAGTTTAAAAGCCAAAAGTAATATCTAAATGAGTGAACTCAGATTTAATAAATTATATCTCTCAGTTTTTATCTCCAAAAAAATTATAATGAGAATAGAATTCTTGACTGAATGGAACTGAAATTCCATTCAGTGAAAAAAAGAAACTCGCAATTATCTTTATAATATTTTTTACCTTTGGTATCGTTACGGTACATACTTCAACACTTTTTTAGTACATATTTAATATTAAAACTGCTGGAATTTGCTAACGTTTTAGAGTCACCAGTGGTACTCACGTTCGTAGTATTATTTGCGGCACATAAGTTGAACTATGATTATCAATGTTTATTAACAGATTTGCAGGTGTCAATCAAAGTATGGCAACGCTGGGGCTGCGCGTAATCATAGCAACGGTCGCCATTTTAGTTTAAATTGCCGCGTACAATACGAGCTTTTAAGTGAGTGTTCCGCAATTCGTTGCATCCTATTATTTTGCATATACGTCCATGCAGACGCTATCGATTTTGTCTGTGTTAGGGGGACAGCCTGATAATCATATTATATTGTGTTTTAAATATATTCGCCAGGGGTTCAGTGCAACACATTTACATTTTACGTGTGTATGTGTGCATTTTGACCTTGAAGCACCATCCCCTCGCAAATATCCCTTGTGTAACCCTTTGAAACGTTTCATTATTTGAGTAATACAAGCCTTTAGTGTGTTGTAATGGTTCTTTATTATAACTCTGACATTGAAATTGTGTGTTTGCGTATCGACCGGCCACTTTCTCATGGGGTGTGTGCTGACAGGTTTTTTGTTCATCTCAAAATGAGTTCCTCTGGGAATGTACCTAGATTCTGAGTCATGCTTTGGCTATTGAAAGAAAAATAAAAAATATAGGTATACTTTTTTTTAACCCTGGACGAATACTTTATTTTGTGAACATTAATTTCCTTGTGAAACGCCTTGATAGTGTCCTTATACCCCCAAAATCATAGAAACAGTCAATTAGGAAGTCCATACGGTTGTTAATGTCGTAGAGGAAAATAAAATATGTGCCAAAAGTTAAACTATTTCAGCCGAAAGACGTATGCTGGACATATGGGTCCTGTGCATCTCGCGTCCATGGCATTCCCGCATCTCTCATCAGGTCATCGATCCAGCTTGTGGAAGGCCTTCCACAGCTGCGTTATCTTGTGCAAAATCGCCACTCCAAAACCTTTTGACCCCATCGAGCATCTGTAAAAAATACAATGCACTAAAAAAGCAATGTGCCCAGCCCATTGCCAATTTTGTTTGGAAATTCTTCGAATTATGTCAGCAACTTTGGTTCTTTTACGGATATCTTCATTCTTGATGCAATCACGCAAAGAAACTCCAAGCATAGCCCTTTGCCCTTTGGCCGACTTTTAGCCGTCTTATGAAGCAAGCAAAAAGTTAAACATTACTTTAAAAATATTAGCTTTTATATAAAATACTTATAACTGCTACAAAAACAAAAAAACTGTTGAAGCACAAAATTTTAGTTTGAATAAAATCTTCGAAGCCCGTAAGACGCCTTTTTAAGTGACTGCTAAACTCGTCAGAAGTACTCTGAGTACTTTCCGAGTACTCAGTTACCCCAGCACCTTGCATTTTGTATAAGACGGGAACATTTTAAATTAACTTGCTTTAATTATAGTCTAGGTAAACACGGTAACGCGACGCGTGTGTAATCACGATTAGTAATTAGGGATATAGCGAAGAGGGATTCCATTTTGGGTAGGGGTGGAGTGAGAGTGTGGAGCGATTGGTTTATTTATCTTTTCGCGTCTGATTTTGAGATATAAATATAATCAGCCTTATAATTTTCCTACTGCTGGGACTTAGGCCTCGTCTTTTTCACCATGCGGGACAATGCAGGTTGGTTGGATGTCACAATTTTCGATTAATTTTTTTGTTTTAAGGCATGCACATGTGCGTTTTCCTCACAATGTTTCTTTTTGTCATTTTGAAAGCAGTGATGATGAAATAAATTACACAACGTAAAGCGCCTACCTGGGTTTGGAACCGAGGTGTAAAACTCTTAAGTTAGAATCATTATCACTGAGATACCACTGTTCTCGTACAGTGGTGCTATGATCTAAGAAAACAGCGCTGCCGCAACGACGAACATCCAAATAGGATACATTAAATTAACAATCCAATGTATAGGTGTATTAGGTTGACAATCCAATGTATCCTATTTGGGTGCTCGCCGTTGAGGCAGTGCTGCGTTTTCCAAGAGAATAAAGTCGAAAGTCAAATTTGTTTATTGTGGTACACAGGTGAAAAATAAGATGTAATAGTTTATTTATTGAAGTACATCTATGACCCGCCTTTTGGCATACAATAATATACAATAGGCAATAATAATTGATATAGTAGTCAATAATTTGGTAATGTTTACAGTTGTCAAAAATAACACCACTGATCTGTATTGAACATAACCAGCCTATAATTTTCACTTCTTGATCACTGCTTTTACAAGCGAAGGAAATTGTGAAAGAAATTTCGTAGAGCCCAAACAATATTATTTAGTTTCCTACGTATGGGCCGTCTTGGCAACTCTGTGTGTATTAGTGCTTGGTTCACGATTTCGCATAAGACTACAGTCTCGTGTAAAGCAAATGAGGAAAGAGCTTACTAGCCAAAGTTGATAACAACAAAGTTGGTAAATCACCGAATGTTGTTTTCAATCTCCCTACGTTCTAGCATTAAGTACGTTTTAGCCTGGTTATATATACTCATTCTACAAATATTTTCACAATTTTAAATCTTTATATACATTTACAATTACACAGATATCCCACACATTCGATGATATTGACATTCAACTAGCACAATTCGCAAACTGAACAGGCATGAGGAGGCAATATGTCTAGGTCCAATGGTCGTTGAAGACGACGAGTCCTCGAGTGGTGACGGTGAATTGGCAATCGTTGGGGTAATATGCACGTATTCAAATAGAGTGACAAAGTCCTGTGGTAGACTGGTACTGGTTTGAATTAGATGGGGAAGGCGGAATTCAATGAGTGCTCTTAGGTTAAAATAGTAGGTACTAGAGACAGACCATAGAATAGAATACATTAGAAGCAGGCTATACAATACGGTGGCAACAACGAAAAATAACAAAAAAGAGAATACAGAAATACATTTGAAACATGGCAGCGCTAGGCGTGCCCGAATATAAGATTTATTAAAATTTATAATAATAAGACTTTATTTCAGCATAAGCTTATTATTACAAAATTCCTAACTCTACAAACTATGTCCTATCAAACTAAAAAAAGGCTTAAAATAGTTTGATAATTTTTAGACTCTCTGACTTCTAAACTAGAAATATCAGCCTGTGGCTTAGTAGATTCTACGTAGCTTAACAAAGCCATAAAATATGCAATTGACGTGATTATCTATTTAAAAAAAGTTATTGTACGATGCTCAGAAAAATTGAACTGACCAATGTTCGCTTTTTTAATTAGATTAATTATTTAAAAATATAAATGCAATTACACAGTTCTAGATTATCATCATCTTCTTACCCATAATTAGTGGATAGATGATTATTATTTGTCTGTAAAAATCGTTTTATACTCTATTAATAAATTGTTGTTGTTGATTGTTGTAATTGTTGATTTTTTTTATGTACTATAATGAGTCTATCTATCTATGCTTATTATAATCAGCTTTAAAAATTTTCCACTGCTGGGACTCTTTTCTAAAACTCGGGAGAAGAAGAAAATGGGCCGTAATTCACCGCAATTTATTGCATCACTGCTTACCATCAGGTAGTAGGATCGCAGTTAAGCACTAGTTCATATAAAAAAAAATATTAGTCTTTGAAGTTTTGATTAATTGAACTGAAACTTTAATAATCGCTAGCAATGCGCCCACATAAAATTCTGTTAAATCACTGCGTGCGAGTCAAGAACACATGTTTAAGAAACTTTGTTAATATTTAATGTATATGCGAAAACGGTGTTGATTTGTAGGCACTTTGCGAATAATTTCGACGCTGGGTAGCCGCTAATTCCATAATATGACAGACGCGAATGGCGTAGACGAGTTAGCTACGCGAACAGTTGATAACATATTTAATATTGAGTGTTTAAACATTGATGCTGAAAGCTTATTGTTTGTTACCTGGGTTTTCAATTTAATTAATTTTATGGAGGACGAAAATTAATGAAGGTTGGTTGCAAAGTACGATTAGTATAGGCTAACGGCCTTGTTGTCGTTGTCACAAGACTGTTGAGCGTGGGTCCTAGATTTGACTCCCGGGTTAAACTAAAATTACTAATGGGATATCTTTGGTCCTGCGACAAACGAAGTCCGAAATGTACGGCATTGATTAACGCTAAAAAAAATTATTCATTTTGATAAATTCTTGATACGAATTTTTTCATGATTGCTTCACTAGAGTGTTTGTGTGTGCGTACGTAGATACAATATTAATTAACTACAATTAGGATGGCTGATTTCTTAAAAAAAAACACTACGTAAGAGAATTTAAATAAAATTTGAGTGCCTGGATTATGATTATAATTTAATTTTCTAATTGGAATGTTTAAAACTCAAAATCATTTATTTCACAATGGCATATTGTGAAATAAATGATTTTGGGCACTTATAAAATGTCAGAAGCTAACGAACGGTTCCAATTGGCCTTTTCCCATGGAGAAGAACCGGCAAGAAACTCCATGGGAAGACCAATATATAGGGAGAAGAAACAACAATGTACAGGGGTGAGCATTATTCTAATTACATATTCTGATTTCATTTCTGACTGGCCTGTTGGTGTAGTGGTTAGTGGCCCTGACTGCTATGCCAGAGGTTGTGGGTTCGATTCCCATACAGGACAAATGTTTGTGTGATGAGCATGATCATTTGTTCTGTGTCTGGGTGTAATTTATCTATAATATGTATGTATTTAGAAATATATAAGTATGTTTATCAGTTGTCTAGTACTCATAACACAAGTTCTGCTTAGCTTGAGACTAGACCGCGTTGTGTAATAGTTGTGGAATATTATTATTATATTGAATATACATGGTATGAAAATACAAAAAGAAAAATATTTCGCACACTTTTCCAATTCACAGAAATACATTCACAAAGCTCAACTATCCTACACACCATACACCATATTATCGAACCAAAATCATCGAAGCCTGAAACAACAGATTTAAACCGCAGACTGCAATTATTTCACGTGACAGATTGTGCCTTAAACGTAATTAAAGGGCGAAAACGTATATACAAATTAAATTAAAGTAAATCACATCAGCTAGAGATTTACCGAGATAACTATGAGCGTTCAACGTGAAATCGAATCAGGGTTGCGCGTCAGCGGTTTTCTTAGAGGGAGGTATCGGTTCTATATCTAACTACTCGTTAGTTGTACGTAAGTTACGTGTCGTTTTCGATTAATTTGTTATGTGAGACAGTTCAATAAATCAGTGATAAATGACATGTCTTTGCAACTACAACACTCTCTTTGGACTGTCTTCTCTTAAATACGCAGCATCTTTATGCTCTTTTATCAGTATTATTTTCTTTTCATTTGTATTTGTATGTACCTTCATATACACCGATAAATTTTAGTCGTTTTAATCCCTCGTAGGGTCGATTTTGTGCATGAAATACAATCGGTTTGTAAAGAAAAAATTAAAAAATGAAGTACTTTTTTTTCAAAAACTCGAATTAATATACGCATGTACGAAATTAATTTCTTAGAGTAAACGAGTCAGTGACCTAGTTGACGGTTGTTGCGTACTAAATACCTACAGTTCATTGACCTCGCTCAGCTGACTTTTACTTAAAGAAATTAATTTCGTACATGCGTAAATTAATTCAAGTTTAAAAAAAAGTACTTTATTTTTTAATTTTCTCTTTACAAATCGATAGTATTTCATGTACCTACCAAATCGACCCTCCACGGGATTAAAACGACCAAAATTTAACAGTCTATATTAATAAATACCTAAATACTTGAAAGTATGCGTTTCAAAAAATAAACGCAGTTATTGTCTCTAAATGATTTCTTCTTCTTGTTTCGTTTATCAATGGTAAGTGTCAATTGACAAATGATTTTTTCATGGTCAATATGGATTCAGTTGTTTAGTTGCCGACCAAAGGCCGACCGCACTCCCCTCTCAAGCTATATATTTTTTTTTTTGCATTCTATGAAGCTAAACAACTGTGTACCTATTTTTCTGTTTTCTATTTTTTTTTTTTTGTGTATATAAATAATATAATTAGCTACTTAAAGCATGTTCTTGTTTATAGTTAATGCGCACATTTATTTCAATTAGTTCCACACAACACGATAATTTTAACATTAATAAATTAAATAAAGTTGAACAAAATTACAACTTGCTATATATGTACACCGAAAATATTCAACGCAAACAAAATAAAAATAATTGCACGTAGTTCAATTTTTTTTTTCTTAAATTACATTTACTTGACTAGTTCGTATTCAATTTTAAGTCTAACAGCTGATGTTACTCGTATTTACGCATACTTTGAACTTAAGATTGTAATGTTTCTAAGTTTTTCAAAGTTATTTTTTATATAAACCCAAATTCACACGATACAGTTCATTGAATTTAATTTATTTCATCTTACATTTATTTCTTTTTTTAAATAAAAGAAGAGATGTTTTCTAAAAATTTATAATATACATTTAAGTACCTGCCTACGTACACTAATAGAGTTTTAAGAAAAAATAAAATACAATAGATAATAAAAATATTTCGTTATCAACAGTCTAGTGATTCAAGAGGGTTTCACGCTGTAAATACACAAAAATTGTTTCTCAAATAAAATTTGAAGAGGTTATAAAGTTCTGTATTATTAGAAGAAAGTCTTGAAAATATTCTGAAAACTTCGACACTTGGGTTAAGTGGGGCAGTCACCGGTAAATTGGCGAAGATTTGATAAAACCAATGCTATATATTTTCTATTTGAAGACTGTATTTTCAATTTTTCGCGTAACATTTTATTTTAACATTACTTTTCGTGTAGATATTTTTTTTTGTGGCATTTTTAATGCTTCTCAAGTTTTTGTTAAAATAATAGTTTTATTGTTGGTAAATATTTAAAAGATGGATGGAAGAAAAAATGGCTTATGAGGCTGAGAGGTTCTAGAATGTCGAGCGCTTGCCGGAAGACTAAGAGTGGGAAGTCCTCCCTTAAGGGCCGGTTGTAGTCACTGCGTATTTTGTACGAACTCCGCCCGGGATTATGTCGACTTCGCGGCCAAACAGCAGCTTTATTTTTATATAAAAAAAAAGAAGAAATACTATTCAAGATTTTTGTAGCGAAGCGCTTTAACAAGCTTTATTTTTTTTTGTCACTTTCAAATATTTCCATAACGTAATCTTGTAGATAAACACGTTTGAAAGTTGTATACTATAGTCAGAATTGGGTTTTTTTTTATGGAGCCAAGTAATTTATATCATGTTTTTATTTTTGTCCTGCGCTTGACCATAAACTTAATCAATTTTAATTATGTAATTTTTTATGTTTTTCTCTCCTATATTTATGGATTTCAAAATGAGTTTGACCTGGCCTTAAGGTGGATCCGATGTTAACGATGTAACCCCCAGGGGTTGCGGGACTTCGATAGATGCAAGACTCGCAAGACCGATGGTTGTGGCGATACTTCCAATAGTGAATGTCTTTCAGCTGAAATGATGACAATGAATATTTGAAGAAAATTATTATGATGAAGTCTTATAATGTTCCCACTGCTGGAACTCACGCCTCCACGTCAGAGAGGGAATGGGCTGTAATCCACCACAACTGGGGAGGTATGACAATGCATACCAGGGCCCTGGAACCAAGGCAGGGAAGGAACAGGGTAGGTTTTTAGTCAGTAAGAGTCTGACACTATTTCCCGCTTCGCCCAAGGGTGGGATCTGTCATTGGATGATTTTACATACCATAAAAAACAAGAACCCAATGTGAATTGGTGGATGTATTATATCTTCGAATTTTTGGTTCTAGGATATGCCAGTTTCCTCGCCATGTTTTCAAATTTCAAATTTTAATTCATTTTATTTCAGATACAGTCCATATATTACATATAGAACATTAAAATAAAAAAACTAAATAATTTCATTATACATAAATTAAAATACAAATAAAAAATTACTCAATAAAACACAAAATTAGACATTCACAATAGAAATTAGACATACACAATAATACAATTATTTTAATTTTTTCCTATTAATTTTAAGTTCTTCATGTAATTTTATTTATGGCGTACAATAAAGAATACATCTATCTATCTATCAATGTCAAATTATACGAGTAGAGCCGCTAACATAAAGCTGCATCCACCTCTGCATCAGGGACAGGTCCCATCGCTCGGGCAACACCCTCAGGAAACCGTTCGAGTGGTTTCGCAGCCGACTTGATAGTGAAGCGCTCCGCTTCCTCTTCCTTCACCGTTTTGAGAGCAGTGATGTAGCAGTGGTAGGTAATACTTACATGAACATTATTATACAAAAACATGTAATAATAATAATACGTAAGCGAAAACATCCATTGTAATAAAACCTATAATAAAAAATCCTAGCACGAATCCCTAACGCATTTGAATAAAAAGCTAACTAATAAAAGAAGACTCCGTGACCACCGCAAAAAGATTGAAAAAGATTTCCATTAATTATTCATAATTAAATTTTCTCATTCGCACAAACTAATTGAAAGTGCGGCACGAATCGTTTGAAATGCGATTTCATATTTTCGCAGTCCGACGACTTTTATGTAACAAGTGCGAAAAACAAACGCGAGAATCCCGTAAACGTCTTAATTTCCTGCTGCGAACTCCGGGATTAAGATCTTGAATCGCCCTTATCTACTGATATAAATCTTTTAACACTCATTCGGGTTTAACAGATCTGGCTGGAGTCTCGTTAACTCCAACAACTGCAATTAGCTTGAGTTGCCAAAGTCCCAGTAATCTCGCAAACTGGGCGTTTATAATTTAAATACGCAAATGGGTGTACCGCTTTAAAATAAATGTCTTTTATTTTTATACTGTTTTATCTTTTCGACTTTACTTTTCATAACGCGAAAATAATTTTCTTAAGAACATTTTTTCTATGTATGAAATTCAGATTTAGTTAAATCCACAAGGACACAAGTTTGAAACGAGGTATTATTTCAGAAATTAGAATTCAAATTTTTACCAAGTCATTGAATAATAAATTAAAAGTATAAATCAAAGCATAAATGTAAGATTTGAATTTGAATTTTAAAATTGTTAAACTAAATGCAGTTAGATTAATAATAAATGAGTAATGGCCAGGTCGTTTACTTTTAGGAAAATTTTATTCATCGATGCGTTAAAAGGTAAAAACTAAGTTCATTATTCAAAATTAATAATCCGCTAAATTGAATCTAAACTTTCTGAGATCTCCTATAGTATGGAGGTACCCGAAAATCGTTTTACAGGGTGTTTACATTCTCAATTTCGTAGAATTAATTTTCTACACGCATTAGGTTTCGCTCGCATAACTTTGAAATAATAAGAAGTTTTCAAAGTTGCATTTTTAATGTTACTCGCTAACTTTCGTTTCAATAGAATCACGTAAAATAACATACTTGTATTTTTAAGCAGAAGTAATGTTGAATTTAACATGAATTTTGTAAGTCTGATTTTAGCGATCAGATTTTAAAATTACAATGTGTTAGAATAATTTACTTAGTTTGGCGTTTTGGTTTACATTGCAAACATGGTGAATTTAAACGACTGTATATTTATTTTAGTGCAAACTTTTTAAATGATGTGTGTTTTTGTTGAAAATAATAGATTATAATTCCCATATTTTTATGATTAAATACATATCTAATATTTTGTTGTCGCTGTATAGCTATTTTTCTGATTTAAATGAATATTGTGTAAGTTGCTAAAATTGCTGATAAAAAAATCAATAAAATAAAATAAAATAATTGTTGATTTTAGTATACAAGAAAAATAAAGTTTTATAAGTATGCCTAAGAACATGACTATTTTTTTAAATTTAATAGCTGATATACTAAAAATATAGTAAACGATATACTTTATCGATATACTTTTAATTCGGCAAACGGTAGTTACTCCTCAATTTGTCTTTTGACACAGGCCTCCTCTAAAGATCGCCAATTCCAATCTATCCCTTGCCGTTCGAGTCCATGTTGGACCTGCTATTTTTCTGATATCATCTTCCCATCTCTTTGTTATCAGCCTCTGTTCCTTTTGCAATCTAACGGGTACCATTCAGTCTTGTCCATTTTTCTTTCTTCTCTCTTGTCATATGTCCTAACCATCTCAAAATCGGTGATAATAAACATTAAACAGATGTTCGCATTTTTATTAAAGATCAGCCTGTACATACGTTCCAAGGAAACAGCTTAAGGAGCAACAAAACGCACAGTCAACATAAATCTACCCCTTGACTTAACACCAATAAATCAACAATATAACAGTGGTTATAAATTATTGTTATAACAACCACATTTTAAACTATAACAGAATGTAATAAATGGAGACACGCATCGATTGTTAAATGACATTTATAATTAAATTGTTGTCGTCGACGTCGGCATTAAAGGGTTGAAAGATTTAGTTAGAGCACGGGTGAAGGCTGTAGGGATTAATATTTATGTATTTTGTGTGTTTAGGGTTATTGTTTATTGTAGAAATTTTAATTGTAGTGAAAATGTGAAAATTTCCTGAATATTTATTAATGATCTTCTTCTTCTTCCTGCCCTTGTCCCATATTACTTGGGGTCGGCGCAACACGTTTTTTTCTTCCACTCTATCCTGTCAGCCGTCACACTATCATTAACTTCCTTTTCTTTCATATCACTCCTCACACAATCCATCCATCTCTTCTTCGGCCTCCCTCTTCCTCTCCATCAATCTACTTGTAAACTCAGAACTCTTTTAGTAACATGTGTTTCATCCCTCCTCTTCACATGACCATACCAAGACAAACGATTTCCTTATATAAATTGTTACTCGTACAGATGCGCAACAGTGAACATAAATTGAGTCGAGTTGCACGTTAGAATTGGAGTAAGACTATAATTTCTGATTGGTGCCCTAGAGATGGGAAACGCCATATGACACAAATATTCAAAACGGGATAAAACGACATTAAACTCACGGCTGAACAGGTGAAGGGTAACGAGACAAAACCTAGTGCAAAATATTAGAAGGGGCCTTTTTGTCTATGACATCAAATGTGCGTACCCTGCTTAGATTCATTATTATCATTTTAGCCGAAAGAAATTCACTGCTGAAAATTGGCCTCCACCTAGTGTTCGCATTGCATCCATCGAAATCCCGCGACATTCACCTGGTTGTAAGTTCACCTTTCGTTGGAGGACCTCCCAGGTCCTCCAACGTTTCATCTTTCGGTACGCGGTCGTCACTTCGTAGAACCTTTAAGTCTCATCAACTATCTGGGGTTTACTCTCGAGTTTAATTCCGATTGGTTGAATTTGGAATTGTGACGTTAGGTACTCTTGAATTCGATGCTAGGGCCAAATTGCGTGACCTTTTGGGAAACTAAGTAAAATGGAGATGGGGCTTGGCGTGTAGTCACGCAATTTTAAACCAATTTGGCACTAGCATCGAATTCAAGATACCTAACATCACAATTCCAATATCGACTGATCGGAATTAAACTCGAGAGTAAGCCCCCTGTTCTGCGAGTAATGTGCCCTGCTCACTACCACTAAAGTTTGACGATTCTTCGGGCGATCATCCGTAACCTTGGTTCTCCTGCGAATAACTTCATTTCTTAACCGACGCAAAAAAAAAAAAATCTTCGAGTATAGGCCCTTTCCATAGCTAAAACCCCTACTTAGATTACTCTGCTATTATCATTAAGTATCATCTGGCAGCAACTTCGCTTGTGGGAGTAGAAAATAGATAGCTATGTTACTCAATTTGGTCAAGTAGTTTTTGTGTTTATTCATTATAAACAAAAATAAAAACCTTTTCTCTTTATAATATTAGTCTAGATAAATGCTAGACGAAACTAACTAATAACCAAAACTATTAATATCGAAACCAGACAAGACAAACAGATATTAACCGATTACAGACATTCTTAAATCAACTCCCTCACAACATTCCCGAAAGCAAAATTAAATAAAATTAAACAAAATCAAAATCTTCCGACGAAACTCAAGTAAATTAAGTTTACATAAAAAATCATATCACGCTCTAATTGTCGCCAGGAGATAGCAGAAAGCGGAGTTTTGTCCCCTAAACAAATATTGACACTACTAGGGTTCCTTTACATCTTGTCTGTTGTTCAAAGCAGATTAATGTTTGTGCCCGCTTATTTGCCCGGTTCTTCATAAAAATGCCCGAACAGTAGCACCGGCGGGATAAACAAGGGCAAACCTTAATAATGTTCAACGGTTGGTTTTGTGATCATATCGGACGTAATCCTTTTCGTGGTTTGCGAATGGATTGGTGTAATTTATTGTTTGTTTTTTTTTTAATGTTTTTGTGAGTTTTTCAACTATTTTGTTGTTGTTCTACAATATAGATGATACTGCTAAACATAAAATGAACCAAAAGTCAATAACAAGAATTTTAGTTTTTTTTTCTTATTTCAAAAATTTATTCCATTTTTTTTTTTTTTTTTTGAAAAATAGCTCCTTTCTGATGCAGTTGCTAGAATTAATGTTAGTTTGATCACAGATTTGATGCCATCAACTGCATCGGACGGCTTGAAAAATAACTTGATTGAATTGTAATTAGATGTATTTTTTTTGTATCGTCTTCGAAATCTTGAGAGTCGAAACACTGAAAAGCTGTGCATATTTTTTTTTAGAATTTAATCTGTATCGAAATTCAAAAGGATTAATGTCCCTGCTTAAAAAAAAAACTGCTTTTAAAAAGTTAAAAATTTGAAACTACCATCATAAAAACATGATATATTTGGTCGAAATCAGCTAACAGTATTGGAAATACCAGGAAATCATAAGAGTTTTGGAGTGGTCGGGAGCAAACATTGGGAAGAGACACAAGACCCGTAATCTTTATGTCTGAGAATTTTTATTTACTTATTGAATAAGTACTATCAGTGTCTCAACTCGTACATTATAGATCTCATCAAAATATTTTATTTCAATAGACTTCATATAAAAATAACATTTCTGCTATTAAAAAGCCTCATTTTCTCATTCTCCCGACATTTTTTTCTTTAATATACATATTTGCACGGAACCGGCTAACAATATTGGAAATACCAGGAAATCATAAGAGATTTGGAGTGGTCGGGAGCAAACACTCTAGAGACACAGGGGCGTAATCTCCGCGTCTGAGGATTTTAATTACTTATTGGAAACTTGTGGCCGGCGGCTGTATGGGATCGTCTCAGCCTTATTGCGAGATTTCGAAACTTGACATCAGCTTACATGGCTACTATTGTTTCCCGATTTTTTTAAGGCGATGCATGAAAAAAAGTTTTGATCAGAAATAAAGTGTGTAAGAGTGCCGTGCCCAGATTGTACCGTGTTATTTATTGTTTTTATATATTTGACCTTTTTAGCCTTACACAGATTATTATTTTAGTTTTTCTATTTATATGTATTTTTTAGTTTTTATACGATGCACAAAATATTGTTTTTTTTTTCAAATTTAACCAAATATTTAATGAAATAGGCCAGAACTGTTCTAAATGTCTGATATTTCTTAATTTTTTATAACCCTAGTAACTAGAACAATTATTATATGCGAACAGTTAGAACTATTATTCTATACTAGCTTTTGCAAGTGACTTTGCCCGCGTGATAGTAGGAAATTATCCCATGGGAACACACTCCTGGAATCAACCAAAACCTGTGTGCCATCTTTCTTCCAAGTCGGATAAGCCGTTTGAGATTTCATGAACAATAAGCATACACACATACATACAAAAATGACATAATCCAACAGTCACTTCAAATACTCACGGAAATAAGACAATAAGAAAACACGTTGTCATAACACCAAAGTCGTATAGGGCCTCAACGACACTGATGTCTTTTTATCACTCTCGAAAGACAGTTGTGAGATGAATCCTCTAACCAATAGTAAGGCCTTGTATGTCAATATAATACAGGATGTGATTTCGTCGCGGCACGCGTCAACTTTACCATGCTTAGGATCTAGGGTGGGTTCTCAGACATCAAAGTGGTTGATCGGAACTATCTATGTGGGCAAAGAAGATACCCGTCGGTTATCAAGTCAGATCACATACTTAATATTTTACTTAGAGTATATCGGACTTATACGAATAAAAGATTGTCAAAGATTTATTCGTTAAAAAAAAAAAACTGCTATACAATCAAAATTCTAAATATTTTGATTAAAAAAGTAACTGAATAAAAAAGAAAAAAATATACTAAAACGAGATTTGAAAAAATCAATACAAAATAAAAATCTGAACGAAAATAACAACGACTTTAATTGAAATAAATCATGAAACACCTCCATTTATTTTAAATAACCAAATCTCCATTATGATGAATTTTCACTAGAATTCAACAAAAAACTAGTATTTAAAGTTAAAACGAATGAAAATTGAAAAGAGAATAAAATTATAAAAACAAAACCAAACAACGAATTTCAATTTGTCACCTTGACTGTGTGTGTTGTATTGCTATTATTTTATATTGTAATAAATTTTTCTCACAAGGACCGTGTATTTTCGAGACAAAAAATATGCGGATTGCTCTAAGCCATAATCGGAAATGTATCAAGTTAGCCTTTTTGGTAAGCTTCGCTGAGGTAGTCTTACTACAATAAAAATCTCAGCTTAATGTTACTGAGATTGCGTTTGTTTCAATGATTTCACATTTGTCCAGTTCTGTAGACAGCTGAAATATAAAACTAAACTAATTTTACATCATAATTTCCACTAGGAATCCAATGAATTTAATCCCACCAAAAACTTCAAACCTCAATATCTGAAATAAGATTTAAAGTTAAGTATGTATTTGTAAAAATCTACAATATTTTGCATGATGACCACACTAGCTTGTGTCAAAATGAAGTGTACAGGGTGTGCTAATAACATTTGGTGTTTGTGCTTCTATGTGTGTGTTTCTCAGTGCCAATGACTTCTTTCAATACACGTTTGCAAATATTAACATTGGGCGCTTTGATCTTAAGTCGACGCTCATTTTGTTACTAACGTGTGCTCTTAATTAAGTTCAAACAAGACGTGCTAATCGAACCGAGTGTGTTGCAGGTATTTACAGAACTTGGAGTTTGACAGAGTCTACTGCATCAATTAATGTTTGGCAAATAACCAAATAAGTTTCGCTTTTGATTTTCACTTAAGATTTCTAGTATAATAAACATTTGACGTTAATTAAAAAGAAAAACCTGTTCTCGCTAGATGGCGCTGGCATAGCATTTTTAGTAATATATATTTTACTAGGTGGAAAATCATGCTATGACTTCTCCCGCTTCAGGACAGAGCGGGATATCAAACTTTTACTGACTAAAACCCACTCCTATCTTCTTTCTTTGCCTTGTGTTTCAGGACACCGGGTTTTCCTTTCAGAAGCGAAAATATGATACTTAATTTTCATTTGCCTTCAAATTACATGTTGTTTGTAATGTAGTAGGGAGGAAGACGCTGTTGACTGTAACACACCTCATACTTGTACGTAACGTTATTGCTTAAAAAGTTTTGTATTAATTTTGAGCGTTCAATTTAGATTAAGAGAATTATGCGAAATTGAATCATCATCTCATCATTTCAGCCAAAAGACGTCCACTGTTAGACATAGGTTAGGTTGAAATTGAATATGTTAAATAAATTTATTATTATTACATACACAAATCCAAAATATGCTCAAGCGTCGAATTTCTCACTAGACTGTAACATTATCTGATAGGTTACCTTAGTTTATTTACACCAGAGGACGCAAGGTAATATTGGCAAAAGGAGAGGTATCGCTTACAAACTTAATTAAACGTTAATTTTCAATGTCTACATCATTTAGAGCCATCTGCTCTCCAAATATTATAATGTAAAATATGATCACGGTTAGACCACAGGGTAAATATATGTATTTTGCACGAAATACCAGACCGTTAGTCTGTAGTCAAATTTAATTTCCCACGAATAAAATTCTGATTTTATTTTGATAAATAGTATTTATTCTATTTACTTGTGTAATTTACATGTAATTTGAATATAATAATAAATTTTATTGTACACCAAAAAAATAACTCAACTTAAAACAACAATCTAATGTTAAACGAAATTTGAATAATCTACGGGTGAACTATGTCCTGAAAAAGCACATGGGATACTATTTATACCAAGAGCAAGAGATTCAGACAGCTTTCAAGCAGGCAAAGTTGCAGGCAGAAACTCGTTGAAAAAATAAATTACCCTGTACTGAGCCCTCAAACAACATGACCATAACAGATAGCTATGGCGTATAGTATAATTGCTTCACCGTAGGCGCAGGCTCGCGGACGGCGAGCAATAGGTAGCTTGCCGTCCGACCGTGCGATAACCGTCCGGACCGGGCCCAAGTCGTCGACGCGCGTATCGTTCAATACGCTCCTTAAGGAGATGTCAGCAAACCGTAGGGGCTCAACAAGGTCGAAGCCATGGGGAATGTGAAAGTGTGCCCCGGGGCCCTAGAACGAATTTAAAGAAGAAACAGGAGTGGGTTTTTACTATCCCCCGCTCCGACCAAGGGAGGGAAATTTCATTAGAGGATTTTCCCACCATAAAAAAAAAACTAGTATTTTATATACAGAATAGTTAAGCACTTATTGCAAATACTATACACAATTAGCATCAACCATCAAACACATCTAAATAGAAGTCAATCAATATCAGCTACTCAATCAACTCTGATCTCAAGCCAGGGGTAACCAACCGTCTGATTGCCAATTAGACAGCCTGGCCAGGTGTCTGAAACCTGAGCTTAGAATCCTCTTTGTCTAATGCAATACCCCATCAGCATTTACTAAACAGCTCCCAGCTACGATCGAAATCGAAATAGGATAGGTTTTTTTTGTTTTTATTTTACTTAAATAACTGGGCGATTCTACTTTTCGAATGATGTTTGCAAGAACTTAAAATATATAGTGTCTCCTCTTTTGATAGATAGATACATCAATTTGAAATAAAGTACCTACTTTATTTTAAAATCAACATATAATAAAATAATATCTGTCATATTAATCGGACGTAAGTGATTACAGGATCATCAAGATTTTTCTTCTTCTTCTTCTTCTTCTTTCTTCCCTGGTCCCATTATTTGGGGTCGGGTCTCCTCACTTTCCTGCGCCAAGTGGCTCTATCTTGGGTGTCAATTTTGGCAACTGGGCTTTCTTGAGGTCCCTCTCTATATTTGACCACCAGGTCAATGGCGGGCGGCCTCTACCTCTTTTTTGTTCTGGTAGGCGTAAGGTGATCTGAACCATGTGGCATGTGGTCCTCACTGCGTCTTTGGACGTGTCCATACCAACGAAGGCGATTATCGGTCATCTTTTCGGAGATTGGTGCGACTTTGAAGCTTCCTCGAATGATCAAGATTTTTATGTAATAAAAATGTTTCTTGTGCTCTGGCACACGTTTTTGTAGTAAAAGTAGGATGGCCCCACCTCTCTGCCATTACAAACACTGAAAGAACTCAATTTATCGAGGATTAACAAAACGTAAACGCAGCGAAAATGACATGATCCGAATTGTATAGAATGATGAACAGATCTTGATATTTTTTTAAAGTCCAGACGATTTGTATACTTCAAGCGTTTAGAACCATTTTCAATGTTAGCTTTAAATACATTTCAGAAAGTTAAAATAGTATGATAAATGATGAATATTTCATTTAGAGGAATAAATTAATATCACAATTTAAATGGAGATAAGGTAGGTTGGTATAAAATTATCCTGAGAACATCAAAGGTATTAAAACTAACTTCAGTGCTTGTTGGTAGATTGTCGAAATTCTCTTTATGAGGAAGACTAAATTGATTAAAACTATCATTAAATTTGATTATGATTTGATTTTTTTATTATTTTGATTTGAATTTTTTTGTTTTTGATTTGATTATGATTTCATTTTTTATTTGATTTTGATTTGATATGATTTTATTTTTATTTTATATTTTTTGTTTTGTTTCAATCGGTGTTGGTGTTTATAATACAGAAATTCGAGAATTTTAAGCATCAGTAAAAGTCTAACACGCCCGCGTGCTTCCCCCAGTGCGAGAGGAGTCATTTGATGATTTCCCACGTTAAAAAAAAACACAAATTAGTCCCTAAAACTCTTGGACGAATTGAACCGCTTACAAGATTTTTTAATCTTGTCTCTGACTTTTTAATCTTGATTTTTTAAACTCATCAACCACTATTCTCCTTCAGATACCCTTTGCCTTCCTAGGCTGCAGTTACTCTTTTGAAAAATCCCACAACCTTGACAAGCTATCGACGTGGCTGGTTTCCAGAAATTAAAAAATAAAAGTCCAGAGTCATCAATATAATATAATAATAATAATAATTACTTACTTAATTTGAACTTTTTAAACCTCTGGAAATCCACAAATATAAAAGAAAACACCATGAAAAATAATTTAATTAAAATTGACTGTATGACCAACCGCCAAAAAAAACCGGCAAAAATCAAAACATGATATACTTAAATTAGTTGCCTCGATAAAAAAATATGTGAATCTGACCCTAACATGTCTACGAGATTACGTCACGAAAATATTTGAAAGTAAAAACTAATGAAGCTTGTTTTGAAAAGGGCGTCGCAAAAACAAAAATCTTGAACAGTTATTGTTTTTTTTTTTTCTATTTATATAAAAATAAAACCGCTGTTACGGGGCCGCGAAGTCGACATAGACTCGAGCAGAGTTCATACAAAATACTCTCTGACTACAACCGGTTCTTAAATGAAAATTATCTTCCATACCAAACTATTATATAATTCAAAATATAGTACACATAACACTCTACATATTGCCCCAATTTCCGTACCTCCTAAAACCTTTGTTCGATAAGATTTCGAGCAATTATCTTAATCGGATTACGATCATTGGGTACGGTGACGTCACTAAGCAACAACCACTGAAGTAATCCCGCTGTACTTAATTGCCCCCATTTCAAGGTATGCCCCAACAAATGTGGAGGTAGTATGTTATTATTGACCCAGAAGGGAAATTCGGCAGACTCGGTGACGCGTCTTTGGTTTAGTGATGTCATCATTCCCTTTTGTTAGATGAGTCATAGTTCAGTTTACAGTTTTTCCTGTTGGAATTTACGTAGGATTTAGTTGTGTAATATTTTTCCCAAAATTCATTCGTTCATTTTTTTATAATTAATAATGAAAATAACAAATACAGATAGAAGAGCGCAATAATGCTGCATAGTTCAAAAGAACTTTTTTCAGTAGACGATAGGAGAGTTGGTTGATAGATGTAGATGGTTTTTAGGCTCGCGCTTGACCACTATTTTCCGTGATGGTAAGGGATGTGTTCGACGATGGAGCACAAAAGTCACCTATCCACCCTTGACTTAAAGACGCCAGGTTAGAGCTATCAGGACTCATGGACTCGGGTAGAGAATTCATCTTCTTAGCTGTACGCGCAAAACATTTTTAGCGTATGCCGGGCGCCAAATGGCCCGATGATAGTAAGCACTCGACGAAATCAATTTTGAGGGTTGAATTTGATGAATCTGCACTTCAAAGTCCTGTAAACTTAAACGTACTTAAATTACTTTTGAGACACTAAGATTGAGATACTTCAGTAAGTACCTAAAAAGCAATTTAAGTATTTTCCCAATTTAAAAACTACCAAAAATAATATATTTCTTTAAACAACAAGAAAAAATAATGATAATGTAGATAGACGCTAGCTCGCAGGTTTTCACGGTGTACGAAATCAGTAAAGATTACGCTTTTTAAAGCATTCTTTTTACCTCTGCTGCCTATGGAGAGTATTCGCATCGAGCATACAGCGACCTGCGTGTCCAATATAACAATGCACTCAGGGTACTGTTGGGGCTACCGTGGCGTTTCAGGGCGTCATGAATTTATGCTGAGGCGTGGGTTGATGGCCTTGCCGCCATAATCATGAAGAGATGTGCCTCACTACTCGCACAACAATACTATATTGAGTGTTTTTGCAGATAGGTGGGAGTCCACCATGCTGCAAAGATGGGTGCGGCTTCATATCGTAGAATAGTTTAATAATTTATGTTGTTGTCCTCCTTCTAACATTAGTTTTTAAGATGTTACTAACAAAATGTTAAATGTTTATGGTTTTATTATTTTTATTAAAAAAAAATCTTAAGCTTTTTTGCGTAAAAATAATTTACCGAATATCTTTTAGTCTACTAAAGAACTGATATCTTTAAACCCTGTCTACTTAATTACCTACCCTGAACGTAACCTTTTAAAAGGGCACAGGTCGCGAACTTGTTGACATGTCGTTGACATCGAATGCCATGAGCTTATCCAGATCTTACGTTTTCAATATGCGAAATAATCCTTTGATCAGTCCTAGAATATGTTTGTTATTATCCTTGAAGAAACAGAGGACCTTCGAAGAAAATGCCAGGTCTTTTTTTTAAATAATATGTTTTCGAATAATAGGTACTTACTTGGTTTAATATTTATGAAAGGTGCGTGTTATGAATACAATGGAATTCCAAATAACTTGGAATTATTACACCTACGATTTTTTTTTTACATTTTAATAAAATATACAAATAACTGCGGGTTAGACTCGTACACCGAGGGTTCCGTACAAGCTTACTTATGTAAATAGTTCAATTCCCGAATCGAGTCTTGAAATTTTTTTCCAAATTGATTTTTGTTTTGTGACATAACAACTAGAACTAGAATCAAAAATTCGAAGACATGTGACATTCACCAACCCGCACTGGGTCCGCGTGGCGGACTACGGCCCTTTCCTTCTCTTAGAGAGGAGGCCTGTGTCCCAGCAGTGGGAATAGTAAAAAGGCTGATGATGAACAACAATTTACAGTTTTCAGATTTATATCTATACTTGTTCTATGAGACCTTGCTTCATGCCTAATTTCAGGGTTCAACGAGAAGTACCTTATGAATTTTGATTCCTTTGAGAGTGTCAAAATGTATGTTTCTTGAAGTTTGATTTTTCACAACAGCAAGGAACCGCAGACCAGACAGTATATAATTTAAATTTCATTTCGATACCTTCACGCGTCCCCGAAATAAAACGTCTTGACAGACAGACAGACGGACAACAAAGTGATCCCATAATTCCGTTTTTTTCCTTTTGAGGTCCGAAACCCTAAAAAATATTAAATTTTCAAAAAATGGGTTTCAATTTTGCTAGTTTCTGAAATTGGCTAAAAATTTTTTAATGGCTTTAAGTAATGCTGATTTAAAAAAAAAAATAGTCTCAAAGTAAAGTTATCAAAAATATCTCAAGCGAAAACAGTTCTACTTGACAGCAGGTTGACAGTATCAATGAATTCTTTATTCAACTCTTCAAAAGCAGCTTCGAGATCGTTATCGAAAACAAAACTTGCTGATACGTTGACAACACAAAGACCATTCAGGCGTACAACATGGCCGAACGACCCCGAAGTACCCCGAATTGCCCCGAACGCAACAGATGAAAGCTGAAGCCTATATTGATAAAATGAGAAAACCAAACGCGTAAAGACTTAACCCTCGGCTCGCGAGCGCAGAATTAGACACGGATCATTGGTTTCTCAAGAGGTGATGGAACTGATTGGCCAGCTCTGCTTAACAATACATCCCCTAGACGTCGAATAAGATTATAACCTCAAAACTTTTCACTGAAAATGACACCCTATCAGAATCAAAATAAAGTTGATTTTCATATAGTTCGGTATTTGGACGATTGACAAAGAATCATCGCATCTGTTTAGTCGGATTTTATGTTTCATTGATTGGCATTGTTAAGTCTACGCAACGGTAATACTCCCTACTCGAATGTTTATCAGAAGATTTTGGGTAAATAGACACAATTATTTGATAAGGCTTTTTTTGACAAGGGTTGAGTTTGATGGCCTCCTGTGATGTATTTTATAAATAAAAGTAGGATTGTTATGTCCAATTTTCAATACAATACAATTTTCAATACAAGGTCGACTGTCACCGAAAATAACCGATTTTCGGGTCTAAATCAAACTGGGGGGCTGCGCTTAACCATAACAAACGGTTCAACTTATTTGCTGCGTACTAGAAGCGATTAATTTTATGTACCTAAGTTATTTTATCATCAGTGCTCTCAAAATGGTGAAGAAAAATATCGTAAGGGAGCAAGTATATCCTTGAACCAAAAATTTGAAGACATGTGACATCCACCAACCCGTACTAGGCTTACGTGGCGGTTTACGTCACATTTCTTATCATAAAGAGGAGACCTAATTTAGTGAGTCCCAGCAGTAAAGCCATTGAAGGCTGATTATGCTATAATTAATATATAAAATTCCACCGTTGCGTGACCCTTCAGAAAAATACATATTTAGACGTTAATGCTGGCAGCGGTTTCACCTACGCGAAAGTAGACAATTGTACCAAGATAACGTACTCCCAGGATAAAAAGTATATATATGCTATTCCAGGACACGATCTACTCGTATACCAAATTTCATCGAAATCCGTCCAGCCGTTCGAGCGTAAAGAAGTAACAAACATACACAAGCGTGTGTACGCAAACTTTCGTCGTTAAGAATATTAGTGTGAAAATAAAGTTCGAATATCCTTTCAGCAAGTTACGTACAAAAATCATATTAATTTTCATGCTACTTCCATAATTAATTTATACTCTAAATCCAGTGAAATGACATAATAGAATCAAAAGCGGATGTTTTGGCCAAAGCTCGCTGGCAAGCGGGGTGATTTGACATTCGATGGACATTCGCTGTCCGTTGCATGGTCGTATTCCCCTCCCTATTAGTTATGAATGCCTGGTACATAGACGCGATGTATTTACATTTGCAGTGGTTGGTTTGTTATTAATTTATGGCTCATTTATGGGTTTTAGAGAAATGTTATGTGATGAATATACTTTTGTTTACAGCCATGTTTTTCGTTGTATAATTAGCTACTATAGTAAGTGAGTAGCGCTTTCATTACTTACATACTTTAGTAACTAACAAGCTACTTTAATAGCATATAAAATAATTCAAACATTTTTAATTAGACACTGTGAAGGAGATCGAGACAATAGGATTTGAATTCGACCGAAAATCATCATCCTCTGTACATAATGTGCGAGAAGTGTAAATAAATAATAAATAAATATAGTAAATAAGGATTTTTGAAATTGTTTTTTTTTTCTCATTGAGGTGGGGGATAAAAGTTAATATGGCATTCTGTAATTTATTCCGAAGAAAAATCACATCACTGACTTGTACTAAATAACTTCGTATAATACTTACCTACTTACTCATCGCAAACAAGGCTAATAAAATGCCGAGTACAATAACGCACAACAATAACTTCCACAATAGTAACACAGTAACATGATGCTAACAACTATTACATGATACGACATGTGTGTACAATCGTGCGGAAAAACATAATAATACGTCCTTTCTTCTGTATTTAATAGACGCAGAAATAATGCACAATACGCTTATTATTACATCTCATGAGGGGAATTATTATTGTACGTACGGTCCTACGTATTTTGTTTACGACTGTACTTGGGTGTGTGATGAGAAATCGGATACTTATAGGGGAGAGAAACTGGACGAAAGATTAATAAGTATACTGACCCATCACTTTATATTCAAAACTAACCCTCTAACAATGAAAAGAAAGTCTTATAAAAGATTAAAGCTGAGCCAAATGTACTAATTTGAATTCATTTTTTTGTGCTCATATACAATGGGCACAAATAATAAATACACACAAGAGAAACATTACCCCTGTCAAATGCCACAGAAAGTAATTGGGTCTAAAGAGCATGGCAAGTTTTAAAATTTCATTGATTATATTCTTTCGAAAAAAAAAATTATATAAACATACTGTCTTGAAAAATTGCATATTATAATGTTGTCACGAAATTATTATACAAAAAGCTATGCAGCGTATTTGCTCTAATACTCGTAGTAAAAATATCTGACAGGTATTTTGCCTTTTTATTGTCACGAAATTATTATACAAAAAGCTATGCAGCGTATTTGCTCTAATACTCGTAGTAAAAATATCTGACAGGTATTTTGCCTTTTTATTGTCACGAAATTATAATACAAAAAGCTATGCAGCGTATTTGCTTTAACACTCGTAGCAAAAATATCGATATTGCCTTTTTGTTTAGATTAGAAAGATTTAGAATATTTTTTTTTTTATTGAATCGCATTTTTTACATAGGTTATCTCACTATAGCATCTACTACACTACATAAAAGTTAGTCGGCAGAATAAAGTTACCTATGTTTCTTCAATGGCGCTTTGCATTTCAGGGTACGCGGTAACTTTTTGGAACAATCCCGCAGCTGAAAGATATTTTATTATTATATTGCAGTAGACCTCATAAAAAAACAGGACGAACATTTATAAAATCAAGTATGCAATGGATGGCCCAAAGATATTTTCCTTGATACTCTATTTACCCAAACGAACGTTCAACAAAAAACAAAACACTATCTACTTTGCAAAAACCACCGACCACTCATCACTAACTCAATATACTCCCATTTCAGACTTTCAAAAGACTGATAGCTTCCTTTCAAAACCAATTTCGCCAAAAATCATATATGAACGTTGTTCCAACTAAGCTAATTACTACGTTATAATGGACAAACGTTATTGACGACCAGCCATGAGCATTAATTGTATACAAAGTTACCTTTGTTGTACGGCCAATATAATTACGGGCAATAAGCCTCGTAGCCCGGTTGCTCGGTAGACAAGGACTCTAATGCATACCCTGTGTAATTTAACAGATGGGCTATTTGGTATCAATGTGTAAGTGTCAGCTTGTACGTACGAGAGAAGTGTAAATGTACTGGGTGGGCGACTCACTCACGTGTCACTGATTTTTGTGGTTGCACTTTTGTTGGCGATTGTACTTTTTTTGACAGAGCTATGAGCTCTATCTAAATAAATAGTGCAACAATTACACTATTTATTTAGAAGCGATTTTGAATGATAGCGAGTTGTGAATGGTTGTCACGGGAGAATGGATGATGTGGACATGTTGCGCCAACCCTGATTAACATTGGACAAGGGCACGAATATTCTATATCAATTATTCATTTCTTTATTACGGGTTTCATACCACCATAGACAAAAATAGAACCTTTAAACAACCACCTTGTTGTTCATTTGTCTAGACTCTTTTTCTCCGGAACGCGTGGAGATATTTACACTGTAGTATAAGCACTTAGCACTCGCAAGAAAATCAAAACCTATGGGGTAAGTACTTCCAGTTAACCTAGTATCTTGAAAGGCAAGAAGCAAAGTCACATAGCAAAAGAAAAATATGAAAACCCTTTTTTTCGGAGGGAAAATCATCCAATGACATCTCCGCTCCCTTGGGCGAGGCGAGATATAGTGTCAGACTTTTACTGACTAAAAACTCACTGTTGTTCCTTCTTTGCCTTCGTTCCAGGGCCCTTTGGTTCATTTTCACATACCTAACCCATGGTCCCAGTAGTCTTCGACCCTGCTAGAACCCTCCGATTTGCTGACATCGTCTTGAGGCGCGCGTGAAACACTACGCGCTGTCGACGACTTGGACTCGGTCCGAACGGTTACTAGATGATCTAACGGCGAGCTACCCATTGCTCGCCGTCCGCAAGCCCACCAATTGATGGCATAACCTTAAAGTAGTTCCAATCACAAAATCATTATTTTTTTCTATCTATTCGGAAAAAAAATTGAGATTCGATTCGTGAATCGAACTGTCTACATAGGTGACTTTGTATAAAACCTTAGTAAGCGTAATTAACCGGTTTCTTTTAAAGATATTTTCCAATGACTAAACAACTAACCTCCCCTATTTCTCTACTTTTAAAGCATCTATCGAATAACGTCCAATCGTCCAGGTTCCAAATATATTCCAACATTTTAGATATCGCCGAAACTTTGTCAGTGGTACCTTAGTTGCCCAACTGTATCTCTCCCATAATAGCACTCTCACAAAATGGCACGGTGTTTACCAAACACAATTATTACCCGCGTCCATTTTGCAATATGAGATTTAAGGCTCAAATTAAGTGAATTAGAAACCAGAGAGGCCCTTTGCCCTCTCATAGGCAGATTTGATTCCAGGACCGACTTCCAAACCATTTGCAAGTAATTTGAGTGAGGGCTTGTTGCTGATTAGCGATAATTCGATCGACATAGGGTAGTCTACAAAGTTATTCAAAATAATACAATGGGATGGCGATGTTGTATTAGATAAGAGCAGACTACAAGGTATGAAAAGGCTTTATTATTATCGTTTAGCCATTCTCTTTACATAATTTATAAATTTTTAAATAGTTTTTAAACAATAACCTAACTTTAAAAAATCCATGCTTTTTTAAGAGCGTTTTTTGAAGCTGCAAAATCTTTCCGTTCTAGGAATAAGGGGTTCCTTTTCAGTAAATTGCCACAGTCTTAGCGAGCCTTGGCTCTGTTAGGCCCATACCGTTTGCTGTCATCGTGCTATGAAGTTCTAGTACCTATTAGTAGATAAGGATTTGAAAAAACGCAAAAGTAATAGTTTTTCCAAATAAACTTCGTGACAAATGTAATAGTGTACTAATACAGTTCTAACAACGACTAGGCTATCAATTTTTTTTTTTGTTGTAGTATCATCAAATAACTCCTGCCCCCTAGCCAAGTTACAATCGTTTCGTTTTGCGTTGACGCTTGGAGTTGGCCACACCCCCAACTCCTTTGTTCGAACAAACGAATAGGGGGCGTGGTCAACTCCAAGCGTTAACGAAAACGGAACGATTGTAACTTGGCTAGGAGGGCAGGTCTAGATGGAGCTAAAGAAAGTGACTTTCACAGACTAAAAGCCGCCTCTGTTCCTTCAGTCACCCTTTGTGTTTTAGAGCGTCGATGATTGTTTCGAAGAATCTCGGATCATATGCTACAACAGTAAAATTAAAATTATGAAAAATTATTATTATGACAAAAAATCTTCCTTGTGATATTACATTACAAAGAACATTTCTTGTCATAATAATAATAATTTTTCATAATTTTAATTTTACAGTTGTTTGGACAATTTGCTCCTCTCTGTCCTTCCATATACAAAACCTCTATTTTCCCCGATAGTTAGGAACAAGATTTTAGATAAGGGGACCAAAATCTCAAGTGTAAATGACAATAGGCCAAATCAACTATTAACTAGCAGTTAACGGTCAATTTAGGATGTACTCGGTCAGTCGGTGAGCGAAACCATGGGGCGTAACAATAGTGTCCCCAACAGATCCCGGGGACGGTTTAAACAAGGGTTTTTGCCTCAATTACTTACGGATGCGTAATTATTTACGCCAAGAAATAAAATACATGGAGATATAAATTTTGGGTGGAGCAGATGTAGGACACATTGCTTTTTGTTCGTAATTTTACTTTTGAATTTATTACAAAATTATCATAATAGAAAGACAATAGGTGTGCGGACACCGGTGTCCTCTGGGATTTGACAGTTTAAAGTTTTATTTAATTTTAAAAAGGTTTGACAAAAACTGTCATTTATTTTTGAAGGCTAGATTATCCAATAATTTCTCCCCCTCTAGGGCAGAATGGGAGGGCGTGTCAGACTTTTACTGATTAAAAGCACACCTATGTTGTTGTTTTGACTGGCCTGTTGGTCTAGTGGTTAGTGGCTCTGACTGCTATGCCGGACGTCGTGGGTTCGATTCCCACCCAGGACAAATGTTTGCGTGATGAGCACGATCATTTGTTCTGTGTCTGGGTGTAATTTCTCTATAATATGTATGTATTTTAGAAATATATAAGTATGTTTGTCAGTTGTCTAGTACCCATAACACAAGCTCTGCTTAGCTTGGTACTAGACTGCGTTGTGTGATAGTTTTGGAATATAATTATAAATATGCCAAAAAATATGTTCCTTTTTTGCTTTTTTATTCCAGGATTTTCAGGAGGTTTCCATATCGGAAGTCTTATTAAGATTTTTAAGCTGCATTAACTAGCACATCATCAGCATCATCATCCATGGGCAGTCTTTACCTACCACACTGGGTATACATCTTTCTTTTGTAAAACCAATTTACCATTCACATATAACGAACAAATTTAAAAAGCAGCTTCCGATCAAACCCGCCGCTAACCAGGTATTATAAACCTATAATCAACTCCGTCTAAAAGTTAAACCACCGTTAGAGATTGCCTCTTCACAACTTCGTGTTCCATAACTACGCTGGTAAACATTAATCAGTGGTTAAATAGAACCTTTACCGCTTGGAAAACTCGTGCTTTTCACAAATGCTTCCAATCAGCCAGTGGCCTTTCATTTCCAACAATGGCGCTGGATAAAATGCGAAATAAGATCCTTAATGAAAACTATAGTCTGCTGAAACTACCCTCGTATTAATCTATTATCCTTAAATCGCCTGCAGACGGCTATTAACGGTTTTAACGATATAATTTTGACTGTAGTTTAGAGCTATTTGGAGGTCTTTTTTAATCTGGTCGTGTAATTACTTTTTCGGATTAACGTGGCCAATTTATCTGGGTTTGGTTTTTAGTTTTCGAAGATATAAGATGTAGTTTTAGATTTTACTTAGATTTAGATGTGGTTTGTTTAATTGAGTTTAAGCATAATCAACCTCATAATGTTCCTACTGCTGGGTTTAATTGGTATTGGTGAATGTCACATGTCTTTGAATGTTGGTCTTAGGACAAGCCGGTTTCTTCACGATTTTTTCGTTAGCTTTCATGTTTATAAATACAGCCAATAACGTACCTTTAATATAAAGTATATTAGAACTTATAATTCCAAGTCAATCCAAGCCGAAGATATAACACAAAGCATAGTGTGTTGGGGTAAGATAGACGCTGGGGTAAGAACATATAAATCAAATATCCTAATTATTTGGCTTGATTTTTTAATGCTAGCCACAGTGTGCAGCGGGACTGAAATAATGACGTGAAACGCAATGTGAGTAGTATTGAAAATATAGGTAAATAGGTGCGATACTTAATTTATACGTTATTACCCCGGCGTCGATCTTACCCCAACACAGCGTTACCCCGTTTTAGAAAACGGCAATTTCATAGGTAAAGACCTATTAATACAATGATTGGTTCATGGCTAGGTTTGAAAGAGAGCTTGTGATAACTTTCTGTCGGCTGTCACTTTTGATAACAGCTTTCAGAAGTCGCATTACACAGTAATTAAATTTAGTACAAACGCTGACACGACGACTAAAATGTCCTTATTTCTCGTTTTAATTACCACACTTTTGGGATGTCGGGATCCACAGCAATAGTCTTTTTTTTTTCGGTCTGAACGAGCGACGAGTCTAAGCGACAAGTTTTATCGTAAATTAATAATACGCCAGACTACCATAATAACCTTAGTTACTTTCTGTCACCAAATGAAATTCTGTGTGTTGGAGAATTTTTTTTTTATCGCCCGCTGTCCCACTGGAGACAAAAGCATCTTAAATTAGTTCGAAACACTATTTCGAAACACGCATTAGCATCAGCCTTATAATGTTACCACTGCTGGGACTCAGGCCTCCTCTCTAGGAGAGGTAATGGGCCATAATCCACCACTCGATTCCAGTGCAGGTTTTGTGGATTTCACATGTCTTCGAATTTTTGGTTCTAGGACATGCCGGTTTCCTCATGATGTTTTCCTTCACCATTTTGAGAGCAGTGGTGTTTTAATAAATTACACAAAGTAATGCCTTCTGGCTGGGTTTGAATCCGCGACCAATCCACTCGCCACCTCTACTCTCTACAACACATCTCTCGAAATACTAAACTGCACTCTAAAACCAAGATAACTAATAGGATTGGGCAGGACATGTCCGTGGCATGCTCGGTATACTATGAGACAAAGCAGTTTAAAGTTGGTGCCCTGTGACTTGATTTACTTAAGATCCTCTGTGCCCACAGGCAGAAGGGGTCGACAGTAGTCACCCATCGCGCCCGGTCTTGAGCTCTACGCTTCATCTCCCTGTATGTCAGTCCGATGGCCGTCGCTTCTTCCAACACGGTGCATCGCCAGATTTGCCGAGGATTCCAGTTCAAGTGCCTGTTTAGGTATAAGATCGGAATCCTTCCTGAGCGTGTGACCAATTCATATCCACTTACGATGTTTGATCTGGTGGTCGATCGGGCTTTCGTGGCATTGCTCCAACAGCTCTTATCGTTAAAGATGCTCTCAGGCCAGTAAATCCCGAGGGTGCGATAAATACATCGGTTTATGAAAACCTGGATTTGACGTGAGATCTCCTTTGTCACCTTCCACGTTTCACATCCGTAAAGCAGCACAGATTTGACGTTGGACCCGAAGGTAAAAGAGAAAGTAGTTTAAAGTTGGGCCCTGTGACAGTCTTAGTTATTTGATAAAAATGGTTCATTTGCTTATTATATAGATCTTGTAAAGGTCATTTATCTTTTGAACAAATAATTTAATTATTAAAACTCTTTACTAATAGAAAAAAATATAGTAATAGGAGTTAAAAGTTGTGCAACCATGATGCGAGTCAGTTTCAATTGCATCGTCAAGCCTACCTCCACCATAAGCCTCAAGCAACAGGAGTCCAGATGGATAAGATGGATCACAGAAGCGAACACACGGGAAAAAGCTAGTTCACACATAAAACCTCATATATTCAATCTCGTTCTTTTAATAAACAAAATTCCGAGAGTCGCAGACGGATGAATCTTAAATATTTAAAGATATGTATGTGAAGCAGCTTTTTTCCGCTCTCAGCATTATTTTAGCAGAAAGCTAATTAGGATTTTTAACCAAACTGTTTACTACAACTGCGTATTACTTTTTTATTTAATGTGCTTTCTTATAACAGTAGAACAATTAAACTAATTTATGATTGTCAAAGAAAGAATCCTTTCTTCTTTAAAATTGTGTTCATCATTGAATAAAGATTTTATACTTCTTTAATGAGCCTACACTTTTCTAACTGCTGGATAAAGACTTCACCATTTTTTTCCAGGTGTCCTTTTATTCAATCCTCCTCAAACCAGTTACTGTTGTCGTTATTACAATAATGTCCACAGTCTCAAGTATGTACCTACTGACTTCCTTCTAAATAGCTAATTTTCCGCCCTTATCTGTTTGATATTTTGTAAGCAGAAAAAGCACACAACACTCAAAAATATCAAAGCACACCATACTGTATGATAACATAAAACTTTTCCGAGGCTTTGACGGCTTGCGGCCGGAAATGGAAGGGACAACAGCGGCGGATCCGGCTCGAGGGGTCGACTGTGACAACTAAGCAAAAACAATCTAACTGGCCATATTGGAAGGAAATTAACGTACGTAAATCATGGTAGTGGGTATACATGTTGACGATAGTTCATTTACCTTTATTGGTTAGTTTTTGTAGATAAATTTTTACCCAACTCAAGGAAACGAAGAGAATATGATATGGAGAAGGCTTTCGTTGAATCTTATCTTACTTACGAGTAATCATATATTTTATATATTTTGATGGGACCGGAACGGATATTTCTATTTATATAAAAATGAGAAGTTTAAACAAAACAATCACTAATAAACGCCTTTTTTTGGCAGTAATGATTTTTCCAAATTATTTTATTTTTTATTTTTAACATAGTGTCAAAAAACAGTTACATGTTAAGGTGAAATATAGAATTATTAGATAAATAGGTAAACATATAACTCACACCATTGTCCACGGATTAATCAATTACATAAAAATAGGAAACTGATTTTAAGAATTATTTTATATTTAAGTTATTTTGTTTATTAATTATTATCAATTTGGAATTTAGATGCTAATGAACTGACAACGATAGATTTTTTTTTTTTATTAGAATGAGTAAAAATGTCTATGTCCATGAAGTGTGTGTTATAAGTTTCCACAAGGCGACGAAGAGGAACTCGTGCCCCGGCATTGGTCTTACATAAGTCGACGTGGAACAGGCGGGGCACGCGAGCCCCACGTCTTATTACAGTTCTGGGTACCGTGTAACGTATCTTGTTTGCAATATCCGTACAGTCAAATCTATTGTGGCACAGACCATGCAACATCATTACGTCCAAAAGTAATCGTAATTACACTGATTTTCTCTCTAAATCCCAAGTCCACCAAATAAATATTAGCCACCCTTCAATTCAAAGGCGAGACACAGATGTTTACATAAAAAATATTATTATAGGAGCGACTACGAGAAATCCTTTAAGCGCCCCCACTACCTTCGCTTTCAAATAGCAAATGACGCTATCGAGTAAATCTTCAGATCTGAACAAATAATGTCCGCCATACATCTCTGGCTACAACTTAATACACTAGACGGATCAAAGGACCACACACGGAAACGCTGCGAGCTTAGAATAAACCAATTATGAGTGAAATATTAGGGATCAGTCCGCCCCATGAAAGCCTTTGATCACACGCTGCTAACTGCTTATATTTCTTTCCGGCCTCAAGCGAGAAAGGAGAAGCCACCAAAGACCGGTCAAAATATAAGCGAAACTCTTAATAAATTACAGAAATTGGTGGCCACGAGACTAATACCCCCGGAATGGGGAATAAGCCGGTCATAACGTCGGTTAACTGCGCGTGCCGAGTAATCATTTTCGGACAGGATATTTACTTCCGTCTGTTCTCCTGATATACGGCAACTGCTCCGTTTATTAAAAGGACCCGTGTTGAGAAAATAGTCGTGCTTAGGTGCTCTCCATTTGCAGTAGCGTAACTGCAAATAAAGAGCACCTAAATCATATTGTATACGTAATGAATCCGAGCGCGGAAAGTAACCGAAATTTGAGTGCAAATAAATTAAATGCGATCAGTACGATGACGGCCATCGCTCCATTTTCAATTAGAGTGAAAGCTGGGGACGATATGGATATTTTACGAAATGGGAAAATAATCGAATTTCGACTGAATAATGAGAGGACCCTCGGCGTACGTCGATGAATGGCGACCAGGAGAGCATGCGACACAAAGGGTATTTAACTCGTACTTAGTACTTTTTGTCCGCCACCCCCCGCCGCGCCTCCTGGTCCCAACGCGATTATATTGTCGTTATCGCCCGCCCTATAACGTATGCAGAATAAAACATGTATTATCTATATTGCCAGCATCCATTTAACCGGTTTCGTTCGCTGCTAATCCTTTGATTTATAATAGACCGTTGAAATATAGCCGTTGGCCGCAATATATTTAAATTATTCCAACAGTCAATTAACAAGATAGCTTTTGGCTCGATGTATGTAGGTCGCGATGTGTTCACTGGGATGTAACAACCACCTGAATGTGTATATGAAGTTATTAAACGCGAATTTTTGGTTGACTAAACAATTTTCGATGTGGGTTATTTAATAAAACCTCGTTGTATGCGTAAAAGTTGGAGAAATATATGGGTGTCTGCACCCGTGCTTATTAGCGAAGTCAAACATACCTTTTTAAACTAGAGCCCCCGGGTATAGCGTCGTATATTTGAACAGGCAAATTCCCTACAAACATTCTATTGATACAAATAATTCTCGCGAGGGAGGACTATATTTCACCGGTGGTTTTTGTTGAGTTAGCGCGGGCAGAAAAGTTAGTTAACTAACTTTTTTGCGTTTCGTTAAAAGCAGTGGGGATTAATGCGGGCGTTGGTCGTAATACTTATTTACAATAATCCGACTTGTGGGAGCTCCGCATGAATTGTCAGAATAAATTTCGTTTTCAGACGTGTTCTCCACTAGGGCTGGATTACGGTCGCACGATTTATCGATATTTATTTGCTCGAGACTTTTTTCTTAAGTTATTTGTTCGTTCGTTACAAGTGGCCACTTGTTTCTTAACTTTCTTGGGTTAATATTAAGTTTTTTCAATTTAAATACATGTGTCTTTACTTATGGAATCATATTTAGTTTCAAAATATACAAAGTTTTAAGAATTGAATAGGATAACTTTTTAAAATAGAGTAGCTAAGAATCATATAATTTGCAACTAAAAACCTGACTGGGCAAAAGCAAATCTTAATTAGAAGAGCAAATGTTTGTTGTCATATTCACTGTTTTTATTTTAGACTTGAAAAATCGTGAATAACTCCTCCTGCTGTGGATAGAGCGTGAAGGAGTATCGGACATTTACCGACTAAAACACACTAGTATTCCTTCATTTGTTTTCTACCTCTTTCGAATAGTCCAGCAATTATCTATCGACCCCCAATTCGCGCTATCGACTCTTCCAAACTATGCTAGCACATCACTACAGCCACCTACGTATGCAGATCGTAAAACCACGCTTTAAAAATTAGAAACGTGCTCAATGCAGACCCTTTTTATAATCCCTAAGAATTTTCCATAATGATGCGTCCATTCGTATGGATATTGCCTTTATCTTTTACCTTTAGAACCTCGAATCGGGGCGCTTAATTTGGATAATTGGTCAGCTTATATTCTGGAGATCTCTGTATTTATTTTCTTATGTGTGTGTGTCGGTTAGCACCTGAGACTTTGTCTTTTCACCTCCATTTTTAAAGCTCAGACGTAATCTTAGTCAAACCAATTACCTGAGGACCACGTAGATTATGGTGTAAAATGATCTGTTGAAGAAGAAATCACACAGATCTGTGTGGACTAAATAAAGAACGAATTTAACAGTTACAAATACTAACCTTATGACATTTACCAACTTTCTATTTGAAAACATGGACCTCCGTGTCCAAGTTGACGCCGTGTATACTGATTTCCGAAAGGCTTTTGACAAGGTGGATCACAAAATTCTTTTGGAAAAGCTTGCCTTTAACGGTATTCGTGGAAACTTGTTGCGTTGGTTTGTCTCTTATATTTTTAACAGGACTCAAAAAGTTGTTATCAATGGTTACGAATCTGAAACTGTTACCGTAAATTCTGGCGTTCCACAAGGATCCATTTTAGGACCTTTTCTTTTTATCATATACATAAATGACGTTAAATCGTGTTTCGTTAATGCTAGTTTCTTATTGTACGCAGATGACATTAAAATATATAAGTCTTGCAAAAACATCCAAGATTGCCAACTCCTCCAAGATGATCTTACTAGACTTGACACCTATTGTAAAGAGAACAAGCTCTTTCTTAGTATCCCTAAATGTCATAGTATATCATTTACTAAGAATAAGAATAAAATTAATTTTATTTACTGTATTAATAACCAATACTTAAATGTAGTAGATTCTACTCGCGACCTGGGTGTTATTATGGACTCGTCTTTGCACTTCGACCAACACATTCAGAGCATAATTAATAAGGCTTTTCAAATGTATGGCTTCGTCACGAGATCATCAAGGGACTTCGTGCGACCCTCTACTTTTTTGATGTTATTTAAATGTTTGATACGCTCGCAACTGGAATACGCTGTACCCATTTGGAATCCTTATTACCTAAAATATAGCAACAAATTAGAAATGGTACAGAAAAAATTCTTACGTTTCATGCACTACAGATGTCATCATTCGGAGATTCCATACAGACATTTATTAAGCAAGTACAACATTCTAAGTTTGGAATCCAGACGATTACTTTTGGACGTAATGATGTTGCATGGTCTGTGCCACAATAGATTTGACTGTACGGATATTACAAACAAGATATGTTACACGGTACCCAGAACTGTAATAAGACGTGGGGCTCGCGTGCCCCGCCTGTTCCACGTCGACTTATGTAAGACCAACGCCGGGGCACGAGTTCCTCTTCGTCGCCTTGTGGAAACTTATAACACACACTTCATGGACATAGACATTTTCACTCATTCTAATAAAAAATTTAAATCTCTCGTTGTCAGTTCATTAGCATCTAAATTCCAATTTGATAATAATTAATAAACTAAATAACTTAAATATAAAATAATTCTTAAAATCAGTTTCCGCTTATCATGTAATTGATTAATCTGTGGACAATGGTGTGAGTTATATGTTTACCTACTTATCTGATAATTTTATATTGTACCTTAACATGTAACTGTTTTTTGTCCCTATGTTAAAAATAAAAATAAAAATAAAAAATAAAATAAAACAGTTATCTTGCAAATAAACTCAAAATGTACGGATCTCCGTGAAAATTCAAAGAAATGACTTTAAGATGTGCTACTTCTCCTTCTAAGAGTGTCAGTGTCAAAAATAGTAGTACTACAAAACTAAATTCCTTACCTGGTCCAGTATTCGTCCATGACAATGCCATCTGTTGACGCCGTTATTAGATCTTTACGTATCAAAGCTCATTATGCAATATGGAAGGTGGGACATGGTCTACGGAGTGATGTGTTAATGACTTTAACTTTGCCCCGCCATAGCAATTACTCCAGTATCACAAACAGGTAAACTCATATACAGAAGACACCCAGACCTTGAACTACTGTATTTTAGCCATTATAATATTTTTTTCCATACTGAATCGAACTCGCGAGACCCAGCCTAGTAGCCACTGCACCAAATGTACCGTCAAATTTATAATTGTGGCAAACATATTTACCTACAAACATATTTATAAAACAATAAAAATAAGTAGGACAGATGCGAGCTTTGACCACAATTCTATTTTCTTACAGCAAACCTTATAAAAAAAAGGATCTATTCTTCCGCTTATCTACACAAAACGACACAAATTTACCAACAAAATGACACTACACCAAAGTATGTTTGATTCACTCAAGCACCTACTTAGCAAGTCGTCTAAGTCTTGAACAAAGAGTCAGACCACCTAAACAGCAAAATAAAAAACCTTCAATATACGAAGTCCCACTTGAATAAATAGATGCGATATCCTATATTACCATATTACGGCCAATCACGGACGGGGTGGATCATAGAGCTTTGAATCACCGCGGTGGCAGTGAATGGAGAAATAGCTGCGGAATTGTTTGAAAGAATCACTGTGGTCCTGAAAGGCAAAATAACTGAAGGAACATGTGTGGGTTTTAGTCAGTAAATGACGGACATTCCCACAAACTCAACCAGGAGTGGGAGAAGTTAAAAAAAGGAGTTAACAAAAAATGAGGCGGGCTTGAGCTAAAGCAACGACTGTCACCGGCAAAGCCGTAAAAAAAGAACAAAAGGCAAAGTATTATCAAAAGGCCAAAGTATTATCAACGGTAACTATGCTATCAATTTTTAGGAGTTCCGGTGACTAGCAATGACACACATGATTTATATGGAAATTTAAACACAGTAATAGCGACTATCTCAGCTTTCACAAATGAAAATCATGAACGATACAAAGTTAATGAATTTATTCGGCACAACTCAAGGCACAAAAATAATAGGTAAAAATGAAACAAAAAAAAAAAAGTACTGGACGTCTAAATTCACGCGGACGAAACCGCTAGCAGAAGTTACTACTATATGTATAGAGATACAAGACTCTTTGACACATAGGTATTTCTTTCTTGCAATAGCATCCGGTGAGGCGTGTCATAAGTCTGTGGGTTTGATACTATAACATTTGCATATTGCGACGGGAAATCTCATGATTAACATTTTTATTAAACATGGATTAGCTGTAATCCTTTTTTATTCGACAATTAGTCCGTTATCATGGTGGGCGATGTCGTAAAGAGTTGAAATTGCCACCTATCGCCTAAGCAATTAACTAAATTGCTCTGACGCCAGAGATAACAAACCTTTAATTACAGTTAAACTTTTTTTTCACAATTTTCCGTCAGCGTTATAAAGTGCTAATTGAGCTACGGATTTGAACAAAGAATTTTTATAAAAAAATGTTTTAATAGACTGTAATCATTTCGTATTGGTGATCCAGATTTGGTTAAGTCCAATATACATAGCCTTGAGCACAGGCGTAGGGTAGCCAACCTGTCGGTATTTTACGGCATGCATTTTCAAGAGTGTGGGTGGGAATTGCATGATTTGATTCCGCCATCTCATTTCTAGCATCGGACAACCCGTCGTGTGGCGAGTATCCACCCTTACGTTTTTGAAACCTCCACGGACCGAACTAAGCGTTTCGCCTCGTCGTATGTACCGCGTACATCGAAGGACTGGAGCAATTTTCCCGTTGCGGTCTTCTAATCTGATTATAATTTGGGATAGAGTGAATAGGCACATAATAAACTAGTGCGCCTCACTATCAATGATTGCATCACTGCTTACCATCAAATAAGATCGTAATCAAGCAATAGTTTGTATCAATTAAAAAGAAAAACTGTGTTGAGCAAAGATCACACAACTCATCCAGCACTTAGTGGAGAGAGTGAGACAGAATGTCAGACTTTTACTGACTGTAACTCACCTACGTTCCAGCAATTGACCTTTGCGTTCTAAGGTCACAGTCATTCTTTCAAACATTCCCGCAGACCTGAGTAAAAATGCCTACGTTGAAATTGAAGATTTCGACTTTTGCCAAGTTAATTATAGATTTTCTTTTTTCTTCTTTGAACATCTTTCAAGCATACTTCTTTTTAATGCGATAAAAAACTAGACTTATTACATGAAAATTAATGTTAGATTTATGTATTTGGAATTTTCTTTACTTTATTCAACATTCTCGAGTATAATATAAACTTGATTAAAGTAATTAAAAAGATATATGAAAACAAATTATAGTTTTTTTTCTAATTTATTTAAGTTTACTAGTTACAATTCTGAAATTATACGTATAATCAAATTAATATTATGCAACTTCTTAGCCTTTCAAATAAATTAACTTAATTTAGTTTAGTTATTTATTATTATTGATAAGTTTGTGTTTGACCACTATCTCATATTGAACACTATCATGACCAGCGATAATTTGGTCATCGTTGTAGTACGCTTACCAAGAAGCTTAACTTTCACGGCGCTAAATCCCCTCATTTGGGCACGCCATAATTATGGCGGTAAAGACCTCACGGTGTCCTCACCTTCCGCATGACGCAGGTTCTTACCGAACACGGTCAGTTCGGGAAGAACCTGCACTGGATTCGTGCGGAAGCGAAGCCCACGTGTCACCACTGTGTGAACCGTCCAGAGAACACGTTGGAGCACACAGTAGAGGTGTGGGAAGTAACTTTCACGGCAGTAAATCCCCTCATTTGGGCACGCCATAATTATGGCGGTAAAGACCTCACGGTGTCCTCGCCTTCCACATGACGCAGGTTTTTACCGAACACGGTCAGTTCGGGAAGAACCTGCACTGGATTCGTGCGGAAGCGAAGCCCACATGTCACCACTGTGTGAACCGTCCAGAGAACACGTTGGAGCACACAGTAGAGGTGTGGGAAGTAACTTTCACGGCAGTAAATCCCCTCATTTGGGCACGCCATAATTATGGCGGTAAAGACCTCACGGTGTCCTCACCTTCCACATGACGCAGGTTTTTACCGAACACGGTCAGTTCGGGAAGAACCTGCACTGGATTCGTGCGGAAGCGAAGCCCAGGTATGAACCGCCCGGAGAAGACAGTGGAGCACAAAGTAGAGGTGTGGCCCTCTTGGGCAGAGCAGCGTCGTGTCCTCGTGGAGGCGATCGGCGGCAGCGATCTCTCGTGGTGAGCCTTGGTACATTCCATTGTCCGAAGCGAAGAGGAGTGGCAGGTGGTCGCCTATTTCTTCTTCTCTGGAATTTATGAAAAGGAAACCCGTAGTCCTAGATGTATTTAATTTATATCATTCGACATAACGATAAATTTATATACTGTGTCATGTTCTATTCCTGGAGACGTCTTATTATGGTATACACTTCTCAAAAGCTCACTGTATCCATTACAATGTAAAACAATACAATACCATAAAATTTAAATTAAAGAAACTTATAAACTTTGCTTTCAAAGAAAGCATTCGAAATTTTATTCCTTCAATAAGTATCAAGTCTCACTTATTCACGGAGCGAAATCGTAAAAACTTTATTTTACCAATTCATTTATGCCAGTCTCCTCTACACCTTATTCCACCAATTCTACGATATACTACCCACATTAATATCTACCTATACTCTACCATGTGAACTAATATTATAGGATCTTTATAAAAAACACGCAAGTAAATGTCTGTTTTTTTGTATTTATTAATTTATTTAATATTCATGCAACCAAAAGTACTAAAGCGGACTTAATGCCTTAGTGCTTGATTATGAACACGCGGCGCGTTGCGCAGCGCGTCGGGCGGTCCGTCATACATTGCCATATGTTTGTGTTTGCGCGAGCAATGACGCGGCCCGCTGCTGCCTTAGGCATTCTCTACCAGTCAACGCATATGTCGCGAATGTTACTAAGTTTCCACGTTTAAGCTGGTAGACCAATCTTAATGCAATTTCATATAGGATACATACCCTAAGATCTAGAGAGCATCGCCGTGTCCTCGTGGGGGCGATCGGCGGCGATCTCTCGCGCCGGGGCTTGGTTCAAGCCATGCTCCGGAGCGAGGAGGAGTGGCAGGCGGTCGCCTCCTTTTGCGAAGCAGTAATGCTAGTAAAGGAGGAGGCCGACCGCATTAGGCAAAGGCGGACACGCCGCCGCCGCCGCCGGGTTTCCGATCCCAATTTCCGGCCACCGTAGGCGCGGGCTCGCGGACGGTGGGCAATGGGTAGCTCGCTGTCCGTCCGTCCGGTAACAGACCGGTCCGAGCTCAGGTCGTCTACGGCGCGCACCGTTCCCGCGCGCCTCAAGGAGTTGTCAGCAAACTGTAGGGGTCCAGCAGGGCCGAAGCCTACTGGGGCCAAAGGTTATGCGAGAGTGTCACCACGGGCCCCGGGACAAAGGCGAGGAATGGAAAGGTAGGTTTTTAGTCAGTAAAAGTCTGACACTGTTTCCCGCCCCACCCAAGGGCGGGATTCGTCATTGGATGATTTTACCTACCACAAAAAAAAAAAAAAGAAAAAAAAAACCCTAAGATCTAGAGAAAGACTGTACCACACGGGTCCTGCCAGGCCTAAGCAAGTAAGGTAACAGAGCACTCTTGAAGTATTTAGCATAGATATACCCCAGGACCAAGAAAAGGATAGAAGATATCACGCGGGTCCTGCTAGGGCTTGTTCAAAAAGGTTACATGGCCCTGGAACGCCAAAGCAAAAGAAAAACAAAGGAGGGTTTTAGTCAGTAAAAGACTGTCACTTCCTCTCATTCCATTAAAATTAGGAAAGGTTATTTGATGATTTCCTACCGAAAAAAAGAATAGTATACTATGCGGTCTAAAACATAGTAAATAGAATGTAAAAGTTGGTATTTTCAAATATTTTCTAATCGAAGTCGCCTTATAGGCTAAAGGTCAAACTCGTGTATTCTATGGTCCTGCATTGGATACTCAACGTGAATGCGGTGCCCCATAAAATGAGAAAAAAAAATGCTCCAAGGTGGAGGTGTATGGACACCTGCACCTTGGAGGATTTAATGAGTGCCACCAATGCTGCAGTTAATGTAGCCATCTACCAGGCTCGAACCATTTAATGAATTTAGCATCGATTTGTAAAGAATTGAAGAAGATGGTCCAGTAGCAACATTTGAAAAAAGGACTAGGTATGGTAACACAAAGAACAACTGAAGGACACTGCTAGGTTTATTCAGTAACAAGTCTGACCCGTTAATTTCATCCTAGAGCGGAAAAAGTAATTTGTCATTTTCCAATCTCAAAAAAAAAAAATTGTACGGTCAGTATTAAGCCACAGATTACTTTTCGTGTCAGTAATACTTTTCTATGAAATTTTTAAATCAAAAGCGAGCATAGCCAGTTACAACAGCTAGCCAGTCCATAAAATATAAGTACTCATCTTGAAAAGGTAATAAACCATTGGTTTATTGCATAGTACGTTTAATATTTGAATGGTCAATGGCTACACGACGACGTGACCAAAAAGTTTAACTAAAGAACTAAAGCCACTAGTGTAAACCAAAAGTTCAGACAGACGGCATGAGACAATGCGACAACGCGCTTTCATAGGAATAATTTTAGGTAGGAACAGTTTGGCTTTAGTTACGTAACTGTATCGAAATAACCGTTAAAACTGTTCACTAACTGCATGCAGACTGCAAACGGAATGTTTCAAAGCAATTAAAAACTACAACTTGCAATTTTGGAGCTAGCGTACTGTTCAAATGCAGCCTGTTGGTTAAGACTTCAAGCCATTTTTTTTTTGTGCTGTGTGAAAACTAAAATACCTGTTTGAAAAGAGAAGGAGTGTTAAATCTTTACTGACATACATGTTAACTGGAGGAATGCTAGTAGGTTTTAGTCTTAGTCAGTAAAAGAAGGCAGGAGATGATTTATAATGATTTCGAACTAAAATAAGTTAAAATTCCTAAATTTCAGGTGGAATGACAGATAAAGCCTAACTTACAGAATATCTTTAATGACCAGGAAGTAGGTGATAGCTCATTTGCTCTTATTCGTGCTTATTCCGCCATTTGTCTCACTACAGCCAGTTTTCCAAATTATCTGGCTGTTTGAGCAATGTGAGAGAAATGCATTGTCGCAATGTCACGATTCTGTGGGAACCTTAATTCTTAGTGAAAATTAAGCTGTAAAATATTTCTTTATAGCAAAACGTTGCGATTTTGAACGCGTAGTGTAAATATTTCATGTTTTTCAAATATTAACACTTGAAGTGTTGTATTTTATTTATTTATGGGGCTTAAATCTCTATTGGGTTCAGCTACTTTACGATTAAAATACAAAATAGATTTCTGAAAACACATACATAAGAACCCGTCGCCAAGTCGTTAATTTTCGTACATAAATAACAAGGAACAAAAATAAACAATTGTAAGCAAAACGTTTAACACATTGCTCGCAAAACAAATGGTCGATGGGGAAGAAAGGTTCTTTAACGGAGACCATGTACCGGAAGACGCATTGTTGGACGGTCTTTCACAAGGTGGAGCGAGGACCTGATGAGGGTCTCGGGAATCCTGGACGTCTTTTGGCTGAAATGTTGATGATAATGATGGAAACGTTTAAAAATGTTTTCGTAAAATTCTATATTTCTATATTAGCGTGATACTTAGCTTCGTTGAGTATTTTTTTTACTCCTATTACAATTAGGTAAAAAGCACCACTACCATCATGTATATCATGTAGATTCATCTCAGATATTTTTATATCAAACTTTGAAAAATACTATTTTGTTACACGTTCACATACGTTTTCCGCCTCAAGAAATCCGCGTAGCTGCACGTGCACATTGCAATGCAATAAGCCTTAAACACGATATGACGTACGTATCTCAAGAAATCCTTCAAAGAATTGTTTTATTTTCACATTTCAAAGAGCCTTGAGATATAAAATTCTTCTAGAAGTGTCGATAACCTCATAGACGCGTCTGATTTATTCGAACCGCATACCTGCAGACTGCAAGTCTTCGGCAAGGCGTAGGACTTCTTTCTATCAAAAGTTATACAAAACTCGCGAACGATTCGCTTAGATAGGACAGGATAGAGAGAGAAGTTTAAATCTGTTTTTAGTTTCATGTAAAAGGCAGTTTTAACAGTATCTTAGCAATGAAAATTAAATACATCTATCTCTGATGAATTGTTTTACTACCATCAGCACGATTGATACATACCAATTCTTTGGTCATTCGAGCCGGATTCCATATAAACATTTAAAAAGCTTGCATTTAATTTCAGCACCTAATAATATATGCTGGATAATCAGTTGCTTTCCACTTGACCTTTCTTTGTGATAACTTCTTCTAAAAGTGTCAATAACCTTATAGACGCGTTAGATTTATGAAAACTGCACACTTACAGAGTGCAAGTGTTCAATAAGGTATACGACTTCCCTTTCTATTTAAGGTTATCTATAGAAATCTCAAGTATGATTTGCTAAGATACGAGAGAATTTTTTTTGCTTTTTTTTCTATTTTTGTGTGAAAATCTTAATGCGGTTCACAGAATACATCTACTTACCAAGTTTCAACAGTATAGTTCTTACAGTTTCGGAAAAAAGTGGCTGTGACATACGGCCGGACAGACAGACAGACATGACGAACCTATAAGGGTTCCGTTTTTTGCCCTTTTGCTACGGAACCCTAAAAAGTATCTATCTGACTACTTACTTCAAAACTAGTCATCACGAATTGACATTAGTAGTTTGCTGTTATGTATCTACTGATATAAAGCGCTACATTCGGGTCCTACTTGGAGTCAGTCTATTGTTAACCGTATTACAAGCTAATTAATAAAATTAAAAAGAGAGTAGTCTCAACAAAAATAGTCACTCAAGATCACACAACTGTTTTTCCTCTTACTATCTAAAAACTTTTTCAATACACTTACCCGCTTCTAGGCACGCAATGGTCTATTTTCCGCACTAGTGCGGAAAAAAGCGCATGGTCTACCCAGCCACAATTTTACTGTAATAAAATTGTTAAGCGCTTGTCGTCCCCCACGAGGCGCGGGTCAAGCCCCAAATTCGTAAGTGTACTGAAAAACATCAAATTGCAAATTACTGCAATCCCCGGCTCCATAACACAATCCGGTCGCAATGACAAAATTTCTGCACTTGTACGTGCTGTTCCTCAACCTACAAAACTGTAAACATTAGTACTTCTGTCATTCCCCTGTACCTCTCCATTTCCATTGCGCACAATCTCCTGGGGCGTAACTCGTTTAACGTCGGGACAAACAACTATTCACGAACACTGGAGACAATAGCGTATGAGAACTCAATTTTAGTACAGGGGGCATCACACGAAGGTAAAATATTGCGTTTCATGAATGTAATTAACCCGTAAACACAAATGTACAAGGGTTCGATACCTCCAATGCATAAAGTCGCTACAAATTTTTCGAGTTGGACAATGGGCAAAAATGTATGGAAGCTGGTACACCCCTCCAATAGCAATGCTAGCTAAGACATATATGTCGATGGATAGGTCTTTTTACAACAAAGCTGTCATAATAAATTTTGTTCCAGTTAAAAAGACCTATCTAACGATATATATCTCATTGCTATTGGAGGGGTGTACCAATTAGCCCATTGTCCTTTCACTATCACTACATAGTATAAAATTATACTAAACTATCACTATATAGTCTCTATATATGCTTAGATAAAACTATGCTACGGATTTTGATGTGGTTATTTTAATAGATAGGGTGATTCAAGAAGAAGGTATCGGTAAGAAAGATATAGGTAAGGAATGTATAATGCAGGCATAATATATTTAGTATCAACATTGCACAAATATAAAATAAATATTCCTATTTCTTATTACATCCAGCGTCTGATACTGTCATGAACTGATTAATTAAATACATAATGAAAAAAAAAACTTTTCTCACAAATCACTTCCGCAATTAACTATTACAAAAACTCTTCTCATTAGAGAATGTATTTTTTGCCTTACAGCCTCATGCGCGGGAGGTGTCGGTATTCACTGGTGGTGGAAGCTGTGATGTGCACAGCTTCTACTTCCGGTACTGGGAGCACAAAAATACTTTTTTGACATTACCAATTTTTGTTGGAACCATACCTTCAAGCTGACTTTATCTTTTTGAACACATCCTTTTTGAACACATAATAATAGGTATATATATTTCCAACACACTTACTCGAAAACCCGCTCCTATACCTGCCACTTATAGGAACTTAATATACTGTTTTCGTACTAGTGCGGAAAATTGCAGAAAGCTGGCCCCCGCTACAATTTATTACATTTATCTTATCAGGCTGGCCGCTAAGGGACCCCAGCGAGTCGCGCGTCAAACCCAGTTTCTTTATTTCCTCATAAGTGTATTGAAAAACGCCGTCCGATACACCCTCGCCTGTGGCTCGGGCAAATCCACTTCGGTCACAATGACAAACTTTCTCCACTTTTATCAAAATGTATTATTTCATCACTGCCATATCTGGATTTTGGAACGTCATCTCTGTCTTGGAGTACCTAGTGGCAACTCAGTTTTGCAACAAATGCAGCTCATTACGTACGCAATATTTTTCGTAAAATAATAATGTGTTAAAAATTAATATAAAGATTTAAACCTACATAATTCGAAGAACCTTACAACATTATTAGAAACTACAATTTAATATACAATCCTTTGCTCGCGATTTCACTCAAATTTTAGATTTTGACAATGAATTCAGGTGGTCTACATTATTAACCTTAGTACAGTAGTTTTATTTGGTTTTGACTGGCCTGTTGGTCTAGTAGTTAGTGGAGAGCCACTAACTAATAGTGCTAATTTCCACCCAGAACAAATGTTTGTGTGATAAGCACGATCATTTGTTCTATGTTTGGGTGTAATTTATCTATAATATGTATGTATTTAGAAATATATAAATATGTTTATCAGTTGTCTAGTACCCATAACACAAGCTCTGCTTAGCTTGGGACTAGTCGACGTTGTGTGATAGTTGTGGAAAAAAATAAATAAATAAATAAAGTTTCAAAATCAAATTGAACTTAATAGTATTACTCACATTTATTTAAAAGTTAACCCTTAACACGCTACTAAAGTTTCTAATGCATAATATATTACATGGACTTTTGAAATCACGATAGTTTGTACTAATATCAATCAATCGCAATCGGCATTACATCGGACGCGGCGATCACACACATAAATAATGTTATTTCGCTTGCACGACAGCGCTGGCTCTTAACTCTGTCCTTGTCTATCAGTGACTATAGTGTCAGTAGACGTGCGAGTTTCTAGTCCAAGTTTTGTGATTGCGATGTTAGCGCGTAATGTTTTTACCTTTATAATACATCAATGTTGTACATGCATAATAGAGAAAAACCGTGAATTTAAATGATTTTTAAAATCTTTGCGAAACTGGGGCGGGTGTTGTTAATAAAAGCTGTTCTCGCTTATGGCATATAATATTTTAGCAGCATTTTAGCTTAAAACTTTTTCCAATTTAAAAAATACATGCATTCCAAGTATTATTACTAAAATCTAAGAAAGGAAAAGATAAAATTTATAGTTTTGTAGCCATCGGTCTCCAATTAATCTCGTTGGTAGGGTCGTATATCAAAAGTGCGCCATTTTTGTTGGCCGCCACTGCAATCACTATAAATTCGTGAGTTATGAGGCCCGCCTTAAACTGTAAGTCACACTAAGTTCGTTTGTTAGAGAGCGTAAAAACTGTTACTTTATTTTATAGGTGAAAATGGCTATAATTCAGGACGGGTATTTTTGAGACAGGTGGGTAGTGCTCACTTATCTACTTGTAAAACTATAATTTGATTTTGATACTTGCAGAGTCCTCAAATATCAAAACTTTGACTGTCGGCCTTAGGCCAAGCTCCCATGTAAAGCGCGTTGACGCGCGTCAACGCTCGATCAAATTTAAACAGAGTTCAATTGATGAGCTAACGCGTGGTGTGAGAGTGCTCGTCACTACTCATCAGTCTAGTTTAGTAGAACTTAGAAAATGGAAAGTGTGCGCTCAACTCAACAGCAAACGGGCGCTACATTAATATCAAAGCGCAAGTCAACGCGCAATCGTCTGCGTCTTGAAACTTTTTCTGAGAACTCTGTGTTGACACTCGCTGACGCACGTTAACGAGCGTGCATGAGATCGATGTTAGGTGTTTATTAGGATCTCTAAACGCGCGATTTGAAAACGCGCGTCAAAATTTTGCCATCTGAACATAGCCTAAGTGTCGATTACGGAGGCGCGGCGCGTTGCGCGGCGCGTTGCGCGGCGCGTCGGGCGGTCCGTCGTACATTGCCTTAGATTTGTGTTTGCGCGAGCGATGACGCGGCCCGCTGCTGCAATGTACGATGAAACGCTCAACGCGCCACGTCTCCGTAATCACGGCCTAAGAGGTGAAAGTTCTTACTAATGTGTACAATTTAAACCATAAGATTGTTCTGAAATTGGCAGAACTAGAACCCACTCAAAAAATGTAGGTCTTGTTCAAATAAGTGCGAGACGGACTTGCGCACCGAAGGTTCTTCGAATCAAACTTTTTGCTGATTTTCTCGAATCGTAGTTTTTTATGTGAACTAAAAATTTTCGATTTTTTATATTTTTCCTAAACTTATGCTACATATGAGAGCTTGCTTATAAATTACAAGATTCTAGATCAATGGGTAGAAGGTTTTGATTTCCTAATAAGTATTAAGATATGCGCCTAAACGGAATAAAAACAGCCTTATCTTTAGATATCGTTGACTTAGAAGTTTTATTTTTTCACTGTTGCTTGTGGTAACACACTTGAGTATTTGATATTTTCTGTTTCATACCTTCATGCAATCCTGAGGAGTTGACAGACGGAAAGAACGGACAGCAAAATGATCCTAAGGGCGTATACAAAATTAGCCGCAAAGTGCCGCGCGATAGCAGCGCGGGAGTAGAGCGGCCGCCGCACTAGAACCGCTGTTCGAGCATCATGATGCATTTAATTTCTCGATTAGAACGATACTATTAAAACGAAAAAAGATTTTGGAAAAAGAAAAAAAGAACCTAAAAAAAGTTTGTCGTTATTTGGTGTATGCGAATTTCATAAAGTAAAAAGCTACTGTGTGCCAAAATTTCAGAATTGTATGTTTTCGCTGGATGACTATCAATTTCATCGATAAATTCTTCAACCTCATTTTCTTTCATGTTTAGACTTGAACAAAAACTAAGTGCGTATCATCAATGCTCGACCGATGAACTGGTGCGCAGCTGTAGCGCGGCTGTTGCGCAGCAGACGCGCGTTTTTAATTTGTATGGACTAACAAAGTAGCGTGACGGTAGCGCTGCTGCCGCGCTGCTGTCGAGCGACACTTTGCGGCTATATTGAAGGCGCCATAATAGATTACCGTTTTTTCTGACTCAGGTACAGAACCCTAAAAAACGATAAATACAATAGAATATATTTAGAATACTGCACGTACTTTTTTCTTATGAACAAACAATATAAGTCAACTTCAGAAACGAATTTTAGTAACTTTAGAAACACAAGAATCATGATTTAACCCTAAAAACGTGTAAAAGACTCCAATTTTCTATTTGCTTGGATATGAATATAGAAACCACGTTTTATTTTTATATTCCACGAAAAACGGCTTCGTTTTGTTATGAAAATGTATTTTCCATTACAAAGTGTCTGTGAAATCGAATTTTCCCAAAGTTTTCAATAACCTAGACAGCTTGTAAAACACGTTTATTCATGTACTTTTAAACCTACATTAAAATAATCCTCTCTAAGCGGTATTTATGGAGCTAAATGTTATATTCTTGTTTTTACTGACAGATTTTATAAATCTCTAGACGTATTACGCCCATTAAGCCCTCCTTAGGACAATTAATTAGTATAATACGGCAATTTCAAACGCAAATCTCCATGAAGTTCTAAATGAATTATGTTTGTTCTTAAAGAGTTATCATTCTCCTAATTATCGCAGCAATAAAATTAAGAAACTTTGAGTTTAATGTGGCAACACTAAATTATACTTTGAGAATTGTGTAAAATTTTATTATTGTACTTTAATGCGATTCAGGGTAAAGTTCTCAAAGGACACGCCTACTCTCTTTCGCGGCGAGACAATAAGTTTTTACGAGCTGAATAGAAGCGAAGATTGGAAAAAATTCAAAGCACTTTTTGTCGAAATTCGTAAAAAAATGTTTTGTATTGTGAGTGGCACACAATGGTAGATGGAGGAAATGAGAGTCTGGGCGTAGCGGTGCTCAATTTAACTGGTACCCGCTCTGGCGCCCGCCCGTCCCCCGCCTAGGCCCCCGCCCGCCCTGAACCCCCGCCCGCCTTCGCTTGCATATTGTGTATATGCACGCAGTGAACAATCACGCCAGAAACATGACACTTCATTACAAAACGACCAGTTTAATACTAATTGGGAGATTTAGAAAATATGAAGCTCACTTAATTAGAGAGAAACTATGTTTAACTTCAATTACTCAGCAATTCAAAGTTCTTAACTAAATTATCTAGAGTTCAATCTTTTAGGCACTCAGAGTCATCATTTATATACAAACTTCTCATAAACTATCATGTTATACGTTAATTTCACTAATTTCGGTTTAGAACTAAACTCATTACATTTCCAACTGTAATTTCTAGATACCAGGATATCAGACATGTAAAGGAGGTTGGTTTAAATTTTCCAAAACAAAACACGGTCGCTAATCTAATCTACGTGCATAACGCAACGCGGCCGGCCGACGTTGCTTTGTGCCACACGCTTCGCTGAAATTTAATGTTTCGCCCGTGTATGAGACCCTTTGAAGGCTCCCATATTAGCCGCCGCCTATTAGCATAAAACCCATAATGGTACCACCTAAGCTTTTAATTAATTACTGGCCAGATACCGGGAAGTTTCAACGGCATATGAACAAAATTCTCTCTCGTCTTCTTTTTTATTCAATTTGCATTTTACAAGCCACACAAAAATAACATACGAACCGAACGATGTAATTAAACAATTCCTGGGTAAAAGAACTCTCTCACATATTGTGGTTGTTAGTTTTTCCACTATTAAAACGTAATGGTAACACAAAATGTTTGAGCAACGACTCCGACGCTAAAAAACTCATAAATGTTAACGCAAAAATAATAAAAAGCATCGACTGAACAAACAATCTCCGGGAAAACTAATTTATGCGGCGCATTCGTTGGGGCTGGAGTAAGATGCTCACGGAAATCTCTCTTTTATGTTTTGGCGAAGCTTTAATATAAAAATTACTTATCGCATTATCATGTGTGCCTGGTAGGCGCTGGGGGATCACATAGCAAAGTAGCAATTCGCTGAGGGCGCGCTTTCCGCTTCTCGGTGGATTATCTCATGCGTGACAGCTGTTTCAGTCTCTGCGGCCCTGGTACTTAGGCAACGGGAACAGGTAGGGTATTGTATTATTTTGGTTTAACGTTTTTACAGGTTGAAGTTTTTTTATTATTATTAGGATAGGATTGACCACATTATCATCTAATGGCGATGATGTTGGCAACTCTGGAACCCGCTTGCCTAGAAAGTAACCTATTCACTCTTGACTTAATGATCTCTAGGTTGTATCTTTGCTGTACTCATAATGAATAAATTCTCAAAACAATATGTGCGTATTAATGGTACTCGTAGATAAACGTTGCATTATAATAATTAGTATTATCTGGTTAATTATAAACTTATCAATTTAATAATGATTGCAATATCATAATTAGTGCATCATTTGCAAACCGCTACAGTCAATAAATTTATAATTGTCTGTAATAAGGATACCCTTATTATGTAATAATTGGTACTCTTTGGTACCGAATAACGCACACGGTACAGAATTGCACTATGATGTAATTTTATATTTTCATCACCATATTATTTTAATTGGTCCTTTTGGTACAAAACTTCATTTAAATTAATTAAATTTAGTCTTACAGGAATTAAAAATAATTGATATTTCCAACAGCAAAGAATTTCGTTTTGTTTCATTATCTTAACAAACTTTTATATTTTCGACAGTGTTTCCAAAACCAAAACAAAAAAACTTTCTATCAGAAATTGTATTTCACTGGTAATACTTATATATTACCTTAACTCTAGGTATGTAAGTTTCGATAAATATGGATAATGTAATTTCACAGAAAAAATTACCATTACTAACTCGTATTGTCCCACTGCTGGGCAAATCATCATCATCATCATTTCAGCCAAAAGACGTCCACTGTTGGACATAGGCCTCCCTCAATCCGGGACCGTCGCCACAAAGGCCGGTCCTGTGCGTCTTGCATCCAGCAACCCTGATCAGGTCATCGGTCCACCTTGTGGGAGGCCTGTGTGAGCAAATGCCTCCCTAAAATCCTTCCAACGACCTAAATTGCTCGTTTTGTCTTTGTAATTCTGGAAAAATCCAGGTCGTCGAACCAGCTCCTTCCTAAAACACAAAAGAAAATTAAATAAAAAAAAAGTTAATTTAAAGCACAACCCTGCACGTTCAAAACTCCAAATCTTACTTCTTTATCGCTCCATATGTAGACGTTTGATTCCTGATCCCCTCATATATTCCTTTGATTATTGTATTACGAAAAACGAGGGCAAAAAACCCGTCAAGTTGTGCACTTTTTGACGTCACGTAATCTATTTATTGTCAGTGCGTAATGAATGGTATTTTGCATGGATGCCGACGCGAGTGTTTTGTGCTTGTTAAAAAGCACCCCGGATATGACATTGCTTTCATACGAGTAAGCAATCAAAAATGAATTTGTGTTAAAGGATATCTTGGGGATTTATTGAGTCAGATAACGATGTTTTGCGTTTTATTTTGAGGTTGCGCTTCAATTGAATTGGTATTATGAATTATTATGAGAGGTTTTAAAGCGGGACGCACATGTGGGCCGCTCTGCGCGGCGTGGATCTAGTGTACCTCTACCAGTCTAGTTGCCATATAAAATTAATGGAGACTTACGCGCCCAGATCGGCGTACGTGGCCGACGTGTGGCCAATGTAGTTTTACGTTTATCCGTACTGTGTTGTATAATAATAACAGCATAATTAGCTTTATAATGTTTCCACAGCTGGGACTCAGGCCTCTTCTCTAGTAGAGGGAATAGCCCGTGATCCGCCACGCGGGCCATATTTCTGGTTGATATCACATTTCTTTTATTGTTGATTATAAGACATACCTACCAGTTTTCTCGTGATGTTATCCTTCACCGTTTTGAGAACAGTGTAATGAGATAAATTACACAAAATAATACGCCTGTCTGAGTTCGAGCCCTACAACTCGTAAGCCAGGGCCATATATACCACTGTGCCATCAGCTCGTGCTATGTTGATTCTACTCTAACAATTGAATAAAAGTCTTCAACATTTTTTCCGTGATTTTTCATGAGACTTGTGTCGTGGATATACACTTACGTGGTCCAGATTGTCTCGACAGTAATCATCAACAGTGCTGGTATGAACATAATTATTAACTTTTCCAATTTTGAAAACAAAAACTATTCACTGAACATGTCTTGTTGCAATAAGTTCGCCTATATACCACTATAGTACTTAAAGTGTAAAAAAAAAAAAAAAATATAATCCATTTAATTTTTATAAAATATAATACATATATTTCTCATTCAAAACTAAAAGAAAATAAACTTATCCATCACAAAATCTATATCAAGAGAAAATCAAACGAGCTAAGACAGATATATCCAAACTTATTCAAAAACACATCAGTCTCATATACGCGCAATAAACAACGAAAAATGATCAATTTCGCCTTGAGCTAAAAACAAATAAACGTCTTTAAGAACAAATCTGTGTTGGAAGCATCCACGCACATGTTTATATGAAGGGGGCTGTACAAAGGAAAGCAATTTAACAAAATAAAAAATGCTATATTGGAATCCAGGAAGAAACAAATGATACGGGAAATACTTAAATCACGGGCATTGATGCGAAATTGGAAATGGTAAATTACGTATTCTGAATATTGTATACGAATGGGGTTGGCTTTTCCGTTTATAACTCTATTAAAGATGATTTAAGGGTCACATTTTATTATCAGGATACAGTTGTTCTTAATGAGACTTCGTGGAAAATGTAAACAAAATATTTAAAGCATTTGTGTTATTAAAACTATAAATTCTATAAATTCAGTTTTAAAAAAAATAACAAATAGGCAAACTACATCACTCACAATTGGAATTGATAGAATAAACTGATTTTTAGGTTTATTATAAATACTTAATTCAATTAATGTTGCAGTCTTTTTTTTTAGTTATTGATAGGCTCACGTTTGACCACTATCTCACCTAATGGTAAGCGATGATGTGGCCTACGATGGAGCACGCTTGCCTAGAAGTAACCTATTCACTCTTGACTTTAAGACCCCTAGTTTTAGCTATCAGGAAACACAAACTCCGGTAGGGAATTCCACTCCTTTACTGTAAGCATAAAGAACGTGTTCCCAAAACGCAAATTTAATTAAAAAATAACAAACAGCCTTTCGTGAATGTACTGAGATGAATATTTTGTATAGATTTAAAAAAATATATATGCCTGGTACCAAGTGTTTTTATATCACTGAATAAAAAAGATCACAAGACCATCACTATTAATTTTATTGAGTTCATAAATTTGCCATAGCGTGAAAGTTTCACATATCATAATATTTATTTGAATGCTTGGCTATATGAAAACTATACAGCTGATTAAAGCCGTTACATAAATACTATCTAATTTACATTTACATGCCACGCTATAACTATACGCTAAATCACAAATATATGTGAATAAATTCAAAATGCTCGACATTAAATAACTTGAAATAATATATCGGTTTGTGTGCGGGGGCGTGTTCGGCTGCCATTGACAAACGGCTCGGCAAATATAAGCCGAATTATGGAAATTCCATTCAAGAATCGAGAAATTATAGCTTTTGTTCGTATTTTATCTCGCTTAAGTCACATTACAGTGCACTATCGAAATTGGTTTCAATAAAATTTACGTAATATCAACCAACTGGAAATAAATTCATATAATTGCAAGCTTAATGTGGCATTCGCTTGACTGTTTTTATTTCAGACTTGCTTCTAGCAGTGGTTTTGGCTTTAATGAATAAATATACTTTTTATTCTTTTAGGACAAAGAATAAACAGGATATTTCTAAATTTATACATGTACTTTATCGTACACCAAGATTTCAATTTACACTTAGTGTGAGGTAATTTCATCTTGTTTATTGAATCAAAATTTCTGATATCGTTTTTTTTTTTTTCATTTCAAATAAGTCTACATAGGCACTTATAAAACGTTACAAGCCAGTACATGGTTCTAATTTGTCGTTTCCTATGGAGGAGAACTGGCATAAAACCCCATGGTTACTCTTTAAACGAAATGATTTCACAATATCTTCATAATACAATATTAATAGGTTTCTTTGAGTGGACAGTGCAGACTAGTTAATATTATACCCAAAAATACAATAAAAAAATTGGATTGAAATTTATTTATGTCATTCCTTAGTCAATTTTTACATTGTATTGAAATCACTCGAATCAATCGACACTACAAAGCAAAACAAAGATAAATATAATACACATTATACCCGTACGCAAAATACGAGCTTTAGTCGTGGAGTTGCGGCCACGTGCCCGAGAAACAAATACACATCACAGAATTTGAATTGAGAATTGAGAACATTAAATAAAACAATCCACAAAAGTTATACAGTGAACAAAATGCTCAAATAATATTTTGCAATTTCCTTTTTATATGAAGTATGTGGGTAATCAAATTAAGTAACATAAAAACAGAAAGTAATCTATGAATCCTTAAACTGTTAGTTTATTCTCTCTCATATATTTAGTTTTATTAGACTGCTATAACTGACGTGTGACAAAATAACAGCTCAAAAACGGCTTCATCACGACCAGAGAAAGTTCTCACATTGCTAGACGAAACTAAAGTCATAAACTTTATGCAGTGACAACATATTTCAGAAACGTCGGAGCCTTTTATTAGACGAAGCGAGATGATCGTTGAATCCCCTTTTTCCGCGAGAATTTAAACTTGAGCCGTTCACAGTATTGCGAAAGTTTTCAGCTCAACGAAAATACACCGGAACGCTTTCAAAAGAGTAATAGCAGCGAGTGATTTTTTCGTAGGGTCGCGGATCAGGATTATTTCACACACGGGCGCCAATCAGAAGCCTTTGAACTGCTGGAGGGATGACAGGTCCACCTCTACGAAGTTTGATTAATTCTTCAGTACGTGGAAAAGTTTGAATATCATCTGTTATCAGGTTTTGCGTTACACACAACCTTTGGTCTAGTTGAAAACCAGTATTAGGTATTAGTTGTCTTTCATGTGTTTTTTTTTTTAAGTAGTTAAAATCATTTAATGACATCCCCCGTTCTTGGCGGAATGGGAGATAGTGTCAGACTCTTACTGACTAAAATTTACCCCGTTCCTCCTTTGCCTTGGTTCCAGGGCCCTTGTATGCATTTTCCCTAGATTAGGCTTCGACCCTACTGGGCCCCTACAGTTTGCTGAAGACTTCTTGAGGCGCGCGGGAACAGTGCGCGCCGTAAACGACTTGGGCTCGGTCCAGTCTGCCTTCGTGTTTGCTATTTTGGTGTTAGGCACACTATTTTATTTGTGCTTTTAAACTTGTGGTGTTTGTGTTCCTTGTGTTGTGTTGTATAAATCTGATGAAGAGCAAATTGGATATATTATTTATTGTTTACCATAAAAATTACAGCAAAATCTCAGTATCAATAAAGTGTAACAAAGGGCAATTTTATCGCTTAAAGCGATTTTTTACAAAAGACCTTATAAAATACTCATCTAATAAATTATACAGGATAAAAACAGTGTGAACTGTACAGAAATATGTACAAATACTTAATGTTGCTCAATGGTTTTTTTTTAAGGTTGAAAATCATCAAATGACTTCTCGCGCTCATGGGTGGAGTGGGAAGGCATTTGATACTTTTACTGGCTAAAACTACACCTGTTTCTTTTAGTTTGCCTGGACCTGTGACCCACCACGGGCTACGGAATTCCTTTTCAGCCTCCCTAGCCAAGTTACAATAATTTCGTTTAGCGTGAACGCTTGGAGTTGGCCACGCCCCCAATTTTTTGGTTCTGACCACGTAACGTGAGTGTTGAGATGACGTCAGAACAAAGGAATTGGGTGCGTGGCCAACTCCAACCGTTCACGCTGAACGAAACGATTGTAACTTGGCCTGGGGGGCTGAAAAGGAATTCTCTCGGCCTTTGCATGCATCGGCCCTGCCGGTCTCCTGCGGCTTACTGATATCTCTTTGACGAGCACGCTGTCGATGACTTGAGTTCGGAAAAGACAAGTCACGCATTGCCGGACGGCGAGCTACCGATTGCTTACCATCCGTTTGAATTTCTTAAATGATGATGATAATTCAGCTTGTCTTACTGACATGGGCAAAGCACACTTTTTGAACTGTAAATGATATATTGTAAAAAGTTATGTTTTTTATGTAATGGCTTGTCATCTCTAGCTTCAAATTTATAAGATGAGAATTATCCTTTTACTCGTACAATATGTAGTCCTCTAACCAAACGATTTATTTCAATCCCAGATTCTATCATACCTAATTGAGATCACGGCAACATACAATATATGAACATATAAAACAGCCGCTTATTTGAACTGAGAGGCAAGTCGGGATAATTAATCAAGTGTCAGCATTGTGGCGAATGCTTGGCATACGATGTATCAACGTTGGGTTCTACACGATACGTGAAACGTGACGGCTGGCGTGAATGTATATGTATAAATAGTAAGTATTTGTTTTAGGTTTATTTTATATTTCTTTCATTTGATATTTTATAAATGTTCTCACCCGTGTCTTTGTTTCTGCAGGATGGGACACAGAAACAAATACAAGGAAATAAAACTTTTTTAGAGATAGAAAATAGATTAAGTAAAAATAGCCAATATATGAAAATAGCAAATAGATTAAAATATCCAATACATAAAAATAGGGCCCCGGGATAAAGGCAAGGAACGGAAAGGTAGGTTTTTAGTCAGTAAAAGTCTGACACTATTTCCCGCCCCACCCAAGGGCGGGATTTGTCATTGGATGATTTTACCTATGTTAAAAAAAAAAAATACATAAAAATAGCCAATTGATTATAATCATCAACTAGTAAATAAATTAAACCCCAAAGATATAAATAGCTAATTGATGAAACTACCCAAAAAATAAATCCAAAAAAAGCCAAAAGACAAAAAACAGCCAATAGATATAAATAGCCCGTAGCAAAAAAAAACATGTAAATAGTGTTGACAGTATTATCCTAATCAAATCTGTACCTGCTTACATAGCTCAGAGCGGAGAATTTATTAAACAATTTTGCACAACAAAATAATCTACTCGCAGATCTTACATACCTCTTACATACATAAAAGAAATAAACTATTTTACTAGTTTAGATAACTGAGGAAAAAATGTGTAGAGTATTTCAGGCAAATATACCTTTTTTGTCATTTAAAGTCCTATAACATTTTATTACCAAAGACGTAACATTTTAATTCATTATTCCCCGAGAGGACGCCGGCGTCCGCACACCTATTGTCTTTCTATTGTGTCTCTAATTACGGTATTCAACAGGTCAAACAAACGCACAAAGTTTAGGAAGATATTTAGGTTTAAACAAAAAGTAATAATAGTATACCACATAATAATGTCTCGAAAACTAAATATACTTACAAAGCTATGTGAATTCAAAGAAAAAACTGATACAAAAAGCTTTATTCTTCTTTAAACTTCAAAGGCTTTGTTTTAGCCTCTCCTACACATTCATTAAGTGCTTCTTTACAATATTTTCTCTTGTTTATATAAAAAACACTAGTTTACGTTCCTCGCAGCTGAAGTTAGAATGTATAAATCTTTTCTTCTGAAGTAATTTTAAAAGTTTTTACGAACTCTTAGTTTATTTCCTTTCTTTTTATGCTAGTCTATACATTTTTACACAATTTCACTGAACACGGAGTTTTTTCTCAGCATTTTGGAATTATCACTTTAGTAAGTTTTGGAACATTAATTCTAGACTGTCCGTAGTTTTAGATTAATTAGCTCTTTGAAAATTAAAAATGTAATGAATTATTGGTTTAATCTTCTGAATACCGTTTTTTTTTTAATAATAATTAGAGACGCAATAGAAAGACAATAGGTGTGTGAACGCCGGCGTTCACTTGGGGCTTGAGTAATTAACAGCTTTTGGTATAAGTAATATCTGAAACTAATTTTGAGCTTTCTTGATGGTGTTATAACACCATCAAATTTATATCACACCAAAATTATAAAGTCAAAACTTTATACAAACGTTCGCAAACAAATATATACACACGTGCTTACTATACCTACATATTTGTTCCGTAGAGGCCCAGCCTGCTAACTGCAGGCAGGCAGGGTCGAAGCCTGCTGGGGTCAAGGGCCGTTTTCTGAGAGGAAGGCTCAGCCCCGGCACTATAGGCAACGAAGAAACGGGTTAAGTTTTTAGTCAGTAAGAGTCTGACACTACTTCCCGCTCCGCCCAAGGGCGGGATTTGTCATTGGATGATTTTACCTACAATAAAAAAAAACCTACATATTTGTTACTCCTTCACGCTCAAGAGGCAGAATGGATTGTTATGTTTGAATTATAGGAAATCATCAAATGACTTCTCCCGCTTTAAGGCGGAGCGCGAGGGCGTGCCAGACTTTTACTGACTGAAACTCAATTTTTTTTTTATATTTCTATAACTCACTCTTATGTTCCTTCTTTGCTTTGCGTTCCAGGACTCTGGGTTTCCGTTTCGGAAGCGGATCCATGCCTCCTACGAACACCGGTAGACCATGACCTTAAATATTACGTAGAATACTTTTTTTCCTAGAAGCAAGATACCTTGGTATCATTTTCCACCTCCGCTGTTGAAATCGCTAACCAAAAAATTAGTAGCTTTATAGTTCTTAAAATTAAAACTGCTGTTATATTTTAGTAGTAACTAATGGCAGAGCTTCTATCGAAAAGGTTGAAGGCTCACTTTTACTCCCATCTCGTCTCATCATCAGCCTTTTAATGTTCCCCAACTGGGCCACAGGCCTTCTCTCTAAGAGATGGAATGGGCCGTAAACCACCACGTGGGCCCAGTGCGGGTCGGTGAATATCACATGTCTTCGAATGTTTTGGTTCTAGGACAAGCCGGTTTCCTCACGATGTTTTCTTTCACCGTTTTGAGAGCAATGGTGATGAAATAAATTACACAAAGTAATGCGCCTGGCTGGGTTTGAACCCGTGATCTACAACTCGTAAATCGGGGCCATTCCACTACCACTGCTCTAATAATAAAAAAGTAATTATGAAAAAGAAAAAAAAATGATATAATAATAATTAACTGAAAACCTTAGCGCGATCCAAACATAAATCTTCAGGCAATTTCTTTCACCGCCAAATTACCTTTACAACAATCCTACCTATCTACAGAAATCTCGATAAATTCGCAACATTTGTCTCTGAGCCAACGACATTGTTTTACCTTTCACGTCATGAAACACAAGCAGAACTTAAGTAAAGCAATATTTATTTACGGTTAACAAATGGCTGGGTACCATGTTAGCATTTTACGATTTTGCTTCGAGTCAAACACTTTGTATTCGTGACCAGTATTGGTTGTAAAAGTTGCCTCCAGGTGAAGACAGAATTTTGTCCATGTGCAATTTGATAAGCAGACAGCGATGCCTAATGACATGGACTTCTTTGTCATTGTAAAAAGCTTGAAGTTCAATAACCTTTAGCTTTTTGTTCGGTCATTTTTAGTTGTCTTTTTTGTGGTATCGCCTTAAATTGATTGTCTACTTTAATATTTATTGCTTAGAATGGTTTTTGGGTAACAGATTATATTATAAGATACTAACTTTTGCCACAGTTTTGCTCACATGTGTTTAGGATCTTTTTTTTTCTTTTGCTCACATGTGTTTAGGGTCTTTTTTTTTCTTTTATGGTAGCTCAGGGAGATGAGCAAATAAGTGGATTGTGAAGGATTTGAAAATTATATTGAGTCATGGCGATAAATACCTTTTAGGTTCACTTCGACGTATCGTCCGGTGCATGCCGCGTTAGGTCCGCTACTCCATATATAACTCCTTGGTGAAACCACACCTGCTATACCTAATCGAAATCTGGGGTAATGCCTCTAAAACTAATCTAGCAGAACTTCAAACCATGCAAAATAAAATACTAAAAATACTTTTTCATTATTAATTTTTAACACCGACTCACAAAATTTATAAAGAAACCAAACTAATGAACATAAAACAATTATATATTTACCATACTTGCATGCTCTCGCGCCGGGGCTTGGTTCAGGCCATACTCCGGAGCGAGGAGGAGTGGCAGGCGGTCGCCTCCTTCTGCGAAGCAGTAATGCTAGCAAAGGAGGAGGCTGACCGTATCAGGCAACGGCGCTCACGCCGCAGCCGCCGCCGTAATTCCGATCCAAATTTCCGGCCACCGTAGGCGCGGGCTTGCGGACGGCGGGCAATGGGTAGCTCGCTGTCCGTTTGTCCGGTAACAGACCGAACCGAGCCCAAGTCGTTTACGGCGCGCACTGTTCCCGTGCGCCTCAAGGAGTTGTCAGCAAACCGTAGGGGCCCAGTAGGGTCGAGGCCTAGTCTGGGGCTTTGGGAAGGTATGAAAATGCATAACAGGGCCCTGGAACCAAGGCAGGGAAGGAACAGGGTAGGTTTTTAGTCAGTAAGAGTCTGACACTATTTCCCGCCCCACCCAAGGGCGGGATTTGTCATTGGATGATTTTACCTACCAAAAAAAAAACCATACTTGCATGCTTGTCCGAAAAATATTAAATAAATCTCTCCATACTAACTTATCCTTTGTACGGTTGAGACAACAAACACAGCGAAGTTCACGCCGAGCAAGTTATTTAGTTCTACCCAAGACAAGAACGAAGCTCGGCAAGACAATGTTTACCTATGCAGGCGTAGATATTTTTAACAAATTACCGTCGACAATTAAAAATGCAAGCTCCTATAATGCATTCAAAGCACAACTTGCCCGACATGTAGTCGAAAAATACTAACAATATTCCACTAGTAACCAAATGGGGTGCCATGACAGAAAACCTCCACGAGTGCCCGCAGGCTATAGTTCCCTTGCGGATACGTCCGCAGCGAAGGCTAGTCTGCGGGACGGTGCACCCTGGGAGGCGGCCAACCACCCCCTTGGGCACTCCTGCCTAAGGGGCCTTGATGGCCGTCTGCGAATGTTCTGTCGGGAGTACGCTTCAACGCGTGTCCCTCTGCTCTAGCAGAGGGCACAGTGGCGAAGCAAGAGCGGGCTCGGCGTGCACTCACCCTGCCACCGGGCAGGCAGGAGGAAGACTTTCTCCTCCTTCTGCCACCGTTGTTCTCGTAGCCCCAGAGATTGTCCAAGGTCATGTTTCTGACTTTTGATGGGGGTCGAGGGTCTTGGCTTAACCGCCCGGGCCGCGAGGAAGACAACCTCTATAAAAAATTACCCCAAACCTCCAAGCGGCGGCGCACCGTGAGGGAGGTTGTTAGCTTGACTAATGGGTAGCTAAATTAGTCTCTAGTGCGGACCACTGAATTTGAGCCGGTACAACATGAAATATACTCGTGGGACCAAAATGGATAATATGAAATCAAAATTTTTTAAAACCCAAACCGAGAGTGATGCGCGGTCGGAGTCCGACGCGGCATCCGGAAGGAGCTCAGGCTCGGAGGTGGAAGAAGTGGTGGAGTCGGGAGGCGACACCGGAAGAAACGCAAGTTTCTTCCGGAAACGCTCCCTGTCGAGGGACAAGTCGTCCTCCGACGGAGAAAAGGGCTCGGCCCGAAAAATCCCTACCAGTGGGCGGGGAGCGGGCCGAGCACCGGGAAGAGGACGGGGAGTCACCTCCCAGGAAGCGGCTGAGCGAGCCGAGAGGCTCGCCGCGGAAGGGCGCCACCCCGCTGCGGCCAACGCTGCGATGGACCCCTCGGGACCATCTGGCAGTGAGCGTGAAGACTCCGCCGAGGAGTCGCGCAGGACCTTCGGCGAGCTCGTGGTCGCCGCGCTGCGGGATATGGGCCGCAAGCGCGAACGAACGTCGAATGAGAGGACGGTCCTCCGCCATGCCGCCTCTATGCAGGAGGCCTTCGACGTCGCTCTGCGAAAGAGCGTGGCGAAGCTCCGGGCCGAGCTTCGAGCCGGGCTCCGGGCCGAGCTTCAGGCCGAGCTCGCTGGGGTCCATAGGGCCGGCAGCCAGGAGCCTGTGGAGGGGGGGCGCGGGCAGGGGCAGGGGCAAAGTCGGCCCCAGTCCCAACCTCAGCCCCAGCCTCGGCCCCAGCCCCAGCCCCAGGCCGAGTCAGGAAGCCAGCTGCTGACACTGGTGCAGCGGGAGCTGGCTGCTTTCCAGCAGCAGCTGCAGAAGCAGCTGCAGGAACAGCAGCAGCAGTTCCAGCTGCGGATCCAGCAGCAGCTGTCCCTGCTGGAGGGCATCGTGTTGCGCCCCCCACTAGCGGCCTCCGGCCAACGAAGGGTGGCGTCCTACGCTGCCGCCGCGGCCTCGGCGGCTGCGCCCATGGCGGGCCCGTCAGGGCAGACCAGGCGCGTGGCCACGGCTGCGAACCCCGCCGGAGCGGCCCCACAGGCCAAAAAACAGCAGCAGGTGAGGCCAACCCCTGCTGCTGCCCCTAAGAAGGGCAAGGCGGCACCGGCCACTAAGGCGGCAGGAGCCCCTGCCGTGGCGGCAAGCAGGCGGTCTAGGCCGCCTCCTCAACCTGCGGATTCTCTGGCCGAAGCCGGATGGCAAGTGGCCGGAGCCAAAAAGCAGGCTGGCAAGGCGGCTCGGGCTGCCAGGAGGCGTGAGCGGCAGAAGCTGAGAAAGCGGACGGCCCTCGCGGCCAGGATTCGCAACCCGCGCTCTACGGCTGTAGTTCTTACACTGCAGCCGGAGGCAGCGAAAAAGGGTGCGACCTACGGCGAGGTCCTCCGTAAGGCGAAGCAGGCGGTGAACCTCACCGACCTTGGGATCACCGGGGGCTTCCAGATGCGGCATACCGCGACTGGTGCCCTGATGTTGGAGGTCCCCGGAGCCAACAGCGGCCCCACCGCAGACGCCCTGGCTGAAAAAATCAGGGCGTCCTTGGATGCGGAGGAGGTCCGGGTGTCCAGGCCCACAAGATGCGTCGACATGCGCATTATGGGCCTGGACGATTCCGTCGAGGTCGAGGAGGTCGTGGCCGCTGTCGCCAGGACGGGTGGGTGCCCTGCCGATCAGGTCCGGGCAGGCACCATCCGTGTTGACGGCACTGGCATGGGGGCAGTTACAGTGAACTGCCCCGTGTCAGCGGCCAGGAGCATCACCGGGGACGGCAAACGGCTTCTGGTGGGCTGGGTCTCCGCGCGGGTCAAGCTGCTGGAGCCCAGACCGCTGCGCTGCTATCGCTGCCACGTGGGCCACCACGTGGGGGTATGCTGCGCAGCGGAGGAAGATCGCAGCGACCGCTGCTTCCAGTGCGGTCAGCCCGGCCACAAGGCCGATACCTGCAGTGCAGCGCCGCACTGCTACGCATGTGCGGCGGCAGGCAAGTCGGCCGACCACCGGGCTGGGAGCAGGACCTGCGATCCCCCTGCCAAGGCCAAGGGCAAGGTCCCAAGGCCCGTCCCCGCGAAGATGCTCACCGCCGCGGCTGCCCCGCTGGCTGCCGCCGCCATCGCCTCCGCGGACGCCGCCGCCGCTAGGGACCCTCGCAGAGGGCACGGGAGGAGACTGTAATGGACTGTCAATAACGGCTCCATTACGTCTCCTCCAGGCGAATATCAACCACTGCGCCCCCGCTCAGGATCTGTTGCTCCAGAGCATGGCGCAGTGGTCGATCAACATCGCCGTTGTCTCCGAGCCGCACTTTGTCCTGCCCAGAGCCGACTGGGTTCAGGACCTGAGCGGCTCGGTGACACTCATTTCGTCGGCCGCCGCCGGTACCCCGGCACTCGAGGCCGTCAAGAAAGGCCGGGGTTGCGTGGCAGCACGGTTCGGGGACATAGTGGTGGTAGGCGTCTACCTGTCCCCGAACAGATCTCTCGCCGAACTAGACAACTCCCTTTTGGAGCTGGATGCCGTCGTTGCTGGGTTTGACTCCAGCCTCCCCGTGGTCGTTTGCGGGGACTTCAACGCCTGGAACGAGGCTTGGGGTTCCCGGTTCACGAACCAACGAGGTCGAAGGGTGGAGGAATGGGCCCTAGGACAGGGCCTAGTCGTACAAAACCGGGGTTCTGTCCCCACGTGTGTGCGGATGCAGGGCGAGTCGGTGGTGGACGTTACGTTCGCCAGCCCTGCACTGGCACCGCGCGTCGTCGACTGGCGCGTCATAGAGGAGGTGGAGACGTTCTCCGACCACCGGTACATCCGGTTTGACGTCTCCGCCCAGACCTCGACCGTGCCGGTCCGACAGACCCCGTGTGGTCCGCGTTGGGCGCTGAGGCAGCTGGACAGGGACCTGCTCCAGGAAGCCGCGATAGTACAGGCCTAGGGGCAAGCACCGGACAGGCCTGTCGACATCGACGTCGAGGCGGACTGGTTCCAGGTGGCCATGTCGCAAATATGCGACGCGGCCATGCCCCGAGTCCGGCCAGGACGTGCCCGGCGCCAAGTACACTGGTGGTCGCCAGAGATTGCGGCACTGCGCGATGCGTGCAATGCTGCGCGACGCCGGTATACTAGACACCGCAGGCGCCGCACCCGTCCACCGGGTGCGGAGGCCATAGAGGCGGAGCTGTATGAGGGATACAGGGCGGCAAAGCGCACCCTCCGAGCGGAGATAAAGCGGGCCAAACTCGAGGCCCGCAACGTGTGGCTGGAGTCTCTGAACGTCGATCCGTGGGGACGCCCATACAAAATGGTGATGGACAAACTCCGCCCATGGGCTCCCCCGCTGACTCAGAGTCTCCGGCCTCAGCTCGTGGAGGGTGTGGTGAGCGCTCTGTTCCCTACGCGAGGGGAGCATACTCCCCCAACTATGGCTCCGCCACCAGCAGCGGTGTCCGATGCGGACCACGACGGCAACGACGGCAACAATGCTCCAGAGGTGACCGAGGTGGAGATGAGAGTGGCGGTGCGAAGGCTGAGTGCCAAGAACACCGCCCCAGGACCCGATGGCTTGCCTGGAAAAGCCTGGGTCCTGGCCATGGAGGAACTCGGGTCTCGACTGAGAGGGCTCTTCAGCGCATGCATGGAGAGGGGCCAGTTCCCGCTTCGCTGGAAGACGGGGAAACTGGTCCTTATCGCGAAGCCGGGGCGCCCCGCGGACTCTCCGTCCGCGTATCGGCCCATTGTGCTGCTCGACGAGGTGGGCAAGCTCTTTGAAAGAGTAATTGCAGACCGCCTCGTCGTGCATCTGGCACGGAAGGGGCCGGATCTTGCGGACGGCCAGTTCGGTTTTCGCAGGAGGCGCTCCACTGTGGACGCCATCATGCGCGTGCGAGCCCTCACGACGGGGGATGCGGTGTCCCGGGGCAGGTGTGTCTTGGCGGTGTCTCTGGACATCGCCAACGCCTTCAACTCCCTGCCCTGGAGTTGCATTGGTAGGGCACTCCGGTACCACCGGGTGCCCGACTACCTCTGTCGGGTGATCGAGGCCTACCTGTCGGACAGGTTCATCATCTACCCCGGTCATCAGGGGGAGTTGAAACGGCGAGAGATGTCGTGCGGTGTTCCGCAGGGATCGGTACTAGGGCCGCCCTTGTGGAACATCGGGTACGACTACGTGCTGCGCGCCGACCTCCCCGACGGGGTCAGCGTGGTCTGTTACGCAGACGACACGCTGGTCCTGGCGCGGGGACGGTCGTACCAGGCGGCGGTCGAACTAGCGACGCGCGGGGTTGCGACAGTCGTGGAGAGGATACAGCAGTTGGGACTCGAGGTGGCATTGCACAAGTCCGAGGCCATGTGTTTTCACGGCCCTCGTAGCGCGCCACCTGCGGGCTCCCAATTAACAGTAGGAGGAGTTCACATCGGCGTTGGGTCGACGATGAAGTACCTGGGACTCGTCCTCGACAGCCGGTGGAACTTCAAGGAGCATTTCCGACGTCTGGCTCCCAGATTGAATGCGACCGGGGCTGCGCTCAAGCGGCTCCTGCCGAACCTGGGGGGTCCAGACGCCTCCTGCCGGAGGCTCTACGCAGGCATCGTTCGGTCCATGGCCCTTTACGGTGCGCCGGTGTGGGCGCCATCGCTACGAAAGCGAGTGGCGGCCCGGCTAACCGCCTGCCAGAGGGTCATGGCCATCCGTATGATTCGCGGATACCGTACGGTGTCCTGGGAAGCGGCGAGCCTCCTTGCTGGCCTACCACCGTGGGATTTGGAGGCAACAGTCCTTGCACACATGCATGATTTACGCGTGGAGATGCAACGTCGGGGCGAAACTCCGCTGCCGCGACAAGTCGCGGCATGGCGGACAGAGCTCCGGCGGGATCTCATGGTGAAATGGCGAGAGCGATTGTCGCAACCTCGTGCTGGGCACGCCACGATCGAGGCGGTAAGGCCCCTCTTTGAGGCGTGGCTGGAAAGGCCCCACGGCGTCGTCACCTTCCGTTTGGCGCAGGTGCTGACCGAACACGGCAAGTTCGGTCCGTACCTGTACAAGATTCGTGCGGAGACGACGCCCGGGTGTCGCCACTGTGCGGACCGCCCGGTGGACACGGTGGAGCACACAGTCGAGGTGTGCCCCGCTTGGGAAGAGCAGCGCCGTGTCCTCGTGGGGGCGATCGGCGGCGATCTCTCACGCCGGGGCTTGGTTCAAGCCATGCTCCGGAGCGAGGAGGAGTGGCAGGCGGTCGCCTCCTTCTGCGAAGCAGTAATGCTAGTAAAGGAGGAGGCCGACCGCCTTAGGCAAAGGCGGACACGCCGCCGCCGCCGCCGGGTTTCTGATCCCAATTTCCGGCCACCGTAGGCGCGGGCTCGCGGACGGTGGGCAATGGGTAGCTCGCTGTCCGTCCGTCCGGTAACAGACCGGTCCGAGCTCAGGTCGTCTACGGCGCGCACCGTTCCCGCGCGCCTCAAGGAGTTGTCAGCAAACTGTAGGGGTCCAGCAGGGCCGAAGCCTATTGGGGCCAAAGGTTATGTGAGACTGTCACCAAAAGCCCCAGGATAAAGGCAAGGAATGGAAAGGTAGGTTTTTTAGTCAGTAAAAGTCTGACACTGTTTCCCGCCCCACCCAAGGGCGGGATTCGTCATTGGATGATTTTACCTACCAATAAAAAAAAAAAAAAAAAAAAAAAACTAGTAACCAAATACTTATTGAATGCATTATAGAAGTACCTGATTATAAAAAAAAAAGATTATGAACGACGAAAATACTAACACTGTTTTTGTTTCATGTTTCTCATGTAAGTGACTGTAGTCTTTTATGAGAATAAATTTCTTTAAACCTAAGATGCGGTACAGTGAGGTGTCGACAAAAGGACGTGCGTGGCTTGGGAGCCGTCAGATCGAGAAGTGAGGCGCTGCTCGCCGTCCGGGTCCGATGACGTCGGCATCCCATTCTCTCGGACCATGACCCTGTACGAAAGGTCACCACGGTCGACACGGCGGCGCTCCGCCCAAGCGGAATACGCCTCCATCGTATATTCCACTGTGTCCTCCAGGCGATATGAATATTGGTGACACCCGAGCGTTTCTTCCTCCTAAATCTGACACAGGAACTTCAAGAACTTACTATGTCCAGAGAAGATGTACTGGCACCTCTCTAGCTACACCTATTAAAGAGGATTTACTGCCGTGAAACACATTTTCCTTACCTAAGAGTTAAATATAAAAAAAATCCATTATTATTCCTCGTCTACGTCGACGAAAAAAAAAGCAGGTTTCTAAATCCAATTATTTAAGCTGGACGCTTATAAGTCAGTGAGACACGCCTTCTGTATTTATATTTATATATCTATAGATTACTCTTTTTTATTAAATCTTTATTAACAATGACTCGCATATTTATTTCACAAATACACAATTATATACATTATAAACACTTACTAATTAAAACTATATTTACACTAAAACCTACTCCTAACTAAAAAATGGCGTCATAAAACTCCTCCGTATCGCTGTCGACTGGCGTGCCCAAAAGACTGGCGGCATTGGCACGTTGTATGTCAATGCTTAATCTCAGACCGAGGTAAAAGCCAGCCCTTGGGTCACGCGAAGTGTCAACTAAGCGTTTGGAGAGATCTTTAAAAAGCGCATGAGCACTCGGTCCTCACGGCCCCAAGAGTTTCTGATATTTATAGATTTAATTAAATAATTCAATTATAGATTGCTATTTTTAAGTAATTGAAAACCTTGTCTTCAGAAGTTAATTTAACACGTTACCTTCGTATCAATTTAGTCTGTCGATTACTATTCTATTAATATTTGAAAGTCTATCCAGTTGATAGTTTTCCAATAAAGTGTTTACAAAGCAATTATTAGAGTCACTAATAACTAAGATATTGGTTTTCTCAAACGAACTTTGCCCTTGTAAGCACATTGACTCTGACAATTAAGGTAATACTTGAAAATAACACTTACACTTACTTATAAGTCTATTACAAGTAATAATTTTTCAATACACTTGCTCGAAAACTGCCTCTAATCGCACTACAATTAGGTTCGATATGGCATGTATATCACCCGCGTGTTTTTTTTTAATTTATCACACCAAGGACTTTTTTAATTCCAATGTCGTCACGGTCAATGGTGATTATTTTTATTTTTAAGCAAAGATATTAGATCATTAAGATATTTTTAAGGTTTTAATATTTAATGAAAATTTAAATTGTGTTTTTAAACAGAACATAATAAATAAACACGATTACTTACACAATAATTTGTTATTTTCCAACAAATTAACATTTATTGGCGTTCGAAATTCAAAAATATTTGAATTTCTATTTTTATTAATGTTTGATACCTTTGCCTTTGAATGAATAAAGTTTGATACCTTTGCTTCTTCTTCAACCTGCAAAGGTTATGCACGGGAAAAAGTACACCGTCACTTAATATTAACTAACTTATTCATTTGTGACAGTTGTGAAAAAGAAAATTTGAAGAGAACTCTTTAGATGCTATGCCGCCACATTATGTGATTGAGGTAAAAAATACTTGCGATAGCCTGCTGCCATCAAATCAAAACTAAATTGTAAGGTAACTTTGGAAAATTTTCTTCAGTACAAAATGAACAAAAATGCGTCGTAATTTTCCGTTAGAAGATAGATTATTGGTGCATTTTTCATCGTATTTCTTCGTAAATGTATTGAAAACCGTCGTTTGATACAAGTGCAGATTTGTCACTGCAGCACTCGGCTCCATATCATCCTCGCCTGTACGGCTCGGCTGAATTTCGCCTCGGCTGCAATGTCAAACTTTCCCCACTTGTATCAAAATATACTATTGTTAAAACTTTTTCTATAGTCCTGTCATCTCGACGAAGGTATTATTACAGTTCGCAAATATATCTATCATGATAATTGGGGGTGCCAACTATTATTGAAGAAAAATAAGGTACCCCAAATTTTAAGTAGAATAAAAAGTAATTGAAAGAAAAGAAAATAATAATAATAATAATAATTTTATTTTCTCACTACAATATACAGTCTACATCATCAATTTAATGGGTATACAAAAAGATCTGTTAGAATATATTGTAGGAGACTGGTGCCTAAGCTAGACTCTAGGCCTGTGTTTCAGGACACCAGGTTCCCACCCCTTAACTTTTACATTACCTAGGTTGTGTACTAGCGCGCTGACAATGTAGTAAGTTACCCAACAACTTTAAATGAAGACAATATGTTTAACAGCTTTAAATTAAAATAATAATATGGTGTTAGTATATTATATGCGTAGTATATGTGAGTATGTGTGTGTGTGATGGTGTGTATGTGTGTGCGTATGTGCGTTTGTGTGGTTCCAGTTACCTAAGAATGATTACACTATATTAGTAAGAATATGCTCGGTATCATCATAGTTTAGCTCTAATAGCCATTCAGTTAGCTTCTTTTTACATTGATATTTTTTAAGATTAAAAATGTTTAGGAGCTTGTGAATTTTATTATAAAGATAACTACTCAAATGTCTAAAGAAGCGTCTAGCAAAAGTTGTTTTTAGATGAGGTTGAGAACGCTTCACTGGGTTATACCGCCTTTTTCCACTAGAGAGCAACGGGTCATACGTTAAAAGAGAGTGTTGTTTAATTATGGTGTGTAATATGAATAGTTGTCGGACTGTGAGGACTTTGCTCTCTTTGTATAACTGTTCAGTGGGAAATCGGTATGGACGAAAGGAAGCGACCTTCAGGATGGCCCTTTGAGATCTTTCCAGTTCCAGTAGAGTAGTTTTCGGTGCTCCGCCCCAGGAGGTGATGCAGTAACTTATTATGGACTGGGCGAGGGCAAAGTACACTTGTTTCATTACTTCTTTATCGACTACGTGTCTTAGTGTTTTAAAGACATATATAAGCTTACGCAATCTGTTACTAAGGATGTTAATGTGCTCTTGAAATCTCAGTTTATCATCAATTGTTATTCCAAGGTACTTTACTTTATCGGTCTTAGACAGAGCTACACAGTCACAATCACCTGTAGGCGCATCTGCACAAGTGTGTGCTACTATAAAATTTGCTGGTCCACTGGTTTTTAGACAAAATGTCATGTACTTCGTTTTGGCAGTATTAAGAGTCAATCGATTTCCCTGTAGCCACCTGTAGACTTTGTTGAACCCTGATTGTGCAAGTTGGTAAACTTCATCCCACGATTTAGCACTGAACAAAAGTGCAGTGTCGTCAGCGAAACTGACGATTTTGCCATTAGTGAGATCAAGCGCACCCAGGTCGTTGATGTAGATGAGGAAGAGTGTAGGACCAAGGACAGAACCTTGAGGAGTTCCGTAATTGATCGGTTGCTCCTCACTGATGAATTCATCTATCTTGACTCTCTGGGTACGGTCACTGAGGTAGTCTTTAAAAAGAGCCAGCGGCAAACCCCTGACTCCCAAGCATTCCATCTTATCCACAAGAATCGGAACACAAACTGTGTCGAATGCCTTCGCAAGATCCAAAAATATGCCCAAGACTTTCTCCCCACAATCCAGTTTTGTGACTATATAGTCTGTGAGATCATGAACCGCATCAGAAGTCGATTTGGCGGAGCGAAATCCAAATTGAGTCGGTACAATCAAGTTATTATTTTCTAAGTAACTCATTAATCGTTTATTCATTACCCGTTCTAATATTTTGGAAAATGTTGTGAGCACAGCTATTGGCCTATAATTATCGACACAGTCCCTGTCCCCACTCTTGTAGATCGGATGGACTATTGCTTTTTTAAATACATTGGGAAATTTACCCGTGGAGATGGCAAGATTACATATATACGTCAGGGGAGGCACAATTGTCGTTCCATGCTTTTTCAGTAGGTCACTAGAAATTCCATCCCACCCTGCACTACAGTTATTTCGAAGTGATTCTAGTATTTGTTTTACCTCCGCCTCATCAGTTGGAAGCATAGTCATAGACTTCGCCGTTTTTGGACGAATAACATTTGCTGGAGGTGTTGGGCTAGTCTTTATACTTTTAGCAAGTTTTTCACCTATTTTAGCAAAGAAGTCGTTTACACTGTTTATGGAGTCCTGTGGTGTACCCAATGAAGCTAATAAGTGTGATGAAGTATTTACTTTTTTTGTCGTTCGACCCGTAATACAGTTTAAAGCGGACCATAATTGTTTATTGTTTTTACCAGCTTTTTTTATTTAATTTTTTTCAAATTCTATTTTAATTTTCTTTAATAATTTATTACAATAGTTTCTGTATCGTAAGAATGAAATTTTTAAGACCTCGTTATTAGGCGCCTGTTTAAACTTTCTATGCAATACGTCCCGATGTCGAATACACCGAAGTAGACCAGGCGTTATCCACGGCTTTAATATTTGTTTACGATTTGAAATCTGAACAGTTTTGGAGTTTGCATCTATTGCATGCCTTAATAACCGAATTATTGTTTCCCCCGCTATATGAGGATCCTGTGTCTGGTATACTTCACCAAAATCCAGTTGTTTTAAGTCTGCATCTAATTGTTCATAATTAATACGGACAGAATACTTTTTTACAATCAATTTAGACATACGTTTTGATAAGAACAATGCAACCATCTCATGATCCGTTAAAGCAGAATGCGCAACCAGAGTTGAAGCAGGTAGCCGAGTTTTTAGTATTACGTGATCTAAACATGCATTATGCCGCGTTGGTAACGTGTGAGCGGGCAGCAAGCCGTGTGAAGCCAGTAAGTTTAGATATGTATTCTTAATGGAATCATGAGACTGTTCATGTATATTTATATTTATGTCCCCTATTAAAATTATATTATTGTACTGCGATAGTCCATTTAAAACAATATTGAGAGAATTTAGAAAACTACTTAGATCTTTGTAACCAGGCGGGCGGTATATCGCTAGAAGGACAGTTGTTTTATCAATTATTACTTGGAGGCAGTTAGCATCTAATAAAGGTGGCTCCTCCACTATGAGTTGCAGTTTTTTGTGTACGTAGACGACTACACCTTCATTTTGAGTACGATTGTTTCCGGTTAAGAAAAAGTTATAATTCGTCAACTCCGGAATATTGTGGGTAGTGGGGAGCCAACACTCAGTTAGCGTAATTATGTCCCATTCAAGTTTTGTCCTAGCCAGTGAGGTGATAAAACCTGTCATATTTTTGTTTATACTTCTTATGTTTTGGGTAATGATTTTCAATGATTGATTTAATGGGATATTTGAAGGGGTACAGTTTTCTAGGTCACAAATTGACGATTCGGACACGGTTATAGCATCCAAATTATTTATATTGTTTTGTATGTTATCGAATTTTAATTTAAAATAATTTTATTATGTCATTTTGGGTTAGTGCGCTACAGAACATTAAATCAATCATGTTTATAAAGTTATAATACAATTGCAATAATGTTTTGATTTTAATTACGTTACTGATGGTCCGATTACATTTTGGTATATATTCCAAGAGAAATATAGGTAAGCTATTTGTATAAATTATATATATTAAGTTACAGTATTTCGTAATTCCAGTTAATTTTAGAGTTAATCTTAGTTGTGTAATGTATTGTGTATGTGTACAGTAAAATTTAAAGTTAGTATTTTTTATTAACGTGTTAATGAAACTTAAAACTAGTGTTACTAAAATATTGTTAAAAAAATTAGCATGCAATAATATGTTCAGCTTTAGTCATTTTTTCTTACGGAGCTTAGCAAGGTCTTCGTCAGATTTAATAAGGTGGCTAGGCAGTCCATCTTTCTCCCGTATATACACCTTGCCATTCATAATCCAACATTGTTCAAAGCCGCATTCTTTCGTAAGTTCTCGTGCCTGAAAGTGCAGGCGTCTAGTCATTGCCGTGAGAACTTCGTTAATAAATATGGGAAGACCGCGTCCTGTTCCTGTTAGATGAGTTGTGCTCAAGCGATTATCCTTGTTTATTTTATTGAAGTCTCTAGATGACTTAAGGAATTGTTCCTTAATAGATGCCGACGAGAATTCCACCATAACAGCGCCCACTGTACCAGACTTGCTTTTGAAACGAAAGATGTTTTTTATTTCTGTTGAATTCACAGGTTGGTTGATGACTTTGCCCAACTTTTTTACGGTTTCAGACAGGGAGTCCCGAGTTTCCAGGGTTGACGTCGGCAGATTTTTTATTTCAAGACAAGCCACTTTTTGTTGCTTTTCTAAGAAGTCCACTTTAGTTTCGAGCGCTTTTATAACTTTTTGGTTATTGCTACATTCCATTTTTAAATGGTTTATTTCAACCAGAGCATCATCGTATTTCGCAGAGAGGAACACGATCGTCTTCTGGATGTCATCATTCTGGGATCTAATTTCAGAGTTTTGTGAACTGATCATAGCATTTTGGGACCGTATATCCTCGAGTGACAATTGCAAAGAATCTATTTTACTGCCCTGTTCATTTTGTTTACTAACCATTTCCGAAAACATGTCCTTCATATCTTTCATCATTTCCTCCAGTTTTTCCCACTCCTCCGCACCATATTTCCTTTTTCTTTGAGTTATATTTAAGTAGTTACCAGTATTAGCACTCGAAACCAAATTCGGTTCTGACGCGTACAGAGGTTTAGGTGAAGGCGGAGGCGTGCGCTTAATTCCAGAGAGCATATTGCCAAGAATAGCGATATTCAAAAGCAGTTCCAGCAGCGATATTCAAAAGCAGTTCCAGCAGCGATTTACAAAAGCAGTGCCAGAGTTAGGCAGAGGTAGGTATACAATCTAAATCGAGTTATAGGTAAGCAGCTTAACTCACTCAGTAGTTGCAAGTGTGATCTCGTTGCTCAGGAGTAGCCGCCGACTATATTCACCGCGAGACATACGCAGTAAAAATCTTCGCTGTGCCACAATTCAACGAACACTTCCGAGCAGTACCCGAACGCACAGTACAGCTCACGTCGCCACCGGTCAAAGTCCTCGATCGCTACGTCACTCGCCGTTGCTCGATGACTCGTTCGCCTCCGGATTTAATTTGAATAAATTAACAGTTGTTTTTGAGAAAAATGGTGATAACTTCGGTATAGCTTGATGGATTGACGAACTGTTTTTTGCACCGCAATGCTCGTTTGACTAGCTATAAAACGATATATGTATAAAGTGTAAATAGATACTTTTTACCACAGTTTCGATTTTTTAAAGAGAGAGTACAGCTTGATACGTGTTAACGCTAAGAGAGCGCGCGCGCGGGGTGGGAAATACTTTCAAATTTTTTATTTATTTGTTTCTTCTCTCAATTTTGTGTGTTTCAAGCACATATTTACAGTATTTCATTAGGTATCCTTACATTTTTGGAAAAGTATTCGCGTTTCATTTTACGCATCCCATTATAGAATTTTAAAAAAGTATTTTCTTATACTTTATTTTCATGAAAAGTACAAAATATGTTTTGCCGGCAACACTAGATGTTACGATTCTAATTTCAAAATTTTGGAACTTCCGATTGATTTTGCAACTTCGATTCAAATTGCAGACCCGATAAATTTTAATCGGAACGCATATCGGAGGTACAAAAAGTTTATACTTGTTATGCGGGAAACTCTCCTCCAACGTGTCATAACCTCTGCCTTGTCTCGAGTACTATAACACTTGTTGTTTTGTTTCAGATTTGGAATGGTCTAAGGGCGGGTTTCTGAATTGAGTATTTTGAGTTAAGAACGTCTCAAACCCTACTTAAATGCCAAATTTTGACAGGTTTACAGGCTAAAGTAGAGTTTGAGTAATTCTCAACTTCAAATGCTTAAATCAGAAATCGAGGGTAAGTCTGCTCATCTTTTATACTCACCAGGTTTTTTTATTAGTTTTAGTAGTGTTTCATTTGACGTTTCTGCCTCCGCCTCTACCTCTGATTTCGGTTAAGATGCAACAATCCAAATATAAAAAATCCGGTTTCGAATGAAATAATATGTTTTTGTATTCCAATATAACCATTTCCGTTACATCCCTATTTTGCAGTCATCGCATTAAATCATGTTATATGGTGGCAAAGCTAACAATTTTATACTATCACACTAATATTATATAGACCAAAGTTTATATATCTGTATAATTGCTTTTCCTTCACGCTCAAACAGCTGAATGGATTTGGATCAAATCAGGCACACGAGTAGATTTTTTTTGTATCGAAGATTTATTCCATTGAGATATTTTTTTACTTTTGATGCGGGCGAAGCAGCTGGCTGAAGCCAATTTATATTAATTTAGCTTTTGCCAACGGATTTAAATCGTATGAAAGTCGAAAATTGACCAATCTTTACGTCTTGCCCGGACATTAATTATTATATCCTTATCTAGGAACTATCCTGAGCGAGTCTTTCATCCTAAGTTACCGCGGTGCTGGAATGCAAAAGGTAACTCAAGAACAGATGCTAGCAAAGGAGGAGGCCGACCGCATCAGACAACGGCACACACGCCGCCGCCGTCGCCGGGATTCCGATCCCGATTTCCGGCCACCGCAGGCGCGGGCTCGCGGACGGCGGGCAATGGGTAGCTCGCGGTCCGTCTGTCCGGTAACAGACCGGTCCGAGCTCAAGTCGTTTTCGGCGCGCACTGTTCCCGCGCGCCTCAAGGAGTTGTCAGCCAACTGCAGGGGCCCAGCAGGGCCGAAGCCTACTGGGGCCAAAGGTTATGTGAAAATGTTGCCCGGGGCCCTGGGACAAAGGCAAAGAATGGAGCAGGGTAGGTTTTTAGTCAGTAAGAGTTTGACACTATTTCCCGCCCCACCCAAGGGCGAGATTTGTCATTGGATGATTTTACCAACTATAAAAAAAAAAACTCAAGAACAGATTGGATTTTAGTCAGTAAAAGTACTATCTCTCGCTTCACTCAGAACGGGAGAAGTGGTTCTATTTGATGTTATTCAAAAACAGAAGAAAAAAATATCTTTCATTCTAATAATACATTCATACGTGGGCATAAAATTGATTGACAAACGACCTTCCAAACATTCAATACAACCTGTCACATTTTATTCCATTGTATCACTCAGATAGGATAGATAGATAGATAGATTTGTATTCTTTATTGTACACCAAAAATAAAATTATATAAACAACTTAAAATAGGGTGTCACAATGGCCTATGCAATGGCAATAGGATTGTTTTTTTTTTTTTTGGTGACGAAAAATCATCCTATGACATCTCCCGCCCTTGGGCAGAGTGGGAGATAGTGTCAGACTTTTACTGACTAAAAAACCCAACCCGTTTCTTCGTTGCCTTCGTTCCAGGGCCCTGGTATTCACTTTCACATTACCCATGCATGGCCCATTCCGATCCCGATTTCCGGCCACGGTAGACGCGGGCTTGCGAACGGCGTGCAATGCATAGCACGCTGTCCGATCGTCCGATAACCGACCGGACCAAACCCAAGTCGTCGACGGCGCGTAGTGTTCCCGCACGCCTCAAGGAGCTGTCAGCAAACCGTAGAGGCTAAGCCTGCTAGCTGCAGGCAGGCAGGGTCAAAAGGAATACCCGGCCCCGGCACGATAGGCAACAAAGGAACGGGGTAGGTTTTTAGTCACTAAGAGTCTGACACTACTTCCCGCTCCGCCCAAGGGCGGGATTTGTCAGTGGATGATTTTACCTACAATAAAAAAAAATTGCATGGCCCCGGTAGGTACCCATGGCCCCAGTAGGAGATAGGATAGATGGATATAGTTTTCCTCCTCATTATCAACGGACCAAACCCGTTATCGATACTAGTAATTTAACAAAGCAAGCTCGGAATAGTGATTTTCAGCCAACTTCCGAAACCACTTAAATCTATTAATAGTGAACTGGACGCCAACTGAGCAGATTCGATTCTGTAACTTTGATTCATAACTTTGTACCAGACTTATAATTGGCCTTTATGAACTTCCTAACTTAAAGTGTATGTAGTACTTGACTGTAGGAGTGGTAGAGTGTAGGAGTAGTAAACTGTAGGCGTCGGAGCTGAATTAGTGATATTACTTAGTTGCAGATATGCAATTTCGAAGTAAATTGAATTACAGTGTAATATGGTAAGTGGGTGGTTTGTAGTTTGCAATATATTTTGGATATGTAGACTGCAGAAATAGCTTCTATTATGAATATAGGTCGGCAAGGTAGAAATCTAATACCTATTAGATTGATTCCTCTAATACCTATATTAAAAATGGAAGCTATTTCTCTTTTTTTCCTAAGAGCAACGGTTTTTGATATAATGCATAATTATGATGATTACCTCTTTTAGCTTTTTTAATCATTATATATCTCAAAAACTGTGACTTTTAGGAAAAAAGTATTTAGACATTTTTGTAAATAATCTCTCTCTCAATCTGATCTACAATTTCTATCTACATTATTTTATGATAAAACTTACCGTTTTGCTAAAAATCGTGGTAAACTCGTTTTTGTGACCTTTGACCCCGAGATTGGTTTTTCCAAATGTCTGATCGATGAGGACTTTTCAGATTTCATTTATAATGATGTTTTGAACAATCCTACCAATTTTCAGCTGTGTGCGAATTATTGTAACCTTAGCCCTATTTTTTGGTTTAATTTGACTGGACTATAATGTTATGTTTTACATTGGAAAGTTGATGCTATACGAGTAGATCCTTCGGTGAAGTTATCATTATGTATAAAGTGTCACATGTTGCTTGCTAAACCATTTTATTAAAAAGCTTTATCTTAAAAACGTATCCTTATTTTATCAAAAATTAAGAATTTTATTATTTTCATTGTTGATAATATATTATACTACATAATTGTAAAAATAAAATATTAATTAACTATTTATACTAAACTTAACTACGTGTAAAATACGCTTAGGCATCGAAGTAATTAATAAGCATTGCTGTTATCCGGAAACATGAAGAAGAAGGCTGGCAGTATTGCCACGTTGAATGGCAATGCTTTGGACCAAGAATAAGCAAGCCCTATGGTCACGCAGGGAAGATTACGAACTAATTGTTAAATCGAAATATTTTACGACAGTCATTAAAAGTGCAAAATACAATGGTACACCATAGTACAGTTTAAAAATTAACATGCAAATATATTCGACACACAAAACTCTCGTTTAAAGTTAACCGTTTTAAACCACAATCAAAATGCGGCACTCTAAGTTCGCGTAACGAACTAAAAACAAAATCAGAAGCAATACAACACCGAAATATGATCTCATTATGCAACAAGAGTACATTGAAACCATCGTCTCGTCCAGAGTCTAGACAAAGCGAGTTGTAAGGTTTGCTGCCAATTGCCGCAGAGACTCAAGCTCTCCTCTATTTAAATATTTCCTCGCAATTAATTTAATTTAGTTAACAAAAGGGAGCGGTGGAAAGTGTTCTTATTCACAATTAGTGAGACATAGCTGCAATTGCTGCAACCAGTGCATTGCCGAGCTAAGTATTTGGCGAGAGTTGCAAATGTTGCAATTCGTTTCGTGTTACGTAGCTGTTTTTTGAATTAATAGATCTTTATTGTTTTTATCTTGGGGGAACGTTGGTGGGGATAGTGGGGTAATGTAGATACGTTGGATAATAATGCTGTTAGTTCTCTATATACACCGATAAATTTTAGGTGTTTTAATTCCGCGGAGGGTCGATTCGGTACATGAAACATTATCGATTTGTAAAGAAAAAAAGTATTTTTTTTTTTTAATTAATTTCGTACACGCGTATATTAAGTCGAGTTTTAGCAAAAAAAGTACTTTATTTTTTAATTTTATCTCTACAAATCGATAGTGTTTCTTGTACTGAATCGACCCTCCGCAGGCTAAAAAACCACCAAAATTTAACGTTGTATATAAAAGCGAAATACCACTCACTGATTAATCACAACATCTCAGAAACTATAACACCTACAAACTTATAATTTGGCAGGTTGGTGCCTTAAAGGGTGTAGAAATATACTATGAACGAATTTTACGAAACTCCACCCCTAAAGGGGTCTTGGTTCAGGCCATGGTCCGTAGTGAGGAGGGATGGCAGGCGGTCGCCTCCTTCTGCGAAGCAGTAATGCTAGCAAAGGAGGAGGCCGACCGCATCAGGCAGAGGCAACGGGGCGCTCGCCCCAGCCGCCGCCGGGATTCCGATCCCCATTTCCGGCCACCGTAGGCGCGGGCTTGCGGACGGTGTGCAATGGGTAGCACGCTGTCCGATTGTCTGGTAACCGACCGGACCGAGCCCAAGTCGTCGACGGCGCGTCTGTTCCCGCGCGCCTCAAGGAGCTGTCAGCACACCGAAGAGGCCCAGCCTGCTAACTGCAAGCAGGCAGGGTCGAAGCCTGCTGGGGTCAAGGGCCGTTTTCTGAGAGGAAGGCTCAGCCCCGGCACTATAGGCAACGAAGGAACGGGGTAGGTTTTTAGTCAGTAAGAGTCTGACACTACTTCCCGCTCCACCCAAGGGCGGGATTTGTCATTGGATGATTTTACCTACAATAAAAAAAAAACCCCTAAAGGGGTAAAACAGGGTTAGGAAGTTAGTATGGAGAAACAGACTTTCACGCGAGCGAAGGCGCTGGCAGAATCTAGTAGGAAATATTGACCAGTAATTTTTATATAAGAAGGTTCTACGTGTGATGGTTCAATGTTTTTTACTGTATGTAGTTTTTTTTTTTAATAATACCTGTACTTATTCCAATCGTTTCTGAATTATGTCTAAGAAATTGGGTAGGGTGAGCAAAAAGTTGTAAAAGTAGTTATTAAAAGTTATATTTTTCAAAAATTTTTGAAAAATATATTCAGTATGTATTCGACATAAGGACAATAAATGAAATCACGATCAATACTCGTCCACAGAAGTATAACTAAATTGATTATTAAATAAAAAATAAAAAATTAACAAACTTAAATTTTCAAACAAAATAAATATCAAATAAACTCAATAAAAGTCAAACACTCTGTTTAGAATACGTAGGTACAATACCTATTTACCTTCAGTACAGAATGGCAACAGCTTTAATGCAGACGAGACGGCGGGGCGCGGCACTGTGCGTGGCGGCGTTTTTATTGTAATTTCACAATATTTACTTCCAATTAAAACTAAATTTTTTGTCTAAATTATTGGACTGATTTCTTTCATTTTTTGCATATCTTTTGTAAACGCTAAAACAAGCATATGATTTCATTTATTGCCCATATGTCGTATACATACTATTTAACTTTTAATAAACATAACTACTTTTACAACTTTTTGCTCACCTTACCCAATTTCTTCGATTTGACAGTATGACGTGACGTCACAACATGGCCATCGATCCTATTCGTATTTGGAACGCATTGTATACAAAATATTTATGGCATATTTACCGCCCTAGGCGTTACGAGATATCACCAGATTTACAGTGCAGTAGGCCGTAAATACATCGACGAGCCAACGGCCACCATTGATCTCCCATAGCCGTGCCCCTTTGTGTTCGCTACAATTACGACCCAACTGGAAATTCTGATAAAGATTTTTTTGTCATTTCTTGTTTTTATACCCTGATTGAAGTTTTATGAAGCTAGCTTTGTGGTCAGTGAGTATGTAACGAAGCTGTAATGTTAAGCCGTCGTAAAGTTCGGTAAAATTCGTCTTTGGACCGATGTGTGGTGAAAAAACAACATTTTTATTCTTAGTACTTTTTTTTTATTTTGAGGTGAAAATTCATCGATCGTCTCTAAAGAGTGAGGTTTTGTCAGATTTTTATAAAATCCATCTATGGTCCTCAATTTGCACTAGCAGGCATTGACTCTACAGGCCCCCTTTTATTTTACTGACATCTCTTTGAGGCGCTCAAAGAACAGTGTGCGTCGTCGTCTCAGGTATGATCCTTTCCGGACGGCCGTACGGCAAGCTACCAACGGCTTCTCGCCCGCAAACCCGTGCCTATCATCATCATCATCAGCCTTTTAATGTTCCCACTGCTGGGACACAGGCCTCCTCTCTAAGAGAGGGAAAGGGTCGTAATCCACCACGCGGGCCCAGTGCGGGTTGGTGGATGTCACATGTCTTCGAATTCCCGTGCCTATGGTAACCGACAATCGCTCTTCTTAGTACTTGATAGTTTTACCAAAGATCCAGTATAAAGTAATATTGCTTGCAGAACAAAGTCAAACATGAACAAAACCAAACCAAACAAACGTGTAACAAAACATCGCTGGACATCTTGTTCCAAGTAGTGTAGTTATTAAAACTCCATCAAATATTCTCTAAGTTTTAAACTTTATAGAGAAGTAAACAAAGCACTTAGGAAAGCAGAGCTTGTCTGGATGCATCCCCGTCGTCGCACTTATACCCACTTAAATATTAAGCACTAAAAAATCAATGTAATCCTACCCGTTTACACTATTTAAAGATTCCCAGGAATGTTGTCACATCGGTAAATGTGTTTTAAAGTAAAAAAAAATAAAGGTTTTATACGTCGAAACCATCCATCAATCAAGACTAAAGAAGTTGCCAAAGTTTTTCGAGTTCAACAACTCCGTGAAGATAATTTTGTATAATATTGATATACCTATCTAGGATCGCAAACTATTTTGTTTAGAAATAAAGCAAGCTTATTTAAATTTTAAATAAAGATTTTTGACTTGTTTCTTGATCAAAGTGATTGAAAATAACAAATAGTTGCCAGAATTTCGAAGGTTAGGAATGTTGCCAGACTGTTAGTTTAGCATAGACTATTAATAAATTTTAATATTCTCTCTAGCCGGTGAAAGTTCGACCCTCCCTACATTTATACACAGCATCATTCCTGTATTTTCCGCAATGCTGTAGTTTGCTTTCTGATTTCATTCAATGTTGCATTTTTTGCACTCATGTATGTCCAACATTAAACAAAAAAAAAACATCCTGAATTTTGTAAACGTTTTTTCGAAAACTGAGCTTTAGAGAAACTCTCCATGTTTATTTTGCAGTCATTTCCAATGCTTTTCACGAAAAGGAAAATTTATTTCAATGGTAGGAAACGAAACATACAAACATATTGAATTATACAACAGCAACACTAATTGATAAAACTGTCTTCACAGAAAAAAAAACTAACTTTTTTCCCCACAAACAATCGTCCCTTTCTAATACGAATTTTATTGTGTCGTCATAAACGGCGGTGCTTATTATTTTCCTGTCGTAAAACAACAAAATAATACTGTAATAATAATGGGAGCACCCTCTAATCTCGACGAGACGGATTCTCTGCACGACACTTTTATTATAGACGCATTGTGAATCATTTTTATATACATGCGGTTGTTTTATTGCTAAATGAAAATGGTACGACGAATGTAATATGATGTGATGTGTATGTATGATCTTTGTGGTTCTATGGATACATTGTTGAATGAATACTTGATTTTTTTATGGAGAAAACCAGATGTATACATCATTTTCTTTATTTCACTTTTTCGTAAAGTGTCTCATAAATAGCCACGAAATGGTTTAGTTTGACTTTGAGTTAGGCATTAGTTATTTACAAAACATTATTTGTTATTTCTTAAAATCTAGATTAGTTCTTACTGCTGCCTAAATCAAAAGTAAATATATCTAAAAAGGTTCTTTTATAAATTAAGGTTTTATTCAAAGAGACGGTTACCTATCATTGCCAATACATTTATTTTAAATCTAATTACTTATAAAATGTCTTTTCCACTTCTCATCAAAGGGAAAAGCAATAGACGCAAACCAATAACATTTTACATCATGAAAAACCCTGAGTTTTCCTCGTAAAAGTTAATTTTCTGTCTCTTTATAAAAAGATGCATACATACAAATGTCTCGTATGTGAAGATAACATTAAAAGTAATTAGGTGTGTCGACAGCCGACTTGGAACTTTAGTAATGTGGAAATAAGATTCTTTGTTGAATGTAGGAGAGATAGATTTGGGGTGCAATATTATCTTCGCATCCAAATAAATGAGAAAAAACTGGGGTCCGGCGGACGAACTTTTTAATTCGTAATTACAGGACAGCGGCCAAGCTTTAAGCACCATTAACTTTTTTCCTAAATGTCTATGGCGTATGGGGTTCCGCACATAAATGAAATTGGACATTTTATTGTCCAAATTCAAATTAGTTTCGACTGTACGGGAGAAAATCTCTTTGAAGTATCTACATAGAAAAAGTTTGATCAATTGATATACAACTGAAAAGGTATCTATTTCGCGTAGATTTTTTGTTAATACTTTTTTGCAAACAACCAAAATTTAATATCACCAAATTTCCACGAAAGGCTTTATGCATTTTCTACGTTGTTTATCTATGTAGACAATATTGTTTGGGTTAATATTTATTTTTAAATATTTAACAAAGCTGAGAATGTGCAAATTAATCATCTAAGCTTGTCATCTTTTAAGATTAAACTGACTAAGGCAATATTGTCATACACACAAATTAACAAAATTGATAAAAATAAAGCAATAAGTTAGCCGTTTATTAGTTTCATGCTAATGACGTCCATAGGTGCCATTTTTGTTTTCAATTCAGCAGATATTTATTGAATACTAGCTTTTGCCCGCGGCTTCGCTCCCGCTCTACCCTACTCTACCAATCCATTGACATTTCCACGCCCTTGAGCGGAGCGGGAGATAATGTCAGACTTTTAGCTGACTAAAAACCCACTCCTGTTTCTTCTTTGCCTTCGTTCCAGGGTCCCAGGTTTCATTGTCACATTCCCCATGGCCCCAGTAGGCTTCGACCCTGCTGGTCCCCTACAGTTCGCTGATATCTCATTGAGGCGCGCGTGGAAGAATACGCACATTTAGGCCCAGTTCGGATGGTTATCAGACGGTCCGACGGTGAGCTACGCATTGCACACCGTCCGCAAGCCCGTGTCTTTGTTCTCTTTAAGATTTTTTGTACATTACTTACGCCGAAGTACTAAATAATATGTATGTATGTTTACATACCTACAAAATTCTCTAAATGTGTTTCTCACCTAACTATAATAATCTAAATCTAACTATAATAGTTTGAAAATAAAATTGAACCTGGTAAATAGTATTGTTCTGACAAAAAGCTAGTGCAGTATATATTTTCAGTTTTAATAAGTTGTGTAAGGCACGAATGTTTTTTTTTTCTAACTTAATATATTTTAAGACTCATAACCAAAAACATCTTTACTTCCTGAAAATAAAATGAACACCATAAGACACATAATTTTAGCAAACACAAAAATTTTCTCAATTCAAAGTCTTTACAAAAAAAGTGTCAAAAAAGGAAAGTAAAACCGCGACCCAAATCCGTTTCATAATGCTGTGTTTATCTCAATTCGGGGTTCACAAGCTGCGTCGTTAGCAGATCTCGACATGACAATTTTATTGCCGACTCTGCCGTATTATTGAAAGAGTGTGAAGGTGCTTGTCACCCCCTTAACGCTAGTTATCACGTTTTTTTGATGTGCACGCCTCTTTTGGACCACTCGTGACGTTCTTTTTGCTGTTTGCTTGCTGTCATATTGAATGTGGTCGAAGTGGGTCGGTATGGATGTAATTTTGTTTTTTTTTTTTTTGAGGAGTTAGCTGAATTGGAAGCGCTTGTGTTTTTTGAGGTAATTTTGGTCTGGAATTTATGAAAATACTGTTTTTTTTTTCAATTTTATTTAATTTCTTAGATGCCCTACCACGAGATGTTATAGCGATCCATGTGACGACCTAAACTGAACTGTTAAAGGGATGGAGCTGTGTAGCATAAGGTGCTCCATCTCTCTATTTCGCTCGCACACTTGACATTTCCAAACGTCATGATAAGTCCCCAGATATTTCTACGTCTAACACAAGTACTTTTTGACATACCATTTCTGTACGAATAATTTTAAAACATTTCAGTTTAAAAACTTATTTCATTCACATTAATTACTTACAACTAGATAAGTCGTTAAACATATTGAACAAAGACACTTTTAAACATTTACAAACATAAGTATCAGCATTAAAACTCAACAATTTTCAATCAAAATTGCTACCTACCTACACTTGAAAGAAAATTGCGGTCCGATTTTCAGAAATCAACGTCAGGGACCGACACACTCGACACGTGTCCTCAAGAGTTGTCCCCATTTGAGAACATCTAACTGTCCTCAAGTGGCCGCTTTGATTTTCCTCACTCGCTCTATTTCGAGGACCCCGTCGAAGGACACGCTTTTTCAATTTAGTAAATAGTTCTCAAACACGATTCTTTAACAATGGACGCATTAAGTCAAGGTACTCTCGTATCAAATGCTTGTCAAAGAATTATAGTATCAAATGAGATGAGTTATTATTTTGATGTTCTTTTATGAAAGTGAATCATAATTAGAGTTACGCTGATGAATTAGATATTTAATTCTTATTAATTTATTATACTGAAAATAAACTTAATATCTTTTCAAATATGAAAGTTATAGCAACATAAGTGACGTAGTAATCTAATGCTACTTATATTTTGAACTTATCAATCTTATTTTAATTAATATAAACTTATAAGACTTTGGAAGTCTAACTAAATATGGGATATCTCAAAGTACACTATGATTATGATACAATATAATTTTTTAATTAGATCCAATACTATTTTATGATATCATTATATCATAACCAACCTTATAAACTGCACTTTTGGGAAGTAGGCCGCCTCTCTGTGAGATAGTGAACCGTAATCAACCACTCGGGACCAATGCGGGTTGCTGGACGTCATGTCTTAAAAATTTTGGATCTAGGACATACTGGATTCCTTAAGACGATGTTTTTATTCATCGCTTTAAGAAAAGTGGTGATGAAATAAATTACACAAAGTAAATTAATTACCTGGATCTACAACTCGTAAGTCGGTGTCGATACCACTGGACCAACGCTGCTCCGACGATTTCCTGCTTTAAACTAATATCCATAAATAGAAAACCAAGTAAAAATTTCACATTTTCGTCAGATCATAGTTAGCAAACATTAATACCTAGTTACTAAAACAAAGGCCCAACTGATTCGTCTGTGAGTCTTGTTTCTAAATTAAAGCCTTTTCTTTTCGACAGGACTCCAGAAGACAGCGTTGACATTGGTTTTTAACGCAATCATTAACTTGGAATTAGTGTTCAACATCAGTTTTACTGTCAACTGCGGCTTTTACTTCAAGTTTTGTTAATTTTACTATCATATAAGTGGAAAGTTTTCATTTGATCTGTAAAAAAGAACTCCGTAAGACTTAGTGCTCGATTACGGAGACGCGGCGCGCCGGGCGGTCCGTCGTACATTGCCATATTATTATGTTTGAGATTGCACGAGCGATGACGCAGCCCGCTGCTGCAATGTACGACGAAACGCCCAACGCGCCGCATCTCCGTTTACACGGCCTCAGGAACAATTTTGAAGTGGAAGCATCATCATTATTACCATCATTTCAGCTGAAAGACGACCACCGTTGGACATAGGTAACCCCCAAGTGTCACCACAATTACCACTCCTATTCGTCTCACATTCTTCGGACTTCCGCAACCCTCATCAGTTCACCGCTCCACCTCGAGGGAGGCCTACCAATACTGAGTCTCAATACGCGAAACTGTAGCCCGAAGAATCACGAAACTTAAGTGCCAGTGTGCAGACCACATTGTGCACAGAACAAAAATGGTTTTGGAAGTAAAAATATGTAAATAATATGGTTTTACTTTGGCACAGCTCGAGCAGCAACATAGTATCGAAAGATTCAGCATTGGAATGCCTTCCGCAAGGTGGACCAATGACCTGATGAGGGCCGCGGCAATCCAATGGATGCGAGACGTACAGGACTACACATTGTGGTGACTCTTGAAGGCGGCCTAAGTCCAAATGTCCATGATGATGATTACCACAGCTGAGCATAGTGCCTTCCAATCACACACCATTTTACTCAATCTTCAGGTGTGTCACCCTGCCAAAACTTCCAGCCTTTCCTTTTTTGATGGGAAATCATCAAAAAACTTTTCTCGCTCTAGACGGAGCGAGAAGTGTCAGATTTTTACTGACTTAAACACACCTGCATCCTTTCAGTTGCCCTTTGCATTCCAGGACCATGGTGTATGTAACTCTTTCAAATAATTCTCCAGCTAAGGACTCCACCTTGAGCGTGACCTAACCTTTTGAGGATATAAATTAGTATTGTAGGACAATAAAGGCTAATAAAAAAGGATGTTCTAATTTAGTTTCACAAAGGTAAACTAATAATAAAATACCTTTTCATCGCCTTCATACACTCCACTTCATAGGTTTATTTAAACATTACAAGAACACTTGATTGTAAGAACCTTTGAACTCCGTCGACTAAACTAATTTGAGTCTTGTTTGCGTACTGATTTGAACTTAAAATACTCTCTAAAATAGTTTCTTTTCAAATAAAATTCTTGAAATTATTCGAACAAAGAATATATGGTACACAGTTTGTTAAAACGATCCCGTTGTAGACGAAATTAAAGTCAGCTTCAATTACAAGCTAATCACGACTTTATTTGGAAAAAAAAAATTAATATATCAACGTGAAATTTTTAGATAAAAAATGTAATAAGAAATATCATAAGTTTGACTCATAATTAAATTCTTAATACCGTCTGTACATAAATCTGTATGACGTATAAATGTGTTATTTGAATAATATTACAATTTGGAATCGCTGAAACGTCGACTGAGGCGGGGCCCATATTTGCATATGGATAGAATTGGGCCATGAAACCTGCGGTTACAACGCGATTCTTTACCTTTAGCGAATTATTGCTTAACTACATAACGTGAAGTAAAATAAATCGACGCATAAAATAAACATAATGTTTGACCATGATTTGTAAAAAATACACGAATACGAGTATTTAGAAATGCCTAAAAATAAGACTAAAACTCCAAGAAAATCAACTGGCGAAAGCACTCATGAACACTGATCATTGCTTATTCAGATTAAAAGGAACAGATTTCGGAATCAGATCAGTTTTAATCTGATATAATTTCTGAATGAAATGACTCATCTCAAAAATATATATCTTAGCTTTTTTTTATTGTAAATGTCGAACAGGTCTGCTGCATATCAGATGAGCTGTTGGCTAAAAGAGCCACTTATTGGGGCCCATTAAACGCAAGGCGACATCACGGCAGACCAAGGCGAAGGTGGTGAGAAAAGATTGACTCTTGCCGGAGGGACTGGCTCGCAATGACCGATGATCTCGCTATCAGCGATAAGACCGCCATTGTACCCATAGATTTAAGTTTAAGTACCTATAGATTGTGTTACTTGTTTGGTGTACAATAAAGTTTTATTCTATTCTATCTATTTTTAAAAGGGAGAGAAAAGCATTTGCCCAGCAGTAGAAATAAAAGACTAAGTAAAACTAGATTGTAAATAGACCAAATATAAAAAAGTTCACTTTCACTAGTATTTTTTATCTTATTCCGCTGTTTTCAAGGCCCGCTGCCAAACAGCTAGTGACCCACGAAGCTCTTCATAATGCAGTTTTCACGTATGTTTTTCTAAGTTTATGAACGTTAGAGGGAAAATTTACAGCGAATACTCGAGCTAAATCTTTTAGTTTTGAATAATGCTCTTTTTTTTTTTGTTAGATTAGCATTATGGGTAAGCTGGTTTCAGAATGATAACGGCATCTCACTGAATCAGACTTTAAAATGTTGGCGAGTTTCTTTTATATTCATATCACGATAAATGGGAAGATAAATACATCGGTTGTGTTTGGTTTTAAGAGGACAGGATTTTTTTAAAAGCAATTAAAAAAACATTTTCTGTTGTTATGGTACTATAAAATAATCTTAGCTGCAAATATAGATTATACTAGCCATATTAGAGCACATGGTCGGAACTCGTAGTTGTATTAAATCAGAATCAAGTCACCGTAGCCGAAATCAGTTAGGGAGTATACTCGTACATAAAAATAATATCTATATTTATTGCTTGCGGGAATAGAACCCGCGATATACAGCGCAGCAGACAATCGCTCAACCACTGTGCTAAGTGTGACAAAAAAATTAAAAGCTGCCTGATTTGTCCTGAAATTCTTATTGTTTCCATTTATATAATCTACCCAACACCAAAATATAAAAAACTCTTTATATTAAAATTCGCAATTCTCAAGAGTGCCTTTAATTTTAAAAAATAATGATAAACTAATAAAAGCTACAAAATCACTTAATAACATACTCTACTGTTGGTATTAAAATTGCTTCTCACTGTGTTACCAGTACATCAGTCTGTGAATTTAGATATACAGAAATACCATAGAAATACCAGGAGTTCATAAAATTAATGAGGGTTGAACGGTTTATAGGCTGACCAAAGGACGAAAAGCATTCACGACTGGCAGAGGAAAAGTTAATAACGCTTGAAGTTGGCTGCCCCAGGCAATTATAAATTTATTCGTCTGCTCTCCCCTTACTTTATTTATTTTTCTAATTATTGGGTACAACACAATCGCTTGCTGAGTTCTAGTGTAGTCTGGATACTTTTAATTTGTATTCCCTTTGGATAGCGATTAAGGAGTTGGAAATTAAGATCAAATGAGGACTTTCGAAGTTATGGGTGTAATATTCAAGTAGTTACAAAAGGCAGTCTTGCTATTGTCTTAAAAGTGGGCAAGTGCGATCGCACTCGCGCACTGAGGGTTCCGTACAAACTTACCTTCGTAAACAGTTCTATTCTCGAATGGAGTCTCGACGATTTTTCCGAATCACAAAATAAGTTTTTTTTTTGTTTTGTGATGTAACAATAAAATGGTTTCCAAGTTTATTCCTATACATGCGCTATAAGCCCTTACTTTATGCCGAATTTCAGGATTCTGAATCAACGGGAAGTACCCTATGAATTTTGATTTTCTTGAGAGTATCGAAATATGTATATAAGCTTTTTGCGACATAAACCGTAAACAGATACGGCCTATCTTTGTTTCGTAAACTTAGAAGTTTGATTTTTTCATAGCCTCCAGGGACCGTTGACCTCAGTATATGGTTTTAATTTCAACTCGATACTTCCACGCGCTCCATAGATAAAGTGTCTTGACAGATACACAAACAGATAAACAGACGGACAACAAAGTGATTCTATAAGAGTTTTTTTTATGGTAGGTAAAATCATCCAAAAACAAATCCCGCCCTTGGGTGGAGCGGGAAGTAGTGTCAGACTAACTAACTAAAAACCTACCCTATTCCTTTGTTACCTATTGTTCCGAGGCCGGGTATTCGTTTCGGAAGCTGACCCATGACCCCAGCAGGCTTTGACCCTGACTCGGTATTTTTCCTTTTGAGGGTGCCGTAGCCCTCTAAAAATGAATGCGAGGGCTGCGAGATTCTTCGAAAGCATAACCCAGGGTCTGGAACGTCAAAGGCGACTGACGGTTTTAGTCCTCATAATTTTGACACTCCCTCTCGCACTATCCAGAACGAGTAAAGTTACGCATGATTTCCCACATCAATTACAATCAGTGCCAAATTAAAATAATTATTAGCACAAAAATAGCATAACATCGTAACATCGTAAATGTATGATTTGTAACTGAACATTTTTGAAACACATTTATTGAGCGTAAAGCCACAGAATAAATAATAGTACAAATACAGAAAATTCACTATGCGAAAGCAAAAATGCACGTTAAGTTCACGTTTCGAGAGTCTCTTTTAATAAGCCCATTATGCGCTTTTGAAAAGGCCGCTCTTGTCATAGGGTTAGGAGTTGTGTTTTTGAAAAATGTGGATTAGGTACTTACGTTTTATAACATAAAATATATTCAGATTTCCTAAAATTATATGTTAGATCGATATAATTCGTATTGTAAAAGAAATATCAGATGGAACGTCCACCATTATTAATCATTAAATCTAATTCAAAATTTATACTAAACCTATGTACACAAAAACTAAACTAAGAATGTAAACTAGACATAACTATGTACAAATATAATACAAAAACACCAAATACACTCAGGCGTCGAAGTACTCCTCCACATCGCTGTCATTCGGAAACGTACCCAGAAGACTGGCAGCATTGCCACGTTGAATGGCACGTTGTTAGATTATATTAAATATCCAATTGACTGTACAGCTAAAGAGTGGAAATCTTTACCGGAATCTGTGTTTCGTAATAGCAGCAACCTAGGGGTATTAATTCTTATTATTATTAATAATAAATTAACTAAGTTAAGACTAAACATTATGTTACTTCTAGGCAAGCGTGTTTCTTAATCGACTATATTATCACTTACCGTAAGGTGAGATAGTGGCGAAGCGAGAGCCTATCAATAATAATAATAAAAAGCTTAAGTACCCTTCTCGTTTCTTAATTCAAAACTATAAACAAATAAGAAAAAAAATATTATACAAATCATAATTCGACATTTTTAGGACGCTTTCTCAAAACACAGATTTTTTTAACATACAATACATGCATATATGCTGTCCCACGATTACGACACCACATAAACCATCCTCAATGGAGATACAATGTAGGCATTTAAATGAAAAAAAAATCGATATAAAACCAATTTATTAATCAACATTATTCTTCATCGTTCTCTTCTACAATACACATTTCAATGACATGGCAAGATATTCTATCAGTACCTTTCAAGAAAGCCAGCTGAATTGTGTACTCTCCGCAGAAATCATGGCACATCACATCCTTCATTGAGTCTAAGGATACTGTCAAACCTTGGACCTCGAAGGTGCTCTGAAAATAAATATTTATTGAATTTCGGCAAGCCCCTAGTAATTTAAAAAAAATATGAAATATACATCAAAATTACTTGCAGCAGTTAGCATTTCAATATTAAATTGAAAAGGGCGAGATGGCGACATCTCTCAATCTATTATTCGCTCTTAACCTAATGACAGTGACGTCACATTTCAGTTTGTGCAACATTTTTCTTCTATTTGACAGTTTCCCCTTCCACTAGATTTGAAAGATTTATTATTTACTTTAGAACTGATTTGAAATACTATTTCTAATTGGGATTTTTTGATAAAAGTATTTTTTGAAAAAAAAAAAATGAAATAATATAAATACCCGATAAATAATATAATATTCCTAAATGCCTTGTTGCATTAAGTTCGCCTATGTACCACTACTGTACATGAAGATTAAATAAATAAATACCCAATTCGGACATATTATCAAGAAGAGGGTTTTTTTTTATGGTAGGTAAAATCATCCAATGACAAATCCCGCCCTTGGGCGGAGCGGGAAGTAGTGTCAGACTCTTACTGACTAAAAACCTACCCCGTTCCTTCGTAGCCTATCGTGCCGGGGCCGAGCATTCCTTTCGGAAATAAACCCATGACCCCAGTAGGCTTCGACCCTGCCTGCCTGCAGTTAGCAGGCTGGGCCTCTTCGGTGTGCTGACAGCTCCTTGAGGCGCGCGGGAACAGAACGCGCCGTCGACGACTTGGGCTCGGTCCGGTCGGTTACTGGACGATCGGACAGCGTGCTACCCATTGCACGCCGTCCGCAAGCCCGCGCCTACGGTGGCCGGAAATCGGGATCGGAATCCCGGCGGCGGCTGGGGCGAGCGCCCCGTTGCCTCTGCCTGATGCGGTCGGCCTCCTCCTTTGCTAGCATTACTGCTTCGCAGAAGGAGGCGACCGCCTGCCATCCCTCCTCACTACGGACCATGGCCTGAACCAGGGCCCGGCGAGAGAGATCGCTGCCGCCGATCGCCCCCACGAAGACACGGCGATGCTCCGCCCAGGCGGGGCACACCTCAGTGTGCTTCACCGTGTCCTCCGGATGTTCCGCACAGTGGCGACACCCGGGCGAATCCTCCGCATGAATCCGGAACAGGTACTTAGCGAACTTTCCTTGTTCGGTAAGCACCTGCGTCGTGCGGAAGTTGAGAACGCCGTGAGGTCTTTCCAACCACGCCCCAAGGATGGGCCTTATCGCCCCAATTGTGGCGCGCCCCGAACGAGGTTGCGATAGTCGCTGACGCCATTTCGCCATGAAATCCCGCCGGAGCTCTGTCCGCCATGCCTCGACTTGTCGTGGCAGCGGAATTTCGCCCCGGCGTTGCATCTCCATGCGCTTGTCGTGCATGTGTGCAAGGACTGTTGCCTCCAGATCCCACGGCGGTTGGCCAGCAAGGAGGGTCGCCGCCTCGCGGGAGATCGTTCGGTACCCTCGCACCATGCGTATTGCCATGACCCTCTGGCACGCATTCAGCTGGGCCCTCGGTTGCTGTGTCAACGTCGGTGCCCACACCGGAGCCCCGTAGAGGGCCATGGACCGAACGATTCCCGCGTAGAGCTTCCGGCAGGAGGCGTCTGGTCCCCTGAGGTTGGGCAGGAGCCGCCCGAGAGCAGCCCCAGTCCGATTCAGTTTGGGAGCCAGACGTCGGAAGTGCTCCTTGAAGTTCCACCAGCTGTCGAGGACGAGTCCCAGGTACTTCATCGTCGACCCGACGCTGATGTGAACCTCTCCTACCGTTAGCTGGGAACCCGGTGGTGGCGCACCCCGGTGGCGCATCAGCCCCAGTGGGGCCGTCCATTTTACTGACATATCTTTGAGGCGCGTATGGAATACGGCGCGCCGTCGGCCGTCTGGTAAGGACCAAGCCCGAGTCGACGGCGCGCATGGAATACGGCGCGCCGTCGACTCTGTCTTGGTCCTTACCAAACGTCCGACGGCGCGCCGTATTCCATGCGCGCCGTCGACTCGGTCTTGGTCCTTACCAGACGGCTGAACGGCGAGCTACCCATTTCTCACCGTCCGCACGCCTGCACCTACGTCGTCCGTGATTCACCCTGCAACTCTTGGTACCTCGGGCGTTTCCAGTGGGAATCGGGTAATGAGGTGATCGAACTTTGTGGTTGTATTTTTTTATCTAATACCTATTTTATAAAATCTCTAATCAAAATAGATGTTAACAATGAAAGAATAGTCCAGTCAATTAGACCAAGAGAAGGTGCAAGGTAACAATAGTTCGCACTGGGCTGAAAATTGGTAGGAATGCTCTAAACACCATTATAAATTAAACCTAAAAACTAAGGGTCAAAGTTCAAAAAACAGGTTTTTCGTGATTTTCAGCAAAACGGTAAGCTTATCATAAAATAGCCTAGACAAAAATTTTAGATCGGATAATTATCTATAGTAATATTATGTCTTTTTTTTAAGTTTTTGAGATATAACGATTCAAAAAGAGAAAAAGGTAATCGCCATAATATGCAGTTATGACCACGAGTAAATTGTTTTTCCAAGTGTCTAATCGACGAGGACTTTTTAGTTTTTTAGTTTTACAATCCTACCAATCTTCGACAAAGTGCGAATTAATGTACCCTCGGATGTATTAAATGACAGGACTAAGATTCCGGAGGTGGGTGCGATTCCCACCCAGGACAAATGTTTGTGTGATGAGCACGATCATTTGTTCTGTGTCTGGGTGTTATATATCTATAATATGTATTTAGAAATATATAAGTATGTTTATCAGCTGTCTTGTACCCATAACACAAGCTCTGCTTAGCTTGGGACTAGACGGTGTTGAGGAATATATTATTATTATAAGAAGAAAACAATGCGTTGTTAAAAATGAACGTCACTTACAATAGGGATCGGGCAGCCAGTGATATTTAATTTTTCGACTATTGGTGCCCAAGGTGCGTCAGAATCCTTCAGGCTGCCGCAAATGTTGGCCCGCGTGCTGGTCATAAACTCTTTTTCATTTTCCATCATCATTCTCCATATTTCTATTTCAACCTGTAAATAAATTGAATTTCATTTAAAATACGTGTTTACTAGAATATTTGTAACGTCAGCCATTTTCGTTCATGGAAGTTATACGGCATAATCCACAGATCAATTTCATCAAAAACTTTAATCGTCACTAAAAATTTTAATTTATTGTAATTAAGTAATTTATTTATAAATTAAATTTTACAGATTTAAAAACCGATTAACTAATTTATATACATATATATACATATATATATATATATACATAAATTAAAAAATAAAACCTTTAAAAACTAACTAAAAGTAATCTAAAGTAAGGCGTCAAAAAACTCTTCCGCGTCGCTGTCGACTGGTAAAGTACCCAAAAAGCTGGCAGCCAAGCAGGCAGCCCACGCTGTATGTCAATGATTATCCTCTGCCCAAGATAAAAGCCAGCCATTGGGTCACGCGAAGTGTCAACAAGCCGTTTGGAAAGCTCATTAAACAATTTGTCGGACACCACGATCCGAGAGTTTCAACCCCAAATCGCTCGAAAATAAAACTACCAACAAGGTTATTATATTTCCACCGCTTGAGGTTCTCAACAGCCGCAGCTGCAGCACCAGCACAGCATGACGAGCTAAGAACATGAGAAGGTGCTAGAGTATCGACACAAGTAGCGTCCCACACTAATGGCCTACCCATCTTTCAAGGAAGTAAAGACATACCGTCTGGTCTCCAGGTTCCAATACGGCTGGAACGCCGACGGTGATAGGAGCGCGTCAGATGATGTCGTTGATATTCGCATGCCGCGCTATGTGCGGCCATATACGCGGCTGCATGACAGACCGTGGTATCCGAGGCTGTTGCCAGTGCCACAGTGGCAGCGATGAGGAGAACAACAAGGAGCGCCTAGACGTAGGGAAGCAGCGAGGTGGAAAGTAGTATCGTCGAACACGGGGCCAATGTTCGACGACGGTAGCTTTCAACTAACACTAGTGAGATTTTTATTCCAATTTACTCGCTAACATGCCAAACAAAAAATGAAAAGGTTACTTTAGGCAAGCGTGCTCCTTCGTCGACCACAGTATCGCTTTCCATCAGGTGAGGTTCCGTCAAGCGCGAACCTATCAACAGTAGCAAAACAAAACACGGACGATTGGAAAGAAATTCTTAAATTACATCAAACATGTCATCAATATCCATAGTTGTTACAATGCTCCCACTAAGTTTTGCTGCATCATCTCCATCGTCTCCTTTTTGTGAGCCCAATTTCAGATCATCGCAGTCCAGGAAATCATTGTCGAAGTCATCACAACCAAACACGCTGTCTGTGAATTTTGGTGCGTAGCATACCTTAGAAAAGATAGAAAATGAAATTTATTTATTGATTTGTCGAGTTTATTTATCGTAGTAAATTGTTTCGTATCTTTATTCCAAGCTAACTTTGCTGTGTTTCCTTTCTAGAGGATCAAGATGAAAATAAACATGAATTACGTCAAAAATACTATTTCCTGTTGAAATTCTTCTCGAAAATGTTTTATTGAAATCAATGACATTAACAGAGTAGATAATCAATGGCTCTAAAATGGAAAGCAAAAAATATAAGATACTACCTGCACAGTAATTTCGCCTTCAGCATAATACTTCTAGCTCAATTTTCAATCAATATCCGAATCGAAAGGACTGTTTTTTAACAACGCACAGCAATGTTTTTACCAGAAGTATAGCTAGATATTAAACTCGTTAAAAAATAAAATGCCGGTTTTGACATTTGAGAAAGACGCTAGAATGTAACTTGGAACGAAACCGAAAGAAACAATAAAATAATAATTAGGGGTCCGGTGTATTAGTAACTATTTTAGCTGTTTTATTACACCGAACAAGCCGCTGGTAGTCAAAATACAAATGTCAAAACGGGCCTTTCATTTTTTGACAACTTTAGTTACTTAACTGTATACTCACATCGGCATTCGTCTTCAAAAACACGGAACTGAACAAGAATAATATTGGAATTTTCATTACTACCGTACCATAAGTCATAGTCGATTGAAAATGAAACACAGTGAAAACTAGTAAGCTCTATTCCATGTCAGCATAGTTTTTATATAAAGCCCGATAGCAATCGGAACTGTTGTCGAACATAGCTGATGGCAATGATGATAATTGCTATCTGTTGTACCAGGATTGCATGTGTTGTAAACAGGTATGTCGCATGTTGTTTACTTGTTAGCCATTGCCAAGGACGATGTAGTACTTTCTGATCAATTGATGGGATAGTTTCCCTTGATTGAATGGTTTTTCGTTTTAGGGTTCCGTACCCAAAGTGTAAAAATGCTTTATTGCTAAGACTCTGCTGTCTGTCTCTTTGTCACCAAGCTGTACCTCATAACCGTGTCAACTAGACAGTGGAAATTTTCACAAATTATGTATTTCTGTTGCCGCTATAACCACAAATACTAAAACAAAATAAAATAAATATAAAAATTTAAGAGCTCGATATCAATAATGACAACAGGCACTTTAAATATTCACAGAATACTAAGTTGTTTTTTTTTACTTTAATAAAAATTAAAATAAATATTTAAGGGACTCCCATACAAAAAACGCAATTTTTTGCCTATTTTGTTGTTGTTCTGTGGTTTACCTAATGATAAGGAACCCTTCGTGCGCGAGTCCGACTCGCACTTGGCCGGTTTTTTTTTCTAATTATTCTGATCGACAAGGTTTCTGTCACAGAGATTTTGTATTTTTATTATTACTTATGTACCTACTCTCATTATAAAATACTCACATAGTTTGTATCACCCACAGATTTGTTGTGACAGCCACTGAAAATGTTACCAAAATTTCCGCTACGTTCGCTGGAATTGCAAAAAAGAAATACTTAAAAATATTGGTCAACTGTGAGATTAGCATTTTATGCTATTCGTTGTTTGTTTCTCAACACAAGGATAATATTATATTATATTTTTATCATTCAACCCAATAGTTTGTGCTATATATATTGTGAACCAAATTCAGACCCCTGTGTTTTTGTTTTGTTTTGTGTGTAGTTTATATTTGCACCTGTCTTAAAAACGTCTTCGTTTACTCGTCGTCGTTTCATCTTTCGTCGTCATTTACTTTAAAACTAAAATATCGTATATCTATAATATTGGCGACGAAGATAAAAAATAACACTGGCTGACACGAGAACGCTCATACAATACTAAAAAGATAAAAACAATTGAAAAAGCTAAAGTATTCTTACTTTTTTAACACTGGCTGTAAACAAATTGAGCTAGACATTCTGACACTTCGTACTCGAATTAAAAGTGCGACAACCTCTTATCAAATATGAGTTTTTTGTAACCATAGGAACATGAAGTAGACGCGATCTGCGGCGAAGCGCACACGAATTGGGTACCCGAAGTTCAACCTTGCTCACCCGCTCATTCATGACGAAATAAGAAAGCAAGATATGCAATTTTTCTTCGCTCATGCAGGGCCAGAATATTAAACTTTTGCACCGACTCACTTATTAAGAAAGAAAATTGTTTAAGCAATATTGAGCGTATCTTAAAAATCACTTCTGTATGCTTTCAAGACGATTCACATAAATATTATAACTGGAATTTCAAAGAGAAGCATATTCAAGGTAGCTACGGCCAAACGCACAGTATTTTTAAGTATGACTTCCTATTGAAAGTAGCAGTGGAGCGCTCATATCAAAACGCTCTTAAATAGATTAAGCTCACGTGCATAATATGCAGTATTTTTTTTTCTGGTGGTCTACTGGGCAGTGGCCCTGACTAGGTCTACTAGGTGTTGGTTTCGATTCCCACTCAGGACAAATATTTTTCTGATGAGCACGATTATAAGTTCTATTTCTGGGACTAATTTATTTGTAATATGTATGTATTTAGAAATATGTATATAGGTAAGTATGTTTATCAGTTGTAATCATACAACTGATAAACATACTTGTCCGTACGCATATGGTATATATGCTCTGCTTAGTTTGAGACTACATGGCGTTGCGTAATAGTTGTGGAAAATTATATTATAACCCTCTTTATTCATTAATATACTTATAAATTATATTTTTAAATATTTCTTTAAAACAAACACATTAAAACATTTAAAAATATAAAAAATAGTGTCCCACCGGTATCGGGAACAGGGTCCAAGCTAACGGCGGTCAGGGCTCCAGAGAAAGGAACCTCCTAACAATACGAGCCGTGGGTAGAAATATTATAATTATTATAACTATTGTGTGTTTGGGTAACCTACAATGTGTAGACCAGTCACTACATAGTCCTTTCACTTCTATTAATATTAAAACATATGTAGATTTTTCTCTCTCCTTCCCTTTTTTTTAACATACCGTAAATGTCCCACGGTTGCGCAAAAACCATCCTCAATAGAGATAAAGACATAATCAAAAGAAACTTCGATTTAAAACCAATTTATTAATCAAAATCATTATTGTTCATCTTCACTGTCCAATTCTACAATACGTAATTGAATGACATGGCAAGATAATTTATCAGCACCGTTCATTAAAGCTAGCTGGATGAGGTACTCTCCGCAGAAGTCATGGCACATCACATCCTTCATAGAGTCTAAGGAGACTGTCAAACTTTGGATCTCGAAGGTGCTCTGAAAATAAATATTTGTTGAATTTCATCAAGTCCCTAGTGATTTAACTAAATTACGAAATATAAAATTAGGCATTCTCTTGGGTTTATTTTTGTACATCTTATACAATGTGTTTTTTTTTTTATATCCCATTACTCAAGGTTTATTTTCTATATGGAAAAATAATATTAATAGTCTTAGAATATTGGGTTAACATATGCATGGTTTCGAAAATATCATCAATCATAATTAATTTAGGTCAAAAATTATCACCCGTATGAAAAATCTTTACTTTTGCGACGTTATCAGTCATCGATGAAATCTAAAGTGCCTAGTTTGCAAATAAACAAATGACATTATATATAAAACGCTGTCATATTTCACGTAAGGGTGTTTTACATAGACAATTGTGTTATTTTGAATTTATAGAGTTATTTTGAATGAAAAATAAAGAACAAAAAAAAATGAGAAATAATTCATACACCAATTGATTATTTGATCTCATTCATATCCTAGGCCCTAGAGTTATGGGACATAAAAAAAACACATTGTATATATATATTCTTATTCATCAGCATCATCGACATTTCAGCCAATATACATCCACTGTTGGACATAGGCATCCCCCAAGCGTCGCCACAACGACCGGCCCCGCGCGTCTCGCCTCCACCGCATTCTCATGACTCTCACAAGGTCATGGGTCCGCCTTCCAACGCTGCGTCTCTCGGTACGTGGTAGCCACTCCAGAACTTTTGGTTCCCCACCGACCTGAACAGATCTGCGAGTAATGTGCCCTGCCCATTGACACTAAAGTACGTCGATTTTTCTGCTATGTCGGTAACTTTGGTTCTCCTGCGGATATCTAAATTTCTGATGTAATCACGCAAGGAAACTCCGAGCATAGCCCTTTCCATTGCCCTTTGGGTGACTTTAAGTTTTCTTATGAGGCCCAATACAATCCCATGAGCTCCATTGCATTGTATTCTGCATTCTTATACAGTCTTTTTAATCCCGCGGAGGGTCGATTCGGTACATGAAACCCTATCGATTTGTAAAGATAAAAATGAAAAATAAAGCACTTTTTTAAACTCTTTTTTTTTTAATTCGAATTAATTTACGCGTGTACAAAATTGATTTCTTTGAGTAAACGTCAGCTGATCGAAGCCAATGAACTGTAGGTAGTTAGTACGTAACGACCGACCACTCCCTACAAGGTCATTGACTCGTTTACTTAAAAAAAAAAATTTCGTACATGCGTAGATATATTACCTCGACTTTTAGAAAAAAATACTTTATTTTTTAATTTTATCTTTATAAATCTATAGTGTGTCATGTACCGAATCAATCCTCCGGGATTAAAACGACCAAAATTTAACGGTGTATTTAAGAGAAATCTTTCTCTAAAAACAGACTCAAAATTGCTTGCAGCAGTTAGTATTTCAAACATTGGTATGAGGAAGTGTGTGAGCAGGGTGGAAACATCTACATCTTATTCGCACGTAACCTAGTGACGTCAAATTACAGTTCATGCTTCGTTTTTCTGTTATTTTGACAGTCTCCCCTCCCACTAGATTGGAAAATTTTTCAACTCAATTGTGAACTAATTTGAAAAATTATTTTTAACGTAAAGAAATTTCTCCCGCTTTAGGGTAAAGCGAGCGGGTGTGTTAGACTTTTACTGATTAAAACCCACTTGAGTCCTTTAGCTGCTCTTTGCGTTTCAGGTTCACGAAAACTCTTTCGACCTCCTTGACGGCTGGACGGCGAGCTACCCATTGCTCACCGTCCGCAAACCAGGGTGGACCCTGGTGGTGGTGCAAGAGTAGGACGATTCCCTAACACTGTAACACTGTGGGCTGTGTCCTGGAATCGTCCTACTACTTTTGATGCCTGTGGCGTTTCCGGTGGGGGCCAGGGCGTAATCTGATCGAACCAGGCGTTTCTATTTATTTTAGTCCCGAACTCTTCTAAAATATCTATCAAGATATATCAAGATATTTCTCGACATCAGGACCACCGCCAGCCAGTATGCATTTAAGCGGAAGTTGCGGCTTTATTTTCTACACAAATAGTGGAGTCATCTCAAAAACTCCTTTCATTTACTTTTTATAAATAATATATATTTAAATATATGTAGGTTGTATTATATGAATTATACATGTATGTTTATTTTATTTATATACATTTGTACCCTTGTTTTCTTATTAATCTTTTGGTTTTTTTTTTATGCACCTGCCATGTTTTCTCTTCATTACCCTTGGTTGACTGGTAGAGAATGCCTCAGGCATTAAGTCCGCCCTTGTACCTTTGTGTTGCATGAAGTTTTAATAAATAAATAAATATACCTAGTACGCGGCAAATAAGTTGAACTAATATGGTCGCCGTTGCTATGGTTACGCGCAGTTTACTGCGTATTGTATGGCGATCGCCATTTTAGTTCAACGTATATGTCACGTATGGTACTCACAATGATAACATTGTGTTATATAAAATGTTAATAACGTACCACAGGGATCGGGCAGTCACTGATGTTCAGCTTTTCGAATACTGGTGCCCAAGGTGCTTCGGAATCCTTCAGGCTGCCGCACAAGTTCACCCGAGTAGTGTACATGTACTCATCTACCAAATCCAGTATTTTCCATATGTCTACTTCAATCTGTAAATAAACTGAATTTCATTTACAATACATGTTTACTAGAATATTTGTAACGTCAGCCAATTTAGTTCATGGAAGTCATAGCATAGTCCACAGCTCGATTTCGCCTACAATTTGGTACCTATATGCCTCTCTTTTTTATTACAAGTTTTAATTACTATTTTAACTTGCAAGGTATTATATTCAAATTCAAATTCAAATCGTTTATTGTGGATCATAGCTTCATAAGATATTGTTTTAGTTACAGGTTCTGCTATGTCCCGCCATTCAAGCATAAAACATTTCTATTATTATTTTGGTATAAATACAATAATTACATCACACTGTCATGGTATACATTAAAATTAAATTAGTAAAATAGTCATATTTCAATATATTAGATTACAAAACAATTACATAGTGCTTCATAGTATATAAGTATTAGTTTTTAATTATATTATGAAACCAAGGCAAGTATTAATACATACACACACACAACACAAACACACTACATACTACACACTTGCTGTTAAGTCTGGGACATTGTTTTTAGTTGCGGCACAGTTTGTAACTTCTACAACTGTCATCGTTATCTATGTCATTATTGTCAACTGTTTTGTGTTCCAAAATAAATGTTTTTGTTTTTTTTTATTATTATTGAGTACACTTTTATTTTATATTAATAAACTGGCTGATACAGTGTCTGGTCATTAGAAATTCTTCTATAGAGTAATAACATTTACTTATCAATATTTCGTGTAGTTTTTTTTTAAAGATATTAATATCGCTCATATTTCTTAAAGAAGGAGGAAGATTATTGAAGATACGAGGGCCCATACAAAAGATGCTTTGGTGAAAAAACTTTGTTTTGCTGGCTGACGATGCGCATTTTGTCCTTGTGTCAAATTCAAATAAATCTGGATTTGATTTTATAAACATCATAGTTTCATAAATATACACACTAGGGAGAGAAACACACACACACACACACACTAGGGGGGAAATAATGAATTTCGAAAACTCAATTGTTGTAATTTTATATTATTGATAAATTATTTTATTTATTTAATTAATTAATTGTAGAAATAGTATACAAAATTCAGACTTCATTCAATTAAAAAATATTGTGACTTGTAAATGTAATTTTTACCAATAAATATGTTTATCTGTTTATCTGTTGATATCTTTAAACTTATAAAATGTGGTCTGCATGAATGCGTTTGTTTTATATTGCACAGCAATCTATCACAACGCTTTTGACCTCTAAAAGTACGCTCTTTTTCTACTGAGTTGCTCCAGAAAATGATCCCGTAGCGTATGATTGAAGAAACATATCCATGACAGGCAGTTAGTAAGACAGAGTGGGTGACAGTGTTCCATAATCTGAAAAGACCGTAAGAACCAGGGGCGTAGCTACCACCATAACTGCCGTATCAATGATACGGGCCCCCCACGCTACAGGGCCCCGACGTAGGCAAATTTCGAAAAATTCGAAATTATTTAAAATTGACATTCGCAACATGTTATGTACAACCGTCTCGTAGGGCAAACCGAGCATTTGTAAAAAAGCACAATTTTTTTATTCGGGGCCCTTGTGGGACTTTTGATACGGGGCCCTTGTGGGACTAGCTACGCCACTGACAAGAGCTCTGACTAAGTCTTTTGCAGACTTGATCTATATGTCAATTCCAGTTTACCTTGCTGTCAATATGAAGTCCTAGAATTTTAGTTACTTCGATTTCCTCTATGCTGGTTTGAGAGTGACATTATATATAAATAAGAATTGGGATTTACACGCTGTTTAAAATTCATCATTTTTTGATAATTAGCATTTTAGTATTTTAAACAATGTCAGCAAAATTATATATAATATATATTATAGGTATGTATGTTTAAGTCAAGTCTTACAATTGAATTTTAAAAGGGATATATTTTAACCTGTGCATCAAAAATTTTATTCTTCGCTAAAATTTCAATTGTACACCAAATGTAAATGGACTTTTAAAATTATTATGGGACTTGGGGCACCCCAACTCGGTCAGGTTATGTTAGAAGGCGAAGGATACTAGCGATCGCCCAAAGCCAGCGAACACAGACCCCACCATCCCCTTGGCGGCAATTTTTTAAAACCACTATTACACACGCAACAGTGGAGCATATTTTAGTGCACAATTAGCATTTATGGTGGAACAAATACATATTTTGTAGTAGAAAACAGGAACAAATTGAGAATTGTTAAATACTATCCACTTTAAAACAGATTACTCTTAACCAATTGAGTTGAAAGAACATGGAACTAAACGTATCCCATCCATGTAGCAAATTAAAATGTACTATTAGAAAAGTCTTTAAAAATATTTTTTTTGTTGTATGATGGAAACTTTGTAACTTGCAGGGGAAAAAAGATATTCGTCTTTGATCTAATAAAGTTGCAGTGGTTATTTTTATACACCCCAAGATCTGAGGGAAGAATAAGGAAAAAAATACGTTACAATCAATTCAATTTGGTAGAGAATTTTTAAAATGATATTTATTATTATACCCATATTTTATATTGTAGTCATAATTTCAACCGAAAGACGACCACTGTTGTACATAGGCCTCCCCCAAGTGTAACCATAATGAACGGTCCTGTGCGTCTCGCATCCATCGGTTATCATTGGTACCAATTTTTTATTTTATACTAAGCCAAAAATCTCTAGGAAAAAGCTGTAATCAATGAAATTCTAGGTAGAGTGAAAGTTATATCAATATTCCTCTTCGTTTTCTTCATCATTATAACAAGACGTCCATACAAATGAGAGATAGTACAGAAGACATTCTACATACAAAGCGCGCTCGAACAACGCACACATAGACACCGCTCACGAACACGATATCTTGTACGTGACTAAACTGTGCTAAACCAGTGCTAGATCACATAGTACCTTTTCTAGCGACCGCTAAGCGTAGGTATAAAAAGTGAAGTACAAACATGATTCTAACTTCTGTACCTATCTATTTTGTGTCCTAAATTTACCTAATACTTCATTATTCACCTGTTACCATTCTGTGACACTACTGACACGACTAAAAGCTTTCTACTTTCACTTTACATTATTTATTCCAAATTCAATTGTCAACATTCCAAAAAAAGAGTTAAATGTTTCTTTAGCCAAACGACTCGAGAGTAAACTTTAACTTACATCAAACGTGTCATCAATATCCTTAGATGTTACAATAGTTCCACTAAGTTTTGCTGAATCATCACCGTCGTCTCCTTTTTGTGAGCCCAGTTTCAGATCATCGCAGTTCAGCAAATCATTATCGAAGTCATCACAACTGAACACACTGTCTGTGATTTTTGGTACGTAGGATATCTTAAATTAGATAGAGAAGAAAATTAGTTTATGAATTTGTCTTACAATTTTAATAATACTGTTGAGTCATATACAGAGTGTATCTGACATCGTACCACAAATGAATACCATGGATCCAGTACATGATTCCGGACCCCCCACAGTGATGGAATTTTTCGTCATATTTTTTTTCTTAATTAAAAAAAAAATCTTACTAATCTTACCTATGAAAACAGTTCGATTCCCGACTTGAGTTACGAAGATTTTTCTGAATGTAATTTTTTTTATGACGTAACTACAAATTCACTGTTTTCAGATTTTTTCCTATACTTTTGCTATGAGACCTTGCTTCATGCCAAATTTCAGGGTTCTAGGTTAATGGAAAAAAATAACTAAAAAATGGCAAAGCTGCTGGCTTCGACGACATCACTGTCGATCAGTTAAAATATCTCGGTCCAGTAGGTGTATCCTGGATACTATCCCTCTTTAACGCAAGTCTCAAAGCATATAAAATCCCTCAGCTTTGGAGGCGTGCTAAAGTGATTGCTGTACTTCTACTACTACCTGGAAAATGTCCAAATGACCCTAAGAGTTACCGACCTATTTCCCTCTTCTGCCACACTTTCAAACTATTTGAAAGAATCTTACTAAATCGCCTTACGTCCACAATCGAACCTATTCTTACCCCTTAGCAAGCTGGATTTAGGCCAAGAAAGAACCACTCAGACCCTCAAGCTGACGCAATTCATCGAAGATGGTTTTTACAGAAACAATGTCATAGGTGTTATATTCGTTAACCTTTCGGCTGCCTATGACACAGTCAACATCAAACATCTATTACTGAAAGTTGGCGAGCTGACAAGAGATACCGGTTTTGTACAAATTCTTAGCGCTATTTTAAATAACTATCACTTTGAAGTTTATCTTGCCACACTAAAAGCAGGTGGCGCAGTCTGAAAAACGGCCTCCTCCAAAGTAGCGTGTTAGCTCCGGCGCTCTTTAACATTTACTCAAACAAACGATCAGCCTAGCTCACCGCAAACGCAGGCGATCTCGCTTTAGCTGCTCAGACACCCACTTTCGAAGAGGCCAAAGAAACTATGTCAGAAGCTATGGAAGCACTTAGCAAATTCTATGATGAAAATGCACTACGACCAAACCCTTCCAAGACCCAGTCCTGTATTTTTCACCTTCGCAACCGTCAGTCTAAGAGGGCTTTAAGTATATCGTGACAAGATGTTCACATACAGCACTGCTCTGAACCTCGATATTTGGGCGTTACCTCGGATTTTAATCTCACTGCTTACAGACATTTAAATCTCACTGCTTAAAAACTAAACAAAAAGTAGAAACAATATCCTTCGCCGACTCACATCCAGCACCTGAGGAGCATCACCACAAGTTCTACGCCGAAGTGCGTATGCAGTCCGTAGGCCTATGTCTTTCTTTTTCGGCCGGAGAGTTTGCATGTCCGGTGTGGCATCGTTCCACTCATGCTAAAGAAGTAGACATGGCGCTGAATGAAACCTGTCGCATCGTAACGGGTTGCTTAAAACCTACCCCTCTTGTGATTTTTTTTTAATTAGGTAAATTCATCCAATGACATCCCCCGCCCTTGCGCGGAGCGGGAGATAGTGTCAGATTCTTACTGACTAAAAACCTACCCCGTTCCTCCTTTGCCTTGGTTCCAGGGCCCTGGTATGCATTTTCATACCTCCCCAGAGCCCCAGATTAGGCTTCGACCCTACTGGGTAAAGTATGCGATGCTGTAACCTCTAGCAGGTATAGCTCCTCCAGAAGTTCGCTGCGAGATAGCCAGCCACATCGAAAAGAGTAAACAGGAACGGGACGGCCGTCACACCTTGCCTAAACCTCAACCTGCACGTCTAAAGAGCCGTAAAAGTTTTATACGATTTACGACCTGACCTAACACCCAACTCCTCCACACTTCATCACCCCATCAGAACATCTTCCCCCTGGACGCGGACTGCAGTGGCTAATTTGGAAATCTCTTAACCGACTGCTGCAAAAATAATCTGGCCAAATGGGGCTTCCTCGACCAATCTCTGACACAGTGACACAAGACATACGTCACCTGCTATACAGGTTGCCAAAAACTGGTCAGATAAAATTTAATTTTAGTTCATTGACACGCGAAGAAGAAGAAGAAAGGTTCTAGGTCAGTGAAAAGTACCCGATGAATTTTGATTCCTTTGAGAGTGGCGAAATACACGTTTTTTGCTATATAAACGGCCGTATCTTTTTTTCCCCTTAACTTAGAAATTTGATTTTTTTTTCAGTTTCAAAGGACCGTAGATTTTATTATATGGTTTTAATTTCAACTCGATATCTTTACGTGTTCCCACGATACAACAAAGTGATCCTATAAGGGTTCTGCTGTTTCTTTTTGAGGTACTGAACCCTAAAAATCAAGATAATTACGCTCTTTCAGCCTGTAAAGTCGGATTGCTGTTCATTTTTAAACTATTTTTAACGTCTCCTTTTTCAATCCACGTCGGAATTGAAAGGGCTTTTTGATCAAATTTTTTCATCAACGCACAGCAATATTTTTAACAGGAACCCATACTTACATCACCATTTGTCCCAAAAAACACAGAAATGAACAAGAATAATATTGATTTTTTCATTACTACCGTACCATAACTCATGGTCAAAAATGAAATACAGTGAAAACTAGTAAGCTTTATTCCGTGTCAGCACAGTTTTTATATAAAGCCCGATAGTAATCGAATCTGCTGTCGAACATATCTGATAACAATGATGATAATTGCTATCAGTTGTACCAGGATTGCATGTATTGTAATTATAGATATTTCGCATATTATTAACTTGTTAACCATTGCCAAGGACGATGTAGTACTTTCTAATCAATTGATGGAATAATTTTCATTGATTGAAGGGTTAGGTTAAGGTTCCGTACCTCAAAAGGAAAAAAACGGAATCCTTATAGGATCCTCTCCTGGGCAGAGCGTCGCCGTGTCCTCGTGAGGGCAATCGGCGGCAGCAATCTCTCTCGTCGGGCCTTGATTCAGGCCATGGTCCGGAGTGAGAAGAGATGGTAGGCGGTCACCTCCTTCTGCGAAGCAGTAATACTAGCAAAGGAGGAGGCCGACCGCATCAGGCAGAGGCAACGGGGCGCTTGCCCCAGCCGCCGCTGGGATTCCGATCCCAATTTCACGTAGCATGTTGTCCGATCGTCCGGTAACCGACCGGACCGAGCCCAAGTCATCGACGGCGCGTACTGTTCTCGCGTATCTCAAGGAGTTGTCAGCAAACCTTAGAGGCCCAGCCTGGTAGCTGCAGGCAGGCAAGGTCGAAGCCTGCTGCAAGGGTCAGCTTCTAAAAGGAAGGCTCGGCCCCGGCACGATAGGCAACGAAGAATTTTCGACAACCCTCAAGGGAATCAAAAATCATCCTTTGACCTAGAAACTTGAAATTTAATAGCAAGGTCTTATAACACAAGTATAGGAAAAAATCTTAAAACTGTAAATTTGTAGTTATGTCACAAAAAAACTTATTTTATGATTCGTAAAACTCTTTCTAACTTAATTCAGGAATTGAATTAAGTTACGAAGATTTTTACGAATCATAGATTTCATAGGTAATTTTGTACGGAACTCTTAGCGCGCAAATCCGACTCGCACTTGCCCGGATTTATTTTTATATTTATTTTTAGTATTCTGCAAAATCGTAAGATTGCTATGGTTAGAAAGTTATTGCTCTTCATAATTTAACAGGCGCAAAGCAGCTCTTTTTTAGTGACTGGAACCGAAATTTGCAGCCAAAACCGTAATACAATATTAAAAGAAAGAAAAAGAATTTATTTGGTATAACACTAAGCACAAAAACATTAATTATGTAACTAAAATATACAAAAATAAAATAAAATAAAAACAAGAAAATATAGAAACAAAAAATATAGTGATGTACCTCACCACGGCTGCACTAGAAAAGGTCCAGAATAACGTAAGAAGTACTTTAAAAACACAACATTTATCAAAAAAAAAATTACCGACTTCGCTAAAAAATACACTAAAAGGATAAAAATAACTTTCATTTCGGAAGTCGGTATTTCTCGGTAATGTTTGTTTCTTATTTAACACCGGCTTCCGAAATTAAAGTTATTTTGTTCCTTTTAGTAAATTTAAAAAAAAAACAATACACTAAAAGGTAAAAGTAGTCCTTATGGCAAGTCGTTCTGCCGCGGGAAAACAACCACTAAAATTTCACGGTTTATATAAGCGGTGATGCATAATTATACAACATTAATTTTAACATATGCGAAAAGAATCTATGTTCAAAATTTCATAACTGTATCATGAAAAATCACAAAGTTATAAGTTTGTTATATTACCGGGGTTCGAGTCTGCTAGTTTAGTAAATTCGACATTCCAACACAATCCCATTGTCATTTTGCTAAAAGTTCTTAATTTGCTAAATCATAATCGTGAATATCGTGATCGAATCGTAAACGAATGGTGGTAGAATTGTATTTGTAATGACTTTGTCGTAGGTTTTCAGACAAATCTAATGGTAGGTCACTAATCAAAGGAACTGACAAAATTTTAGCAGATTACCCCATAACTCAGACATTCATTTCTCATTATGTTCAATGGTGTATCAGTGATTGACTATTGGACGCCATTATATTAGTAGATTACCAAACTTGTCAAAATCAACAATTATGAAATCAATGATAGACGATTCTGACACTATTGTGATAGCTTGAAGCCCTGGTTGTCCGCACAACTACATGGTGACTGGGCTATCTAGGCGACTGAGGAGTTATGTGTGCTGGCGTCTAATGCTTGCTATGACCTGCCGTGACCTGTGTTGTACTTAATGTCCGTGGTGCCCAACTTGTAATTTTATTAAAATATAAATATAACATTGTGTAGAAATTATTGGAATCGATTCAGTTACTGATTCTGAACAAACTATATTCAGATTTCGCATATACTAAAAATAATGTTGTATAATATTCGACTCTTTTGCCAGTTTTGGCAGTAATTGAAACCGAAATTGACGTAGTAACAAACCAGTGCGAGTCGGTCTCGCGCACTGTGGTGCTATTCTTTAAGAAAACGCAGCGCTGCCGCAACGTCGAACATCCAAATAGGATACATTGAGTTAACAATCCAATGTATAGGTACATTAGGTTGACAATCCAATGTATCCTATTTGGGCGTTCGTCGTTGAGGCAGCACTGCGTTTTCTTAGAGAATAGCACCTCTGAGGTTTTCGCGCATTAAAGTCCTTTGGAAAATTTTCGAATGGATCTGTGTCTATGTCGTATTTGTAGTCCATTATTTCTATAATGTCTATAAACACTGCTGCTTCGTCAGAATTGAGATAATGAATGGCAAATAGGTAAATGAGTAATAAATATTTACTAGGCCTTGTGATTGAACCAATAGTGTATTTGCGGTTTTCCTTAGAACCTCTACGCCTTGACCAAGTAAAGGGATATGATTTAATATCTCCTACCTATTGTTGGAATCTATTAGAATTACACGTAACTTTGTAAAGTCAGATATCATCCGAGCCTAATACATAGAACAACTAAGTAAACCTCAATTAAATGAGGAAAAATCGATGATCTCTTCCAAAGATTTTATAAGTGACTGTGAACAACTATTAACTACAGAAAATACAAATTTCTGTAATAGTTCTTCACAAAATTATTCCTTTTTTTCGAGTTGGGGAATCATTAAACAAAGTTATATTTTTGATGATACCCGAATTAAGAAGTGATATTACGGAAGATAGCCACACAATAATAATAAAAAGTGTACGGAAAGAACGGCAGAACGACACATTTATAGGTATAAAAGAATTATTTGAGATGGTAAATCTTCAAATTATATCTGCCGCTTTGCCGAGACAGTTACAATTTCTCTATAATATATTTATCTATCTACATAGATATCTTTTTAATCCAATAGTAGGATCCATTTTCTTTTTTTAAGGAGGAAATCAACGAGAGAGCGTGTCAAAATTGCACTGACAACACTGAAGTTTATGACAGAGAAATTTGTATAGAGAAACCTATTATCACGCAGATGAACGCAGTGAAAGAAGCTTGTTAATAAAAATAGGAGCTTAAATGTTCATACGTAAAAGAAACAAGACGTAGTCTTAACAAAAGTATCTAAACAACAAATAAATACTAGAAAGAGCGTTATAAAAAAACTACAACTAACAAAGGTCCAGAAAGGAATGTTAAAGAAATGTTCACTACAGAAATTTAGCTTCTTTTAGCCTTATTTGTAGTTACTTGCATCGCTCACGAGAGTGTATTGTACTAAACAGTATCTCAATGAAGACATTATTTAATTCCTTTGTCTTGTCTGTTTGGTCTTTAGAGTTTTTCTGACGATTTTCCAAGGTCCGTTAATTCACGATTCCGTGGCAAGATTTTAGTTTTTTTGTTTTAAGAGTATTGCATCGCTCAATGACCTTCAAGAATTTACCGCTACACTAGTAGAGAAGAATTGACCTCTAAACAGATATTGCAGGGGGTGCTGCGCGCGGGGTGTTAGTACTAATTCGAGTTTTATCTTGATTACTTATCGATATTCAATGAAATTCGAAAAAAAAATCAATACAAGTTATTCAATTTATCGTAACATATATTATGGTATAAATTCAATGTAGAAATATAGAGCCGTTTTCGAGAAAATATGGAATTAATTTTCAAAAAAGGCCTATTTACCAGATTTTTTTTTCTAGAGTTAGGGTATTTTTTTGAGAAACGTAATCAATACAATTTATTAGTAATGTCCTTAAGTATCCTCTTCATTTTTATATGGTAATCGTACATAAGGAAACTTCAAACAACCTAGGTGTTTTTTTGGATTTGGGCGATGTAATCCCCTTAACAGTAAGTGTGTAGTATGTAGTGTATAATATGTAGTGTGTTTGTGTTGTGTGTGTATGTATTAATACTTGCCTTGGTTTCATAATAATAATTAAAAACTAATACTTATTAACTATTAAGCACTATGTAATTGTTTTGTAATCTAATATATTGAAATATTTTTTTTTTTCTAATTTAATTTTAATGTATTCCATGACAGTGTGATATAATTATTGTATTTATACCAAAATAATAATAGAAATGTTTTATGCTTGTTTTGATTTGGGCGATGTAATCCCCTTAATTAACTATATCGTTGTGTTTTGATAGATGTTACTTCTCATCAAGTAGCACCGCTTGTGAAAACTTAGTCTTCAAGTTTTTTTATACAACACTATCTATCTTATATATTAGTATATGCGACACCTGATTGTAGTTTTTTGAGAATCAGTAATTGAATCGATTGCAATATTTTTTACACCATGTCATACTTTTTCCCAAAAATATTAAAAGAAGGTCAAAAGTTGGACACCACCGACACTAAGTACAACAAAGGTCATTGCAGAGTGTGAGTGCCAGCGCACAGCTGGAGCAAAACAACCCCTCAGTCTCCCGGATGGATCGGTAACTATGTATTTGTGTGAACAACCAGGTAACATAACAAGCTTATAACTTTGTGATTTTTCATGATGCAATTATGAAATTTTCTTTACATAAAAATACTATTTTGGGTTTCGCATATACTAAAAATAAGATTGTATAATATAATTACATGCATACAGTACTTGCATTTCCTGAAATTTTGTGTATCCCACAGGAACGGTTTGTTATCTCATCATTATGTATTTAACATTAAGTAATAGTGTAACTCTTTTCATCTATAACATAATTTTCGAACTTAATTAGACCGACCAGACAGTACCTAATTTTATAATGTAAAACACAAATCTTGACCTTTCTTCCTCCATAACTTGTAAAAAATTATTTATTCGATATCCGTGATTCATACCCACTTTTACCCCCCAAGAACTTGTAAATTATTGAACTGCAGCTCCCCGCTTCTATTGAGACCCGAAAATCTATTATTGCGCATTGAAAGTCGATCGCCATTTTGGTTCAACTTCTATGCCGTATTGTACATAGCGGTCAAACTTCTAACACCTCTATTTGTGCGGGGGTTAAAAAACACAAACGTACAAAATCTATCCCATAGTGAAAATAATTTAAATTTATGTGCTAAATTATATTTATGTTCCCTGCCGGAGTCTGTGTTTCCTGATGGCTACAACCCGGGAATCTAAGTCTAGAGGGAATAGATTACTTCTAGGTAGGTAAGCGCGCTTTATCGTCGACCGTATCGTCAATTTCCATCAGATGAGATAGCGGTCAAGCGCAAACCTATCAACAACTATCTGTCGTTACCATTATCTTTGTGAGCATTCGTTGCAATGGACATCAGCTTCGCTATCGTTTATCCTGCTAAACAGGTACCAAAGTAAAAATCGACTACAAAAAACTTACAGAACGCGAGCGATGCCGCGAGCAAAGATATCATATACCCTCTTAATCACCGCTAATGAGACACAATTGGTTTTCTATTGTAATTAGCCAGCCCGCGCCGGGACAGAAGTATTAATACCGGTATGTTCGATAGATAACGTTCTACACAAATAGCACTACACAAAAAACTCATTGGTAAGTTTCGACGTCCACGCGAACGAAGTCGCGGTTACAGCTAGTCAACAATAAAAATAAACTTGTCTATTATTATCTTATTTAGTGATCGTTTCAATAATATAATAATAGACAACAATATATTATTAAAACGAAGACTCTTGATTTTCGTATCATTTTTGTTTACTAAATAAATCACGTATAAAAATAAATACTATAGCTACACCAGCATCCAAAACACATCTAAATTTCATGAGAAGAACAAATGGGGCGGCCTGCACATAGTATATCATTTCCAATATAGTAGTTTTATGTAAATAGTGTCTACTTTTAAACTGTCGTAATTTTTATATTCCGATTGGAGTTCCCCCTGAACGTGTTTGTTATCTAACCGAGAAATGAATGAATGTATTCACAGTTTTGATTTACTACGTATTCTCAAACAACTTTGTGTTTTTTTATCATTGTAACTTTTTCTGTGTTTTTGTTCAGTGTTTTCCATCGATAAATCTATAGATAAGTGCATTTACATTTTGTGTCTTTTCTTTTACGTTTGTTTTTTTTTTCTAAATATAATATGTCGTTGCGACTTTAAGATCTCTTATGTGTAATTTTTGGCAAACCACTTTAGAACTCTGCCTTTAGACATTTTGAAGTTCTATGGAATGCAAAAACTCTCATGTGTATAATTTTTTTGGGGGTAAAAAAGTGGTGTCGCCAATAGTGACACATAAGTGGTTTTAAAGTCGAAATGACGCAATGTAGATCTACCTTTACCGAGGCCCTCGCAAGGGACAACTGAAGGAACAGTGTGAGTTTTAGTCAGTAAAAGTGTGCTACGCCCTCAACTCCACCCAGAGTGAGAGAAGTCGTATGATCATTTCACACGTTGAAAAAAAAAACATAGACCATGCATTGTCTTCTAATAAAAGTTGACTTTCTATCAGTTGAAGAATTTTAATCGTAATCTAACAAAATATTTTAGCTCCAAACCATGTAAGTTACGAAGTCCAATTTTACATGTACAAATAAATAAGTTTCTTTACCCATACCTACTCGTATGTAGCAGGAAGAAATGATTCATATTCGCTTCAAACGTTCCCAGCGGGACGACCGGTTTGATATCTCGCGTGAACTGAAAACGTCTTGAAGGAATTCATATTGCATGCTTTTCGAGCGTAAAAATATACACTCGCTTTTTGTGTATGGTGAAAACAGACTGTTACTTGCATTAGGTACTGTGACGACCACGCAGGTCATATGCCGGGGGTAACGTGCAAACTGGCACGTAGTATGAACTTTGAAGTTTTAAGTTAAAATAAGAAGTTAGCATTAATAATAATAATAATCAAAATACTCTCTTGTAGTATTGGAAGTGCCGTACTACAGGTATGAGCCCGACCCAGTTCTTGATAATGGTCATATCACATTGTACGGTCCATCATCACTGACAGGACTATTGTAGCTAATAAGCCTGATATAGTGGTGGTGGACCGAAGTGAGAGGCGTGCGATGATTGTGGACATATCTGTTCCACATGACGTGAACCTCGTGAAAGCCGAGAAAGATAAACAAATTTAAGTACATTGACTTGGCTCGCGAGGTTGTCGACATGTGGGATGTGGATTCGGCGATCATTGTACCGATAGTCGTTTCAGCCAATTGCTTAATAGCCAAGAGCCTCGACCAACACCTTAGGAGGCTCTCGTTAGGCGGCTGGATCAAGGGCTTGATTCAGAAAGCGGTACTTCTGGACATGGCTCGTATAGTCAGGAGGTTCCTTTCTCTGGAGCCCTGATCGCCGGTAGCTTGGATCCTGTTCCCGATACCGGTGGGACACTATTTTTTATATTTTTAAATGTTTTTTTTTATATTTAAAAATATAGCAAATATGTATTTATATGTAATAAAGATCATTTATTTGTAGGCATCTTGGCCCATAGATATATGTATACCTTACAGACTAACATATATATACCTACATAGTAAAAACAGTTTATTTTTAGTAAATAAGACTTATGACTATGATACTAACACGTTCACTGCACTAATTCACTGCATAGCATTGTCAGAGTTTTTTTGTAGACTATAATTGAATAAAAAACTAAGAATCTAATTTATTGGTATTATATTCATTAATATAAGTGAGCTTCGATTAGCAAAATAATAGTAAATACTTAGCTTTGAAGCCTTTGATTTACGCCACCATAGTACCTACTAGATGCTGAACGTTTGAAAGAATTACCGAGGACGACCTAGTAATATTACAAACATGAAATTGTGTATGCATGGATCGATTTATAAATGTTTGTTACTCTTTCACGCAAAAATTACTGAACGAATTTCGATGAAACTTGGCACGACAGGTAGACCATATCATAGAATAAGACATAGATTGGGTACTTTCCATTTTCTAATTCCACGCGGGCAAAAGGAGTGGCAAAAGTTAGTATTATAATAAAAGCGAAAATAAATCTGTTTGTCTATCTGTTACCTCTGTACGTCTTAACGATTGAACGGATAAAGAAGAAACTTTTTTTTTATTGATATAAACTAGTGCTTGACTACAATCCCACCTGATGGTAAGCAGTGATGCAATCGTTGATGGTGAGGAGCACTAGTTTATTAAGAGCCTATTCATTCTAGCCTTGAAGACTAATTTATAATCGGATGGGAAGACCGCTGCAGTCAAACTGTTCCAATCCCTTGATATACGCGTTCTAAACGACCAGGCAAAACGATTAGTCCGGACCGTAGAAATTTCAACAATATAAGAGTGGATACTCGCGGAATTATCCGATGGTAGAAATGAGATAGCCGAATCAAGTCATGCAATTCCAAAATGCATCCTGTAAACACCGAAAGGCTGGCTACCCTACGCCTGTGCTCAAGGCTTTGTAGATTGGACTTAACCAAATCTGGATCACCAATTAGCACACCTATCCACGAACAAACTTGACGCAAAGATATTCTATGTTGTGGAATAGTACATAGGGTGCTTTCCAACCAATTATATTCCCTGGGGATTCGACATTCATGGCAGCGAAGTAGATGACAGAAGTGAGTATTTTATACATATATTATCTCGTCACCTAACTTTCCTGTTAATTAAAATAATACCAAATGATAAATTGAAACTAGTGAATGACAATTTAGTTCAAAACAATAAATTAATAGGTCTGCGGTTTTGTGGTTTTGCGAGCTCATTTGTTGTACAACTAAGTTATTATATTAATTAAGAGCTGGTGTCCTTGCTAGGTCATTATAATAACTACTCACGAATTAAATGAATGCTTAAAAGTACTAGCAAATTGGGTACTTATAAATCCTTATAAAAGTACGAGACAAAGTACTCAAACGGGCGAGACAGTGCTCTCGGCCGAATACTCGGTACGTATGAATATAGCGCATAGTGCTCGGCCGAGCGCTTATCTCTACAACTCGCTTCCATTACTGTCTCGGCCGAGCAACATTTTACTGTCTCGCCCTTTTACTTGGTACGTGTGATCAAGGCATTAGTAGGTACTTTGCATAAGGATTTATAGTGTCAGGTCTTGTTCAGAGAATAGAGAAATCCAGAAATAGCTAAAGGATTCGTTTTTTTTTTTTAAATTGATATACTAGTGCTTGACTGCGATTTCACCGAATGGTAAACAGTGATGCAATCGTTGGTGGTGAAATCATGAATGAATAAAATCTAATGCCTAGATATTAAATTAACACCTACATACGTACAAACTAGTCTTCTGAACTAAAACAATTTTAACTGTCATACAATAATATATTAGTTATGTTGAACTAATAAGATATCTCAAATACAATGAATATCATTCTTTCATAGTAGCATGCAATAAACGATTGTAAACAGGTAGGTACTACGTAATGGCTGGTGTTTCCGTGTTATAGTGTCATTACTTATTATGAGTCATTGTTGTTGAAGAACAGATACTTTTTAGAATTCAATGATGTTTACATATTCTTGTTAGCGTTTCTCCTAGGAATGGATATGGTTTTTACCAGTTTTCTGATGGTTGCAATAGGTAGTATCTAAAGTTCGTGGAAGTAACAGAGTTTCTCTGTAGCAACATCTATATCATCACAAAGGAACTATCCTGCATCGCGCAATTATAGTTCTCCGCGCGATTTGAATAGATACAGCCGTTATGTCTGGTGGGTAACTGCCCACCAGACATAACCCCGTCTGATCGGAGGATTCTCCTTTTGCAACGAAGGTATATGTGACTTTACTTTCTGTTCCATATAACTCAAAATCTCTAGAATCCCGGAATCATAAAAATAGCAATTTTTAATATAAAAAGAGCTGTATCATCCAATCCTTGGAACGCAAAGCGCAACTGAAAGGGCACAGATGAGTTTTAGTAAGTAAAAGTTTGTCTCTCCCTCTCTTCGCTCGGGAGTAATAAATGTTATTTGATGTTTCCCTCGAAAAAATAATAGCTTCTAAAAATAGTACCGTCAAAACAAAATTGTTATTTTTTCGTGACGTATAATCTTCTTTTGTGTTGCTATGGCGATGAGTACTCAGAGACGAAAAACATCACAAGTATATCTGTAATGATAATTGCTAATATTTAGCTTGCGTAATGCATGCGGGTATTGAGTTTTCCTCAAATTTGGGAATCCCAAAATAGAATCACGTATACAATATTTATTTAATAACATTTTACGTAACCACATCAAATCACATGGGAACCTCTTGTGAATTCATCGATCGATCAATGTCAATTAAATGTGACCCACGTGTTATGTCAATAAAACCTTAAGAATGTTCACACCTCTAAAGTATTTTATTATAAATAGATATCAATTTAGTTACGGTGATATTTATAAAATTGACAAAAACATAAATGGAACTACAATAAATATTAAGTTTTACACACGTTTAGGAATTAAAATTGCATAGATTTTTGGCTTATGTTGTAATTTAAAAAATGTATTGTTATGTTACATAGTTAACGGTAACTAACACTTCTTAGTGTTTAGTATCGAACACGTCCCAAAACCAACTACCAATGGTAATTAGTGAACGATACTTAAACACGTGATTGTAATCATGATAATAAATAACTTTTACTATGAGACCAAACCTGAAATCGCGAAAAAATCAGCCAAATTCAGTAGATTTTGACCAGTTAGGCGAACATAAATGTACTGACCAGCAGATTTTTTTTGCGATTTCATGTTTGTTCTCATAGTAAAAGTTATTTATTATCATGACTACAATCACGTGTTTAAGTATCGTTTACTAATTACCAGTCACCCTATATATTTGGCTGGTTTGAGGGTTGCAGGGTATTATTTTATACCCCATGATAAGTCTACTATCACGTGACCGAAGCCACTAACAGCAGCCGAATAATTAATAAAAAATCATAAATAAAAACACAAAAAAAGTCTAACAAACTAAAAAAATCGATTTCATCGTCAACAAAAATTTGCATACTACCCCTTCGGGTTACCAGGAGCGCATAACTTTGAAAAGGGTAAATGATTTAATTATGCGAGCCAAAGTGTTAGCGCGCCACTTAATTTGATAGCTAGCGACACCTATATGCAAATGATGCGTTACGACTAATTGAATATCTTTGTTCGAAAATGTTTGGGGGCTCTCGACGACTTTTGGACCCCTGGTATGTTGGCTAAAACATTCAAATGTAATCTAACTTGGTTATTTGACGTGAGATGGTTAAGTTCTATAAGTGAAGGCGGATGTATTAAGTCATTGCGTTGTCTCATGAGAATAAGAATTGATGCGATGCTAAGTAAACTGTGAAGTCGTGTCTAACCACAAAATAACGTGCAGTGCGTTCAAATTAATTAACATGTCCTCGTAGTAGTTGAAAATACTTATTTTTTCGTTCCCAATACTATTTTTTTCAATACACCTACTCGAAAACCCGGTCTTATCCCACCGCTTTTATGCACGCAATAGACTATTTTCCGCACTAGTGTGGAAAAAAGCGTGTGCTCGTCCCTGCGAAAATTTTATTTTTTAGAAAGAGTTCCTGTGGCCCAAACGTTGAACGCAAAAGGCAAATTGAAAGACCATCAGTAAAAATCTAATACCCGCAGCACGCAAAAGTGGGAGAAACCATTTGATGATATAATTTTCTCCTTCAAAGAAAATAGTGCTCGATAAAAGCTTATTTAATTTCTTCCTACTAAGGCTAAGAACTCGTGAAGTAATTTTCACCCGCGCCCGCCACGCAGTCGTCGCGGTTGCAATTTTCGACCGCAAGTCTGGCGGTCGATTATGGCCAGCCACTGGGCAGTCGCCCGCCAACCGACCTCAGAGCATGCAAGCGCAAACCTCGACGGCGGCGAACGACGGCGGCCAGCGCGATTCTGCGCCGGTGCAGCAGGAGCCGCGAACAACCGCGCACACTGCGGGTGAAAATCGCTTCGTGAGTTCTCTTCCTAAATATCTAATTCTTAAATACAAGTTTCAATTAACACTTTTAAGTAATAAATTGTCCATTTCCGAGCTAATGTCTTCTCAATCTACACTTTATTATGAAGCTGAAGAGTTTGTTTGTTTGTTTGAACAAGCTAATCTCAGGAATTTAAAAAAATATTTTACTTCTATATAGCCCATATATGTATAGAAAGACTGCATATGACGGAGATGAGAATGTTGAGATGGATGTGTGGTGTGACGAAAATGGATAAAGTCAGAAAGGACCATATTAGAGGAAGTTTGAAAGTGGCGCCTGTGACTGAAAAGTTGAAAGGAAATCGTTTGTCTTGGTATGGTCATGTGAAGAGGAGGGATAAAACGCATGTTGCTAAAAGAGTACTGAGTTTACACGTTTACACGTAGATGGATGGAAAGGAAGAGGGAGACCGAAGAAGAGATGGATGGATTGTGTGAAGATTGATATGAAAGAAAAGGGAGTTAGTGATAGTCTGACAGGATAGAGTGGAAGAAAAAAACGTGTTGCGCCGATCCCAAGTAATATGGGATAAGGGCAAGAAGAAGAAGAAGATAGCCCATATATCAAGTAGACTATAGAATGATATCACGCTACGAGTAATTGGAACGAAGCAGTAACCAAAAACGCGAGGCACGACTAGTCTTTCGTAGAACAAAAGCCAATAGCTCAGCCTCTATGCCAAACCGGTTTCTAGTCACACGGAATGTTTGATTACTTAAGTCGTTTTATTGAATTGGAAGACGTTTATTCTTATTACCTCAGTATTTTCTTATTACGTACAAACCTATCAGTAAACACGTTTCTATTATTATTTGACTGGTCTGTTGGTCCAGTGGTTAGTGGCCTTGACTCCTATGCCGGAGGTGCGGGTTTGATTCTCATCCAAAACAGATATTTTTGTGATGTGTTCGATCATTTGTTCCGTGTGTTGGTGTTATTTATCTATAATATGTACGTATGTATTTAGAAATACATAAGTATGTTTATCAGTTGTATTGCACGAGCTCTGCTTAGCGTGGAGCGGTAAGTTTTGCCCAGTTGAAAACCAGCGTCAAGCAATTGGTATGTAGTTGTCTGATATTTTGTTTAACTGGACCTATTTGGCGCAGCCGTAAGACACAATGTTATTGTTTATTGTTCTTTTTTACTCTAAAGTTTCAACAAAAGTTGGTTATTTGGCACGCACAGATACAATCAAATGTTTACTACATTAAGTGTATCTGTTCATGCCAAATAAACATGTTCTATTTCCTTCTTCTGTTTAAACGAGCCGCCAGAACACCCAGTAATAAAATATCTATCTTTTGACATAAACATCGATCAGGGTCACAAGTTCAAGCACCAAATCATTGAACTATCGCGGCGAACCCAGCCTCAGAGTACGGTCGTCTTAATTGGAGAGACTGACAGAAACATTAGAAATGCATCACAAATTACTGGAGTTATAATAAAAGAATAAAACTATTTTGTACTTCGAACAACTTTTGTTTTTAGAAAAATAAAAAAAATTTTGAGGGTAGAATAAGTTTTTAATTGATGGCGTGGCACTGATGGCGTTGACGTGTCGGGATCACAGAGTTTATAAAGCTGTATTTTTTATACGGCTCTGTTAATTTTTCGTACAGCTGAGTATGACGTCGATGTACGATAAATCTAATCTAATATTTATTTTATTCTGACGATACGACTGACTCAGTGGTTGAGCAATTAAATAGCTGCGAAACTCACACATCTATGATCACAGTCGCAAACCTTTACCTGCACTTTGTACTACAACTGTTGTTATTTTTTTATTTATTTTTTGTAATGTTTTTATTTTCGATTGTGGTTTTTATTATTATTATTATTTTTTGACAATTTGACATTTACTATGACTATGTGGATTGCTTTTTTTTCTTTTCTTTTCAGTAATTTTAATGTATGTATGTCTGGCAATTTGAGTATTTTCTGCGGCCTATCCAAATGTCCTGTCTTTGGTATTGTTCGACAAATTGTTGAGCAAACAAATGCTTGCACTGACTGGACAGGTCCACTCAAATCTGTGTGGTTATTTCTTCAAAAGACCATCTCAGACAAATCTGCATAGTTCTCAAGTGATTTGACCATTACAAATTTACTGTATGGCCTTTAAAAGAGACTTCAGTTTGTTTCGGTGTTTCTTCTCAGGGTAGTCAGCTAGGAAACACCCGCCTCATCTAGTTTAAACTGACAAAAAAAAAAATTGACGTGTAAAAGTGCTTTTTAAAACCTATTTGCAAAATATATACCATTTATCATTTAGTCACTGATAGACAAGGATAGAAATAAGAGCCGGCGCGTTAGCTGCCAAATGTTTGTGATCGTCACGACCGATATGAAATCGTGCCATACAGGCACAATTTTAGCGGTCCACTAGCTAGAGTCGAGTCATCAATCTTCCGCTATTTTGATTTAATCTAAAGCTGCGTGTCACTGTTTCGATTTCCACTTCGAACATAATAATATTGTATATTTTGTACGACCTACAAGACACTCAGATTCGAAACACCTCTGGTCATCACCAATCTTGAATGTGGGTTTACATGCTTGCTTGTGTGTTCACGCACCCACGATATAAGAAGTATTCCAAGTTTGAAAAAAAAAATAAGCCACTTCGAGATTCCAATTACTTCCATAGACTGTTAAATCTGATAGAAAGGAACAACTAAGTATGTTTTTAGCGTGAGGATTTCATCACGCATGCGGAATTGCCCCGCATTCGGGGCTGCTGTCCTGGATCACGCCTAATGTTTCGCGTGCGCATTTAACACATTACAATGAATACTTGTATGAAAAGGACATTTGCGGGCTTACACGTGCGGGGCAATCCCGCATGCGTGATCAAAACCGTACGATATTAAAAATATCCTTAGAGCTACCACTGTTGACAGTTTCATAGGATATGAAGTAAAAGTCTAATTAGGTATCTTAAAACAAATATATTTAACTTAAATTATTATAGAAATCGAAATAAGACATCACACGTGGGCCACTGGATCACCAGAACCCTTTCATTTGAGTGAGAGGTTGAAAGAATTCTGAATTTTCCTTTTTAAAGACTAGTATTATGGCATTAGACATTTGAGGTTTCAAGCGTATTCTTTATCCAGTCAGTGTATTTGGCAACTGAAGTGTAGACTCCTGGCCAGCCGTCTCTTCCGCAGCCGTAACCGAAGGAAACCACTCCAACCGACTCCCAGATGCCTTCAGGTCTCCTCCTCATCAAAGGTCCACCTGAATCTCCTCTGCAGGCGTCTTCGGAAAAGACTCCTCCAGCACAGAGTTGGTTTTCTCCTAGAACTGCTCCAAGTGTTCTGTATTTGCTGTCGCAATTGTCTTTATCGAAGATCGGGAGGCCGAGCTTCAATTTGATGGGGCTGTTCTTTCCTGTAAATGAAATGTACGATTGATTAGTTTGATGAAATAAATTACGCAGAGTAAAGTGCCTGCCTGGGTTTAAACTCGCGACAGATGACTCGAAAGTCGGCGCCGTTACCACTGGAAAGTTTTTATTCAACGTTTTGAGAACTGTGGTGGCTTTCAAAACGGAAAGGAAAACATTGTTAGGGAACGGGCCTGCCCTAGAACTAAAAAGGTGGATTACGGGTCATTCTCTCTCCTAAAAAGCAGGCCTGAGTCCTAGCAATGGCAACATTGAAAGACTAATTATGCTTTATGATAATAACCGCTAATTTTCTTGGTTATGTCACAGCTTGACGACACCTAAAATAAATAAATTGACAGCTATCTGAATCTAGTTATAATCTGACATTAATCGAAGATATTGTTCCGTTATAAGGGTGGAAAAGTGGACTATAGTTCCGTCGAACAAACTTCAAATATTAGCCTTAGATTATACTGACTATTATCTGAAATATTTCTATTAGAAATTGACCTCAAACATTGCGTCATTTATCAGATTATTATTCATCAGTTTTCTGTTCAGTCATGTTTGGCCTAGCAAAACATACAGTATTTTTATTTAAAAACCATTTAGTAGCATAGCAATGTTTTCTTGTCACCATTTTATATGCAAATTTTTCTTTGTAGACTCATTTCAATATATTTCTATGTCAATCAGGTATCTTTTACTGAATTATTTATACAATGATATCAACCGTTGAGATCTCTAACCTCGAATCAATAGATACACGTGATTGATAAGCATACAGATAAAACCTTGTTTACTACATTTTCCCGCATTATTTCTTAGAAGAATATTGTTCTAATTGTTTTTAAATGGATGCGTCTTGGTTTTCCCAATGACAAATCAAGTCACGTTTCACCCAAAAGGCAGCGTTGTTCATAAATTAAAGTAAAAAAAAAACAATATTAGGTACCTATAGATTTCTTCTTTTCTTTTTCTGGGCTTATTATTATTATTACAAAGAGGAAAGATTTTTATATTTTGTATTGTTTATAATTAATTAACTCAAGTACTACTGCCCCCCTAGCCAAGTTACAAACGATAAACGTGAACGCTTAGTAATCTCCAATAGATTTTCAACTTTATACCTATGAGCATAAAGTTGAAAATCTATTAAAGACTACTGAGCGTTAGCGACCGGAACGAACGAAAACACTATGTAATCTTCAATAGATTTTCAACTTTATATCCAATAATATAAAGTTGAAAATCTATTAAAGACTACTGAGAGTTTACGTTTATCGTTTGTGACTTGGCTAGGGGGGCTGGACTGATTTTCAAATTTCTTTACCAGTATAATGTAATTTTAACAGTGACACATATTTTCTACTTTCACGGGGGCAAAGCCGCTGGTAAAAGCTAGTTAAAAATATACACCGTTAAATTTTGATCGTTTTAATCCCGCGGAGGGTCGATTAGGTACATGAAACACTATCGATTTGTAAAGAGAAAATTAAAAAATAAAGAACTTTTTTTTTAAACTCGAATTAATTTACGCATGTACGAAATTGATTTCTTTAAATAAACGTCAGCTGATCGAGGCCAATGAACTGAAGGTAGTTAGTACGCAACGACCGACAACTATCTACAAGGTCATTGACTCTTTTACTGAAAAAACACTAATTTCGTACATGGATATTTTACCTCGACTTTTAGAAAAAAGTACTTTAATTTTATCTTTACAAATCGATAGTGTTTCATGTACCGATCCAACGGGATTAAAACGACTAAAATTTAACGGTGTATAGTTAGGTACCAAAAAAAAACTGTTTAGCCAAGGAATCAAACCTAGTCACGTAGCTGTAAACAGGAATTTCGCAATCACAGAAAAAAATATTGTATTCTAAACTCGAAACCAGCCGCCCTTGATATTGATACAACAAGATACAAACTAAAATTAGTCATAACAACAACAAAACGTCCAAAAAAAGGCCTTCAACATTAAATCGACCTTGCATTTAAATTACACGAAAAACCCGATAATAATACAATTGATAGTTAACTCCTTATTCGAAGAAACATTCAGAGTTGGACGGTAGGAAAATCGATAGTAATTGTGTACGTACCGTTTAGGGTTTTTCCCCAGCCTGCTACGTAGACATCGTTGCCGGCTTCTAGTCGATCCCTGTTGTCTACTAGGCAGATAGGCTGGACATAGTCTATAAAAAAAAAATATATACATAAAGGAAAACTTCGTAAGGAAACCGGCATGTCCTAGAACAAAAATTCAAAGATATGTGACATCCACCAACCCGCACTGGGCCCGCGTGGTGGATTACGGCCCATTTCTCCTTGAAAGGAAGCCTGTGTCCCAGCAGTGGGAACATTAAAAGGCTGATGATGATGATGATGAAAAATATATTTATGTCATGGCCAGATCATGGAATTGATTATTTCATGATATGGCCAACTAAGACTGGCCAGATCGTTTAAACGCTTACATTTGATGATTGTTATAAGGTCTATCAAAACTGAAATTCTACTACTTAGCTATACGGACAATGTGTTCCCAAAAAAAAAAAATGGTAATTTAAAAAACTAAAAAACCCGACTGCTTTTCTGAGTATTCATGAAAAAGCCCTAAAACAAGAAAGTCGTTGTAACAGTCGGGACATGAATACTCAGAAAAGCAGTCGGGTTTTTTAGTTTTTTAAATTACCGTTTTTTATTTTTTTAGTTTAATTTTATTACGATATCACTTTCACAGTAATTACGAATCTAACGACACCTCGCAAACTAAAATCCATCGAGCCCTTCAGGCCGCAGAACGTGCCAAACATTTGAATTTGGCGCCAAAAACCCGCCATTTTGTTGTTTTTATTTTGATATACCCAGTGTCACTCTCACAGTAAATACGAATCTAACGACACCTCTCAAGCTAAAATCCATCGAGCCGTTCAGGCTGCAGAGCGTGCCAAACAAATACATACATACATACTCTCGAAAAACATAACCCTCCTTCTGGCGCAGTCTGGTAAAAATTTGTTATCTTTGGGTGGAATGTCCACCTGTGCCGTATCACCATACCTGTATCTGGTAATCCAACAATGGACGAGCTTAGCGGAATGACCATCATTACCCCAAACCCCTATGACTAAATCATTTCGATTTCCTCCCCAAACGGCTCAAAACTATTATTATCTCGTTACTTATATATAATGTCAAACTAGACCTTCCACAAGGTGGGCTGATGACCTGGTGAGAGTCACGGGAATACAATGGATGAGAAGCGCACAGGACCTTTCGTTGTGGCGACACTTGGAGTAGGATGTGTGACAGTGGACGTCTTTAGGATGAAATGATAATGATGAATGTAAAGACTTTCTTTCCTTAAGGTCAATTCGCTCGGTATAAGCAGCGAATTATGAACTGGTTTCTCTTAAACAACTTGTTTCTGACGTGCTTCGGATATACTTGTTTGACCTAGGACAATCCTGTTCATTTAAAACCGCCCGCGAACATTGATATATAAACGCACTTCGTGAATATCAATGTTGGAATTGAATACTGGCTGCATTTAATGTGAATATTTTAATTTAAGGTAAAAATATACCCCATCTTTGGGTCGGTATGTTACAAACCCTAAATGATGTGCAAATGTTCAAGTTACTTTTAAATATTCTTAAACAAACCACTTGATTAGTAACAGTCTTTATGCAACTTTTAAAAATATAGTTAAGGATCACTATCTCTCTTCTTAAACATCATGAAGTATATAGGGTGACTGGTAATTAGCGAAAAATCAAAAAAAAACTACTGGTCAGTACATTTGTGTACGCCTAACTGGTCAAAATGTACTGAATTTGGCTGATATTTTTCGAAATTTCAGGTCGGGTCCCATAGTAAAAGTTGTTTGGTATCATGACTACAATCACGTGTTTAAGTATCGTTTACTAATTACCAGCCACCCTATATATATCTCTGCTCCCATTAATTTTAAGCTCTTACTGTGTGTAATTTTGTAATTATAAAGATGTGTATCTTTTTTAAAGTAAAAATTAAATGATTTTTAAAATAGAACTTACAGATATCAACTTACAAATTTTCTTACTATCTATCCTATTTTTATTATAAAAGGCATTTATATATAGTCATTAAAGACTTTTGTTGTTTTTAGCCTCTGTATGTGACCGACTCGTATAGTGCGATTTTGAACATAAAAAATAATAATGAATGATTATGTAATTGGGAATGGTCAGTTTTGTACAAAGAGCTAACAAACAATATTCTTAATAACCAACTTGCCCAAAACGATTGGGCAAATTAAAACTTACATACCTATATCAACTATAATTCCAGATTTCCTCACGATGTTTTCATTCACCAATGTCAATATCCTGGTGATAAGCTTTCAAAAGAAATGTATAACTTTCAAGATACTTACAAGTATATTGAGCTCTCGCCGCCATCCTGACGATACCGATATCATCTCTCCTGTTCTTGTTCTGGTCGGAGTAACCAGGGTGAGGGTATGCAGACGCTACTGGGATCTCTTGCGGACGGTCAGCGCACACCGAGTCTACGCAGTCAACGTCGTTCTGAGTGTCATATTCTCCCAGGCGGACTGTTGTTCTAGAAATAATAGAAATAAAGGATAAATATATGTAGTTAGAAGTGTCAGGCAACCGATCAGGAAGACGACACCAAGCTAGGGGAAAGGCTAATGAGATAATGATCAGGCTACTTGAAAAAGAATATAATATAATATTTAATATATTATAATATAATATAATATTTCCACAACTATCACACAACACCGTCTAGTCCCAAGCTAAGCAGAGCTTGTGTGATGGGTACCAGACAGCTGATAAACATACTTATATATTTTTAAATACATACATATTATAGATAAATAACACCCAGATACAGAACAAATGATCGTGCTCATCACACAAACATTTGTCCCGGGTGGGAATCGAACCCACGACCTCCGGCATAGCAGTCAGGGCCACTAACCACTAGACCAACAGGCCAGTCAAAATATTGGGTCTCTGTAGCTAAAGCAACGGACGGATACTGTCTGAGGACATGTATGACCAAATATTAACCATGTGTAAAATCCTTTGTAGAAAAACTGATTCAATTTGCCACAGACTGTAAAAACGAGTTACACAAATTGTGTTAAGGGCGCGTCGTGGTGTTACAACTTTATAAAATTGTATTTGTCACCTTATTTTTGTTATTATTTTATTTGTACTTTTTATTTCCTTTTTTTTATTTATTTATATTTTTTATTTAAATCTTTGGACACTGCATCGTTCAGCGTCTTTATTTCGACACCGCCATTGGCCTTAGCTGAAAATCAGCGCTGTGAGCTCATCGCTCTAAGCATGAGGGCACAGCTTTATGCTGAGCGTTCGGCTGTTTTGCGCGGATGTGACGCATATCTTTCTTATATAGTATTTGTGTTTGTTAATTAGTTTTAAGCTTTGCGTCATTTTGCGTAAATAAACTGTTTTTCTTTCTTTCATAGCTGCATCCCGAATTGTATCAACTTTGTGCCCCAGTCAAATATAACTGCATCAGAGACAGCTTGTTCGCTGTGCTTACTAGTCACACTGTTGCGCGAGTCTCCTGTTGCACTCAACACGCTTTTGGGCACGCACCCAGACTGTGATGTATTCGTGGACGAATGGAAGATGATCATGTCAGTATGTCTGGAGTCCTATGAGTTGAGTGTGTGATTTTTGTGTATTAAGGTATCTTTAATTAATAAATACATGAAATACTTTCCACCTTTTTTTTTAATAAATTATTTTCTGCCTGAACCTGAGATACGTGAGGAATTCAAACCGCCCTCGACAATGACAGCTTTATCCCCGTGTTGGATACTCTATTTTGTACAACTTCTGTGAGCTAATTACGCATTTTGATGTAAATGATTCCAAAATAATACAGTCATGATTGTTTCAAAACATAATGTCCTCATAGAAACAATAAATATTGCAACCACAGATATGTATAATATACATATCTGCGGTTGCAATATACAAACAACCAAAATTGTTCGAGTTTTTCTCGAATCTATTTCTGTTTTTCCTTACAATATTTAGGTATAATAAAATCATTGTAAATAACGTTAATTTAGGTTATTTCTATGATATGCGTCATTTCTGTTTACGGCAGCCTATAATTGCATAGAAGCAACCTTCTATAATAATCTTTAGAAACCCAAAAATGAGTGGTGCCATAGTCTATTTATAGAAAACAGGTATGCGCATGGATAAAAATATTCAATTATGTAGGTTTAAATCAAGTAATTAAATTTTATGCATTATTTAGCTTAAGACTGTAGAAAAAACTAGCTAGTATTTACACCTACACATTCTTGTCACCTAATACATCAATGACTAACAATATAAATAGACTAATTAGTTTTGTGTACGACTAATTCTTAGTATTAGTTTGCTACAAACTTCATACCTTCTGAGTTTCTAATGCTAGTTTGTTTAACTTTAACGCAATCGAATCATTTATGACATTCGGCGCTCCAATTGGTCTACTCCAAGCTCTTAACCAATCATAGTGCCAGACACGGTAAACGTTTCGATCGCAAAAACAACTCGCACTTAGCGGACTGGTGTCTTTAGGCTTATAGTTTTTATTCAGCTAAAGGCTACTTGAAATATTCAGAAGCTCTAAGCAACGAAAATATAACACAATACGTCAATGGCCTTTTTTTGAAGTGGGACATCATCAAATAACTTCTCCCACTTCAGGTGGAACGAGAGGGCATGTCAGACTTTTACAGAGTAAAACCCACGCTCGCTCCGCCCAAGGGCGGGATCTGTCATTGTATGATTTTACCTATCATAAAAAAAACGTGTTCCTTCCATTGCCCTTTGCGTTCCAGGTCACGGCCACGGTAACTCTTTCAAACAATTCTGCAACCCACGCCGTTGGTTTTTTTTTTTTAAAGTAGATAATATCATCCAATGACAAATCCCACCCTTGGGAGGAGCGGCAAATAGTGTCAGACTCTTACTGACTAAACCTACCGTGTTCCTACCCTGCCATGGTTCCAGGGCCCTGGTATGCATTTTCATACCTCCCCAGAGCCCCAGACTAGACCTCCACCCTACTCGGCCCCTACAATTTGCTGACAACTCTTTGAAGCGCGCGGGAACAGTGCGCGCCTTAATCGACTTGGGCTCGATCCGGTCTGTTACCGGACAAACGGACAGCGTTGGTCCTGACTATCAATTATGTATCTTTGACGGTCATTACGAGAAATCCGAAAGCTGAAAGTCTCTGACTACTGATATATGACAAAAAATCATCATCATCATCATTTCAGACGTAGGACATCCACTGTTGGACAAAGGCCAAGTTTTACAGCGCGCATGCAAGCAAGTGTACACTCTGGAATTTCCGCGACCCTCACCAGGACATTGATCCACTTTGTAAATCTTCCTACGCTGCGTCTCCTGGTGCGTAATCGCATATCCAGAACCTTTCGGTTCTATCGACCATTTGTTCAATTACCACTGTGCTTATCACACCTTAAAGGGAGGACCAAATTGTTGTAACGAGCATGGTCTCCTTGTTTGGATCTTGGTTTGTGTTGCGGCTACACACCATGCGCCATCACGTTTGCAAATCAGTCACTGCGGTTGGGAAAATGCGCCTGCCAACCAAGGGCGTTGAAGGTCACATGGATTAAGACTAGCAAGGTCACCTTTGTTGGGACGTTGGTTTGCAACCATCTAGTCTACCCTTAAGTTTGACGACTCTTCGTCAAAGGACTGTTTTATCGAGTAATTTGGTTGTAAAAGACAGATAGACAGTTATGGCACGTAAAATATTGATATTCAGTCGCATGTGGTTAAGCTGGAAGCCGCCTCCAGAGTAGGCAGATGATATATAGATAACAAAAAGGTTAAGAACAATGGAAACAAACTACTTACAATGTTCCAACTTCAGTCACAATGGCTCCTGTAATGCAGTGAGCAGCAGTCAGGACATAACGATGGTTGATCAGCACACCACCACATTGGTACGAGGTCGTTCCTTTGCCTGTGTATCAAGAAAAAATGGTTGACCAAAACAGTTAATAATGTAAATTGCACACAGTCTTGTGAAGATGATCATGTGAAAAGGAGCTGGTATGAAATGGATATTGCTAAAAGAGTTATGAGTATACATGTAGATGAAAAAAGAGGGAAAGACAAACCAAAGAAAAGATGGGTTGATTGCGTAAGTAGTAGTATGAAAGAAAAGGGAGTCAGTGATAGCGTGGCGTTTAACAGGAAGTAAATAGCATGTGGAACCCCAAGTAATATGGAAGAAGGGCAGCAACACGATTACATGCTGATATTAACTTTTATTTGAAATCTCCTATTACAATTAATAGTTGTTCTAAAAGAGCAGGACAGTCTACTGTAACAGGTTTTATGCAGCTGTAACTTCCCGTTTAAATATCCAATGTATATCTGTCTGTCTAATAATAAATTTTAAAAGACCAGTTTAAAATATTTCGATATAGTCCATCCATAATAAATAATCTTCATATTTTTTCTTCAACTTTTATATTACGAAAGATATTATAGCAATTAGTATGCCATCATATCGAGTGGTAATTAACTCGATATGATGGCATACAAATTGCTACAATATTTTTACTCAGTAGTTGTATTTATAAAAACGATCATCGTTGACAGACTTTAATAAATAATACTCTATATACACGTACGTACAACACATACATACATTACATACTTCTATATATCGAATTGAACTTTAAACCGGTTTAAAAGCTGAATCGTTACAAGATCGCCAAGGAGACAGCATCAATTACTTAAATGGCTCCTTTGGGAATACTTTCTCGTTATATCGAGACGTTAGACTTTTTGAACTAAAGGATCTTGATGTATTATCACTGCATAGTCAAGTTTAGAACACTTGAAATTACAAGTTGATGGAAATTTCTTTCTTTTACTCGATTTTTTATATTTGAGCAACTGCTCGGAAACCCATAATATTAATCATCATCAATCATATTTATGCTTCGTCCAACTACTCATAAAAATTTATCTTTCAGTTCCTTAAATTCAATTTTAGATGCCAGTCAAATAAATCAAAACATATTGTATTAAAAGAAACATAGTTAAATGCATCCACGAGCTCAATCATATCATCTGATACTCCATAGATCCAACGCAAAATAAAACAGACTTTCTCTAGAACACAACCAACCTTTTTAAATTAGTATACTTGTACAGAACCAAATTGGACACAGTAATTTGTGGCCTCCAAACAAATTACTGTGTCAATGTGTACAATGTCAAAAATAGGGTCCAAAATTATGACTATAAATAAAAAAATAAAAAAATGAAAATATGCTAAAATAGCAGCGGTACAACAAATATAGGATATTATTTTTAGGAATACTCTGCCATGTACTTACGAGTCCTATATCCCAGCAGAGCCATCCAGGGAAATTCATCCAAATCTGTAAATTGTCCTCCATAGATCCTGTCTCCATTGGTATCCACACCGCATTGGTTCCTTGGAGCTGGTGAAGAGTCTTCCTGGTGGTACGAACTGCTATCCTGGGCCGGGGTCTGGGTTGGTCGTGGCTGTTAAATTTGTACAAGATTATTTTTAGAAATAAATTGGACATACATATTGAGATGGAATATTGCTAGCTGGTCAAGCTAGTTCAAGCTACAACTAAATGCAGCTCGAGCTTAACATAATAGACTAGGACACAGGCTAGGACTTCAGTGAGAGGATGTAGACTGTAACATAAGCCTCCTAATCCTAAATACTATTTTGTAAATATTTCCGAAGATCTACTTCTTCGATGTCGTATATCTCACAAGGTTACACAAATACTACAAAATTTGGTAGAAAGTTAAGACCACCGACATTCCAAAGTGTTTTTTTTTTACAGTCTTTGCTAGTTTTTTCTCGTAAATTTAATGCATAGAAGGTTGAGAGTGGTTTTAAAGTAATGAGTAATACCATATATACCATGGCTTAACATTAATTCCGGTTCCGTCGTTTATAGCAACCATATCAAGAGTTATGAACGCCTTTTACGGTAAAGGTCGTGACGCTTATTATCTGCAATTATTTCCTTGTGATGAAAATATTGAGGATATTGCGGTATTCTGTCAGCTGTCCATGTATTTGAAACATTTAGTTACATAGATGTACTTCTCATCTTTTTTGGTCCTTTATTAACTAGTAGTAGAACTGCTTAAACAATTAACACTGATTGCAACACTTAAGACCTAAAAATGTAGATTTAAATAATTGTTTTCTTCGTATATGGGAATCTTATCTGACCAGGTTTTCATAAATAATAAAGATGCTCTGTACATTCTGTCTTATTTTGCTCTGAAAACACGACTGAAGTGAGCATAAAGTGGGTCCATTATTCGTCGACAGCTGGCTTCACCAAGGTTATCACGGTGAAGACCACACAAGACTGATCAAATATTGTCTCTTACCGTCGGCCTCTGCGTTGCTGATTCCCCTAGGTCCGTAGGTGGAAGTGGCCCACAACACACCCTGGGCACATAGCCCTCAAAACCACATTGTGATCTTCTCAAGAAGCTGACCACACTGTTTGGTAGTGGCCTCTGCTCAAAGGCAGTCAGCAGGGTCTTGCAATCGTATAGGGAGACGCACTCGCTTTGCCTTCCGAGTGGGGTCGTGCAGGTCTCTGATTGACTGACTGTTGAAGAAAAAATTTGATTAATAAAGTGATTTTGTTTAAAAGGGGTTTTTTATCTTTGGTTATGGCTTTTGAAATGGCTGTTACTATAAAGAACTCTTATGATACAGTCATATACCAGCAGCTTAAATATAATTTGAAACAGTATCAAAAAAAAATTGTTTGGCGTTAAACACCAATTTCTATGTATAATATTATAAGGTCTTTGTTAGTTTAAGGGCTCTAAACTCGGATATTTAAAGATTATGTAATATCTATCACATCGGACTAATATCGAATTAAGAAGAATTAAGAAGTATCGCGGTGCCCAGTAACTGGGTTTTAAAGGTCTAATATGCAGTCGCTCCATATAAATACAGGTAATCAGCCGCAACTACATAGTTAGACTGTAATTCTAATAATATTATTAAGTTAAAGATCTTGTTTCTTTGGTTGAATGCGCTAATCTAAGGAACTACAGGATCGAATCAATTTATTAGATTGCTTGTGAATTGTAACAAATAGACGCTGATCTCGCCGATAAACCGTTACGCTACAACATTTTTAGTTCAAAACAAACGATTTATTTATTTTATTGAAAGATTCTTTTAGTTTTGTACAGCCATTTATTGAGGAAAGCTGTATAAAACATCACGCTACGAACAATAGTAGCTGAGCAGTAACCAAAGACGCGTCAAAACCGCGGGGAACATCTAGTAAAAATGTTTTTTAGCACAACACAAAAAGGTTACATTTGTTTGTACATTAACCATTATGTATCGGTTCTGGCTAAAACCCGAGAGTCTTCAGTTGCTTTTTGCGTTTCAAACTTTGTGCCAATGCCAAGTTTATTTATTTATTTAATCTTTATGTACAATAGTGGTACATAGGCGGACTTAATGCAACAAGGCATTCTCTACCAGTCAACCTTTGGGTTAAAAAGACAAAACTTTGGAAGGTGTGCACAATAAATAAATAAAAGTAATTTCAAATATAATGTAGTATCAATAAAATTAGTTACTTATAATAATAAAATACGTATATATGCTAATATTATAAACTAATAAATACTATGATATATACCTATCAAATCAAACTATGACAATTCTGACGAAGACCGAACTAAAGTTGAGAGCACTTCCAGTAGTAGTTCCGAATTTTACGCTTAAAGGAAAATTTACTTTCAGCTTTTTTCTCTCGTTTATCAAAATTGATTCACTAGTTGGATTGAAATACCTACACATAACAACACGCCTGTGCTCGATAAGGGTTAAACAAAGATACACATATAGCACAACCGCATAGCATGGCATAGCATCAGCCTTTTAATGTTCCCTCTGTCGGGACTCAAGCCCCTTCTCTAGGAGAGGGAATGGGCAGCAATCCACCACGCCGGCCCAGTGCGGGTTGGTGGATGTCATGTGCCTTCTACTTTTTGGCTCTAGGACATGCCAAACGGTAAAGGAAAACATTGTGAGGATACCCTCACAATGTTTTCCTTTACCGTTTTGCGAACAGTGGTGATGAAATTACACAAAGTAATGCGCCTGGATGGGTTTCAACCCGCGACCTACAACTCGTAAGTCGGAGCCGTTACCACTCGGCCATCACTGCTCTCAACCACACAAACAAAACCACATGAATGCATCTATTATATCTAAAATCGATTCTTGTATAACTGACAAAAAAGGTGCCTACAGAAACACACTGCCATCCTAATAAACGTATGGATCCAGTTTACTGTAAAATTCTACAGGAAAATTGTACAGGAGTTTTTATGCACTCCGAAAAAGGGACGACGGAATATTTTTAGTTCGTTCGTCTTTTTGTAAATTGTCCGACAGGATACAGCCGCCGGGAAAATCACAGGCAGGCAGAGGTAGTCAGATAGAAAATTGTAGAAAAACCTTGCTATTGGTGCATTCCATGATTGGAAACGTGTAGCTTCGTTACTTTCGGCAATTCTAAAATATGCAAGTGTTTAAATGTTTTTAAATCAACACCACATTGGCTGCACGGTTGTAGATATCAAATATATCAAATTAAATTATTTTATTTACATATCTGGGTAAATATAAAACATTAATTTTAGTATTATGCGAAACCTGATTAAAGTTTGTTTAGAATCAGTAACTAAGACGATTCCAATCATTTTTTTTTTCCCAAAAATATTTTTAACCACCGAAGCTAAATACAACAAAGGTGACGGTAGGTCATAGCGGGTATTCATATCGGGCATCACGCATGCGGAACTGCTCCGCATGCGGGGCTGCTGCCCGATATCACGCACCGCATCCCGCATGCGTATTACACGCATTACAATAAATACTTATATGAAAAGGACATATGTTGGGGCTACGCGTGCGGGTTAATCCCGCATGCGTGATGAAATCCGCACGATATTAAAAACACCCTTACTAACACAACACTAATGAAATGATATTCTCATTATAAATCGATTGTTTTTAAACAATTCGTCATGTATTTCGTAACATCACTATAACCTATAACTTGGAAGATAACCTTAGTATCATAATATGGAAATATAATGTGTTATGACTATTATTTTAAAATAAATACCTACTATCTATTTATCGATGCTACGAATAATAAAACAAAACATTCGACTTTATCATTTTAAAGTCATTCATTTGCCTAAAATGTCTTTTGTGTGTTGTTCAATCTTTTACAAGCGATCGGATAGAGTATTTTGCGGTATTTTTTGCTCAAAGTTCATTGTGCCATTTTAATTATCAACAAATTAATCCCTATTAATCTTTTTGTGATGTAACATTGGTGCAATTTTAATCTAAGTCTACGCATCTTTTTTTTGAGGTTGAAAAATCATCCATTGACACCTCCCGCCCTTGGGCGGAGCGGGAGATATTGTCAGATTTTACTGACTAAAAACCCATTTCTGTTTCTTCTTTGCCTGGGGTTCTTTTTCTGGGGTTAACATAACGTGACCCGTAGCCCCAGTAGGCTTCGACCCTGCTGAGCCCCTACGACCTACGGTTTACTAACATCTTCTTAAGGCAAGCGGGGAACAATACGCGCCGACGACGACTTGGGCTTGGTCCGGAAGGTTACCGGATGGTCGGACAGCGAACTATCCATTGCGCTCCGTCCGCAAGCCTGTGCCTTCGAAGACCGGAAATCGGGATAGGAATTCCAGCGGCTGGGGCGTGAGTAAACTATTATTATTATTAATTAATTATTTTATAGGAATGTATTTAGAATTTAGATTAAGTTAAATTATAGAATACATAAAGAATGAGTCCTCATCTCTGCATACCCTTCTTTTGCTGTGCCCGAAAGGGTCCATAATTGATATAAGAATCAATTATGGACCCTGTTGGGCTAATGTTTACCACCTAAGCTTACATTGTGGAATGCAATAAAGAATTGAGTATTGAGTATCGATCCCATTTTGTGAACTGTCCAACCGCTAAGCTCTTGTTCTCCATTTATACATTCTAATTCCTCTTTTTCTTCTACTCTCCACAGTTTATTAGTTTAGGGTACCTATACTTTTCCCATTTTTGGGACATAGGCCTGTTGTCTGTGAGAGACGATGGGCCTTATATGGAATGGAGAGAGTGGATCGTTTGATGTCACTTGCCTTTAAATTATTATTCTAAGATAGTAAATCTTACATCTTCGTTTCTACAGTATGGCACAACTATTTATTTTTATTGGAAAATTATCAAATAATTCTTCCCGCTGAGGGTAGAGCGAGAATAGTCAGCCACATCATCGCTTATCACCAGGTGAGATAGTTGTCAAACGCGACCCTATCCATAATAGAGAATCAAGAACCAATTTATTAAAAACAAACCATTTACAGGCATTTTGATTTGCCAAGGAGTCAATCAGTCAGAAAAATGATGCTAATTGCACATCCCAAAGCATAGATATCTATAAAGAAGAATGAGCAAAATACCAAAGCATAGACCTCTTTAGAGAAGAATGTGCATAAAACTCCATGGGGTGTCAGAAGAAGTATCCGACTTTCACTAACTAAAACCATCCTTAGTTCCTTAAGTCGCCTTTTGCGTTACACACAATCCCACAGATGACTAAACTTGCAGTAATCAATCACATTTATCAAACCATTTTTTATCGAACTCCCATAACACGTACTATGTTCTTTAATTTTGTACATCAGTCAACTTGAGCAGACTAATAGGCGCCTATTCTAACAACTCTCTTATCAATTATATGAATATCAAGCATAGCTGCAATAACTACGTTTATAACAAGATAGTGAACTGATGATGTATGTTGTTACCGCCTTTATCTAGTGTCATTGCAATTATTAACGATATTACACGTGTTGCACTTGGTTAGAACTTGGGATTCCCGTGTGAACTTCTCGATAGTATGGTCATCCTTAGGAAAATCTTCACTATTTTCTTAATTACGTTATTTGTGACATTTATCTTCTACATTTTCCTGGTACAAAACAAAGTCGCTTCCCGACTCTAAAAGTTTATTCGCCACCTTCTCCCAAAATTAAGGAATAGATTTCAAAGCGGTTTCTACCTATAGAAAGAATATTTAAACGAAGAAGTTTGTTATGTAGGTATATATAATTTGCACCCATGTGAATCCGGAACAGGTCACAAGTTCATATTAAATAAAATGTTAAATACGTACCAACTGAATTTAATATAATTATCTGCACCCTACCAATGTACATATAATACAAAAATACAGTACACTTAGGCGTCGCAGTACTCCTCCACATCACTGTCATCCGGAAATGTACCCAGAAGACTGGTAGCATTGCCACGTTGAATGGCAATGCTAATTCTTTGGGCGAAGAACCAGCCCTCTGGTCACGCTAAGTGTCGATCAGACGGCGTGAAATTTCCTTAAAAAGGAGACGCGCACTCGAACCCCATGACCCAAGCGGAGGTTTTAGGTTTTAGTATAAATAGTTTAGTTAATATTTAAGGTTTTGTACATGTGTAGATATAATTTAAATAGTTATTTATGTATTTTAATCACTAATAAACCAATAATCTAATTAGCTGCATCAAATCATTTGTGATTAATTAAAAAACACTAGGTAATGCTGTTGATTTTTATATGAATATTTATGCATTTTAGATGCAGATTTATGCAGATTTTTGCATATTCCGTAAAAAGAGTGTCTAACTGTTAAGACAATTAATTACACACATTAAAAACAAGTTGCAAAATATACAATTTGAATGTTGAATTAAAATGTAAAATTACCATAACTAACTGTACCTACATATTTTTAATTAAAAATATTTTGTATTGGTTTCACGGAGTGCAACCTCGATTTTTATACCTATTTTACTAATTCAAAATATATCTGAAAAAAAAACTCGATGCTAATCAGCAAAAGTATTTCAACCATAACCGGTTGAAATTGCTATAAAATTTAGTGTATCTATTCAAAATGTTGTAAACATACCAATAGTGATCATTAAATATAATTACCCACGGACTTCACAAAACAGGTTACTACAGTGCAAAAAATATGCAGTGATTGACCATAAGACCTGTTGAGATCAGTAGGTAGACAGAAGCAAAAAATAACAGAGGAAAATACTTGTAAAGGTTGCTGACATATGAAACAAACTGGCATGTGTCATAAAATTTAAGGTCTTTTTTACGTAGCATAGGTAAGATGAAAGCTGGACAAAAATATGCATCTTTTAGATGATAAAAAACGATCGGTAGCTATATTGTATAAATCCGCCAACTGTGACCCGCACTGTCCTTTAGCAATTGTAGTGTAGTACTTCGAAGATATTAATAGTATAGTACGCGGCAATTAAGTTGAACCATTTCCTATGGTTACGCGCAGCCACTTTGATTGAGACCCGAAAATCGGTTACTACGCATTCCAGGTCGACCGTCATGATGGTTCAACTTATGTGGCGAGAATTATAATCGATTTGGGATTGACTGCGCGTAATCAAGTGGATCAACTTATTTGCCACGTACTATATGTTTGAATGATCCACAAAATGACCTCAAAAAACGTTGCTTAGCCCAGATGCGATTTGTGCAGTAGATATTGTATTAACCACAACCTCCTTTTTATCTACCCTACCATAATACGGATGTTTGGATACCTATCGATAAATTTAACTCAGGACATGATGAAACAATACAAGGAATTTGCCGCGATTAAATAATTGGAATACAATAATAAATAATATACAATTAAATTGTTATTGTTAACAAAACTGATCAAAATAATACGACTGACGATGACGATATGGCTAACGCGGTAGGTAAACAAGGAAACTGAATACCTATTCTGACCAATAAACTAATTGGATCTAATGTATAACCATAAATTTTTATTTGTTATAGTAAACCGTACGGGATTTCCGATATGAATTCTTAAAATCTAGTAAAACAAACTTGTTTCGAGGCTGATTTTACTTAATAATTTTCCTCATAGGAACCGATTGATGATCCTTCAATAGAAGCTAGTTAATTTGCTTCATATAATTACCTCTAATTAAACGTAATCTATCCAGCTGTCACGTACTGTAGATAGATCTTAATAATGTTCACTTGATAACTTAGAATCACGTCGAAAAACAACGTGACTTGATCAGTTCATTTACTTCTTATTGCAGTAAGCGTTTGATCAGAATTTGAGTTCCTAAACTCCTTAAAGTAATTAATGCTATTTTAATCTTAGCACAGCTGATTTAAGGTCTAAAATTCCATGCCATATCTCAGTCAGAAGATCAGATACTTACGTGCCCATAGTAAAGTAAACAAAAAAAACACACTTAAACTTTTCCACATTTTTTAAACGAAATTATCACTTCTTATAACAAAACAATACACTGTTATCACTCAGAATGTTATTTTAAATTGTTTTTTAAATAAATAAATAGTGTTATAGTGATGCGACCAGATCGCAGTGGTCGACTTAAGATACTGGTTTGTGGAGGTCAACTCCGTACATTAAATACTAACGAATACGTAGTTTTTTGTTGTTCCCTGTACCGTTCGCATGGTAAAATATTAATCATTAATCTTATTAATAAGGTTACGTTTACGTCATTGGGACATTTATTTTATGACGTTGTTGCAAGTTTGTCCCGGCATACCAATCGCATAACGAATTGGTTTTCGGGTATTTTTCTTCGATAGGAAATAATTCAGTCTTTATTCTTAATTAAAACCATATATTATATGGTATCATGATGGAATATACACCAAAAAATATACATAAAATTTGGATGATTTGTTTTGATATAATTTACGGAAATTAGGTACTAATGTCGATGACGTAATGTTTTATTTCTCACCACCATAGTGGTAGGTATCATGGCGGAACGTAAACCCCGCCGAATAACACCATAATTGTGGTTAAAATTTTAATGATTTGTTTTGATTTATTATCCGAAAATAACTAGTGACAATGACGTTCAAAATATGTAATTAGGTAGGAATGTAATATAATTAAATACTTTAAATTTTAGCCAATTAAAAAAAAAGTTCGCACATTATCCAAGCTAAACATTGCACATGTCTTGCTATCTCTACACATATAACTGGATATACTTGTTCACGAGTACATGACACACACAAATACGAACATTTCTCAAGATCCAATAGTTAAGCATGACTCACGGAATTACCCGTTTTAAAAATAATATATGTACGAGTATAATTGTATCCGCCGACGCAAATATATTAAAACATGCAAAAAAAGTAGTTATAGTCGGGTTCTTTTCTGTTCTCGGTTTTTTATACGATTTACTTCTAAATGTTATGAAGGAAACGACTATGTTAAAAGGTTTCAACTTTTTTTATATTTTGGTTATTTTTCTCGTATCTTGCGTTCGCGCATAAGACTAGTGGTGCTATTCTCTAAGAAAACGCAGCGCTGCCGCGACAACGAACATCCACATACGATACACTGAATTAACAATCCAATTTATAGGCACATTAGGTTGACAATCCAATGTATCCTATTTGGGTGTTCGACGTTGAAGCAGCGCTGCGTTTTCTTAGAGAATAGCAACGCAGACGCTTTGCAGAACTGCACGTTTTTACTTGTGATCGGTACTAACACGTAATTTTGTTGTTCCCTGTACCGTTCGCATGGCACTAACACGTATTTTTCATCTATTCTACTAAAATTCTACTACTCGTTAAACAATAAAAGGCCCGTTTTGACATTTGAAAAAGAATGTAACTTGGAATTAGAATGAAACTGAAAAAAACAATAAAATAAATAATAAAGTGTTTTAAAAAATAGATATTACCTACATTTTTTTGGCCCGTTCAATAATATGATGGAATATACTACGAGAATAGAATAGAATCTATGGGTACAATGGCGTTCGAGTAGGGTGGGCGAGTATTCTTTATTATTATTTATCTAATATTCTCGTCGTGATGACAAATGTCAAAACGAACCTTTTATTTTTTGGCAACTTTAGCGGTCCTCTTCGAGTCCATTTCTATCGTAGCCATGTTCACATAATTATCAATCATCCTATCTATCCGCATATTTTTATCCTTCTCTCTTTCTTTCCTAAGATAATCCACAATAATACCTATGTACTATTTTGAGTAATAGACGATACATGTACGTCCTGAGACTTACAGCTTAGTACGGCCGTTATTCCAAATGCGTACAGTGTGGTTAAGGTTCAAACAATTGAGCCTGGTACCTTTAAGTTGTCTGAGACCCTAGGGCCTGTAATCTAGCCCTATATCAACTATCTCGCACTCTAGCTACCTTAACATAACCTATCATACCAACCACACTAAACGTGAGTTACATTAGTTTTACGTGCGGGAATTCAGTTAACATGAGACCTATGGTAACGGATGGATTTGAAGCAGGAATACGGCCTATTGGCCGTGTTCACGCGTCATCTTTCGCGCAAAAACAAACATGTGGTAATGTAAGACGGACCGCCCGACGCGCCGCGTCTCCGTAATCGAGCACAAGGGTTTGCGTACGTCGTGCAATGTACAGAGGAAATGGTTTTTTCACTGCCGATCCCAGAGACTCATAGGACCGATGATAGCTTTTATGGTCAATCAATACACATGGATGCTTATTCACATTTGTGTTTTATGCATGTGTGTCCAGGCAACGACGACGCGAAGATCTCAGTAGGTCTTAGTCATGTTGCTCTGGAACGAATGTATGTTGCTCTTGATGCTGACGCTGTACTGCTGTTGCTGGTGCAAGTAAGACTTGCCTGTTCACGGTTGAACAAAACCATTCAAAGGAATTAAACTAGAAGTCCAAAACAAGACTGTACAAACGGCCCTTCGAGCCGGATTAAAGCTAATATATTTACTCATATAAACTCACGCTTATTTACCTTAGGGTTGTTCGCCGGTCGGCTTCCAATTTAACGTAACCTAACCAGATACAGATGCATTCTAGTATTTTAGAACTGGAAAAGATCTGTAAATAATAACCGCGACTAAAAGCTTAGTAAGAATTCCGATGTACTGAAGATTATTTATTTATAGACAGACCTTGCCAAGTACTACTTAACTTAGAATATCAACCTGTACAGCTGCTATTACTAAGGTACGAGCTACGTATTCCCGATGCTACCGTAGCTACCGAAGCGCTAGGCGGGGCTGAGTTCCGGGGCCCCCAAGCTCGGGGCCCACAAAAACTCATTAGCAAACCTCTAATTAAACTATCAAAAAATTTGCCTTTGAAATCTAAATAAAATAGATTAAAACACTACTTTAATCATGGCAACTTGTTTTTAGTCAGTAAAAGTCTGACAGTTCTTCCGGCTCCACCTAGAACAGGAGAGGTTATTTGATGATTTGCCAAGTAAAAAAGACCAGCTTTTTTATCCCGTTTTTTTAGCTCTAACATTGTTTCGGTGTTTCTTCTTAGGGTAGTCAGCTAAGAAACACTGACCTCGTCCAGTTTGAACTGTACAAGAAATTGACATGTAAAAATGTTTTATAAAACCTATTTGCAAAATAAATATCGTTTATCATTATGCCCCAGGGCCGTTGGGTAGCTTAGCTACTCCATTGCGTATTACATACTATTTTTACTTCTTTGTTCAACAGGATACACTCACAGACATTATATTAATATTAATATACTTTAATCGACTTTATAATATATCAATTTCACTCACCTTGCTTTCATGTGCCTATCGATATAATTCTTATCGCTGACACGTGCGCTAACAGTTCCGCTCTAAATGCGTAAACGGCAAAGAAAATTGATATCATATGTCTTCAATTTACAAAACAAGGTCGAATTAAGTTTATTTTTCTTGACACGTTCCTTTGGGATGTATGCAGGTTTCCAGCATTCGTAATTAAAACAATATATGCATACAAGCTGCTTTGCTTGTAAAATCATTTCATGGTTATGGCCCAGAAGTGGCAGAAGAATTAATTAAAATTTATACTGGGTCGCAAAAATTTCGGATTGCTGATTAATAAATGAGTTTATCAATATGACCTGTTATATACGCATACGATGGACACTAAAGAGTTCTATAAACCACGATATATTTCAAAATATCATCAGTTAATTTGCCGACATTGGTTATTTTCGCTCTCATGTCATATTACCCTTAATTCCTCTCCATCAAGGAGAGATACATACCTAACTTGCAGGACCTCTAACCCAGTGCCCAATCAACCAAATTCTAACCCAAGTGGGACGCAATTTCCTCCTTGCAATTCGCTTAGCTATTAACAATATTAACTTTCAGGTCGCGTCTACTAATCGCGTTGGGTCCCCAGTTCCGCTGCACAGCATTTGATTACACCCCTGTAACGCCGAAATAGTTCATTATTTTTGCTAAATATACGTTATGTCCGTATTTTGATTGGAATGATAATTGGATGTTACGGGAATGTAAATAGGATTTTAATGGTGGATTCAGAAAGTTTCTAAGATTCATTTATTGGAGCAAGATCGAAAGTGCAAGATGTGAAGAAAATGAGTTTCATTCCCATTCATTTCCGAATTTTGGTCATCCCTATTGAAGCCATACTCGAGCCCGGGGCAGCAAAAAAGTTCTTTAAAAAAATTGTAATAAAGCTAATTGAAGAGTTACTACGACTTATTTGATTAGTCGAGTACTTTATTTTATAATGTTCAAAAACTATTTACATTATATAAAATACAAATTAACACTATAAATACACTAAACCTACTCCTAACTGAAAAATGGCGTCATAAAACTCATCCGCATCGCTGTAGACTGGAAGTGTGCCGAAAAGGCTGGCGGCATTGCCACGTTGAATGGCAATGCTTAATCTCTAACCGAGGTAGAAGAAAATTAATGTTTTAAGATTTTATCGAATCTAAATAAATCCATTGGTAATACGTTTAAATCATTCTTCTGTTCTGACCACAGAACAGAAGAATGATTTAAACGTATTACCAATGGATTTATCTCTATTTATACCAATAAATAGAGTTAAATTTAACTTGGTAGGTAAATTAATATGTTAAGTAAGTTTAACTCCTTAGCTTTCACAGGACTACGGGAGTCTATAAAAAGTTACCGCAGTATAGAACACAAAAGGCAACTAAAGGAACACAACTGGGGTCAGTAAAAGTCTAACATTCTCCTCCCGTTCCCCCCAGAGCGGGAAGGTCATTTGATGATTTCCCACAAAAGTAAGGGGGCAAATGAGCCCCCTGGCCACCGCCTCAGAGCTCATGCCAACGATGATAATGGAGATGCAAGTTATCTATACATATAAAACGTTTTGTCCTGAATGACTGACGGAACAACACACAGCTTAAACCGCTGATCGTAAAGACCTGAAACTTAAAAATATACCCTGTGTGATGTAAGCATTGATAAAATTTTTCGAAATTCTATCCCTATCGAGAAATCATGGCAGGTGCATAAAAAAAAAAACAAAAGAATATTTAGAAAAAAAGGGTTCAAATATCTATCTGAATATATCTATATGAATAGAATACACATACATATATATTTAATATAATATATACCTACATATACATACTTTTATATGAAGTGAAAGAAAGGGGTTTATGAGACGACTTCGCTATCTGTGAAGAAAATAATTCCGCAACTCCCGCTTGAATGCTTACTGACTGGTAGCCATCCTGATGTCGAGAGGAAGCACATTCCACAGAAGTATGGACTGTATATGAAAGGAAGAGTGAACAAAATCAGAAGTATGAGAAGGACAAAGCAATAAAAGATTGTTAGAAGAACGCAGATTCTTAGCGTGAGAAGAACAAAGATATTGAAAGTGGGAAATAAGATAAGAAGGAGGAGTGGGTGAGTTGAGTAGAGAGTAAAGAGTAGTCAGTGCTCGCAGACTTCTTCTCTGGCGAATCGGCATCCATTTCAGCTCGGATCTGTAACTCGAGATGTGGTCATATTTTTCAAGTTAAATATGAACCTGATGCAGTTGTTAAGAACACGCAGGCGAAGCCGCTGGCAGAAGCTAGTCTATATATAAAAGAAGAAACTGACTGACTGACACATCAACTGACTGACTGACACATCACGCACAACCAAAACTTGGCTTCAGGAACATGAAATTTTATACAAGGCTTTCTTTTATGGCGTAGGCTTCTAGAACTAAGAAAGGATTTTTGGTGAAAAGGGGGATTTCGTTTGTATGCAAAATCTTATTCCGTGTATCAAAATACTTGACAGTTAGCACAAATAGTCGCTTAAGTAAATAATAAAGGTAGGTGGTCAATATTGGTTTTTCAAAACTACTCCATTTTTTTTTAGGTGGGAAAATCATTTAATGACATCTGCTGCCTTGGGCGGAGGGGGACATTGTGTCAGACTTTTACTGACAAAAAAACCACTCCTTTTCCTTCGTTACCTTTCATACCAGGGCCGACTCTTCCTTTCAGAAGCAGACCCTTGGCTCCAGTAGACTTCGACCCTGCTGGGCCCCTACGGTTTGCTCACAACTACTGCATCAGTGCGCGCCGTCGACGACTTGGGCTCGGTCCGGACGATTACCGGACGGTCGGACAGCGAGCTACCCATTGCTCGCCGTCCGCAAGCCCGGGCCTACGGTGGCCGGAATTCAGAATCGGAATCCTGACGGCGGCTAGGGCGTAAGGGCCGTTGCATCACGCGTGCTGCCTCCTCCTTTGCTAACATTACTGCTATAAGTACAAAACATACAAAAGAACACAAAAGACTGTATATTTGACTATTTTATTTTAACAAACATTAAAATGCAGAACATGTGTCTAATACATAACAATGTTTATTTATACACATTATAGTGGACAGCAAATCTTGGTATTGTAAGTGAAGCACGTTTTCAATCGAACGTTGGAAGTTTCGGACCGGGAACAGTCGAGCGAGGTGTATCCTTGAATCCTGGGCTGCATTTATTTTTGGTCTCTCATTTATATTTATAGCTTCTATATAAATATTTTGGGCGATAGACATTTATATAAAAAAAGAAAGAAATACTGTAAAATAAGTAGAAGTTCTTAACGTATTTTCGATGTACCATGAATTTAACAACTAGTTGTTGAGATCACTAAATTTTATGAAGGTAGTATTTTTCCAAACGAATAGTATTGTTCTTCACTTTACACAACAACAACTTCAAAAAAAACTTTTTACAAAAAAAATTACAACCGACTTCAAAAGAACGCCAAAAAGTGCAAAATAACTTTAATTTCGGAAGTCGGTGTTTCTATAATAGTTTGGTCTCTTAGTTAATTAACACCGAATTCCAAAATTAAAGTTATTTTGCACTTTTTTGTGTTTTTGAAATCGGTTGTATTTTTTTTTTGTAAAAAGATTTTTTATTCACAATTTTTAGTTCTCCTCCCCCCTCTGCGAACCCTGCTGACCCCTCAGCGAAACTTAAATAGACAGGTACCTTCCGCCATTCGGTTCCATCATCAAATCATCTTGACAATTCTAATAATACCAAACACGGATAGGATACACTGATTTATTACAAAGTTCCGGCTCTTATCTTCTCTTACCTTCCATCTTCATCATGAGATCAGTTGGGGTGCCATGACAGAAAACCTCCACGAGTGCCCGCAGGCTATAGTTCCCTTGCGGATACGTCCGGAGCGAAGGCTAGTCTGCGGGACGGTGCACCCTGGGAGGCGGCCAACCACCCCCTTGGGCACTCCTGCCCAAGGGGCCTCAATGGCCGTCTGCGAATGTTCTGTCGGGAGTACGCTTCAACGCGTGTCCCTCTGCTTTAGCAGAGGGCACAGTGACGAAGCAAGAGCGGGCCCGGCGTGCACTCACCCTGCCACCGGGCAGGCAGGAGGAAGGCTTCCCCCTCCTTCTGCCACCGTTGTTCTCGTAGCCCCAGAGATTGTCCAAGGTCATGTTTCTGACTTTTGATGGGGGTCGAGGGTCCTGGCTTAACCGCCCGGGCCGCGAGGAAGACAACCTCTATAAAAAATTACCCCAAACCTCCAAGCGGCGGCGCACCGTGAGGGAGGTTGTTAGCTTGACTAATGGGTAGCTAAATTAGTCTCTAGTGCGGACCACTGAATTTGAGCCGGTACAACATGATATTTACTCGTGGGACCAAAATGGATACATCAAAGTTTTTTAAAACCCCAACAGAGAGTGATGCGCGGTCGGAGTCCGACGCGGCATCCGGAAGGAGCTCAGGCTCGGAGGTTGAAGAGGAGGTGGAGTCGGGAGGCGACACCGGAAGAAACGCGAGTTTCTTCCGGAAACGCTCCTTGTCGAGGGACAAATCGTCCTCCGACGCAGAAAAGGGCTCGGCCCGAAAAATCCCTACCAGTGGGCGGGGAGCGGGCCGAGCACCGGGAAGAGGACGGGGAGTCACCTCCCAGGAGGCGGCTGAGCGAGCCGAGAGACTCGCCGCGGAAGGGCGCCACCCCGCTGTGGCCAACGCTGCGATGGACCCCTCGGGACCATCTGGCAGCGAGCAGGAAGACTCCGCCGAGGAGTCGCGCCGTTCCTTCGGTGAGCTCGTGGTCGCCGCGTTGCGGGACATGGGCCGCAAGAGGGAAAAGACCTCGAAAGAGAAGACGGTCCTCCGCCATGCCGCCTCTATGCAGGAGGCCTTCGACATCGCCCTGAGGAAGAGCGTGGCGAAGCTCCGGGCCGAGCTCCGAGCCGGGCTCCGGGCCGAGCTTCAGGCCGAGCTCGCTGGGGTCCAGGGGGCCGGCAGCCAGGACCCTGTGGAAGGGGGGCGCAAGCAAGGGCAGGGGCAAAGTCGGCCCCAGCCCCAGCCTCAGCCCCAGCCTCGGCCCCAGCCCCAGCCCCAGGCCGAGTCAGGAAGCCAGCTGCTGACACTGGTGCAGCGGGAGCTGGCTGCTTTCCAGCAGCAGCTGCAGAAGCAGCTGCAGGAACAGCAGCAGCAGTTCCAGCTGCGGATCCAGCAGCAGCTGTCCCTGCTGGAGGGCATAGTATTGCGCCCCCACTAGCGGCCTCCGGCCAGCGAAGGGTGGCGTCCTACGCTGCCGCCGCGGCCTCGGCGGCTGCGCCCATGGCGGGCCCGTCAGGGCAGACCAGGCGCGTGGCCACGGCTGCGAACCCTGCCGGAGCGGCCCCGCAGGGCAGGAAACAGCAGCAGGGGAAACCAACCCCTGCGGCTCCCCCCAAGAAGGGCAAGGCGGCACCGGCCCCTAAGGCGGCGGGAGCCCCTGCTGTGGCGGCAAGCAGGCGGCCGAGGCCGCCTCCCCAACCTGCAGATCCTCCGGCCGAAGCCGGATGGCAAGTGGCCGGAGCCAAAAAACAGGCTGGCAAGGCGGCTCGGGCTGCCAGGAGGCGTGAGCGGCAAAAGCTGCGGAAGCGGACGGCCCTCGCGGCCAGGATTCGCACCCCGCGCTCTACGGCTGTAGTAATTACGCTGCAGCCGGAAGCGGCGAAAAAGGGTGCGACCTATGGCGAGGTCCTCCGGAAGGCGAAGCAGGCGGTGAACCTCACCGACCTCGGGATCACCGGGGGCGTCCAGATGCGGCATACCGCAACTGGTGCCCTGATGTTGGAGGTCCCCGGAGCCAACAGCGGCCCCACCGCAGACGCCCTGGCTGAAAAGATCAGGGCGATCTTTGACGCGGAGGAGGCCCGGGTGTCCAGGCCCACAAGATGCGTCGACATGCGCATTATGGGCCTGGACGATTCCGTCGAGGTCGAGGAGGTCGTGGCCGCTGTCGCCAGGACGGGTGGGTGCCCTGCCGATCAGGTCCGGGCAGGCACCATCCGTGTTGACGGCACTGGCATGGGGGCGGTTACAGTGAACTGCCCCCTGTCAGCGGCCAGGAGCATCACCGGGGAGGGTAAGCGACTCCTGGTGGGCTGGGTCTCCGCGCGAGTCAAGCTGCTGGAGCCCAGACCGCTGCGCTGCTATCGCTGCCACGTGGGCCACCACGTGGGGGTCTGTTGCGCAGCGGAGGAAGATCGCAGCGACCGCTGCTTCCAGTGCGGTTAGCCCGGCCACAAGGCCGATACCTGCGGTGCAGCGCCGCACTGCTACGCATGTGCGGCGGCAGGCAAGTCGGCCGACCACCGGGCTGGGAGCAGGACCTGCGATCCCCCCGCCAAGGCCAAGGGCAAGGTCCCAAGGCCCATCCCCGCGAAGGTGCTCACCGCCGCGGCTGCCCCGTTGGCTGCCGCCGCCATCGCCTCCGCAGACGCCGCCGCCGCTACCACCGCGGCAGGACCCTCACGGAGGGCCCGGGAGGAGACCGTAATGGACTGCCAATAACGGCTCCATTATGTCTCCTCCAGGCGAATATCAACCACTGCGCCCCCGCTCAGGATCTGTTGCTCCAGAGCATGGCGCAGTGGTCGATCAACATCGCCGTTGTCTCCGAGCCGCACTTTGTCCTGCCCAGAGCCGACTGGGTTCAGGACCTGAGCGGCTCGGTGACACTCATTTCGTCGGCCGCCGCCGGTACCCCGGCACTCGAGGCCGTCAAGAAAGGCCGGGGTTGCGTGGCAGCACGGTTCGGGGACATAGTGGTGGTAGGCGTCTACCTGTCCCCGAACAGATCTCTCGCCGAATTGGATAGCTCCCTTTTGGAGCTGGATGCCGTCGTTGCTGGGTTTGACTCCAGCCTCCCCGTGGTCGTTTGCGGGGACTTCAACGCCTGGAACGAGGCTTGGGGTTCCCGGTTCACGAACCAGCGAGGTCGAAGGGTGGAGGAATGGGCCCTAGGACAGGGCCTAGTCGTTCAAAACCGGGGTTCTGTCCCCACGTGTGTGCGGATGCAGGGCGAGTCGGTGGTGGACATTACGTTCGCCAGCCCTGCACTGGCACCGCGCGTCGTCGACTGGCGCGTTATAGAGGAGGTGGAGACGTTCTCCGACCACCGGTACATCCGGTTTGACGTCTCCGCCCAGACCTCGACCGCGCCGGTCCGACAGACCCCGTGTGGTCCGCGTTGGGCGCTGAGGCAGCTGGACAGGGACCTGCTCCAGGAAGCCGCGATAGTACAGGCCTGGGTGCAAGCACCGGACAGGCCTGTCGACATCGACGTCGAGGCGGACTGGTTCCAGGCGGCCATGTCGCAAATCTGCGACGCGGCCATGCCCCGAGTCCGGCCAGGACGTGCCCGGCGCCAAGTACACTGGTGGTCGCCAGAGATTGCGGCACTGCGCGATGCGTGCAATGCTGCGCGACGCCGGTATACTAGACACCGCAGGCGCCGCACCCGTCCACCGGGTGCGGAGGCCATGGAGGCGGAGCTGTATGAGGGATACAGGGCGGCAAAACGCACCCTCCGAGCGGAGATAAAGCGGGCCAAACTCGAGGCCCGCAACGTGTGGCTGGAGTCTCTGAACGTCGATCCGTGGGGACGCCCATACAAAATGGTGATGGAGAAACTCCGCCCATGGGCTCCCCCGCTGACTCAGAGTCTCCGGCCCCAGCTCGTGGAGGGTGTGGTGAGCGCTCTGTTCCCTACGCGAGGGGAGCATACTCCCCCGCCTATGGCTCCGCCACCAGCAGCGGTGTCCGATGCGGACCACGACGGCAACGACGGCAACAATGCTCCAGAGGTGACCGAGGTGGAGATGAGAGTGGCGGTGCGAAGGCTGAGTGCCAAGAACACCGCCCCAGGACCCGATGGCTTGCCTGGAAAAGCCTGGGTCCTGGCCATGGAGGAACTCGGGTCTCGACTGAGAGGGCTCTTCAGCGCATGCATGGAGAGGGGCCAGTTCCCGCTTCGCTGGAAGACGGGGAAACTGGTCCTTATCGCGAAGCCGGGGCGCCCCGCGGACTCTCCGTCCGCGTATCGGCCCATTGTGCTGCTCGACGAGGTGGGCAAGCTCTTTGAAAGAGTAATTGCAGACCGCCTCGTCGTGCATCTGGCACGGAAGGGGCCGGATCTTGCGGACGGCCAGTTCGGATTTCGCAGGAGGCGCTCCACTGTGGACGCCATCATGCGCGTGCGAGCCCTCACGACGGGGGATGCGGTTTCCCGGGGCAGGTGTGTCTTGGCGGTGTCTCTGGACATCGCCAACGCCTTCAACTCCCTGCCCTGGAGTTGCATTGGTAGGGCACTCCGGTACCACCGGGTGCCCGACTACCTCTGTCGGGTGATCGAGGCCTACCTGTCGGACAGGTTCATCATCTACCCCGGTCATCAGGGGGAGCTGAAACGGCGAGAGATGTCGTGCGGTGTTCCGCAGGGATCGGTACTAGGGCCGCCCTTGTGGAACATCGGGTACGACTACGTGCTGCGCGCCGACCTCCCCGACGGGGTCAGCGTGGTCTGTTACGCAGACGACACGCTGGTCCTGGCGCGGGGACGGTCGTACCAGGCGGCGGTCGAACTAGCGACGCGCGGGGTTGCGACAGTCGTGGAGAGGATACAGCAGTTGGGACTCGAGGTGGCATTGCACAAGTCCGAGGCCATGTGTTTTCACGGCCCTCGGAGCGCGCCACCTCCGGGCTCCCAATTAACGGTAGGAGGAGTTCACATCGGCGTCGGGTCGACGATGAAGTACCTGGGACTCGTCCTCGACAGCCGGTGGAACTTCAAGGAGCACTTCCGACGTCTGGCTCCCAGGTTGAATGCGGCTGGGGCTGCGCTCAAGCGGCTCCTGCCGAACCTAGGGGGTCCAGACGCCTCCTGCCGGAGGCTCTACGCAGGCATCGTTCGGTCCATGGCCCTTTACGGTGCGCCGGTGTGGGCGCCATCGCTACGGAAGCGAGTGGCGGCCCGGCTAACCGCCTGCCAGAGGGTCATGGCCATCCGGATGATCCGCGGATACCGTACGGTGTCCTGCGAAGCGGCGAGCCTCCTTGCTGGCCTACCACCGTGGGATTTGGAGGCAACAGTCCTTGCACACATGCACGACTTACGCGTGGAGATGCAACGTCGGGGCGAAACTCCGCTGCCGCGACAAGTCGCGGCATGGCGGACAGAGCTCCGGCGGGATCTCATGGTGAAATGGCGAGAGCGATTGTCGCAACCTCGTGCTGGGCACGCCACGATCGAGGCGGTAAGGCCCCTCTTTGAGGCGTGGCTGGAAAGGCCCCACGGCGTCGTCACCTTCCGTTTGGCGCAGGTGCTGACCGAACACGGCAAGTTCGGTCCGTACCTGTACAAGATTCGTGCGGAGACGACGCCCGGGTGTCGCCACTGTGCGGACCGCCCGGTGGACACGGTGGAGCACACAGTCGAGGTGTGCCCCGCTTGGGAAGAGCAGCGCCGTGTCCTCGTGGGGGCGATCGGCGGCGATCTCTCGCGCCGGGGCTTGGTTCAAGCCATGCTCCGGAGCGAGGAGGAATGGCAGGCGGTCGCCTCCTTCTGCGAAGCAGTAATGCTAGTAAAGGAGGAGGCCGACCGCCTTAGGCAAAGGCGGACACGCCGCCGCCGCCGCCGGGTTTCCGATCCCAATTTCCGGCCACCGTAGGCGCGGGCTCGCGGACGGTGGGCAATGGGTAGCTCGCTGTCCGTCCGTCCGGTAACAGACCGGTCCGAGCTCAGGTCGTCTACGGCGCGCACCGTTCCCGCGCGCCTCAAGGAGTTGTCAGCATACTGTAGGGGTCCAGCAGGGCCGAAGCCTACTGGGGCCAAAGGTTATGTGAGACTGTCACCAAAGGCCCCAGGATAAAGGCAAGGAATGGAAAGGTAGGTTTTTTAGTCAGTAAAAGTCTGACACTGTTTCCCGCCCCACCCAAGGGCGGGATTCGTCATTGGATGATTTTTACCTACCACTAAAAAAAAAAAAAAAAAAAAAAAAAATCATGAGATCAGTTCTATGTATTCCCTCCCCCTCTTCCTTTAGTCAGCCACCGACTACGTGTATAAACAAAGCAATTTTACTTGTTACGACAGTTCTGCTATGGAATTTGAAGAATTCCGTTACAAATCTTCATAGTTCATCATCAGATCAAAACAATATTTCTATGGGACCAACTCGGGAGTATAATCTTTCAAACAAAACAAAAAAATTTCAAAATCAGTTCACAACTGACCGAGATATCGCTGAACATACGTATTAAAACGACAGTTCTGCTATGATTTTTCGAAGAATTTCGTTGTACGAGTATATCTTCGAAGTTCATCATCAGATCAAAAAGATATTTTTATGGGACCGATTCGGAAATATAATCTTTCAACCAAAACATTTTTTTTTTTAATCGGTCCACAATTGACCGAGATATCGGTGAACATACATAAAAAAAAGAAATACATACAGCCGAACATAAAACCTATTCCTTTTCGAAGTCGGTTAAAATAGAAGTTATCCGTTAGCTTTTGGAAAAAATGGCTATAGGTACCATTCAACAGTTCAATTGAGTATTATTTAGGTAGAACTACACTGCTAACACGTGTGCCACACACGCCGATCTGAGCGCGTCGGTCTCCACACATTTTATTTTACATAGAAACTACACTTGTAGAACTACACTTAATCCACGCCACGCGACGTCGTTCTACATACAAATCAGGCGTGTTACACGTGTGCGTCATTCTAATGTAGTTCTAGCTTTACACGTGTGCCACACACGCCGATCTGGGCGCGTCGGTCTCCATACATTTTACATGGAAACTAGACTTGTAGAGCTACACTTGATCCACGCCACGCGACGTCGTTCTACATACAAATCAGGCGTGTTACACGTCTGCGTCATTCTAATGTAGTTCTAGCTTTACACGTGTGCCACACACGCCGATCTGGGCGCGTCGGTCTCCATACATTTTATATGGAAACTAGACTTGTAGAGCTACACTTGATCCACGCCACGCGACGTATAAATAAGGCGTGTTACACGTGCGTTGATCCAATGTAGTTCTAGTTTTACAAGTGCCCATATGTTTAACTAGCTTCTGTCAGTGGTGACACCCGCGTGAAAAGTTTTCTCCATATAAGCTTTGGACCCCCATTTCATCCCCGAGCGTAAATTTTGGAAAGCTCTTTTTTAGTAGATACTCACCTATAAAAAAAACTTGGAAAAATACACTCCTAGTCCCAGTAGTTTTAGCTGTGTGTTGATATGTCAGTCAGTCAGTTTTTCTAGAAACAACAGGTTAGATTTAACCCTAAAATAAATAGGTAAGTACCAAACTCCTTTCTTAGGGTTCCGTACCTTAAGGATGAAAACGGGACCCTATTACTAAGAGTTCGCTGTCTGTCCATCTGTCAGTCACCAGGCTGTATCTCAAGAACCGCGATAGCTAGACAGTTGAAATTTTCACAAATTATGTATTTATGTTGCAACTATAACAACAAAATACTAAAAACAAAATAAAATAAATATTTAAGGGGGTCTTCCATACAAAAAACTCAATTTTATTGCCTTTTTTTGCTCAATATCGGACGGAACCCTTCGTGTGCGAGTCCGACTCCCACTTGGTCGGTTTTTTTAAATCATCAAATAACCTTTTCCGTTCCGGGCGGACCGGACACACCGGACTAAATCTCATTTGTATTCCTTCAATTGACCTTCTCTTTTACAAAATTCCGCAGCCCAACTATCACATGATTCACTTTAAATAAAATCAAACACATTGAAAAACTTTAAAACCCTCTAATCCAATGTTTTTGTGTAACATAAAAAAAAAAAACGATATTGCACTCAAACTAAATAAACAAAAATTGCAGAATAAGAATTGTAACCGCAAAAATGTAAGAATAACCCTCCGGCTTCGAAGTTCAAAGATGCAATATTTTCCTAAATCTTTTTTTGTTGTCTTTAAATGTTGCAACTTCGCCCACGTAAAGGAAGATTTCTCCACACAAACTTTGTAACCCCGTTTATCCTCTTAGGGGTTTTTTTATGGTAAGTAAAATCATCCAATGACAGATCCCGCCCTTAGGTGGGGCGGGAAATAGTGTCAGACTCTTACTGACTAAAAACCTACCCTGTTCCATTCATTGCATCGTCCCAGGGCCCCGGGTGACATTTTCACATAACCTTTGGCCCCAGTAAGCTTCGGCCCTGTTGGGCCCCTGCAGTTTGCTGACAACTCCTTGGAAATAATCAAGAACACCCACATGTGTCCTTTATTAAAGGAATTTTACCATCTTTGGCATCATTCGACAATGATGACAATTTTGAATTCCAAACGGGTATTATGCAACTGATCCAAAAAATTAAAAAGAAACGCCTTCGTAATAATTTATATGATACTTATGCAAACTATGGTGACTATCAAAACCATTTATCACAACCGACAGGATATTTTACACAAGATCCAGGTGCATCAACTTCGACTAGCAATCAAGTTATGGAACCGGCTGCATCACCAAATTCAGTCTATACTAATTTGTCTGATAGCACACAAGATTCTTTTAATTTTGACCATATATAATTTAAAGATGTCTTTACTTATAAAACGTGTAACTCTAAAATAAATCTCTAAATAAATAAATGTATACATTAATAAAGAATTTTCATTTTATTTACTTACCTTAAAGTTATCACTAGTCTTTCTTCGGCACTTATACAATTTCTGAAATGTGTGTTTTCTCTTCTAAGATTGTCTGCAAGTCGTGCCAGTAGGCTATCAAAGGTGGAGACAGTCATTCTTAAATACTCATAAAACTTTCCATCATCACTTTTTAATTCTTCTATATAACTCTGACATAATCCTAATGGAATTCTTTTCATTAACATTGGATGTACCCAGTACGTTCTTTTCGTTGCTTGCTTCATTTTCCTTCTTTTCAAAAAGTAATACATTATTAAAATTTCATCTTCGTCCATTGAACTCAGGAGAGTAAACGCACTAGTGATCACCAAGCGAACGCAGAGGCGACTAGATTTGTAGCTTGCTGATGATGTGTAAACGACAAAGCGACTGCCGGGAAACGATAAAATGTCGTCGCGATCCAATGGGAACAGCTAGATACGACAGTCGCTAAACGATAAAAAATGTTGACGACAAACAATCGTTATAATGGGAACAGGTAGAGACGACAGTCGTCGAACGATAAATTAGTCGTTACGACATAGTGGGAACGCGCCCTAACGCGCGCGGGAACAGTGCGCGCCGTAAACGACTTGAGCTCGGACCGGTCTGTTACCGGACGGACGGACAGCGAGCTACCCATTGCCCGCCGTCCGAGATCCCGCGCCTTCGGTGGTCGGAAATCGGGATCGGAATCCCAGCGGCAGCGGCGTGTGCGCCGTTGCCTGATGCGGTCGGCCTACTCCTTTGATAGCATTACTGCTTCGCAGAAGGAGGCGACCGCCTGCCACTCCTCCTTGCTTCGGAGCATGGCCTGAACCAAGCTCCGGCGCGAGATATCGCCGCCGCTGATCGCTCCCACAAGGACACGGCGATGCTCTTCCCATGCGAGGCACACCTCGACTGTGTGTTCCACCGTGTCCTCCGGGCGGTTCTCTTAGGGGTGAATTTTGAAAAATGCTCTCTTAATACTCGTTTATGTCATAAAAGAAAACCTTGAAGAAAATTTCACGCTTCTGAGCCCTGTAGTTTTAGATGTGTGTTTATCAGTCAGTCAGTTTTTTCTTGTATATACATATAACCTTATTTTTAGTATATGCGAAACCCGATACACGTGTCTAGTATTATTATGTAAAGAATCTATGTACAAAATTTCATAACTGTATCATGAAAAACCACAAAGTTATAAGCTAGTTATGTTAACTGCTTGTTCACATAAACACATGGTCACTGGACCAAGCGGGCGACTGAGGGGTTGTTTTGCCCCGCACCCAGCTGTGCGCTGGCGACTAATGCCCGCTATGACCTGCCGTGACCTGTGTCGGTGTCAGTGGTCTCCAACTTGTGACCTTTATAAAATAAGTTTTGGGAAAAAAATATAACACAGTGTAAAAATGATTGGAATCGATTCAGTTACTGGTTCTTAACAAACTATATTCAGGTTTCGCGTGTACTAAAAATAATGTTGTATATAGATTATTTGGTAAGACACACTAGCAGCTATCAGCTGATATGTGTTTCATATAGTTTGGAGACGTTTAATCTGTCTAATCGATTTTTAAAGCAGTTCAATGTAGATGCTGTCACAACTCTTCCCGGGAGTCTGTTCCATGCTGTTGTTACGACATGGTTAGGTAGAAATTGCAACAAATGCTTCTTTCTGGATGCATTTCCCCATAACTTGAGAAGAAGGCATTCTGTTGTAAAAGGTAGGTTAAGCACTGGTGGCCAAGTAGTAACGGCACAGACTTACAAGTCCTACAACGCAGTTTCAAACCTAGGCACGCGAATTACTTTGTGTAAATAATTTCATCACCACCGCTCTAAAAACGGTGAAGGATAACATCATGTAGAAGCTGGCAGGGCCTTGAAACAAAGAAATAATCGAAGACATGAGACATCCATCAAGCCACACTTGGCCCACGAGGTGAATTACACCGCATTCCCTCTCATAGACAGGAGGCCTGAGTCCCAGCAGTGGCAACATTATGAGGTTGATGGTTATGCTAATCTTACAGAGGAACAATTATTAAGATCGTTATGGCAATACTTGGGGGAGACGTATGTCCAACAGTGGACGTTTTTCGGCTAAAATGATGATGATGATGATGACACAAACGATGCTGGGCTCAAAAAAATGCTCATTGGAAATGCTCAAAGAATGCTCAAAATGCTCAATGGGAATTTCAGACTTTTACAGACCCGTACCAGAACCTACCCGTGTTCCTTGAGTTGCCTTTGCATTCAAGGGTTATAGTGAAACCGCACAATCCCGCAGCCTGGGCTCAAGAAAATCCCTACGACATAATCAAACGACTCTTGCGAACTCAGAATAATTTTCTAAGAATATGCGTAATGCATTCACGGACCGTTGCATTCTACTACTAAGTGTATATCATCAGGGTCATTGAACGTGCAGTTAACTGAGGACTGCCCATAGTGGTATTTTCCAGTAACTGACCAACTGTCCTCTGTTATAATGGTTCCCTCTGACTCAGTCACGCAGGTATTGATTTATTCAAGATGTTGGATTTTAATTTAAGGATAACTACGTTCTTTTATGTATCATGATGTTTAGTAATTAATTCCTTATAAGGATGAATGATAGATGACAGGTAAGTACATTACCACAATTGTGTTGGCTCCATGTAACTTTAGACAATCGAAGATGGACTACATGTGTACAACTTTGCCCGTCCCTTTGAGTTATATACTTAAAGGGACGGGCAAAGTTGTACATGGCTAATCTCTGTTATTTTTTTTTTATTTGATATAAACTAGTGCTTGACTGCAATCCCACCTGATAGAAAACAGTGATGCAATCGTTGATGGTGAGGTGCACTGGTTTATTAGGAGCCTATCCACTCTAGCCTTGAAGACACCCAAATTATAATCAGATGGGATGACTGCAGCAGGCCAATTGTTCCAGCCGTTACAAACGACGAGTTGAAACGCTTAGTCCGGACTGAATAGGTTAGGTTCTGTTGATATTTCCCGCCGTGATCGAAATTCAGTCGTATGTAGTATATCCGAATAAAAAATGTTATATGAATGTTATACGAATGTAATACGAATGTATAACATTCTGTCAGCAAACCGTAGAGACCCAGCCTACTAGCTGCAGGCAGGCAGAGTCGAAGCCTGCTGGAGTCATGGGTCAGCTTCCGAAAGGAATACCCGGCCCCGGCACGATAGGCAACGAAGGGACGGGGTAGGTTTTTAGTCAGTAAGAGTTTTGTGAGAGAGATTTGTCATTGTATGATTTTACCTACCATAAAAAAAACACTCCTTGAAGTAAAGCATGAAAATTAGTACCTATAATAATAGAAATGCTCAGGTAAAGTTTTATTATTACTTAAGCATTTCTATTTATACGGGTAATAAAAATATTCAACAGTTATATTTTATGCAGAATGACAAGCATAAGATTCCGCAGATAATGCTGATTATTATAGTAGGCGTGCAAATTATGTAATTAGTATAGGTATTTCTGCGGAAGACTAAGTACAAAAAAACGGTAATTTAAAAAACTAAAAAACCCGACTGCTTTTCTGAGCATTCATGAAAAAACCCTAAAACAAGAAAGTCGAACGTCGTCTTCGTAACAAAATTAAATCATCAAATTTTAATAATTTCCGGGGACTTAGAAGCGAAAAGGATTGTTAGATTTTCAATAACTAGGATACAATAACAAAGACATTTCCGCCTGACCACCGCAGAGTTCATTTTTGCTTGCACTCGAAACGAAAACTGCAAAAGGTTTGGTTTGGCACCGCGTCGCAGGATTCAAGCGAATAGTTTTTTAGGTGATCAGGCAAAAAAGTCTGTGATAGTACCGTAACAGGCGTTGCACAGAGGTTACAGAGGTTCCGGAATAGCCTTTTGTGATTTAACCTCTTCTACAACATGTAACTGAAATAATGCACTCTCTTATACACCTCAATTAGATTATTAAGTTACAATCATAACTCAAGCACTGAAATTTTACTTAAATACCATTAGTTAGTCAATGAAATTAAAAAAAAAATCCGAGCAAGTACGAGTCGGAAAACAGTTCAATTGCCGAATTGAGTTACGAAGATTTTCCGAATCACAAAAAAAGTGTTTTTACTAATTTACAGGTTTATAATTTTCTGCTATAGTTGTGCTATGGCTCATACCTTGTTTCATGCCAAATTTCTGGATTCTAGATCAACAGGAAGTATCCTATGAGTTTTGATTCTCTTGAGAGTGTCGAAATATACTTTTTTTTGCGACATAAACATCCATATCTCGTTTTTCGTTACCTTAGAAGTTTGATTTTTTTCACAGCTTTAAGGAGCCAAAGATTTAATTTTATATACGGTTTTAATTTCAACTTGCGCGCGTTTCCGAGATAAGGGGTTTTTTTATGGTAGGTAAAATCATCCAATGACAAATCCCGCCATTAGGCGGAGCGGGAAGTAGTGTCAGACTCTTGCTGACTAAAAACCTACCCAGTTCCTTCGTTGCCTATCGTGCCGGGGCCGGGTATTCCTTTCGGAAGCTGACCCATGACCCCAGCAGGCTTCGACCCTGCCTGCCTGCAGCTAGCAGGCTGGGCCTCTTCGGTTTGCTGACAGCTCCTTTAGGCGCGCGGGAACAGTACGCGCCGTCGACGACTTGGGCTCGGTCCGGTCGGTTACCGGACGATCAGACAGATCGGAATCCCGGCGGCAGCTGGGGCGAGCGCCCGGTTGCCTCTGCCTGATGCGGTCGGCCTCCTCTTTTGCTAGCATTAATGCTTCGCAGAAGGAGGCGACCGCCTGCCATCCCTCCTCACTCCGGACCATGGCTTGAACCAAGGCCCGGCGAGAGAGATTGCTGCCGCCGATTGCCCCCACGAGAACACGGCGATGCTCCGCCCAGGCGGGGCACACCTCAACAGTATGCTCCATCGTGTACTCCGGGTGTTCCGCACAGTGGCGACACCCGGGCGAATCCTCCGCACGAATCCGGAACAGGAACTTAGCGAACTTGCCGTATTCGGTAAGGACCTGCGACGTGCGGAAGTTTAGAACGCCGTGAGGTCTTTCCAGCCACGCCTCAAGGATGGGCCTTATGGCCTCAATTGTGGCGCGCCCTGTACGAGATTGCGATAGTCGCTAACGCCATTTCGCCATGAGATCCCGCCGGAGCTCTATCCACCATGCCTCGACTTGTCGCGGCAGCGGAATTTCGCCCCGGTCCGAGATAAGGGGTCTTGACTCAGACAGACAGACGGACAACAAAGTTTGTTATCGGCTGCTGCGCTACGGGTCGCGGGTTGGATTCCCACACGGAACAAATATTTGTATGGCCTACAAATGGGCGAGTACACAAAGTAGTAAATATGTGAGTTTACATGTTTGTGAACGCACCCACGATACAGAAGTAATTACCAGAGTGGGGAAAAGTTTAAAAATAAAATAAAATAAGGGTTCCGGTTTTTCCTTTGGAGGTACGAAACCCTAAAAAAGTGTAACCCTGTGTTTCTTCAGTTGTTAAAAATAATAATTCGCATTAAGGTTCCAATGTCACCAAGACAGAAAGACAAACCTTGAAATCTCTCTTATAGATCAACCACTATTGACAGTCCCATAGGATATAAAGTAAAAGTCCAACTAAAAATCTAAAAATAAATATATTTAACTTAAATTAGTATTACAAAAATGAAATATGACATCACGTATTTTTTTATTCTTTTTTTTTTCAAAAATCAAAGTAAAAAAAAATATTTTACATGGGCACTTATAAAACGTCAGAAGCTAGTGCACGGTTCCAAATTGGTCGTTTCCTATGGAGAAGAACCGGCAAGAAACTCCATGGTTATTCTTTTAAAAAAGGTTTATATTACAATATTTCCATATTACAGTATTCATTAATGAATTATGTAAGGACAATGTAGACCAGTCAATATTGTACCAGAAAGCACAACAAAAATAATCATAAAAAAGTGAGTCATGATAAGAAGTAATCTAAGAATTTGCGGAGTCTACAGTGTTCTCACATTTACATTATAGGTAGAAAGAGGCTATATAAAAGCAAGAAAAAATAAATAATTACAATTATCACTAAAACAATTACATTATCTGATGGTCTAAATAATATAAAAAATATTGCAGAAGCAATGTGTCAAAATAAAAAAGTAAATATGTGTCACATATTAAAAACAAAGATGGAGCAGTTATTAGACACATACTACAAGGGGGCCACATGTGCAGAAGCAGTCATTGCCAAACAAGCGTGTCTTCGACATAGTCTTTAACCTTATAATATGCTTTTTTGGTTAAAACACCCTTAATATGAGTTTTAAAATTTCCCTCGCTAAGTGCAGTTACCTCCTTTGGCAGCTTGTTATAAAAACGTATGCTGTTTACTAAAAATGACTTGCTGGTCTTAGCTAATCTCCATTTGGGCAAAACAATTTCATGTTTACTAGGAATATTTTATAACAAAAATACGCCTACGTATTTTTGTTATGAAAATCGCTTCTAATTATAAAAAGTCCCAAGTTTCTACGAACATAAAAAATACTTTGCAAAATATAAAGAGAAGGCAGAGTCAGTATATCGATTTCTTTGAATTTTTCTATGAGGGATTTTTTATATATTTTTTTTTATTTTTTTTTTTTGTTGTGGGACTTTTGATACTGGATCACCAGAACCCTTTCTTTTGAGTAAAGAGTTGAAAGAATTCTGAAGTTTCCTATAAATACTAGCTTAATAACATTAGAAATTTGACGCTTCAAGAATATACTTTATCCAGTCAGTGTATTTGGCAACTGATGTGTAGACTGCTGGCCAACCGTCTCTTCCACAACCGTAGCCGAAGGAAACCACACCAACTGACTCCCAGATGCCTTCAGGTCTCCTCCTCATCAGAGGTCCGCCTGAGTCTCCTGTACAGGTGTCTTTGGCAAACACTCCTCCAGCACAGAGCTGGTTTTCTCTTAGCACTACTTCAAATGTTTTTTTATATTTTCTGGCGCAAACGTCTTTGTTGAACATCGGGACATCAAGTTTTAGTTTGATGGGGCTTTTTTTTCCTGTAAATCAAATGTATGATTCGTTTTAGTATGGTTTAATTTATCTTTGATGAATAATATCCTTATTTTCTTAATAATGTCCCCTAACTCGACTGCACCTCGAATAAATAAATTAAGATTTATCTAGAGCCATGGCAGTAATCGAAAGATTTTATATCTTTGTCATAGCCGCTGAGTCGACTAGATTTCCTTCGAACGAATTTGAAATATAAACTTTATTAATACAAAGATTATGCTGAACTGATGTGATTTTATTAGTAATTGACCTCAAGCATTGGAGTGCTACAATAGAAAACCTCCATGTATGCCGATCTGGAGGAAAAGCCAGTCATCGGACATTGCGCCCTGAGAAGAGGCCAACGAAACGCCTTCGACACAAAGTACCCAATGTGGAGTGGGTACTTTGAGCCGAAGGAGCCTCGATATCCGCCAAGAACTTCTATAAAAAGACAACTTCTATAAAAAAATACCCCAAACATTGAGCAGCGCACCGTTAGTTTTTTTTTTTTTGTTATATTTAATTAGTCTCTAGTGCGACCACCAAATTTGAACAGGAAAGCAAAGTTTTATACTTATGGGAACAAACTGAATAGTGAAAAGAATAGAAAAGCGTGCAGCACTTTTCTATTCTCTCCTCCTTTTCTAAGACCTCGCAAGGTAAGGGAGCGCAAGGGAACGGAAGAAACGCCGAATCGCTCCAAACCCGGGGATGGGTTGTGAAGGCTTAGCCCGAAAAATCCCCATCAGTGGGTAGGGCACCCTACCCACTGATGGGGATTTTGGCCCAGCGCGAGGAAGAGGGTGGCACTCAGCACCCAGCGCTGAGGCTGACCGGCCAGTGAGCCAGGTCGCAACTCTACTGTTGAAAAATCGCTCGAGAAGTTGGAAGAGGTCGTGGTATCCTCCCTAACTGGCGTAGCCAAGAAGAAAAAGAAGTTTTGCAAGGGCAGGGCTCAATCCCAGGCCACGACCTGAACTGTTGGGTTGTTGCCCCACCCGTAAGAAGGTCTCGGGTCTCCAAGAGTCACCAAAAGGGGGTGGAGGGCGCAAGCAGAGGCAGGAGCAAAGTCACCCTCAGCCCCAGCCCGAGTCGAAAAGTCATGAGTCGGATGGTGAAACCCCCAGGCACTGAATTAATACTCTAAACTAAACTCTGCATTTGTAGAAACAGTAAAGAGTCGTAGGAAAATCGATAGTAATTGTGTACGTACCGTTTAGGGTTTTTCCCCAGCCTGCTACGTTGAAAACTTCACCGGGTTCGAGTCGATCCCTGTTGTCTACTAGGCAGATGGGCTGGACATAATCTGTAACAAGAAAATAATTATTAAACAATTTATGTATCAAATCAACAACAAAAATTATGTCTGGTCGACTTTGGAGAGAACCAAAAATTATGTATAAAGGAAAAACCCAGGGAAAGATCCAGGTTGAGGGTGTGTGGTATTCCATACGCGCCTTAAAGAGATGATTGCATCACTGACGGGACCCACCAGAGCCGATGTCTATCAGGGCAGTGGAATTTTTCCAGAAGAATTAAAGCAGCCCTGGAACGCAATGGGCAACTGATGGAACATAACGCCCTACTGCAGGTCCAAAACTGGTTCACTGCTAATAATCTAGTTTTAAATGGGAAAAAAACTAAATGCATAAGATTTTCCTTACCGATTGTTATCTTTTTTTTAATATAAAGCGATGCGCGCACCGGTGACTTTAGTCACGGTGACTTTTATGTGTTTGTCACTGTCACGTCACGTATCCAAGGTGGAGTGCGCGCACGACGAGCGACAGTGACGAAACTTTCTTGAAATTGAAGTAAAGATGGGACCAATATTTGTCAGTATTAGCTAATATGAATATATTCGTCTAGTAATATCGTAATATTAAAACTAATATTTAAGTATTAGTGATATCTGAGTATGATGGAATACATAGATATTACTGCTGTATTTGTATTCAATAAACCGATATTATTTTTGAGATAGTATTTAGGTACTATTTGATATTGCTACGTAGATATTAATGTTAATGCCTATGAGTGATACATTTATTTTCATTCGTACATTTGTTGCCATATTAGTGAGTGAATATGATCCGCGGTAATCGAATGAATCCCGAGTGATATTATATTCACAAAATATTTTTTCATTATATTTAATATTATTCGACCTGTGTTGAATGGCCCTGACATAATTATGTGAATATTAAATATTAGCATATCAGATTTAGTCGGATTACTAAGTAATACATTGAATATCACTAATATCTTAGCGAATACTAATATATCAGTCACAACTCTAAATCGAAGCGTCATTTGTCGCAGTGGCGTAGCGTGGGTTTTCGCTGCATGGGGCCGCCCTTTGTTTTTTGTTATTAATCGATTAAACATTTGGTTTAATAGACGTAATCAGTAATTAGTACCACTTATTGAAAGTCAAGATATACCACTGCTTCTCAAAATCGGCTCAAAGTGCCGATGCATTCCACTACGTTTTTAGATAAATCCTTTGCTGTCCAAGCTTCTCGTCTGTAGAGTGCATTGTCTGTCTCAATTAAACGCGCGCAATCACTTCATATTTTCAAAACGCTTGTGAAGGAATATTACTTGTCTTTGTAGTTATGTCTCGTTTCTATCTGTATCAATTGTAGTCGTCACTTGTTTCTTGCCTATATTTTAGTATGTATGTATTTATGTATCTATTTAGTTTGATGATGATGATGATGTACTTTGTTTTTTCGCCTTTTTGTTTAACTTGTTAAGTTACGCACCAAGTGCAACCCCACTTTATGTCCATACAATCTCTTTCCATTCCAGGTTGCCAGGAAGAGTTCGCAGATAGCGATAAGGCCGCCCATTGTATGTTTTAATTTAAGTCTCAAAATTGTATAATCTTTTTATCTTGGTGTACAATAAAGTATATATAAATAAATAAATAAATACTCATATTTTTACATTTTCCAAATTATTAAATTGGCGCTTCCTGCCGCCCCCTTTCGTATGGCGCCTGGGGCCATGCCCCCCACCGCCCCATGCTACGCCACTGATTGCAGCGCGGTGACAAAAATGTCACGGGCTTGTCCGCTCCATGGTCAGCGAACAAAAATGTCACCCAGTTGTCACGTCGTAACGTGCGCGCACCTCCATACATATCCATGGACTTGATAAGGGTGACAAAAAAGTCACGGTGACAAAAGTCACCAGTGCGCGCATCGCTTTAAATTATTATTGTATAATGTAGAAGCATTTATTTTCAAAGTTTGTAAATGTGAGTACCATGGAGCAATTTATGGTTTTTGGTTAATATTGGACTTGTTTGTCGTAAATGAGCATGGCAGTTGAGAGTTTGTCATGCTCACTCAAATGTCTCACTGATGGTGGCGCGTGTGTTGGATCATTCGGTTCCCTTCAAAATGGTTGAGCTGAGTAGTGCTGATATACGTGTCATGTCCGTGAACGGGCGCTGTCAGTTGAGACTGGTCATCTCTTAGCTGCCAGTGGTTTATTTTAATATCTATACTTAGAATGTCTTTTTTTTCCTCTTTATTTTATTAGCATTGTTTTCACATAATAGCAGCAACAAGAAACATGTAACCGAGATATTTGTTAAACATAAAATAATTGAAAAGAGTGTCCATGGAGTTTCTTGCAAATTCTTCTCTATAGAGATCTACGCTTTGGAATGTGCAATTAGCATCATTTTTTTTTCTGACAGACTGACTCCTTGACCTTTCAAAAGTGCCTGTAATGGTTTATTTGAAATAAATGCTTTTGAATCTTTTGAATAAGTGCCCTCTTGATTATTTATTTGATGATATCCCACCTTAAAAAAGACCTATCAAATGATCGCTGCTAATCAAGCGCTTTCATCATCATTTCAGTATCATCATATCATCTATTGGACATAGGTCAAACTATAAGTCCAGGTTTCCCCACGATTTTTTCATTCACCAATGTCAATGACGTCCGAGGTAGCTTCCACAACTGAATTTTAAGATACTCACAAGTATATTGAGCTCTCGCCGCCATCCTGACGATACCGATATCATCTTTCCCGTTCTTGTTCTTCTCAGAGTAACCAGGGTGAGGGTATGCAGACGCTACCGGGATCTCTTGCGGTCGGTCAGCGCACACCGAATCTATGCAGTCGATGTCGTTCCGAGTGTCATATTCTCCCAGGCGGACTGTTGATCTAAAAATTAATAGCATAGCATCAGCCTTATAATGTTCCCACTACTGGGACGCAGGCCTCCTTTATAGGAGCGGGAATGGGCCGTAATCCACCAAGCGGACCCAGTGTGGGTTGGTAGATGACACATTAGAAACCATCCCCAATAGGCCGAACTCTAGTTAGAACTGTAGTTGGTAGATGACATAAAGGCTAAGAACAAGAGAAATAAACTACTTACAAAATCCCACGTTTACGCACAATGGCTCCTGTGATGCAATGAGCAGCAGTCAGGATATAACGACGGTTGATCAGTCCACCACCACACTGGTATGTGATCTCTCCATTGGCTGTACAATAAGAAAAAACATGGTTTATTCTTTTCTTACTTGAGGTCTTTGCAACACTGCAACACACTATCACACACTTTTTCTTTCATATCACTCCTCACACATTCCAACCGTCTTTTCTTTAGCTTCCCTCATCCTTTACATCCATCCATACTTACAATTCCTATATCCCAGCAGAGCCATCCAGGGGAATTCATCCAATTCCGTAAATTGCCCTCCATAGATCCTGTCTCCATTGGTATCCACACCACATTGGTTCCTTGGAGCTGGTGAAGAGTCTTCCTGGTTGTACGAACTGCTATCCTGGGCCGGGATCTGGGTGGGTCGTGGCTGTTAAATTTGTACAGGATTATTTTTAGAAATAAATTGGACCTACATATTGAGATTTAATATTGCTAGCTGGTCAAGCAAGTTCAAGCTACAACTACATGCAGCTAGGGCTTAGCATAATCGACCAGTAAAGTTCCTAGAGACTGGGACACATGCTAGAATCTCCGTGTGAAGATGCAGACAGTAAAATGGTCTTGCTATGAGTAAGTAATATTTTGCAAACATTCCCGAAAATCTATCTACGAAAATCCCTATGTCACAAAAAGGTTAAAAATTACTACTACAAAATGTGGTAGAAAACAAAGTGTTCACGCACTGCCCGCGTGCACCATCAGCGTCGGGGGACGCGCGGGCGGAGAGACGCACGGGCAGAGAGGTCGCACAGCTGATCGAGCTGCCGCCCGGCCGCGCGCCATAGCCAACACTCGCCTACAGATTCGGTCGGTCACCGACGGACATAGCGCGCGATAACCTGGCCAACGCTGAAAACCAGCGCTGTGTGCTCATCGCATTGTGCATGAGGGCACAGCTTTATGCTGAGCGTTCGGCCGTTTTGCACGGATGTGGCGCATATCTTACCTATATAATTTTATGTTTGTCTAGTTCTTAGTTGCGTCATTCCGTGTGAATAAACAGATTTTCTTTCTTTCATATATTCAATTTTGTAATCAAACCGAATTAAACTAATTCAAGAAACGAGTCATATATTATTTGATATCTTCAACAATTGGCGACCGTGACAGGACCATCGATATTCGCAAATATTTTTTATTGTACACTTTACTACATTTTCTCGTATTTTTATTGTATCGATACTTAGGTGTTCTAGTTTAATGAATAATATCTTATACCTATGTCAAAACTTAGCGTTAATTCTGGTTCCATCGCTGCATCGTCCCTAGCAACTATATTAAGAGTTATGAACGCCTTTTACGGTAAAGGTCGTCATGCTTATTGTCTCCAAGTTATAACCTTCTAATGAAATGTGGAGGATAAGGATAATGTGGACTGTACTTAAGTTTCCTGTCAGCTGTTCATAGTTACATCCCTACGCGTTGTTTTTTGCACAGATTCTAGTAAAATAGAAGAGCTTCTCATGTTTGTTGGTCCTTTATAAAGTAGTATAACCCTAATTTAAATATTTATTCCTTTTCGGCTTTTGTTACTTTCGAGAACCGCTTAAAACAACATAAATACCTACTTTTTTATTCCTGATAGACGCGCTAGACCACTATCTCACCGATGATGTGATCGACGATGGTGGACGCTTGCTAAGAAGTAACCTATTGACTCTTGACTTAAAGACTCCTAGGTTGTAGGCGTAGCTATCAGGAAACAGATTCTGGCAGAAAATTTCACTCCTTAGCTATATACATAATGAATGGGTTCCCAAAACGTATAAGTATAAGTAGGATGTCTACTATGGTAACGGTGGCGCATCACCGTTCGTCTGGTAGTTCGATAAGATATACTGTAGGCATCTATCTCACTCTGAAAACACGGGAAAAGTGAGCAGAAAGTGGGGTCTTTATTCCATTGTTTTAAGCTGCCCCGTCCTTGACACGGCAATGATGTATGCGGATAGAGCTTTAATGATAAATATCGAGAGCTGACTTCAACTAGAATATCATGGTGAAGACCAGACAAGACTGATCAAATATTATCTCTTACCATCGGCTTTTGCGTTTTTAATTCCTCTTCGTCCGAAGGCAGTGGCCCACAGCACACTTTTGGTATTTTCCCCTCGTAGCCGCATACTGATTTTCTCAAGAAGCTTTTGGGCAGTGGCCTTTGGTCTAAGGCCTTCAGTAAGTTCGGGCACTTGTATAAGGAGACGCACACGCTTCGTCTTCCGAGTGGGGTCGTGCAGGTCTCTGAGTGGCTGACTGTTGGAGAAATAATATATATTAACCAGGTGATTTTGTTTCATGGTTGACTTAAAGCAATTTTTATCTTAAGTTGTAGCTTTTTCAACTTGTTATGACTAAAAAGTGGTCATGTTATATTATCAGCAGTTTAAATGTCACTATACAACAGTATGAACAAATCTTCTATTTAACATTTAACCCATTAACTATAGTCGTGGGTCCTCAAGGACCTCTCGCACCGGGCCCTGATACAGACCATGGTCCGGAGCGAAGAGGAATGGCAGGCAGTTGCGTCCTTCTACGAAGCAGTAATGCTAGCGAAGGAGGTAGCCGTACGCATGAAGGAACGATCCTCATGCCCCAGCCGCCGGGATCCCAACTCCAATTTCCAGTCACAGTAGGTATGAGCTTCCGGGCAGCGAGTATTGCTCGCCGTCCGACCAGTAACCGTCCGGACCGAGCCCAAGTCCGAGTTCCACACGCGCTTCAAGAACTGACTGGCTGACTGACTGGCTTTGACTGCTGGCTGACTATGAGAGTGGTGCAGTTAGAGCCGCGCCATAACACAAATTTCAAGTCGTTTGTGGTGCGGGTGCCGACTAACCATTTGGAGACCAGCCTCAAAGGAGAGTTTAGTGTATCGACGATTTCGTGGCAGGATGCCGACCTCGCAGCGGAACACGACGCCGTCACTTCGTGTACAATAGATTTTAATAATTTGATATAGTTTCTTTATATGTATTAGTTTAATTTTGTATGGTTATTTGTGTATTTTATCTATGGGCCTTAGTTGCCTAACAATAAAGGTTTATTATTATTATTATATTTTAATTTATTTATCTCAGAACCCTGAGGTCCTGGACCTTTGGAAGGCGTACGAGGAGCCGAAACCAACTCGCAGAGGCCCTTTAGGTACATTTAATGGAACGTGATGCCAACCGACGATTGTCCCTGTACGCGCAATGCTAGTGCATCCAAGGACAACCCCCGGTTGGTGAAAACTATTGTGACATATGGAAAATAAAGACAATACGGCTATGGTTTTTGGAGTCTTAAGTGGACTGGTTACCAAGAACTATGTGAAAACTATGGCCCCTACCTAAGCAATGTTATTAATATCCATCGGTAAATAGGCAGGGGGTGACTTGCACACTCAATAAATGGGCCCCCAAAAACGGCCGCTAGCACAAGGTGACGTAGCAACAAGAGAGCAACATATCCTGAGGTGCTTGAGGAGTGGAGAGGTATACCACGGCTATCAGGACAATCCCGGAAGTGCGGTCAAGATCCCTACCAGCACCTTACTGGATTATACATCCTTCTCCCGAGCACGATTGCTCTTGCGAATCTCCACTCAAACCAGCCAATAAAGGCAAGAGAGAGGTGGGAGCTCTGTTCCTCGTCAGTGTTTACTACGGCCGGCCAATAAAGGCAAGCCGGAGATGAAGAACGAGAATTCTCCCGGGAGATCGGGTCCGTGGGGTCGCTAATGCCCAACAGTTCAGACAGTGATTATTATTATTATTATAATCAAAATGTCAGCAAAACCATAGGGGTCCAGCAGGATAAAAACCTACTGGGGCCATGAGTTCGCTTTTAATAGGACAACCCAGGTCTCTGGAACGCAAAGTAGCCATATCTCGGTCAATTGTGGGCAGATTAAAAAAAAAATTTGTTTGAAAGATTATACTCCTAAGTTGGTTCCATAGAAATATTATTTTGATCTGATAATGGACTTTGAAGATATAGAACGCAACCCTAAATAAAATCATAACAGAACTGACGTAACAAGTAAAATTGCTTTGCTTATTCAAGTAGTCGGTGACTGACTGAAGGAAGAAGGGGAGGGGATTTATAGATCTAATCTGATGATGAAGCCAGAAGGTAGGTACCAGAATTGTAGTAAATCAGTGTATCCTGACCGTGTTTGGTAGATATTATTATAATTGTCATGATGATTTGATGATGGAACCGAATGAGGGAAGGTATCCATTTAGGTTTGGCTGAGGGTAGCTAGCAGTTTTTAAATAACGACGAGGCCAAACTATTGTAAACATCGACTTCCGAAATTAAAGTTATTTTTCACTTTTTATGTTTTTTTTAAGTCATTTGTATTTTTTGTAAAAAGTTTTTTATGCTTCATACCTTGGTCCTCAAGGCTGGCAGTGAGATAAGTGTCCATGTACATTAGTGTTAGTGTATTCAGATTTAACAGTGCTAAAGACGTAAAATCAATAGATAGTGGGTATAGGGTAGTTTTACTTAAAAATTGGGTTATTTGATTGATTTATATTATTCATAATTTTAAAACCTAATTTAATTATGAGCACCACAAAAAAAATATTAGGTATAGTGCTACACCTGCAAAGTAAAATATATCTTAGAATTACGTAGCAAAAACAATGTGATTTGATCTTTCGATTAATCCTTACTGCAGTGTTTGATCACAATTTTAGTCCTTAAACTCCTCAAAATAATTAATGCTATTTTAATCTTTACACGGCTGATTTAAGGTCTAAAATCCCATGTATTTTTTCTGTCTGTTCATCAGGTACTTACGTACTAAACTCCATAGTAAAGTAGACACAAAACACAAACTTAAAATTTTCCACATTTTGTTAAATTAAATTAAATTTTCACTTTTAATAACAAAAAAATATGCTATTATCACTCAGAATGTTGTGACATTATATATATATATATATATTTTTTTAATAAATAATAAATGATGCAACCGGATCGGAGCGGTCGACTTCAGATATTGGTTTGGGGAAGGCAACTCTGTACTTTAAATACTAACGATTTTATTAATAATATTACCCTTTACGTCATTCGGGCTTTTTATTTTATTTTGTGGCTTAACTGCAAACTTGTCCTGGTATATCAAAATTGGTTTTCAGATATTTTTTTTAAAAGGATATGATTATATTTATTAGTATTTTGCTTTACTATTTTGTAGTATCTATTTATTTTTCATTAACACCATATTATATGTGGTATCATTATGGAATGTATACATAATCTACCAGGTAACATTAGTGCAGTTAAAATTGTATTGATTTGTTTTGATATTAAAATTCCCGGAAATTAGGTACTAGTGTCGATAATGTTATAATAGTAATAATATCCATTTATCTCGAACAAAAATCCATATGAGTGTTACTAACTATATTCTTTAGATCTATGTTAGTAAGTAGATTATATAATATAAGGCTATCATACAACCCTTACACTCAGATTAGTTTTTTTTTCTATCAACTCCATATATGGTTTAAATTTTGGAATGTAAATCCCACTGCACATCACTATTAGAGCGGTTAAAATTTTGATGATTTATTTAATTTAACATTTGGGAATTACTAGTGACGACATACACAATCACATTTCAAAACGTCATGTCTTTTAGCTAGGCGTATCTTGTGTACCTACATAAGATATGCCTAGCTAAAAGGCAAAAAAAGTTGTTTCAGTTGGGTTCTTTTCTATTCACAGTTTTTTATACGATTTACTACTAAAACATATGAAGGAAACGACGAGTTGAAAAGTTTAAACTTTTTACATTTCGTTTATTTATCTCGGTATCCTGCGTTTGCGCATAAGACCAGATGCTTTGCGGTATGGTTTCATTTAAGATCAGTACAACATGTCATTTTCATTTATTCTGCTAGTCGTCATCTTCGACTTCATTTCCATTATAACATGTTATTATATTTATCATATAATCCTTCCTTACATTTTTATTCTTCTCTTTCTGTCCTAATACCGTCCATAATACTGTCCACAATAACCTTCCGAAGTTAAACTCGCAATCCAAAACGAGTCCGTACAAACGGTCCTTCGAGCCGGATTAGTGCAAATATTTTTACTTAAGAACCTACTACCTACACGTGCATAAATTCGTGACCATTATATACTTCCTCGCGGGTATAAACACTAACGCTAGCTGTGAGTATCACGCATATAGCCCTTCCGAAGAACATCGCTATTAATATTTGTCCTAAGATGGGGCATCTTCTCAGCCCTTAATTTTTTCGAGCACGGAAATCATCAAAATTTCTCTCGCTCTGGGTGGAAAGATATGGTGTGTCAGACTTTTAATGACTAAAACCTTCCTTCTATTGCCATTTTGAACCCGCAGCTCATATAAGGGTAAAGGCAGGGGGTAATTCATACCAAACACTTATCTAATCAAAAATAAACAAGACTTTCTAAGAATTTGAGATTAATTTTAAGTAAATGTTGGTCAAAAATGAATTTAGGAATTCCTTTTAGAAGGTAGCGAAAGGATAACATAGCTGTACTACTACTAATACTTATGACGTTCAAAAACGAGGAAAAAGTAAGTTTTTACAGTTATAAATGAGTAAGTTTTGTAGATTTTGTATATAAAATGATGATTATTTTGATTCCTAGAACTGATTCGTCATCACCATCACATTAGGTTTGGTTTTGGGGCAAGTTTTGTTACCATGGCCGCCTTGAGCTTAAAGCATTACAGACAGTGGATCCCATGGAGATACCAGGAGAACACGATGGAGGTGAGTCCCGCTTATGCGAAGCACCGGCGTATCCTCGTCGGTGCAATCAACGGCGGTGACCTCTCGCTCCGGGCCCTGATACAAGCCATCGTCCGGAGCGACACCACGGGCCCCAGGATAAAGGCAAGGAATGGAAAGGTAGGTTTTTAGTCAGTAAAAGTCTGACACTGTTTCCCGCCCCACCCAAGGGCGGGATTCGTCATTGGATGATTTTACCTACGTTAAAAAAAAAAAAAAAAAAAAAAAAAAAAAATCGTCCGACCCAGCCACCGTAAGCGTGGGCTTGGGAACGACGAGCAATAGGTAGCTCGTCGTTTGGCCGTCCGGTAACCGTCAGAACCGAACCTAAGTCGTCGACAGCGCGTAATGCTCTACGTGCGTCTCAAATAGATGTCAGTAAAACCATAGGGCCATAGGTCGGCTTCTGAAAAGGTTACTCCTGGGATACAAATGGCAACTGAAGAAATATATGTGTGGTTTTAGTAAATCTGACACGTCCCCCACTCCGCCCTAGAGCGGGAAAAGTAGATGATTATCCACCTTAAAAAAAACAGTGGACACAATAAAGGAACATTAAGCAACACTTATATTTCTTCATAGTAAAATCTTAAACAATGAAGAAATTCCTACTTACTCAATCATATACTTACTAAGTACATTGATCCTAACGGTAGGAGGGGTTCACATCAGCGTCGGGTCGACGATGAAGTACCTGGGACTCGTCCTCGACAGCTGGTGGAACTTCAAGGAGCACTTCCGACGTCTGGCTCCCAAACTGAATCGGACTGGGGCTGCTCTCGGGCGGCTCCTGCCCAACCTCAGGGGACCAGACGCCTCCTGCCGGAAGCTCTACGCGGGAATCGTTCGGTCCATGGCTCTCTACGGGGCTCCGGTGTGGGCACCGACGTTGCAACAGCAACCGAGGACCCAGCTGAATGCGTGCCAGAGGGTCATGGCAATACGCATGGTGCGAGGGTACCGAACGATCTCCCGCGAGGCGGCGACCCTCCTTGCTGGCCAACCGCCGTGGGATCTGGAGGCAACAGTCCTTGCACACATGCACGACAAGCGCATGGAGATGCAACGCCGGGGCGAAATTCCGCTGCCACGACAAGTCGAGGCATGGCGGACAGAGCTCCGGCGGGATCTCATGGCGAAATGGCGTCAACGACTATCGCAACCTCGTTCGGGGCGCGCCACAATTGGGGCGATAAGGCCCATCCTTGGGGCGTGGCTGGAAAGACCTCACGGCGTTCTCAACTTCCGCACGACGCAGGTGCTTACCGAACACGGAAAGTTCGCTAAGTACCTGTTCCGGATTCGTGCGGAGGATTCGCCCGGGTGTCGCCACTGTGCGGAACATCCGGAGGACACGGTGGAGCACACTGTAGAGGTGTGCCCCGCCTGGGCGGAGCATCGCCGTGTCCTCGTGGGGGCGATCGGCGGCAGCGATCTCTCTCGCCGGGCCTTGGTTCAGGCCATGGTCCGTAGTGAGGAGGGATGGCAGGCGGTCGCCTCCTTCTGCGAAGCAGTAATGCTAGCAAAGGAGGAGGCCGACCGCATCAGGCAGAGGCAACGGGGCGCTCGCCCCAGCCGCCGCCGGGATTCCGATCCCGATTTCCGGCCACCGTAGGCGCGGGCTTGCGGACGGCGTGCAATGGGTAGCACGCTGTCCGATCGTCCGGTAACCGACCGGACCGAGCCCAAGTCGTCGACGGCGCGTTCTGTTCCCGCGCGCCTCAAGGAGCTGTCAGCACACCGAAGAGGCCCAGCCTGCTAACTGCAGGCAGGCAGGGTCGAAGCCTACTGGGGTCATGGGTTAGTTCCGAAAGGAATGCTCGACCCCGGCACGATAGGCTACGAAGGAACGGGGTAGGTTTTTAGTCAGTAAGAGTCTGACACTACTTCCCGCTCCGCCCAAGGGCGGGATTTGTCATTGGATGATTTTACCTACCATAAAAAAAAAAAAAGTACATTGATCCTTTTTTCTCCTTTTTCCAATTTTGTTGGAGTCAGCTTCTATGTTAACCAGAAGTAGTTGAAGGCCAGTACTTGAAGCAAGTGCTTAGCTGACCCTTGCAGCTATTTTGTGCAATATTTACTCAGCATCTCTTACGGAGAGACACAAGATCTGCTTTTAGTTTGTAAATGAAATGTGTTTTACTTAACTTTAATATAATAAATATAATGATTATTAATTTATTATTTAAGATTTTTAGTACGGTATTCTCTAGCTAATTGTTTTTATGTCGTTTACTTTACATGTGCTACTTTTATAAATAAACGATATTCTATTTATTCCTGCTAAATATACTTTATACTTTAAAAATAAAGTATATGTATAGACATACTCTTTTTTCAATCTTTACTGCGAAGCGTAATACGAAACACTAAATCCATAATCATTTAATTATTTTTAATTAAATCAAAACAAATAAAGTTGAGTTGGAAACGAGGGACTATTTTGTATATATACTTATTTATATATACTTTCGAAGATTTCAGGATAATGAAAAACTCTTAGTGTGTACTTGAACAGCATAGCATAGCACACAAAAATAGGTCGTCAAGAGATATAATTTAAATAAATAAATCAAATCTAAAAAATAGGTACTTTCCTTTTTCTATCAAATACTTTTTTCCCCTACTAAAAAAAGTGGTACGTTATTTTTCTTTAAAAAAAAAACAACTATTTTTTGCGTTACTAGATTAACCCCTCGGCCGCCAGAAGAGTATTATTATTACGTAATTGCGCGCTTTTTAGAAAATCACATAAAAAAAAAAACTAAAAAATAACTTTTTGGGGATTTTTCCAAAAAAACTTACACACAAATTTTCGGCCGAATGAAATTCTTACCCCCTTGTGTACAGTACGACAATTAGCGTTTTTTCAAGGTCATTCAAGTTGTACAAACATATAAGTACAATCGGCACGTGAGGGGACAATAACTTCTGACAAAACGTTTTTGAGCTGGGAAGTCATCAAATGAGTAACTAGTTTTGGCACGTTTCGGTTAAAAATTCTAGTTCCGGCATCAGTTTTGGTTTCGGCATAAAATCTACCAAACTTTGGCCGACCCAACACTGCGTTCGTGAATTATCACACGTCGTGGTCGTTCAACTCAATATGTAGGTACAAATGAGTTCATGGTTCATGTGTCACCACCATCAGCTTAGTTTTCCCAAACCACTACCTACCATGATTTCACTTTCTTTTTTTTTTGATGACCATGATTTCATTGAGTGTGACTTTCAAGTAAACACGTTTAACTAGTCAGCACGCTCCCTTTCTCGGCAAGGTTGGCAATTTCAAAATCAATTAAAAACGAAACTTCTAGAAATATTCGTTTAAATCAAAGTGCGTTTTAATTTAATCACTATTATTATTATTGTAATAGGAAAAATATTATTAAACCCACACAATTTAATTTCGTTATATTATCCAAATATTTTTCCTATTAAAATAATAATAATAGATAATTTGCGGTAACCAAATGCGACTGTTTATCAGACTTCTACAACGCAGTTTTTTTTTAATTATTATTGATAGGTTCGCGCTTAACCGCTATCTCACCTGGTAGAAAGCGACGATACGGTCGACGATGGAGCGCGCTTACCTAGAAGAAACCTATTCACTCTTGACTTAAAGATTCCCGGGTTGTAGCCATCAGGAAACACAGACTCCGGCAGGGAAGTCCACTCCTTAGCTGGACGCATAATGAAAGCGTTTGTGCGTATAGGTGGGATGTCCACCGTGTACCGGTGGCGCAACGCCGTACGTCTGGTAGTGTGATGATGGAACTGGAGTTACTGGGCAATACGAGACTCCTTGGATAGACTTATGGTCAGATTATCTGACGGCTGGTTACCTGTAAAGACTTTCAAATATCTGCAAATGACAACCGGGACCATCGGCTTTGATGTCAATGCCAATGTCAATAATGTCTTTGAAAAAACACATTTTTAAAAAATCACATTGATAGGTAGGTACTTGCCCGGTTTCGTAATATCTTATATTAATATGGTAATGTAGTGTTCTCAATGTTTTTTACAAAATCTGGGTTTACCAATGTTTAACCCCCTAAACCCGTCCATTCAAAATAAAAACATAATTTTGGGCTAAGTTTTCCACAGAAATATGCATAATTGTATTAATCAACTTATTTTTACGAAATTCTTATACCTGACATTCTGTATAAAACTAAATAGTTGACTATTTCACTTATTCAGACAAATTACTCTGAAGTTCTCTCTCTGAAATTGCCTTATTTGCATGCTTCACTTCTAGGCTTGATAAAAATGCTATACGCAAAGGCCAATCTCAACAAAAAGCCGGAGATATTATAATCCAGGATTATGTGTGTGAACACAGGTGTACGCTCTATTTTTTACTCTCGTAGTCCGATGGGACTGGAATGAGATCAGGCACAGGACATCAAAAGTCATAAAAAACTAAATGATGCATAGCAGATTCTACAAAACTACTATTTATTTCGTCATGGATTTAATATTTTTATTTAATTATTATAAAGTCCTTAATTTGTGAGATAAATAGATAAATAGATAGATGTATTCTTTATTGTACACCAAAAATAAAATTACATAAAGAACTTAAAATTAATAGGGTGTCACAATGGGCGGTCTTATCACTAAAAGCGATCTCTTACAGACAACCTTTGGATGGATTACACAGAGAAGGAGAAAAAGATACTCAGGTAGTTTATGGTGTACCTACTATTTACATATATACAATACATAACTAATAAAATACATATAATACAAGCAATATAATATGTATACATTTAGATATAGACAATATTTTCTTGACCATATTTTTAAAAATCGGTTGCGTTTGAGCTTGCCTTACCGACACGGGCAAATCATTCCACAGCCGCACTGCTTGAACTGCAAACGACTTGCCATAAAAATTAGTCGAGTGGCTTGGCATCTGCAGTCCCAAATTTTCGGATGACCTAAGATATCTAGAATGTGTGTCATGAAGGAACTTGAATCGTTCTTTAAGATAAGCGGGGGTTTTAGGATTGAACAGAATACTGTAGAGCAGAGACAAGATGTGTGCATTGAGTTTCGTACGAAAAACGGATATGTGATCATACTTGTGTGAGTCCTTAGTTTAATACAAAGCGCATGCTAATATTTATAATACGAGTACTTTTAAGTTTTTACTTTAATCGTATGGTCATGAGGACACACGCTCTTTTTATTTATAAGTGTAAACAAATACTGTACGTTTAAAATCGCCTTTGCCAAATCCGATAAGCCTTCTCTCAAATACATTGAGAAAATATTGAAATACGTACAGAAAGAGATTGCATCCATGCCTCAGTATCAACGGCCAGTGTCAGACAAGTTATCGATGGCTCCTAAATATTATTTATGGTCGTCTCAGCCGGCTTCGCTCCTAGTACTGACGCTCCTTCTATATTTGCGCAAACACTTACGGCCATCTTTGATTTATTGCGCCCTGGTAGTTTTTGTGGAAATACTTTAAAGTTTATGGACAAAGAAGTGGGAAAACTTTGCTTGTTTCACAATTTCTCACTTCGTTCCGTAAAGAATTTAAAGGATGGGTTTACTTTTCTTTATATACGTTAATCATTATCATTTCAGCCGTAGGACCTCCACTGTTGGACAAAGGCCTCCACAAGTGTCACTGCAACGACCGGCTTTATGTGTCTCGCATCCATCAGATTCTCGCTTCCCTCACTAGGCCATCGGTCCACCTTGTGGCCTATCAATGCTGCGTCTTCCAGGCGCGGTCGCCACTCCAGGATCTACGCCTCTCGACCGGTATTCGGCCACTCGACCCCGTCCCCCCGTCCGGGCTAGTCGATCAATTGTGCTTTCGTGTATGTTCTGTGTTGTAACAAATAAACGGTTTATCTATCTATCTATCTACCAATCAGGTCAATTTAGGAATTATTAACAAAATAATTTTATTATCTTGTTCTCATTTCAAGTATACACCGTTAAATTTTAGTCGTTTTAATCCCGTGGAGGGTCGATTCGGTACATGAAATACTATCGATTTGTAAAGAGAAAATTATAATATAAAGTACTTTTTTTTTAAACTCGAATTAATATACGCATATACGAAATTAATTTCTTTAAGTAAACGAGTCAATGATCTTGTAGGTAGTTGTCGATCCTTGCGTACTAACTACCTACAGTTCATTGGCCTCGCTCAGCTGACGTTAACTTGTGACCATCTTTTTATGCTGTATATTCCATACTTTTCTAACCATACTGTCTTTTATCCATAGATATTTTGGTCTTTCTCTACCCTGAAAATCATACACATTCATTCTCAAAACGTTTCTCACAAAAAAAAAATATATACTACCTATAACGAAAAATCAGTAAACAAAATTACCGACACTTTCATCTTGTTACAGTTAATAAATCGACGAAATTTTACGAACGTTAAACTTTTGAATCACGGCACAACTGCGAACTGTCATTAGAACTTTTCATTGAAACATTCATTACTACTCGTATATACGTTTACTTTGAATAACATTTTCGGTAAAAGCTTTTTTCTCCATATTGATATAAATGAGAGTCGTCTGTGCATCGAGAGTTGGACATAAATCAAGGGTAGGAATGGGATGCGTCGTTTGTTGAACGTCCAGTCTAATAAACGATGGATTGTTGATTATTGGTTATCTCGATCAGGTCCATCTAGGGACGTATCTGTAAACAAGGGTAAATGGGAAAGACTTATATTTTTTGTTACACAACAAGTTTTTTGGTTACACCGCGTTATTTGTTGACTTTTAATTCATTATTCCCCGAGAGGACGCCGGCGTCCGCACACCTATTGTCTTTCTATTGTGTCTCTAATTACGGTATTCAACAGGTACATAATTTTTAGCGAGAAATGAAATCCTTATTACTTTTTTTGGCATGACTCATGGCCGGTATATTGGTTGCTAATGTTTTTGAGCATGAGGTCCTGGCTATAATGTCAGCGTCTGGCAGTGTTGTTTGATTTTTCCACCCGTAATTTCTCAGTAGCCTGGATTCGTACCTGCTTGATAAAAACACAACTGGATAGGAACATATAGCTAGCAAAATGCAGATGTTTTAGAGGCACAACTTTGCCCATCTCTTGGAGTTATGTGTTGTCTTCATTTCTGCCCTACGTGTTGAAGGAAGATTTTTGGCCGCAGGGTGTGGTGTTCCGTCGCTTCCGCGGACAGGTGCCACAGAACAGCACGAAGTGAATTTAGTGCAAATGTGAAGTGTTACTAACATAGTTTTAAGTCCTATTTTACTAACGATAAATTGTATTTACTTTATATATATTAGTTAATAGTTGAGTAGTTTAATTTAACGAGTTTACCATCGATTCGAAAAGAAGAAGAAGAATAGTCTGTGTCTGACAAAAAATGATTTATTATTATTCCCTTTATTCGTTTGTAGTCATATTTTTTAGAATTTTAATTAAACATTTAAAAATATAAAAAAACAGTAGTCCGCCGGTGTCGGGAGCAGGGTCCAAGCTGCCGGTGGTTAGGGCTCCAGAGAAAGGAACCTCCTCACAATGCGAGCCGTATCGAGGAGTACAGCCTTCTGTATCAGGCCCTTGATCCAACCGCGTAACGACAGCTTCGACAAATGGTCGTCGAAGCTTTTGGCTATAAGGGCATTGGCGGTCACGACAAACGGCACAAGTCTACATTCTACATTCCACATGTCGATTATTATTATTACGCAGGCATGATATTCTGTTAACCAATATTACACAGAGTCCACACAAATATTGTTACGTCCTTCCTTGTCATCTATTATTCAACTTTAAAATGTATAAATTCCTTATTAATGACGTACTAAACAACGTGAAAAATAAATAAATACGAAATAAAATTAAGGATAACTGCGTTACGATATGACGCAGCTATAATTATATAATTTTCTATAATTTTCACTTATAATACCACAAGAGCTTCAAAATTATCGGGTATTTTCCGATAGGTTTGTTGTAAACAAATGAAGGAGTCAAGTTTTTCAGGTTAAAAAATCACGAGCGCGAAGCGCGAGTGATTTTTCCTGAAAAACTTGACGACTTTATTTGTTTGCAGGGAACCTTGAGGGAAATGCCAGATAATTTTGAAGCTCGTGTGGTATTCGGGGGATTATTTTTCCGTCCCAAATGTCGGCCAATAGAATTGCACCATTCGACGTCACGTGGTACAACCTAAAAATTTTCAAAAAATTATCAGTATAATACCATGTAGGTTGTACCACGTGACGTCGAATGGTGCAATTCTATTGGTCGATATTTGGGTCGGAAAAATAATCCTATTAATTTATTAAAACTTGATGCAACACAAAAATACAAAGGCGGACAATAATAGAATAGAAGAATAGAATAGAATTTATTTTATTTCGGACACACAAAGATCCATAAAGTGTTAGTAGCTTAATAAATAACTTATTATCTAGTGTTAGTACCCATTACCCTTTGCACAAGAAATTTTACAATCGGTGAGCTTAAGCTCTCCGCTACAGTTCTCATGCCTTATGCATTCTCTACCAGCCATAAAAAAAAATTATCAAGAAAACAAGTATATATCCAGCCCCTTGTATGACTAAGTATAACATTAATTAATGCTGCATAAGAAAACTAGGCAATTTCAGAAGATTATGATGTAATATTTGTTGAGATTATTTTATTACTAGTTTCAACCAATGGCTTCGCCCGTGTGACATGTGTGTGTATGTCACAGTGATAAAGTAGCATTCTACTATAGGTGAAAGAATGTATGTTTAAAATCGGTGCAGAAGTTTTTGAGGCATACTTTTATTTCATTTCCAATTTTTTGTCATTGACTCTCGCTTAACTTTAAAATTAGAACAAAATTGGACTCTGTCGAAGGTCAACCAAAAATCAAGTCCGGGTGTCGCAACTGTGCGGACCGCCCGGAGGACACGGTGGAGCACCAGTCGAAGTGTGCCCCGCTTGGGAAGAGCATCGCCGTGTCCTTGTGGGGGCGACCGGTTGCGACGATCTCTCGCGCCGGGCCTTGGTTCAGGCCATGCTCCGGAGCGAGTAGGAATGGCAGGCGGTCGCCTCCTACTGCGAAGCAGTAATGCTAACAAAGGAGGAGACCGACCGCATCAGGCAACGGCGCACACGCCGCCGCCGCCACCGGGATTCCGATCCCGATTTCCGGCCACCGTAGGCTCGGGCTCGGAGACGGCGGGCAATGGGTAGCTCGCTGTCCGTCCGTCCGGTAACAGACCGGTCCGAGCCCAAGTCGTTTACGACGTGCACTGTGCCCGCGCGCCTCAAGGAGGTGTCAGCAAACTGTAGGGGCCTAGCAGGGCCGAAGCCTACTGGGGCCCTGGAATGAAGGCAATGAAAGGAGCAGGGTAGGTTTTTAGTCAGTAAGAGTCTGACAATATCTCTCGCCCCACCCAAGAGCAGGAATTGTCATTTGATGATTTTACCTACCATAAAAAATAATAAAAAAAAAACAAAATAAATTTACATTGCCGAACAAAAAATAAACATTAACATCTACAAACTTTGCCTTTCTAACCACTTAGCGCCGAGTCTCGAGGCAAACGGAACAGAAGGAAATAGGAATCATTATTTAACGTCAATGTTTAACTAGATTGCCTGCCGCAAATGTCCCGGTAATGATTCCCGACGATTGCGCCGAGCAATGTAAAGCTAACAAGTAAATTAACTTCGAAAGTCATTCGATTTTATCGACAAAATTTGTTTTTATTATGTTTTGTAACTTTTTTTTTTGTAAAAAACTTGGTAGTAAGATGGATGTCTAGTTGAGTTTTTTCATTCTGTACGGTGCTGTTTAGTCTACAGATATTTTTTTTTTCTATTAATTCAGTTAGATCTTCAATGAATCCACAGTAATGAACCTCACAAAGAGCGGTGTCTTTTTTAAATTAATTTTAATATTAAATGTTATTTAATAATAACAAATTAGCCAATTTAGTAATTAAATCGTTCATTAATAATTCGCATATTGAATTACTAATGACAATTCAGGTCACAGCTCATTAAAGCCACCCGGCATGCGCATGCGAGCAGCGAGTTGTCACCGAGTGGTCCACCCGCCGTCCGCGCGTGGAAGGCTTACGACCACAGATATAGATATACCTAGATAACGCAAGAGCAACTACTTCGCGTGCCTAGCTTACGTACAAAAATCGTAAGTGGTCACTTTCGCGCTCAGTCTGCATCGGAGTACAGCGGTAGTCGGGTGCAGTTAAAAATATAAAAATGGTTAATTGTGCTGTCGGTGTGGGGGTGGATCGAGGGGGACGCCGTACACGGCGGAGTCTTCACTAAATAGTGCTTGTGACGTTATAATAGGTAGTCAAAAAATGGCACGCTTGGTTTTCATACAGATCGTGATGCTTGCGTTATCTATGTCTATCTATATCTGTGCTTACGACCGAGGCGATCCGGTGACGCTATGGAGTGGATGTAGTGAGTGCATGCCTATACAAGTCCATATAAAGAATACTAGCCGCAAGAAGCGAGGCGGTGCGGAGTGGGTTCCGGGTGGCTCAAATGAGCTGTGACCTTTAATCTAGCTATCCCACGATTCCAATTGGTCTGTTCCTATACAAGACAAGAACTGGCAAGACACACCATGGTTACTCTTTTAAAAAAATGATTAATTCTACAATTTTCCCATTTATTAAAATAGTAACCATCATCAAGTACGTCAACTGTTTGACATAGGCCTGCCCCAAGTGACGCCACAATAAACAGTCCTATGCGACTCGCATCCTCCGACCATAAATGAATAATTGCAATCACAATGTAAACCACAAGTTAAGACGAAGTTTCTATTAGAAAAACCATGATGCGTTGAACCTTGCCTTACGTTAGAGACCTTTCTTCTTATAGTATTTATATGCATTTTCCTGAAAAAAGAAAACAGGAAATAACGTCATGTAAAACTCCCAAGATAGCTTTGTAGGTAATTATGACGACCTAGATTCATAACCACGTCGATTGGTAGTGCCAACGTGCCATGTAGAACAATTTTCTTATGTAGGAAAAATATTTGCGGGTAGGTAATCCATTCAACGTGACGTATAGCGACGCAATATGGTGTCATACACTTTTTCCACATAAATATCTACGTAACATTGGATAAATTGTGCAGTAGATGATTCTTGCCGAAGGAACTGAACAAGAAATTCAATGCGTGACTGTACAAACGGTCCTTCGAGCCGGATTAGTGCTGCCGGAATCTTTTAAAAAAAATCTCGTCCTTTAGTTGCCCTTGGCGTTCTAAGGCAAGGGTTTCGAAAAATCCTGTAGTCATAGAAAATTATGCTCTAGTTCGCTTTAAGAAAGTGTGCTAGATTGTTGCCCACAATCAATCCGGTGATCAATAAATAAAAAGTCATCATAAAGCTTTCTTATATTCAAATTTATTGCCATTAATATCTTAGGTTATTTCTCGGCAAGCGTTCTCCACCTTCGACCATATGGTCGTCTTCCATCAGAATAGATAGTGGTCAAACGCTAGACTATTAACAGAAACAAATAAGGAGTGAGCATTGATATTTTATCTGGCGTTAACATCGTAATCAGAAAACCTGGACTCGAAACTCACACATTTATGATCAGAGTCATCACAGTCGTAAACCTACAGTCACTGATAGACAGATCGGAGCCGGCGCTGTCATGCGAGCGGAAGAGAAAAAAATAATATTCTTGCTTAACACCAGGGCTGAGTGAAATCAGGACATAAAGGCCAGATTTCATCGGTCCACGCTCTAAAAATGAGTCACCTATCTTCCGCTGTTTTGATTTAACCCAAGATTCCACCCCGAAAAAGGTTTCCCTAAAGTATAGCACGCGGCAAATAAGTTGAACCCGTTGCTATGGTTACACACAGTCCCCTTGATTGAGGCCCGAAAATCTGCTACTGCGCGTTCAAGGTCATTCGCCATTTTGGTTCAACTTATATTCCGCGTATTATTGCCAAGATATTCAAGATATTGAAATGGGATTAGTATAACTTACAAATGAGATGAAGAATCGACTCAAACCAATTAATCTTGAGCAGACTTTATGCAAAGTGATCAATAAATTGAAATCAAATATCTCTACCCTCGGACTCTGTCTGCGGTTTGAATTACACTTCGATTGAATTATCTGAAGTCAATTAACTGTAGAATGTTATTCTAATCTATGATCTTGTAATTTATTAGATTAGCCTTTTCGTTTACTTAGTTTTTGTAACATAATAGCTTTATAGTGTGTTATATATTATACTAGCGACCTGCCCCAGCTTCGCACGGGTGCAATGGTGATATTATAGTACATTATGATATAAGTGTATAATGTAGGAGGTTACCGTCGAGGCGGCATTAAGAGAGCCAAGAACGGTAACCATTCATTACTCACGTGTATAATACGACGTTTTTCAATACACTTATGAAGAAAAATAATTAAGCTAACTAATATTACAACGGTTAAAACTGGTATTTTTTTTCATAACATGGCGTTAAAAAATTAAATCTGTTTTCATGACGCAGCCTTTTCCAAAAAATTCTCGTTAGAAAGTCACACATCATCATCATTATCATTTCAGGCGAAGGACGTCCACTGTTGTACACAGGCCTTCCCCAAATGTCGGTACAATGACCGGTCCTGTGCGTCTCGAATCCATCGCATTCCAGCCACTCTCACCAGGTCCACCTTGCGGGAAGCCTTCCAACGCTGTGTCTTCTGGTGCGCGATCGACACTCTAAAACCTTTCGGCCCCACCGACCTTCCGTTTTACGAGCAATGTGCCCCACTGTCACAAAGTCTAGCAATTCTTCGGCCCATGTCGGCGACCTTGGTTCTCTTAAGGATATCTTCATTAATGATGCGATCACGCAAGGAAAATTTTTTCCATTGCCTTTTAGGTAACTTAAAGCTTTCTGATACGACCCATTGTGACCGACCACGCCTCAATGCCATATAACTGACGTCACACAACACGAACTGGTCTTTCGTCTTCAAGTGGACTTTGAACTTTGGACGTAGGACTTTCGTCTTCAAAGTGCGAAAGATTCATCAAAAGGAAGCCTTTACAAAGTTTTAAATACAAACTTATTTTTAGTTTAATGCGAAACCCGAAACACGAGTCTAGTATTTTTTGTAAAAAAATCTATTACATAACTGTATCATGAAAACTCACAAAGTTACAATCTTGAAATGTAACCGGTAGAAAACCGACAGGCTAGCAACTCGGCGTCGATGCTCAAGACTTTGAAGCCTCGACTCGACGAGTGCATCAATGCCAATGATCCTCTTGGCTCACCGCCCCCTTCCGGGCGACTGAGAGGTTGTTTTGCTCCCACATCCAACTTGAATCGATTCAGCTACTGATTCTGAACAAACCATATTCAGGTTTCGCATTTATTAAAAATAAAGATGTATCAATAAGTGTAAAGTTGTAAAATGTGAAGAAAAACGGAGAGTAACACAAACATTATTTCCACTTCAGACTATTTGCGTAACCTTACTACGTTATCCTTAAGACACATATCGCCAACTAATCTCAAAAACAGGCAAAACGTATACCAAAAACAAAGGCTCCCCAATTACTGACGGCATCAGGTGGCAAGTCGTGTGCAATTAAAACAAAATATCACATCCAGGGGTCGGTTGTACCACCTAGCCCCACCTACCTCCTCAATCTTCTTTACTTTATAGCAACATAAAGAAACCTAACGTTTTAAATGCAACGTAAATCGTTTATACGGTCGTGTGTGCTTCCAGACATAAAAGGGAATTAATAAGGCCATTTCGGTGAGCCATTCTGCAGACGGATATCCAATCTCATACTAGAATAAAGCTCGCAAGATATATAAGGAGATATTGAAAGTTATCGATTTTAAAACTCTCGTTTTGTGTAGTTCTAAGTTTTATTGAAAATAGAATCGAATGGCAGTATTTGGAGTCGTTGTTTTTCAGTTCTTAGATGTAAATTGAAAGTTATACGGTTGCGGAGTTATATTGAAGCGCGATTCTACCAAATAGTGGATTTGTAATGGAAGCTCGCTTCAAATTTTATGAGGCCTTTTTTTTGGTGAAGCACGCTCGTGCTTGTGGGCGACGAGCAATGGGTAACTCGCCATCCGCTCGTTATTACGACGAGTAATGTTCCACGCGCGCCTCAAAGAGTTGTCAGCAAACATTAGGAGCCCAGTAGGGCCGATGCCTGCATGGTTCTAGAATGCAAAAGGCAACTAAAGGAATATAGATGTTTATTTTAGTCAGTAGAAGTCTGACACGTGCTTTCGCTCCACTTCGAAGCGAAAATCCATTACATGATTTTCCGCATTAAAAACTTGTAAATTATCTTTGAATTGTTATTATTTTGCCAAACTCAGAAAAAATAGAAAATGCTAGAAAACAATAAGCCAGCAGACTTTTAATCGAGTATAGCTCAGCAGGAGACAAAGATGAGGATATAGATAAAGCACACTAAAGACTTTAAGCACATCACAATCTAAGTTATATTGTAGACAGATCGACATCACAAAGCAGCTTGCTAAGGTTAGTTTCTTTCGACGGGTCCCAAAAACAAATCTTATAAAAAAATAAGACGAAATGTATTTTTTTACATTCTAGCTTCTGCCAGCGGCTTTGCCCGGAAAATCGGTTTCTCCATACAAACTTCCAACTCACGTTTTACCCCTTAAGGCCCGGTTCTACTCATTTTGACCTTTTTTAAACCTATGGAAATCCACAAATATAAAAGAGAACACCATGAACATTTATTTTATTAAAATTGACTATAACAAGGGCTTAGCAAAAATGAAAACACGATATAAATTAGTTGGCTCGATAAAAAAAAAATCGCGAATCTGACCCTAATTTACGATTTCAAACGTATTTATCTACGAGATTACGTTACCGAACTATTTGAAAGTTACAAAAAAAAAAAAACTTGTTATTTAAAAGCGCTTCGCAAGAAAAAAAATCTTGAATAGTTGTTGTTTTTTTTATATAAAACTAAAACCGCTGTTTTGGAGCCGCGAAGACGACATAATCCCGAGCGAAAGTTCATACAAAAAAAACAGTGACTAGAACCGGCCCTTAATGGTAGTTTTGTAAAATCGGTTCTTAGCATCCGTTAAGAGAACGGAGCGGAACGGAACGGAGGCCAAACCCCCCAAATTACCTGCCAAATTTTAAGTTTACAGATGTTATAATTTCTGAGATTTCGTAATTAATCAGTGAGTGGTATTTCACTTTTATTTTATTGTACTTACATAGCGTACCAAAAACTATATGGCTCTTATTTTTTGTTTAATTTCCTTCAACCTATTGAAATAATCAATCGAACACTATCTTATTATTTACACGGAACTTCAAATAATCATACAGTAAATCGATAATGTTTCATATAGGTACGATTCTGTCCTTGGGATCCGTGGCTTTATAAATTTTAACTTTAACACACCAAGATGAGCATTTATTTGTAAATCAGTAGGTACTCAAAACTTAAAATCCTCCACTTAGTCTACACCTCGATATTAAACCAAAACGATTATTACGATCAAATATTAATAAACCCTAGCACTTGCGAAACCAATTTATTTGCTGTAAACCGTCGTCTGATTGCTAAAGTAAATTGTAAGGCGCTATCGAAGACTCGAGGTGAAAATGTTCTTAGTAAGGCGAAATTCAAATGTGGCGTTTTATTGGCATTAACTATAAAAAGAATGTAAAAGTAAAAACCTTCCCCTCTCAGAGCTCAGTAAATACGGACACTTAGATTTGCCCATCAAAGTTTCGGGTACTCAAAAATCCATTTGAAAAATACTCGTTTTATAACGTAGGGGTTTGGCACATTGTTTTGAGAGAGTTTCCCTTTACCCATGTTGCAGAACTGTTTCGTTCGTGATTTGTTTTTTGTTAACTTATTGCTTGTTTCGAAATAGTGGAGATGAAAATGTGATGTTGTTTTTTTTTCATGAAATGCGACTATTCTTTAGATCACAACTTAAAGTTTAGCTATATCTTAAAGACTGGCCTGATTGGCCTGTTGGGCTAGTTGTTAGTGACCCTGACTGCTATGCCGGACGTCGTGGGTTCGATTACCACCCGGGACATATGTTTGTGTGATGAGCACGATCATTTGTTCTGTGTTTGGGTGTAATTTATCTATAGTATGTATGTTTTTAGAAGTATACAAGTATGTTTATCAGTTGTCTAATACCCATAATAGAAGATCTGCTTAACTTGGGACTAGACGGTGTTGTGTGATAGTTGTGGAATATTATATATATTATAATTATTATAAAGATTGTCACCTTCATTCAACGCAAAATAATATGATGTTTTTAAACAATGTTTTGAACACATCTTCATCATTTCAACCGAAAGTTGGACCTCCCTCAAGTGTCGCCACAATGAACGGTCCTGTGTGTCTCGCATCCATCGGATTCCCGCAACCCTTACCAGGTCATCGGTCCACTTTGTACGAGGCCTTCCAACGCCACGTCTTTCGGTATATGGTCGCCATTCCAGAATCTTTCGGCTCCAACAGCAATCCGTTCTGCGAGCATTGTGCCCTGCGCATTGCCACTTAAGTTTGGCGATTATTCGTGCTATGTCGGTAACCTTGGTTCTCCTGTGGATATCCTCATTCCTGATTCGATCACGCAAGGAAAGTCCAAGCATGGGCCTTTGGATGACTTTGAACACATAATATTTCTTTTTTAATTATTATTATTATGGATAGGTTCACGTTTGACCTAGTGATACCATCAGGTGAGATAGTTCTCAACTGATGGTAGGCGATGCTGTGGCCAACAATGGAGCACGCTTGCCTAGAAGTAATCTTGACTTAAAGACCGCTAGGTTATACAAGACACACGCAAACATTTCACACCGTACCACAAATACGTATAGCTCAATTATTTTACCTCCACGAAACACACATAACAACACAATATCTACCCACTGTATCGACTATCGACATGTAACCAGACGAAATTGCATTACACGAGACGCAACACAACACTGCGCTTTGTCGCACAGTGTGTCCGCGCCCTTACCGTCTGCACAAGTACCTATAGAGGATTGTCCGTGCGAAAAGGGAGCTATTATATTGTAGTATCATCAGCGGATAGCTTTTGTCGTGATTAAAATCTTAGGTGGCTTTAGAGTAACGATTTTATGAGTAAGGGTTTGGAACAGCAAATAAATGATTATAGATATGTTAGCAGTGGTGGCCGAGCGGTAAAGACCCCGACTTACGAGTTGTAGGTAGCTGGTTCAAACCCAGTGAGCCGCACTTTGTGTAATTTATTTCATCACCACTGCTCTCAAAACGGTGAACGAAATCATCGTGAGGAAACCAGCATGTCTTAGAAACAAAAATTCGAGGACATGTGACATCCACCAACCCGCACTGGACCCGCGTAATGGATTACGATGCTTTCCCTCTCCCAGAGAGGAGGCCTGAGTAGCAGTGGGAAAATTATAAGGCTGATGATATGTTATGCTATACTAAAAGGAGAGAAACTAGATGACTGATATATCAACGCACAGCCCAGACAGCTTGGACTAGGAACTTGAAATTTTGCACAAGGCAACCTTTTATGACGTAGGCGAGCACTAATGGTAGCGACACATGTTCCAGTATACTTGCGCAAGTTAAGACTTGCACTAGTATACTGAAACGTGTGTTGTGCAGAAACTTACGCAAGTATCTTCCAACACACGTTTCAGTATACTTGTGCAAGTCTTAATTTGCGCAAGTATACTGGAATGTGTGTGGCTACCATTAGGAAGAATTTAAAAAAAAATATCCCTTAAAGGAATGAAACGGGGTCTAATATTTGTATAGATAAACTTATGTATACGCGAGTAAAGCCGCTAGCTGAAGCTTGTTAAGGTGTAATTCGGCCATATTTGAACAAAGCTACGAAGATGGTTCATAGCCTAGACACTTACAACCATTTTGAGAAAATTCTTTATAAAATAGATCATTTCATTGTTGCCTTACACGTTTGGCCTTTTTTTTCGGTGGAAATATCATCCAAAGACATGCCCGATATTTTGTACATGACCGAATGCGCAGCCGGTAATGTGTGTAAAAGACGATAGCAGGGAAGGAGGTGATGTAATTTTAGGGCACCCTGACACGGACAGGTTAAGTTAGGGTTTTTTTTATCACCACCTGAAAATAAAAGCCTTATTTTAAACCGTATTCTATACATTGCCTAAGTATTTTGTTTATTGTAATAGTCTACTTTAACTTGAAATAAATTAGATAAACAAGACAAGATACAGTGTATCTGATTTTAATATCACCATTCCAAATAAGGATATTAGCTATAAAACCATGTTATAGTATAAAGTGTATAATTCTCATATTCCTGCTTTGTGGTTAGTTTTAATCGCAAGTCGTAACCGTTTACAGAAGCAATAGTAATTTCATTTCGGTTATGTTCACGACGGGGATCAAAACATGGAATTAATGTGTTGCGTGAAATCTTGTTTGCATTCACGTTTAATGTGTTATGCTTTTGAGTTTAAAATCTTGTTACTGTTATGTTTCTTAAGTACCTAGGTACATTAACTTGTGTTTTGATTACCTATAAACTAAACATTACTTTGTTAGGTGTAAATCTATGTATAAGCATAAGTATGAACACTAAAGATAAATAAACAATCCTACCTGAATCTTCTACACATTTTTCTCCAATTTTTTTAAATGTTTGTTTTCTGTCTGTTTGTTCCGGCTTATCTCCGTAAAAGTTGGACCGATTTTGACAGAACTATCACTGATGTTATAAGGAGTAACTTGAGCTAGATTACCTATTGAAATATTTATTTATTTATTATAGCTTTATTGTAAACCGTATAAACAAAAAATATAGGACAAACATTTAAAAAAATAAGAGTACAATTGGCGGTCTTATTTTGCTTTAGAAAAGGAAGTAGGGTTCCGCAAAAAAAAAAACTTCTCGTGCTGTTTTGCCAGTTGTAACCAAATGGTACGTGATGGATGCGAACAAAGTCACGGGAACCAAACAGTAGACATATATTTAAAAAAAATACAGCGCCAAAAAAATCCTCCGCATCGCTATCGACTCGAAGTGTGCCCAAAACTGGTGGCATTGAACGTTGTATGACAATTCTTATTTTAAGGCCGCGGGTATACCCGGCCTTTGGGTCACGCGAAGTATCAACTAGGTGTTTGAGTAAAGTCTCATCATCAATGATTGATGATGATCATGTTTTAAGATAGGCATTTAGTGAGGAATATTTGTTTATAGTCGGTAATAGGTATATTTCTCTTCAATAAGAAAAAAATTGAAGACAAATTATCTATCTCAAGGTTTTTTTTTTTGGTAGGTAAAATCATCCAATGACAAATCCCGCCCTTGGGTGGGGCGGGAAATAGTGTCAGACTTTTACTGACTAAAAACCTACCTTTCCGTTCCTTGCCTTTGTCCCGGGGCCCGTGGTAACACTCTCGCATAACCTTTGGCCCCAGTAGGCTTCGGCCCTGCTGGACCCCTACAGTTTGCTGACAACTCCTTGAGGCGCGCGGGAACAGTGCGCGCCGTAGACGACCTGAGCTCGGACCGGTCTGTTACCGGACGGACGGACTGCGAGCTACCCATTGCCCACCGTCCGCGAGCCCGCGCCTACGGTGGCCGGAAATCAGAATCAGAAACCCGGCGGCGGCGGCGGCGTGTGCGCCTTTGCCTAATGCGGTCGGCCTCCTCCTTTGCTAGCATTACTGCTTCGCAAAAGGAGGCGACCGCCTGCCACTCCTCCTCGCTCCGGAGCATGGTTTGAACCAAGCCCCGGCGCGAGAGATCGCCACCGATCGCCCCCACGAGGACACGGCGATGCTCTTCCCAAGCGGGGCACACCTCGACTGTGTGCTCCACCGTGTCCACCGGGCGGTCCGCACAGTGGCAACACCCGGGCGTCGTCTCCGCACGAATCTTGTACAGGTACGGACCGAACTTGCCGTGTTCGGTCAGCACCTGCGCCAAACGGAAGGTGACGACGCCGTGGGGCCTTTCCAGCCACGCCTCAAAGAGGGGCCTTACCGCCTCGATCGTGGCGTGCCCAATCTATCTCAAGGTGCCATTTGAACCTCCTCGGCTATAGGCTGCGGGTGAAGGCAGCACTTGCAGCGGCAGCACGTGCAGCCGCAGCTGCGTTCGGAATGTTTTCTCATCGGCCTCATCTAGTTTAAAATGACGGAAAAAAAATGGACGTGTAAAGTGTTTTTAAAACCTACTTGTCATCATTTATAATTTAATATTTATCATTCGGAAAATTCATACGACTACCTACATAGAAAACTAGTCGTCCAGCTGCAGCCGGATTCGTGCAGCCACTGCATGTGCTGCCTGCGTCTGGAGCCTGCAGCTGGGGTTCGAAGGGTACCTTTAAAAATATCTAAATGTAGATTATTTATAGCTGCAGGCAGGCAGGGTCGAAGCCTACTGGGGTGATGGATCAGCTTCCGAAAGGAATACCCGGCCCCGGCACGATAGGCTACGAAGGAACGAGGTAGGTTGTTAGTCAGTAAGAGTCTGACACTACTTCCCGCTCCGCCCAAGGGCGGGATTTGTCATTGGATGATTTTACCTACAATAAAAAAAACCTACCTTTGCTTTTTTTTTATTTATTTTAAGAAACAAAAAATTAAAAAAACACTAAACTAATTACAACTCAGTCACTAAAAACAAACTAAAATATGGCGTCAAAAAACCTAGCCTAGCCACATAGCTGTCGACTGGTAATGTACCCAAAAGACTGGCAGCATTGCCTATTGGTTGTATTGTTTTCTTTTAATTTTTTTTTTTTTAATTTTAAGTGTCTATATTTAGTTTCACCATTGTGTGTTTCTATGCCCAATAAAATATTTTTCTTTCTTTTTTTTCGTGTTATTAGAGTTTTGCTCGGAGTTTCTTTGCGTAATCACACAGAAATGAAGATATCCGCAGGAAAACTAAGTTTACCGACATAGCCCGAAAAATCGCCAAATTAAGAGGCAGTTGGCAGAGCACATTGCTTGCAGAACAGATGGTATATGAGGACGAAAGATTCTAGAGTGGTGACCACGTCAGGCTTCCCAAAAGGTGGACCGATGAGCCAGTGAAAGTCACAGAAATCCGATGGATGCGAGACGCACTGGGCCAGTCATATTGGTGAAACTTGGAGGAGGCCTATGTCCAAACAGTGGACGTCTGTCGGCTGAAATGATGATGATGATGAATGCGTAGTTGTAACTAAACACACAGAAAGATGCAAATGATTCGTAACTAAGTTAGTAATAGTCTTAGTGCAGATGTACCGAATTAAAATATAATGAAGATAGTATTGATATATTATAACGGAAGATACGTTACGCGCTAACATCGCAACCAGAAAACCTGGACTCGAAACTCGCACATCTATGATCAGTGTCATCACAGTCGCAAACATACAGTCACTGTTAGACAAGGACAGAGATAAAAGCTGGCGCTGTCCTGTCAGCGATCCACGCGCTAGAGACAAGTTACCTATCTTCCGCTGTTTTGATTTAATCTAAGGTCATTCTTTTAATTATTTATGATAATTCAAAGTCAATTAAAGTTCACTACGCGTCACCGGAATTTCCGATATGACAGTCTATTACTCACCTGTTCATCAATATCGAAGCTATTTCAGGGCTACAATGTACTTATTCCATAATAAATCAAAAGTTACAATTTAATACGTAATTTGTTACGGAAATTCTATTTGTCATACAAAATGTGAATAATTCGGTTACGCCTGCCAGATATTGCGTAGCAAGCTGTAGCAATGCGTCGGATGATGTCATCCTGCAGGGGTTGTGAGATGACGTCATTTTTATCCCCTAAGAGGAGGGTAGTAAGCTATCGGGTCACGCCCTACTGATAATTAAAATATTTTGTTGCGAGATTGTTGTAATATTTTGTATTAGTTCTTATAGGGTGGTGAATATATAGTTGGTTAGTTTTCGAGCATAGAGGTTTTATTTTATGTGACATTTTTATTAGTGACCAATGGACATTTCGTATTTGTAATAACACAGTAGGTAAGATAGGTTCTTTGGTAATTCTAGTAATTTAACTTCTGTAACAGTTTCGATAACGTTAGGCTATTTTTTTTTTTTCGTAAAAACTGATGTCTTTCGGTTTTTCCATCAAATGTTTTTGTCAATGCTACGTTTTTGTTTTTATCAGAATTAAAAAGTATCTAAAGGCCATGGCTAGTAATTTAACTTTTGTAACATCTTCGAGAAAGTTTGGTTTTTCTTTTCAGAGAATTTAGTGGTGTCTTTTGGTTTTCATCAAATATTTTTGGCAATGCTACGTTTTATTTTTATCAGAATTAAATAGTATCTAAAAATATAAAATAAGTCACTCTTTTATGCACTTATACAAAGTAAATGAAAAGCCTTTACAGATACATCAAATAGATCAGAAGATAGCACTCATAAAAGTTACTTTACTATTTGTAAAAATAAAATTCTGCTATGATAAAAACCAAAGGCGCCTCCAAGCTCATAGAAAAAAGTAGCTAGCATACTCTGTGGGAGGGGGAGCTCAATCAGACCGATTAAAGGTCTTTGAGAGTATCTGATAAGCTTGCCATTACCATTAACCGACTATTTATACTTGTAAATGTGTATAGGGGTTACTTAGGTATGTATTAGATAGTTATAAAGGTTACATAACTAGCTTTACTGATCTATTTGTGTGTGTATTTTCGAGTGTATGTATCTGTTACTGGCAATTCATGCTTATAGGCATGAATTGCCAGAAACAGATACGTAACAGTAACAGTAACAGATTGCGTTCAGGTAACGTATGAAACATATTTTTTCAACAATTTGTCTAAGAAATCATCAAATAACACCTCCCGCTCGTTGTGGAGCGAAAGGGATTGTTAGGCTGTTATTCGTAATAGCATCTTGTATTCCTTCACTTGCTCATTACGTTTTAGGGCTATAGTCACGTTTTTGGACCTTTTCTTATCCCATGCTTTGCCTAGGCTTTCTGTACAAAGCCAAATTTTCAGCCTGCAAAACCAGCTACGACAGTCGTATGTAGGTATTTCATAAAAATAATACATCGGATTTCATGTATAATCATTTGGATTTGTATTTTTTTAATTCCGCACTGGGCCCGTGTGCTGGATTACGCCCTATTCCCTCTCTTAGAGAGGAGGCTTGAGTCCCAGCAGTGGGAACATTATTAGGATCAGCCTTACAATGCTCCCATTGCTATGTTTTTTTTTTTAACTATGTCAAAATAGTTGGAATTTCTCGAGTGATTATCACGCTTAAAAATTAAATTTATTAGAATACATTTGATTGTATGTGGCTAGTTTCAGAAAAAGGGAACCAGAATGTTTATATTATATAGATATTTTTTTCAATAAATAAATAAGTGCCTATACCTTCAATTGTGTCATAAAAATATCAAATCCTTGTCATCCAGGTGCTGTCAAGGATCTTATATTATCCTTCTACAGATTTAGAAAACATTTTGGACATTTACACCCGTATTTATAAAGAAGTTACCACTCGTTACTTAGTAATTTCATATTATGTCATTAGGTACTTGACGTTCAAAATCTTCATACAAAAATTAAATTTTTCTTGACTATAGAATACAAATTGTTACTTAGTTTTACTTGTTCATAAATACGGGCATTCGAGTTAGCGTGAACTCTATTTTACAAGCTTTTTTAAATTGAAATATACTCGTAGAATGCTTTTTATTCTACATAGTGCGTCCCCATAGGACAATTTTCATTCGAGAGAAGTCGCTATCCAAAGTGAGTATTTTATACGTAGATAGGCTACTTGATAGGATGTTGTGAATTAATAATTTATGTTAGATTTAGATGATAAATCAATTTATTATATTATGCCCTGTCGAAAAAATTTATTCTCATGACATTTATAATAAATTTGTAAATCTTGAACATAAATTATTATACTACTCGTACTACAGCCGTTATGTAAAATAATTTATTTTCTTTTCTAATTTATCGTCAACTGCTGCTAAAATAATAAATTGAATCATTAGGTAATTAATTATTGACGGTTATAAATAGAATGACCTTATCACAGAATGTGCTTGGCGCTTTGATAGTCGGATCAGTCATAGCATTTTTCTGTTATAGAAGACAGGAAGCTATTAAAAATCTGACGTCAGTCTTACCAAGGGTTATCGTGTTACCCAACTAATAATAATATAATAATAATATATTCTATATTTGTCGGCATGTTGGATAGATTACAAGAAGGCCTATGACTCTGTTCCTCATACATGGCTCATGAGGGTGCTAGAACTGTACAAAGTTGATACAACTCTGCGCACCTTCTTGATGTCGTGTATGGGGCAGTGGAGAACAGTCCTTCGCTATCCGGGATGTCGACAGATTCGGGAGAACAGTGAACCGATAAGGATTGAGCGTGGCATATTCCAGGGTGACAGTCTGAGTCCTCTGTGGTTTTGCCTAGCCTTGAACCCTCTCAGCACACTGCTAGAGGGTACTGGCTTAGGCTTCCGGTTGAAAAGAGGTGGTCAGGTCATATCTCACCTTCTTTACATGGATGATCTGAAACTCTTTGCCCCCAACGACTTGCAACTGATGGAGCTACTAAAGGTAACTGAAACCTTTAGTAGTGCCATCAGGATGGAATTTGGTGTGGACAAATGTGCAGTCATGCATGTAAAGCGTGGAGAGATTATGGAATCCGTGGGAATTCAACTTACGGATTCCATACACCTTAGATCCCTCTGCTCAACTGAAACTTACAAGTATTTGGGTATGTCGGAAGCGTTAGGCATCAATGCTGATGACGTGAAACGGTCGTTGAAGGAACGCTTCTTCGGCCGCCTGAATAAAGTACTGAATAGTCTTTTATCAGGCGGGAACAAGGTGCGCGCTTTCAACGGTTGGGTCATGCCGGTGTTGATGTACTCTTTCGGCATACTCAAATGGACTCAGACAGAACTTGACGCCTTGGATAGGAGGGTCCGCACACTGCTTACCGCAAATCGGATGCATCACCCACGGTCTTCGGTGATGAGACTGTACATCCCGCGGAAGTGCGGGGGTCGCGGCTTCTTAAATGCTAAGACCCTACACAACCGCGAGGTGTACAGTCTCAGGGAATACTTCCTGGAAACCGACGTGGGCATGCACCGAGATGTGGTAGCGGTGGACAAGGGCCTCACTCCGCTCTCCTTGGCTAACGAGAACTGGCGCAAACCTATAATATTGGACACTAATGACCGCAGGGAAGTATGGCAGAGCAAGGAGCTTCACGGACGCTTTTACCGGGCCTTACATGGGCCCGCTGTAGACCTATTAGCGTCCGTATCTTGGCTCCGTTTTGGTGACCTCTTCGGGGAAACCGAAGGTTTTGTCTGTGCGATAATGGACGAAGTTATGATGACGAACAACTACCGGAAATATATTGTGAAGGACGGTACGGTTGACATCTGTCGGGCATGCCACCGGCCCGGGGAATCAATCCGACACATTATTTCTGGATGTTCTCATCTAGCTAACGGAGACTATTTGCATAGACACAACCTCGTAGCCAGGATTATCCACCAGCAACTTGCTCTTAAATACAATCTTGTGGAAAAAGAAGTACCGTACTATAGGTATGTGCCCGACCCAGTTCTCGACAATGGCAATGTCTTATTGTATTGGGATCGATCTATAATCACTGACAGGACTATTGTTGCCAATAAGCCTGATATAGTGGTCATAGATCGACTAGAGCGTCGCACAATGATTATTGATATAGCGGTCCCTCATGACGAGAACCTCGTGAAAGCTGAGAAGGATAAAAAAACTAAATATCTTGACTTGGCTCGCGAGGTTGTCGACATGTGGGAAGTGGACACAGCAGTCATTGTGCCGATAGTCGTGACGGCCAATGGCTTAATAGCCAAGAGCCTCGACCAACATCTGCGGAGGCTTTCGTTAGGCAGTTGGATCAAGGGTCTGATTCAGAAGGCAGTACTCTTGGACACGGCGCGTATTGTCCGGAGGTTTCTCTCCCAGGAGCCCTGACCACCGGTAGCTTGGACCCTGTTCCCGATGCCGGTGGGCTACTATTTTTATATTTTTAAATGTTTTTTTTTTTTGTATTACCTTCTATAAAAAAATATTTAAAAATGTAATTTATATGTATATACAAAAAATAAATGAAAATATATTCTATCACACAGCACAATCTAGTCCCAAACTAAGCAGAATTTTTGCTATGAGTACCAGTCAACTGATAAACATATTTTCATATATCTAAATACATACATATTATCATAGATATCCGTGCATATTATAGATAAATTACACCCAGCCACAGAACAAATGATTGTGCTCATCACACAAACATTTGTCCTGGGTGGGAATCGAAACCACGACCTCCGGTATAGCAGTCAGGATCACTGGCCTATAGACCAAAAAATCTGACATGCCCTCGCGCTCCACCCATGAGTGGTAGAAGACAATGGAGGAAATCATCATTCTAAAAAAACTGCTTTTTATTCGGCGGTAAACCATTAAACTGTTAAGAACCAAGAGGACACCAGTGTGCGCACACCTGTTGTCTTTTTATTGTGTCTCTAATTACGGTATTTAAAAGGTTAAACAACAGTAACTTCTCCCGCTCTGGGTGCAGTTAGACGGGATGTCAGACTTTTACTGACTTAAGGGCCTATTACACTACTCGATATTCAGACCCATCTTAGTCGACGCGGCGACGTCGCGTATTGTATTAAGGGTCAGACTGTCTTACTCGGAAGTAAAATTAAGACAGTCTGTGTATCGTGTGCGGAATATCGAGTGGCGTAATAGACGATTTAGCTGAACAATCCGTCCGGAAGGACCGAACCCGAGTCGTCGTCGACGCATAGTGTCCCACTCGGCTTCACAGAGATATCAGCAAAACCAAAGTCCAACAGTGTCGATGGTCGCTTGAACCACAGGAATTTCAGAAAGAGATGCCGTGGTCCTCGAACGCAAAGGGCGACTGATGGTCACAAGTGGGTTTTAGTTCTTCATCAGATCTTCTCCAAAAAATGGGACCACCGAGGGAACATAAGCTTTTGAATAAAAAATAAAAAATCCAATTCGGTTATCGTTTGGTGTTGGTTGCGCCAATTTGCTATGTTCCGCGACTTTGTTTTTTTGTAATTTATTTTTTTGGTCTAGCAATCCTATCCCTACCGTATCCGCTTCCCGCACGACCTCGAGAGAAAGGATTTGACATTGACGTTTTTTGTGCATTGTGAATGTGACCGCACCGCTAACACGCCCGCTCGAAATTACAAGAAAATTGGCTATTTCGTGTTCCAATCATTCAGAGACTCAACAATAGTACAGTGTAGTGCAATACAGAAACTGGCAGTGCTTGAAAGTACGAAGTTCGGGATTCGCCGGCCGGCGCCATGTGGAACTTTCGAGGTTAAAGGTCAGTCCTTCTAATACATTTATCCCATTAATAAACGCTAGACGCAGTACCTGCATATTGTTAACAAACCTTAGATCGCTTTTTAAATCTACAGTCCACAAAGCAAATTCGCGCAACCATTACCTTTTGGTCCATACGAGCAGGATCGTGAATCATTTTCTTGTAATTTCGCAATATAGTATTTGTTCCATAGGGAATAAACGCAACGCGCCTGTTTACCTAGATATAATAGTAGAAAACCCGCATCTAGGCATTTAGGCAACTATACGTTATTTCGCTCGTATAGTTAAAGAGTCATTGATAATTACGGTACCTACGCCGTCAACCGCACCGCATAATTATAGTTAGCTACGTAAATATCAGCGTAGATATAAATCGATCGCATTCCTTTTCTTGTCAAAATTCATTCGACCATCCTACAAATTGCATGTAGGTAGACGCATTTCAAAAATACCCGTTCATTGTTGAGTGAATATTTGTAGGAAACGGATAAACCATAGATTATATAGACAGGTTATTCCGTTCGTTCGCCGTTCGCTTTGTTGTTTACAATATTACCATATTGTTATCTGATAATTATCGCTTACTTAATAATTCGTTAAGTGTTTGTTTGAGTGTATAGTGTGAATATATCAAAACAAGATGTCTCTTAAGGGAACCAAGGTTAGTACTGATTTAAAGGTTCAGTTAAAGCTTTTATACGCTAAAAGGGACTCACAGTTTTCACGTGTTCAATCGATTTGTGATAAATCTTCGCAAACCTCGGATCTGGCGATTAGAGATGCTTTCTTGTGTTCGTTGGAAACTTTAGATAGTTTGCGCGCGGATTTTGAATCTACAATTAATAATATAAACATTTTAGAGTTGGAGTTAAATCCTGATTACTGTGTGAGTTATCAGGCATTGTCGTCCTTTGATGACTTGTATTGTCGTATCAAACGTATTGCTAGGAGTTTAGAGACCCCCCCCCCCCGCGAGTGGTTTATCAAACCCTCCTCGCGAACGCCCACGATTGCCGCCAATTCAAATACCTGAATTTAATGGTGACATTCGAAATTGGAATTTATTTATAGATAGTTTCGAAAATATAATACATAGGAACACATCGCTGACAGATCACGAGAGATTGCATTATCTCGTAGAAAAATTGACCGGTAAGGCAAAGGCTGTCTGTGCTGGAATTACGTTTAGCGCTGAAAATTACAATTTAGTTTTGAACACTTTAAAAACAAAATACGAAGATAAGCGATTAGTAGCCACCGCATATTTAGATCAATTATTCGATTTGAAAAGTTTTTCCGTTTGTAACGATCATAATTTAGAGAAGTTTTTAAATATTTTCGCATCATCTGTTCGTGCAGTAAAGAACCTAAAGGTCAATGACCTCTGTGACTTTTTGTTTTTGTATATCGGTTTAAATAAATTAGATCCTGAAACTGTTCGTCTGTTTGAAACGACTCAGCGCGGCAAAGAAATACCTAAGTTCGAAGATTTAGAATCTTTTATTCGCGACCATATAAAGGTATTGCAGCGCACGTCGGCACGTCATGAAGTCACGAATAGGACAGGTTCCGATCGCCGTATAGACGCGTCATCGAAGTCAGTCAAGACTGCACATACGCTAGTTAATACCGCCTCAACACCTGACTGTTCTCTGTGTAAGGGTAGCCATACACAGCTGTACAAGTGTTCGGGATTTCAGAGATTATCGCCTAGTGATCGTTACAAGTTTGTCCGCACTAATAATTTGTGTTTTAATTGTCTAAGTGACAAACATCTGGTTACGTCATGTAAAAGTGGTGTTAGCTGTCGTAAATGTCCAGCTAGACATCATACCTTCTTACATTTTGAGAGTAGTAAGCTGCCATCGCAGCAGCAGCCTGCGCAGACGCGCGACGCTTGTGACGCGCGGCCTGCTGCAAGTGCAAACGACGTAACATTGTGTTCGCTTTCCGCCGCTGGTACTCAAGTCACTACCGTTTTACTTGCGACCGCGCAAGTTGTCATTGTAGATGCCTTTGGCAAACCGCACACCGTTCGAGCGCTACTAGATGGCGCTTCCCAGAGTAATTTTATTACTCGGGATTGTTGTCAACGCCTTGGTTTTAGTTTTAATAATTGGTCATCCCGCTCAGAAGTGAAAGGTTTTGGAGGTTTAAAGGCAACCATTCACGGTTCCATTAAAATAATATTTAGTTCACGTTTTAATCGTAATATTTCGTTTGAAATGGATTCGCTAGTCGCAGATAAGATTACGGAACGGTTGCCCACGGTACCGGTTGACACGTCCATGCTGACGGAGTTTAAGAACTTGCAGTTAGCTGACGGAAATTACGCTTTCCCTGGAGATATCGATCTATTGATCGGTGCTTCGATTCTCCCGCATCTCCAGTTATCACGTAAAATTCAAGGTCTTCCGATGTACCCCGCTCCGCACGCACTGGAAACAGTTCTCGGGTTTGTTATAGTTGGTTCCGCACCCGCTTGTTTAGTTAGTTACTCGACTGTGTCGCACTGTTGCACCGTCGAGCCGCCGCTTGAGTCTACCATCCGCAAGTTCTGGGAGATTGAAGAGGTCAATGTCCCGCCTATTCTCAGCCCTGAGGATCAGGTCACTGAGGAGATTTATACCCGCACGACTACTCGTGATAAAGATGGTCGTTATGTTGTCGCGCTCCCTTTCAAGGGTGATATTTTTTCGCTCGGTGGCTCCCGTGCCTCCGCAGAGGAAAATATATTCCATGTCGCTGGAACAGAAAACCCAGCTGATTGTCTCTCACGTGGTTTGCTTCCTGCGCAAATTTTAAATCATCCGCTTTGGTTTTGTGGCCCTCCCTGGCTTCATGCCGCTCCTAACGAGTGGCCAAGTGCTCCGTTTGGCCCCGCTACTGTTTCAGAGCCACCCGAGGAGAAGAAACATACGCTTGTAGTATCAGTTCCGCGTGAAGAGTCAGTTGTTTTGTTGTTGTCTAATCGAGTCTCGTCTTGGTCGAGACTATTACGCTGTGTAGTTTACGTCCTAAGATTTTTGAGATTATTACCATCGCGTGGTTCTATAATCGCAGCTGATTTGGATAGAGCTGAATCAGTTGTACTTCGAGAGTTGCAGAAATTTTATTTTTCAATAGAATTTCGTAGTTTAGAATCACATAAACCTTGTAGTCCCGCACTTCAACATTTGAAACCATTTTTGCAAGACGGACTCATTCGTGTCGGTGGCCGTCTGCGAAATGCTAAGTTAGAGTTTGAACAAATGCATCCAGTGGTTCTACCACGCAGGGATCACGTTTTGGATTTGTTGGTGGACTATCACCATAAGGTGAATTGTCACGCTGGTCCCGATTTATTAATGTCCATTCTTCGACAGAAGTACTGGATACTTTCCGCTCGCAATTTGATACGCGCTAGAGTGCACAGATGTGTGCCCTGCTTTAAGCTCCGCCCGCGTTTCAACGCGCCGGAAATGGCCGACCATCGTTCTTGTCGTGTTGTACAGACGGTGAAACCTTTCATACATACTGGGACGGACTATGCTGGACCGTTTAAAGTCACTATTGCCCGTGGTCGTGGTATACGTTCCACAAAGGCATACATTTGCCTATTCGTTTGTATGACAACTCGTGCGGTTCACATAGAGTTAACCAGTGATTTGAGTACGCAGGGTTTTATGTCTGCATTTAAACGATTTTTATCTCGCCGTGGTCCCGTTAAGCGCTTATACTCTGACAACGGCACAAATTATGTTGGAGCGCGACGCAATATTTCGGAATTACATACATTCTTACGCTCCAAGTACTACCAAAGTGAATTCGCCCATGTCTTAGCTGAGAATCGCATTGATTGGTGTTTTAATACGCCAGCGGCTAGTCATTTTGGTGGCAATTGGGAGGCGAATATTAAAAGCCTTAAGTCGCACCTGTTTCGGGTCATAGGCGAACAGATTCTCTCGTACGAGGAGTTGAGCACCGTACTCGCTCAGGTAGAGGCGTTGATGAATACGCGTCCGTTGTGTCGGACTTTGTCTAGTGATCCATCGGAGCCACTAGCGTTGACGCCGGCTCACTTCTTGACGACGACTCCTCTTAAATATTTGCCCGCTTTAGATGTCGAGACTGACAAACTGCAGCTTCACCCGCGTCACGCTCTGCTAGATAGCTTAGTTCAGTCCTTTTGGAAGCGATGGAGGACAGATTATCTGCATACGCTGCAGTCGCGTCAAAAGTGGAACACTCCTTCAGATCCAGTCACAGTCGGTACTGTGGTGATACTGAAGACTGAGAGTGCGCCTCCTCTGCACTGGCCTCTTGGTGTAGTGGAAGAAGTTTTTCCGGGTTCGAACGGAATAACGCGAGTCGTAAAAGTTAAAACCGCAACTGGATCGTACCTGCGTCCGGTTATTCGCCTCTGCCCTCTGCCTAATCAGTAGTAGTGGCATAGTTAGTTATAAGTTGTTTCGCTACCTAGTATTGATAGTTTAGATTAGTAATAGGGTTTAGTTTCGCTTTTGTTTTTTTTCTTTTCTTTGAAGGTAACCCTTCAAACCCGGGGGGAATGGTTGCGCCAATTTGCTATGTTCCGCGACTTTGTTTTTTTGTAATTTATTTTTTTGGTCTAGCAATCCTATCCCTACCGTATCCGCTTCCCGCACGACCTCGAGAGAAAGGATTTGACATTGACGTTTTTTGTGCATTGTGAATGTGACCGCACCGCTAACACGCCCGCTCGAAATTACAAGAAAATTGGCTATTTCGTGTTCCAATCATTCAGAGACTCAACAATAGTACAGTGTAGTGCAATACAGAAACTGGCAGTGCTTGAAAGTACGAAGTTCGGGATTCGCCGGCCGGCGCCATGTGGAACTTTCGAGGTTAAAGGTCAGTCCTTCTAATACATTTATCCCATTAATAAACGCTAGACGCAGTACCTGCATATTGTTAACAAACCTTAGATCGCTTTTTAAATCTACAGTCCACAAAGCAAATTCGCGCAACCAGGTGTCATCGCCAAACCTAACTGTATTTTTAACCGATTTCAAAAATATGGTCAAATTGAGAAACTTCCTGTGTCTCAATTTGACCATATACGAGTACATGCTTTTTTATGTTTGTTCGCGGATAACTCCGTTGTTTATGGACCGACCTGCAAATTTTTTTTTTGCTTGTAGGGTATGCTATCAGGTTTGTCTAATTTTTTTCAAATTCTTGTTTTGATGATGGGATCCATGAGGAATCGAGGGAACTCCTCAAATATTATAGGCAACCATATAGTGATTTTGGTATTTTTATTGAGGACTTAAGCATTTACAGTCAAAAAGTAACATTTGATGAAGTGAAACTGATGCAGAAGACCAGAAATGGCCAACGGAACTTCATACTGATATAGATCACAATGAAGATAGTTATATGAAAATATGTACAAATAAATCAATGGTTCTGAATAGTTATGTTGAAAATGGTATCATTAAAGTGATGATGATGATGGAGCCGGAAGATAGGCACCGGAACTCCGTAACGAATCAATGTATCCTAGCCGTGTTTGGGCTTATTAGAATTGCCATGAGATGCACTTTGGCTATGAGGTACTATCAAACTGATCTGATGATGGAGCCGGAAGGTAGAAGGTAGACACGAGTACTTCATATTAAAACAATGTATACTAACAGTATTTGGGTTTATTGGAATTATCATGAGAAATAGGCACTCGGGTTATAAGTGTGAAATATTTAAAAAAAAAAAGAAAAAACCGATTTCACTAGAAAAAAACCCACTAAAATGATCAAAATAACTTTAATTTCGGAAGTCGGTGTTTCTCGGTAAGTATTGTCTGTTTCTTATAAAATCGCACATTTAAATTAGATTGAACACCTCAATTTTTTTAAGTCGAGGAAAAAGCATAATAATGCATTCAATAGGTACAAAATGGATAAGAAAAACCAAGATTAGAAATTACTTCAGCCGTTTGTTATTACGCAGTGGCATTGGAGTTATGTAACAGCGTAGTAGGTACTTAGTACCTATATCGTCACGCTTATTGAGTCTAGGTAAACACAATACATATGTGATATAATAGTATATACGAGCATGCCAACGATAACGGTTATAGTGTTGAGGTAGGTAAGTACTGAGTACGTCGACATTACGATATGACTGAGTCGAAATCGCGCTGTTTGTTAAAAATAGAACTATGTACTCAACTGCTATTTTTTTTTGAGATGGGAAATTTCCTAATGACTTCTCTCGCTCTAGGGCGGAGCGAGAAGACGTGTCTGAATTTTACTGACTAAAATCACACTTACAGTTGCTTTGCGTTCTAGAACCACAGATTTCAGATGTCGACTCATGCCCACAGTAAACTTCGGCCTTTCTGGACCCCTACTGTTTCGATGAAACACTACACGAAGTCGACGACTCGGGATCGGTCCGGACTATTGCTCATCGTCTACCAGTTCACCCCTACGGTGGCTTAAAATAGGGGTCCAGGCGGCTAAGACGTGGGGAAGAACGTTCCCTCACGCGTTCGGCCACCTCCTTCAATAGCATTACTGCTTCGCAAAAGGAGGCTACTGCCTGCCATTGCGCTCCGTACCCTGGCCTATACCAACTGCCCAAGTAGGACACATCTTCACCGTATTCTCCGGGTGGTCCACACAATGGTTGTCACCTGGGCGTTTCTTCCACCTGAATCCAATGCGGGAAGCTCCCAAACCTGCCAATGGCCATGGCAGGTTTGGGAGGTTCCTGCATTGGCACATGGGTGCGGAAGGTGAGGACGCCGTGGTGCCGCTCCAGCCACTCCTCAAAGACTTACTGCCGTGATTATATATTGTGCCCAACACTGATCCCCAAGCTAGAGTATTTCTTTGCACAAAAATTTGATTAAAAATGTGCTTTTTTAAACGCAAAGTCCTTTACACAACCATCTATCAATATGATTATGGTGATGAGGACGCTGTGACATCTTTCCAGCTATTACTCAAAGAGGAGACTTACCGCCATAATCATGGTGAGCCAAAAAAATCCTAGGTCCCATAAGCTCTCAGTTATTCAAGTTCTAATGTATTTGGTTCGCTGGTTTTATTGCAAATATCAACAAGGAATGAACGAATATTTTCCTAACTTTCTTAGGCAAGTAATATCGCTGAGTTTCCTATTTCGTAGCAGCTCTTTAATTTCAGTAAGATCGTCTAGTATATTTGCCTTTCTGTCTAGCCTCTCTCGCAGGTAGCCAATTTCAGCAAATAGGATAGCGCACATTGAAACTTATTTCCCGGTACGAAGGTACGAAAGCGTGGCTTGATTTTATTCTCGTCTGTATGAGTATCGTGCGAAGGAAAATGTTTTTTTGGAATCATACTGTAATCTATTTCTGGCGTTTGACTGGCCTGTCGGTCTAGTTTTTAGTGGCCCTGACTGCTATGCCGGTCGTGGTTCGATTCCCACCCAGGACAAATGTTTTTGTGATGAGTACGATCATTTGTTCTGTGTCTGGGTGTATTTAAAAATATATAAGCATGTTTATCAGCTGTCTGGTAACCATAACACAAGCTCTGCTTAGCTTGGGATTAGACGGTGTTGTGGGTTAATTGTGGAAATATTATTATTATTATTTCAAAATTATAAAGGTGAAAATTTGTGTGTGTTTGTTTCTACTTTACGCCGAACCTGTTGAAAGAATTTGGATTTTTGGCACACAGGTCTATGTCCTGAAATAGTTTTTTTATTTGTTTCATAATTCTTTTTTAAATTCATTTCAATACAATTTTTTAATTATTTTTCATGTATTTTAATTTTATTTTTTGTATGTGATCACGACTTTTTGTTTAAATTTAGGTACCTACTGTACATACACAAGTGTTGTGTACTGCATGTAGGTGACTGCATGTAGGATCGTTGGTGTGTCAATATATAAATAACAACTTTTTATTATTACTTTCACGAGGATGAAGATGCTGTCAGCACCTAGTTACTTATTATCGTTTCAGTCTATATGTAAAATATGGACTGTCTTATGTTTTTCCACACGTTTTGCCTGAATGTAAGAAAAACATCTATCTAACCTCAAACATTTTCACATTAGACGAATAGAATCTCCTATTCTTCTAATGTGAAAGTGTTTGAGTCGAAGGATACTTTATTCTAATTTTACTGAACTTTCACTGTATGTATTCTAACCAAAATTTGAAGATATCAAGCTCTAACGCATCAGAATGATCAGATTTTTTTTTAAATATACTCATCGCGTGCGTTATTTTTGTCATGCAAATACTATAACGGTATGTGTAACCTGTAAATAATTCCGGTCAACTTCTTTTCTGCCATAATGCTAAAAGCACGCTAAGGAGTTGACTTCCCTGCCGAGTCTGTGTTTCCTGATGGCTAACCGTTTGGAGATCTTTAAGTCAAGGGTAAATAAGTAGATAACTTCTACTTATTTACTCTTAACTTTAAGACAAATAGCTTAAAGCATAAAGCTAACGTATTTAACTAAAACGTACTTTCTTACATGTTCTTCTCCATAGAGATCTATGCTTTGGAATGCGTAAATAGCTTCATCTTATTTTTAAACTGACCGGCCTTGACAATCCACACTTAGACCATTTAGTTTAATTGAAATCTATCTATCTTAGTTTGAAACTCCGAACTGCATTAGCTCAAGGTTAAAGACCAATGACTAGTTTTTTTTTTTTTATGGTAGGTAAAATCATCCAAAGACAAATCCCGCCCTTGGGCGGAGCGGGAAGTAGTGTCAGACTCTTATCTACTGACTAAAAACCTACCCCGTTCCTTCGTTGCCTATAGTGCCGGGGCTGAGCCTTCCTCTCAGAAAACGGCCCTTGACCCCAGCAGGCTTCGACTTTGCCTGCCTGCAGCTAGCAGGCTGGGCCTCTACGGTTTGCTGACAGCTCCTTGAGGCGCGCGGGAACAGAACGCGCCGTCGACACCAATGACTAGATGGCTTACCACGACGTGTTCCTCAGCTGCTGCCGGGATTCCGATCCCGATTTCTGGCCACCGTAGGCGCGGGCTTGCGAACGGCGAGCGACGACCGAGCCCAAGTCGCTGACAGCGCGTTATTCCACACGCGCCTCAAGGAGTTGTCAGCAAACCGTAAGGGCCCAGCAGGGTCGATGCCTATTGTGGGCAAGGATCGGTTTCTGAAAGAAAGGTTCGGCCCCGGTAGAAAGTCAGCAAAGAAACGGGAGTGGATTTTTAGCCAGTAAAAGTCTGACACTATCTCCCGCCCCACCCAAGGGCGCAGAGACGTCATTGGATGATTTTCACACCGAAAAAAAAAAACCATGAAAATGTGTTAAAATGTCTGGCGTGCGAGTGAGAAAGAAGGATGAAGCTGTACGCCCTATACACGGCTAAATTTTGATCGTTTTAATCCCGTGGAGGGTTGATCTGGTACATGAAACGTATCTATCGATTTGTAAAGATAAAATTAAAAAATAAAGTACTTACTTTATTTTCTAACACTCGAATTAATATACGCATGTACGAAATTATTATCTTTGAGTAAACAACAGCTGAGCGAATCCAATGACATATAGGTAGTTGTCGGTCGTTGCGTACTAACTACTTACAGGTCATTGCACTCGATCAGCTGATGTTTACTTAAAGAATTCCGGATCAACCCTCCACGGGATTAAAACGATTAAAATTTAGCCGTGTATAATACCATCCCTTAAGCAGTTCAGCTTAGGTCATCAAACTCGTGTCTCCTCTGCGCTCATCGGTACATCGGATCGGTACTACTTACTCACCTATTATAGTTTTATTTCAGCGGATAGCTATGTCTTGATAGGTACTTCATCAAAGACAGTGATAATGTTCAAACTTTTCTTGCCACTTTTGTGTTAACTATAACAAAGGTGGTGAGATAAGACTGAACAATATTGCTACAAACAACGGCCAGCATTATGCTAGCATCGCGAGCCTTCATCACAGCACTACTCAGCATTATGCTTAGTAAAAAACAAAACAAATATTTTGTTTAATGAGGTAACAATGGCCGATTTCTGAATTAAGAATCAAGTGTTAACAATGTGTCTAACCAATTATATTTAATGTCAAAATTTGATAGATTTTCAGGTCAACTCAACTTATGGCCTATGCACACCAGGCAACGCGCCGTTGACGCGTGTTTTGTAGCGATACAGACGCGATAGGCACGCGAATCAGACGCAGCCTGTAGAACTTCTAAAGGATAAAAGCGCGCCGTCGACGCGCGTTTAAAAAACATGGTGTGCACAGGCCCTTAGAATACTTAATTCAAAACCAGCCAGCTTTGTGTGTCACATTTTAGCCCTTGCTTTGAGTTCAACGGATAGCAGGAGTCATAGATATAAGCTGTTTTTTTCTACTTCTATGGCAGGAGTATTTACTCTTTTTTGACCACTTGTGTGCGCGCACTATTACCCAAATGGTTAGAAAAGACAACAATATTGCTATAATCAACGTACTATCAAAGACACTTCCTCCTAACCATCGCTAAGTTCATTTTTGCTTGCACTCAAAACGAAAATTTCAAAGGTTTGGTTTGGCGCCGCGCCGTCGCCGCAGTATTCAAATGTTTTTTTTTTTTAAGTGATCAGGCAGAAATGGCCGCGATGGTATAACCACAGTAAAATATATAACGTTCGTGACAACATCGACAGACATCGTGGCATGCACTGTTGTGGACAGCAGGAACTTCAGGTGGGTGACAAATGACAATCACGAATTTAATAACTATCTTTCACATATTTTCTGCTCTATTTAATAACACCTGTTATAATAATGTGATATTATGCAGTTGCAGTTTTCTGATAATACAATACGTAAACATGAACTATTTCTTTTAGTGCCACTTGTTAGTAGGTACCAAGTCATTTAAATAAATATACACAAAAAGAAAAAGACTAATATGAAAAATATTATTTTATAATATCCTTTAGTTGTGAATATCATAGAAATTGTGTACATGATTTTTTTTTGTTTAGTTATGTGTTATATTTTAGCAGATGCCTGCACTTCTATGTACAGTATAGTGTGTTGCAAATAAGTTTAACCAATGCTATGTTTACGCGTTGCCCCCCCTACTTCAATCGAAAATTCTTAATTATTAAGGATCATGGATAAATACGTAAGTATATGTCACCGGAAAACTGCAGACTAAATTTGATTGTAATAAATCTCTATTAGATTATAATTTCTCGATATATTAGGTAAAAATCGTTTTTATACAATAAATCACATTCAAATTCATTAGTTTCCAACATAACGTTGTCTTATTTGGAAAAAATAAAAATGGTTAAAATTAAATCTAGAACTACATTAGACCGACGCATACGTGTATCACAACTGATTTGTTCGCGTAGCGTCGCGTGACGGGGACATGTAGCTCTACAAGTCTAGTTTCGATATAAAATGTATGGAGACCTGCGCGCCCAGATCGGCGTGTGTGGCACACGTGTGCTCAGTGTAGTTCTACCATAAGGATTGTAAAATATCGCGAGATAATGTAAAATTGCGCCGTTTGCAATTTTCAGGTGACAAATGAATAATTATTTTCATGATGTAACCACAATTATACAACTTTTATTTATTAAATAGAGTATCCTTGGAGTATTTTTTTACGTTTTTCTGCGTAGAATTAACACTTTTGATCGAACAAATAGCTTCATCTTTTGTCTTTAGTTTATGATGGACCGATCTTGACAATTCAAAAGTGGCTGTAAATGGTTTAAAGGAAATAAACGCTTTGAATATGAATTCAACTCGTTTTGTTTTAACTAACTCAACAGTATTGCAACTATCAATGGCTGTCTCAACGTAAAACGACAACCAGACACTCCCTGTTCAAGTGTTTAATAGGTATTCAAATATGCCGGCCACGCTTCTTTGTTATTCCATACAAATAAAAACGTGCGACTGCCGCGCTTTAACCGCGCTGCGGCCGCGCGACATTTATTTATATGAAAAAAAAGCGCCCGTCCGCACCGTTGCGGCTAATTTGCGACAAGATGAATAAACTTATCTTTTGTGAATTATTTTTCAACTTAAACTCATAACTATAGCAATGATTATTATCCTATTAGTTTTAAATTTCACCGCCTGCCAACAACAATTTCAATGAACAGCAGTAGTGTTTACTCTTTTCTAGCCACTTGTGTGTGCACTCAACACTGCTACCCGGCTGGTAGAACACACAAAACAATATTGCAACAATAAACGGTCACTTCAACATGAAAAAACATTGCGCATTCATTTACAAATAAAGCTATGTCTAACATTTATGTTTACTTGTTTGTAACTGTTTTCTATACATTTCTACCTGAACGGCTGCAACTGGCCAAACAAAATTGAAACAATCAGCAGTGTCAACTTCAACCGACAGCATGACAGCAGGTCCAGTTCATAGCTCTTAAATTACTTTCGCCTCTTAATATTTTAATGGTTGGATATGCAAGTCACGAGAGCACCCGACAGGGCAGCACATCTGAGCTCGCAACAACCATGAGTAGCCAAAGATTGCGGTCGCTGTGGCCGAAATCGGCTAGATGGCATCATCATCATCATCATCATCATCATTTTAATGGTAATTAATTTGTTACAGCTATCTAAAACTTATATTATAAAAAGTAATTTTTATTCAGGTCAAATATACCTATTGCCATTTTCAAATAAAAATAAAAACCGGGTTGAATATATTTACACTTGTGTTTTGTGTATCAATTTTTATGTGAGAAACTGTAATTCTATGTTTACATACTTAAGTAAGCAGTAAGTTTATTATTTTTACATACCTATAGTCTGCACCTAGATCGGCATCATAGGTTTTTTAACTGACTGTTTTTAACCCCTTATGTGCGCGTTCTTTTACCAAGGTTCTTTGAAGAGACAAAGTAATATTGTGAAAATATACGATCATGTATTCATTGTTATATATTAATAATGTTAGAGTACCCTAAGTGCCCACACACTTACACTGTGAAGGATTTAATGAGTGACACCAATGCTGCAATTAACGTAGCCACCTACTGGGCCGCAACAGCTTAACGAGTTTATCAACGATTCGAAAAGAAGAAGAAGAATTAATAATGTGTTTGTGTTGTGCTTTTTAGCGTAGTGCGCTTCAATGAACCGCTGTCATCATCATCATTTCAGCCGTAAGACGTCCATTTTTAGACATCGGCCCCCTCCTAGTATCACCACGGGTCTTATGCGTCTCATACACATCGGAGTTCCGCAAGCCTCACCACGGTCGGTCCACCTTCTGGGAGAATTTCCAACACTGTGTCCTCCGGTACGTGGTTACGACTCCAAAACCTTTCAATCCCAACGGCCAACAGTTCTAGGAGCAATTGTGCCCTGCCCAGAACCTACAGTTACTTAAGTTTAACCTTGGTTCTCCTGAGGAAATCTTCATTTCTGAACAGTAATAATGTCTACTCTTTACCAGCCATCCACTAACAGGTCGGGTCAGGTCGGGTCGGGTAGTAGTACCTACACACACTACTACCCAAGCCTAGTACGGCCAAAACAATAATGCACAATCTACGGTGTATCTTATGCTTTTTTATTTAATTTTAAATGAAAACGAAAGTGGTTTTTGTTTTAGTATTTTTTTATTATGTGTTTATTTTCATAATAATATAGAACCTACCTATGATTTGGAATTTATTTAGTCAATTCTAAATCATAGTATTCTTAATATTTCATGTTTTTGAGAATAAGACTCTTTCTGCACGGATTGAACCACGGATATCGGATTGAACAGAATATTCCGAGGTAAGCCTGTTATCACATGCAAATGGTTCCAGATGTCACTGCTATGAAAGGACTTCAAGATACAAAGATTTTCGTCTCCGGGACGTATGGTTCTACAAAATGATGATTGATTATGATCATAATGAATTATTTTAATATGTCTGGTTTTTTATTTACATTTGGATTTACGTCTATTTGCATTTTATTTGGTCTACCTAAGATAGTAATTAGTAGGTAGGTACAGCTGTTGCGTTTTAGCATGGCAGTAGCGGTCATTGACTCTCCTACATTTATTTAAATTCTTATTTTAAAATACACACAAATATAGGCAAACTAAAGAATAATGAAACATGGATTATTATTATTACAAGAGTTACTATGTAGGTAAGGTATATTAGGAAAGGGCAATGTCAATGTCCACTATTATCATGCTAAAATAAAATAAGATTTTAAATAATGTGTCCTTTGTTACTAAATAAGCTACTCGTAGATAAATATATGATTTTTTTTCGTAACTTTTGATTTATAGGGGGATCGCTTCTCACACTCCCGTTCTTCTTCCTGGGCATACCGTTTACGAATCAATCTTTATAAATTTCCACGCTATCGTTTTCTATTCTTACTCCTTCACTGCGCGTACGGCGTGACGTTGCGAAACTCACTACCGTCAACTAGCCAACAAACAACACACCAACGATCAAAGCCCAGCGCGCATGCAGCGCTTGAGTGGTGTTCACGTCGCTCACACGCTCGAGGAACGCGCACGCTCAATGTGGGGGAGGCCTTGTATAAGGGAGTTGAAACCAACAGTTTTTAATACAAGAGTGAAAGAAAACTCACCTTCTATTTCGTCTAAGTTACCTATAAGAATGTATTATTTTAGAGTAAGTAGCAATATAATATGATTTTGGGTATTTATTCTTGTGGTTTTTGTTTGACAAATAGATATGTGTTCTTAAAATTTATGCTACTTTTTTTGCGGGCCCATGCTTCCTCCTTCCATTTCTGGCGAAATTTGTGTACTACTTCTTGCCGCCATCTCTTTCGTGGTCTGCTGCGACCGCGACCCCATCTCACTGTCACAGGGCACCCATTTTGTGCTACTTTGTCTCACAGTTGAGCAGCCTTTTGACACACATCATCTTAGTTGTGGTTCCGCAAAAGATAGAAAGAGTCGAGTGAGGCCTAGTTTGTATTATTTTAAAATAAGTATTCAAGTTCTATGTATTTATTTTTCTCACTAGACTTACATAGTGTCTGGTTGGAAAAGATTTCATCTTATTGGTTAACTTCCGAAAGGACTACCCGGCCCCGGCACGATAGGCTACGAAGGAACGGGGTAGGTTTTTAGTCAGTAAGAGTCTGACGCTACTTCCCGCTCCGCCCAAGGGCAGGATTTGTCATTGGATGATTTTACCTACCATAAAAAAAACTTTGTACCTATTTTTCTGTTTCCTTTTTATTATAGGCATGTCTAATGAATGTGCACACTAATTGTTAAATAAATAAGTGTAGATTTATAATAAGTTGCTAATCACTTTTTAATTGAATGCAAGATTTCCATAAGTGATTTTGAAGTTCCTATTCAGAGATATGTGAGTAATAACAGAAAATAAATCGGTCTTGGCTCAATCAAGACGATATGATGCGCATTTTTTTTTTTCATAAATAGGTATGTGTAAATTAATAACGGGTATTAAAAATTATCAGTTTCATAAAATAATAAAATAAATAATTTTATTTTCGTCACGCTGTATGTCTACTAAAATGCTACTAAAGGAGAAGTTTTTTTTGTTTAAACGCGCACTAATCTTTGGAACTACCAGTTGGATTGCATTTAGGGAGAGAACTCACGAAACGGTTTTCTCCCGCGGCCGCCACAGTTGCGGGCCCGCATCTTCTGTAGAATGCAGATATATATGACGGCTCGTTCAGGATGGTTCGAGCTCTGGTCATCTACCAGGTGGGCCTACGTGGGTATCATGCAATGAATAAAAACGGTTAGGAACTGAATCAGTTTACTTCTCAATAAATTTCGGTACAGTGCACTGTTATTAGGTAGGTACAAACAACAAAACGGAAAGTTTCAGAACGTCTTGACTCTGCGACGGCCTGGCTGAGAGTGTCCGCTGCACTCGGCGGATTCTCCCTCTCCAAGCTCGTACCCAAAGCGGAAACGGCTGACTCTGTCTAGGCCCGCCACCTCTATTTCTTCTAGTCGCCACTAGATGGCGTGCCTTGTTTTGTTGTCAACAAATCAACGCCGGACCCGGCGGATATATATAAAAAGTTAAAACAATTTTTTGGCACCTTCGGCGCCTACGGTGGCCGGAAGTTGGGATCGGAATTACGGCGAGGGCTGCGGCGTGAGCGCCGTTGCCTGATGCGGTCGGCCTCCTCCTTTACTAGCATTACTGCTTCGCAGAAGGAGGCGACCACCTGCCCCTCCGCCTCGCTCCGGACCATGGCCTGCAAGGCCCGGCGCGAGAGATCGCCTCCGCCGATCGCCCCCACGAGGACACGGCGATGCTCTTCCCAAGCGTGGCACACCTCTACCGTGTGCTCCACCGTGTCCGCCGGGCGGTCTGCACAGTGATCCTATATGGGTTCCGTATTATCCTTTTGAGGTACGGAACTTTAAAAAAAAATATAATAACTACCGACATTAAAAACATTTCAAAGTTCACATAGTTCTCGAGCAATATAAGAATGTGAACACGTATGTATCTGAAAGTTAGTAACTGGAGATTTCCACGTCCACTCGAACTGACAAACGTTTGAGCCTCGAGAAACTTGTTAGAAAACTAAAAAGAACTCGTTGCGAAGATGTTAAGAGCGTACCGACGACAGGAAAATAGGATGCTGAGAAAAACCAAACGGATTTGTCTTTGAAATGTACGCTTTTTGCTAGGGTTACGTACCCAAAAGGACAGGGTATTAACTGAATCTAATACCTAGTTTACACGTTGGCCCAGCCTCGGCCAATCGTCATTATGTAGCCACTGTGTAAACGGGAAAACCCTTTTGCACAATGGCGGTTGGCTGAGGCTGGGCCCACGTGTAAACTAGGCTTATATATTACAAAGGCAACGCTGTCTGTCTGTTTGTATTATGGCTTTTTTTTAGGAGGGATATCATCTAATAACATATCTTGCTGTAGGGTGGAGCATGAGAGCGTGTCAGACTTTTACTGACAAATTTTATTTTATTTAAGTTATGACAACAATACGGTCACTTTCCTATTATAATAACGATGGATAAAGATGATGCAATATAAAGTGAGGTGGTCTGACAAAGCTGACATGTCGTAACTGGTGAAGAGATGAAGGTCTTTGGCCCTAAATGATCAATGATGTATCAATAAAACTAGTTTTATAAATTATATTTTGTATTATTGTATTACCAAATAGTCATCATTCATTACACAATCAATGATCCAATGAATAATTATTGAAATCAACATCAAGATCAATTTAAAGCATATGAAACAAAAAGTGCCTAAGGGCCTTGCCACATATTCAAGGTGCGACATCGCCAACGTGAAACCTATGCTGTGCAATACATGGCATATAATTTGAACTAAAATAGTAACAGATTTTTGGGTCTCAATCGAAGTGCGGTACAGCAGGTGGCTGCAACAACAACCATTTTAGTTCAACTTATTTTCCGCGTACTATGCCTGACCGTATATTTGACAAGTTACCTTGTCGTATATTTACACGATGCAGTATCATAATGTACCATGCCGTCGCCGACGATGTGATAAGGCTCTTAGAAGTGCAAAGAAAAAATATAACCACTGTCTGGAGCAATCGGGTGATTTTATAGTTCATCAGTCCATTAGGTAATCACTGAACTATTACAATAATTAGCATACTGCCAGTGATTAAAAGATATAGACTGCTAAAAAACCTACGCATGTAATCTATGTTAATATTAATGACCAAACATGAACTAGTCTAGCCAAAATTGTAAATTACGCCGGTTGTATGATCACTGATTTGGACCACCTAGTTAGTCCCAATTTATATAGTCTAAATGGGTGTTTATTTATTAGAAATCAGTCGCAAGTTAGATAGATGAAGAGACTAAGGCTCAACCTTACTGATATCTATGTATGTGCGCAACTCCCAGTAGTGCAGAGTCAAAGCGTCGCGATGCGTCATGTTTTTCACCCACTGCACGTTCATCTCCATTTGCCTATTTTTAATCTTACTCAGCAATCGCTCCTTTCATCAGGTTATTACTGACCAATGCTGGACAAAGAGCTTTGTTTTAAATTGCAAACTCAAACTCAAAATTATTTTATTTAACGAAGACCTACATGGGCGCTCATAAAACGTTAGAAACTGGCGCAGTGTTCCCATATCGTATCATTTCCTATGGAGAAGAACCGGCAAGAATCTCCATGGTTCATGGCTACTATTTTTATAAACGTTATTGATTGTACAATATTTCCATATTACTAGTTATGAGAGGTCAGTGGTCAGTGTAGACTAGGTAACTTTGTGCCCCAAAACCCACCACAACATCGCACCACCACATCAGCATGCCAGATCACAGCTGCCATTATTAGATACCTACCAATTAATCCTCTTATTTATTTATTTATACATCATGTACAGTAGTGGTACATAGGCGGACTTAATGCAACAAAGCATTCTCTACCAGTCAACCTTTGGGCAAAAAAGAGAACACTGTGGTAGGTTTGCACAAAAAATTAATAACACATATATTTCAAATAGAATATAGTATAAATTAATTTCCTTATAATAACAAAATACGTATATATGGTAATATTATAAACGAATAAATACTATGATAAATATCAAATTATTATGATTAAGAAAACTTAAAATATGACAATTATGACGATGACTGAAACTAAGGTTGAGAGGACTTCAAGTAGTAGCTCCGAATTTTACGCTTAAAGGAAAATTTACTTTCAGCTTTTTTGATGTCAAGGCCACCTTCTATTAATTACCTTTTTTAAAAAAAAAGAAAACGTCTTCCTTATTCCTCCTTACAGTTTTTAGGTTATCTTTTAAAGACCTCTGTCAAAGAATTCTTTACCAATAGATTTACATTCCTTACTTAATAATTTAGCACCTGTACTTTGACGTTGTACTTCTGCCGAGTCAGTGGCCGGCCGAGACGCAAGCCGTGCGACAGCCACTCGATTTAATTTACATCTCCGCACCAATTGTTCCCAACTGAGAGTTCGATGAACGACCAGGCGCCGTCTCTGATTTATTTTGCCTCAACATCCCCTAAACTAGGGCTGTACCAACTAAAGACTACTAAAATTTTATAATAAATAGAAGTCGATGAAACTATGAGGAAGGCCTTTGTTTACGTGAATAAAAAAACCGGGCAAGTGCGAGTCGGACTTGCACACTGAGGTTCCGTAAAAACTTACCTATGAAAACAGTTTAATTCACGAACCGAGTTACGACGATTTTTCCGAATGTTTTTTTCCGTTTACTTAGAAGTTTGATCTTGTTCACAGCTATAAGGGACGGCAAACTTGAGTCTGTGGTTTTAATTTCAACTCGATACCTCCACGTGTTCCTGAGATAAAGGGTCTTGACAGATAGGTAAACAGACAGACGGACAACAAAGTGATCCTATAAGGGTTCCGTTATTTCCTTTTAAGCTACGGAACCCTAAAAATAAAACTCTAAGCAGTGTGAATCCCTCAAGTGATACAGAAGTCGGAATGAAAAATTGGACCTCCCATACTACGATTGGTATGCTCATGACAACTTTGTAGTGCAAGTCAATTTTTTTGGAATAAACCTGTAACGGCTGTAATTTTCTTGCAGAAAGAAAAACTCCACGGGCAGAAGCAGTACCTACCTACCTAAAATATGACCACTAATTTTAGAGCAGTTTGTACAATAATGACTAGTAGTTTGAAGTGGTTACATACTCGTAAAAAAAAAGAATTAAATTATTATTCATTACAAAAAATAACAGGTATGATCAAATGAGACCTCATGTCAGTGAATGTTTTTCTGCTATATTTTTTTTGCAACCTTTTGGAATTTTTCAAGGCTCGAAAAGCTCTCACGATTGAGGGTTTGAGCAGCCCTGCACTAAACGGATTTTAGTTCCTTAATATCAGAACTTTACAGAGTAGTTAGCGTTCAGAGGTATAAGGAGTTATTAATTTATTATGCTGTTCGAAGTAAGTTTGACAAGTCTGATAGTGTATTAAGGTAGAAGCACTTAGAAGTGTTTTATGGATAGTAGTTTTTCTAAGTACGGGTTTAGTTTATCTTTGTATTTTGTAGACAAGTTTGATCGTAACTACTCCTTACAGTACGTAAAGACAAAATATATAAAAGAAAATAGATGAAATGACACAGAACTTCGGTAAGACATATCGTGGTCCAACAGTGGACTGCCATTAGCTAAGCTGATAGATTGATGACAGAAAAGACACAGAGCATTTTGGTTAAGGGTAGAAGATGAACATGGTTGTTCTGAAGAAACCCAGCTGGGTCTTAACTTACTTTAAACAACGAATCAGCAAATCCTTGTGAGCAAATCGCTGGTGACGTAGGTATTCATTAGAAATTTACACTACCCGGATACAGGGTCACAGACTTCTTCTCTATAAGATCAACGGGATCCTAGACCAGGTTAGGGCTGCGGGATTGTTGGAAAGATTTACTGAAATTTATTTAACTGAAAGAACAGAGTATCCCTCTCGCTCCACCCAGAGTGAAGAAGTCATATGATGGTTTCCCATAGCAAAAATAAATACCGGGCAAGTGCGAGTCGGACTCGCGTACTGAGGGTTCCGTTCCGTACAAACTTGGTAAATTGCGGTTTACGATTTATGATGTATAAAAAAAAAACTACTTACTAGATCTCGTTCAAACCAATTTTCGGTGAAAATTTGCTATTACTAGAAAAGTTACAGGGGGGGGGGAGCACATTTTACTACTTTGGAAGTGCCTCTTGTGCAAACTATTCAGTTTAGAAAAAAATGATATTAGAAACCTCAAAATCATTTTTGAAGACCTATAAAAAAAAGCAATTTTTGAGTTTCAGTTGTAAGTATGGGAAACCCCAAAATTTATTGTTTATTTTTCTATTTTTGTGTGAAAATCTTAATGTGGTTAACAGAATACATCTACTTACCAAATTTCAACAGTATAGTTCTTATAGTTTCGGAAAAAACTGTCTCTTACAAACGGACGGACAGACAGACAGACAGACACGACGAATCCATAAGAGTTCCGTTTTTTGCCATTTGGCTACGGGACCCTAAAAATAATGTAGTCCGTGTTGGTGGTCATAGGCCTTACCACGAGGTCCTAACGCGATCCATTTTATAACCTGTTAAAAGGATGGAGCCACGTAGGGTGTATAGCTTCATTCCTCTTTCTATTCACACGACTAAAATTTTAACACGTTGTGACTCGTGGTAAGCTCTGAAAGGCCTGAAAGTTCCTAAATAATCCTAGGCTGAATAAAAAAATTCGTTATACAATGCGGTCCAAATGAGAATAGGATCGATTGCCATGTTGTGACGTCACGTCGAACTGTCAAATAGAAGAAATTGGGTACGGCGAGCAAAAAAAGCAATTTTTAAAATTTAATTTATTTACGAATCTTGAATAAAAAAAGTTTTATCAGAATTCAGTTCTTCAATTTTACTCATCTCTGCGTCATTGTGTGAAGTGTGTGATTAGTGGCAAATAGAAGAAGAAGGCGAATTGTTTCTAACAATGAAAATAAGAAACAAAACAGTTTTTATTTTTAACTAATTATGACTTAAAACAATATATTTAGCTAATTTATAAAAACAATAACGTTTTTACTTCACCTAGACTTAACTAAGACTACGTAATAAAAACCGAAAAAAAAGCCTTTATTGAAACGCAAATAAGTTTTTTTTTGCAAACTGTACTTTCACTCAACATTTGACAGATTGAGGTTATTGGCTTTCCTATTCTTATTTGGAACGCATAGTACTTAAATTAGTGTCATGTCATTAGTGTGAAATCCTTAAAAAAAAAACTAGGAAATGCGAGTCGGACTCGCACACTGAGGGTTCCGTACAAACGTATCCGTAAATAGTTCGATTCCCGAATGGCGTCTCAAAGACTTTTCCGAAAGTTTTGTTTTTGTGACGTAACAATAAATTTACTGTTTTCAGATTTATTCCTACATAATATGTGCTATAAGACCTTGCTTTATACCAAATTATAAGATTCTGGGTTACCGGGAAGTATCCATTCAATTTTGGAAATCTCAAAATATATTTTTTTTTACGATTTAAACCACCGTATCTTTTTTTCCGTTTTTTTTTTTATGGTAGGTAAAATTGTCGGTAGGTAAAAGCGGTGGTAGGTAAAAGCGTCTCGCACCGTACACTACGGAGCACGGTCGCGTATTGTAGCTGCCGGTGACTCGCGCGTTAAGGGCTATGGCCTCGTCTACTGTAAAGTGTTCAAACTGTAATGTAGTGATAAACGAACTTTTAGCGTTCCTTTCTAACGTGCTGGATTATATGGATGAAGATAGTATTCACCAGCTGGTAACATCGTCCTTCAATGTAGAAAGCATTTCTCAGGCAAAGTGTTTGCTTTTTGAATCCGTTCCTAATGCAAAAAAAAATGCCAGTGAGGCGTAAAGATGGAAAGAAGAGAATGTCTAGAGACCTGGAGGACATAATTTGTCTAATGAAAGGTATGGATGCCGAAGTATTCCCTGTGTTTGTGGCAAAGGACTTACATAAAGTGCCTAGTGTGAGTTTTGATCACATTGATTGCGGCCGTCTGCTAAAGGATTTAGCGAGGATTCGATATGAAGTGAGTGTGTTACAGGAAAACGTCGTAACAAAAGAGATGCTTGATACGTTTAGAAAGGACCTGAGACAAGCGTCGATTATTGTTGACAACTATACATCTCAAGATCAATTTGTCAATAGAAGAAGAGGAGCATGTTTGCAGGAGAGTTACTACGAATTGTGCAGCGGCCCTGTTGGCTTGCAGTATGTTCCTATTAAAGCAAAAAATGCATTGTCATCATCGTCGTCAGGAGCAAAATGTCACTCAACGCCTGCGAAAAATGAATCATCGCCCACAAACATGCAGCCTGTCTCTTTTCAACACGAGCAATCGAGTGAAAGGGAGATAAACACTAGCCGGCGCGTGGAGGCCCGGACGCGGACAAGGGTTTCGAACAACGTGAGCGGTGTGAGTGAAAGCAGCAACGTTTCTAGTCCTAGATGCGGCGGCGAGAGCGAGACGGCGCCGGGCGGTGAGGCCCAGCGAGAAGGTACTGTGGTTTCGAATGCACCGAATAGTGAACTTGAGTGCGCGCGCGCGTGTGTTAACAAATCAGTTATATTACCGAGCGTAAATTCGAAAACAACTGTCAGAACCGTGTCACCTTCTTTGTCATTAAATAAAAATGTTTGTCAGATAGCTAAGGACTGCTCGCAGGTAACTGAAGAGAAGTCTGAATGGCAAGTTGTTCAGTCTAAATCTGCCAGGCGATATAAACTTATCGGTCAAAAAGGTCGGGCTTCTATAGCGCCGGACGGCAAGTTTAAAGCTGCCGACATAAAAGTCTCTTTGTTTATTTCGAATGTCTCTAAGGATACTTGTGAGCAGGACATTGTTAGCTACATAAAAGATAAAACCGGTGAGGGCGTGTCATTAAAAATGATAAAAATGAAAACGAATCGTAAATACAACGCATATAAGTTATTTGTTTCAAAGAATAAATTGAATTTGTTTTTAAATGACGATTTTTGGCCTGATGGTATTACGTTTCGGAGGTTCGTGCATTTTAAGTATGGGCAGAAACCAGGAGATGATAATGTTAAAGTTTAATGGTGTTATGTATTATGGATAGTAGTAAGGATACAACATACGATAATTGTAGATTTATTAGTTTTAACTGTAAAAATTTCAAAACTTCCATAGAAGACGTGAGAAAATTATGTAAGTCGGCGAATTTAGTCTGTCTCCAGGAGACGTGGTTACTAAATCACGACCTTCCGCTATTAGGTATTGTATCTCCTGATTTTGATTATATAGGTAAGAGTTCTGTTGACAGCGGTGAATTACTGGTCGGTAGACCTTATGGTGGTGTGGCCATACTATGGCGAAAGGGCATTTTTGATAGTGTGTCTGTAATAAATTGCAACAGTGACAGACTATTAGCTATCAAGGCTAATATAGGTGGCCGCTCCATATTAGTCTTTTGTGTTTACATGCCAGTAAAAGCGAGAGAAAACTTGCCAATTTTTACAGATATTCTTAGCGAGATAAGCTCAATTGAAGAAAGTAATGTTGTTCAAACTGTTGTAATTTTAGGAGACTTAAATGCGCAACCAGGCCAATTATTCTTTACCGAGCTTAATAGCTTTTGCACTGATAGATCGTGGGTTTGCGCAGACGTGGAAGTGTTAGGGGTTGACTCGGAAACGTTTACCTATTTTGACACTTACAATCGTAAGGGCAGTTGGTTGGATCATTGTATTGTCTCACAAGCGGCTTGGCAATCTACGGTTGCCGTCGGAATAATTGAAGATATTTTTGTTTCTGATCATTTACCTATATTTATCGAGTGCAATTTGGGTGCAATTAATCCGATAGCCGCAAGCCAAAATACATCGCGCAGTGCTGTAATTTGGGGTGAAAGGGATGAGGCTCAGGTTACTAAGTATCGGGATTTATGCAATAAAGGCTTGAGAGATATTGACTTCCCTACAGAATTTGAATCATGTAGTTTTGGGGCTTGTAGTCTATCTAATCATAAGGTGGTCTTAGATAACATATATAAGTCATTTGTTGATGTAATAAGTGATGCGGCTATTCAATCCAAAAACAATGTCAGTCGTAAACGGCGTAATATACGAGTGTGCGGCTGGAATGAACATGTGAGGGAAGCGCATCGGGAGGCTAGGCTAAAGCACCAAAACTGGTTGTTCCTGGGTAGAAAAAGTAATGGTCCCGATTACGATCAGATGTGTCAGTCCCGGAAAATTTTTAAAGGGCGGCTAAAATGGTGTCAGAAACACCAGGACCAAATCAAAATGGACAAAATAGCGAAACAAAGAGCCGAAAAAGATTTCACAAAATTTTGGAAGTCCACCAGTAAACTTGATGTTAAGCCTGGCCTACCTGCAAATATTGATGGCCGAAATGACCCGGAGGATATAGCGAATATGTTCAGAGAGCACTTTAAAGTGCGTTCTCCTCTGGGTTTTTCGACTATGCCAGCTGGTGGGCCCAGCGTGGCGGGCGATGAGCCTTTACTTAAATTTACAGCAAAGCAACTTAAGAAAGTTATAAGTAGTATGCGTAGAGGTAAATCTCCTGGCCACGATGGGCTCAGTATAGAGCACCTAAAATATGCGGGCGTGCACGTGCCGAGGGTTCTGTCCATGTTCTTCAATTTGTGCATTAGTCATTCATATTTACCAGACGAACTGATGAGAACTACGGTGGTACCAATTGTAAAGAACAGGACAGGAGACACATCGGACAAAGAAAACTATCGACCGATCTCTCTCGCGACTACTGTAGCAAAGGTGTTGGATGGTGTGCTTAAGTCTTGTCTGGATAAGTATATCAACATACATGATGCTCAGTTCGGTTTTAGGCCTGGACTATCAACTGAAAGCGCAATTCTAGCACTTAAGCACACTGTCCAGTACTACACTGAAAGGAAAACTCCGGTGTACGCCTGTTTTCTGGATCTCTCTAAGGCCTTCGATCTCGTTTCGTATGAAGTGCTTTGGAGAAAGCTGGAGGACAGGGGTATACCTGCAGAACTATTGAAACTATTTCAATACTGGTACTCGAATCAGACTAATTGTGTTAGGTGGTCAAACTGTCTTTCAAAGTCGTACAGGTTGGAGTGCGGAGTGAGACAGGGGGGGTTGTCCTCTCCAACGCTGTTTAACCTGTACGTAAATGACCTCATAGTCGAGCTCAGCGGCATGCGTGTCGGTTGCCGTGTGGGGGGTGTTTGTGTGAACAACATCAGCTACGCGGACGATATGGTGCTGCTGGGCCCGACTGCGAGGTCAATTGGAGAGATGCTGAAGGTTTGCGAAGAATACGCCGCATCACACGGTCTGGTATATAATGTGAAGAAAACCGAGTTCATGGTCTTTAAGGCCGCCGGCAAGTGCCCTGACACCATTCCTTCAATTGCTTTGAACGGTATAAACATCAAGCAGGTAACGAAGTTTAAATATCTGGGCCATATACTTGTCGACGACCTTAAAGACGATGACGACGTGGAGAGGGAGCGCAGGGCGTTGGCGGTTCGCGGGAACATGTTGGCGCGCAGATTTTTTCGTTGTTCAGATCAGGTCAAAATAACCTTGTTTAAAGCGTACTGCCAAGGCCTGTACACGGGAAGTCTGTGGTTCAGCTGTTCGCGTAGGTCGATGAGCGCCTTGCGAGTCCAATATAATAATGTTTTCAGGATGATGTTGAAACTCCCTCGTTTCTGTAGTGCCTCGGAGATGTTTGCCCAATCGCATACAGATGGTCTTCATGCGATCATCAGAAAGAAGGTGGCATCGCTTGTGGGTAGGATTCGAGGGAGTGAAAATAGCATCCTGAAAATCATTGCCGAGGATCCGAGAGCTCCTGTGCTGAGGCATCTCATAAGGAATCATTGTCCGCCTGAGATGCCCCGTAAGTACATGACTCACTAATGACCGAGGACGTATTTAAGTTTTATAAGTAGTCTTAAGTTTGTTACTAATCCTATTTTTAAGTTTTAGCATGTAAGTTTTATACTAACAAAATGGTACCTTTGTTGTCCAATTTAATAAAGATTATTATTATTATTATTATAAAATCATCCAATGACAAATCCCGCCCTTGGGCGGAGCGGGAAGTAGTGTCAGACTCTTACTGACTAAAAACCTACCCCGTTCCTTCGTAGCCTATCGTGCCGGGGTCGAGCATTCCTTTCGGAACTAACCCATGACCCCAGTAGGCTTCGACCCTGCCTGCCTGCAGTTAGCAGGCTGGGCCTCTTCGGTGTGCTGACAGCTCCTTGAGGCGCGCGGGAACAGAACGCGCCGTCGACGACTTGGGCTCGGTCCGGTCGGTTACCGGACGATCGGACAGCGTGCTACCCATTGCACGCCGTCCGCAAGCCCGCGCCTACGGTGGCCGGAAATCGGGATCGGAATCCCGGCGGCGGCTGGGGCGAGCGCCCCGTTGCCTCTGCCTGATGCGGTCGGCCTCCTCCTTTGCTAGCATTACTGCTTCGCAGAAGGAGGCGACCGCCTGCCATCCCTCCTCACTGATTTTTCACAGCTTTAAGGGACTGCAGACATGAGTACATGGTTTTAATTTCAAATTGATACCTCCACGCGTTCCCAAGAAAGACAAACAGACAGAATGGACAACAAAGTCATCCTATACCGGTTCTGTTTTTTTACAATTGACGTGTGGAACCCTAAAAATGAAGTTAATGTAGTTTAAACTCATCGCAAACTCTAAACCAATTATATTCGTAGTTACATTATAATTCATACCTCAAAAACCGAAATCACTTTAATCCTTTTGAAACATTTTCGTTGTCTGGCGGTCCTCGCTGTTTACCCAAATCGGATAACCGTACAAAATTATATAGAAAGCCTGGCTTTAAACTTAGGGCCAAATTCACCAATAAACTAATCGCGATTATACAAAACAAAACGCAGTTTGAGCGCCTAATCGAGATTATAGCTTCATTTTGCGTTTCACCGCTATGAATTGAACCTAGTTTACGCTAAACTCAGTTTCAATTCTTTTGCTGTTGCCCATGTTTACGACACGGGTCTTTAAACTAGATTACGCTGAGCTCAGTTTAGTTGAACTAAGTTTTATATTGAATGATGAAATCAGCCCTTAAAGTCCAATTAACATCTAGACATTCGCTAGAGCATTGAATGATATTAATTTATTAGTATTTATATTGGTTGTATTAAAAGGAATTGAAATCTCTGGGGATAAGAAAATCAAGTAAATTGAAGTTGCTAGTAATGTAAAAGATTTTAATATAGTAGATACCTACTCTACAATTGCTGTAGCATGAGCGGGTGACAGCTGTCGGATTCAAATAAAGTATACACCTACCCTTTTCTCTTATCTTAAAGATGTGCTAACCTACCCATGCTATATAAAAAAAAAATTCTATTAGTAAACTTTTTTGCTGTGTGTAGCTCGAACTGTCAACTAGAGCCGATCATTTTTAAGTTGAATGTCGTAAAATTGAAGGGCTAAAAATGGCAAAAACAGTGTAAAATACATTTAACATAATATTACTTTATTTCACACACGACAGAGCAGCACATCTGAGCTCACAACAGCCATGAGGAGCCAAAGATTGCGGTCGCTGTGGCCGAAATCGGCTAGATGGCATCATTATCATCATCATCATCACTTTATTTCATAGGATATGATGAAGATAGTATGAAAACGGTCGGCAAAATGGCTGCTCAGTTAGAAAAAAAACCAAAAAAAAAAAAATTATTGACGGTAACAAAAATAAAAAAATATACAACCAAATTGAGAGCCACCTCCTTTTTTTGGAGTTGGTTAAAAAAGACTACACTGTGTGGTAGGTATGCACAATAAATAAATACTAAATATTTCAAAATAAAATGAAAAATTATTAAAATTAGGTAAAATATACATAAAATATACGTATAAGCTAAAATTATAAACTAATAAATAAATATAATAAACTACTCATATTTTTTCCAAATTCAGAACTCTCAATCTGTTTTTAAGCCTAATTGGTATTTCTAATTTTCTAACAACATATATTCGATTATACATAACTTTAGGAGATATCGCAGTTTTGTCTAACTTTTTGTGTAACTATTTTTGCGGCCCAGTTTATAAACATCGCAATATTTTATCTAAGATAAGACTCACTTAAATAAAAATATTGCGCTACCGATTCACGCATAAACCATGCATTTCCTGTTTAATTCTTTACTTTTTACTTTGTTCGTCCTGAATTCCAATTGGACACAATATATTTTATCGTTGACTCAGACCGTTGGGAAAGTCCTACATTGTTGATTGTATTACTCTTCACTCCTCAAGTAGACGTAACTGTTTCATTTCCTATGCTGTCATTCACTCAAATCTTTCTTATCGTACCTATTAATAGATCCATCTACGAACAATCGTTTCCATTACCACTCAGTTGCATATAAATAAACATTATACCATGTCACCGGCCGTTGAATCTCAAGTTAACCACTCATAGAACTCCGGATTATCGTGTTTAGGGTTCCATTCTTAAAAAGGAAATCAAAATCAAAATCAAAATCAACTCTTTTATTTCAAATAGACCATTTACAGGCACTTTTGAATAGTCAAAATGTCGGTCAGTCAAAAAAAAAAGTGAAGCTAAATTGCACGTTCCAAAGCGTAGATCTCTATGGAGAAGAACGTGCAAGAAACTCCATGGACACTCTTTTAAAATCATTTTAAGTAGTAAATAATCATTTTAAGTGTTATAATGAAAAAATGGATTCCTTATATGATCACTTTGTTGTCCGTCTGTCTGTCAAACCTTTTATATCGGGAACGCGTGTAAGTATCGATTTAATAAAAAATGGTAATTTAAAAAACTAAAAAACCCGACTGCTTTTCTGAGTATTCATGAAAAAGCCCTAAAACAAGAAAGTCGTTGTAGCAGTCGGGACCCATTACATCATAGATCTACTGACTAGACGGCTGACTTTCTAGAATGGGTCCCGACTGCTACAACGACTTTCTTGTTTTAGGGCTTTTTCATGAATACTCAGAAAAGCAGTCGGGTTTTTTAGTTTTTTAAATTACCATTTTTTATTTTTTACTTTTTTAGTTTTATTTTTTTACGATATCACTTTCACAGTAATTACAAATCTAACGACACCTCGGAAACTAAAATACATCGAGCCGTTCAGGCCGCAGAGCGTGCCAAATATTTGAATTTGGCGCCAAAAATTAGCCACTTTGTTTTTTTTTTTTAATTTTGATATACCCAGTGTCACTCTCACAGTAAATACGAATCTAACGACACCTCTCAAGCTAAAATCCATCGAGCCGTTCAGGCTGCAGAGCGTGCCAAACAATTATACATACATACATACATAGAAACATACATACATACATACATACATACATACATACTCTCGAAAAACATAACCCTCCTTCTGGCGCAGTCGGGTAAAAACATATACTCAGGCTGTGAAAAAATCAGAGAACGAAAAACAAAATACGGCCATTTATTTCGCAAAAAACATATATATTTATTTCGACACTCTCCGGGGAATCAAAATTCATAGGGTTCTCCGCTGACCCAGAAACTTGAAATTTGATATAAAACTAGTTCTTATAAAAAATATAAATTAATTATTATTAGTTCAAAAATATTTTTTTGTAATTTGAATAAATCTTTGAGACTTCACTCGGGAATTGAAGTATTTAAATAGGTAAGTGTGTACGGACCCCTCAGTGTGTGTGTCCGAGTCGCACTTTCCCTGTTTTTTTAATACCTTACACACGATCTCGACTCACTATCTTGATCACAAGTTGTGACTACGGATTTTCCTGCACGATCTCAACAGATGGATAAAGATAATACTAGACTGGTTGACTCGTTATACTTCGTCACCACGATTTGTTGATAGAACAACGTAAATACTATGAAGCCTGTTTTATCGTAAATATTGTCTAGACGAGCTTAAAATTCGTAGTAATTTGCGTTTTAGATTTTGACAGTACCTTCATTTATAAATGTTTACCTCCCTTCAATGTTTGTATTAGGTATATGCGTGGGCGTCTGAATGCTTTCATGTTACTTGTTCTCTTCGACTTTGATATCTCCCAGTAAACTTCTATAGATTTTTTTTTTACTTATTTTTCGTTGCAGGCTTTCAATTTTGTATGTGGACCTTTAGTTCTGTAATAAACTATAAGAAAAATGCGAGCTAGAGACCTCAACACAAAGTAATCTTCACAACAATGCAAATAAAAATCTATCTAGATAGTAGAAAATAAGATACAAAGGATCACAAAATAGAAAGGTGTGCTCTTAACGAGCTATGCCTTTGAATTGATTTCACGAACTTTACCTACTTGTAATAAATTATGAACAAAACAAAGAATTGGTTCTGAGTTCGGCTTTGGTTTGGAGCGTTCACAATAAACAACGGCCCATAAACTACGCTGGCTGACACGCATATTTCTTATTTTTCTTTGAAACATCTCGGAATGATTTTGCCCTAGTGAGCCGTAAAAGCCAGTCTATTAATTAGGGGCCGCGGGTTAGGCGGTTCCCGAACGTATGACATCATGCTCCCGCGAGTTCAGACAAAACTCCTTTGTCTCCAAACCTGACAGATTCGGCGTAAATCAAGCCGGTGACAGCCGCGGTAACACAAATCTGAGAAAATATTATTTTTTCAAGTTACTCTTTGTCCTCAAGGAGCGTGCGGTTGCGTCAGAGCCCATCTCGCATGCCGCTGACGACAATGTGCTGAATGATGAAATGGTTTCACGGCTACATTTGTTTGTACAGACTAAAGATAAATATCCACTCGTGAGAGCCGGTCGAAAGGCGGTTTGATTAAAAGGAACATAAATGTTGATCGCTCGCATGTAATGATATTTACAGCTATTGAAATTCATCGTCATTCAACATAATTACAGTGAAATATGACACGATTGTTACAACGAAGTATGGGGATCATATTTCAAATCCAGTCATGAGGAGAGAAATCAGAACTGTGAGCGTTAACAAAAAACAACACACTCTGTTTCTGTCATGTTTATATTATAAATTCAGGCTTAAATTTTAACGCTCTAACTAATCGAGACGATGACGTTAAGGTACAAGTGGAAATAATTACAGCGCGTTGCGTTGTCTGTAACAAAGACGCGTCGTGTCCTGGGGCGGCGGTGGTGTCAGGAACAGGAATAGAACGAGAGGAGCCCCCGACCGAGCCACACAGCGCAAAGCCGAGGTGTTTCCAATTTACAGACGACGACATCTCTAATGCGCGACAAGATTTACAATCACTATTAATTTAAAAACATCTCTGATGACGTAAGAACTATATTTGAAGATCTCATTTGAATCCCCTCAATACCACCACGTGAATGCAATATGTTAAAGTCATGCACTTTTTGTTTGCTGAAAACTGAAGTGGCGAAACTTTTGCAGCAGCTTGCCCCTATAAAAACAGAGCGCCTTATTCACCGCGGCCCGACGAATCACGTATTCGAACTGCCATGAAGACGTTTAATTAGCGCCAAACACGCGATCTCTGAGGTCTCAGAATACTGTTACTCGGTTATAAAAGAAGAGTGGCTCCCATCACCGATGCTCGTAAAGCGGGTGCAATGAAAAAACCGTAAAACAAGGGAGAGTGCTGAGGCGAAAATATGATTTTTGTGGGTTGGTTCCTCAAAAATAATGTCTGCATGTAAAAAATACACCTCTGGCTTTGTGAAGCTTGGTGCTTAAAGAAAGAATGGAATGCATAAATTGTACGATGAAAAACGACTTGCGAAAATTAAAGATTGAGATGCTAACAGCAGTTAAAAATATTTAGAAGAGCTCGTTTAACTCGAAACTCAAAACTTTCCTATTGGAGATAACTTTCCATTCGGTAGATAATGATGATGACATTTCCACCATCTAAAATAATGCATGATAGGTATTATTATTACTTTTTTACTTTCACACACAACGCCGTCTAGTCCCAAGCTAAGCAGAGCTTGTGTTATGGGTTCTAGACAACTGATAAAAATACTTATATATTTCTAAATACAAACATAAATTACACTCAGACATACAGAACAAATGATCGTGCTCGTCACACAAACATTTGTTCTGGGTGAGCCACTAACTACTAGACGAACAGGCCATGAAAAAAAATAATATGAAACTGAGTGAGGAGGGTTAAGGGTGTTTTTGATATCGTGCGGATTTCATCACTCATGCGGATTTAAGTATTGTAATAGGAGGAATGCGAAACACGGGACGCGTGCTGGGTGGGGCAATCCCGCATGCGGGGCAATCCCGCATGATGAAATCCGCATATTAAAAACACCTTTATAATTGGCATTTTTCGCCCATCACACACAAAATTATTTTGGTTCATGGAGCGCTTGTTTCTTAAATAATAACATAACCACTACTGTACATGAAGCTTAAATAAATTGAAAAATTGTCAAAAATATACAAAAACTAGGTGAAACGCTCACTGTTTGGGCAATACCTATATTACAATTAATTTAACTTACTATATTATTTCTCATGTAAATATCACTGATTCTTTAACTATACAAATGCATTTAAAAATTAGTTGAAAACAGGAACTTTTATTTTTAGAATGTGTGATGAGCGAAAAATGCCTCCTATTAATTAACCCTACGCTAGAATTTAGTGAAGGAAAACATAATGAGGAAACCGCCATGTCCTGGAACCAAAAATTCTAAGACATGTGACATCCACTAACCCGCACTGGGCCCGCGTGGTGGATTTACGGCCCGTTCCCTCTCCTAGAGAGGATGCCTGAGTCCCAACAGTGGGAACGTTATAAGGCTGATGCTATGCTATGCTAGAATATAGTAAGTAAATTATAATGTAATAACATCTAATTTGTTAGGTATTTTCTGTGATGAATTGTATTTTGTAATTTTAATGAATGTTAATTTAATATTATTTCAAACAGAATGTAAATTGTTTCTGAATAAATTGAATTGAAACGAATTGAAAATATAGAGAAGTTCTCGACAAAAATTGCAAAAGATCAGACATTTCTTTGCAAAACGCTTTAATAATACAAATATTAACCTAATTTCGGGGACTTCAGAAAGTTCACTAAGTCCAATATTGGCATCTCCTTTTAGGAATCTTTTTGATGTGACATCAAAAGGAAAACTGATCCCTTTTCCGGTTCGATACCTGCCGTCATTGTCATCGCTGAGATCATCGTACACTTCGACATCGTCATTGTGATCAACCCTCATAACTTTTATGAATGAACAGATTTCTTTATTACATACGAATTCTTTTTCTAATTCAATTTCGTGATCCTTCAGTTCATTTATTTATTCGTTCCAAAGTAATTCGCTTTGGGAGGCGATGGGATTTTTTTAGGGTTCCGTAGCTCAAAAGGTATAAATAGAACCCTTAAAGGAACACTGTTGTCCGTCTGCCAAGTGTCGGAATGCATAGAGGTCGGTATAGACTTGAAACTAAAACCATATACTCAAGTCTGTGGTCTCTTGAAGCTGTGAAAAAAATAAAACTTCTAAATTACTTACTTAACGAAAAAAAATGATACTTACGGCACTTTATGTCGCAAAAAAAACGTATATTTCGACACTCAGGGGAATCAAAATTCATAAGGCACTTCCTAGAACCCTGAAATTTAGCATGAAGCAAGGTCTTATATTATCACAAATATACGAATAAATCTGAAGTCTGTAAATACGTCAAAAAAAAAAAATCTCTTTTCGATTCTAAAAATTCTTCAAGGGTCAATTCGGGTATTGAACTATTTAGAAAAAATAAGTTAGTTTATGGGGATCCCTTGGTGTGCGAGTTCGACTCGCACTTGCCCAATTTTTTCATATTAAAATAGTCAAAGAGGGAAGCCTCGAGGGACGCTAACGTATTGTTAGTCCACCTGTATTTCCTTTAGCTAAGTTCAAAATAAGTAAATCTTATTACGTTTCTCAATGGGCATCTGGTTACTTGAGGGACCGAGTTCATTTTATATTTATGACTTTAATACAATGGTTTTTTTTTTGAGATTTTTTTCGTTCGGTGCCAGGTCTAAGTTGTACTTTTAAAGCGTAAATTAAACTCGTATTTCGCATTAGCTATTTCCGCATTATTTAATGTTTACTTAATTTTAAAACGCAATAAAGCGCTTTCGTGTCAATTTTTTTTTATATATATATATATAGACATTACGGTTGCGCAGTAATATTTGTATGGCATAAAGATAGTTGATTCAAATTCAAGTGTTTTGTGTATGTATTTACGTTTACATCTTCTTAGAAGCTACTGGTTCGGACTGAAAAGTTCTAAATTTTAATCTTGGATATTAGTTCATCTGTCTAGGAAACTTAGGGCCAAATTCACCAATAAACTAATCGCGATTATACAAGACAAAACGCAGTTTGAGCGCCTAATCGAGATTATAGCTTCATTTTGCGTTTCACCTCTATGAATTGAATCTAGTTTACGCTAAACTCAGTTTCAATTCTTTGGTAGTCGCCCATGTTTACGACACGGGTCTTTAAACAAGATTACGCTGAGCTCAGTTTAGTTGAACTAAGTTTTTATATTGAATGATGAAATCAGCCCTTAACGGTGTATATCATCACGCTACGACCCTCGGGAGCGGAATAGTAACTAAAATGTTAGTGAAACCACAGGAGACAGCTAGCATAATATATAATAACATAATCAGGGTTCCAGCGGAAATAACGCATAAATTCATCATTTTCTTTCTGATTACACACAGCAAAACCGACCGGTTTTAAAACGATTCAAGTTATTTTTATGAGTGCCTCTGAAAGGCCTGGTTAAATCCATAACATATTATGTAGATATTAAAATGTGGAAACATCGTAAACTTTGACTGTTGGCGAACTGATTACGAGCCAACCCCTCGCATGCTCACATAGATTTTTAAACACAGGCGTATTGAAGGGGCCCCTTTTATTCTTCCTGTTAAGTACACGTTTACGACAAACTCGTAAAACACGGATCACTGAAAATTTTTGATATGTAACTCTCCTATTCAAATGTGCGCTTTACGAGGCGGCCCATTATAATTTTACTGATGTCATATTTTTTCCTGTCGTAGTGATTATGAACGGTGGATCAAAGGGATTTTTAATAAAAAAAATCTTATATCTTTTTAATCACTTCCTATTTTTATTGCTCTACTTGAGGTACCTTTAATGTTATTCACCGTATCGCTATAAAAATCTCATTTGCATTATAAAACTGCCTGTAGATGTTGATTTCGGCAAGAATATTTAGTAGACATTTTTATGTCCTTATTTGCGCATAAGTAAATACAAGTAACCTGTATTACTTTTTTTATACAACCATATACATCGGGTGGCATTTAAAACGATCAAATAGTAGTCGTGTTTACTGTGTACAAAAATATTTCATCATAAAGTAACTGCACTCATTACAACAGATGACCATAATGAGTTTAAAAACAAAATAAACAAATCCAATTTTATTGCCAACACGAGTTGATTCAAAAATTGCTCCAATTTATAGTCACATGATGTCATAAGAGGACTGTCCAATAAGAACAAAAATATACGCGATGAAAAACATGTGGCTGTGTACCGTGAGAATATTAAACTCAATCCGATAAAAGAAACAAAGAAGCGTTATTTCTTTAATATTTTGTACGAATTATGATACTACGAGTATATTGATAAATATGTCCAATAACAAAATACAGAATTTTCTGTATTCGTGAATATACCACAGATTTAAGTATTTAGAATAGGAAACAAATACTACTTTAGATAGAATAGAACTAGACTACAAGGAAAAGGAAAAGAAAGATTGTGAGATTATATAAAGGACAATATAAATAGATACAAGAAAATGGAGTAAGAATTGACAGAGAATGGAAGAAGATACACAGAAATTACAGAAGAAGAACTACTTAAAGAATAATTCAGAATATTATATTTGTAAAATATCGGGATTGTGTATCTTATCAATTTAATACTGTTTTACATAAAAAAGAACTAAACTACAAGGAAAAGAAAAAGAAAGACCAATACAAAGATGGTGGAATTATATAAAGGACAATATAGTTAGAATGTGGTGAAGATTTCCGGTTTGGTCCCATAGTAAAATTTGTTTATTTTCATGACTACAATCACATGTTTAAGTATTGGTCACTAATTACAAGTCACTCTAAATATTATTGGAGTGAAACTGGACAAAGAATGGAAGAAGATAAACAGAAACTCACAGAAGATGAACTACTTAGATAGAAACTTACATTTTTAAGGATCGGAATTGATAAGATATCTGTGGCTTCTTATATGTCAGATAAGCTACTGAAGCTATCCTTACCAAGCTAGAATGAACAAACCTAAACAGAACACAAAACCACTGAATCATCACCAAAACCAACTCATTATAAGCCCAACCCTTTTAATTAAAAATCGCATGCATTCTGTACTTTCACAAAAGCCAGTGGCTTTCTTTACTCTTTTGGTCCTTCGCAACGGATCTTTAAATCCATGTTTATCTTTAGTCGTCCAACTACATCAGTAATAATGAAAGATTAAATATTGGTTTGTTCCAGTTTTCGCCAAGAGTTTCTTAAGGTCTAAAGGAGGCCTCAGCAAATACAGACACCCATTCGTTAACTGTGTAACACTTTATTGCTGCTGTTATTATCAAAAGCCAGCGGTTATAATCTCAAACAGGTGCAAAACTCGTTTATTTCAAAGAACCGTCACCATAAACTTTAACAAACCCCTTATTTATAAAATCACCAACTCGGCTTTAATTAAACAATGTTAATAAAACAAAACAAAATGATTTTTTGATGCAATCGATACATGTTTCTGTTAACCACTTTGACAAGTGGTCCTTCTTTGTCGATATAACTGAACCTAAGTTGGTTGTACCCTTTTTTAATAAAGAACATGGCGGACACTTGATCGAGCTCATAAACAATGCCGATACAGTATCGATGGCTCAGCATGCATCACACGTCTTACATATGGCACCTAATTTGCTACACATTATGTTCCACGTCTCTACGACACTGTTCTTCATTCCCAAGTCTCCTTTGTTGATAAATTTACTTAAATAAATTTAAAAATAATGACCAATAAAGAGATATCTAAATAGTTCTCCCGTTTCGTTGAAATTTATTAAGGTCAGGTCAATAATCGTCTACAATGTGTGGCGTTGTTAGACCCACGGTTATGCAAGCACGTTGAAACTTTAGCAGTGAGATTGTTCCAAGAAACGTGCTTTGTAGAAAAACATCCAAGGTTTTATTGATTCGAACACGATATGGGAACATAGTCGGGATTCGGAACATAGCATTCGAAATTTAGAGGATTTCATTTGCTGATTAATCTGGATTATAATTTGCTTTTGCATTCCGAGGGTTTATTGACATTAGTAGGGTTACGCTTTCTATTAGTTCTGTCACAATAGATGATTCACGCGCATGATTTACATTTTACTTATTGTGTTAGTTGAGCTTAAGTGCTTTTGATAGTTCTATTGTTTATAAAGGACGAATTAATAATGTTATTGACAATGACATGACTAAACTATTGCAATGACAATCACTTTGTTTAATTCTTGAATAGGAACTATACCGTAACCTGAATACCTTAATTCTTAACAAGACATCTAAATACGACATCATTAAGTTTTATTGTATTTAAAACGTAACATGCAGATGGTCGCTCAGATGCAACTATACAATGTGCAAGTATTTATAAAATAATAAAACAATCATACTTGTATCTCCAGTTCCTTGCAAAATAACCAACAAGAATGATACAACGAATGTATTAAGCGAAACGAGTTATGCAGGTTCAGGTATTACCGAAGTATCTTTTTTATATGGTAGGTATGCAATTTCTTTCAGTGAACAAACAACACAATAAAATAGGGGGGACTGGGGAGAAAACTAGTGTGATAATGGCAGAGAGTTAACGCACTGTGAGCGAACACACAAAGGCTGAATAACACATCTGAATTGTATGCTTTCTGCAGCGCATGTAGTGGTGGGAGTACTTACCGAACTGTAACAACTTTCTGGGTGACCGAAAACGAACGATTACATATTTTTTGAAACCACCGCAGCTGTAGCGAACATTTCGCGGTGTTTTTCGAACTTCGAACGCCCATTATTCCGCACCATAAATAATCCACTACACAAAAACGCTAACCCTTCATTGCCTCTTCCTTTTACGATTCAAAGAAAAGAAATAAAATATGTGCGAGCCAAAACAAAGGGTATAAAACCGAAATGACAGGGCCACACGCTTTTCAAGGAGACGCTATACAAAAAGAAAAGACTATAATTTCGCATTATGTAATACTCGGAAGGAGTCGTTCGACGGGATTCGTATGCAGCGAGCGTGGTTTAAAAATAACTCAAGGTTAAGTCGCAGATCGAGGGTCCCTTTGTGATATCAAGGTCCACCGGTTCTGCAGGATGCCTATAACCAACATATTTGTGTGTGGATCGCGCGTAGGTTGTGTTTGTGTTCATCCAAGAAATTCTTTCTCACACAATGTTGAAGAATATATATAAAAAAAAATTGTTCTCAATTCAAATTTAGTATTTTAGAGCGCCCATTTGAATTACTAATCAGTATTAATTTATTTATTTTTAATAGGCCAGTTTCTTTTTAAATTTACGTAAATGATCAAAAAAAGGTTGTTTTTGAATTAATAATTTCATAAATGACGTCGTTTGATTTTGAATTAAACCAATTAAATTGTTGGTAATTTTTTTTTTTTTAAATATTGGTATTTTCTTTATGTTTCTAGTTTTTGCAAGCTGTTTTCAGACACCTACAACTGTTATAACATGCACTTACGTGTGTGCCCGTGTTCTTATTGCAAAAACAATGATGGCTTGTCGCTTATAATTATTACTTAAAATTTAATAGCAGTTATATTCCGGACCAACTTTTGAATAAGAAGAAATTTATGTAATTTCTTACATTATTTTTTTGAATTGACGAGAAGAAAAACAAATTGACGTTGTTTTATCTAGTGGTCCCGTGGGTCGGACTTCTGAATTTTGGAATATGAAATATGAAAGGTATTGTTGTCCTACATATATTTATTACGTATTAGAACATACAAAATATTGGACGCCACAACATAGTAAGTACGGAGTAAGGACTACGAAATTCGCAGAGGTCGTGGTGGTAGCAGTTTAGGAAGGTCAATTGTAATTGTTAATTAATTTATTACACACACTTGAACTTGGTACGTCGTACCAAAATTTCGCTTAGTCATAGTCGACTTTGGTACGGCCAGACCAAAGCCTTCGTACCAAGTGTAATTTAACAGTATTAGCATTTTTAAGTTCATTCAGTCCATCCAAAGGTTGTTTGGTAGATATTGCTGTCATCGATATATGCGATTGCGGTTGAAAACTTTGAATTCCTATAGATTTTAGTTTGTTTAAGAAGTTAGGTGAGTATGTCACTGTGTTGGTGTACATTACAATTAAGTTTATTATATAATATTCTCATTTTCTTCTCTAATATAAGTTTAGTTAAGAATAAAATTGTGTATACATACATGTGTATACGAAAATATTTCTTTCGTTTTACAATAAGTCGTTAGACGTTTTAATTGTTATGGCACGGAAATGCACTTAAACAAACCATTTAGTATTTAAACACCTGAGCGGTTGTAGACAACGTGGGATGTTAAAATATTTGCCAGTTGAGTAATTTTTGTTTTTAGTTTTATTTTTAAATAACAAAGACGCAATGCAAGGGTTAGGTGCGAGAGGCCCAAGATCGGGTAAATTGAAGTGTAGAGGAGGCCTATTCTCGGTATAGGTTGAATACAGGTTTTTTTTTTATGGTAGGTAAAATCATCCAATGACAAATCCCGCCCTTGGGCGAAGCGGGAAGTAGTGTCAGACTCTTACTGACTAAAAACCTACCCCGTTCCTTCGTAGCCTATCATGCCGGGGCCGGGTATTCCTTTCGGAAACTAACCCATGACCCCAGTAGGCTTCGACCCTGCCTGCCTGCAGTTAGCAGGCTGGGCCTCTTCGGTGTGCTGACAGCTCCTTGAGGCGCGCGGGAACAGAACGCGCCGTCGACGACTTGGGCTCGGTTCGATCGGTTACCGGACGATCGGACAGCGTGCTACCCATTGCACGCCGTCCGCAAGCCCGCGCCTACGGTGGAGGTTGAATACAGGTAGGTAGAAGAACGGGGAGAGAGAGAGGAAAAAAAGAGAACCATAGATACGTAGTAGGTATACTACGGAAAAATGTTTCGTAATATGAGATATTACATATATTTTATTTAAGCACGTTCAATAAAATTACATAGTGCCTAAATCAAAAAAATTCGCTTGACCTTTTTTTTGTCGGTGGGAAAATCATACAATGACATCTCCGCGCCCTTGGGAGGGGCGGGAGTAGTGTCAGACTTTTACTGACTAAAAACCCAGTCCTGTTCCTTCGTTGCCTCTCATACCGGGGCCGAACATTGCCTTCAGAAATTGATCTTTGGCCCCAGTATGCTGCGACCCTGCTGGGCCCCTACGGTTTGCTGACAAGTCCTTGAGGCGCGCTTGGAACACTACGGGCCATTGACGACTTGGGCTCGGTCCGGACAGACGGTCAGACGGCGAGCTTCGCGTGACCTAAGGGCTGGCTTTAAACACGCCTTGGCAAGAGATTAAGCATTGCCAATGTATAACGTGGCAATGTCGCCAGACTTTTGGGCACACTTCCAGTCAACTTCGATGTGAAGCAATTTTTAAAGCTATATCTATACTTATAATAAATCTGTAGAAGTAAAAATTCTGTACATTGAAAATATCAAATCAAATAAATGGCAGGGGGTGTTACTAGACCGACACCGAACCCAAAAATGTGCTAAAAAAATTTTTGTCTGTCTGTCTGTCTGTCTGTTTGTTCAAGCATCACGCAAAAACTACCGGTTGGATTACGATGAAACTTGGTATAATTATTCTTTAATATCCTGGTCACCACACTGGGTACTTTTTATCCCGGAAAAGTATATACAATAAGAAACAAACTTAATTTTCCGGTTCGATCCCTAAGCCCGATTACTGTACCAACCGCAAATAATAAGTTTGTCGCAGGTTACGTCACCCGTTTCTATTGTAATTAGCCACAAAAAGCCCGCGCCGAGACAGAAGTATTAATACCGGTAAGTAAGCTCGATAGACAACATTCTACACAAATAATACTTTACATAAAAAACTCATTGATAAGTTTCGTTGTTCACGCGAATGAAGTTGCGGGCACAGCTAGTATGTATATAAGTTTATGACCAGTGCGTGTTGACAGTGACTACATATGGCTCTGAAACGTGTTCGCCTACAATGGACCTAAATCAGAAGACTCAAAGTCATCCAAAAGGAATGAAAGGGATAGGTATGGTCGAAATTTCCTTGCCTGATCGAATAAAGTTATCCGCAGGAGAACCAAGGTCTCCGTCATAGTCCGAAGAATCGCCAAATTTAAGTGGCAGTAGGCAGGTCACATTGCTCGTAGAACAGATGGACCAAGGAGCTGAAAGGTTCTGGAGTGTAGACCGCAAACCGGAAGATGCAGCGTTTAAAGGCCTCCCACAAGGTGAACGAATGACCTGGTGACTGTCGCGGGAATGCGATGGATGTGAGACGAGCCATTCGTTGAGACGACACTTAGGGGAGGTTTATGTCCAACAGTGGACGTATTTCGGCTGAAGTGATAATGATGACTTTTTTGCATACAAAGTTTGGTTTACAAAGTTTTGCCAAATTATAAAATTATTTCGTACTCTGAAAGTACTGTTTCCCACATCCTGTATGCTTTACTATTTCGCATTAAAAATAAAATTTGATAAGGCATTCGAGGAATCCAGTAAATTTCGAAATAAACACGGTTGCACGTATTGTATTTGCGATAATATATTCCGAATTTACATTTGCATAAAAGTGCGACGTGGTTTCTTTGTTATTTTGTGAGACCAAAACTTGTCTACATTTTTAAATTATGGTTATATAGATAGTGAATAATTTATCACACTACACAAGTACACATTATAGGAAAGGACCGTTTTATTATATAGTGATATTTGTATTTTTTAAATATTGTTAGAGCTCAAGGGATACTTTTTTAAATTACACAAAAAGCTCAAAAGATATGTTTTCATTTTACAAGAAAGCTCCAGGAATACTTTTTCAAATTACAGGAAACCTCAAATAGTAACATTTTAAATTATTAAAAAATCTCAAAAAGTTTTTTCAACTTACAAGAAACCTAAAAGGATAGATGTTTATTTAAATTATGTACCAGAAAAAGACAAAATACCTTTTGAAATTACAAGACAGCTCCAAGAATACTTTTTTAAAGTACATCCAAATCCATCAGAAAAGCACAATAAAATACAGATATTAATATTATTATTTTTATATTTTAAATTTATAATTTATGGGCAATTCTCACCGATTTATAATTTTATTAAAAAGTTCAACAAATTAATTGTACGTAGCAAAAGTACCTACCATCGTAGTCTGTCCACATACCTACCACGGACCACGTGGTCCGTTCGACTACTGAAACAAAAAAATTTTGGTCGTTTTAATCCCGCGGAGGGTCAATACATGAAATACATAAATTTGTAAAAATAAAAGTACACTTTTTCAAAAACTCTTCTTAAAGAAATTAATTTCGTACATGCGTAAATTAATTCGAGTTTAAAAAAAAGTACTTTATTTTTTAATTTCATTTAAACTATATTAAACTTTTAGACTATACCCATAGTCTATCCGTGTGCCAAATGCGTTTAGCCGTTTGAGCAGAAGGAGTAACAAATACACACACATGCACACAAACTTTCACCATTATAATATTAGTGCAATACATACGACGCTACAAATGGCTTAAGAGCGTCCAACCTGAGATACTTACATAGATACATTTCCTTACATCGCTATTACGTGGTTATTTAAAGAGGGGAAGACCTGGTAACCTGAAATACAGGCCAAAAGCCTAGTTTAGGCATCAGTCTCCCACAGTATGAATCAATTAATTGTCATTTTCTTATTTTTGTAATTGCTATGAATATCGTATTGAGAAATTAAAAAAAAAAATTATTAAGTTATTATTATTATGATGTTGTTTGTCTAAATATTTCTCTAGATATTTTGATAACACAGGTATCTTGTGGATATTATCTAGGTTTCTAATGAAATCAAAACATTTGTGTAAAACTAATCCAGTAAAGGACTTCGCTATTTTGTAAGAACTTTAGCCCTTCCTAATGTACCCAAAAACGAAAAATATAATGTCTATACAAAACTTGCACATTTAATCGAGACTTTTAAGACAGATTATTTTTCCAAAACACATTTTTTTAACACTTTTTTAAGGTTTTTTTTTTTAACAAGTATTTCCTGTAAAAGTTTGTGAAATATTCGAGTATGTACATACGTTATCTCTCTTATTTCGCGTAGCCTCTTTATCAAACATTGTTTTGAATAACGTTTGATGAAACTATGTAGCTTTTGAATCATGCTCACGTTGACGATACATGAGTGGGGAAGGACCCTGTTAAAACCGTCTGATTGAAATTAACTTTTTGATGCACACTTACTCAATTCTTTATAATATTTGTATTTAAAATAACACTTCGATGAAAAATCGGTTTATTTTTAACCAACATTCCTATAAAGTTTTCAATCACATGTCCGCAAAACTTTTTCGTTTATGCGAAACCTGAATATACGAGTAGTTTGTTCAGAATCAGTAACTGATTCGATTCCAATATTTTTTACACCATGTTATATTTTTTACATTTTTTTTTAAAGAAAGTCACAAGTTGGATACTACCGGTACTAAGTATGACACAGCTCACGGCAGGCCATAGCGGGCATTAGGCGCCAGGATACAGCTGGATGCCGGAGCAGACAACCCCTCATTGGCCCGATTGGCCCGGTGACCATGGACAACCAGTTAATATAACAAGCTTATAACTTTGTGATTTTTCGTGATACTGTTATGAAATTTTGTACGCAGATTCGTTGCATAAAAATACTAGACCCGTGTTTCGGTTTTCGGTTTCACAAACTAAAAATAAGGTTGTATATCATTACCTATTTGCTTTACTTTTCACACTTTTATTTAGGTAAGTAAGTAAGTATGTATGTATAAGTCCGTAAGACGCATTTGCGGGACCTTGAACTGCCCTGCAGGTGCATCCATCCGTGCACCTGCTGGCATTATGCACTGACCTATAAAGGCAATAATTAAATAATTTATTCCTCAACAATTATCCCTTAGATGTGGGTCAAATAAAAAGGGACGTTTTAAGGGCCCGTTGGATTAAAATAATGGGCTTTTATCTATAATAATTGTTTAATTAATTAAGAGAAAATAGTTTGATCGAGATATTTCTGAAGCGAGATATTTAAGAACCGACTTTGTTATTGCGGATTAAGAATTTAAAAAATAAATGTTTTATTAAAACAATATTCAGGAAGTCTCGGTTAACTAGATCTTCCTCATCATTTCATAGGAAATTCATAATAATTGCAAGATCATTTGTACTAAAATATAGTATTTTTTCTTAAAAATAAAGTACTTTTTTTAAAATGGAATTAATTTAAAGTGTAGAAACGTCAGCTGAGCGAGGCCAATGACCGACAATTGCCTACAACTCGAGTTTTAGAATAAAAGTACCTACTTTATTTTTTTAATTTTATCTTTACAAATCGATAGTGTTTCATGTACCGAATCAACCCTCCGCGGAATTTAAACGACCAAAATTTAACGGTGTATTACTAACGATATCAATACAATAAGGACATAGGTAAGGATAAGGACAAGGATGTATGGATTCGCAAAATAATAAGCAAGAAAACCAGCCCTCTCTTAGTCATTCGATACTAAAAAGATTGACAGGTGTAGGTTAAAAATTGTATAAAATCATCACCTGCCAAAAAGCTGACCAATATTTAAGACTTGCGAAGGTCAAACAGCTTGCAGTCCCTTTGCAAAAATTCAAACCAGTTTTAATAAATAGCAAAAGGGGTGAGTCAAAATACACAGCTCACAAGTAGTCCTTTTTGCAAAGTGACTGGGTCAAGAATAAAAAAAAAATTAGGCACCATAACTTTCCCATTACATTTTTTATGGTCATATTATTATTCTAATGTTTAAGTAATAAGCGTGTCTTCTTGCATACGATCATCTTTATTCGCCGTCATCAAAATAGTCCTCTCCATTCTAGCCAATTGCTATAGTATCGCACAAGTTAGTTAGGTATCTAATAAAAAATAATATTTGTACAGTACAGAACCCAGCATTCACCCTAAAGCTACCATGTAAGTACTTGACCAACATAGCCACGTATTTTTTATGTCCCACTGCACGTCCGCTTGACTGCACGAAAGGAAATGGGGGTCTATGTAAAATTTTACAACTGTCGTTTTTACACCTACCTACATACCTACTATTAGAATGTATTAAACTTTGTATACATCCCACAAATAATAAAACGAAAGGTCAATAATTAACCCAGATAAGCCTACTGTCCTATATGTAGGACGGTGGAAATAAAAAAATATTTCAGATTACCCACTTAACTTTATAATATTTTCTCTAGTAATTTGTAGTCACAAACGTATGTGCTTTTATAGAAAAATATAAAACGTCCAGTCATTTTAATAGTTTTACATAACAATTCTACGAAAAGTGTGGTATAAAAGTGAGTTGCAGACACGGCAATTACAGGTATGTACAAAAAGTTGTCTTTTACAAATTAGTTATATTTTTCTATATTTATAAGTCGTAGATAACCTCATCTTTAGTACTAACAAAGTATTATTGCAATAACAAATTGATAATTTGATATAATACGTTTTATATACTGGTGTACTACATGTAGGACAGTAGGATAATAGGTACAAGTTTTTAGTATGAAATTTTTCCTTTACTGGCCGTTAGCTACGCATGAAATTTTACGCATAGAAAGAGTGATTTGTATCCTACCACCTCCCGTTGATCCCGACTGTTCCACTGATGAAGATTCGGGGAAGAAAATAATGTAACATAATACTTCAACCAGCAGAAGTATCGATACAAGGACAGATTCCAGTGAGTGATTTAGAAGAAGAACCTTCGGATTCTTCTGGTGTCAGAAAACGCAGGCGAACCTACGCGTGGAGAAAACGGGACTTGGAAAAAAATCGAGTAAATTGCCCTGAGGTTCAAGGAGCTTTCCAAGACAAGCGCCTATGAAGATGTTATTTTCCTGTTGGTGTCAGAGAGTAACAAATGTGTCATGAAAAAGAATTTACCCAGAGATATAATCACTGAGGATATGAATTGCTTCATTGGCATATTGCTAGTTAGTGGTTATGCAGGGCTCCCGCGAAGACACATTCTGTATTGGGAAAACTCTCCTGATAAAATGAATGAGTTGATCAGCTCTGCTATGACTGGACATAGATTTGTTTTTTTTTTTTTTTTTTTATCAATGACACTCTGGATCTGCAAGACAAATATACAAAAATACGCCCACTCGTAACACTTCTAAATGTGGCATGGCAGTTATATAAAATGAGTCATGGAAAACTTGATCACTTTGATTTCGCAGGAGAGTAGCAACTGGTTTGATTGAATCAAACAGAAAAAAATCAAAAAGAGGGTCAAGCTGACCCTCCTTACAAGAACATGCTGATAGTCGAAAAGATCAAATCAATCACTTATTTATTCCTCAATACAAGCAAACACGCTGCCGTCAAAGTCATAAGAAATGTTTAACACGCTGCAAGAAATGTGGTGTTGGAGTGTGTCAAATGTTTTGAAACGTATCATTCATAAATAATTTTCCTAATCTATAATTACCTTATAAAACACATTTTTTAAGGTTTTGTAACCATTCCCTATATTTTTTTACGATTAAATACTCTCTTTCATATGATCTTTTATTTACCTTTATTGTCCTACTGTCCTACATATAGGACGGCTGTTTCCTTGAAAGCCTTAAACTCAATATTTTTTTCAGTATTTTTTTTATATTACCTAGGGTCTATATAACCCAATAATATTACTTATTTCGAAGTTTTCACAAAATAATAGTTTCAGGCTTATCTGGGTTAATTATTACAACGATACCAAGACGCATGAACTTAATCATTCCATACATTATTTCAATCGAGTTTGCTAATGCAATACAGTTATTGTTGCCAAAAATAATTTCTTTTGTAAATTTAATATTATTATTATGGTAACATTAATTACATTATTTACCTGCGCAAACACCACGCCATTCGCTATTTGAATTTGAATGACGCACGCTGCAAGACTCCACAATACTGAAATAATAATTTATTTTTATTTTACAAATAAATCGTTGACGGAAAAATTTTGACAGCCACATTCAGACAGCAAAGAATTTCGATATTGGCTTTTATTCAGTATTTTTCTTGTAAAATATGTGGTTCATAATTAGAATATCTACATAAGTATATGCAAGCAGATAGCGTCCATTTAAAGTATAAAGAGCCAGATGCACGGTACTTATCCTTATTTACGTACTTATTTATGAATAAATAATATTGAATGGCTATTCAGAGGTCACACAGATGGCGGGTTTTACAGACAAAAGCATCGTAATATTGCTGAAACTCGTTTGTTTGAGACGCAGTTGCTCTGCCAACGTACTTATTCACATAGCCCAAACATTTTTGTTCCTTTACTTGTAAGACTTAAGGTCCGTATTTCCGCGTTAGTTGTGTTATTAATCCGCAATGATATGTTTGTAAGAGCAATAATTCGGCTGGTGTTTCGATACACGTGTTCCTACGTTCCCCTCCCGGTGAAATGCACTTATCACCTGGCCCTAAGAAATAAAATTGGGTCACACGTTACGCCACTAGTTTTTTTATATTCCCTCTTAGTTCCCTCTCAGCCTTGGACCGGTTTTACAGAACAAGGCGATTTTGTTCCTTTGGTCCTTTCATAAGCGACCCCTATCAAACACGTGCGCGCTTAGAATCGTCACATCGATTCACATGAATGACGGATTCTGATTCACTTCGTGCTTAGTTTTTTTTTTTATTGTGAATTAGGGTTTTGACAATGAGGGTTTTTTCACGTGGTTTCTTGAGTGTAATGTTTACGTTCTTCTGTATAGGAAACGACCAATCGGAACCGTGTTGTGCACTAGCTTCTGACGTTTTTTATTTTCTATTTACCCCTTAGGGAAGGCTTATAGCCTTTCGACCATATTGCCTAGTTTTTCGTCCATTTTTTCCATCGTAATCAAAAAACCTGGACTCGGAAATCACACTTCTATGATCAGTGTCATCACAGTCGCAAACGTATATTCGCTGATAGACAAGGACAGAGATAAGAGCCGGCGCTGTCGTACGAGTGAAATCGCGTTAGCCGCCGAATATTTACGATTATGAATGGCGTGGACTCCATCTATCTCGCTTCGCAAAATAGCAACCAAAACAATAAGCGAAATTAGATATATAATAAAAAAAAAGTTTTCATGTACTTGAGTGAAATGTAATTCCATGTGATTTGTTTTTTTTTATTTGAATAATTTGTACAAAGCATAAAAGCACAGGACGGCTTTTTGATAACTTTTATCCCACTTAAAACAAAAAAATAATATTTTTGCGTAACACCCTCGCTTTATGTCACTCGCCGATTGCGACTGAGTGAAGTTAGGACAAACTGTCCTGATTTCAGCGGTCCACGCGCTAGAGGAGAGTCACCTATCGTCCGCTGTTTTGATTATATCAATGATTTTTGACCAAGAATTTGGTTTACTTCCGAACCTAATCTACATCTACAGAGTAATCATAATTCATAATAATAATAATAAGTAAAGGCAGTTGAATCAAGGGTCTGATTCAGAAGGCAGTACTCTTGGACACGGCGCGTATTGTTCGGAGGTTCCTCTCTCAGGAGCCCTGACCACCGGTAGCTTAGTCCCTGTGCCCGATGCCGGTGGGCTACTATTTTTTATATTTTTAAATGTTTTTTTTTTTTTTATATGTGTGTTAAAAATATGAAGGTAATAGGAATAAAGGGAATAATAAGTAATAGTTTTTTTTATATAAATAAAACTAAGTATGTGTGTGTTGATAATATTTAAAAATGTTAAAAATATGTAAATTTATTTATTTATTTAGTACACGAAGAAAAAAAAAGTGAATAAAGGAAAATAATAAGTAAAGTAAACTAGTAAATAAATGACCGTCGCCGATCGCCTCCACAAGGACACGACTGTACTCCGCGCAATCCTCCTCCACCTCCACCTCCTGAATCCGGAACAGGAACCTCTCGAACTTACCATAATATATCTAGTAAGGACTTGTGGCGCGGAGAAGGCAAACACGTATCTCCAGCCACTTCTCGTAGAGAGAACCATGATTGTGGCGTGCTCAAGCGTATCGCTAGCTAGGACATTCATCCGAAAATTATAATCTACCCACAGCACCTACCACATGTACGCCGTGAGAGCATACCCGTTTATAGTCAGTACTTAACCTTCAACCAATGTGTGTGTACGTTATCACAGAGTTTATTTCAAACTAAAGTGTCAAAATTAATATGTATTCTTTTTCTGTGTTTCTTTATTGGGGCAATAGTGATGGATCCTAACAACTCAGGTATGATTCTTTATTTTTGCAACATTTTTCTTATAATTATAACATTCGTTGTGCATTTGATAGTGTCAAACGCAGAGTGCTTTCTTAAACACATTTTGGCGTAATTTTACACTTTGAAATTGAATTTAGTGTCGACATTTCTGCAGAAGGTTGCAGAAGACAAAAATGGAGACATTGTTAACGATCTAGTTGAGGGTAAAGTGGTCACCTTTCGTATAATTTTTACATGTTCAAAGTTTGCTCTAATTCGATACTTTTTAAACATAAAGCATTAAAATTTGGTTACTACTTTTGAACTAATTGCAGATTAAATTTATTTAAATTAATTGCCGAATTCTGTCTCGTCCACTCATCATCATCCAATGACATCTCCCGCCCTTCGGCAGAGCGGGAGATCATATCATGTCTTTTAGTGACTAAAAAACCAACCCCATTCCTTCTTTGCCATCGTTCTAGGGCCCTGGTGGTCACTTTCACATTAGTTATGGCCCCAGTTGGCTTCGACCCAGCTGGGTACCTACGGTTTGCTGACAACTCCGTCCGGTTCCCGGACGGTTGGACAGCGAGCTACCCATTACTCGTCGTCCGCAAGCCCGCGTCTACGGTGGCTGGAAATCGGGATCGTTATCCCGACGGCGGCGACTAGGGCGTGAGCACCGTTGCCTCAAGCGGTCGGCCTCCTCAGCTTGCATTACTGATTCGCAGAAGGAGGCCACGGCCTGTACCAAGGCCTGGTGTGAGAAATCTCCGACGCCGATCGCCCCCACGAGGACTCGGCGATGCTCTGCCCAAGCAGGGCACACCTCTACCGTGTGTTCCACCATGTCCTCCGGGCAGTCCACACTGTGGCGACACCCGGGCGTCGTTTCCGCACGAATCCGGAACAGTATTAGTAGTATTAGTAGCATTTTATATTTTCGCAACATGATTCTGCAATCAGGCATAATTAAAAGATTTATTTAAAAAAAAAAAATCACTTCACACAACACTCGTACGCGTACGTATGTGCCCCAGCGACAGGCAACATGCACAAAATAAAATTGCGGGTATAATAAAAAACTAATTTAGTATGAGAAATATTACAATTAAAGCTTGAAAGCATTAATTAATTATCATTATTTTGTCAAAAACATAAAAATTCAACTTACAATTTATTAGGAACTAAATTTTAGTAAACAAAAGTGTAAACCTGGCATAACATTTTGTCAGGTCACACGCTAGCAACATGGTCACAGTATAGTTAAGGGAGGCTAGATAGTAAGTATGGCTATGCCCCAAGCAAAGACATGTTTGTATGCCGTTAAGTTTTTACCCGACTACGCCAAAAGGAGGGTTATGTTTTTCGAGAGTATGTATGTATGAATGTACTATGCGTTCCAAATAAGAATAGGAAAGCCAATAACCTCGATCTGTCAAATGTTGAGTGAAAAGTACGGTTTGCAAAAAAATCTTATTTGCGTATCAATAAAGGGTTATTTTTTGCTTTGTATTACGTAGTCTTAGTTAAGTCTAGGTGAAGTAAAAACGTTATTGTTTAATATAAATTAGCTAATTATATTGTTTTAAGTCATAATTAGTTAAAAATAAAAACTATTTTCTTTCTTATTTCCATTGTTAGGAATAATTCGCCTTCTTCTTCCATTTGCCACTAATCAGACACTTCACACAGTGACGCTGAGATGAGAAAAATTGAAGAACTGAATTCTGATAAAAAATTTTCGTTAACGATTCGTAAATAAATTAAATTTAAAAAAATTCTTTTTTTGCTCACCGTACTCAATTTCTTCAATTTGACAGTTCGACGTGACGTCACAACATGGCAATCGATCCTATTCTCATTTGGACCGCATAGTATAGTTGTTTGGCACGCTCTGCAGCCTGAACGGCTCGATGGACTTTAGCTTGAAAGGTGTCGTTAGATTCGTATTTACTGTGAGAGTGACACTGGGTATATTAAAATTGGCTCGATGGATTTTAGATTTCGAGGTGTCGTTAGATTTGTAATTACTTTGAAAGTGATATCGTAATAAAATAAAACTAAAAACATAAATGGGTCCCGACTGCAACAATTTATCTTGTATTTAAAATATTATATAGTTAAGTGCAATCGGGTACAACGACTTTCTTGTTTTAGGGCTTTTTTATGGATACTCTGAAAAGCAGTCGGGTTTTTTAATTTTTTAAATAACCGTTTTTCTTTATTATTCTCACTGTACAAATGTGCCCCGCGTACGAAGTGTGACCACTTTCACCTACTTGACAAAAAAAAATGTTATCATTACTAGTAGGTCTCTGGAGGATCTACCCATTACCTACTATTTTTCAAACTGAATTTATTGTTTAATCAATACTTCTATTACTTACAAATATATTTAAAAAAAAACAGTACCTTTTTACCCGACTGCGCCAGAAGGAGGGTTATGTTTTTCGAGAGTATGTATGTATGTAAGTATGTATGTATGTATGTATGTATGTATGTATAATTGTTTGGCACGCTCTGCAGCCTGAACGGCTCGATGGATTTTAGCTTGAGAGGTGTCGTTAGATTCGTATTTACTGTGAGAGTGACACTGGGTATATCAAAATAAAAAAAAAAACAAAATGGCGGATTTTTTGCGCCAAATTCAAATGTTTGGCACGCTCTGCGACCTGAACGGCTCGATGGATTTTAGTTTGAGAGGTGTCTTTAGATTCGTAATTACTTTGAAAGTGATATCGTAATAAAATAAAACTAAAAAAATAAAAAATAAAAAAAAGTAATTTAAAAAACTAAAAAACCCGACTGCTTTTCTGAGCATTCATGAAAAAGCCCTAAAACAAGAAAATCTGGCAGTCGGGACCCATTCTAGAAAGTCAGCCGTCTAGTCAATAGATTGGAGTAATCTGCAATGTAATATAGGTATGTGCTCTCAATTCTAGAATGGGTCCCGACTGCCAGATTTTCTTGTTTTAGGGCTTTTTCATGAATGCTCAGAAAAGCAGTCGGGTTTTTTAATTTTTTAAATTACTTTTTTTTATTAGGCATTGTTATAACAGTCATACGAAACTCTGCAATGCCGCCAGTCGTTTTGGTTACAATATTACAGGATAGTCCACAGCGATGCGGGTTTTGCGATGCCATATATTTTAGTTTGGTTTTTATTAGTTAAGTAGTTTTAATAAATATGTTACCGGAAATTTGTATATTTCAGGTATTTTATACAATACCGAATGCGTAACCCTGTTTTTCTATTTCTATGACGTAACCGGCAATGTGTGTAAAAGACGAGAGCAGGGAAGGAGGTGATGTAATTTTGGCTCCCCGACACGGACAGGTTAGGTTAGGTTAGAGTTATTTGTTTATCACCACCTGAAAATAAAAGCCTTTACTTTAAACCGTATCCTATACATTGATTAGGTATTGTATAGAACACCGGATTATATAGATTGCCAGTAATAATGGCTTCTGCCTAGGCTTCGCCCCCGTAAAAACAGGGTTCGCCATACAATCTTTGGACCTCCATTTCTTTCCTTTATGGGGTGAATTTTAGAAAATCCTCTTTTAGTGCTCGCCCATGTCATAAAAGGAAGTCCTTATTGTGCAAAATTTCACGTTTCTAGTGTCGGCAGTTTTTTTTTTATGGTAGGTAAAATCATCTAATGACAAATCCCGCCCTTGGGTGGGGCGGGACATAGTGTCAGACTCTTACTGACTAAAAACCTACCCTTCCATTCATTGCCTTTCTCCCGGGGCCCGTGGTGACATTCTCACTTAACCTTTGGCCCCAGTAGGCTTCGGCCCTGCTGGACCCCTACAGTTTGCTGACAACTCCTTGAGGCGCGCGGGAACAGTGCGCGCCGTAGACGATCTGAGCTCGGACCGGTCTGTTACCGGACGGACGGACAGCGAGCTACCCATTGCCCACCGTCCGCGAGCCCGCGCCTGCGTTGGCCGGAAATCGGGATCCCTAATGCGGTCGGCCTCCTCCTTTGCTAGCATTACTGCTTCGCAAAAGGAGGCGACCGCCTGCCACTCCTCCTCGCTCCGGAGCATGGCTTGAACCAAGCCCCGGCGCGAGAGAGTCTCAGCAGTGCGTGGATATGTCAGTCAGTCAGTCTGTCCTTTTTATACCTATATTTAGATATAGGGTTTACCATTTTTATTTTTTATGGTTGGTAAAATCATCCAATGACAAATCCCGCCATTGGGCGGAGCGGAAGTAGTGTCAGACTCTTACTGACAAAAAACCTACCCCGTTCCTTCGTAGCCTATCGTGCCGGGACCGGGTATTCCTTTCGGAAGATGACCCATGACCCCAGTAGGCTTCGACCCTGCCTGTAGCTAGCAGGCTGGGCTTCTACGGTTTGCTGACAGCTCGTTGAGGCGCGCGGGAACAGTACGCGCCGTCGACGACTTGGACTCGGTCCGGTCGTTTACCGGACCATTTTTGTGTTTGATTTTTTTAAATATACTTTAATATAATCAATTACTTGGTTAATAATTGTTTTTCGTTGCTGTAGAAATTCCGAGCACATCAAGAGGGCAAACTCATACTGAGAGGTAGGTAAGTTTATGATCTCCGTAATATTTTTCTTTTTTTTTATGGTAGGTAAAATCTTACAATGACATCCCTCGCCCTTGGGCAGAGCGGGAGATAGTGTCAGACTCTTACTGACTAAAAACCTACCCTGTTCCTTCTTTGCTTTTGTTCCCTGGCCCTGGTATACACTTTCATACCTTCCCAGAAGCCCAGAGTAGGATGAACTCCGTAATTAGGTACAAGTAAAAATTTACAGACCTTCGAACCAAAAATTATTTAAGTATGTTAAATGTAACTTATTATTAAATTGTGGTAGGTAAGTACTACGTATTGTCGATGATTTATTTAAAAACTTTAAAAAAACCTTTTAATTATATTTTTTTTATTAAACATATTATAAATTTTTAAACATAAGTATGTTTTTTTCTGCATTATTAATATCAAATACTCAAGTAGACAGCAGCAATGATAAGTTAACGCCGTTTTTTAGGTGGGAAAACCATCCAATGACATCTCCCGCCTCTCCTCTTGGGCGGAGCGGGAGAAGGTGACAGACTTTTATGACTAAAACCCATTCTAGTTCCTTCTTTGCCTTCGTTCCAGTAGGCTTCGACCCTGCTGGGCCCCTAGGGTTTGCTCATTGCTGCCATCGCCTTGAGGCGCGCGTGGAACTATACAATCTATACATGCCATAGTCGACTTGGAAACGGTCCGGACGGTGGGACGGTGAGTTACCCATTGCGAGGCTTTGTCGTTGAGTAATCGCGGAACACCGTCCTTTTCTTGCAGTCGGTTAAAAATAAAACATTTAAGTACAGTTTGCGTGTGTGTCTATAAGATTGATTATGTATGAAATTCTGGGTATATAGTTATATGGGACATCTAATCTTATCTCGTTACAATGTAGAAAGTATCTTGAGTCCATTAATATCTACTTATAAATAATGCACAAGTATATCAGAGTAAACAACTTCTCAATGTGTTTTGTATTAGACGAGCGTGAACTCTGACGTAATGAGGCTGCGATAATAAAAGTAGGTATGTTTGTAAGCATAATATGCAGATTGTTTTATGCTGCTGTTCAAATATTATTTTCCCTTTTCTTATAATAATATTAGGTAAGTATATAGGTATAATATTTAAAATATTTAGAACTTGTTTTTTTTTTTAACTTTATTCACTTACATTTTTCCCACATAGCGACAAGAAACATGTAACTAAGAAGGTACTTATCCGAGATATTTATAATAATACATGTAACAATATTGAAAAGAGTGTCCATGGAGTTTCTTGCACTTTCTTCTCCAAAGAGATCTACGCTTTGCGCTTCGCAGTGTACGATTAGCGTAATTCGTAAAGGGTTTATTTGAAATAAAATGCTTTGAATCTTCAATTTAAAATATTAAGTAGGAACGATGCCCTATTCGGGAATCGGTAAACAACCGCCACGATATTAACATCAAGAAACAATACTGTACTGCCGAAGGGTAGGGCTGCTACGGCAATCTGCAATGCTGCAAGTCTGCAACGGCAACAGCAACTCCCTGCCCGATGGACGCGAGAGGATGCGGCAGCCGCTCCCGCGCCCGCTACCCGCCCCGCTACCGCGCGAAAGTGAAAATTCGCTCGGCACTTTCTCCCCACCCGGTCGCATCGGCCCGCCCCTCGCTGCACAGTACCCCGCGCTCCGCGGCGCAAGGTCAGCCCCGCGTGCAGGCGGGCGGCGCGGCGGCGGCGGCGCGGCGACGCGCTGCGCTCTTGAAATTTCGCTTTCGTTCACTCGCGGTTATTAGTCGGCCGCGCGCGCTCCGACAAGCATGTGTTTTGCGTGACGCGCTCCACTACTTCCGCGCGCTACGTTCGATTTCGTTAGCAAGTCGATCGTGGCATGGCCCCGCGACGGCAAGGCGCCACCGGCGAGCGCGAGGCGGAGGAGGCTCGCGGGTGCTGCGTGCCCGGCGAGTGCCTGCGCCCCCGGGAACCCGTGCGCATCGAGGATGCCGTGCGCGTACTTTGCAACAACGACACGTGCGCCGCCGGCCGGTACATGCACCGAGAGTGCTTCGAGCAATGGGAAGGAGGAGTTCTCGCTTATCTCAAATCCTGCGGTCGAGCTCGCTCCTGGTCTGAGCGCCAGAGGCATCAGAATCTATGGACTAAGAAAGGGTACGATCTGGCGTTCAAGGCTTGTGGCTGCCGGTGTGGAAGAGGGCATTTGAAGAAAGATTTGGACTGGGCGCCTCCGGGTGCTGCGATTCGCGCTGAAGAGGAGAAGAAGCGTCGCCGGCGCACGCGATCTGGGCGCACGCCGGCGGCTGCGGATGGCCGCGCGCGCGCCTTTAGCCTGTCCAGCTCAGGCTCGTGCTCGCCACCTTCGGCCCCATCCGAGCCGTCAGCCAGTCCCACTCACGCTCCGACGCACGCCGTCACGCCTGCTAAGAAGATATTATCCAAACCAGAAATTGTTTCAGACAGGATCAGGTAAGAAACTTTTCAAACTTATTTCTTATAGGTACCTAGGTACTTTTCTTATTGGTTATCTGTAGGTTTTGCTCACACACATTACGAGGGTTACGAAATATCTGCAGTTGTGCACAAACAACTTGAGTTCATACATATCCAGCCAGCGATATTCGAAGCTGGTAAAAACTGAGAAATGTAGACAAATGGTCTCCTACATTATTAAGTACAAACATCGTGGTTATTAACACTGTTACAAATTATAAACACCTATTATGCCTATGGGTTGTAAGTGCATTGAATTTTGTGTAGGTTGGTACACCTACATGGTAGTGTGTGTGTTGAATGCATTTCTTGTCGGTTGTTTATATCGTATCGAATAGCAGCCCCACATAATTGGCGTAGAACTGGTCGGGGCAGTTTGGCGGTGGCGGCGAGCGCTCGGAAACCGGCCGGTAAGCATGGCGGCCCTACGCCCCGCTATTGAATTTAGATAAGATGCAAGTTGCAATCCATGCACCTACCTATACTGTTTGACCCTATGGTGATAAAAACTCTTTACTTAGGTACATGGCGGACGAGCTGAACTTCGAAAGGTGAGTGAGTCGAAAAATCGTAGAATTGAATTTTTCACACTATTGAATTTAGGTGTGTGTTTATAAGTCGAATTCAAATTTAGAAAATATGAAGTGACCACAAACAAGACGTCTGTACCTGTATTTTTTTTTAAATAGGTGTAAATTGGAACTATAATATTTTCTCGTAATTTTTTTTTTCAAATTGATTGCTAAGACCTGGGTCTATTTTATCTATCCCTGAAAAATGATAAACACATAAATAAACGTAGTGTGATGATACACATATAAAATGATAAATATATATATAGGTATGTTTGTATTTTAGAAACGTAATCGATATAATTTATAGTCATTGATAAAAACTCTATTAGTAAACAAACCATTAAAACATTTTGTTATCTTAAAACGTAAAAACATCCATTCACTTCCTGATCCCCGTGATTGATATTATTTGTGTGCCATTGATGCTAAAAAAAACAACCTTGCAGTTTTTTTTTTATGTGTGGGTAATGTACAAAAAATCTCTTGTAACATAACAATAGACAGATCGAGAAAATAAACTTGTAACTGTTAATCCTATTTAAATTAAGGCCACATGTAAATAAAACGAGTTTGAAATTAGAATGTATCAAATGAAATCTTAATCACTCGTTGAATGCTGTCATCTAAATAAAGTGTTGCAAAATTAATTGTTTGACGTTGTCATATTTAGGAAGCGATAAAAAAAAGACATGCAAGGGCACCATTCAGCCGCACGCAATTTGCAAACAACAATTTGTATAAGTGCGCTTTCAACTGTCACAGAAGTTTTTTTGAACAACGTCGAGTTTTAATTCGCGCCCAAATTGGTGGAGCCTTAAAAATGCAATTTCGTCGGCTTAATACATTAACCGCGGTTCGCTGCACAGCTGGTTTCCGTTTCCTGGCAAAAGTGCGTTTTTCCCGAAATTGCGGCAGCTGTCCTTTGGCCAAATTGTTGTGCCGTTGTTGTCTGCGCTAAAAAAGGAAACACCTGATGTTTGCTAGTCATTACACCGCCTGCGCCGCTTACCACAAACATTTCTGTTATTATTTTTTTAAATTGGTTGATAATCGATAGGTCATCAATTCATCATGTACCTACAAAGATTTTTTTTTTTGTGTTTATTTAATGGGCTTTGTCGCTTAGCGACCACATCGCCCAGTAAAGAAAACACAAAAAAATTACAATGTACCTTAAGACTAACTCAAACAATTGTTTAGCTTTATCGGACATTGGAGAAGCGGGGATAGTATTGTAAATGCCAGTATCATAATTTTTACAGCGTCCAAAAACATTGATCCTCGTATTTTCATTCTGAACACACTCCATCAAGATATGCAATACATCATCAATCACACCACAGTCGTCACAATTCGGAGAGATTATTTAAATAAATTATCCTTACCTGAATTCGAAAACTGACAGTTTAAATTTCACAAAAGACAAAACTATTTACTATATGTTTTGAAAATTAAATAAAAAAATTAAATTGCAAGTATTTTATTTAATTTTTTATTTTTCACAAGTTCATAACGAATAGGTAATAAAAATAAAAACAAAAATCCATTTCATATAAAAGTACAGTCGTACACAAAAATATCTTATCCTGTGTTGGATACTAATAATAATGGTTTTAATCATTAACTAGTCGACACAGAAACGCCGTCATTATCCTTACTGTTTGTAAGCATTAGTAAGTCTATAAATAGAAAAACACATGAATGAAATAATGAACAACGTTATCCTGTGTTGATATTGAAGTTTTTATGAAAATAACTACATAATGTTATTTAAAAAAAAACCGTATAATATATTTTGGTGTGTATGGTCTTTTGGTTTTAAAATGCACAAAAAAATCCTATTTTTCGACGTTGATAGATTATGCATTGATTAAACATGATACTGTGTGTCATGGTGGTAATCTTATCTTGTCTTGTGATGTCTGTTGATATAAGTTTTATATCACAGATATGCATTCAAAATTTAGGACATCATATCATTTTTTTAAAAGCCTTGTTTGTTGTTTTCGTACCGAAATTCGCAAAACAGAACATTTTATTGCAAAACGAGTTTTTATCAATTCTCGTATCCGACAGCTGAGGTTTTTAGTAAAAAAAAAATATGATTATGTAATTTAAACTACAAACAACAAAAAAAGTAAACAGCACAGCAAATTGCATTTTTAGGGTTCCGTTCGTATTAAGCTTCCGCTGTCCATGTCGTCTGCCCACGGAACAGTAAGAAGACTGTGTTGTTGTGTTGTGAGTGTTCTTACTGTTCTGTGCGTCTGTCTGTCAGGGGGCTGAATCTCAAAATCGATATTTTCAGTATACATTTCAATTGTAACTACCTACTTATAACTACAAATAATAAGAATCGAAACCTTTCGAATGCAAGTTAAACTCGCAGTTGACCGGCTTTTTTATTAATTCTATGTGAATTAAATTGGGTACTGCAATGTCACTTCACTTTACAGTTTTTATTTTTAGATTCAATAAAAAAGCTGAATTTTATGTATGCTGTAGATAGGACATCGTTCTGAAAATAGGAAATTGAGAGTTGCATAAGTGATTATAGGTTTAAAGAGTTAATTTATTCATAAAGGACAAGGTTCACTTAAAATAAGTTCTCATTATGAATTATTATATTTTACAAATTTGTGTCAGATGGTTTTTATTTTAGTTTTGTTACTGTGAGTACAAAACCTGTCTTAACATGATTGAAATATACCAAATGGTTAATAATAATAATCACTGATTTTTTAAGCAGGTCATTAGAGTGGTATACCACGTTCGTTTTCCTCAGATTTAAGAATCGCATGAAGTGTGCGCAACTAAACGACTCCTCTATGTATTCGAGTGTAGGTGATGGTCGGTATTTGCTTTATTAAATCGTGGGCGAACTCCGGCGCATCCAACCACTCTTTATTCATTCGTTATTTTAACTTGACCTAATAAAGGTGATCTATGTATGCAACAACCTCGATGATGTTATACGTATAATCTACACGTGCCGTTGAAAAACCTCGTCATGAATGAGTTGGATATTTTGGGTGTCTTGTTTTTAAAAATGATATTGTCTTATTAGTCTAAATCTATAAACTAACAGTTCAGGAAATTACGAATTTATATAATAGGAGCTCAATTGTTTGGATTTAAATGAAAGAAAAGAAATCGTCACACAAATTAAATTCATTGGATTCGGAACTCAAAATGTGTTTGTTTTTTTTTTATAATTATGTGTGATATTATAAGGAAGCTTAAAATGTTTAATTCAACGCATCGCAAGCTACAGAATAGTATATATATAGTATTATAATATCTTTCCAAAGTTATTTCCATTTAATAGTCAATACTTTTCAATCAATTTAAACAAAAATGTTAAAAATCTCAAAAACGATGAACCCGTCATGATAAATCTTACGTCATTAGGCGAGGCACCAACTACCAATAAGATCTCTCAAATCGATTCCAAACAGAACAAATGAAGCAGTTAGTATGCGCAGGCGCATCGTTTTGTTTTCAATTATGTTACCAACGCATAAATACAGTCTATTATGTCTCGAGTCTTTATATCAGACATCTATTTGAAATCCTATGTTTAAAAATTTTAATAATGATTTTTGTGTGGGATGGGTGGAAGTTTATTAAAACTGAACACAAATTCTAAATGAGTTATCGATTGATTAAAATTTTGTTGTTATTGGGACAAGTACCTATCCGATTGTTACAGATAATAACTTTCATTTCTTTTTACAAAATATTGCCACTAAAGTTCCATAAATAACTCCAGCCACTGTCTGTAAAACAATTTCCATGATTTATGTCGTATTCCTGTTCCTATATAAAACTGAAGGAAACTACCTGTTTAAAATAAAGCTATTTGCATTCCGTGTCTGTCTAAGGTGCGTCGCATATTGTGTTGTGTACACATACCTAAGACATCTTGCGTGAATTTATTGTGTAAGAAGTACAGCTGTCGTTTTGAGTACCTACTATTTACTTTGGACGCCAGTTTTAGGCTGTGAGATTGCTAGTTAGAAGAATAGAAAGAAGGAACACAGATGGGTTTCAGTCAGAAAAGGTCTAACATTCCATCTCGTATTCTCATTCAACCCAGAGCGGTTTACCGCCTAAAAACAAAAGACGTCTAGTTTTGATACTTTAGCAATAATTTAAGTCGAAAATGTTGAAATACTTCCTCCGAGTTGTTACCTAGGTTAGTGAACTGCCACGGGTTATGCAGCTATGGTTCTGTATTTTCCGATTACCGTTTCAGCCTAGTTTTGTGCAAACAAGTTACATAAGATTTGTAACAAAATTGCTGCCGAAGTAAAAAAAAATAAACAAAAAGTGGTTGATGTTATGAGCTCGAACTTTTTGTCATTAGTAAAGGATAATGCTCACAAAAAAGCCCTGCCATGTACTTACAAATCGAGAGCAAAGCTTCATTATTACATAATTCAGTCTGAGTCATAATAATATATATAAAAAAACGGTGCAAAAAGTATTATAAATATATAAAATCTTCAGCATGCTATTCATACGTATAATTAACGTGTTTAGTAGACGCTATAATTTTAGCATTAATAACTACTGTACACAATATAATTATAGTGAACATTGATGGTAAGACAAGCTGCCGGCTGGCTAATAACAAAATAGAACAATACGTGACAAAATATTTTTACTTTTAATCAAAATTTAGGCTTGTCTTTTTTTTTTCTCGTCAATGTTTATCAATGTTTTGTTTGACAAATTAAATTAAAAACGGATTAATAACGTAACTTATTAATTCATTAATTCATCAAAATTCTTATTTATAAGAATATTTTAACTTTGAAAAAAAATCCTTTGCAAATTTAATAAAATATCAACATAGGTACATTGTTGAATTTTTAAACCTTTAAGAAATAATAAAATAAAATACTGCTAATACTTTAATGTCATTTTAGATCTAATAAATAAAAAATAAGCTTAAATACCTGTTCTGCTTCTAAAATTAAATGCAGTTTACGTCGGTCGAAAACATTATATGATAAAGCGGTTCCTAAAAAACTGGTTTCTTTAAATATTAATGAGTGGGCGTAACTTCTTTTGGTAAAAAAACTCTGTTGTTTAGACTTTTGGCAGCGTGTTTTTATGCTTTTATAGTATAATGTAGTTATTATACTTATTATCTAAGGATCACGTTATAATATAATGCGTGAAGCAATATTACAAAATATATAATTGTTGTGTTATGAATGAAGTGTAGTATTTTTTGTCAGGTTATTTCGGTAACGTAGTATGTTTTTCAAGTTACGATAATGCGTATGATTAGGTACTGTTTTATACTGAAGTTGTATGAATCTTTGATTAGATTATTCTATAAACGTCAATGCAATATAGTTTACTAATTCTTTTACGTTCATTCATTTCTTATAGTAATCTTGAATACATTTAAAATGATTACAGCGATGAATAATCCAATGAATATTTATTTGATAAATATAGCGATATGTTTTAGTTAGTTACATAAAAAGCATTAACTCAAATCATGCCGTTGGCCTTGGGCCGAGTCCGACGTATACACGAGTATGAGACCTTGCTAGTATTGCGAATCGTAAATTTTCATTCATATTTGTAAATGTTATGGTATTTTTCCGTATTTACCCATTTTTTTCGAATGGTCATCGTCACATTTTATCTCCAGGATGTAGCACCTATTTATCTATAAATGATTGTGTACTCGACTGTATTCATTATTTTAAATTTTAATATTGGTCATATCCATATTTAGAACCATTTGTGTTATGACCAATAAAAAATTAATTGAATAATAATCAATCGTCCTACTAATTCCTAATATCCTTCGAAGATTTTTGTCTTTCTGTCTGCTTCAAAAGTCGTCTTGAAAATTAGCAATGTAAATGTCAAACATTAGCTAATCCTTATCAATCCGCGAAGTAAAGCTGAAATGTGTACTCTGAGTACTTACACTACTTATTTAAATTACATTTAAGTGCAGTCCAAAGCATGTCTGAGGCGCGACCACTGTGAGTCAGTCGCCAGTCGGGCGTGAAGTAAACTTGAGGAGGGGAGGCCTCTTAAGGATATCACTGCACCACATTGAACACGTCTTAAAGTGTGTGTCAGGTTTTATTGAAACTCCTCCATCCAATTTAAAAACGCCTTGTAAGATGTTTGACTTCAAATTAAATAAATGGCGTTATAAAATAATCTCTGCGATCAAAAAATAGAATACATATTAATTTAATTAAAAAAATTTGCTTTTCGTGTCTATGTTTCTGTTTACCAGCTAAATCTTACTAATCTACACAACGAATTTTGATGCTATTTTCACATACTTATAGAAAGAGCGTTAAACGAAAAAGTGATATTACGTTTTAGCCTTACGAGGGTGGGTCACTAGTTTATCTTAAAAAAAAAAACAATAAATTTATAAGAACTCTGTGTGACTGACTGTACAAATTTAAAAATAGAATCGCAAAAAATTGACACTGGCGCCAGAAGTATTGTGGTTAAATTGGAATTCTAAAATTAAATTAAATTAAAACGCATTAAAAACACTAGGCATGTTGACTGAATGAAACATTTTGCATTGTATACACAACTAACCTCATTGTACATATTTTTATGTCTTGCATTTATCTAATGAGTCAATAGGTACATTCTCGACGCACTTGCGGTTATTTCTTACCTTTGTGCGCATGATTTGCTAAGCCGAGTTGTATTGAATAAATAAAACCTTTATTTTTATGAATTTGTGGCAGTTATTCATATGCATTGCTATTCGTTTCTCATTCGTCTATTGTGAATTATCCGCGGAAGATATAAACATAGGTTATATGTATGCCAGTTTAAATTAAACCATCGAAAGTTTCGGAGTGATAATGTGAAGCATTCGCTTATTGCGTGGTCCAATTTGTTACCAGGGCAACCAGTAATAATCGTGCTGTAATTTTCTTAGATTAGACAATGTTTTTCTGTTCGTCGTCGTGGTCAATTGTCTGAAGTGTGTCTGGATTTCCCGCCGGTAAGAGGCGGTGGTTTCCGTTCCCATGCCGGCGGCAGCGGCGGCAGTGCGCCGGTAGCCGGCACGGCTCGTTAGTGCCGTTTTTAGGGCGTGATCGACGCAACGGCGCATGCCTGCATAAATTGCATTCAAATACACAACCCACTCGAACCCCTTTTGCGTGCATCTCTAATGTTTCACTCTGTCATGCATCCATTGCGGTCGACCTTGTATCGAATTTTTGGAACACGATACTCACCTTTGCCGACCGAAAGTCGGTTCAGCCGAGACAATGCTGCCTTTTTACATTTGCAAAGCTTAAAAAGTGCCGTGTCTCGTCATTTTACTTGCAAATTCACGTGATTATGCATAGTGGAGTCGGGCAAGATGTATTTACGTGTGCATTGTATGCATTGTGTGGTGTACGCGTGTGGGCACGCACCAATATGTCCCACTCCATGCGACATTCAGCTACAAGTTCCCCTCGCGTGAAACAACGCCACAGTCTGAGTCAAATGATCGATGCTACCCTAGCTGCTAGGATGCACTTTACTCCTCGAAAATTATTAATGGCCCCTAAGTGTGGCGTGTTTGCCGTTTTAAGTCGTCCTGTTTTCTACTTCATCCTATTTAATAATTTATTGAAATTGAAGCGAGGTGCGACGCTTTCGTCGTGGCGTTCATTACCAATTTGTACTCTACGACTGGTTTCTGCTTCGATTTCATTGGAAAATGTTGATGAAATGTGGTATTTTATCGAGCCACCATGTACATGGTCAGTACTGCAGTTAAGTTCATTACGCAGTCGAGCGGACTCGCGACAATTCAGAGCGAACTATGCATAATTTATCCATTAATTCTCAAAATGACTCTTGGAAGTTCTGCTCTCGCCAGACCACGATGACCATCCTCGACATAATGTAAGCGACAGTTTTGCAAGAAACTTTGAAAGTTTCTACCAATTCGTACTGTGAGCGCAATAAAAATAATTTAAGAACAAAATACGGCGAAGAAACGAGACGCGAGTGGGTTGTCCCTTTCTTGTAGTGCATCGATGCACTTAGTGGGATAGTCGTACGCTGCAAGTCTGAGCGTTTAAAAACAAACTAACAAATATTTTCACAGCGTTACTTGCAGCGAGTCGAGCGGGAGAAAGTTCGGGTAGGTTCAGGGCCGAGTTGTGGCTATTTGCGTCTCGTGGCGGGCGATCGCCGATGCAATTAAATTTGTAAACGAAGCTTTATGTTCCCGGGCTAAATATAAGAGGATCGCGCGACGTTGCCGTGCCGACTGCAACGCAATCACTTTCGTTGCATTCCCGCTTCGAGACCCTGCATCCAATCCAATTGTTCCTTAACATGGTTTGTGAACAGTTTCCGTCTTTTGGTTTGGCTAAACACACAGCTGCAAAAGTAAATGTTTAAATACGTATTGTTTTCTCTGAAAACACATTTTCATTTAAATTGAATGTGGTTTTTTTTTGACAGTCGTTTTTTTTTTTCGGTGGGTGCAGTTTAGGGAACTATATTTTATTTTTTGATGATTAACGCGAGTTAATTTAGCTGTGTTCATTTATAATTTAAATATTGGATTCTTCGATCAGCTTTGTACACTAAATTGAATTTGCTACTGTAGGTATACAAGAGAATGTCATTAAAGAAGGGAGCGTTGGATGTAGCAATCGCTAGTATAGCAAAGTTCAGTAGTTCAATGCGCTCGAACACCTATCGCGTTCATTGTCCCTTCGCAAAGGTCAAATCTGTTACAGTCGCCTATCTTTTGTGCCTTAGCTTTGCAAATATTACAAATACTGGGATAAATTAATTTTATTGTTTTTCTAACTAATTTAGATGAAAAAAAGAACACGCTAAAAATTCGCTAGCAATGATCCAATTTGAAAGTGTATGTCAAAGAATAAAAAAAAAGTAAATAATACGATACCGAAACTTAAAAATATATATATTTCCCTTATCTCTCTTCATTAGTTCATAAGTTATAAAAACATTATGAAGCGAAAAAAACATCATCTGGAGTGCAGCTGATGGTTTTTATTAACATAATTAATTTATTATTTCCTTCATTTTAATTACCAGATGAATTGGCAACAAAAATATTACATAAGCATCACAATTCAACCTCATAAAAATGTTAATTTTATAATATATGCTTTTATAAATAAAATCATATTTTAAATAACATTAATTTATCTTGTTCTTCTTTTTATATATTGTAAAAAGAATTAATAATGAATTTAGAACACAAATCAGTTCCATTTTAATTGTTTCCTAACTTGTTTTATCTAAATTGCGAATCTGGAATTTGTTTACATTTTTATTAAAAGTGAATGTCATATTTGTATTACTTAAACTTATTATTTTATTTATATACTGCTTATTTATATATTAAATGGCGGATGTTCTAATTATAAATAATGTTAATGTTTTAAAATAAATGTAAGCTCTGTAATTTAATTGTTTAACTTCTCAGGTAAATAATATCTTGTTTTATGTTTTGTTCAATTTCCCCCAGAGGAGATTGTAGTATCCAAGTAATATTTCATGCACCTTGCGATCCCTGTCTGACTTTTGACTCTGAAAGTAGCTTTGTTATGCCATAATTACGATCATAGATAAAATTAATTACAGCAATGTCTTGTTAAACTTAATTACGTAGCGGTGTATCTGTTGGATATCGCTCTATCAAAAACTTGTCCACATAAATAGTACGTAAGGAAAACGTACTAGTTAGATGATGTTATAATTTACTTATGAAGTCTAACAATTATTTTGAATGGATTTCCCTATTTTAGCCTGACGGCTATTTAAACTTTTAGGCCCACCGAAAATTATTATTTAATTATACATACTACTATAACTTATTAAATCTAATAAAATCAAACTGTGACTATTAAATTATTAGGTAAACAAATAGATCTTACACAATTGAAGGAATCACTGATTTCGATATAGGTTTATCTAATTCGATTCAGAATCAGGGATTTAATTTTACAGTGTCCTCTTTCCTTTTCTATACATTTTTCAGTAACCTGTGTCTACATTTATAATTCTACAAATAAGAGGACAGGTTCCTATATACGCAATAAATAAAATAAATAAAATGTTGGATTTAAAAAATAAAATAGCACAGGATTATCAGTAGGCAAAGAGAAGGGGCGTCACTACACACATGTAAATACTGAATGACAAAAGCAACGTGCAATAAATTCTAAGTTTGTCCCCTGTCTCATTGCCTAGTCAGTTGGTCGTGCCATGATTGTTTGCAATATATTCGCTGCAAATTGCTCGCTGCACCACGAGAATGACGTTCACAGCAGATTTATGGTTGTGTCGACTCGTTAACTTGATATCGTATCAAGTATTACACAGCTATTATTAACAGCTATGTCGATTGTTTGTATTAAGTGCAATCGAATAGTCTGGGTATTTGTTTCACCAGACATTTTAATATTATTATCATTGTATTCAATTCATTTGATATCTGGTTAAAAATGCGCTGTAGGTTGCCAAGTTTGTGTGCATGAATTGTTGCCGGAGTGTCGTGTTGATGCAAAATCACAAAATTATTCGAGAATAAAATAAAGTCCAGACGTTTTAATACCATTAAATTATATGTATTTAAATTTTCGTGCAGGGATTGGTCACTTTATAATTATTACGATGCTATGTTGAATTAAATACTTACGTGTCGCGTTTTCAAGAATATTTTTGAATAAATTTCACGCAAACTGCTATTTGCAGTTCCCAGGTACTAATTATCATAAAATATATAAAAATCCTTCAGGCACCACGAATGTAAAATATGGCCAATACTTCGAATAAAACACGGCGCAGTTTGCACGTTTGAAATGCAATAAAATTGTATTTTATGTATGTCAACACTAACCATACTCAACAAATGCATAGTTAGGAAGGTCAATGTGTTACATATAATGCATTTGTTCATGCAACAACAGTCGGTACTTTGCAAGTTTGTAGTACCAGCACCTACACTTTTATTTCCTGCCCTAAACATAATTACGTAGTAGCAGAAATATAATATGTGGTTACTGCAGATCATGAGGAATGCGAACTGAAATATATTTTTAAAGCAAATTGACATACAGTCCCATACATGAGTTGCAAATTGTTGATTGCATTGTGGAAAGCTTTGGGTTGCGATTTTGAGAACTGCCAATATTTGATAATGCCATTCAGCATAAGTAAGAGACAGGAAAATAAAACTACAGCAAAATATGCAGTTCTTTCTTTTTCAAGTTTAAAAACAAGTCTTTTAAAAATAAACTTAAAGTCAATCTCCTTATTTTCCACGACCAGACCTTATTAATTTAAATGTTCACTATCCAGTTGAATCTTTGACATCTATAATCGGATCGTGACCATCACATTTACATTTTATTTGCTCCATTTTCTGTTCGTCTCTACCAAGTCACTGATATTTACAAAAGTTTTTCTATATTTTAGTAATAATTATGAATGATAGTTATAAAGATACTTATCTGCTGGTTAATTTATAAAATTATACAAGGATAAATTTGTCGGAACAAGAAACAATGTTTAATGAACATGCCAACTCAACAACGGCGCAAAAACGTATCATTTTTTGTTTGTCATAAAAATTAAGTCATTTAACCCTCATCGCACGTCTTGGTTAAACTTATCATACTTGAAATATTTTAGCAATCAGAATTCAAAGTACCCACATGTGGACAGTGTTTATTTTGGTACATTTTTATGTTAGTCTATACTATAAGTAAAATTTGAATACTAAGTCGTATGATAATGTTGCACAAACCGGTTCGAACTAAATCGAATTAAACTCTTTTAAAGCTAAGGTCGTTGATAAAGTTAATACCGACGATTGCAGTTGCATGTAATTTGTAATCAGTAATAATTACCTTCATAAGCAGCAATTGCTAGTAAACTTAATAATATGACCATCTGTAACGACATGGCTTGAGTTACAGGTTAGATCACTCTAGTTATAAAACATTAATTATTTTCCGTCTTAGGTTAAGGAAAATTTAGATTTTTTATGTAAAGGAATACCTACAGCCGACAAAAATGTCACATCTGAAACCCGATTTTCCAATATTATTTGTTGCACTCACATAAAAATTTAAAGCGACATTCCCAACTGTGAATAACAATTGCTTCCAATTTATCATTTTCACAATCGACTGAACATTCTGAATAAGACAAATCGGACTTGATGGATATAACTCAGTCGATTCCTTCGTTGATTCGTTACGATGCTTTGGGTCTATTGATGTTTAGTTTCAACTTCGGAATACCTGATTCTGATTCGAGACATTACACTTCATTGACTAGCAAAAGCCCTAGTAGTAACAGAAACTCATAAAAAACAAAACTTTCAAACTTCCATGTATCAAAGAGCAATAATTTTAGTGTACAAAAAAAGGAACGAAATTGTTTATTATTTCGTTCGTGCAAACGTCAGACATAAACATTCGCGATGACTGCGATTGTGAGAAAGAAATGTAATGAACCCACTGTAGCACTTGTGCTGTGTCGCCACATTAACGTAATGTTTCCCACACTGTAACAGGTTTTGTGATTTAAGCGTTTACGTTTGTGCACTCGTAATATGAAAATTATTGTCGTTGATTTGTGTCTTGCTCGCTAATAGAATAACTTAGGAGCTTGTTTGTATACGTCTTATGCAACTGAGATCAGAATATTTAAATCTATTAATAAATGCATGTAGATTGGCGCATGCACCTGATTGTAATTTAAGGTAAACCTTATTTATAAAGAGGTCTATTCTTAGATTGGATGTAAAATGTAAATGAATAATAAACCAGACAGTTGCATTTATAAAAATAAAATTGTCTTACAAAGTATGGTTGTTTACATGAATTAAAAAAGAGAATCGCGGATATCGACAACGATAAACTTGACTTACTTGTTCCATCTTAATACACAACAATCTAAATACAACCTTCATAGTTTTCTACATCTTTTTTTTATCTGTTGGCACTGGTCAGACCCTTGCCATTTTAGGATTCACTAAGGTGCTAGCTACACATTTATTGCACTAGTGCGTAAAGTAGGTATAATAACTGTTGTTGTTAATATAATTCCACATCCTTATTATTATGACATTTAACTCGGAGTAGGCTATATAAAGAAGCTACATGTCTCGAATAAAGTAAGCATTACTAAGTAAGCTATTTCGCATACTTAATTCGAATAAATATTCATGCAATCAAAACTTGCAGATTTTTTTGACATCAAACAAAATGGTTGTAGGTAAACACGACTACTGAATATAAAAACCGTGTTTTTGTGCAAAAAGTTAATTATGTTCCTTTGTTAGTTGAGAATAGCGGCGATTAATTTAAATATTGGCAAAGTATTGGTAGGTAAAGGATTAAGGCAATATTTTATTGTGAATTTTGCAATATAATTAAACAAATAGCTCACTGTCAAAATAGTACACGAACTTATAATATAATCGACATTATATAATCAAAGAATATAGTCATCAATTAACAAAAGTACGACAGTTCTAAAAATCAGTGACATTGACAAATCTAGTGACCATAAATTTTCAAAATACGTAATTTTACGACAACTAGGGTTGGGCAACAATCATAAAATTGCTCTAAAATAATATCATTAAACTGTTGCTAAATATTTATAGCTGCTGGAGGCCACATCGGGTTAATATTAGAAGCTTTATAGAGATAACTATATGGTCTATTTGTGTTTAATAAAATTTATAAAACGCTACGGATTTTCCTGTAGATAAACTTGTCTTATAACAATAAACGATTAATCACCATATTCCGGTTATGTCATTATAAAAAGACAGCAAACATTGCGATTCCAAGTGGTTAAAAACTAGTTGGATAAGAAATATCTAAATATGTTAATTGTTTTTGCTACCTACAATAATTTGTACGCCATTAAATGCAACAAAATCATGTTTGTATAAGATCCAATTATGAATTTGGATGTTCTATGCCGAATCAAATTATTTTTTAATGATAATTAACACAAAAACTATTAATTAGGACATTTCAATTCAAGACTTAATTAACTTATAAATAGAATACGATCACCTCAAAACAGTTTTCCAATTAAAAGTCCGCGAATTATCCTTCTTTGGAACGTAAATATACGTAATCATAATAACACTGCAAAATAATAAAATGGCGGACAGAATTATGTAAACAGTGGCATACATTCCGTTCCATTCTTTATCGTATTTATTTATATTTGCAGTGAATCAAACAGGCCTAAAATAAAACACTGTTGTTCATCGTTACGACCGATTGAGTGAGTCAGCTTACTTTTTACATAGTGAAACAGGGCTGTGTTTACCGCCATTTCACTGGAAATTATTTCACATTTGTTCTCTGTTTACAATTGAATGAAATTGAAACGATTTGCTGTTTTTATTGCTACAGGTCAATTTGTATGATTCTTGGCAAGCTGAGCGTATATTTTATTTATGTGTTGTTTGACAGTATTTAAATTAGGAACGTATGGGAAATGCTCAAAAGTAGCCCGCGAATATTTTTTTTTGCATTTAGCATGTCTAGATTCATGTTGTATGTTGATAAAAATATGATTCACGGGCATAATAATATTCATTTCATCATCATCATCAGCCTTTTTTTTATGTTCCCACTGCTGGGACACAGGCCTCCTCTCTAAGAGAGAGAATGAGCCGTAATCCACCACGCGGGCTCAGTGCGTATTTGTGAATGTCACGTCTTCGAATTTTTGGTTCTAGGACATCCCGGTTTCCTCACGATGTTTTCCTTCACCGTTTTGATAGCAGTGGTGATGAAATAAATTACACAAAGTAATAAGCCTGGTTGGGTTTGAACCCGCGACCTACAACTTGTAAGTCGGGGCCGTTACCATTGGGCCACCGCTCCTCTTACGGAATTATAATTGTTAAAACAGCAATACAACACTCAGTTCGTCTTACTCTATAGCTTAACTTTCGTAAAATAGCCATTATTAGAATTTAACGGGCGTTCATACAATCCCGTAGAATTGATGTGAGCGACTAATTTAGTTTCGGAGACTAAAGTTGCTTATAAATAATACCGGAGTTAATGTTGTTGTTTGAAATAAAATTACTGACAATCTCATTAAAAAATCAAATAGATCCGTTTTCGCGTCGCCGGCACGACTATATAAACGTAAAAAAATGTTGGCCTAAAACTGCATTTTCACGGTATTGGGGGTACCAGCGAAGAGATAGGCAATCACTATCATACTTACTCGTAATATATCTTCTCCATCAGTAGTATCAGACTTACTGACTGCATCTTCTGTATTCTTTCAGTTTTCAATTGCGTTTCAGGGTCACGGGAACTCTTTTGAATAATCCCACATTTCATTCCGTCTACACATATTTCATAATCTTTGTAAGTGAAAATAATGTGTATTCATCACGTTAGACAGCCCTGCCTATATGTAATGAAGATAGCCGTAGATCGATCGCCCCGCCCCCGCTTGCAATTGAACTAATAGCATAATTATTTTTATTGCCCGTTTGTTTGGCCCAGCACATCTCTCATCCAATTTTTCAATTTAACTCTTCAACGTTCAAGAAATGTATAAATGGTAAAATAATTCTCGACTCAACCAATAAACATTCTGTTCGTTTGTCAATTAGGGTCCATTCTTTAAAAATTCTTCACCCACGGTATTTTTACCTTTGTTAAAATATATTTGATTTAATTGGAATTTCGTGATTTAGTTAAGTGGTATTGGAAAACGGTTTCTTTATTCGTAAATGGAACGTTTCCTGGAATTTTAATTCGATATTTCAAACTTATTGAATTGTCTGTTTGTAATCTCAAAATACTTTTTGAAAGTATATTCGAAACTTATAACAACAACGTAATTTTTTTTAATTTGTCTGTGTCCATTTTGTGCCAGTTAATCTCCTAACCGGCCGGCCGGACAAATTTTAGTGGCTCATTAGTCGATGGCTGATGTTATAAGGAGTAACCTAAGCTTCTTTTTGTTTTAGAGAAATAATTAGACATCCGCGCAAAAAATATAAAATTGAGACTAAATGGCATTGTGCTGTAGCGCGTCTGACGCGAACGAAGTCGCGTCAACTAGTATAACATACACTTCGCATGATGTCGCATTAGCTGGTATCACAACATAGTATAAAACAGTCGCTTCCCGCTGTCTGTCCTTATGTACAGTTCGTTCGACGGTTCTTGGCGCGCCTGAAGTTAGGCTCTGCGAACTTTAGCGCTTGTGCACTCGTAAAAAAATAAAGGGTTTGAAAAAATAAATGCCAATAGCAGTTGGTATTGCTGTTAACAACTGTTATTGGCATTTATTTTAATAAATCATTTATTTGACGCGCTTATTTTGAGCGCTAAAGTTCGCAGAGCCTAACTTCAGGCGCGCCAAGAACCGTCGAAGGTACTGTAAGTATGCTTAGATCTTTAAATCTCCGCAACGGATTTTGGTGCGGTTTTAAATAGATACAGTGATTCAAGAGGAAGGTTTACATGTATATAATACATGCATAATATATTTAACATCACTATTGCACCCGTGCGAAGCTGGGGCGGGTCGCTAGTAACCTATAAAATAAACAAAAAAGTCACACGAAAAATAAAAACAAGCTCTAGTCATACATTTGTCAACGCTTGTGCTATCGACCTTGATTTCTATTACTTATACTATAAAATCGTGTCCATATTATGTATAGCAGTTTTTGTAAACACACTACCTACTTAGACGTTTTTGTTTTCGCGGCAAATAATTATGGCGGCTAAAGCGCTGCGCAGTTTGCTTTTATGGCAAAAATCGTGAGCGAAATAGCCGAGACTGTTAGGTAATCGAATTTAGTGGGGCCGTCGGGTCCTATTGTTCGCCGAGGCCAAGGTCTTCGGTGTTTACATCGCACGTTTGGATGATGATGCATCATTATGACCGCTAAAACTCGCACCTTAATGGTAGGTTGCGTTTGAAAAAACGAGACGTGTCAATACCGAGTAGGTGTGGCTTTGGAGCTTAGGTTACAGAGCAAGCAACGTTTTAAATTGAATTGTTATGCTCGTTAAAGTCTGGGATGGGAAAAATATTGGTTTATAAAAGTGAATAGTCTATACATCACATTATGTGATGTGATGACTAATATATTACATAATGGCAAAAGTTTGTATATTTGTTACTCCTTCATGCTCAAACGGCTGGACCACGTAGAGCATGCTCTGGGATATCATAGGATACTTTTTATCCTGGGAGTATCTTTGGGTTAATTTTCATCTTTCACTCGGGAGAAGCCAGGTTTCAAATAATTTAGGAACTGAAAAATAAAAAACTGAAACAGTAGTCTGGGATGGGAAACATATTGGTTTATAAAAGTGAATAGTTATAGACTATTCACATCACATTATGTGATGTGATGTGATATGATGACTAATAATATTACATAATGGCGAATGTTTGTATATTTGTTACTCCTTTACGCTCAAACGGCTGAACGGATTTAAATAAAATTTGGCACATGTAGAGCATGTTCTGGGATATCATAGGATACTTTTTAACCTGGGAGTATATTTTGGTTTAATTTTCTACTTTCATGCGGGAGAAGCCGGGTTTCAAATAATTTAGAAACTGAAAAAAAAAAATACTGAAACAGTCTTGTTTTTAAATTAAAAACATTACGGAAACCAATAGGTAAGTATTACCTAATCTAGATGACTGTTGTGTTTGGTATTGCCATTGACCTTGGTAAGCGAATTCATAATAACAATTGTTCGAAGCAGCCGTAAAACTCATTACATTATAGTACACAGCTGTTAAACGCGATTACGATCTCTTATTTACAACGATTTACATTTTAGCACAATGTTATTGCTGTGGAACTTGTTAATAAATGTTACTTTTAAACTTATAATCACTATTTTAACAAAATTTTTAATTAAATTATTTAATTAAATTGTTTCGGTAAATGATGTATCATAAATACGGACAACTCCCACGTTCCTACTAAGATTAATACAGTTGTTGTTATGTGTAAATATGTAAAGTGATGTATTACGTTACTGGTGCGGGGGCGAAGGCCCGCTGATACACACATAAAGCAATGTAAATTGTTATGTCCGTGTTTCGCTACGAGATACAACTTCGATATTGTCGGACAGTGTGTCCGTCCGCGTCTATCCGGCGTCTCGCCTATTCACGGTAGCCAACCTACGATTTCAGATAGAATAGTCGCGACTCGCGTCTTATTGGTCACCAGTGCGTACACATGCACTCACTGCACAGTACAGTAATTCCCAACCTTTTTTTGACCGAGGACCGTTTTGGTATATTTGTTGTTTGCAGGGACCAGAAATAAATTATATCAGAAATCCAAAATTTTTAACACACTGATTTGAAGTCAAAGTTACCGACCGAGCATTTTTTAGGTAAAAAAACATTTTTTGGTAGAAATTTAGGGACACGAGACCCACGAGTAATTTAGTTGTCCAGCAACTTCTGTCGCTATCTTCTCGCAGAAATATAGAAGATGATGACGGGAGCGACAGCGACGTGACTGTTTTGTAAAACATTGCTACTAATTAACATGTAGATGAAACAACTACCAAACTTGTACTCATACAAAAGTAGACTCTAAACATCGGAATTAAGGCCTATAGTGGCGTGGATGTGAGAGGACACCGGCGTCCTCTCGAGCTAGGACAGACAGGGTGATTGTTGCGTCGTCGACAAACCCGCGCACAAAAATTCGCGTCGCGGCATCTCAGCACTTTTAAACAACCCCGTAGACTTGATGTGAGAGACAAATTATATTTGCGGAGACTAAATTTTAAAATCATTGTTCTCTTGTTTTGATAAATGTTAGTCCTGTGTTTTTTTTTTATGAGGTGTGATAATAAAGAAAATAGATACTTAAATAATAAATAATCATAATCAGTAACAAAGAATATACGTAATAAATAATCAGTTCACATTAATGTTATGTTCAACTGACGGACCCGTGGTCCGTGGAGCAAAGCTTGAGAACCACTGCCCTACTGAATCGTGGATTCGTGGCCTAACCAGAAACCATGTAACCGACGTCTGCGTGCCAGAGATGTGTTCAAACATTACTTCTTTGACGTTGAATATCGAATACTGGTTATCTTGACTGAGAGCATGTCTGCTCGCTGAGCAACCGCCGATAAATCAATATACGTATTGGCTTGCACATTGCATGTTAAACGTTCTGTAGGTACCAATAATTACGTAACCATCGTAAGAAATTTCGAGGCACGTTCGCCTCACGCATGTGTGAATGGCGCCCAATGGCACCTTGGTTTGTCTTTGTCTTTAAGCGTTAGTTTCCTTTATCATGCGTTTGTTGATTGTTACGTCTCAAGGTCTAACTGTGGGAGTCCGTTTAGGGTGAAAATATCTGGACCGTGACCAAAATAAATGCGTTAAATGGAACGCTCGCAAACACGCATGGTTTAATTTAAATTAATTTTGGTGAATATTTTGTATGTTGCGAGAAAACTTATATAAGAACCAAGGCATTTTTGTTGTAGAATTAGTCTAACAACATTCTGAGTACTTGTAGAGGTCATCTAATGTAAATCGTAGCGTTCCACCATATAAACTATTTGATTGTATCTGATACAGCACAATGCTCAATTTATGTCACAATTTAAAGCCCAATGTGCGTTGGTATGTTACTATTTATTTAATGTAGTTTTTATTTAAATTAGGTTCTTTGTAGCGCCAAATAAACGAGTAGTTCGGGCGAGAACTGAGAATTTTGCTTATGTAAGGAATGAATGACTAAATGTGTTGCTAAGCTCAAAACTCTACGATGACTGACTGAATCGATTTAAAATAAAGTACTAGTTGAGATCTTAGGAGACGTCTTAAGAAAAGAAACTAAAAAAAAAAACTTGTTCGCAAACATATTTTATAACAACTTTTTCTTTATTATTTGTAATAAAACTGATCCTAGCTGTCACTTACAATAGATTTTGACAGAACGACGTCTGTCGGTTCAGCTTGTGTAAAAAAAAGTAGCAGAAGTTTTGAATAAAGAATGTAGTGAAGAGTACTGGCAGGCTGTTAACAGTGATTCAAAATATTAATATTCCAATTCTTTTTATGATATCCGCCAGTTCTTTGTTACACTTTTTATGGGCCTGCATTGGCAGACTCGCAGGGTTAAATCATTGTGTTACTTTACTCGTACAAAAAACTTCATGGTGGAGCACATCAATTTGCGGCAGACAATGCTAGCTTACTTACGTGATTCTAATCTAATAATAAGGTGGGTAGGTACAAGAAAATGTTTCATTACATTTTGGTTTGTGTCGGAGAAGCCGGTCCGTGTACTGGTGTACCTACGTGGGCCGCATGAATGAGAAAGTCTGGAACCGGTTCGCATTCAGCTTCCACTGAGGTGTCTACTTTCAAATCACAATAGACATTCGACTTATCTCAGTACTAAACCGAACAAACAGCTTCTGGATCATAAAACTTGTGTCGAGCATAAAATACCACCTCAATAAATTGACTCCAATTAAATTTTAAATGGAGTGAGGTTATGGAAATTGGTTTCATTAATTTTATCGTCTAAAACGCAATAAACAATTGAATAAATCCATCATTAATAATTTGCTTGTAATTTTTTATTCAACTAATGTAATAAGAATACACTAAATATCTTTGCGTACCTGCTAGCCTTGTAATAGCAGTATTTGTTCAACACAAATGTTAATTTACGAGGTCTTGATAAACAAAACAACGTCTTGGAAGAACAGTCTGTGGACAAAACTGCCATTTGAGTGTTAAAATACTTAGGCAATTGTTTGGGCAAACTAGTGCCCATCCTCAATAACATTAGGCTATTTCTAAATAGTAGGTATGCCTAAATAGAAACGAACTGTTTTTGCACCACCCATAAATATTTTTCCTATAAAAACCGTAAACTTTTCAGAAAGAAGAATCATAGAAATAAATATTTACTTGGCGACAGACACTAGGTTCACACAACTATAAAATAATAAAGTAAGTATCCATCGACAAAAAAAAAAAAACATTGTGTGTGCTTCACGGCTGCGCCTTAAAGGTCCATTTCAACAATGCAATGTTGCCAATTAAGTGATTTTCTGGATAAAACTTTAAGATATCCGATGATAGTGTTGCTTCTTCTATTTGGACTTCCAGATACGTTACCAACCTAATTTAAAAAAATGGGATATATGGTCGATGAAAAAATATTAACAAAATAGCTGTCCCAGCAAACTTCGTACGTAGCCTAATAATCAGATATTTTTTCTTTAATTTTTCCATATTTTCTTACCGTTTAAACCTTCCCTGGGGTATCACAAATATTTCAAGACCAAAATTGGCTAAATCCGTTCAGCCGTTCTCGAGTTTTAGCGAGACTAACGAGCTATTCATTTTTATATACAAGAAGATAAAGATTTTAACTCTATAAAAAATAAAATAATAAATATATAATAATAGATATGAGCATAAAACTAAAACAGTCTCTCATCAATACATTGCTTTTTAGACTGGTTCCTAATTCATAATCCTAAGTAAATATTGTCTATGGATTAAAGGTGTGCGAGCGCAGGCGTGTCGAGTATTTTGGTCGAATGCACACACACGACGCGCGTCCGCTCGCACTTCTGATATAAAATCAACTCGACAAAAACATCGTTATTTTTATTCAACAGCCAAGGCCACAACGCCATATTGCATTCGCCCTGTAAACAAGGTCATATATATGTTCGAATATCAAGATGATGCACCTAAGTAGGTACTCGTACAATATTTTATTTATACTTGGGTGTTGAAATGGACAGGGAATTGGGTTTAAACCTATCTCTTGCGGTGGGAATTTAACCGGTATAAACCCCGATTTTTTTTTTGTTTGATACCATACTTTGCCCATCTCTAATTGAGTGTAGACAGTGTAGTTTAAATGTTTAAAATTCGAAGTATACTCAGTAGGTACGCAGTAGGTAGGTACTCGATAGGTACTCAGTAGGTATTTATATTTATATATTTTTACGAAGTGGGTACCTATACGTTAATCAGCTTAGTCATTATTTTGTTTTTCACTCCTTTTAATAAATATACAGTGCTTGTAGAGTAAAAATATTAACACGTATCGTAAATAAGGCAAGTTTTTATTTATTTTGTTTCCAAAGCATCATTATGCGAGGCGCCAAATCTAATCGGATTCACGTTGGCAAACGCGTGTTTTGAGTGTCGAGCGAAATACGTGAAATAACTACCTACTACGTGTTATGCTACAATCATGCAGATTTAGGTCGTTGGAAACTTCATCTGTCAGAACAAAATCGTTCTAATTTTGAATTTGTCACACTTTGGGCATTCCATAAATTTGGCCAGTGTTAATTTAAGAGATGACAGCCTAAGTATTTCTGTCATCGCGACCTGAAAAGCTGAAATTTATGTTGCTAAGTTTATGGCCTTTACGATATGGAAGGAAGATTTTTCGAATGCATAGGTACCTTTTTTTTAAATCACACCAAGAACCTCATTTTTCACGGCAGACAGCAATTATGGCTTGATAGCGACTGGATAATTATGAACATCTAGGTGTTTTCTTTGAATTTCGAAAGTACCAGTGTTTTCTGGATATCAAAAGCACACCTATAGCTCTTCTACGGTGGATTTCTGAAAGTGAAACCGTGGTACTAAAACAAAGGGAAACTAAAGAATACAGTGTAGTTTAAGTCGGAAAAAAAATTATACTTAGGGAGCGGTAGAAATCATTGAAACACTTTCCGACTCTAAGATTTTTTTTTTGCAAATTGAAGTATTAGGTAGTTATTGCAAAAAATAACTTCATGTTTAAATAAGTAAACAGAGATATATTTCACCGTTATCAGCTTGTAAAGTTATTTTTAAAAGGTATCTTTAACATATCCGTCGGTTTGTTTACAACTTCGGAACGCGTTATCATTTTATGTCCTAATTTAATTTACACGCGCAGACATTAAGAGGTAACACTAAACTGCTTGTGTTACGTAATTGGGCCACTGTTGTGTCGGCGTTTTTGTTCATGAAATTAAACTAACCTATTGTACGACCAAGGTCACCCATATTAAGTCGAGCGCACTTCCGTTCAGACAAGCTAACTTCGTCTTTGAATCAAAATGTCTACAGTAACAATAAAGGGATATTTAAAATGCATCGCACATGTTCTTCGTCGGTAGTTAGGTACTTAAGAAAATGAAAATAAAAATGTAGAGTCTATGGTTTGAAGACTTGAGTCATTACTTGTGTCTGTTAAGAGGGATTGATTACATTAGGATTCAATCAGTCAGTCTGTCAGAATAATCGATTAATCATTCTAAATTTTATATACCTAAATGTTGCGGTTGTTTTGACAAGAAGTTTGAAAATAGAATCAAATCTGTGATAAAAATAAAATATGTGTCACCAACTGCATCAGACTGCTTGAAAAGTGATTTGTTTGGAATTGTTATTATGCTTTTTTGTAGTCGGGTTTTTTAAATATTTTTTCTTTTTTTTTTGTGTATTTTTGTGATCGTCTCTTCGCAAAAAAGGGAGAGTGATTACTAAACAATTTTATCGTTATGAATTCTAAGTGGTCTTCTTTTTTGTTCCTCCATGCTCCCATGCACCAGAACAGTCTGTCCTAGGTTGTCAGTTTTGGCAATTAGGATTTCTTGAGGCCTGTCTCGATGTTAGACCACCAGGTTAATGGCAAATGTGCATTCAAAATAATTTAATAGACCTAATCAACGATATCAAACAGGGCATAATTAACCTGTTGAGTATCGTAATTAGAGACACAATAGACAGACAATAGGTGTGCGGACGCCGGCGTCCTCTCGGGGAATAATGAATTAAACGACTTTATTTTAAAAAAAGAATCAAAGAGTTGCGTTTCCTTGTTGCCATATTGATTTTGTTTACTGCCATGTCTTTAGTGACACACTCATTGGATCAACTTGAAGGACGTAAAATCCATAAAAATCGGCTCACGAGCCTCTAGAACGCTACAAAGGAACAAACATACATAGTCTGATAAATACATAACCCTCCTTTGCACCGCGCAGTCATGTAAAAAGACTCAAAACAACAGCGTCAACATTACAATCGTTTTTTTTATCTATACCCGAATGTAAACATAGTTGGTATTGACACGCCCCGCCGCGATACGAAAGCCGGTATCTAATTCTGTTGGCCTTGGCAGTGAAAAAAACAAGTTTTTTTGCGCTACCTTGAGACTGCTTTTTGCTTCGCGTGTATGGCAAAAAAACGATGCATATTGTACTAGTTTACAGTTTATTAACACAGACACAATATTTTTTCAACGTTTTTATTTAATTGTTTTATACGCATTATGGGCCTGATCTAAAGGTTTTTATGTAGATTTTTACATGCTTGCAGTATCTTGATGGCATTATAAAATGTTGAGAGGTTTTTAAGCGCTAAACGAGTTGGCGCGTTTTTTGTTTGTCTTTGTTGTTTTGCGATTTCCTTTATGTAGGTACAGTTGTCGTTTTGTACATTTATGATTTGTTTCAAGGGCTTCCTATTTACGAATGCAGAATGCTCTTCTTGCTACATAAAATGAGAAAAAAAAACCTCATTTGATTAAAAATGGCGTCTGTTTTAAATCCGCAAGTCTGCGATTGCTGCAAATCCTTGTAACGCGATTAGGCATGAACCATTCAATATTGACGGCACGAAATGTACTCGTCGCAAAGAGCAGTGTACCTATACATAGAAAATTGGATTTCCGATTCATCACCGCAGTGAAAGGGTTAAAAGTTGGAAGACTTCGAGATTGGCGAGGAAAAGATATTAGTTGGTAAATCGGAATGGAGTAAACGTGATGTCTGGCGTTGTAATATGCAAGATTACATATTTTTGAGAACGGTAATGGCTTTACCTCAGGCTACGTTGAAATGTTTTATAGTAACAGATGCTACGATAAATTGTTGGTGTTCGATTTTTAAAATTTCTTCTTTTTTTTTTCTCAGAGCCGGCGCTGGAGCTAATGGCATTTTCTCCCGAAGACTGGACTTTTCTACTTTCAATCTTCTACCGAAGCACAAAGTCAACTCATATCAAATCAAGGTACGTTTTCTTCTTTTTATATTTAAGAAATTACAGAACAGAACAGAAAAGAGAAAATAACAATTTAACGACAGGATCCATTCCTTCGGGAGCTCTAACGTCTAGCGTAAACACTTAAACAGTCCTTTCAAATAGGATTTTTATGTATTATCCAGCGTATAAAACCGAACATGAAACTACTGTTAACACTGAAAAGCGAACAAATGTAAAAATAGCACGATAATTGCACATCATAATACATTTTTATTGAAAAAATCTCGTTAGCAGCCAAAAATGACGCTTACGTCAAAACCGCTCTTAAAATATGGGAGGTGTCTAATTCTGTAATGGCGGATGAACTCTAACTTTTACGTAATTAATCTTTTGTGCAACGAGATGTGCTCGTGTAACTGGCCACAGGTCGTAGAGGTGCCCAATAAAATATTTTCATTGCACAAAAGCTTCGCGGAGGTGAAAGTTGCTTTTGTTGCCGCCGCCATAAAAACACAGGGTGACAGTTTCGCGATAAAACGCTGTCACGGGTGTCGCTGGGGGTGGCCGGTAACTCCGTCGTCGGTACATTTTCCACCGAATAAACGTAACTTTTCTGTAATTTAATCGCACCACTGGGTGGTTTATGCGACGCTACTGTTACCATCAGACGAAAGTAAAACGTTGCTTTTTTAGTGTTTTAAATAAACGTTATTTCAGTTTAATGTGGCTTTATAACAGGTACGCCTGTGGAAAGAAAAGGTGGGTTTACGAGTATGTTCGCTTTTTATTAGACACTTTGGAAATTAATTGAAAACTATATACATTTATTCTTTTTCATACAAGTTTGGAAGTAAGGCTTAAAACCAGTCAGCCAATATCAACCAGTACAAAACATCAGAAAAAAGTATTTATTTGTTTTAATTTACTTTATGGCGTCGTTCCAAATAAAATAAACAAAATAAATGCCAGTACTGTGCTACCATATTTCGAGTTGGCATAACTTTGCACCTACTCAAGCGACAGTTTAAAATTAATGAAATTGTTATTAGTGCTTGTGTGCTAATGTATTACATAAATTGGTATAATAAGAACGTAATGTTGGCAAAATTTGTTGCTATTTCTCAGTGAAATATTCATAAGAACATTACTGAATCGGAACCGAATCGATTAGCAGTTAGTACGCCCACAAAAAAATATAATTGATGGCTTTGCAGTACGTAAACGTATGCGAAAAGTGGATAAGTAGGTTCGATAAAAAACCATAAGGAATGCTGTTGATTTTGCAAACATTCCTTTGAGTTTCGACGTTAGTTGAATCGGTAAGATCTAACCAATTATTCTATGGAGATCGTTTTGATTATTTCGGCACTTCATTTGCAAACATTATCATCGTCACGTACCTAGTTTGTTTTATCTACGAATATAATTTAGTAGAGATAGCATTTTTTTACATGTATTTCAAGTTTACTATCAGATTCAAAAATCCTACTAATTAAAAATTTTAAAGCAATGTTATCTGGTTAACAAGCCAAACAAATGAATGCATCTAATTTCATCGCAGTATCAATTTTATTGTCTCTTTGTTTTGAACACTACACAATATGCAATTCTAACTATCACTAACTGATGGCAATTTCTCACAATATATCAAACGCTAGTAATAGAGAAGCATCTTTTTTTTCATACAATTGTGATAGAAAGAGGGAGATAAAAAACGAAGTACGAATTGTAAGTCGTGTTGCAGTTTGTAATAGTCACGTTGGAGAAATTGATGTGCATGTGATGTGGCTTCACTACCTGTCCTGTCAGTACTTACATTAATAAATCTAAATAGCGGATTGCCGGTGAATGCACGTATATTTAATGAATGTACGGCTGTGGCATTAATTCATAAGAGCGGCCAACCCAAGGTACATTTTCATACAACCGCTCTTACGTGATTATGATGTTATTACACATGTTTCTCCAGATATTTTGGATACACAGATAGTCAGATATCTTGTGGATATTATCTAGGCTTCTATAGAAGCAACAAATTTGTGTAAAACTAATCCAACAAAAATTATGAAAATCTGCTATTTTACATGCACATTGAAATCAGATTTTTATTAAAAACTTTTAAGGGTTTAAAACAACAAGTATTTCCTGGAACAAGTTTTGTGAAATATTCGAATCAATCATGGAATTGCCGAATGCAAACAGAGCTTGCAGGCAATATCTCTTTTTTCGCTTTGCCTCTTCATCAAACATCGCGTTGGATTAGATGAAGCAACAAGTTTTTAAACCAAGCAGGATGGATGGGAAAGGCCTCTCTTAATGTAGCATCTACATTGTAGCTGAAGCCATGATTTTAGTATTTATTGACTTGACACTGTTTGTTCTTACGAAGTCATCATTTCCCTAGCCTTTACTCAAATAGCACGGGTTCGGCCCACAACCCAGTTACTGGGCAACGATATTTCATGGATAAACTAATGGTCAGACAAATTTTCTGGCGTAACGACTGTCAAATATCTACAAATAACAACCGAGACAAATAGCTTTGCGAGCTTTCGGAAGCACGGAATTTAGTAATGTCCTTGATAATCTTACAAAAGTACAACATGAATTGAAAAATTCACATTGTTACATGGGGCGGTTTCAAACCCATAACCTCTGGTAATCCGCAATTGGACCATCACAACAAATGTTAAGAAGGCGAAATATTGGTAAGAAAACTGTTTAAAAAATTGTCACCAGTTTTTTTTATATTCCACAACTTCATCTAGTCCCAAGCTAAGCAGAGCTTGTTATGAGTGCTTGTTATGACTAGACAAATACATACATATTATAGATAAATTACATCCAGATACAGAACAAATGATCGTGCTCATCACTCAAACATTTGTCCTGGTTGGGAATGGGAAACAAACCCACGACCTCCAGCATAGCAGTCAGGGCCACTATCCACTAGACCAACAGGCCAGTCAAAATCAATAAAATAAATCAGTCAGTCAATTAAAAAACACTTGTAATTGCTCGAAAGGGCAGCCGAATCAAAAGAAAATTGTAGTTTCAGAATCAAATTCAATTGTTCGTACTCAGGGACTTTGTTCTATACGTAATAATGTAATGTAATTATTTTATACTTTGCTTACCCTTTTGATCTCATTACCCCGAGCACATTCTTACGCATATCTTAAGCTGCTTAGCCTTTCTCGGCAACGTTACTTATTTGCTCTTTTATCTTTCACTAGATAAGCTGGTAGAATCAGTTGATGGGTATGATAATTGCATTAGGTAATTCCAGTTTCATGATAAGGTTTATCAATTCACTTTCACAGAAGATTTCTTCAAACTTAAGTTTTTACGTGAAAACAATTTCTTACCAAAAATTGCACTCTGGTCTCGGATTTTTTACTTTATTATGTGTTGTGGCTCTGGTATCCAATCTCTAGGCTTCTACTCAGAATTTCTTTTAATAACTTGCATAAACCCATGTTCTTATCAAAATTTGCTGCATTCGTATGCCTTTTTAACCCAAAATTCTTAAGTATCAACTTCATCTCACTATTCTTCACTGAAGTGTTCACGTTACAGTCGTTATATATTAATAAGTAGGCTGCTGTTTTTCTTTCCAAAAGTTTGCTGCGTTTTTGCTGACTCTAGTATCTACAGAATCTATAGCTTTCTGTGCACTGTCTGATATGTTTTTTACCTCTAGTACAGCAACAGTAGCTTTCAAATCAGAAGTTCAATCTCAAAAACCTTTTTCTTTCCCAAAACTCTAAATAATTGCTGCGTTTTTCCGTCCAAAGTTTGCAGATCATCAACTTAAGAGCCGGCTGTAGTCAGCAGTCACTGAGTATTTTGTATGAACTCCGTCCGAGCCCATTTCGACTTTGTGGCCCCGTTGCACCAGTTTTACTTTTATAAAAAAAAACAACAACTATTCAAGATTTTTGGTTTTGCGAGGCCTTTTAAAAACAGGCTTTATTATTTTTTGTAACCTTCACATATTTCAGTGACGTAATCTCGTAGACACACATTTGAAATCGTAAGTTAGGGTCAGATCCGCGATTTTTTTAATCGAGCCGAGTAATTTATATCATGTTTTGATTTTTGCCCGGCGGTTGGTCATATGGTCAATTTTAATAAAATAATTTTTCATGGTTGTTTTCTTTTATATTAGTGGATTTCCAGAGGTTTCAAAAGTTCAAAATGAGTGGAACCTGGCCAAACTTCACTGAATTCTTCTCAAAAACCCTTTTTCTTGCCAAAAAGTTCATGCGTTTTTCCGTCCAAAGTCGGCTGTTCTTCAGTAAATTGTTCTCGCCACGGATTATTTTGCAATAGTCAGTCGTTATGTGTATTTGTTATGCGACTCTGGTATCTAATCTCTGCAGGCCTTGAGCCAGTTGTGTGTCAACCGACGGTCATTCCCCTGTCCGTAGTGCTCGCTGCTATTTTTGCCCGACGTTTGTTTGTTATTTATTACAACACTCAACACACGCTTGACTGTACGCAGTTACTGAGTTATATTAGGTTTGCGACTGCATAGTTAGATGCAGTTTATGTAGGTATACGTAAAGTGTTAGACAACGCGAACGTTTTCGTTTTGGTTTTGATTTTAGATGCATTTTGGAATTGCGATACTGCTCCTCGGAACTTGTAGGGTTTTGGGCTTCATTTTCGCAGTTTAGAATTACGGCCCAATTTTCTATTTTATTACCACGATCCTAGTAGCGAAATTCCTAGTTTTTCTCTCCTATAAATTCACTTTATCTAATGGTGAATACGGCATTAAAATCACTCCAACAGGCTTTTAAGTTATTCGCTAACAAACAAAATATGCGGTGGGGAAATATGTTTTATATACTCGTATTATCATTGTCCCTAACCTTTTCCTAACTAATTTGGGTCGGCTTACTTCCATGCTTCAAACTATTAATATGTATAAGTTTGTAAGGATAAGGATTCTGTCTAAAGCTGTCACAATTCCCTTAATCCTTCCCTTTTGTTGAGATCGCCATTTTAGTCGTTCTGATACTATGTCTACAAATTTCTTTATCCTAGAGTATAATGTAAAGGTCATGTAAATAAGGTTGGTTCTACGTCAACAATTAGTTTTGATGGAATCACGAGTTTGAAACTTGGTAAAGTTTTCAGTCAATCTTATTAGATTTAGATCTAACAAGATTGACTGAAAAGTATTCCAAGTAGAATAGAATAGAACCAAAACCTAGACCAAAGACTTTCTCCGGCTGATTAGGCAAGTAAATCTAGACATGATTTACGGAAAGCATGTTTATGCCTCTCGCACTTTTCGAATAACCACCCGTTTACGAGCTAGAACGGTAGAGAAAGCACTAAGCATCTAATTAAGCAATTTGCTTGTTTAATATTGTTAAATGAACATAAAATTTTAAATTCAATTAACAAGCTAGTTGGCCAATTAAGTGTTTACCTGTCTATTTAAAGACTTTTTTTTTTCTAAATAAGACCGGTTTTTAGTCACGATTTTCGTACCAGACAGATATTCACAGTAATTTAGATAGTATTTTAACATAGATAATCAGCGTCGGTAATTTAAATGCTATTTCGTGCTGTTCTGACGCGCGAAGTGCTACCATTGTGGCTGTTAACGTCCGCTCGTGCGCCGACCGAAACACGCGAGATAATTTAAAACATTTTCTTCACTTATCTATCGCGTAAATAACGCGACCAGTATTGTCTTGTAGCCGACTCGTTTCGCGTGAGAACACCCCGTTTGCTCGACAGGGGAAACTTCATAATTCTCCGCACCCCCCTGTATTACCCCACCCTACCTAAAGCAACATTCAACAACACCGTTTACATGATCTTTTACTTATCTCTAACTGGTTCAGTTCGCTGTTCGATCTCTAAAAAATAAATCACGTCCGTTCGAGCTCGGCAATAAAATTCAATAGGCACGCTATAAAATAAATATCGGTTTCTTCCTACTGGAATCTAATAACCAAGTGAAACGATACGGAGATACTGGAACTAAGCTGTAAGCATGATTGATAACGGAGACAAGCGGGGCACGTTTTCGCGGAGTGGCATCATTAAATCCCAGTCCAGTTCTTCTATTTATGGTGGCCCGATGTCTGCCAGCATATTGATTGCGGCGACCGGTTGCACCGCTCGTAAGACCTAAAGCCAGGCTTATGAATTTATCGCAGCGGTAATTTTCACGTCCACCCAGCATATACGTACTTGTATCGCGTCTCGTGATCAAACAAGGCCTAACGAGCTGAACGACTTCATAAAATGTTTTGCAGATTTTCATGTGCTTGCGACTCCTCAAGTGTGACAGATGGCTTTTATCGCTGAGATCAAAGGGGAGCTTTAAATTTCGGTTGTAGTAATAAGGAGTGATGTGTGTTAGTCGACAAGCACGTAGGAAGATGTGGCGGGCGCGCGGTCGTCCGTGTAACTGAAGCCGACGGAGCCACGGCCGCAACTCGACACCGCGCTCAAGGCTTCCCATGTGGATTAACACCAAGTTTTTCTTTAAATCATCTTGCTCAGCGAGCGCAACAGTCGCTTAACCTTTTTTGCCTGTCGGTTCCACGTTTTTTGTCTAAGACAAATCCTCCTATAGTCTTTGAAGAATTATGTATACGCCTCACGATAAATGAGTCAGGCCGTCCGTGAGTGGGTCTAAGTTATGCTGTCATTCCGTCTCTTCATCATGCGCTGATATACTGCAAAATGCATCTCGATTTTCTCAACGGACCGTAAATGGCAAGAAATGAGAAAGTAGACGGTTAATAGATACAATAGGGCTGGATAGGTTTCGCGGCGCAACTTTCCTTCGTTACAAAAAGTTGTTGAAGCACGGCGTGCAATAACTTCTTTACTAGTTCGGATATCATTTCGTAAGAACTCGATAAACGTAATTACTCCATTACACAGATGCTTGGTAAATTTGCTATTTTAAGTATGACGAACTCTTTAGATCAGATGGAATTTTGCGAGCATGCTGTGATGGTGTGTTGCAATAGATAGTGTATCTCGCATTTTCTTGGTGTTTAGCTTTCGACACAGCTATGGAATAGGCTAGCAAATCTATAAAAGGTAGCAAGCGTGCGAACTTTAGCCAACCCGCGGCTTGCAAGACCGTTTCGTGTAGTTCTGATCAAGTTTTTATGAAGGTATCGCAAGTATCCACTTGCAGGACATTTTCCATACATGGTAGGGCTTTGGAGCCGGTTTTTGTTGGCATCGTACTGTTGAATTCAATCTTGATAAACATGGGTCTTGTTTGCGTACATTTAGGAGTCGTTTGGTTTAATATTTCGCAGTAGCGCCCATATTTAAGTTGAGTTTCAACACCAGCAAGCAGCCTTTTTATTTTTCTTATTTTTTTACTTATTTATTTACTTGTAGAATATATTGATGCGTGAGTAATCTCTTGGATATCTAGTATAGAATGCGTATCGCTGAGAGCTGAATGAATATCGGTGGATAATGCACCGCACTAACCCACGCGGTCGTGCCGGCGCAGCTTGCCGCGTCGCCGTCGCCTGCTGCGCCCACGCCCTGCGACTAGCAGATCGACGCGTGCGCATGATACGAAAGATTATGTATACCTTTTTATCAACAAACATCATTCTTTTAATTAATTTAAGTAGATATCAACTTAATTTTTTATCGTTTTTGTTTGGTTGAAATTAGGTTATAATTCGTGTCGAGTTTAATAAATCTGAATTTATACTTCTAAGTACCACTAATCTATCAAAATAAATATTCGTATGTTTTATTGTACATATAATCGCACACATACTTACTAGTGAACAACTTTTACATATAAACCGTAGATAATTATGAGCTCATTTAAGTTTACATAACCATCAATCAGATTCATAACATTCTTAGGAAAAAAGTATTCATGCACACAACCCTGGAAACGTCTGAATTATTCATCAGGAATTTTTCATAATCCTAAAGACTAGTAAAATTCGTTGTAAAAAATAAAAATAGCGATCCCCCAAGGAAAACGTGGAGCAAGAAAATTAATCAAACAGTAGACCGGGTATATAAAACCGTATCTAATTCACAAAAGTAAAATCCGTTCAAAGCATTTATTTTTCATTTTTTATATTACACATTTTCTGCCCTAATGCGTACGAAATTCAAACATTTCAGCGTATGAAATTCATAGAAACAAAGTTGTAACACTAGTTGTATGTAACTAGAATAGAACTGGAGCGGTCAATGAACCCGTGCTGCTATTATTACCGCGATAACTACGGCAATAATGTTTGGAAAACACGAGCATGATTTCAGGCCAAAATTCTGGGTTTATTAGCGAATTAATGGTATCAAATATCCATGAAATATCCGTAGATTTACAAGTGCGTAGATGACTTACATAAACTGTAAGTACCAGGCGTTCAGAAATCGGTGACAGGTCGTTTATGTTCGTGAGTAGGCTGACTCCGCCAACTTTAGTACCAGGACTCTCAATTAAGTTCTGACAGTAATATTTGTAACGCCTGCTGTTCTAACAATTTAATGTTGGTTTAACCAAGAATTATGCGTACTACTATAATATATCCAGTTATTGAATTAACTGTTGAAACAACAAAATGTGTTGTGTTAGCTTTAAAAAGTTCAAAATTCCAGATAAAAAAATCATTGAATTATAATGAAACAACGACTTACTGTGCCTGATTTCAATGATTCATCAGATTAAGCTGCATCGATACTTCTCCAATAAGAAATGGTTATAGATTGATAAATAAATAATTCTTAATCGTCGACATAGCATTGTTGTTGTAAATTATGGTAAGTAAAAGTCTCCTGAAAAGTAGAAACCAGGTTTTAGACAAAGATGAAAAAGATGCTTAATTCATAGAATTCTTTAACCTTAGTCATGTTTATTTGCATGTCTCAAAAAGATTTATGCTACTTCTAAATTGGGAACCTACTGTTGCCATATTAGATTTTTTTTAAGCATTTTCTTTTTCAATAATAGGTACAATTGTGATTAATTGCCGTTCTTGGCTCGATATAGGGAGGCTCACTGATTTATTTTTCCTCCCAGGTTATTATTAAATTTTTCCTCTGCATTATCTGTTCTTCTTTCATTGGCTTTACATCTCTTGAGCATTATACAATGCACCAACAGTCATAAAAGAGGCCAAGATTTTTGTCCCCTGCACAGCTGGCAAGTAGACAAATAGCAGTGGTATAGAGGCAGCCCTACCCATGAGCACTTGGCTTGGCGTTAACCCTGAAGTCGGGCGCGGGGTCGACGCACGCGCACGACCCACTTACAGTGCACGTCGCCGCGCCGCTTGCAAATCTCTAGCGCATAGAATAGCAACGACTAATGCCGCCATATTGTGTGATTTGATTTGTTAGGGTTATGGCAGACGTGGTGCTTTTAGCAGCATCAATCGACAACTGCATCACGTTTTAGTAACTTTGTTTTTGATCCTCATAGAAAAAGTTTCAGCATAGCACCATGCCAAAAGCCACAAAATTGCAACTGGCATCCGATGTGTGGGTTTCGGGTTCTGAAAAGTGACCAAGTCCTCTGGCGCATACAATGACAACGACATTTGTGTGATTTTTTTTAGAGTTACGGCAGACGTGATGCTTTTAGCAGCAGCTAGCTATCGGCAATTTATGGACTGCATCAATGCTGCAATTTGGGGGAATTTTCGTTCGGCCTCGTTAAAAATCTATCACTGGTATTATGATATTATAGACAGTCAACCGGGTTCAAACCCACCTCTAGCCTACCTCCGTATTTCAGTCACTGCATCAAACTTCTGAAACTAATTATTATAGCCCTAATTCCACTATACTGTGTGATTTAATTAGCTATGTACACCTATTCGCATACCTGTTGGCTCCGGCTCAAATGCTTTTGTTTTTGTCAACCTCTATTCAAATGATGAGGGCCTGGTAATGAGGTGATAAATTGGGCATCAATTTTCATTATGTCTTGACACATCATTATTCAATTGTTTTAATTAACAACTGCTGGTTGCAATGGCTATTGTGCATTCATTTATTTGATAAGAAAAATTAAATATAATCACAATCGAGTAAACTTACTGTTGAATTTAGTCTGCATTATTTCAAATTCCTAAAGGGTTTCTAAATACTACAGCCAAAGGTCCATTTGTTTTAACGTTACGTATATTCTCATATAGATCTTATCCGCTGATGACCTCTTAAGGTGATGTTCTGTGACAAAATACTAGTAATAGACACGCATAAAGATTCAAGATTTGTTACATAATCTGAGCTCTACATCAACATCGTATTTATCTCCGAGTTTCCTTATAAAGAACGTTTTATGTGTTACTTTAATAACTCCGCCACATAAGCTATTCAGACCTAATTGCGAGGTGTGGTCTTGATACGTTATTGCTCTAACTAATTATTATAAGGCGAGATAAACTTGCGTGATCGCGCGCGTTGCGAGCGGTCACGCTCGACCAACTACACTCTTATGCTACAAGTTCTACGGATAAAGTGATTGCTAGACATATGAACATTACGAACCAGCGATTTATCGTCCGATAATGTTCTTAGTTTCACGAAGCTCGTGTGGAAAAGTGGAGCAATTGGCCCTTAACTACTGGCCTTTTGAAACTACGTTTTCGGAATATTTCGGAACTAATCCACGCTTTATATGGGAGCATTTACGCAACAAAGGTTTTTCGAATACCAGTTTTCTTGCGACAAAACGTTTAGCTGGTTCCTATAAATTAGTGTAAATTGCACGGCCATGTTGTATCGTGTCTATATATCTTCGATCACCGTCTACTAAATGTTCTATAATTATAGTCGTATTTAAAATGAGAGGCGCTTGATTTAATCGCGTTGCTATTTGATTATAGCTGCTCCCGCCCACGTCAATGTTATGTCAGCCTAATATAGACGTTGCTTCTAATGATGCACTATGAATTTTAGAATAATTTAACCTCGAAAATGTACTAACAACTTTATAATTTATAGCTACCAATTAAAATATTACTTAATCGGTATTTTGATGTCGAACAGAAACGTCAGATCGTAACTCAAAGCTTTATTACTATAATATATGTATATTTTATCCTTAAATAAACATTACGACTACTTCCATGAAGTTGTCAAGTATATAAAGCAGCGAAAGAAATGTAAATAAAAATAGAACCATATTTTGTTATCATCAGCGTTTATCAGCGGACTGTTTGTAGAGCGAACTAAAATATAGGTAACTATAATAAAAAAACAAATGAAACATGAATGGCTTACGTGACCTAGGAACACGTCGCACAAGTTATGACAGTCCTCCTGCCTTAGGTCACGATTCACTTCGAAGAACACGTAAAGCGTAGTAGAACTATCTACAACGCGAAACAATACCTAAAACAGTAATTATACACGATAATTACCATGAATAACTACAACAACGATTACAATGATACGTTGTTATTCAACAATGCGATGTAATTGACGCTGCCCCATTAAATAGTAGAGATAATTCATGCAAAGATTATGAGGCTTACAGAACAGGACGTCATACTATCAAAATAAAGTAAGTTGCAATTGCCTGGGATTTGTTGCGAAGGGAGATATTCAAGTAGAAGTGGGAATTGAGCGGATCGCGCCAGGACCATTAGCCGTATTGTTATTACCAACATTCCCAGTAATGAACCGCTCGTTTTCGTTCTTTAATATCACCGCTTTTACTCCCCTCACTCACTGTAATAGTCCTCCAGCTTGATTTCACTTCATCTCATCGGTTCTGTATCCTTCTAATTAATTCCTTTATTTTCAGAGCGCACCGTTTTTTTGCCAGATTTCAATTTACAATCCTTAATATTACGAGTTTCAGTTGTGTCTGTATGCATGCTGATGAGGTATAAACCTCGGCGATATTGGCTTTTCGAGTGCCTTTACAGTCTAGGTAGAGAAATTCACCGCAGTTGTTTTTCCAATTCGAGCTCCCTCTGACATTTTTCCAGCGGTTTCCTCGCGCCATCCACGCCAGTAGGTACTCGACGAAGGGCGATTTACATGGAAACTTAGTAAAATATTCACATCAGTGGCCGATTGTCACGTTATATTGAGATATTCAAACTTTCTCTCCGTCGGGATTGTGCATCTCATCTGCATAATGAGATGCCTGGCATTGTGTTACAGCTGCAGCGGCTTATCATCGCTGCTATTGAGATTATTCATTTCAGACAAGGGAAAAGTCCGCTCGTTGATATAGGTGTACAACACGGCCGCCCTCGTGACGTAACGAAAGATATTTCCACACTTTCGCCCACGAATCTCGACGGCGGCGGCCGAGGTGAAGTTCAAGACTATTTATAAAACGAGCCGAGCCTTACTTGGCGCCTATTGATCGTGCAGAGAGCACGCACCCCGTATTACGGTAGGTTAGTAAGCCCGCGGCTGGCGGCGTTCGTAGCTCCCGGAACGCGCCGAGACCAGCCGAAATTTTACATCCCCGGCCGTATTGATCGGACTTGACATTGAAATCGTAATAGACGCAAACAGCTGGGAAGTGAGGGTGCGTGCCCGGGCCCTCCTCACGCAAGCCTGTCTTGCCTCCCGCGTTCCGCCCAGCCGACCTTTTCCGATATAGATTTTCTCGTTTTTCTGTAAACAAAAAACAAAACTCCCTGGAGTCTCTTCGAGTTCGCCGTCTAGATTGAATTGTCCGTTAAAGTTATTCATCGGCGTTCAAATGTAGTTGAACGTTTGTAACGTCTAGTAATTATGCACGAGAGCCCTAAGACGGGTGTTGCGGCGTTCTAAAATCTCATTTATATTCAGTGCGGTCGGAGTTTGAATGTTATCTAAAATCCGTGTTTAGGTGTTGGTCGGGATTGCTCTAATCTGGAAACTAAACACATTGTTGAGTTAGTCGGAGCTTTGTTCTCCGACGACGGTTCTTGAGATCCTGAAGTTATTCGTACGCAAAATGAATCTTCGAACTTGGTCGTGACAGTAAAGTTTGTGAAGTTTTCAGTCGTACAAATAACTTATATTGTATTGTTTACGTTCGTAGTAGAGGAAAATAAATAGTGCATGTTTTATTGTGAGTTTATTAAATGTGCGACCATGTTTGTTAACAATTGGCTGGATAAGATTAAGCGTACCTTTGGCGTTATCGGTAGGTATTTTGTCACGTAGTTTTCCACTACAATGTGTCTAAACATAGTTTTATCGTTTCAAACACATAAGAATATGTCTACTTTAGACTTATGTGTTATCCTCGGGTTTCTTATCACCACATAATATGTCGAGGCACTTCCTGGGCGACAGCTACGAGTTCCACGGCCTGCCTTCGTTTCCTGCACAAGGTGTCTTGCTAAGCAACACTTATGCAGTCGTTGACAGCGACATTAAACTTTCTTTTTCTGATAACAAGCTTATTACTAGTTTTTTTTCCTAGTTTCTACGCAATTACCTTCTTAGTTCTGGCCGTCTGGGCACCCATTTTCATTGATGACAATTTTAGTACAAAGAATTTTATCCAGGTATCTAAATGAAGGTTAGACCTTTTATAAGAGTCAGACTCTATTGTTCCTCTAAATTCAATGGACCGTTACAAATTCCAGAATTCTGTAAGTCACAGCCAATTTATTTGAAAGCCATCTACCTAAGAGCTTTGATAAAAATGAAAAGCGAAACTAGCTGATCCTGCTATTGAAAGGGAGGCTATAGTAGTGAATGGGTAAAATTAAAAAAAAAAGATATGCTTGGGTAATGCGAGATCCGTCTTTGATTCTAGGACTTCAAATTTGTTCAGAGGGAGCGATAATTTTAAATTCAATCTAGCTCTAATCTGCGGGACGGTCTGCAAAGCCGTTCGGGGCGCGGAAACTTGAAGACACACCGAGATGTTTTTCCTGAATACAGATCAGTCCCATCGAAATTATTCCATTACCGGAGCGGTTCAAATAGAAAATTTCATAAATAAAAAATGCGAGCGGTGTCTGCTCCGGTGTGATTCTATAGAATCACGGCACCTACAAGTCAAATAAGTGATCACCGGTCGGTGAGGACGTGAGCTGAACCACGATGGCTTTGTACCTAAGTTTAGATTATATTGGTAATAGATTTGCATGGATTACTTGGGTACTAGGTATTTTTTCTGTTTTAACTTGCCTTTATTCGTACAGAATTTCTATCTTTTCTGTTTGTATTTGTATCTCCTGTTCAGAATAATGTACGAGTATGTTGTTCAGTATGAAGCACATACAATAATTTTATTATTCCATATTGTTGAATGAGACATAATTTTAAAACTTTTTTTTTCAGTATGATAAATGTTATATTGCATCCATAAATTTAGCGCTCAGTCAGCCAGTATGAACAGACAAAAGATATTAATCATAACGGAAACAAGAGCGGTTGAATAATTAATGATTACTTGATTATCAATTATGATCGATACAATTTGGCAGTTCACAAATTTAAAATATAACATAAAGGTCGATAGATTGGCTGTGGCGGCGGGCGGGTCGCTCGGCCGCTAATCGATCGATGTCTGTGTGCACTGCTTCTGGCTGCTGCACCGCGACCGATCATTTGTCTCGCTCCATTCCACGACCTTCCCCGATACACCATCCTTGTCGCTTCGTTATTCATCGTCCCTAACCACCCGGTAGTCGGCTGCCTCCCGGTATCCACCCGTATTTAGACACTGCACTATCTAATTTATGTTTTAAATTGTCCGCTTTTAAGTCCTTCGGGTGTACTACGGTAACGACTATATCTATGGTTATCGTTATGACACTGCGAGAGGTAATGGGCTATATAATTATAAATATGTCTGGCTTCTAAGTTTTGTTCAGTTCAGACAGCACCTTTTATGAATGTAGCGCAATTTTGCCCTTTAACGGTTCGACCTTTGAATTTGTGTATTATTTGTTTTCTTTCGATTATTTTGTTTCAATTAGATCGATATTGTTTCGAAAGGTTATTGGACATCTACTTTCAATTGTTGCGGGGCCTTGGCACGAGCTCGCGGCTAGTCCGCCAGCATAGGAATAGCGCAGTGGCATTTGGTATCACAAGCGTGCGCCTGCGCTGCTGGCCGCTTACATAACGCACCTGCCATATCGGGCCGAGCACCGCACCTCACGTTCACTCGCTCATTCTATGAATTACTTATAGGTCATAGACCTCATCCATTATTTAATTCTGCCCTGCACACTATCGTTTCGATCAATGATTTGTATTTCTGCCACCGAGTGCAACGCTTGTAATTTCGTAAACCACTCGACATCTTGTTCAAATCCTTTGAAACGCTCGCTTCATTCGAGAGTTTGTAAGACAAAATAAATAGTGTATGAGAGGATGTTATCTTTGCTGAAATCGCTCGGCGGAAATCTTGGCTTTTCTTTCGTAGTCCCTAGTTTTTGTTCCTTTCTTTTTTTGTTCGTCTGTAAATGCGCCAAATCCTTCAGCATCCCCGAGGAGTTGGCGGCTGCGGATAAAACGGGAATCGACTGCTTAAACACTGCGATGGCTCTCGTGAACACTGTGCCAACACCCTCGGATCAAATTCTAAACTGGGTTAGCTCTTTAACTACTTCTGCACTTAAGTGTTTAACTGCGTCATTATATTTACAGTTTAGTGCAGGATTTAGCTGTGTAGGTATGTCTGGGGTGTCGTCTGCCGTGACATTTACAAGCTGAGGATAATTCATGTGTTCACGTCACATAATTCAAGCTACGTGACTGGTTTTGTACAAAGTATTACAGTAATACATCATGACTTGTAGAAAAATACAAAACGAGCTATCAGGTTGCGAGGTACAACAGTGTTAGTTGTTAGTGGCCCGCCTAGTCGTGGCCCGGGACGATAAATCGTGGCGGGTCGGTGCCTCCGGTTAATACTTGGGATTAAGAGAGTCGAGCATCGCCGTAAACTGAGATATACATCATCCTGGTACACGGTTCGCCTCTGCAGCATCCACCATAGCGTATATTACATTAATAGTATGAATTAGTAATTGGAAATCTAATTGTTGAAATTACAGCTGGCAGTTTTATTGCAAGCGATATGCCCAGTGTAACATTTTTGCCTAGTTTGCTATTTCAGTTAAAGTTACTTTTTAATACAAATAATATAAAAATTAGGTCGACTACCTGAGTTGTTTGCGAAAATAGGTTACACTTTGCCTGTGTCAATGAAAAAAATATTATATACATTTAATTTTAAGAAAACATCCTTCAATATGTTGGTTTAATTTATTTTGTGTTTATAGTCTATTTATTTCAACCATCAAATCAATTTTATGAATGAAGTGAACTCTTTATTCATACCACTTAGTCATCTTGTGATTTCTGTATTTATTATTGTAGGTAGATTGCGTCTCGCGTTGGTGGATGCCAAATGCGGTCGCATCAGAAATATTATATGATAAACGTAGTCTGACCTTCCAGTTGTTATTGCAAGTTAATGTTTTTTATTGCAATGTGTGATAAAAGCATAAAAAGTATTTACATTGTTTGTTTTAATATACAAGAACAAAAAATGCGTTGGCGAGTAAGTCTATTGAGATTCCATTTACGTATCACTGATAGATGCTAAGAAGTTTACAAAAAAATAAAAAAGAAGCGTATTTTGAATTACCAGTTTTACCATTCCTACGCATACGACGATAACTCTATTAAACTGTATCCTAAATCCTTTCGGAGCACAATTTGTTGCATCTATTTGCATATCAATGTAATAATGGATTCATTATTATGGGAACGGAATGCTAATATTCTCTCTAATTTGAAGGCTAACTACTTCAAGATAAATGTGTTTTTGAATTGATAGAAATACATACCACCGTTTGGAAGATTAAAAATGTAACTAAGATAATTTTAGTTTTTTTTTTTATAAAATAGTTCTAAATTTAAATCATATTTAGACAATACTAGCTGTCTCGATAGAAGCTGTCCTGTCTTAGCTATAAACTGTCAAAAACGTGCGCTGTCAAGTGCGTCAAAGTTTATTGCTTAATTCTTCCGCGTAACGTTCTTAATTTTTTTTTTCATCACAACCTTTTCCTGACAATAACAAAACCAACAAAGAAAGAATTTGTCCAGCCGTCCACGCGTAATGACGTGACCTAGGGAAATAGATGTTCATTTTTTAGATCGATTAGCACCACATTGACGTGCTTTTACAATGTGACACATTAGTAAACAATTTATTTTTATCAATGCAAAAAAAAAAACAGTTCCACATTTTTCTGCTCAGAGCATAAATACAAAAACAACGTTTCTGTTGCCAGATAAACAGAGTTATGAGGTTAATTAGTGACCAAGTATTTATCGGAGCCACATTTGGCATCAATGTGGTCGAAAAATCGGTAGGACTGCAATATTGGGAAACTTGTTACAATCCAATTTTTTTATTGGGTATTGGACTCAATGTTTTTTATTGTCTACACCACAACATAATTATGCAAAATAGCAAATAGGTAGGAAGAATTTTTCAAATCCGTTCAAAATTAATTAAGTTACGAGTATAAACTTTTCAAGACTAGTGGAAGGGAAAACTGTCGCATAACAACATAAAAGAATGCACAAATTGAAATTTTACATCACTGCTATAAGGTTACACTATACAAAAGACACACAAGACCTTTTCCTCATAGCAATATTTGAAATGCTAATATGGCTTCATTACATAACCAATTTTGACGCTGTTTTCAGAAATAGATTTATTTTTGGCGGTGCTTGTTGTTCTGTAGGTATTAAACATTGTACAAAAATCAACAAAGAAAAATTCCCAATTGCTAAACTCATGAAATAATAACTCTTCGTTAGTTATGGGATGCATAGAAAATTATTGGCATTCACTAATGCGCTTATAAGATCGTGAAAACGATTTATTCCTTTATTGTGTTCAGAGATGGGAATAAGTAAGAGTATATTTACCTTAAGTTCGTGGAAGTAAATAACATAGAGATGATAATACGTCTAAAATCACGATGACACTCTTTAGCATTTATGAAATTACAAGTTATTTAAAATAATAATAATATTTTAATTTCAATTATTGTTTTATTTATTGTAGTTACTTTGAATATATTTAAACTAAATTATTATATATAATCTTATTGTTTTTATTAGAGTTCCGTACTAATAAAATAATACTTTGTTTCAATCTAGTTTTATTATGCTTTAATTTTTTTTTTAATTTAAATAATATAGCTCAAATTCTTAAAGTGAGCGATTTCACGTTACAGGAGCCGAGCACGAGCAGAGTGCGAGCTGAGCTCAAATTCGTGTATTGTCGCTCATGCTCGCCTCCTCTAGAGTAGACTCTTTAACCACCCAAATTTAAACGTCATGTGTATTATTCCGCGATTTTAGAGGAGGTATTATTAACTCTATATAACTTACTTCCACGAACTTTATTAAATAATCTATTCCAGCCTCTGATTGTGATCGATAATTCCCAATCTTAGCGTGGGCTACGACAGATACTATTGTTCGCGATTGTTCTCTTTACTATCAATTAATAATGTAATAGAAGATTGACAAGTACGCTGCTAATACTCAAATGAATAGCTATTGATGTGATATCACGAATTTTGATGAGTGCTTCAGATAATATACCGTTACATAAGAGCTAGGTACAATGACCGATAGACTGTATTTCTATTGCCTTGCCAAGTGTTGACTAGCCTACTTATAGCACTGAATTATATTATTTAGTTATTAAGGCCACCGGATGCATATATGCTAAGTGGAACTCGTTTGAATGGTCGGATTGAGGTGTCGGACCTTTTAAATGGGTTTGTATGCTCAATTTAGTCTTAATGTTACACATTTAAATGAAATTGGACCATGTGTTTGTCCTAATAAGGTAGTTAATTAAGTTTACATTGCAAAAGAGGCGTGCCAAATGAAACAAGCGACAGTTTCGTTGGTGAGGCTGCAAATGTCTTTCTTTATAATTTCAAATTACTCTTAATAAGCTCTAAAATGTGTTGGTAATTGCATAATCTCTTATCAATATGTAGTTTCAAACTGCCTGATAAAAATTTACGGTCGCTTATTTCCACATTACACATTGCTGATAATAATGTTCCAGTTTCTTATTTATATTTAAATTTTCTTTGCTATCTAAAAGAGAAAAATAACTCCGCAACTACTCGTAAAGTAGCGTAACTTCAATTGCCGATATCGCTCGTCTCCCATCACTCAAGTCTCAATCGGTTCGCCGTAACAATGTAGACAATTTGTAGTAGACTAGCGTAGTACAATACTTAGCATGTTATGTAAGGGTCGAGCGGACATGTTTATTGTTGGTATATGTTCGCCTTGGAGCGGGCGTTATCCTCTGCGACCGCGATACTAGGCCGCGGTTTATCGCGGGGTATTATACGTATGTGCGACACGCATAGCTCGCTAGTGTAGTAACGAAATACGCGGCTGAGGCACCGCTTTTGAGACGCTTATGAGGCTTTCTTTGATTGCAATTTCGTAGAAGTCTAGACGTTCAATTAAAATCAAATCGAAGTTTGTCAGTAGATAAGATTTCGTATCAATATGATAAACATATTTGTATGTAAACAAAAATTATTTAACCCTTTCGCGAGCATTGGCCAAATAATTGCCAAACCGCTTTTTAAAAGTTGCTCCAAAATGTACTCGTATGAAGTATTAAAAGTCACGAACCGAATTGGCAAAGATATTACCGTAGCCCAAAAAAAAGGCGGGGGGGCTAAGCAAGGGAGGGAAATCTATAAATATTATTTTATAAATATTATTTTGCTATGTTTAGAATAAATAAAACCAAAATCGGAGGTGTAAATAGTATTGCTCGCGAAAGGGTTAATAGATTAAAACTGGATACATAAGTAAACATAACATACTTAATGTAGAAAGTACAAAAAAAGAAAAAAGGTAAGTACTTAGGTATCCTCAATTGTCTATACCTACTTTAACAAATAAAGTACTCAGGATAAGTGCATAATATCATAATACAAATAATATTTTCTTGTATTATGATACAGTTTATCTTGACATCTTTATTTATACAGCATTTAATTTTTATACTTTAATTTTTAAGTTATCTTTTATACACATTGGCTGGACGAGAACGCTATCAGCCGCCAATGTGTACACCCGTACGCTTGTTTACTTAAATGCATTTGTGTGCATTTAACACTAGTGCGATAAAAAGCCTATTTTAAACGCTTGACGCATACTGTTTTATTTTTATCGGACTCAAAGGCGGTTTCTAGAATTTTCTAAGTACATATGCGTTTTAGTTGACGCTTAAATAAGTTATTTGTATGGATCGTGGGGCTTTTTGGACCGGGACCGCGGTCCCTAATTCCACCTATTTTTTTAAGTAGTAGGTATTTTGGGCCCACAAGGAAAAAAGCATTATTAAAGTACAGTTACCCTGAGGTAATTAATTTAGGTCCCAAAATACTACTAAAAATATATTATTTTTATAGGTTTTTTTTTATGGTAGGTAAAATCATCCTATGACAAATCCCGCCCTTGGGCGGAGCGGGAAGTAGTGTCAGACTCTTACTGACTAAAAACCTACCCCGTTCCTTCGTAGCCTATCGTGCCGGGGCCGGGTATTCCTTTCGGAAGTTAACCCATGACCCCAGTAGGCTTCGACCCTGCCTGCCTGCAGTTAGCAGGCTGGGCCTCTTCGGTGTTATTTTTATAGGTGGAAATTGGGGGGGGAGTTACCGGTCCGAAGCAACTACCCATTTATTTATATGTATTTCGTTCGAGAACAGGTTAAATACGGTATTATTGTAAACGTGTTTTTAATGAGGTTATTATTATTTAATTTATTTTCCTTAAAGAAAATTATGCAATTGGTGATTGCATTATTATTTGTATAACATTTTATACGTCATTATTAAAATACCTAATAATGACAATGTAATGTTAGTTGGCAGTAGGTAACTTCTTTCTTTTAATTAAGTTATATCAAGTGTGATACTAATACCTAGTTGTCGATATTATATCTATAGAAAAGTTTGTATGTATGTTTTTTGGTTTGTTTCTCCCTGGGCATGAAGACGGCTTAAAGGATTTGGATTAAATTTGGTAACAGAATACGTATTATGCGTTACGTATTACGTTTGGTATTATGTCCTGAATGAACACATGTAATACTTATAAGGGTAGTCTGTATTTGCGTACAACATTTATTTTAAACTACACAATTATGTGTATCTATTACAGAGGCAATCTTGTTGCCATAATGAATATTTCACTAACCATCTTTTGAGGTGGTTGTTGCTATTTTATTCAAATTCAAATCAGTGGTGGTTTGTAAATTAAATAAAATCGGCTAAGTGCGAGTCGGACTTAAGCACGATGGGTTATTATTGTTATAGCGGCAACAGAAATACATTTGTGAAAATTTCATCTCTCTAGCTATCACGGTTCAAAAGATACAGCCTGGTGACAAAGAGATGGACAGTGGAGTCTTATATATACTCGTATATTTAACTTCTTTCATCACAAACACACACACAAACACAAACAAACAAACTCTCCCACCGCGTCTGTCTGTCTGTTCGCGATAAGCTCAGAAATTACTCGACGTATTTTCATGCGGCTTACACCAATTGAAAGAGTGATAAATAAGGAAGGTTTAGGTATGCATGCAATATAAACAAATTGAAAATCCAATAATTTCAAACGTTCGCACATGTGATGCTGGGGCAGGTCGCTAGTTTTATCTATAAAATACTTTCTATTTATAAACATTGTTTATTTATAACTTGTTGAGCTTGGTCAACAAAGTAATTACAGAACTTGTTTGATAGTAGAAAACAGTTTTATTTGTTATTTGATAATATTAATCTTCACGACCGAATTTCGATGAAGGTAGCCAATTGCATCGGAGATTAGCCAAGTACGCAGGAAATAGTACATGCGTATATTAATTCGAGTTTTAGAAAAAAAGTACTTTATTTTTTAATTTTATCTATATAAATCGATAGTGTTTCATGTACCGAATCGACCCTCCACGGGATTAAAACGACCAAAATTTAACGGTGTATATGTAGCTCTGCGCAAACGCAGGTGCCCTCTCCGTTCCTTTACTGTCATAGTCAGATGGGATGGCTATCAAACCGGAGAGAGATCAAACGCAGGACCAACGGCTTCCCGAGGCAAGGGGTGTTTTAAACCCCGAACTTTCAAACTCCGAGTTGCTGCTAAGTAATGTCTAATAGAAAAACTCAATAGTACTTTTTGCCTGACTTGGGAATCATATCCAGGACACGCATGGTCAGCAGATGCCCTTGAAACCACGAGACTGCCTTGTCGGTGTCGTGGTTTCAAGGGCGTCTATGTATAGTTTATCAAGTTTATGTATATTATTATATTTTAAAATAATAATATGTTTTTGATAACAATGAATGCAATTAGTAAACACGCTACATTTGTTCCTTATAATTACTAATTAGTTTTTATAATAATGCATTATTTTTGTAGACCTAGTAATTGCATTAATAAAGCAATTATGGTCTATTTGATCGGTTGTAATAGTTTATTTAATTGCTCTATTATTTCTTTGTTATTTGCATATTCTGAGGTCGACTAAAGGATGTATTTGATCATTTATTAGTGTAATTTCTAAGATCGCCTAGTTCAGAAACATTAATTCCCGTAGTTATAAACACAGAAATATTTAAAACAAATAAAATTGGCGCGGGCTTGCGGACGGCGAGCAATGGGCAGCTCGCCGTCTGACGGTCCGGTAAACGTCCAGACCGAGCCCAAGTCGTCGACGGCGAGTATTGTACCACGCGCGCCTCAAGGAGTTGTCAGCAAACCGTAGGGGTACAGTAAGTTCAGAGCCTATTGGGGCCAAGGGTCGGTTTCTGAATGGAAGACTCGGCCTCGGTATGAAAGGCAATCAATGAACACGAGTGGGTCTTTAGTCAGTAAAAGTCTGACACTATCCCCCGCTCCGCCCAAGAGCGGGAGATGTCATTGGATGATTTTTCTATAGACAAAAAAAAAAAAAAAAAAAAAAGTAAGAAATTTTCCGGTTTCGTCTCTAAAATGTCTGTGTTTTTGAAAACATAAAAATTGTTTTTCTAATAAAGTAGCAATTAGCATTTCAAATATTGGTATGAGGAAAGAGATTTTATACGCCCGTAACAAATGACTGTGTCGGCCATTTCATTTTGTGCATTATTTTTTGATACTTGACAGTTGTCCCTTTTAGATTTTGAAGGTTACTAGATTACTTAGTTTAATTGGAAATGATTTATGATTTTGGATAAAGTTATTGTTTTTAATACGAGTAATTAAAAAAACTTTGCTACCCAATTGCCTCTGTATTTCAACCCTTAAGGGGTGTCTTGAATGATTTTGCCCACCAAAAAAAAAACCCTTAGGTACTGAGATCAATTGTTGAATCCACATCGCGATTACGTAACAAATAGTGTCAAATAATGCTAGTCAAAATGGGTATAAAAGTCAGTATTACTTGCAACTGTCAATAAAACATTTCATATTAAAATAGAACCAATAATTTTCTCGTTTATAATCTAACGGCGAAGAAATTTATTTTATCATGTGGCAGTATTATCTTTAGCGTAAAGGTGGCCTCCGACGGTTCTACAAATTCAAGTGAACTGATATTATTTAGTTTATTCGATGCAAATAAGGACGCATAACCTGACGCTTGCAGTTGTTTCTTCTCTCAATCGATGTTTGCTTCGTTGAACTCAGAAATTAAGTTAGCCAAGCTCAATGTTTACTTTCCATAAGTTTGTTTTACTAAGTGAGATGTTTTCTCTCTATTTTAGATCTATTTTGTAGCTACATACATTAACTTCTGAAATGCAAACGTGGCCCTACAACGCAAAGGTCAAATGAAAGAACATAGGTGTGGTTTTAATCAGTAAAAGACTGATACGCCCTCCCGCTCTGCCCTAGAGCCAAAAGTAATTAGATGATTTCCTATCTAAACAAAATAGCTACTTATACAACACTAGTTTTAGTATATGCAAAACCCAAAACACGTGTAGTATTTTTATTTAAAAAATCTATGTAAATTTTTTTTAACTGTATCATGAAAAATCACAAAGTTCTAAGCTTGTTATGTTACCTGGTAGTCCGCAAAAATAAATACGACTGAGAGGTTTTTTTACTCCCGCATTCAGCTGTGTGCGGATGCGGGACCTGGAGGACCTGCCGTGACCTCAGTTGTACTTAGTGTCAGTGGTGTCTAACTTGTGACCTTATTAAAATATTTTTGGGAAAAAATTTAACATGGTGTAAAAATGATTGGAATCGATTCAGTTACTGATTCTGAACAAACTATATTCAGCTTTTGTATATATACTAAAAATATTGTTGTACAAAACATTGTATCAAAACGGCAGTTTTTTTTAAAGCACCTTACGGATCATTGAAGGTTGTATTTGATAGCGTATTTGTATTAGCTTGTACCTACTGAATTATATTATGTTAATTTGAAAATCTATTAGATCACTCTAAACAAATACAATCAAGAATTTGCTTTTGAATATAATAATTTAAGTAATTGAATTCAAACTAAGGTGATCATAAATTCCATTGTAATAACTACCAACCATGATGTAGTCATGGAAATGACTAATGTCACCTGATATATTTATCTCAATTAACATAAAGATAAAGCGATTAAAGTAAATTTAACATCCATACATAATTATTGTTTAATTACTGTGTATCATACTACTTTAATTACAAATAATAACACAAGTAGTATTATATTCACTGTTGATTTTAGATATTAGCCGTAAATATGCATTTTTCCTTGTTTAATTGCCAATGCAAATGGATGTTGCATTAGTTTGATTGTAAGCTTATTGGGGGCGAAACAAATGAAATTGATATTAAGAATAGCTTCTGCCTGCAGTTTTGCCCGCGTGTAAGTCGGTTTACTACCTTAAGGGTTTTTTTTTTATTGCAGATAAAATCATCCAATGACAAATTACGCTCTTGGGCGGTGGAGTTTCGTAAAATCCTTTTTTAGCGGACGTCTACATCCTATAAGGAACCTACCTGCCATATTTTAAGTTTGTAGGTGTTACAGTTTCTGAGATTTCGTGATTAATCAATGAGTGGTATTACTAAAAAGTTTGTTTGGTTGAACGCGCTAATCAGGAACAACTGATTCTAATTGAAAAATTATTTTAGTGTTGGAGAGCCCTTTTATTGAGAAAGGTTATAAGTAACGCAATATAACATCACGCTGCGAACAATAGGAGCTGAGCAGTTACCGAAAATGCCAGTGAAGACGGCGGAGACAACTAGTAAAGAATTTAAAAAGTAGATATTATTGATATCGTTTTCTAAAAAAAAGCATGACAAATATTTAGTCTGTTCCTATTACAATAATTATCGACTTTTTAATTAAGAAAGAAGAAAAATCCATTTTTGCAAAAAAAAAAAAAACAAACGCAACTGCCGCTTACGATGTTTTTCCTGACAGGGTTCTTTATGTGGAGTCGTGATGAACCTCAATATTGATGATTTTCTCAGTATATCATAAATATTTTTTTAATTAGGAAAAAAAATTAGGTGAACCGTGTACCCGACACTAACAACTCATATTGACGACTTTCTCAGCGTCTTATCAGTGAAACGGTAATTTGGTTGAGTTATTTATTAATTTTCACTTTATCTATATAATTGTCACTCGTATTCTCGTTACGAGATAACACTTACAAGGCTGTTGTTGGCAACTTTGCAAAACAGATAAGGATTGCTCTGAGGTGACATAGCAGTAAGTGCAGGGTTATCACTGCAAGCCAAATGGTTGGTTATACTGGTATCATACCGCTGATAGTGTAATCGTGGTTTGTTTTTGTTCGTGTAGGAATGTACCTATAGTAGTTGTGTTGGACAAGTGTATCAGTTGCAAAGATGTATGCTTTGTATTGTGGTTGTTATATACGTTTTGTAGTAAGTTGAGATTGCCGTGTGTTTGTATTTGCACCTATCACAGTGTCTATTTACTGTGCTGCAGTTATTTGGTTTTGACTGGTTTCTGGGATGATAAGGGAAACCGCGTCGTAGAGATTTTTGCAATAAAAAAAGAACGCGTTTTTACAGGAATGGGTTTTCTCTTCCATAATTAAAAACCATTAATAACACAGAACATTATTAAAAAGTATTTATGACTAGTTGACTAGTAGCTGCAAGTGGGCAAAACGTAAAAATAAGAAATTGATCCAAGGGGGTCGTATCTACTTCATGGTCTTCCTGTGAATAAAAAAGATTTTTCATCTAAATCCGTTTAGCCGTAAGAAGTAAAAAATACACACTCGCAAACTTACACCTAATATAATATTAGTATGATAATTTCATTCTAAAAAAATATTACCTACGTATTATTGATATAAATACTGATCTAATGGAATAGTTGCTATTAATTTTATAAATATTATTTGACTAAGTATGAAAAAATCTATTCTTGCCAAAACAACAAATTGTCGTTTACGATGTTCTCCTGAAAAGACTCGATATCAATGTTTGTAAAAAAAGGTTCGAATATTTGAAATTTAAAAAAAAATACAATTCTTGTCTCTGAGAATTTCACAAACATTTTATAAAAAATAAAAGTACATTCAGAGATCAAAATGGAAGCTTGAAAACTGAAGGAACATCTGTAGTTCTCCATTTATTTCCATTATCCGAGATCCCTAAGCTCAACCACTTAAACATACGGGTTCCTTATATATTTATAAGGATTCCGTCCGCACATTATCACTGTTGCTTGACTTTAACAAATCCTTTGTTATTGGCTTATCAAAACTCATAGTAGTCATAGTAAATTTCTCTTGATTCTTGTGTTAATAATAGACTTGACGCAAGCCGGTGTAAAGCATTCCCAGACGGTATTATGTATTGTTTACCTAATGCTGTAGTCGTATTGCAATGGCATAGACTCGAGGTTACGGTGAATTTTAGCCATTACGTTTTAGAAAGAAGATTTGCTATAAATGGATAAGTTTCTTTTTTATGTCCAATGGAGATGTTTTTTTATTTAAATTCTCCTGCTATAGGTAGAGCGAGGAGGGTCAGACTTTTACTGACTAAGACCCAGTTTTACTCCTTCTGTTGCACTTAGTGTTTCAGGGCCAAGGTCGTTCTATAACAGCCAGGATGGAGAGCATTTATGTACTTACTTGTCCACGCATGGAGGGATTTTTATGAAATAAACCTATCAATGAGACTTAACGAGTAGTACTTAGCGACATGTTCGCTACGGAAGTCTAAACTTTAACTTAAATATCTACAAATCTCGTTTATAATTTTTTTTGGATTAAGCATAACAGTCAATGGCTCTTTGGAACAAAGTTCAAATTCTATTACATCCCGTCCTTTTTTATACTAATGGTTTCATAAAAAAAAACCTGAGTTCACTTAATAGTGCCAAGCGTCATTTCAAATTTCGAATACAAAGCCAGCCACTGTTTTCCCTAAAGTGTTAGCGGATAGAACAATATTTTCAAATTACGAATGTAAACAAGAACCTACTTGATTGAACTGCAGTGACGTCATCAGCTGCGTCTTCCGAAGTACGTTGAGGCAGGCTTCCACTTGTAACCAGATGCGGATCAATATCGATATTACTGACGCGTTTATACTTCCCTAGTAGGTACATAGGTATTTAGCGCAATGATTAATTAAATGCTATGATACTGAAATATCTGACTGCAGATATTTTGCTCTCATTTTAGATAGTAACTACTAACTAGTAACTACTTGCAAATTCGTACCCGAAGTCAACGACAACAATCACAGCAAATACCAGTCTTTTACATTATAAGTATAACGTAGCGGTAACGTATGTGCTGTTCTTGAAAGCCATTACAGTTTTATATTGCACAAGTAACAGCAACAAATAAAATAAAGAACTGGCGCCGTCTGTAGAACCGTTTAGCAAAGCCCTCCGTTCAGTGGCGCTAGAATATGTCTAGCCTATAGGAATGTAAGTACTTATTCATACTAATTATTCATACAACAAATACGAGTGGTTATCTAGATGGGTTTATGCTGCTATAAACTATAAACAAAGGTTTTATGATGACAATCGCTGTGAAATATTTGCAAGTTGAATGTATTATTATGTGAAACGATTAATAAGGCTGTTAGTAAGTTCGTAAGTTTAGTAGCAACTAGCTATCTATCCCCCCCGGTTTTACCCGCGTCTTTGGTTACTTCTGCAGATGCTTAGTGAGAGTTAGTTTTACGTTAACGCGATTGACACGTTTATGACGTTCAGCGCTCCGATTGGCCCGCTCCTATCTTTTAGCCAATCAGAAAGCCAAACGCGGTAAACGTTTCGATCGCATTAACCTAAAACTTGCCAGTTGAATGTTACGGTATTGCCATGTAAAACAGTTAATAAGCCTGTTAGTAATTTCGTAAGTTTAGTAGCAACTAGCTATCTATCTTCCCCGGTTTTATCCGCGTCTTTGGTTACTTCTGCGGGTGCCTATTACGAGTTTGTTTTACGTTAACGCGATTGACACGTTTATGACGTTCAGCGCTCCGATTGGCCTGCTCCTAGCTCTTAGCCAATCAGAGAGCCAAACGCGGTAAACGTTTCGATCGCGTTGACGTAAAAACAACTCGCACTCAGTGATCCTCTCCTGTGCATTGTTGCTTTATGTTATGTCCCTCAAACTCTCCTCGATAAATGGACTATCCAATACTAAAATATTTTTTCTATTTGAACCTTTCAGTTCCTGAGATAACCTTGTTCAAGAAATCAATTTCTTTAGTTTTATAATAATTAGTGTAAAGTAATATAGTAAACCTTAAGGTTACACTCAAGGGCGAGAAAGAGAGTATCAGATTTTACTGACACCAAATAAAAGTAGAAGTATGGAGCATCTCAGAATAAATTAGTTGACTATTGATTTCAACAGTCAATTAATTCAATATAATTTTCTTGCTAGCGATCTATACTCTAGAAAACAAATATAAACACGTCTTCACATGTCTTTTATCTAATAATTTTATTTAATAATGTTTACAATTAGTTATTGACCTGAACTGATGTTAGGTAATTAACTAAATGTAAATAATCTTTGGTTGCGCGAATTTTGCTTTGTGGACTGTAGATTTAAAAAGCGATCTAAGGTTTGTTAACAAATGCAGGTACTGCGTCTAGCGTTTATTAATGGGATAAATGTATTAGAAGGACTGACCTTTAACCTCGAAAGTTCCACATGGCGCCGGCCGGCGAATCCCGAACTTCGTACTTTCAAGCACTGCCAGTTTCTGTATTGCACTACACTGCACTTATGTTGAGTTCTGAATGGTTGGAACACGAAATAGCCAATTTTCTTGTAATTTCGAGCGGGCGTGTTAGCGGTGCGGTCACATTCACAATGCACTAAACGTCAATGTCAAATCCTTTCTCTCGAGGTCGTGCGGGAAGCGGATACGGTAGGGATAGGATTGCTAGACCAAAAAAATAAATTACAAAAAACAAAGTCGCGGAACATAGCAAATTGGCGCAACCATTCCCCCCGGGTTTGAAGGGTTACCTTCAAAGAAAAGAAAAAAAACAAAAGCGAAACTAAACCCTATTACTAATCTAAACTATCAATACTAGGTAGCGAAACAACTTATAACTAACTATGCCACTACTACTGATTAGGCAGAGGGCAGAGGCGAATAACCGGACGCAGGTACGATCCAGTTGCGGTTTTAACTTTTACGACTCGCGTTATTCCGTTCGAACCCGGAAAAACTTCTTCCACTACACCAAGAGGCCAGTGCAGAGGAGGCGCACTCTCAGTCTTCAGTATCACCACAGTACCGACTGTGACTGGATCTGAAGGAGTGTTCCACTTTTGACGCGACTGCAGCGTATGCAGATAATCTGTCCTCCATCGCTTCCAAAAGGACTGAACTAAGCTATCTAGCAGAGCGTGACGCGGGTGGAGCTGCAGTTTGTCAGTCTCGACATCTAAAGCGGGCAAATATTTAAGAGGAGTCGTCGTCAAGAAGTGAGCCGGCGTCAACGCTAGTGGCTCCGATGGATCACTAGACAAAGTCCGACACAACGGACGCGTATTCATCAACGCCTCTACCTGAGCGAGTACAGTGCTCAACTCCTCGTACGAGAGAATCTGTTCGCCTATGACCCGAAACAGGTGCGACTTAAGGCTTTTAATATTCGCCTCCCAATTGCCACCAAAATGACTAGCTGCTGGCGTATTAAAACACCAATCAATGCGATTCTCAGCTAAGACATGGGCGAATTCACTTTGGTGGTACTTGGAGCGTAAGAATGTATGTAATTCCGAAATATTGCGTCGCGCTCCAACATAATTTGTGCCGTTGTCAGAGTATAAGCGCTTAACGGGACCACGGCGAGATAAAAATCGTTTAAATGCAGACATAAAACCCTGCGTACTCAAATCACTGGTTAACTCTATGTGAACCGCACGAGTTGTCATACAAACGAATAGGCAAATGTATGCCTTTGTGGAACGTATACCACGACCACGGGCAATAGTGACTTTAAACGGTCCAGCATAGTCCGTCCCAGTATGTATGAAAGGTTTCACCGTCTGTACAACACGACAAGAACGATGGTCGGCCATTTCCGGCGCGTTGAAACGCGGGCGGAGCTTAAAGCAGGGCACACATCTGTGCACTCTAGCGCGTATCAAATTGCGAGCGGAAAGTATCCAGTACTTCTGTCGAAGAATGGACATTAATAAATCGGGACCAGCGTGACAATTCACCTTATGGTGATAGTCCACCAACAAATCCAAAACGTGATCCCTTCGTGGTAGAACTACTGGATGCATTTGTTCAAACTCTAACTTAGCATTTCGCAGACGGCCACCGACACGAATGAGTCCGTCTTGCAAAAATGGTTTCAAATGTTGAAGTGCGGGACTACAAGGTTTATGTGATTCTAAACTACGAAATTCTTTTGAAAAATAAAATTTCTGCAACTCTCGAAGTACAACTGATTCAGCTCTATCCAAATCAGCTGCGATTATAGAACCACGCGATGGTAATAATCTCAAAAATTTTAGGACGTAAACTACACAGCGTAATAGTCTCGACCAAGACGAGACTCGATTAGACAACAACAAAACAACTGACTCTTCACGCGGAACTGATACTACAAGCGTATGTTTCTTCTCCTCGGGTGGTTCTGAAACAGTAGCGGGGTTAAACGGGGCATTTGGCCACTCGTTAGGAGTGGTATGCAGCCAGGGAGGGCCACAAAACCAAAGCGGATGATTTAAAATTTGCGCGGGAAGCAAACCACGTGAGAGACAGTCAGCTGGGTTTTCTGTTCCAGCGACATGGAACATATTTTCCGGTGACAATTCAGCTTGAATCTTAGCCACCCTATTTGCGACAAACGTGCCCCATCGATGGGGTGAAGAGTGGGCCCAACATAGGGCAACGGTTGAGTCTGAAAACGCTACAATTCTCTCTATATTAATGCGAGGACGACAAGTTTTGACTATAGATGTAATCAATTGAACCAACATAAGAATAGCGCAGAGTTCGAGACGAGCAAGAGAGACAACCTTACTAGGAGATACCTTTGATTTTGCGCTAATGAGGAAAACTGAAATGTTATCGCCATTTTGGACCTGAAAGTAAACCACTCCCCCGTAAGCCCTCTCACTGGCGTCTGCGAAACCTACCACATTAACAACAGTGTCTGGTACTATACCAACATGGCGAGGAATCTGTATCTGATCGAGCATTGGAAGCTCTTTCCTATAGCGAGCCCACAACTTGGCAACACTTTCAGGAGCGGTGTCGTCCCAATCACAGTTGGAAAGCCAAAGCTCTTTTATAAGCAGCTTTGCATATAAAACGACAGGAGCTACAAAACCCATTATATCCCATATCCGAGCTACACATGCTAGGATAACGCGTTTGGTACAAGTTGGCGGAGTCGAGCTAATTTTAAGACTGAACATATCAGTTGCGGGTGACCAACTTAAACCAAGGATCTTATGCGAATCACTATCATCGAATTCCTTTACCGAAGTCAACCGGTGTGACGGTGGAATCGACTCTAATGTAGCTTGCGAGTTGCTTGTCCATTTCACCAGATCAAATTGACCGGACTTCATGAGGCTGATTACTTGAGCAGCGGTCTCTATAGCCTCTGCTTCACTAGGTACACTGTACACAAAATCGTCCATGTACAATCCGGTTTCAATAGTGGCCCTTGCTTTCGGGTATGTATCACCCTCGTCAGCGGCCAACTGCTTGATAGTGCGAAGAGCGTGAAAGGGACTAGACTTAAGCCCAAAACAAACACGATTGAATTCGTAAACCTTCAAAGGTTCCTGCGGAGAAAATCTATACAAGAAGCGTTGGAATCTACGGTCACATTCTCTGATTCCAATACTAAGAAACATTTGCCGAATATCGGCAGAGAGCGCAATAGCAAACAAGCGAAAATTTACTATTATTTCAAATAAGTTACCCTGGAGGTTCTGACCACAATACAAGATATCGTTAAGCGATATGCCAGTACTAGTCTTAGCGCTACCATCCATAACCACACGCAGTTTAGTTGTAAGTTTGTCTTCTCTAACAACTCCATGGTGCGGGATGATGTAAAACGGGTAATCACGCGTCTCCTCAGTCTCGGCAGGCGCTGATGAGATATAACCTTTATCTAAATATTCGATCAGCACATCATCATAGGCTTGCTTCAACTTAGGAGACGCCTGCATCTTACGTTCCAAGCATAGAAAGCGTTTTTCTGCGGAGGCACGGGAGCCACCGAGCGAAAAAATATCACCCTTGAAAGGGAGCGCGACAACATAACGACCATCTTTATCACGAGTAGTCGTGCGGGTATAAATCTCCTCAGTGACCTGATCCTCAGGGCTGAGAATAGGTGGGACATTGACCTCTTCAATCTCCCAGAACTTGCGGATGGTAGACTCAAGCGGCGGCTCGACGGTGCAACAGTGCGACACAGTCGAGTAACTATTTAAATAAGCGGGTGCGGAGCCAACTATAACAAACCCGAGAACTGTTTCCAGTGCGTGCGGAGCGGGGTACATCGGAAGACCTTGAATTTTACGTGATAACTGGAGATGCGGGAGAATCGAAGCACCGATCAATAGATCGATATCTCCAGGGAAAGCGTAATTTCCGTCGGCTAACTGCAAGTTCTTAAACTCCGTCAGCATGGACGTGTCAACCGGTACCGTGGGCAACCGTTCCGTAATCTTATCTGCGACTAGCGAATCCATTTCAAACGAAATATTACGATTAAAACGTGAACTAAATATTATTTTAATGGAACCGTGAATGGTTGCCTTTAAACCTCCAAAACCTTTCACTTCTGAGCGGGATGACCAATTATTAAAACTAAAACCAAGGCGTTGACAACAATCCCGAGTAATAAAATTACTCTGGGAAGCGCCATCTAGTAGCGCTCGAACGGTGTGCGGTTTGCCAAAGGCATCTACAATGACAACTTGAGCGGTCGCAAGTAAAACGGTAGTGACTTGAGTACCAGCGGCGGAAAGCGAACACAATGTTACGTCGTTTGCACTTGCAGCAGGCCGCGCGTCACAAGCGTCGCGCGTCTGCGCAGGCTGCTGCTGCGATGGCAGCTTACTACTCTCAAAATGTAAGAAGGTATGATGTCTAGCTAGACATTTACGACAGCTACCACCACTTTTACATGACGTAACCAGATGTTTGTCACTTAGACAATTAAAACACAAATTATTAGTGCGGACAAACTTGTAACGATCACTAGGCGATAATCTCTGAAATTCCGAACACTTGTACAGCTGTGTATGGCTACCCTTACACAGAGAACAGTCAGGTGTTGAGGCGGTATTAACTAGCGTATGTGCAGTCTTGACTGACTTCGATGACGCGTCTATACGGCGATCGGAACCTGTCCTATTCGTTTTTTTTTTTTTTTTTACGGTAGGTAAAATCATCCAATGACAAATCCCGCCCTTGGGCGGAGCGGGAAATAGTGTCAGACTTTTACTGACTAAAATCCTACCCTGTTCCTTCCCTGCCTTGGTTCCAGGGCCCTGGTATGCATTTTCATACCTTCCCAGAGCCCCAGACTAGGCCTCGACCCTACTGGGCCCCTACGAACCTGTCCTATTCGTGGCTTCATGACGTGCCGACGTGCGCTGCAACACCTTAATATGGTCGCGAATAAAAGATTCTAAATCTTCGAACTTAGGTATTTCTTTACCGCGCTGAGTCGTTTCAAACAGACGAACAGTTTCAGGATCTAATTTCTTTAAACCGATATACAAAAACAAAAAGTCACAGAGGTCATTGACCTTTAGGTTCTTTACTGCACGAACAGATGATGCGAAAATATTTAAAAACTTCTCTAAATTATGATCGTTACAAACGGAAAAACTTTTCAAATCGAATAATTGATCTAAATATGCGGTGGCTACTAATCGCTTATCTTCGTATTTTGTTTTTAAAGTGTTCAAAACTAAATTGTAATTTTCAGCGCTAAACGTAATTCCAGCACAGACAGCCTTTGCCTTACCGGTCAATTTTTCTACGAGATAATGCAATCTCTCGTGATCTGTCAGCGATGTGTTCCTATGTATTATATTTTCGAAACTATCTATAAATAAATTCCAATTTCGAATGTCACCATCAAATTCAGGTATTTGAATTGGCGGCAATCGTGGGCGTTCGCGAGGAGGGTTGGATAAACCACTCGCGGGGGGGGGAGTCTCTAAACTCCTAGCAATACGTTTGATACGACAATACAAGTCATCAAAGGACGACAATGCCTGATAACTCACACAGTAATCAGGATTTAACTCCAACTCTAAAATGTTTATATTATTAATTGTAGATTCAAAATCCGCGCGCAAACTATCTAAAGTTTCCAACGAACACAAGAAAGCATCTCTAATCGCCAGATCCGAGGTTTGCGAAGATTTATCACAAATCGATTGAACACGTGAAAACTGTGAGTCCCTTTTAGCGTATAAAAGCTTTAACTGAACCTTTAAATCAGTACTAACCTTGGTTCCCTTAAGAGACATCTTGTTTTGATATATTCACACTATACACTCAAACAAACACTTAACGAATTATTAAGTAAGCGATAATTATCAGATAACAATATGGTAATATTGTAAACAACAAAGTGAACGGCGAACGAACGGAACAACCTGAATCAATGAGTGGATATTACCCAATTTCTCGATTAAATCTATGCGTATATAATCTATGGTTTATCCGTTTCCTACAAATATTCACTCAACAGTGAACGGGTATTTTTGAAATGCGTCTACCTACATGCAATTTGTAGGACTTCCGAATGAATTTTGTCAAGAAAAAGAATGCGATCGATTTATATCTACGCTGATATTTACGTAGCTAACTATAATTATGCGGTGCGGTTGACGGCGTAGGTACCGTAATTAACAATGGCTCTTTAACTATACGAGCGAAATAACGTATAGTTGCCTAAATGCCTAGATGCGGGTTTTCTACTATTATATCTAGGTAAACAGGCGCGTTGCGTTTATTCCCTATGGAACAAATACTATATTGCGAAATTACAAGAAAATGATTCACGATCCGGCTCGAAGGACCAAAAAGTAATGGTTGCGCGAATTTTGCTTTGTGGACTGTAGATTTAAAAAGCGATCTAAGGTTTGTTAACAAATGCAGGTACTGCGTCTAGCGTTTATTAATGGGATAAATGTATTAGAAGGACTGACCTTTAACCTCGAAAGTTCCACATGGCGCCGGCCGGCGAATCCCGAACTTCGTACTTTCAAGCACTGCCAGTTTCTGTATTGCACTACACTGCACTTATGTTGAGTTCTGAATGGTTGGAACACGAAATAGCCAATTTTCTTGTAATTTCGAGCGGGCGTGTTAGCGGTGCGGTCACATTCACAATGCACTAAACGTCAATGTCAAATCCTTTCTCTCGAGGTCGTGCGGGAAGCGGATACGGTAGGGATAGGATTGCTAGACCAAAAAAATAAATTACAAAAAACAAAGTCGCGGAACATAGCAAATTGGCGCAACCAATCTTTGTATGTCTTTAGACGATTAAAAATTAAAAAAAAAAAAACTAAAATGGTTTACGTTTCGTTAAATACCTAAAGAGATGAAGTATAGTTTCAAAATCACCCCTATAAATCAAGAATCAAAGCATTTCTTTCAAATAACCCATGCAAAGCATAGATCTCTATCGAGAAGAATGTGTAAGAGACTTGGATTTGTCTCGTGATCGTATCATAATGTTAAAAGATGATTTTAATATAGTAATCGCTGAAGAATATTACCCTTATCCTAATTACTTTTACCCGTCGTCCTACCCTTCTTTGAATGAATTTGGGGTAAAGTCGGTCTGTCTTGACTCATCTTTACCGGGCCCTGTTAAGGTTATAAACGACGTGTCTCAATATTTCACGTCAATCAACCAGGGGCCCATGACATGTTAAAACCTCAGTTGGTCTAGCGAGAAAGAGAGCTCCATCCAGTCCAGTTTAGGTTGTCAAATGGACGTTAGGAGCTCGTGATAAGGCCTCTGACTCTGATAGCCTTCTACACTCGGATGAACTTCCAGTCTTCCTGTAGTTAAGGCCCTAACTCCCGAGCAGTGCTATAAAACAGTCTTTCTAAAGCCTACCCCTCAGTAACGGCTAGGTCAATAGTTTTGAATAAAATATACACCGTTAAATTTTGGTCGTTTTAATCCCGTGGAGGGTCGATTCGGTAGGATGAAATTTTACCGATTTGTAAAGAGAAAATTAAAAAATAAAGTACTTTTTTTTTAAACTCGAATTTACGCATGTACGAAATTAATTTCTTTCTTTCTAGTTTTGCAAAAAATAAAAATAAAATATGATGTTTTTCGATTATTTTCCCTATTCTTTTCAAACGGCTTTGATCTTTAGATATGTTTACACAAAAAAAAAAAATAAGTGTTCCTCAGAATGTACATACGAGTAGCATATGTAAATCAATTATTATTTCGCAAAGAAAATGGATTTAAAGGTCAGCGAGGCTCTATCCGGGCGCAGCTGGCCGGAATTAAATGCATACATACACATGCTACCGTCTGCGGTAGCACGAGTATGTGTGCATTTAATTCTGGCCAGATGTTCATGGGACTATACGCCTTAACATGGAACGATTGCCCAACCAACCTTTACAACATAGTAGGTAAAGAAAGTAAATACATTTATTTTACTCATAGACACAAACTATGAAGAATTCCTATATAGGAGGAACTTAAAAATTTAAAAAAGATAAACTGTCACACAATGTGGCTCATCCCACCAATTAGGTCCAGTACCTCTACCATGAGTTTTAAGCAATAGTATTCGTCGCTACTCGATATCGACGCCGTAAATATTTTGTATGGCAAATTTTGCAGCGCCTCTAGCGGTCACTTGCAGAACCAAAATATACTATTGCTTAAAACTCATGGTAGAGGTACAGTTCAGCATAATACTAGACAAATACGAAGCAAAACCAGCGTCAGGCTGACGCTGGTTTTTAACCGAATCTTACTTTGAGTGTACGGACGTAAATTAGTAAATAATTTATATAATGTAGTAATAATTTTTCACGTACAGCAGTTTTTCGGGTCTCAATCGGAGCGGGGGGCTGTGCGTAATCATAGCAACGGGTTCAACTCATTTTCCGTGTACTATAAATGTCGAAAGTAGGTACTGATAGTTTCGATACTGCGATGTGCGTCAACCTGTGACTATAACAGATGTATTGTAACTATTTGTGACGTTTGAATCCAACGTGTTAGTGCCACACGAACAACTTTACATCCCTTTGAGCACAGCCGATCTCTTTGAAGCCGTTCCACATAAAAATATATATGAATATTCGCATCTATGAAGATACCAGTAATATTAAAATGAAAAGATTACATTACATATTATTACACGCTTAGTGATTTCTGTTTTACTCTTCGGAACTTCTAACTGAATGTGAATTACTTTACCTATTATTCAACTTATTTTAAAGTTGGTTGATTCAACCAAATTAAATTACGTAGGCAAACATCAAAGTTTTATATAAATATATGTATTTTTTTAGAGATCCGTATCCAAAAGGTAAAAACGGGACCCTATTGCTGTCATTTCACTGTCCACCAGTTTGTCACCAGGCTGTATCACATGAACCGTGACAGTTAGACAGTTGAAATTTTCACAGAAGACGTATTTCAGTTGCCACTATAACAACAAATACTAAAAACAGAATAAAATAAATATTTAAGAAGGGCTCCCATACAGCAAACGTGATTCTCTGCCGTTTTTTTTTTGCTAAGCATGGTACGGAACTCTTCTTGCGCGAGTCCAATTCGCACTTGGCCGGCTTTTTTTGTTTTTCAATTCAGGTTAGGTCAACCAAATATTAAATTGAATTGGTTGAACCGTGTGTCATTGCCATTATAAAATTGGTGCACTATTCCTAGAACGTCTACTCGTAAAATTCAGAAGACTTAGTCGATGCGTAATGGAGAGTTAGAAACACTCGATAAAACAAATGCTTCTACGAATTTATTTATTCATTTGGACACCTACCAAAATTCACCACTAAACCACGTTTTTCTAAATTGCTACTAATTTAGAGATTTAGACAAGCAGTTACCGAGATGATTTTATTGTTTGTTATGATTTCAAATATGTAAAGTAATAACTTTAGATACTTTCAGCTGTCATAACTCATAATATAATATTTTCCTAGTGCGATCATAAACATGAAATATAAAATTTTTAAACGATGTCAAATAAATTTTTACTTTGATACAATTTGGCAGAATGAATCAAATTTTACAGTTTCACTACTGCTTGGTCTATTTTTCATCGTTTGATTACCGTTGGGGGCGACCGTCACAACATGAGTCAGGTCCTGAAACAAGTCATAAAAATACAATTTACGGGTAATACACTATTGCAGTTGGAAATAATAAATATGTTTACTAGCATTGCTAACGATTCATAAGTACTAGGTACTCGTATAAACACTAAAGGCTGCAATTGTTCGAAAGAGTTATCACGGAACGCAATGAGCAACAGAATCAAGGAACACGGTGGCGTTTTGGTCGGAAAGTCTTACTTTCTCGTTCTCTCCATCCAAAAACTACTGGAACAATTTAAAAAATTCTTTCACCATTGCTTTATCATGGAATGACAAAAGCACGAAACCGCACATAGATAAAAAAAAAACATAGGTACATATATTTTCTTCTTTCACGCGGGCGAAGCCTGTGGTAGATGCTGGTGCTTCATAAAATTCCAAAACGTCCTATGAATTGTTCCAGGTATTGTATCGTATAAGTCAAATTATTATTCACTATCTGACCACATCACCTCTTACCATGAGATGAAATGGTGATCAAACCCGAGCCTATCCTCGACTGTATTTGTTGCAGATTTCGGAATTCCAACCACTGTGGTGTTTTTTCAACAAATTATTCATTCTGAACAGCCATATTCTACCAGATTTACTGCTAAGCAACTTCCACAACCCCCACTGGGAAATACGATAACCCATGGCAAGACTGGTGTGTGAGTTTCTGTCTGTTTCATTAACAGCAGTAGGGTGTGAGGAAACTTCTTTATCCCATTTAATAACGAAGTCCATTGTGGCTGTTTCAAGCAGCAAATACTGACGATAACGTTAGATTTCACAAGACATTTATCAGAGTGCTTAGTGCTAGTTGGTTTTACGTTAACGCTATTGACACATTCATGACGTCCGGCACTCCGATTGGCCCGCTCCAAGCTTTTAACCAATCAGAGAGCCAAAGACGTTTCGATCGCGTCAACGTAAAAACAACTCGCACTCAAAGCACATATAGACCAACAGCCAACCATTTCTTCATACACGTGAATATGTTGACTCAGCTGTCTGTGCTCAGCACGTGGCTGGCCACGTCGACAGAATTATCGCAATAACACTTATAACTCATCTGAATGTAAATATTTCCTTATCGTAACGATACCGATACAAATCTTAATAAATTTATTTCTTACTAGTTGGTGCCCGCGTCTTGGTCCGCATCAGACTCGTAAAAGCAGAATGTCATTTGTTTACAACTTAGAAATTAATTTACGCTAAAATAAAAATAGCCTTATGATCAGTATTAGGCTTATGTTATGCAATATGTACCTAGATCATCACCGTTCCTAAAGCCATTTATGTATAATGTAGGCACTTGATTATTAATAAACTTATTATTGTAAGTACAGTCCTAAATAACTAGGAGCTCAAGAGACCTACTTAGGTTTTTTTCATTTACACAGTTTTCCAAATTGTCATGGAATTAGAGTGACGATAAATCGTTTACAAAGGGTTGAGACACCCCCATGCATGAGAATGTGGGTTCGTAACAGAGCAAGTACCAATGTGAATTTTTCAATTCGTAAGTACTTTTCAAAGTTTTTCCAGGACATTTCTCACGTACTTACCCGTGCCTCGGCAAGTACGGTAAAGTAGGCGTGGGCAAAGTGTATCATTTTTGCGATTGGAACACTGATATGTATCATTTGGAACATTGATCGGCTCAAAAGATACAAACAGAGACACTGACTCTTATGAATCGTGATCTGTTACGTCGCGTCATAGTTGGCCTGAGACAGAGAAATGTTAAGTAGATGATAATTATGTATCCGTTGGAACATTTGGAACATCGGCTCAATAGATACAGACAGTGACTGTTATGAATCTTAATCTGTTACGTCGCATCATATACCTACACTAACAGTTTTGTTTAATAGAATTTTGATTTAAGAATAATTTTAAGTCAATATTTTTAGTTCAGCAATTAATTACAAACGTTTTTATTTGATTTATAAAAAAACTACAGGTCAGTAAAGAATGTTTCAGTGTTCCAATTGTTCCAAATGATGCATGTAAACCATTACTACTGTTCCAATCTTTCGGAACAGTAAAATGTTTCGGAACAGTGAGTCGGTTCAGGAGTTGAACATGCCTACGATAAAGCCTTTGGTCCCGTTTGTCATTTGTAGATTTTCATCTATCCAAGAAGTATTGTTACCCAGTTACTGGGTTGTGGAGGTCTGAGAGGCAAGAGCTCCATGCACCATCCACAAAATACAGGTATTCAGCCGTATCCAGTTAGATTGGACGCCGATCCCAACACAATTGGGAAAAAGACTAAGGAGATGATTTATCTTGTTTCAGTATGAATCTTCTTCTAAGGTTCTTCTTCTTCTTCTGCGTCGCTCTTATCCCGTTACGCGGGGTCGGCTTTCTCAATCATGAGACGCTATTTATGTCTATCCCGAACGAATGAATACCGGAGTATGAATGCTTGGTTGCTGATGATAAAAGTCTATGGAGATTTGATAGCTCCCAGACGGCAGAGAATCTGCCTTGTTCATTAAGGAATAATTTAGGGATTTGTGCGTGAGAATTTAGTGAACAAATGATCAAATTCTGCTCCAACAAAATATTTTATCTATATTTTTTGGTCCTTGTGTATCTCCTGAGAATTCGGCTTCATTTTAGAGGTAGATATTTCTTTTTTGATCGTTAAAGATAGATATGATGCATCTCCATGAAGCATTCATGAACATTGCATGTTTACGTATGTACGAACAAACTGGTAAAACAAATTCGAATGATGTTTGTGGAGCGAATGAGTTTGACTACTCGAAATAACTAAAATGATGGATAGTAACGGAAAGCACGAATGTTTGTGCAAATTGGAAATTGAAAACGTATTTTTTTCAGTCAGTTTAACGTTTGTGTTCAAAGCGTTTTTTTATGGCATGCAACATCTGACATTCAATTGATGTTTTAAATATTATTTTTTGTTTAATAGTTTGTAAACAAATAGTAGTCTCTTTGTTCTGTCATGGTGTCTACTCACCATCATGCCGCCTTGTTCCTATGACTAATGGCTTGATCCAGTGGTTAGATGAAATGGCTTGATCAAATAGGCTCGATCAAGCCAAACTAATCGCATATGGGGAGAAATTTTGGAAGATATGCTATTTTATTTTTTAGTAGGAAAAAGGCGTGTCAGCCTTTTTCTGACTAAAACCTACCTGTTTTCTTCATTTGCCCTTTACGTTCTAGACCACGGTTTTTCTTTCCGAAATTCCTCGTCTTTCTAACGGACATGGCCTTGTTAGCCCCTACAGGTTTGCTGACATCTTTATGAGGCGTTCACAACTCAAGTTCGATCCTTACCGGGTGGCCGGATGGCGAGCTACCAGTTGCTCATCATCCGCAAACCTACCCTAAGGTTTGGTAGGTAAAATCATCCAATGACAAATCCCGCCCTTGGGTGGGGCGGGAAATAGTGTCAGACTTTTACTGACTAAAAACCTACCTTGGCCGGGCCCTGCGTCTCGCGACGAAGGACATGCCACTTGACGTGTGAACTGACGCCGCATGAAACTAGAATGTTTTCTGTTATGCCCCTGGATCTAGCGGTTTGATCGTGAGTGGCCAAAATTAACCGTGTAGTGCCAATTATGATTTTAAAATTTCAAATGAATATTACTCAACATTGAAAATTGAAGCAACAGAAAACATCGAATATGATGGTGAAACACTTCATTACGTTTTGTATCCATATATTAATTGCATTTACAAATTGCTAATTAACTTTGATTGCTCACTTTCTAGACAATATCTATTGGTACCACCTACGTCTATAGGAGTCAAGACATTGAAGATTGTGAATTTCACACAGCTTTAGGCATTTAGATATCTCAGTTTCTAATGAGGACTAACTTCGGTTAGACAATGGAAAACTGAGGTCGCGTGTAACAATTGAAACGCGTTATAAAATCATCGACTATAAACCACAAGGGCACATTTACGCGGCACTAATGACGTCTCGTTGAATGGTCACTAACTGACATAACAATCCCGCTAACGATAAAACGAAGTTAGGATAAGTAGTTTTCCATGTAGCAAGAACGAACCGTCTCGTCTGCGGCTCAACACAAACAACGCAACATTCACCACGTTCCCATTCTTTTAGCAATATCGCGTTTTTTTCATTCCGATTGCACCATTCAAACATGTCGGCGAATTCGGACAGGGACGCAATCAATTACCTCCGACGAATTTACGACATCTCGTTCATCGAACATCGTTTTATTGTCGGACAACATTTTAATAAAAATGTCACCGTTCAGTCTCCACTGCCATCCGACGGGGAACCTCATCAAAATCGCATCAAAACACCCCCGAACACCCACTCGGTTCGTTCGAACATTTTTAACACCCATTTGAATCTAAATTTTACTTAACTTTGAGACGCGGTCCTTCAGACACTTCATATCCTCCGGAGACGGAGCAATAAAATAATAACGACTTTGTTGCATAGTTCAACTTTAAGATCTTTGAAGATTTATACATACGAAGGTAAAGCATATCGAGTTTTCTCGACGCCAGTTTGCGTGAAATTAAGATACCTTTTGTCACTCGACAATATCTCGGCACTCATATCGCGCATCACCGCGTAATGTGGAATGTTGGGACGCTACTAATTCACGCGAGAAAATATCTTCAAGACATTTGAATTTTTGCGAAATATTTACACTTATAACGCGTGCGTAGACATTTTCTGACTACTCGAGATGCCTTGAACACCGGTCCCAACGTTCCTCGTTTGAGATATTCCTCTTTGCGAAGATTAAAAAATTGTTCGCTTCATGAATTCCGCGCTCGCCTCGAGTATCGACATTTACAGAGTTGCAAGCGTAATAAATGCTCTAGATTTACATAAACCGCTGCGTCCTTTGACAGTCGAATACTGATGAGCAGACAGGTTACGCTTGAGAATAACCAGCGTGATGGAACAAATCCATAATTTCTTTTAGAAAGTTGTAATCTGTTGCCCTGTGCTCTGGGGCTAGGTAACTGTCAGTGATTCAGATAGCATTCACTGCGTTATTCTCATTTATCTTAGAGATAAAACTTTCTGTACTGCCGTGATTTGAGTTGTACATTTACGAAACAAGTTTCAGTCTCGAACACATACGAAAGTTCTACAAAATTCTGCAATTGCATTACTATAGAATGCATTTTGTGTTACAAAGAGCAAAGTATTAACGTGAAGCTCTCAGACAATGGTAAACACAGGCGGAACCGCGCTCCGTCACGATAAATGTATCGAGCACCACAAATACCATCCGTTCCTCCCAGACTTATTGTTTGAGATGGCACTGCTGAAAAATTGCTTCCTTTTCCACCACCACTCCAAATACTTAACGTCTGAATAGCTTCTTCATTCAAAAATCGAACAGCCCATCTGTTACAACCAATCGAGCCATTTAAAATTCAATTAAATAATTTCACTGCTATCAGATCCATAGTATTCGATATCTTGTACTGCTAATTGGATTGCGGCGAGGTTTCACATTTTTCCTCAGCCTTTCAGCACTCTCTCCCGTTTCGCTTTGTATTTAATTTTTATCTTTACTATATTTAAGTGTTCATTGCCAACGACGGCGAAATATAATAGGAAAAGTTTCATTTGGCTAATTAAAAATAAGCCACCCCTGGGTACTATCCCGATTTATCGCCGTTATTCAACCTTAGGTCGGCTATGTCTGCCGTTTTATTATAAAAGCTCGTTTGCCAACGTTTTACTGAGTACATAGATACTAAGAACAATGGGAAACGATGTTGACAGTGTAGCGTGAATACCTTTGCAACTGTTTATTAAGAGAAAATACAAATGAAAGGCGAATCCACTTTGTTCTCTATTTTTTTATTTAACTTTTTAGCAAATATGGTGAATGTCTGTTGATATTTGATGGCTACATTTTGAAGTTAAGAGCGACTCGCTACTGTTTGTATTTTAACACGATCTGTCGTGTAGTAGTGCCGGGAATGTAATTGAAGTAATGTTTATTTGATACGGTTGTTTTCCATTTCCCGCGCGATAAATGCGCTCCGCGTGGGGTGGCGTGGCACCCCGCACGGCTCTTTAATTATGGCGTCACCTTCAATTCGGAAAGTTTTAATGTGTGTACATTCGTTCTGCGGGACGTGGAGTACTAGCGACGCTTCGAGCACTCTTCATACCTCTCGTATCCTCGTCGACGAGCTCTTCCCGCTCTTGTTGTTTGAACATCGAAACAAACGAACAGAACCACGATTAAAATTTGCGAGTTGTGCGACAAACAAACCCAACTTTACGCATTATTCCAACAATTTTAAATTCTTTGTTTCAGCTTTAATTTTATTTTAAAACTGTTCTGTTGCGGAAGTCGCTTCGAGGATATGGCGGTCGGGATCGGGGCGTTTCGACATCATTGAAACCGCAAAGTTTACTGGCTGCCAAGTTTCCCTGCACTATGTAAATTCAGTAGACGTAATTAGAGGAAGCTACGACCGTCTACGCTAGGCGAATGGCTCGGCCCGTTCTTGTTAACCGCCTCCATACTAGACCAAATCACTCTGCTCTGTTCGCATATTTGCGGTCGCGACGACTGGTTCTACCTAAGGGACATCTCACCATCCCATCACCTAAACGCGGCTGAAAGTTTTATGTGTCGGTTTACGGCAACGTCGAGTCATCGTAGACAACTATAAAAGGCGACGATTGCGAGACAAAGCGTGATCGGATTGAGTAAATAAATAGTCTGCGTCGGAGTGCTCATCAATCTTGCAGAACAAAAGTAAATTGTGCAAGTTTGCAGCGCTCACCGCGGGTTCGACGGCCGAGGCCTGCAACCTCACTAAACTGTCGTGTGCGCGACACTTGACAATTTAATTGTCACTCATTAGTCCTAAGGCGTCGAGTCTAGCGCTGTTTTAATTAACACAGTAATTCATAGAAGTTTCATTAGCCACTCTCTCGTTCTCCAGCAAAGTGGTCCTGCGATTCAGTGTTATCAATCATAAAGTAGCAGTAGGTATGTGTCGTGTGAGCAGCTGCTGGGGGGAATCAATCACGCGAGTCCCGCGCAGGCGGCAGCACTCGCGACCAGTTATTTATCACGCTCAGACGACAACACTAGTCTGACGATTGCAATTTACAAATGGAGAGGAGCATTAACATTCGGTGGCGAATGTTATGATCATCGGTTGAATAACGAAATGTTCGACACGACCGGAATAGACGGCGCTCATGTTGGAGTTGGGTAGCGAGATATCGCGCCAGTGTTTGCTATGCCGGATGGCCCGCCCCCGCCCGCTCGTCTCTTGGCAAACTGCACTGCACTATACTGCAAATCATACTGAGTTTGTTTGCGTAGGTCAACGCTCTCGCCGGGTACGTTTTATGTGTTCCTGGTGTCACGACGTCACACTAATAATAGATAGGAATGCTTAGCATCAATAAATGCACACTGGAATGTAAGAAGAGTTCCTTACTTATGCGCTGCGCATTCTGTTTCATGTGTAGTCAGCGTGTAGACGATTAACTGCCCGATGATATTAATTTCAGATGTTGAACGAGTCTGTCTGACTAATGCTAGACTCGGGTTCTTGTATCCAAACGAGGAACAATGGTTTGTCAATCAATACGTTAGGTAGAAAATGGGATTGTACGTAAGTATTACGCTTTGACAGCTCATAAAATTATGTTTAATTAAGGCGTACCGCGGTGCCTACGCTGCAACAGCAACTCGTTAAACTTTCATTATTATTCGCTCTCACAAATTGCTCGTACGTGAACGAATTGTGCTTCACAATCGATCTCCGTGGCTCGTGAGCCTTTGTTTGACTTCGACTACGAATTCAGCGTAATTGCCTTTCAGTCTTTCATTATTCAACTTTATGCAGTCATTTACTTGTGTTATTACGAAGGGAGAGTTGCTGCGGTAAGTGTCGTGGGTGGATGCATTAATCGTAATATGTAAATGTGGGGATATGAAATATTGAAATTGCTGGCGTGGATTTACAATAACGTCTGCGCTCTGGGCGAATAGGGGCGTGCTTGTCTATTGTTTTTGGTGGAATATTACGGTTATTAGTGGGGTTATCACTTGAGGCTGTTATTTATGCTTTTATGACTAAAATCCCGCCGAAGCTCTCACTACACAGACGTTTTTATAATAGCATTCGATCAACGATACATCATTACTTCTACGACTGTTTCGTTTTAGGATTCTGTAGCTGAAGGGTAACCAACGGAACCCCCATTTCTGTCCGTGTTCGTCCCGTTCGGCTTTCTGTTAGAGGACTTCATCTCATAAATTGTAGACGGTTAAAAATTTTTACGTTCTGTATTTCTGTTGCCACTATAACAACACAGCAGTGAGAGCAGTGGTGGCTGAGTGGTAGCGGCCCCGACTTACGAGTTGTAAGTCGCGGGTACAAACCCAGCCAGGCGCATTACTTTGTGTAATTTATTTCATCACCTCTGCTCTCGAAACAGTGAAGGAAAACATCGTGAGGAAACCGGCATGTCCTAGAACCAAAAATTCGAAGATATGTGACATCCACCAACCCGCACTGGGCCTGCGTGGTGGATTACGGCCCATTCCCTCTCCTAGAGAGGCGGCCTGAGTCCCAGCAGTGGGAACATTATAAGGCTGACACTATGCTACTACTATGCTATAATAACAAATAAAGCCCAATCGCACTTGACCGCTTGTTCTCTTTCTCACCCGTCAATTATTTTGTTCTAGATTGAGGATGAAGGTAATCACGGCAATGATGACACGCGACTCTTCATCCTGTCGACGCTAGCGGGCCAGCACAAGCCCAAGGTGTCCTGCTCGCTCTGCAAGGAGACCCTGGACGTCTTCGACCGATATCCGCTCGTTGACGGCACTTTCTTCCTGAGCCCGCGTCAACATACCAGCGGAGCTGTTGAGGTAAACAAATTTAAATAATATATAATATAAAACTGACAGCATGATTTGCGCAGTGGTTGAGCGACAGGGACTAATATTTGTATGGCTATATAATATTTGTATGGATAGTTGATCCGGATCTGGGTGTCGCGTTTGTAAGTAAACGCACCCGCGATACAGGATTCATTCCTACTGTTGGGCAACTTTAGATTAAAAAAAAAAAATCTACCACTTTCTAATTAGGGTAACGAAGTTCTAGGCAACTAGAAATTCAAAGGAGCGATTGGTCCTCATTGCGGGTAGATTCAGGATGTGCGAATGTGTGTGTTTACATGTTTGTAACTACCCAAGATACAGGAGTCGCAGAAAGTGTGGGGTAAAGTAATAACAAAACAAAAAAAAAAAAACAAATTTACCATTCCCTAACTGAAGTAACGTACCAGGCAACTAGATGTTCAAAGGACCGATTGGTCCTTATAGCACTATTGCGGGTAGAACCAGGATGAGTTTGGCATAGCAGTGATTGTCAAAAGAAAAGAGGCCTATGGCTAGCTGAGGGCAAAGTCGACGTTGAAGATTGCACCATCTAAACAGTCAAACAGAAAAGTAAAAAAGATTTTCGATTCCACAAAAAAATCAAGTGATTACCAATCGCATTTTATAATGGAAGTCTCATATTGAATTCAAATTAGAAAACTTTTCATACAAACAAATCACTGACACAGCCATTAAATAAATATAATAAAACTTGGCAACAAACAAATAAAAAACAAGCAATAAGCCAGCAGTTTTAAGTACGAATTCAAAACAGAAAACTTAAATAAGATGTTGAAGTTTGTTTTAGAGACAAACGTAGCCATACAAGTCTTGTCGACTTGTTTGTTCGTTGGATTAGAGACGAGACTTCTCGCTTTTGTTTGGCGTTAGAATTAGCATGGAGCCCCCGATAGTCTGGGTTTCTGCATCATTCAAACGAAGCTTTTGAAATTATTTGGTTTTTATCCTTCAAAATCTTTGAGTTGAGTGTTGCTGATACACGCGTCATGTTCGTGAATGGACGCTGTCAGTTGAGATTTGTCATCTCTTACCTGTCATATTTTAATTTCCATATTTTTTATTGTTTTTTATTTATGTTAATTTTTCTCACATAATAGAAGCGCAATGAAATATGTAAGCGAAACTGGTCATCTGTTACCTGTCTTATTTTAATTTCCATATTTTCAATTGTTTTTTATTTGGTTACTTTTTTTCACACAATAGCTGCAGCGACAAGAAATATGTTACCAGGTTTTTTATAGTACTGACAATCGACATATGGTTTAAAACCGTCCATAGAGTTTCTTGCACGTTCTTCTCCATAGAGATCAACGCTTTGGAATGTGCAATTAGTTTCATTTTCAATTGCAAATCAGAATTGCATGTAAATGGTTTATTTAAAAAATTCTTCGAGTTTGAGTTACTTTTGAATTATATATGAACTTTTTCGGATGGAAGGACCATTTTTTTTTATATTGTTTTCTTTTTTTCTTTTTTTTTGTAAAAAAAGTTTTTGATTGGCGAAACTATCTTTTGATAGCTAGTGGAAACATTCGTTAAACATTCACAGAAATATATAATAAACTGTTTTACTATCTCATGACTTGTCTGGCTGACTCATCATTATGGTTATTCAATTCTCATCCGAATTTATTTATTAGGATTTGTCACAAGTTCTCTCCTTCCTTATATCACTATTAATTGTGTTATCTCAACAGTCTCCTGACAGACATATCGATCATTTTTCACTCAGGTTCAATTGCTTTTGTTTAACAATATTATAGAAGCGCAAAAAGCCCATGATTTGTTACGTAAAAAGAAAGAACAAGCTTCGTAAAAAAATAATTTTACATCAAGTTATGCAATGTAAACAAAAACATTTGTCTTTCCGACTATTTCAATAAAACTTACATAATTCTCTCATTAGCGAATTTGTAGGTAAATTACTGATAACTGAAGTCGCAATGAGAAAACGAAAACAATTGAAAGATTTTGTCGCATCTCACGTCATAAGTTGGTACCTGCCAAAGTGTTGTCTTTTTTTTAACCCAAAGCTCCGCCTATGTACCACTATTGTACATGAAGATTAAATAAATAAATAAAACGAAAACAAATTAAAGATACCGTCGCATAAACAGGATGTACTTAATAGTACAAAAAGAAAAGAAACCTGTTTTGTCAGTCATTGAATCTGACATTTTCTTGATCATAGTTCAATAGTGTCGGTATTCAGAATTTCATCCCATAATGACGAAGGTCTGGTTACATCTCGGCCAGTACCTACTCAGATGATGCGAAAAAAAAAGTAGGATCACGTTGTCTTCAGGTGCATGGATCCTTATTTTTGCCATTTGCCGACTACTGACTCTGGTACATAAACAACCTTATTTTTAGTATATCCTTCTTATCCTTCGTACTAATAAAGATAAACGTTTTAACACATAAATCATTATAACTTCAAACTATTTAAAAGTATGATACTGTGAAAAAGAGCGGGTAATTCGCCGTTCGACTTTCAAAAATGCTAGTGCAGGGCGGGACTAATGCTAATGGGACGCGGCGATGTAGGGATGTGTCCACTAATCGACTTTTTTTAGTATAACAGTTGTTATAACCTTGCTGATCTAGCTTTTTAAATTTATAATATGTCTATTTAAACTTTTTTTTTGTCTACAGGTGAAAGTGGAAGGACGCACGCAATACCTGACTTGCGTGTGCATGGGCTGCCTGGAGCGATGTGACCCCGAGCGTACCATCCGCTGCCGATTCTGCGGTCAGAAGTGGGACGGCTCGTCGCTCGTGCTTGGCACCATGTACTCTTACGACATCTTCATGGCTACGCCGTGCTGCGCTGAGAGACTGAAGGTGAGGAAAACCCATATGTTACGATGCCATAGGATGTCTTCTTGGTGAAAATTTTGTATAGAAACTACTTTATAGAGTTCCGTGCCTCAAAAGGAAAAAACTTAACGTTTGTAAGATGACTTTGTTGTTTGTCTGTCTGTCTATCAAAACCCTTTATCTCGGGTACACATGGAGGTATCGAGTTGAAATTAAAACCATATACTTAGATCTGCGGTGTCTTGAAGCTGGGAAAAATCAAACTTCTAAGTTAAAAAAAAGACAGCCTTTTATATCGCAAAAAAAAAAAACATATATTTCGATTCTCTCAAGGGGCTCAAAATTCATAGTGTAGAAGTACACTATGAATTTTGAGCCCCTTGAGAGAGTCGAAATATACGTTGACCTAGAAACCTGAAATTTAGAATCAAGCAAGGTCATAGTTATAGCACAAGTCTAGGAATAAATCTGAAAAATAAATTTGTAGTTACGTCACAAAAAAAAACTTTTTCGATTCGGAAAAATCTTTGAGACACTTATTCGGGAATTGAGCCATTTACTTAAGTAAGTTTGTCCGCAACCCTCAGTGCGCGAGTCCGACTCGCAGTTGCCCAGTTTTTAAATTCAAAACAATACTAAAGCTTTTTTTTCCATTGTCTACAGTGCAACAACTGCTGCAAGGCACTGCTCTACCCGCAGCAGCGGATGAACTATTCGGACTATTCGCATCCGATGACGTGCCCGCACTGTCGCGTGGTCGACAACCACTTCGTCAAGCCGCTGAGCTACTGCTTCACCAAGAGGGCGTTCCCGCTGTACCAGCAGTGGCCATAACAGTCGGCGGTGCCGGGAGGCTCTCCCGGCACCCCCCCTGCATCTGACTCTTGGGGTTTAGCGCCGTCGCCTCCGCGCCGCGCTTCACCCCCAGCGCTGCGTCCCGTCATCAACACCAGCATGGCTTCCCGCTCACAAGAACCACCCGCTGAAGAACCCGCTCCTACCAAGTACCTCGCGCCCACCCTCGCGAGCCTCACTGAGTCGTTATCCCTGCTCGGAGTCAGCCCCGAGACGCTGGCCATGAGCCTGGGCGAGTCGCTGGCTGAACGCTACTTGGCTTCGCTGCGCTCCAAGCCTGTGGAGAGGGTCGAGCGCCCGATGGAACGCACCATCGAGCGCCCCCTGGCGCCCCTGGGCGGTGGCTGCGGCATCCCGCGCCACACGCCCTTAGCCGAGCCTTCCCTGCAGCTCTTCTCCAACGACTTCATTGACTACTTGAACCAGATCGCATAAGCTGGCGGTCTCGCGAAGTGACGTGACGGATTTGACGCGGCGACGATTGGACTCCTCTGTGTTGCGATGTTTTTTCTTGAAGTTTAATTGCGTCTGAGTACGCTAGAAATAATTTCTGTTAAATTAAGTTGGTATTATTGAAAATAATTTTATGTGTCAGTTTAGATCGTACTATTGATTTTATTTTAATTTTTATTCTGCACTTTGTTGATTAGGAGTTGATTTTTAACGGAAATAATAATTAGCTGTGTAGTGATGCCAGAAATTGCATTTTTTGTTTCGGATCAATCTTAAATTGGGAAGTATTTTCCTTTTGAAGGAGTTAAAGGCGGGAGTTTTTTAAATTATTGATAACCTTGTATTTCAGTGATACTGGTGACCCTATCTGATAGGGACGTTCGAGTGGAGTGTTGTTTAGTTCAATTTAGTTTATTAGTTATGTTTTATTTTAGCAAAATTTTAAACCTAACTTAAGTGTTATACAATATTTTCGTAGGTTTATTGTGTACTTTTATTTTTTCCCACCAAATGGCACTTTAATAGTGTAAGGGATAAGTCTACTTCTACTAAAGATGCCATGTTAGGTTATCATCTTTAATATCAGTTTATTATATTTTCAGACACATACCTTATTTAAACAGTAATGGTAGAGGATTTTAATTGTAAGTACCTAATTGCTGTGTCACCAATAATATGATTAGCCTGTCTATATCTATTACTTACGTTATTGTAGAATTATATAATGTCGTATTGTTGTTTTACTTATGTTTTCAAATAATTCAATCTCAGTGATTAGCGCGCTGCATGGAGAATTATAAAAAATAAAAATAAGCAAATATAACTTTTCGGAATAGTGCCATATCAGTTGAAAAAAGGTGAAATAATCCTTAAAATAAAAAATATAATAAAAATAAATAAAAAGTGAATGCCGCTAATCACTGAGAAAACTGATGTTTAATTTTCAAAAAGAATGAAAGATTTTTTTTTTTTCAAATATTATTGACTGTACGTTTGGCTATCTGAATAGTTTAGATTTAAGGGTTTTTCTTATTATCATGGATGTCTATTTATTTGTAAGTGAATAGCGCTTCGACATTTACTAAGCGTATAAGTGATGTGCGATTTACTCAGTAATAACTGTTTAACGTTAACGTTCTAGGTAAGGTTTTTATACATTTGATACTTATTACTCGCAAAGTGATTACAAGTGATAATTCTTAGTAATAGTGCGTGTTTAGTGATTAATGAAAATAATAACAACTAAAAAATAGTGGTGCGGATAGCTAGGCGATAGGGGTGTATACAGAAAAGTGATAATATCCGCGGATTTCCGCAATGTTAGGCAATAATTCTAAAGAAGACTTGACACTTTTATAGGTAAAAAATTTTTGCATTATCCTTCTTAAATTGTACTGCCATTTACATTTTACTAATCTAATCGAGACATTTTTTGGTTTGGTTCGATTTTCTGCGCTGAATTTCGTTGGTTTGACAGTCGGTGTTTCTGAATTTGAGTTTAAAAAACGATATTAATATTAATTGTAATACAGAAAAAACAAAACTTCTTCTTCCTGCCCTTGTCCCATATTACTTGGGGTCGGCGCAACACGTTTTTTTCTATCACTCTATCCACAGAAAAAAACAAAACACTTTATGAAAATTGAGTCAGATTTTTTTTTTGTCCTCCACGAAGTTTTTCCAGACATTCTGCTACCGCACAGTCTTGATCCATTCTTCGTGAAATACGTCTATATCATCTCGCTACTTCTTTCTGGTCAGCAGTCACTGTGCATGCAGCAATCTGCTTTTATTTTATTTAAATTGCAAGTTCTAAGATATTGTTTAGAACAATATAATTTTTTATGATCCGATACATACCGTTTGTCAAACCAAATAAAGGCCAGCGTATACAATCGAATCAGACAAGATAATGTGTTCGCTCTTATTTTGGACTGACTACGACTAGTTGGTACTGTTGCGTAGTTATAGGGTCACCTTCATACCGCATCACGCCATCATCCGCATCACTGCACCTCATACGTCATCGTCATCACGGCACGGTTTGAGTGGACGGTAGACTGGCCTCTATGTCCCTAGAAATAAGACACAGAATCGAACACGAACCATTCGCTTAAGTATTTGTTGAAAGCTTTATATATGGCACTAGTAGCGTATATGCGTGCTAGCATTTATTCACTTGTTTTTTTTTGTAAAGAACAAACTGGTCGAAATCCAAAGATAACTAAAATATGGGTTCCATATGTCGAAGTGTCAGCTGTAGAACCAATCTCGCATTTAAAGGAAATTGCTCAAACGATTTTAGGCAGCTGCTTTTTCGCTTAAACACAAAAACACATGTCAGATCAAGTCATCCGATAATAAATTATATACGCGAAGAGAAAACCATAAGCCAGATAGTAATTCGAGCTTTCATAAAATATTTAACGTTTTAGTGTCGCTTGCGCAGTTCGTACATCACCGGACTATAGTCGCCAGTCGCCAAGTGTGGTTGTAATACCTCTTAAATATTTTTAAATTAGTATCCTCTGCTTAAAGTTATTCTAGATCTAAAATATTATATCTGAAACAGGACATTTTATCATAGCATGGCGTAATATTTGCAAATATGCCGATTATTCTACTACACGCAGATGCTTAACAAAAAGTATTTAATGAGATATTATTGCATATTTCTAGTTTAGCAGTAAATCGATAGTACATAATTTCAATAATATCAAAGATCCCAATTATTTTAAAGCGTTCCAGCCGCGAAGCGATCACACTTCATATGTTAATCAATTTTAATTTTATCGAAGTTTGCTCGTTCGAAATATAGAATTATATTTAAAAGTTTAATATACATTTAAATAAATGTATGTATCCAATAAAATATTTGAAAAAAAAAGATTAAGGCGAGCTGTTGTTGGTATATTTAGAAAAATATTAAAAATGAACCAGATCATCTGATGGTGAGCATGTACAAAAGTAAGTGAAGTGTGATCGAGTCGAGGCTCGCATAGTGGTCGACACAAAATATAAAATCATATTGTTTAATAGTCAAATACAGAGCCATCTATGTAGATGTATAATCATAGTAGGTACATGTTTACGATGACTCATCGTATGTATCAGTCATTGACTCCCCTCTATCCACACGTACAAAATCGAAAGTATTTTGAAACGCTATATTGAAAACAAAATCCAATAAGACGTTTATATCAAAGTCCTCTGATTCAATAATAAGGCTGTTCGTTTCATATTTTATAGATATTTCAATATTGATCTTGGAAACATTACCTCTTTAGATACAAACAAAAAAAAAATAGTAAATTATAGTGTCAAACAGAGTGGCTCCAGAAATGAAATTGTGTTTAGAGAATATTTACAGTTATGAGTCGAAGAGTACACACGGTGACAAAGTTGTGTGCTTTAGACTCTGCGAAATATACAATTCAGAGAAAATGTTTATCGTAGCCACTGAAGAAAATATCCTGGGATTCAGCTGTGTCGAACATTTTACAGTATTTGTCCCATTTTATTCAAAATATATCTTCATTTTCAAGGCTCCTTTACAAATTGAGCTCTTTTAGAGTACGTTTATTATTTTGAAGATTTTATTGACACTTCAATGGTTGTGTAGATAATTTAATAGTCCGCGGATGTGTGTAGTGCATCTGTACAATGGTTTGGTTCTTCCTAACTTTCGTACACAAACGGTACATTATATGAATATGTGTTTGATTATTCATATTTTAGTCACTTAGTTACTTGTTCAGTTTTAATAATAAATGTAATTAACACAAACGTTGCCAACTTTCTTAGTTTATTTGCACATATTTGTTAAATTTAGTAATTAATGACAATTTATTTAGACACCGACATTCGAATTTCTTCATGTTGCATTTTAATGTGGTGTAATTTAGTGAATTGCTTAAAAGTACAAAGAAACAATTTGTTACTTTTGCAAATTTTATAAAGTAAATCAAATACATATTAAAAGTAACCCTCACTTAGGTAATCTTTATGAAATAGTTGCTGTAATCCTAATATAACCGCAATTGTTTTCGTTTTCAGAATTATGTAATATTAACAGTTTTATTGGTTTTATAAAAAGGTATTTTGTTTTACGTTCGTTAAAATTTAGGAGCAAAATTGTTACTAATTGTAAAAAAAAAACTATATATATCTTATAATACTTTGATCTTCATTACTTTATGACACATATTTTATCTAATGCTATATTAGAAATCGTACATTGTACCTCTAGCACTCAGTAAGTAGGACTACGTCATCGGCATAATATTCGTTGATCTATAGGTATTATGTCTCGCTTTTGAATATAGGTTAATCAAATCTTATTTCCACTGTAGTTCTTATTTAGAATCGTAGGGTTTTCTTTAATAATAATTGATATGAATGCAGATGTATGTATGTGGTCACACTTAACTTTAAGTTTAGTCATTTCTCGTTCTCTTCTTATATCGGTAATCGTAATCTCGTGCCAAACGAGTATTGTTATAATGAATGGTGTACATTCTGGTCATAGGGGTTCGCTCGCGCCACGCTAAGTATGTGAAATTAACTTAAAAAATTTCCCGTAATAATTACACACTCGATGTTAATGCCTGCTTAAGTTACTGCCGACTTTTGACATTAAATGTTTTACGGTAGATCGACGTCGCGTGTCCACTGCGTAATGTTCCCTTCTACCAAGCAAATAAAACTGAAATAAAATTGCAAATTCGATGATGGCATGTTTATGTCTCCA